>CM019063.1:9367955-10741230 GCA_009667805.1 Leptobrachium leishanense | reverse complement strand
GTGATCCAGCCCCCTTGGGGTTAATTCCAGGTACCGTTAGGAAGGGCAGGCTGTGCCCTTCCAAACGGTGCCTGGATTAACCCCCGCAACGCCGGCGATCGGGAGGGAGAGAGGTCAGAAGGACCTACCCCCTCCCTTTCAGGCACCTCCTCCGCACATGTGGGGGGGCGCCTGAATTAGGTGTCATTGCGCCACCGCGATGACACCTAATTAGGCCGGCGGCGGTTCCGGGTGCTGGGCTGACATCGAGGATGTCAGCCCACACCGGGGGGGCAAGCGATCGGCCGGAACCCAGCCGAACGCTGGCCCCAAAGGGAGGACGCGCTCAGCGCGTCCACCGCAAGGAACGTTACCTGCGGGTGGACGCGCTGAGCGCGTCCTCTGCAGCGAAAGAGTTAAAAGTTAATCAAATGAAAGCAGGTATCAAGTCCTAAAAAAAGAAATGTGGGAATTCACCAAGATTTCTGTCCAATTAGCAGGGCCGTATTAAGAGTATCATAGGCCTGGTGCCGAGTATTTTGGTGGGCCTTTTTATATAAACAAAATGAATTGCTGGAATGAGAGGTGTGTATGAGTGTATCCCACAGCTCCACAGCAATAAAACTCACAGTAATGTGCAGTGTGTATGCGTGTATCACAGAGCTCCACAGGAATAAAACTCAGTAATGTGCAGTGTGTATGAGCGTATCACAGAATCTACTACAATAAAACTCAAATTAATGTGCAGTGTGTATGAGTGTATCCCACAGCTCCACAGCAATAAAACTCACAGTAATATGTTACGGTCTGTGGGTTTCGAAAACAGGGAATATTGTAAAAGGTTGTCTTTCTTGAATACTCTCACATCCAAAAAGTTAATGGATGACTCATCCACCTCACTGGTGACTTTAATAGGTGTATCCAAATTATTAATGTACCGCTCAACCCGTGCCTCCTCACCTGTCCCCCGCCACACCACAAAGATGTCTTCTATGAACCTAACATACTCCACAATATTATTTGAGAACTGGGTTAAGATGTTGTCTCTCTCAAACTTGTACATAAAGGCATTGGCGTACATGGGAGCCATAGCGGCCCCCATGGACATACCAGTGCACTGCAGGTACCATTTCTCTTCAAATCTGAAGTAATTATTCTATAATGCCAATGCCAACAATTCCAAAACTAATTCTATACACGGACCTTTATATCCAACAGAACCAGACAATAACTCCCTCATTGCTTCAATACCTCATGGGGGATTGCCGTGTACAGACTTTTCACGTCAAGCGTTATAAACACCACATCATCACACTCAATTGTAATAGCTCTTATCCTCTGCAAGAAATCTTTGGTGTCCTTGATACAAGTTGGAATACCCTTTACCAGTAGCTTGAACAATAAATCAAGCCACTTCGCTACAGGTTCAATAACCCCCCATTGCAGACACGATCGGGCGTGCCGGTGGAGACGTTGTACTTTTGTGGATCTTTGGTATGCCATAACTGACAGGTGTCCTAGGGTGGGATTTCAACAGGTACTGGAACAGACCTTCATCAATAAACCCAGCCAAGAGTCCCCTTCTAAGGGTTGCTTCAAATTTAGACATAATATCTGATGTCGGGTAACGTGACAGGGGTGTATAGGTAGTTTCATCCGAAAGTTGTGAGTACATCTCCTGGGCATACTGAGAATAATTCAATATGACATTGGCTTCACCTTTATCAGCCTGCCGTATGACTATAGAGGCATCATCAGATAAATTCCTGATCACCTCTCGTACCTGTTTTGAGATTTTGCTATGCTTTGATTTATGGTGCTTAACCACTTGGCTGCTATGGACGCGCTCAGCGCGTCCAGGCAAGTGGTTCTCCTGTGCTATGGACGCGCTGAGCGCGTCCATGCACAGGAATCAGCAATCCGCCGGATTCCGGCGGATTGCTGCACCCCCCCGGTGCGGGTTGACATCTTGGATGTCAGCCCAGCACTCGAGACCCCGGCGGAGCAATTAGATGTCATCGCGGCGCCGCGATGACATCTAATTCAGGCGCCCCCGCATGTGCGGAGGAGGCGCCTGAAAGGGAGGGGGGGAGGTCCTTCGGACCTCTCTTCCTACTGATCGCCGGGGAGCAGGAGGTTAATCCAGGCACCGTTTGTAAGGGCACAGCCTGCCCTTCCAAACGGTGGCTGTCATTAACCCCTGGGAAGCCGGATCACGAATCAGCGCTGAAAAGCGCCGGTTCGTGATCCTTTCCCGGAGCTGGCCGACATCTTGGATGTCGGCCAAGCCTCCGGGAACTCCCCCTGAGGACTGGCGTCATCGTGCATAGCATGATGACGCCAGTCCTGGAGTTAACCCCTAGCTGCTACCAGTGGTGGAGATAGGGGCTTCCAATGAACCCCCTATCTCCCACTCCGTGGCAGCTAGGGGTTAATGTTTGATGTCGTTGGATCGGACAGAGCATGACCTTTCCAACGATATCAAACATGATAATGAAAAAAGTTTTAAAAAAAATTTAAATTAAAAATAAAAAAAATATATATTTAAAAAAAAAATTCTAAAAAATAAAAATAAACACGTTTTTTTTTGTTTTTGTTTTGTTAATGCAGCAATATTGTTCCCGTTTCAATTATAATGTGAACAATAATGCTGCACTAACGATTTTTGTATGCGGTGCGTTTGCTAAAAATAGCGACATTTTCCCCAAAAAAAATGTAACGGGTCCCCATTTCTATTTTTTTTAACAAGCGCACCCCATACAAAATATAACTGCAAACAATCGCATGTTAAAATGTGAAAAAAAACACTTTACACATAATAAATTATTGAAAATTCAAATATTATTGCATTTTTTGTTATAATATACAGACATGACATAATGACATATTATGAATCTGTGGAGTCTGCCGGAAAGAACGATATATATTATGTCTAGGTCATATATCAAAATATGACTACAAAACGCGGTTAAACAAGAGGAGCGAAAGCGGTAAAAATTACCTCAGCACAGAGGTGTGAAAAGTCTCAGCAGCGAAAGGGTTAATGAGTTGATTAGCCTCCATTTTTACTTGGCGCAGAAATGTTTTAATCGATGGCTGATTCGGGAGAGGATCAAACCAGCTCTTTCGCCAAAATCTAGATGCCACATCATCAGCAGCTTCGTTCTTAAAAAAATCTGTGAGGCGTAAGGTACAGTCATTAGGTTTTGAAGAAGGAATAAACGATAAGCCCCTACTCAGCAGCCCAATTTCCCCTTCTGTTAGGGTTCTATCAGAGAGGTTAAATATAGGGATTACCTCTTGAGGGGTGGCTTGCCTCTGGAACCAGTCTGGCTTCCCCTTTCACCCCCTCCTGGTTGTTCTCCTTCCTCCACGTTTTTCACACGGCTCCGCGTGATCGTATCCGTTTGATTTTGGGTACCCGGAACCCCTAAAAAATCCTTTGGAATTCTATCAGCCTCAGTAAGTGATTCATTTTCAGAGGCAGATTCGCCCGATGTGACGTCAATGGTCTGAACTTTGGGTTTTTGTATGCGTTTTCTGGGGTTCCTAAAGGGTCGCCTGTTCGGTTCCTTACTTAACCACCTATACACCCGATGTTGCATATAGTCTTGTTTGACTCTTTCAAATTTCTCTTTCTTAAAGCGGACCAGTTCGTTCTTAAATTTAGAAACCTCCTGCTCTATTTTAACCATCGTCGCCTGACCCTCTACCGATTCAATCCATGCAGCATGTTCTCTTTCGAATTCCACTATTTTCATTTTCATCTCCTCTAGTTCGTCTTTGACCTCCTTGATGGCAACAAGCATAAGATCCAGGGAACATTTATTTAAAACACAGGTCCAGTCCTTACACACTTGCGGTTTTAATCTCCCCAGGGTTGGAACATAGAAACATTGAACATAGAAAAATGTCGGCAGATAAGAACCTTTCGGCCCATCTAGTCTGCCCAATTACATGGATACTTAACCTGGATTTATCTTTTGTTTAGGATAGCCTTATGCCTATCCCATGCTTGCTTAAATTCAATTACTGTTTTGGCCTCTACCACTTCAACTGGAAGACTGTTCCATGTATCCACCACCCTCTCAGTAAAAAGATGCTTCCTGATGTTACTTTTTAAAACTTTGCCCCTCTAATCTAAGACTATGTCCTCTTGTTTTGCTACTTTGTTTCCATTTAAATATACTCCCTTCCTCTACCTTGTGGATTCCTTTACGTATTTAAATGTTTCTATCATATCTCCTCTGTCTCGTCTTTTTCCAAGCTGTACATGTTAAGATCATTAAGCCTTCCTGGTAACTTTTCTCCTTCAAGCCGTACACCATTTTAGTAGCCCTTCTCTGAACTCTCTCTAAGATGTCTATATCCTTCTGGAGATACGGTCTCCAGTACTGCACACAGTACTCCAAGTGAGGTCTCACCAGTGCTCTGTACAGTGGCATGAGCACTTCCCTTTTCCTACTGCTAATACCTCTCCCTAAACAACCAAGCATTCTGCTAGCATTTCCTGCTGCTCTATTACATTGACTACTTACCCTTAGATCCTCTGAAATAATAACCCCTAAATCCCTTTCCTCAGATGTTGAGGTTAGGACTGTATCAAATATTCTATATTCAGCCCTTGGGTTTTTACGTCCCAGGTGCATTATCTTGCACTTATCCACATTAAAACTCAATTGCCACAACTCCGACCATTTTTTTAGTTTACCTAAATCATTTGGCTGATCCCTCCAGGAACGTCAACCCTGTTGCAAATCTTTGTGTCATCAGCAAAAAGACATACTTTTCCATTAATACCTTCTGCAATATCACTAATAAAATTATTAAAGAGATTGGGTTCAAGTACTGAGGTACCCCACCGGTAACAAGACCTTGCGCCGAATAAACTCCATTTACCACAACCCTCTGTTGCCTGTCACTCAGCCACTGCCTAATCCATTCAACAATTGTAAGGTGCTGGTTCCGGGGTGGTAGGTACGAGCCAATGTGCAATGAAGAAGTCTTGCAAAGCAGATATATATATATATATATATGTATATGATGATTTATTGCAAAGACACAATAAAGCAAAGGCTTTATAGAAGAGGTATGCAATAGATGGAGAATACTGAATAGGAGGGGAAAAGCTAAGGAATAGGGAAGAAGTGTATATATGTATACACAGGTTACAGGTCTAGAGAGAACTAAAGCAGAAATCTATATATGAATAAGGAGGAAAGGAGAGAGAACTAGAGCAGAATACAGGTTACAGGGCGAGAGCAGAATACAGGTTACAGGGCTAGAGCAGAATACAGGTTACAGGGCTAGAGCAGAATACAGGTTACAGGGCTAGAGCAGAATACAGGTTACAGGGCTAGAGCAGAATACAGGTTACAGGGCTAGAGCAGAATACAGGTTACAGGGCTAGAGCAGAATACAGGTTACAGGGCTAGAGCAGAATACAGGTTACAGGGCGAGAGCAGAATACAGGTTACAGGGCTAGAGCAGAATACAGGTTACAGGGCTAGAGCAGAATACAGGTTACAGGGCTAGAGCAGAATACAGGTTACAGGACTAGAGCAGAATACAGGTTACAGGACTAGAGCAGAATACAGGTTACAGGGCTAGAGCAGAATATACAGGTTAAAAGGGAAACTACAGATCAAAACAAAGATACAATACAACAAGGTGTACTTAGGTTATATATAATATGTATATATATCCGAGTCCTTGGAGATATGGGCAAGTCTTTATAATCCAGGCAAAGAAAACTTGGGAGGTCAGGAGGATAACAAGTCCAGAGGTCTGTAGTAAGTAGGAGATCCAGGAGGTTTACAAATAATAAGTCCAGGAGAGATAACAGATAGCCTTGAGAAAAGTAGGATCCAGCAGAGTATGGGTCCTAGGAGGCCCAACAGGTAGCTCCTTGCAGCTTGGATATTTCCAAGACAATGTGGAATCGTTGGGCTTCAGGGGTGGCCTGGTTTTATGCAGGAATAGTAGGTGATCTAGGCAACACCTGAACGATGCACAGGCAGAGGTGAGTAGTGGTACTGCTATATGAAAGTCCCACTACTATGAGCCAGCACTGGGTTTAGGCTTTTTTATTACGCCGCCGGCGTTGATCCTTACATATGCCCCCTCCTAAGGGCACACTCTGGGGTGCCCACAATGTCCTGTGAATCGGTGACGGTGTGATTAGACTCTAAAAGATCTTCTGATTCTGAAAATATGGAATCCAGTATAATTGTATCTGTTAATAAAGACACCTTTGGTTTAAGCCCCCTGGTACTGATGATAGGGGAGTCTATTTTAGATACTCCAGGTTTCCTTTCAGGGCAAGCTATCCCATGCTGTTGTACAGCCGGGAAGATGGTAGGTATAGGTACGGTATTCTGGGTAGAATCAGATAATGGGGGCAAGACGTTATTTACACTGCTCTGTAGTTGATCCTGTAGGGACATAATGAGACTCTGTTGATTGATCACAGACTGGGCAATGTTACTGACTTGATTCGTGAGTGTAGTCATAACAGAGATCATAGTAGGTATAGTGGTGGTTTCAATAGATTCCTTTATAGGAATACTAGCAGCAACGGTCATATCAGGTAAAGAAAGGGTGGCATGGGTCTTTGTAGTCTCACCAGGCAATTGGATTCCCGAAGAAGGTTTAGCAGATGGGGTTTTGGTAACCGGTATTGGTCCGGTGTCGAGTATGTTGACCTGTAGATCCTCGGTACCGTGGAGCATCTTGGCGGTGGGTACAACTGGCGAAGTGTTGGTAGGAGGCACCTTGGCGATGAATGATGATACCTCAGCATCTGGAACTCTGGCAGCAGGCGCTTTGGCATGAACTGAAGCCTCGTCATGTGATAGCGTGGTAGCAAGCACCTTGGCGTGAACCAAGGTGTTGGCGACAGACTGTTCTTCACAAAGTGGAGCTTCAGCAGCGGGCACTGCGGCTTGGGTCGAAGTTTCCAGACACGATTTTATTTGCCCAGCGAAGGCCTTAGGATCGTGATCAGCCACATTTTCAGATACTGTACCTCCTATAGGTGAAGGTATACGTTCGGTTTCAGTGAATTCGCCAGAGGAGGAACAATCAAAAGGAAGAAAGTCCTCTCGTGGATCTCTGTGAGGGACGACTATGGTGGATCCAACGAAGCCAGTACAGCATCCAGGACCACCATTAGGATGTCGTGCTGTTTGTATGGGTATCTCCATCGAATCATCACTATCCCAGCCTTCAGAACTATTGCTTAACATGGGGAACCGTGAGAGACATTGGTCTGTATAATGATGGCTGGAAGTGATTAGAACAGTGGCTGTAGCGGCATTAACTCTTTCAGATTGGTACACACCTTTCCTGGCCTTCAAGGCTGATTCAAATAAATTCAAGTCCTTTTTGCGAACTACTGTCCCATTGGAGGCAATTGTACAGTCAGTAGGTATGGGTTCCATAGAAATAAGGGCCTGTACAGGGTACTCCGTTGTCTTGATAGGTGTTTGGCTGTGAGCAATGGATGTTAAGGTGCTGGCAGCAAATACAGGTGAAGTATCCATAGGAACATCATAGGAACGGGGTACCGATGGTTCACAATCCATGCTTTCATATTCTATAGATGCGGGTAGAGGAGTCTGCTGTATGGTGGGCCTTGGTGGAGATTCTGGTGGTATTACCTGTTGTGGAGCTGCAGTAGCAGGTTCTCTGTAATGCTGATTAGACACAAGGTTTAGGCAATGGGGTGGATTTCATGGTAATAGATTTGGTCACAGGATTCTTTGGTGCAGGTATGGGGGTCTTGGATTTTGGGGTCTGCTTAGGGGGTCTTATTGGGCAAAGCGGTATCCAGTGCCCCCTAGAACCACAGTAAATACAGACCCCCGCCGCTTGCCTCCTGGCGCGCTCTGCCGGGTTAGAGGACCACGATGTATCTTGGTAAGGTTTTCTTTTGCAGCAGGGTTACAAAATCCTTGGAGTTGCAATTGTAGGAATCCAATCAATTGGGTGAGGAACTCATGGAAGGATTTCTGGATTAACCCCGTGAGTACTTGATTCATTGCTGGCTCGTTGGTATTAGGATTCCACATTCTGTAAGGTGCTGGTTCCGGGGTGGTAGGTACGAGCCAATGTGCAATGAAGAAGTCTTGCAAAGCAGAGATATATATATATATATATATATATATGTATATGATGATTTATTGCAAAGACACAATAAAGCAAAGGCTTTATAGAAGAGGTATGCAATAGATGGAGAATACTGAATAGGAGGGGAAAAGCTAAGGAATAGGGAAGAAGTGTATATATGTATACACAGGTTACAGGTCTAGAGAGAACTAAAGCAGAAATCTATATATGAATAAGGAGGAAAGGAGGAGAGAACTAGAGCAGAATACAGGTTACAGGGCGAGAGCAGAATACAGGTTACAGGGCTAGAGCAGAATACAGGTTACAGGGCTAGAGCAGAATACAGGTTACAGGGCTAGAGCAGAATACAGGTTACAGGGCGAGAGCAGAATACAGGTTACAGGGCTAGAGCAGAATACAGGTTACAGGGCTAGAGCAGAATACAGGTTACAGGGCTAGAGCAGAATACAGGTTACAGGGCTAGAGCAGAATACAGGTTACAGGGCTAGAGCAGAATACAGGTTACAGGGCGAGAGCAGAATACAGGTTACAGGGCTAGAGCAGAATACAGGTTACAGGGCTAGAGCAGAATACAGGTTACAGGGCTAGAGCAGAATACAGGTTACAGGGCGAGAGCAGAATACAGGTTACAGGGCTAGAGCAGAATACAGGTTACAGGGCTAGAGCAGAATACAGGTTACAGGGCTAGAGCAGAATACAGGTTACAGGGCGAGAGCAGAATACAGGTTACAGGGCGAGAGCAGAATACAGGTTACAGGGCGAGAGCAGAATACAGGTTACAGGGCGAGAGCAGAATACAGGTTACAGGGCTAGAGCAGAATACAGGTTACAGGGCTAGAGCAGAATACAGGTTACAGGGCTAGAGCAGAATACAGGTTACAGGGCTAGAGCAGAATACAGGTTACAGGGCTAGAGCAGAATACAGGTTACAGGGCTAGAGCAGAATATACAGGTTAAAAGGGAAACTACAGATCAAAACAAAGATACAATACAACAAGGTGTACTTAGGTTATATATATATGTATATATATCCGAGTCCTTGGAGATATGGGCAAGTCTTTATAATCCAGGCAAAGAAAACTTGGGAGGTCCAGGAGGATAACAAGTCCAGAGGTCTGTAGTAAGTAGGAGATCCAGGAGGTTTACAAATAATAAGTCCAGGAGAGATAACAGATAGCCTTGAGAAAATAGGATCCAGCAGAGTATGGGTCCTAGGAGGCCCAACAGGTAGCTCCTTGCAGCTTGGATATTTCCAAGACAATGTGGAATCGTTGGGCTTCAGGTGTGGCCTGGTTTTATGCAGGAATAGTAGGTGATCTAGGCAACACCTGAACGATGCACAGGCAGAGGTGAGTAGTGGTACTGCTATATGAAAGTCCCACTACTATGAGCCAGCACTGGGTTTAGGCTTTTTATTACGCCGCCGGCGTTGATCCTTACAACAATATTGGAATCCAAACTCAAAGATTGCAATTTATTGATAAGCCTTCTATGCGGAACAGTATCAAAAGCCTTACTGAAATCTAAATAAGCAATGTCTACTGCACCACCTGTGTCTATTATTTTTGTTACCCAATCAAAAAAATCAATAAGATTAGTTTGGCATGATCTCCCTGAGGTAAACCCATGTTGTTTCTGATCCTGTAATCTATGTGTTTTAAGATGTTCAACAATCCTTTCCTTTAACATGGTTTCCATTAATTTCCCCACTACTGACGTAAGACTAACTGGCCTATAGTTCCCCAATTCCTCCCTACTACCCTTCTTGTAAATGGGCACAACATTTGCTAATTTCCAGTCTTCTGGGACGACTCCCGTTAGCAAGGATTGGTTAAATAAATCTGTTAACGGTTTTGCTATTACATCACTAAGCTCTTTTAATAATTTAGGGTGTATCCCATCAGGCCCCATTGACTTATTTGTCTTTACTTTAGACAGCTGCTGTAGAACCTCCTCCTCTGTAAACTGATATGTAAATGTCTCGTTAGTGTTTCCTCCTAACTGAGGTCCCTTTCCTTCCTTTTCTTCTGCAAAGACTGAACAAAAATATTCATTGAGGCAGTCAGCGAGACTTTTATCCTCTTCTACATACCTTCCTTCCTTTGTTTTTAATCTAACTAATCCTTGTTTTACTTTTCTTTTCTCGTTTATGTATCTAAAAAATGTTTCGTCCCCCTTTTTTACTGACTGAGCTATTTTCTCTTCTGCGTGTGCTTTGGAAGCTCTTATAAATTGCTTTGCCTCTTTCTGCCTAATCTTATAGGTTTGCCTATCTTCTTCACTCTGAGTTTTTTTATAATTATTGAATGCTGTCTTTTTGTTCTTCACTATTTTGGCCACTTCTGCAGAGTACCACAGTGGTTTCTTCCCTTTTTTGTTTTTGCTAACAAGCCGAATGCAATTACCTGTGGCCTTCAATAATGCTTCCTTTAAATAATCCCATTTCTCCTGGACTCCCTCTAAACTCCTCCAGTCTGATAATGACTCATTCACACAAAATCTCACTTTAGAAAAATAAGCTTTTTTAAAGTCTAAAACTTTTGTTTTTGTGTGGTGCGGCTCCATTCCTGTTGTTATATTAAACCATACTGACTGGTGATCACTAGATCCCAAATTTTCACCTACAACAACGTCCGATACCAAACCTCCATTTGTGAGTATTAACCCTTTCGCTGCTGAGGCTTTTCCCGCCCCTGTGCTGAGGTCATTTTTTACCTGTTTTGCGCATCATGTTTAAACCTGTTTTGAAGGCTTATTTTAGTATATGACATCGACATATTATATATCGTTCTTTCCGTCAGACTCGGTAGATTCATAATATGTCATTATTATATGTATACGTTATGTCATGTTTGTATATTATAACAAAAAATGCAATAAAATATGTATTTTCAATAATTTACAGCGTGTAAAGTGTTTTTTTCCACATTTTAACATGCGAGCAATTGCGGTTATATTTTGTATGGGGTGCGCTTGTTAAAAAAATTAGAGATGGGGTCTCGTTACATTTTTTTTTGGGGAAAATGACACCATTTTTAACAAACGCACCGCATACAAAAATCGTTAATGCAGCATTATTGTTCACATTATAATTGAAATGGGAACAATATTGCTGCATTAACAAAACAAAAAACAAAAAAAAAAAGTGTTTATTTTTTTTTTTTTAATTTTTTTTTTTAATTTTTTTTTATTTTTATTTTTATTTTTTATTTTTTTTTACATTTTTTTTTACTTTCATGTTTGGTATCGTTGGAACGGCCATGCTCTGGCCGATCCAACGATATCAAAATTTAACCCCTAACTGCCACGGATCGGGAGATAGGGAGTTCATTGGAACTCCCTATCTCCACACTTCGTGGCAGTTAGGGGTTAATGCTAGGACTGGCGTCATCGTGCTGCGCACGATGACGCCAGTCCTCTGGGGGAGTTCCCGGAAGCTTGGCCGACATCCAAGATGTCGGCCAGCTCCCGGGAAGGATCGCAAATCGGCGCTTTTCAGCGCCGATTTGCGATCCAGCTCCCCAGGGGTTAATGCCAGGCATCATTTGGAAGGGCAGGCTGTGCCCTTCCAAATGATGCCTGGGTTAAGCCCCTGTGAGCCGCCGATCGGGAGGGAGAGAGGTCCGAAGGACCTCCCCCCCCTCCCTTTCAGGCGCCTCCTCCGCACATGCGGGGGGGGCGCCTGAATTATGTGTCATCGCGGGGCGCGATGACACATAACAATGGCGGCCACTGCTCCGGATGCCGGGCTGACATCCAGGATGTCAGCCCGCACCGGAGGGGCCAGCGATCGGCCGGAACCCGGCCGAACGCTGACCCCAATGCGAGGACGCGCTCAGCGCGTCCTCCGCATACCAGCGGCAATGCTGAGGACGCGCTGAGCGCGTCCTTAGCATTGAAGTGGTTAAATCCAATATGGCCTCTTTACGGGTCAGCTCCTCAACTACTTGTGTTAGAGATAATCCCAGAAGGGAGTTTAGAATATTTGTACTCCTGGTGCACCCAGCTGTTTTGGTTTTCCAGTTCACATCAGGAAGATTAAAGTCCCCCATGATAATAACTTCCCCCTTTATTGCCATTTTGGGTATTTCCTCAAACAGCAGATTATCTAGCTCTTCTACTTGTCCAGGGGTCTATAGATCACACCTACACGAGCTACTGTATGATTGCCAAGTGTTAGTGTAACCCAAACTGACTGTATGTTCACCTCGCTCACTTTTATTTGGTTCGTTTTTATGTTGTTTTTCACATACAGGGCCACTCCTCCTCCTTTCCTACCTTCTCTGTCTTTTCTATATAAAGAGTACCCCGGTATTGTTATGTCCCAGTTATTTTTCTCACTGAACCATGTCTCAGTAACCGCCACTAAATCTACTTTTTCAGCTGCCATCATTGCCTCCAGTTCATTGATTTTATTGACTAAACTGCGAGCATTTATAGACACGACTCTGAGCTTGTCATTTTTTTCCCCGCATGTTGCTTGCACCCTCCGATTTAGTTTTTAGGGGACAATCAGGCAGATTGTTTTTTACCCTTTTGTCCCCCCCTCCTAGTTTAAATATTTCTTTGTGAAACCTTTGAACTTCTCACTGTGAACATATGTTCCCCTATGAGTAAGATGCAAACCATCTTTTTTATACAGTTCCTTTCTGCTCCAATTAGAGCTATCATGGGACACAAAGCCAAATCCTAGCTCCCGACACCATTCCCGAAGCCACAAATTAAATTCCCTATTGCGCATCTGCCTATCCTGAATGTTATGCACAGGCAAAACTTCAGAGAATGACACAGTGGACGCAATCTGCTGTATTTCACCTCCAAGAACACAAAAATCTTCCTTAATCTCAGAAACCTCATTGCTAGCCAAGTCATTTGTCCCTAGATGGACTAGAACGTCATCTTCCCCTTGCTGCTTTGCTTGTTTGACAATATTGAGAATACGTCTCTTGTCTCTATGAGCAGTAGCCCCAGGAAGACATCTCACCAAACCACTACTCTCTAGCTCAACACCTCTTATGATAGAATCACTCAGCATTATTAATCCTGAACCCTCTGGGGATTCGCTTGGCTCTGTGATATATAATATAATATATATAAATATATATATAGATTTTAGCATAAAAATAAATGAAAAATATTTATATAATACATGAAATCCTTATTGCGATTTAACAGCAACATCCCTGCAATCACAGCCCAGATATCCAGATCTCAACACAATGGCCACCATCACATTCTGCAATATTCTGTATTTTCTGTCTGCATTTATTAATTTCTGGCTGATTATCTAAAAATGCGGGATTTTAGAGGATAGACTATGTAGATAGTATTTCACCAGTGCCCCTCTCCCTATTACAAAGGCCTCTGACACCTAGACACTTACCTGTACTAATTTCCTTTTCACACAGAAACATACAGACCAAACTTAATTTCCACACTTGGCAGTCCCACCCAGGACCGGCCTCTAATTTCAGGCATCTTTTCCAGCTGTCTCCACTTCTCTCTAATTATTCTTACTAATCCCAGGCTTCTGGTCTCTCCCATGCAAGCTCTGCAGTGTTTTTCTGCCACCAGCTCCCCCTCCCTTCTGCTGGAATTAGGGAAGTGCAAGGTCCACATACTGCTGCACAATGCGCTCCCTGTCTCTTCTACTCTTTTACTCTGCATTCATCCTAAAATGGAACTCCTGCCTCTGTACCACCAACCTTGACTTCAAAATGTGAAGGGTCTGGAGAGATTTTGTATGGAAGATTGGTCCCTTGCAAGTATTCTCCAACCTCATCACACATTATAGAAGTCTCAGTGCTGTTATCTGGCAAAGGGAAGGACCACAAAGTATTAACTAATTGATTAATTGTTTGCGTGATCGAATAAACCTGTGCTGTGTTTGCAATTCTTTTATATCCGTGAGAGCAAAGAATGTTTGTGTATTTTTTTTAACAAAAAAACAAAAGGTTAAACAATACAGACAATTTTTACAGCCTTCTTCGCTCTTATTTCCATATCAATATTAGTGGAGATTTACATAGATAGATACATACATTTATACATAGACAGATACATATAGAGGGACAGACAAACATAAAAGTACGGCAGTGTAACATTAGATGTATTATTCTTTGTTTCAATTGCATCTACATCTGAAATGATTGGCTAATTAACCCCATAATGACCAAGGGTCTTTAAAGTAAATGCATTTTTGATGGAACAGTTCCGACATTGGTTCTTAAGGGGATAATATTGGGACTACACATACCCAACACAGATTTTTATGCACAGGTTCTGAGTATATTTTAGTATTTATATTTTTCCTATATTTCAAAGTTTTTATCTTTATTGGTTCACTTTTTTGTTGCTGTTTACTACCCTAACCTGCAAAAAAACTGCTGATCAAGGGGCAAAGTGCCACTTTCTTGGTATTTCTTTGATTGCCTTGGGGCAAAAGGTGTGCTCCACCCAGAATGCTTTAAAAAGAGACGCAATTCTTTGATTGGCTGAGCCACATATGCCTCAGTTGTACTCAATGATGGGCAACTTGCAGATCCTCTAGCCGGATACCTGGAACAGAAGAAAGAGCTCAAAGGATGTACAAGTATATTTTAAACTTATTAAAAAATATACATATATTTTCATTTTTTTTCTCTTCCAATTATAGTTTTCCTTTAACAGGCTTCTGGATAAGAAGTTTCTTTCTATGGATGTATAAAATGTTTTGTGAAATATTTGGCCATTGTACTTCATATTGTAAGGGTCGTAAACATATGTTTTGTTAACATAAGGGTTTTTGGAAGAAATGGGAGGAAAATAATAATAATAGAAGATACATATAGTGCAAAGATTAAACTAGTAAAGAGTAGACATGTGCATTTGTTTTAGTACTAAAATGATTTAGTCCGAATTTTGGGATAATTTAGTTTTCGTATGACTCAAGAGATACGAAACTGCTCAGTCCAAAAAACGAAAGAAACGAAAGGAAAATGCATTACATTTTAGTTTTCAGTTCTTTTTGTAATATTACATTGAGTGAAGGAGACCAGCACCGAGGAGTGCAACATCGCAATGCTACAGAAAAAAATTGGATGTGTAATCCTTCCCGACCCCTACCCAGAAATCTGACAGTGATAGAGTGCCAGAATACTCACTCGCAGCGCAGACAGCCAGCACAGGGGAAACCTTTACTCATCCCTTGCATTTCTATGAGACAGATGAGATGATCAAAGCAGCTGGAGAGGGAATACATTCAAATAAATCACACTGAAAGCTAATGACAGAGTGTAACAGGGAGGGCTGGATAGTAAAAACTCCTTAATAACAAGCAGTGCTGGGAGAAGAGAGGGACTTTATAAAACATGTGTTCTCTCCCCTCCCGCTCTGCATAATAGGAGCTTAGGTCTGATACTTTTTATATTATTCAGGATCACTATCCCCCATTCCTCCTCTATAATACACTTTTTATATAAAGTCCCTCTCCTCTCCCAGTGCAGCTTGTTATAAAGCGTTTTTTACATCTGATACATTTAGTATCCAGCTCTCCCATTTACTCTGTCATTATGAGCCTTCAGTGTGATTTATTTGAATGTTTTCCCTGGATTTAAAGTGCTTTATTTTATAAAAAAAAAAAATTTGTGCCAGTCATCTCTTCTCTGAGCTTTCAGACCGTTTTACGTTAATATTATCTCTCTCCCCTGCTTTTATAATCTTGTCTAAGTAAAAGCTCCCTCTCCTGTGCTGGATAAGCATTGCATTCTGAAGTTCTGCACCCTCCACATGCCAATGCAGTAGGATGTTCTATACAGAGAGGGGCATTAATGCAGGAGGATGTTATATACATTATACAGAGAGGGATATAAATTGAGGAGGATGTTCTATACAGAGATGGACATTAATTAATTCAGGAGGATGTTCTATACATTATACAGAGAGGGTGTTAATTAATGCAGGTGGATGTTCTATACATTATACAGAGAGGAGGATTTTTAAAATAAATTTATTTAGCCTTTTAAATCCAGTGGCTGTGAGCGCTGAGATCAGCTGCTTGTTACATTATTATTGCACTTTATTTAGTTGCTAAAGAAATTCTTTTTCAGTTATTTAGTATGAAAACGAATTTCATTCATCCAAAAACAAGCATATACAAACTAATATTGTAGTAGTGGCTCCTCAGAGGGTTGAGATTGGCTGCTTGTTACAGTATCTCTCTCTCTCAGCACAATGTGTCAGGCTCAGCTGTTACAGTAACTGACTGCTGCTCATCACAGTGCTCAGTTTCAGTAAAGCAAGGAAATAATATTGTCATAACCTCTTATATACAAAAATATTATTTACTAGTTTTACTGAAACTCTGAGCACTGTGATGAGCAGCAGTCATTTACTGTAACAGCTTTGCCTGACACATTGTGCTGAGAGTGAGAGATACTGTAACAAGCAGCCAATCTCAGCTCTCTGAGGAGCCACTACTACAATGTTAATTTGTATACGCTGTTTTTTGAATGAATGAAATTCGTTTTCATACTAAATAACTGAAAACAAATTTCTTTAGCAACTAAATAAATTGCGTTTTAGGACAAATCCATTAGTTCAAAACTAAATTTTGTGCTTATAACAGTGTTTCCCAACTCTGGTCCCCAGGGCCCCCTAACAGGCCAGATTTTAAGTATTACCTTGGGGAAATGCAAACTGAATCCTGCAAACCCTGACCCGCAAATCATATCACCTGTGCTGTGCTTCAGATATCTGGCAAACCTGGCCGGTTAAGCGAACCTGAGGGCCACTGTGTTACAGCATCAATAATTTCCTCATTTTTAAATTCACTTTCGAGTGCCATATTTGAATTTCCTTCTTACACAAGATAGTCTAGAGTAAATATAGAATATTTACACAGATATACTGGTTAATAGTGTCTATTGAACATTGTAGCAGAGTTATTCACTATTTATCAGTTCTTGATGTTGTTGAAATTGCAACAAATGGGGTGGAGCTGACTGCGGACAAGTGTGGTTGTGTTTTGCCGAGCTATCTGACGACTTGGCCTTTTTGGCTTTAATCATCATGACCCACCATTCGAACTCACTGCTATCCTGATCCCTAGAGTTGCAGGCAATCTGGGGAAGTGTTTGCGTCTCACAGCGCTCCTTTCTTTTGCCATACGCTTTGATCCATGGGTCCCGCGATGTCTTTTGCAGCCCAGGCGAAGGTGGCCATCTTGAAACCCTGTCGAGGAGTTTTCGACAACCTCCCATACATACCTTGTGGAGCTTTGAAATAGGGAAGAAGAGTGGCAAGAGGTCCTCCCTAGTGGAGGGTCCTCACCAACAGGACATCAGAGTGTCTATGGGGCAGCCAGTGAGGTCGGCAGGATAGCTCTTCGGCCTCAGCCTCGTCCTCGTTGCTGGATTGTGACCTTCTGGACGAAGAGATACTGACCCAATCACAGGAGGATACTTCCACTCAGAGGACTCAGGTGCAAGCTGCAGGCAGCCTCAGAGAGACCACGGGTGTCGGGTCTGGACTGCAGGGGTCTATTGATCTGATGGCTCATCAGGGGCCAAAGCAACCTGGAGATGGGGCTAATTCTGTACTAACCGTTCTTGCTGAAAGCTCAGATGACTCTAGGCTATCCACGAAAGGAAATGTTCAACGCACAATATAGGAGCTCTGAGCAATCTGGAAGGCAGTTCTCTGCGATGTACGGTGAGAGAAAGCTGAGATGCGGAGCATGGTGGAGACATTACAAGTACAAGTGGATGGTACCAAGGCGACACAGACTCATTTCGTGTGCTGAGTGGACTCACTCCCAGTGCATGTGGATCATCTCTCCAGGGCTCTGGAGGCCATAGAACCCCAGCATAGATGGCGCAATGTGCAAATCCAGGGGGGGGGGGTCCTGAAATTTGAGTCCTCTGACTCTATACTGGGTACGTCAACCAAGTTGCTCACCAACTACTTCACCTACCACCGGATGCCTCTTTGGTGTTTGGCCCAGTGGTTCGGATCCATAAGGCGGTGGCAGTGGACCCCAGGGAATATCATTGCTGTTGCCCAGGACGTCTCAATTAAGCTACGCTTGATGTCCCTACCCACGGCTTGATCTCCTTTTTTATTTGAATCAGTGCTTTTCAATGACCTGCCCTTCTTAACACTTATGGCTCAAGACAGATTCTACAAGGTTAAGGCTCGACTGCAGGCTGAGAGCATCCACTATCGTTGGGGGGTGGCTGTCTCCATTTTAATCAAACACGACAATATTCTTGTTACGCTGAGCCTGAGCTTTGGCCATGATAGGGCCTTGGTTCAGGAAGGGAATTAGTCCTTTAGGCAGGTTAGCTGCTGGCTGAATAGGCTGATAGAGCATATATGGAATATACAGGAAAATAACAAGACGGTAACATGAGGGGCATGAGGAAATCTAAAGGAATCCCTATCTCAGGAAGATCCTTGAAAATGGTCTTCTATTTTGGTCTTCCATAGAGAAGCCTCACAAAGAATAATAGTGTCAGGAGAACAGGAAGGGCGAGGGTTAAACAAGACAGATAGACAGGAGATCCTAAACTGAAGAGAGGTCTTTGTACTGGCCTCTATGAAAATATACTAATAGTACTGGATACATACACAGAACATAAACAAGGCTGGAATGGTCAGGACTGGAGCAAAAGGAAACAGAAACTGGAAGGAACGTCAGACTAGCAGAGGTTGGCAACAGATCAATAATAAACAGAGTACTGAGAGCAGACAGATAGAGTTGTCAAGAAAAGCTGAGATCAATAAACCAGAAATACCAAAATACAAATGTAGGAATGCAGCGATACAGGAACCAGAACTCCCAGGACCAGGTATCAGAACTCGTGCCAGAGCCATGAGTCTCTGTGCTGCTGGTGTTTAAATAGGGAACAGGTCTGGGCAATTAGGACATGTGATCCCAGACCTGAACAGCACAGCAAAACCCAGGAGTGGCACAAGACAGAATAGCCAGACCCAGACAGGGAAGAGCTGGCCTGGATCCTTCTCACCACCAGGGGGCAGGGCTGTAACCAGTGGAAAGTGACAATTCTACACTGAGCTGATAGCCCACTGGAGGCTTGGACTCATCCAGGTTAAATGTACTGTCCCCCATGTTTGCCGTTTGCCGTTTGATACTGTATTTGATAACCGACTATAACGTTTGATAGTAAATTGACACTCTGTTCTTTACAGTTGGTTCCTATGTTTTTTTCTAGGTACTACTGATGTTTTGCTGTTTTTGGAGGTTCTGGTCATACAGTGGCGGATGGGGTCTCCCCCTTTAACCTTCACCCCTTTCCTTTTTTTTTTGTTTGTGTGGGAGCATAGATGGCCTCAAGTGAGCAGCTAGGGAAGCTACCATGGCACTTTCTGCTCTCCTGCCCCTGAGTTACCTGGCCCTGTGGCCTCTTCCACGTCCTCCGGCTCCCGGTACAGGTTCTAATTTAGCCGCCCTTTACTGCGGCTATTTGTATATTTTTTCTTTTCTTTCTGTACTTTCCTCCCTTTTGTGATGACTTGCACATTTGTCTTTATCTATTTTTGTACATGAAGGGCTCTATTACACTCTCCACGCAAACTTGTAGGTGCAGCGCATTTTTTTTTGTGCGCAGCGTTAAACGTTAACGTGCGTAAATTAACGCTGGTATTACTTACGATCCGAGCGCATTTTTTCATCCGTCAAAAAATATTGTGCGTAAAAAAGACGCGCAAAAACATGTGCGCATTAACGTTGCGCGCAGAAATCGGTGGGCAGACTGTTTTTTCACGCGATTCAGACAATCAGAATTAAGAACCACAATTGTCTCCAGTTCAGCTTTTGTGCCTGCCAAAATAAATCTGAGTATATATGCTGCAGCAATAATAAAAACACGCACGAATTCACAATTTTATTGTCTGGGTATGTGTAGAATGTGTAACTATATTGTGCTGTATTCTTTTTTTCGTGCTGGTGTATTTCATTTCGGCCAGAACGTTCAGATTTGCAGTTACCATCAGCTTTTCAAAGACGTTAAAATTATGCGCGCAAACGTCGTTTGTAAAAAGTTGCGCATCGATTGTAATACCAACCGCGTACCAGCGCACGAACGCATTTGCGCTCACAATGTTAAGTAGGGGATGCGCGCACAAACTTGCGTTCGTGCAGGGTCACTCGTGTAAGGCTAGGGTCAAACGAAAGCATTTTTCCCCGCGAACGTAAAAAAGTGCGTCCGAACGAATTGACGTATTTTTTCACGGAATGCGCGAAAACGGTCATACGATGCGCATTTTTCGTGCGTGATTTCTTTCGGATCGTCAATAAAACTCTTTTTGCGTCTGGACGTTATGTAGGCTGGACATTAGCAGTGTCTGACATCTCCTAATCACGCAAACACGCCGCTATGCCGCAGCTGCGCACTCTGTACGTCCGTACTAGCAGTTCTGCGTTCTCAGAAAAATGCGTTCGTTTTCCACTTGCGTTGCGCGGCCGGACTTTCGTGCGACCGTACTTCGTATATTGGCCGTCATTGCCCATCATTTGCTGCTAGTGCGGCCGTAATTATGTGCGCCAGAACGCACGTTAAAAGTGCGCTGGTCTGACCCCAGCCTTGGACTTTAACCTGCATCGGATGCGCGAACGTCGTAATATGACGTTCAGCGTGAAGGATTTTGCCCCTCGCGTTAATGCGTTTTTGCGTGAAGAATGTAATAGAGCCTGAAGTTTTTTGTACAACTAATTTTGTAAATAAAGGATTAAAAAAAGGAAACCTCAACAAACTTCAGCATTTCCAAAAGATATTCCAAGAGCGACTGAAGAAGTTTCACTGATGAAACCTCTGCTGTCATCATTTGAATTTATCTCTGTGGCACACTAGGGTCTATTCAAAGAAAAGTGAAACTCGGGAGAATGACCCGGAGAAGTGAAAATTCTAGTTCAAAATAGCCAAACCAGAAAAATGCTCCCATTTATCTCACTTTCCAAATCGGCTGTCAATTCTCCTGATTTTCACCTTCCTCTGAATAACCCTGACTAGTTTTAGATGCGGTTGCAACATGAAGCACTGGTAAACAGTGATTAACTCCTTATGAATTAGATGACGTAAAACTGAACAGAATGCTACAATTACCATGACTTAAAATCACCTTTATGCACCTTGACATTTTAATGTAGACATGCAGATGTAGAAATAATATCAATGCACTATATTTCCATTTACAGAAAAAATAAACCATTTCTACAGTGATAGCCTTGGAGAAAGAGTTCAGTTTCCTCTTTGCCATAAAAAGGATGTACTGCCACCTTGTGGATATAGTTGTATTTGATCACATGAAGTTGATGTTCTTATTATTAGTATTATTATTTTTATTATTATTATCTTCATTTGCTAAATTTAAGGAAAATTATTTTACCAGAAAGTCCAATGCGTTGTATAAAACATGCAAAACTTGCACGAACACTCAAATGACAAGCAAATCCAAGTCGCGCTATATTATCGCTGGAAGGGCAAAATCATTCAGAGCCGGAAAAAAATTACAGCACCTACATCTATACTCACCTAGCAGGCTCACCCAAGATCCTTGTGCCAATCAACCATCTTACTGGGGCATAACCAGGACTAAGGTCACATCGTTCCTCGGGGACCTTCTGCTGCCAGATCTTTGCACTGCAATGAGATGTCATTTGCAAGATCACGCGCAACTCCTGCATTTTCTGGAAAACGAAAAACTCTACAGATGAAAATGTAAAGGAATCTCAGAGAAAAAAAATAAAACTCACAGGAATTAATCATTAACCTCTCCTTCCACTAGCACTTAATATGTTAAAATAGGTCAAAGAATGC
This sequence comes from Leptobrachium leishanense, assembly GCA_009667805.1. Taxonomy (NCBI): domain Eukaryota; kingdom Metazoa; phylum Chordata; class Amphibia; order Anura; family Megophryidae; genus Leptobrachium; species Leptobrachium leishanense. The sequence continues at coordinate 10,719,304 of CM019063.1, read as the reverse complement.
CAAAACGTTTCATCCCATACAGTCTGCACACCATATCTCTTCATCTAGAGGCAACCAATTACAGGAAGTAGGGATGGGCTGCCGGTTCGATTTGAACATGAGTTTGAATCGAACATCGGCCGTTCGAAAGTTCGCGAACTTCAAATTTTTTGCGATGTTTGCGAAAAGTTCGACTGCTAGTGAAACGCTGTTTGCAAAAAAAATACTGAACGAAAATGTCTGGAATTTACACATAACATCCAATAAATGAATGATAATAAAAAGGACTGTTACAGAAAAATGATAAAACGATTTAAAAAAAAACAGAAAAAAGTTTTGAACAAAAAATGCTTTAAAGATCCTAAAAAAAATCTAAAAATAAAGAGACTTTTTACTGCAGAATATAATAATAAATAGTTTATTAGATATTGACTTAAAACGGGAATATTTTTAACACTGAAGCCTATGGGATCCTCCTGAATAGACCTGCCGAATGAAACCACCGAACAGCAGGGCATTTCGCCAACTTTTCACTGCTGGTTTGTGTTCTCTGAATAGACAAAGCATTGCTTCTCTATGGGGAATTCACGGCCCTCGAATAGGCACCGTATGTGCAGGCAATTCGCCAACATTTGACATACTGCCTGCTCTTTGAATAGCCGAATGGCCAGGAAAGGTAACCGTACGCTGAATTTCACTGTTTGGTTACCTTTCGGCCACAGTTCTGATCTTTTTGAATAAACCTGTTAGATTCTCGGTGTCGTGCACCACGGACTAAGACACAATTTTTTTGCACTTGAACGTGACAGATGCATATCATTTCAATATTTGACCGCAGGGTCCAACCCTGCACTCTGCCACAATACCTCAGAGGGGTTATGGTGTGAAGTTACTAGCTGGCACCAAAGGCCCAATATTTGGGTGCACTGACCCGTGTAACGGATGCATACAAGGCAGCCATCAGAAATGATGGGGCCCCTTACTGAACCTCATGATGGGGCCCCCCCTAAACTTCCTAAACCCGTAACAGCTTTTCGCCCCCTTCCAAAACAAAAAAGGACATAACACAGTTCCACTGCAATAAAACTCACAGTAATGTGTGGTGTGTATGAGCGTATCTGTCACATCTGGGGCCCCGCCACCAGGCGGTGCCAACGCCAAGCCGGGTGCCAGGAGTTGTGCCGGCTTCCAGAGCTCGCGTCAGGAGGCAGGGCACGGCATGATGATGCATGCCCGCCGGGTTTAAATACAGACAGCATGATCCGGCTCATTTCCCTGTCGCAGAGTTTGCTTCCCTCAGTGCTGAGTGTCTCCTGGCGATTCACTACTTGGTTGATTTTTCAGTCTCTGTTGTTACCTGGCTTGTATGAGAACCACCCCCGTGTACCAGTCCTTGACCACTCTAACTCTGATCGATTTTTGGATTATATGATAGATACCCCTTGTGTACCGTTTTGGCTATCCCTGACCACTCTAGCACTGATCGATTTGGGCTTGTGTTAGAATGCGTCCTTGTATACCGTCTGGCCTGTTTCAGGTATACCTTGTCCTGTGTGTTGGTCAAACATTTCCCACTCGTTGTTGGTCAAACATTTCCCACTCATTGCTGGTCAAACATTTCCCACTCGTTGTTGGTCAAACATTTCCCACTTGTTGTTGGTCAAACATTTCCCACTCGTTGTCGTAGCTCAGTGCACAGCGGTGAAATGGCTCAGCACTCAAAAGGGTTAAAAAAACTTTTCTTTTCTTTTTTTTCATTGTTTCCTTTTCCCCAGGGCAGTACCCGGACCCCCATACACCTTTTATGGCCAATATCTTGCATATATGCCCTCTGGGAGGGCACTTTCATTTTTGACCCCCATTGACTTGCATTACGTTCGAGTTCGAATTCGAACTTTTCAGATGTTCGGGTTCGAACCAAACACGGGGGTGCTCAGCCCATCCCTAACAGGAAGTCGCTGGATGCTGCGTATACAATCACTTACAGTTAAACGTGATGTAGGTGTTGGTCTGGGGTGGACCAAACACAAGGAAATCTTATCAGTGGCCATAGGGAAGGGGGACAATGTGGGAGAATGAAAGGCAATTTCCTGTCACCGTGACCACTTAAACAGGGTTGCTTGAGATGCCTAGAGGTGTGTCAGCTATACCCTCCTGACGAGTCCTAATGAGGCTGAGAAGATTGTCAGGGGTTGCTGTATCTCTCGTGCAGAGAGGCTGCCCTTTCTTGGTTATAGCAGTCTGATTTGCATATAATCTAGTCTCCTCTGTAAAAACACCATCGAGCTAAAACCTTATGAGACCTGAGCGGGGACCTGCCGTAGGACAAGCCACTAGTGTTGTTGCCTGTTCTCTGTTCTCACTACTCTCGCAAACTCTGTTTTTGCTCACTATGGGCTATATTACAAAGTTGGTGCTAACTTAACCAGAGCTGTTGTAAACTTACCGGAGCCATTATAGCCTATGGAGCTGTTAAGTTAACAACAGCTCTGGTTAAGTTAGCACCAACTTTGTAATATGGCCCTATAAGTGGTCATGGTAGCTAAGATTGTCCCTTTGATCTCAACCGGAGGATGATGTAAAATATGGATATCTTGCTTCCAGAAGATTTACACCGCTTGTGTCATTGCTGAAGGGCAATCACAATATTTGAGTAAATCTGCAATGCCATCAATTTCCACCAAACTGCAGGGAAATAATTATTAAGCGCAAATGGGACCCCCTGTACCTCTTCATTGGAGGATCTGTCCGTTCTAGGTCAGAGTTACAAGGTATCCCTTGGTATTGTATTTAGGAGGTTGACCTTGTAATTGACAAAGAGATTTGTTTGATTATTGGCTTAGTAGTTGCTAAGGGGTTTATTTCATAAAGTGAAAGTATGAAACTCAAAGGGATAAAGGCATATATCAGCAAGGGTATTAATAGTCTTCGGGCCACATCTTTAGAGCAATATAGGTTGGTATCGTTATTTTAACCACTCAGCCTCTACAGTTTGCCACAGGGGATAAGAATAATCTAAATAGTAAAAATTAGATTAACCATAAAGGGCCCAATTTCAATGTTGCCCCTAAGCAGAGCACTCGAGCCATACAGTTACAGTTACAAGTATTCATAAAGCGTTAACAAGTTAGTTCCGTAGCGCTGTGCAATGAGTGAGACAGAATACCAATATACATACAAGTTAAACACACAAAACAGTAGGAGAGAGGACTCTGCCTGAGAGATTACAATTTAAGAGGAGAGGGGTGACATACTGGGTGAAAATAATTAAAATACAAAAAGTAGTGGAATGCATGTGAGCTGGGTGGGAAGATAGCGCAGGAAATGTACAGTGGAGGAATCATGGAGTGAGCCGATAGGCTTCTCTAAAGTAATGTGTTTCCAGAGACTTCTTGAAGGACTGGAGAGAAGGGGAGAGTCTAATGTTGCGGGGGAGGGAGTTCCATAGAAAGGGGGCAGCTTGGGAGAAGTCCTGAAGTCAGGAGTTGGGCAGGGCTGTAAGAAGGGCGAGGCGAGTGAGGCAGGGACGTGCAGTCAGTGCAGGCATGTGAGGCAGAGCCTCACCTGCCATTAATTGTTAAATTAATAAACTAAAAACAAACTCACCTGCTCCCCCGCTGTCAGCTCCGTCCTCTGCCTCTGCAGGCATTAGTTTTCCCAGCCTACGCAATTTGCATAGCAGGACGTTTCCCCGCTGCACTAATTGAGTAAACTGCTCAAGATGTGTGCAGCACACGTCAGAGATCACTGCTCATTAGTGCCGCACAGACTGACAGGCACTGATAGAGCATGGGAAAGCTTGGACCAATGGGAAAGCACCATTGGTCCAAGCCATTCCCAGAAAACCCCTACATTAGAGGACTGCCTCTGATTGACAGGAAGTCTAGCAGTTAGACATGCCCCTTCCTGGCAATGATAGGCCAGGCAGCCCTCCAATGCAGGCTGTGAAAAGATTGCATGATGGACAACCCCTGACTGGCTGCATGGGGAGCTGCAGTCCAGGAGCCTGGCACAGCTGGAGATGCCCAGTTATACCCCAGGCTGGTTATTGTCTGCTAACTGGGCTGGAAGAATGCACAACACATCTGCCCCCCAGGAGGGATCTGAGGGGGTGCAGCAGCAGGAAGCCCTCTTTGCCCAGCTGCAAGGTAAGTGACCTCACCGGGGGGGGGGGAGAGGCCATGGCCATGGCTTTCCTCTGTGCTGATGTTCAGATAGTGCTTAGCTGCCAATCTGTATGATGTATTGTACCTCTAGCCAGGCTGCCTGGGGAGGGACCGGACAGGACAGGTGGGGGACTCAGCAGATGCAAAGTTGCCAGCAAGACTCTCTCAACTCCTTCTACCAGGGCTGTCAGATCACAGCGTGTGCTTCATGGGTCACTGGCTTTGGGCTGGGGTGTCAGATCTCCATTTTGCTCCCTGTCAGTGCCTGAAAGTGCTGCCCTGCAGTGTGCAGAAGTCAGGTTGGGTCAGTGGCTTGCTTTCCCTTCAGTATAATATGAATGACGCAAAAATGTATAGGTGCTTTAAGGAAACCTAATGGATGTGGCCAGGCTCCTCTTAATACTTTTGTTATAGGGGCAGTGTCATGTTTCACATGACTTGTGATATGCCTTTAAGAATTGCACATGTCTTATCTTCCCCCTGGGTTTCTCTCCTCCCTTCCTCATGGCGCAGGGATTTCCTGTTCAGATAGCTCCACCCTTGTTCCCTTCCCAGTAATCCTTTGCAAGCCTTATGGACTCAGATTCATTATGATTTTTTAACCTATCTGATGTATATTGTTGTGGATTTTCTACAGTTTTGGAATAAAACTTCAACAGATCTTCAAGGTGTCATCTCGATTGAGTCACTGTCTGTAATTCATCTAGACTGGGAATTATCGCCATCTCATCACAACACTAAGTTAAGAGATCACATTCTCAGTGCTTTGGTGGAGAAACAGAACAGTCAAAAAATCATATATATCAGTCAGAAGATCTTAGAAAGATCAGCCAAAAGATCAAGAAAGATCAGTCAGACATCCTCCATAGTATCCTTGCTAGCTCTGGATACACAGGGAGACGCTGTAGGGACAGTGGAAATAGCAGCTTCACACAGTGCAGCCATTACCACAAGCCTGTATGTACCTGCAAGCAAGTCCCAGCATAGCATTCAACAAAGGATATTAGTGCTGTGAAAGTTCAATACATCTGTGCCTTACAAACAGTTTATCCAGTGCATCTGTACACTACAACCAGTTTATTTCTCTGTACGCATTGCATGTGATTTGACTGTGAAAAGAAAGTAAAAACAAATCTTTTTTCACCCAGTGCCTAGAAATCCTAGCTGAGCTGAGCAAAATTCATACATTTCTCTGCTGCTATAGAACTAGATCATTAACCCTCTCCTTGTCAGCAAAATGTTCCAGCAAATCAACATGCAAACTGACACACTACCAGACTCAGAAATCCTTTCAGATCAGGAATTAAACCCTGAACCAAACAAAAGAGAAAAAAGATTAACAAAACCAACCTGGAAAGTACAAGAAAATCTTGAAGCTCACGCAAAAGAGTTGGTGTCTCAAACGAATGATCTATGGTGTACTAATGTCACATGCATGTCAGCTCTCTCTCAACCATGTCATGATGCATTACAACTAGAGAGTACTATTAAGCAATTAGATGTCGCTTATCAGAATTATCAAAGACTGTGTGTTAAATATATTCATCTCTTAAAGCGGTACAACACTAATGTGTCACTGGAAGAACTAAAGAGATTCAATGAGCTCAATCTAGAAAGAGACAATTTAGTGCTGCAAACAAAGACAAAGGCAGAAGTAAGAATTGCACAGCTCCATGAATCCAGATCTCACCGCTCTGCATCCTCCAGACACTCCTCAATGTCTTCCAAATCCCTACAATCAAGGGCTTCCACACTCAGTCAACAACTCATAAAGGCCCGTGCTGATGCTGAAGCTTCTAAAATTCAGGCAGCCTTCGCCAAAAAGAAAGCAGAAATGGGAGCTGAAGCCGCACGCATGGAGGCTGAAGCCGCACGCCAGAAGGCAGAAATGGAGGCTGAAGCCGCACGCCAGAAGGCAGAAATGGAAGCTGAAGCCGCACGCAAGGAAGCTGAAGCCACACACCATAAAGTGGAAATGGAACTTTTGGAAAAACAATGTGAACATGCCACGGCCATGGCAAGATTAAAAGTTTTAGAACAGGCTGCTAGTGAAAGTGAAAGAGACAACAGTAGCAGCAGACACTCAGCTGTGTCTTATGCCTCAGATTCTTCACATTCCTCTCCAGAACGTCAGCTCCCTGTCACAGCAACCAAAGCACTCAACCAAGGTCTCTTCTCCGCACCTACTGTACTCCAAGACAATTTGCCTTCATATCTTCCAGTACACCAGACTGCAGCATCTCACAAGCAGTGGACAATAGCATGCACATAATAAACTATCCACCTTACCTTGACATCAGCCAAGTACCTACTAGCAAGCACAATGCTCCACAGCTACAAACCAACATGCCAATGAACTTTAAACCAGTTCCAGTGTTGATTTCCCCACACCAACATATGTTCCCAAGTCACCTGCAGTCATGCACCCAAAGTCTGAAAACACGGACATGTCGCAGTTTGCTAAATACATGCTTCGCAGAGAGCTCACAAAGACAGGCCTCGCCAAGTTTGATGACAAGCCTGAAAATTACAGAGGATGGAAATCCACCTTTAAAGCCACAATGAGTGACCTAGACATCACTGCTACAGAAGAATTAGATCTGCTCATCAGATGGCTAGGTCCCCAGTCTACTGAACGCATCAAGAGGGTCAAAGCGGTTCATATGGACAACCCTGCTGCAGGCCTTAATGCTGCTTGGGACAGACTTGAACGTACCTTTGGCAGTCCAGAAGCCATTGAAGATGCCTTATTCAAAAGATTGCACAGTTTCCCAAGGATTTCCGCTAGAGAGAATTTAAAGTTTCAAGAACTCAGCGATGTTTTATTGGAGCTTCAACTTGCTAAAGCTGACATCTGCTTACCTGGTCTCAGTTACCTTGACACCCCTCGTGGCATCAACCCTATTGTTCTCAAGCTACCGTATGACCTTCAAGAAAATTGGGCAGCGCTTGGATCAAAATACAAGTAAAAACATCAAGTTGCCTTTCCTCCTTTTTCCTGCTTCTGTGAGTTCATCAAACGAATTGCAGACACAAAGAATGACCCAAGTTTCTCCTATGGTGAAGGTAACCCTCTCAGTTCACCCCCTCCAAGACCTACTAACACACGTATGACACACAGAGACCATCGAGGACCAGTGTCCGTGAAAAGGACCACTGTTCTTCCTGCACCTGCTACAGTTCTTGAAAAGACTGAACAAAACAAGAACATCGAGAACCCAAATCGCCAATGTCCCATACATAACAAACCGCATCCACTTAAGAAATGTATTGGCTTCAGAAAGAAAACCCTACAAGAACGTAAAGAACTTTTAAAGAAATTTGGGGTCTGCTACAAATGCTGCGCCTCCACAGAACACTTTGCAAAGGACTGTAAAGCTATCATTAAATGCATAGAGTGTGACAGCAATGACCATGTACAAGCTCTTCATCCATATCCGCACAACTTTACTAAGCCCACAAACAATCCTCCTGAGGCAAAGCAAGGCGGGGAGCGCACAGATCAAGCAGTACCTTCCACCTCAGTGTTCTCTTCATGTACGGAAGTCTGTGGAGAAGGACTCTGTGACAAATCCTGCGCAAAGATATGTTTGGTTCGTGTATACCCAAGAGGTCAACCTGAAAAGGCCATAAGACTGTATACCATTCTGGATGATCAGAGTAACAGATCTCTTGAAACAACACAATTTTTTGAACTTTGAACATAAAAGAAAATGCTCTACCATATACCCTAACTACTTGCACCGGCACTACAGAAGTCTTAGGTAGGAGAGCCAGCGGTCTTGTGGTTGCTCCTCTGAACGACAATGTGGAAATACCTTTGCCCACTATCACTGAGTGCAACCAGATCCCAAGCAACAAAGAGGAGATCCCTACTCCGGAAGCTGCCTTGCACCATTCTCACTTGAAGGACATAGCCTACCAAATACCAGCCCTCGACGGAAGTGCTGAGATCCTACTGTTGTTCGGCCGAGACATCTTAAGGGTGCACAAAGTTCGTCAACAAATCAACGGTCCACATGATGCTCCATATGCTCAGTGTCTGGATCTAGGCTGGGTCATCATAGGCAATGTTTGTCGAGACAAAGGCAGAAAACCTTACTCTGTGTCCTCCTTTAAAACACACGTCCTGCCAATGGTCGGACTTCTTGTTCTGCACGACGACCACACCAATATCATGTGAAGGAAAGACTGCTTCATAAGAGCGCACAACGACACATCATACAGGACGAAGAGAAAGCTCTTAATTTCTGGGATGACAACATCGGCAACACAGTGTTTGAGGTAACATCTAAAGACAACGAGTTGGCAGCTACCATGGAAGACAAAGAATTCCTGAAAACCATGAGTAAAGAGTTCCACCAAGATGATTCCAACAGCTGGGTAGCACCTCTACCATTCCGTACTCCAAGAAAGAGACTACCAAACAACAGAGAACATGCAGAAGCACGGTTTACTTCTTTACAACGCAGTTTGAATCGGAAACCTGAGATGAAAAGACACTTTGTGGACTTTATGCAGAAAGTGCTTGAGAGAGATCACGCTGAGCCTGCACCTCCGCTTAAGGAAGGAGAAGAATGCTGGTATCTTCCATGCTTTGGTGTCTATCATCCTCGCAAGCCTGATCAGATTAGGGTGGTCTTCGACTCAAGTGCTCGACATGAAGGTGTCTCCCTCAATGACAGTCTTCTCACTGGGCCTAATCTGAACAACAACCTCATAGGAGTTTTACTTCGCTTCAGACAAGAACCAATTGCTATTATGGCTGACATTCAGCAGATGTTCCACTGTTTCATCGTCCGTGAAGACAACAGAAACTTCCTCAGATTCCGATGGTATCGCAATAATGATGTCAATGATGAAGTCATGATGAAGGTACATGTTTTCGGTAATAGTCCTTCTCCCGCAGTAGCAATTTATGGACTGAGGAAAACGGCTCAAGAAGGAGAGAAAGAATTTGGGTTTGATGCACGACAGTTCGTCGAAAAGAACTTCTATGTAGACGACGGACTCAAATCTCTGCCTACAGAAGAAGGAGCTATTGACCTTCTCACTAGAACTCAGAACATGCTTGCCACTGCAAACCTCAGACTTCACAAAATCATTTCGAACAGCGACAAGGCCATGAGAGCCTTTCCCTCTGACTACGCTGTCAGTGTGAAGAAATTCCAACTAGGAACGGACCTTTCCATTACACAGCGCAGTCTTGGATTGCTTTGGAACGTTAAGCAAGACACGTTCACGTTACAAGTATCAGCCTGTGACAAGCCCTTCACAAAGCAATACATACATAATCAGACAAGACAGTTCCACGGGTATGTAGGCAACAGAGTGGAACGTATAAGAAAGTTCTCTGCACCTGAACAATGGCACTATGTGTCCACTAACTTCAAACCTGCTGATCGAGGTACGAGTGCAGTACCTGCTACTGCATTTCTGGACACATTATGGCTATCCCCACCAATACTCTTGAATGAAGACCTCATCTCAAATTCTACAAATTCTACATTTGAACTGGTTGAACCAGAATTGGATAAAGAAATTAGAGCTGTTACCGTTACACTCAACACCTCTGTGAAAGAAAGGGTAAGGCTGAGTCCTCACCGTTTTGAACGCCTTTCCAAGTGGTCTTCTGTTGTACGAGCCATTGCACGTCTTATTCACATAGCTCATCAATTTACAAACAGCTCTGATACAAAAAAACAATGTCACAAGCGGCACATCTCTAAAGACCCCCCCACAATTCAGGAGGCCTCTCGACCAGAAAAGATACTGAACTTCTTGAATGACAAGTGTAAATGGGAATTCAACCCACCTCACTCCTTTCACATGGGAGACTCTTGGGAACGCATGATTGGAGTCGCAAGAAAATTCCTGGACTGGTACTGGACCAGAAAACTTTACAACTTATTCATGAAAGAAGATTCTCCACACCTTTACTTCAGGCCTATAAAGGAACTAGTACTCCTTCTGCCCAAAGAAGAAGACAAGCCTCACAAGTCATCAATTTGAGACAAAGAGAGGTAAGAAGGATTGGTGCATGTTGCTGCCTTCCCCTCTGAAGATGGGCTCACTGACTGTTCTTGACACAGCCTGGACCATCAAGATCAAGATCTGCAAGAATTGTTAATGTTGCATTCTTTTCTCTTGTTCTTCCCTTCCCTCTTGTTTTTCAGATGTTCCTGGAAAAGAATCTTCACTTATTTGTTTTGAACTTTAGTCAAAGTTATTTAATTATAGAAATCATAGATTTCGACGGGGAGTGTCATGTTTCACATGACTTGTGATATGCCTTTAAGAATTGCACATGTCTTATCTTCCCCCTGGGTTTCTCTCCTCCCTTCCTCATGGCGCAGGGATTTCCTGTTCAGATAGCTCCACCCTTGTTCCCTTCCCAGTAATCCTTTGCAAGCCTTATGGACTCAGATTCATTATGATTTTTTAACCTATCTGATGTATATTGTTGTGGATTTTCTACAGTTTTGGAATAAAACTTCAACAGATCTTCAAGGTGTCATCTCGATTGAGTCACTGTCTGTAATACAGCTAGACTGGGAATTATCGCCATCTCATCACAACAGTAAGTTAAGAGATCACATTCTCAGTGCTTTGGTGGAGAAACAGAACAGGCAGCATATAGAGCGGTGTGTGTGTTCTTACAGTGCCAGTCTCTTTACACACCCTTTCTTTCAAGTTCTTTTTTTTTTTTTTGCATGGGGCAAGCGTTGGCTTAACATTTTAGGCTCATAAAAAAAAAAATCAGGGTTATTCAGAGAGGTGAAAACCTTGAATTGGCAGGAAAATGAACAGCCAATTTGGAAAGTGAGATAAATGGGAGAATTTTTCTGGTTTAACTTCTCCAGTCATTCTCCAAGGTTTTCACCTCTTTCTGAATAGCCCTGATACAGGGTCATTATTCTTCTTTTCACCGCTCTTTGAATAACCCTGATACAGGGCTATTCAGAAAGAGGTGAAAACCTTGAATGACAGAAGTTAAAATTCTAGGTCAAAATAGTCAAACCAGAAAAATTCTCCCATTTATCTCACTTTCCAAATGGGCTATTTGGTCTAGAATCAGTGTTTCTCAACTCGTTTCCTCGGCCTGATTTGCCAGATATGTGAAGCACAGGTGATATAATTTGCTGCTCAGTGTTTGCAGTATTCAGTCTGCATTTTCCCAAGGTGATCTGAAAAATCTAGCCTGTAGTGGATCCTGAGGACTGGAGTTGAGAAACCCTGGTCTAGATTGTTCATTCTCCTGCCAATTCTCAAGGTTTTCACCTCTCTCTGAATATCCCCGATATTGAATCATTGTGCTGGCTACACTATCAGGGTTATTCAGAGAGAGGTGAAAACCTTGAATTGGCTGGAGAATGAACAAGTTGAGAAACAGATTCTAGACCAAATAGCCCATTGAAAAATCTAGACCAAATAGCCAATTTCGAAAGTGAGATAAATGGGAGAATTTTTCTGGTTTGACTATTTTGACCTAGAATTTTCCATTCTCCAGTCATTCTCCTGCTTTTCACCTCTCTCTGAATGAATAACCCTGTATGAAAACAAGTCCAGGTACAAGGACCCAGGACTGTAGATTCTTCATTTAAGAAGTCTTTGCAATGTAATTTAGAAGGCATATTGTAAAATAATTGTTCTGTATAAAGGTCTGTGGGATCAGAATCGGCTTCCAGTCAGTCCTTACTCGCAGTGTCTGTCCTTCTGATGTACTAAATGCCTGAAGCCTCCTCTTTGGGAGCTAGAATGTTTTTTGGCTGTTTTGCATTTGTATATCTGGCTCTGATACTAACCAGTGCCTCACCAGCCACTGACCTCACCGCACGTCACTGGAGTGAGGCACATGCCTCGGGCACAGCTGTGAAGGGGCGCAGCCAAGTCCTGCGGGAACGATTGCCGGCGGCCGTGTGCTTCCTGCTAGAATGCGAGATTACGGCTGGTTGTTAGATCCCAGGCGTTCGGCTGCACTTCCTGTCAGCGGCCGTTCTAGCGGGAAGCACGCGGCCGCCGGCAATCATTCCCATAGGACTCGGCTGCGCCTCTTCACAGCTCTGCACGTGGCAATGAGAGGTGAGCTGGGGGCACTATCCATGAGACCTAGGGGCACTATCCATGAGATCTGGGGGGCAATATCCATGAGACCTGGGGGGCAATATCCATGAGACCTGGGGGCATTATCCATGAGAGCTGGGGCAATATCCATGAGACCTGGGGGCATTATCCATGAGAGCTGGGGGGAACTATCCATGAGAGCTGGGGGGAACTATCCATGAGAGCTGGGGGCACTATCCATGAGACCTGGGGGGCACTATCCATGAGACCTGGGGGGCATTATCCATGAGACCTGGGGGGGCATTATCCATGAGACCTGGGGGGGCATATCCATGAGAGCTGGGGCATATCCATGAGAGCTGGGGCATATCCATGAGAGCTGGGGCAATATCCATGAGACCTGGGGGTATATCCATGAGACCTGGGGGTATATCCATGAGACCTGGGGCATTATCCATGAGACCTGGGGCATTATCCATGAGACCTGGGGCAATATCCATGAGAGCTGGGGCATTATCCATGAGACCAGGGGGGGCATTATCCATGAGACCAGGGGGGAATTATCCATGAGACCTGGGGGGGCATATCCATGAGAGCTGGGGCACTATCCATGAGAGCTGGGGCATTATCCATGAGAGCTGGGGCATTATCCATGAGAGCTGGGGCAATATCCATGAGACCTGGGGCAATATCCATGAGAGCTGGGGCAATATCCATGAGAGCTGGGGGGCATATCCATGAGCTGGGCCATATCCACGTGAACTGGGGCAATATATACCCAGATGAGCTGGAGTCAATAATATCCATGTGAACTGGGGGCAATTATATCCATGTGAACTGGGGAAAATAGTCTGGGGGCTCAGTGCTGTGTATATTATTCTGGGGGGTGTATATTATGCTAAATGTTCTTTTGCTATACGTACATGTATTCTGTGTGTACTGTATTTGTACATGTCCTGTGTGTGCACTATATATGTATATATCACCTCCTTAACGCTAGCACTCACACATGTGAGCGTTGGTGTTGGTTAAATGAAGTTACTGCATGCTGCCCATATCACATCCTAGCACAGGACCCTTATATTACAATCTGAACGGTAACGGGTTAAAAAATCCAGGAGATTGTGCTTTTCAGCGCAAGGTTACTGTACTTTGCGCTCCCTATACTTAACATGGGGAGCGCAAAGAGTAAATAGTGTTAGGATTACAAAGTCCTAATGCTAATTACCATCCCGCCATAGCTACAAAAGTTACCCGCAGCTAGACGCTGGTGCTAAGTGATGCCGCTTCTGCAGAATCAGTCAGCACCATCAGGAACCCCCCCCCCAAAGATTACATACTTGCCTCTCATCCCACAGTGCAAAGAGTGGTCCAATCCATTGCTTCTGGTCGCGGGGAGCATCCAGGAGCTTAGCACTGCGCCACTGGTCGGGGACTGGTCGGGGATTTTTAAAATTATGTGGGGGGGCACAATTTTCTGTTTTTGCCTCGGGTGCAAAACGAGCTAGCTACGGCTCTGGAGTTGGGGGTGCAGGTACGAGGAGCTGATAGTATCAGATCATTGTCAGAGCAAAGTGATCAGAACAGGATGTACTCACTAATAAAGGAGGAGATTTAGGCAGGGGTTCAGTTATGGAGAGCTTTGTACGTGAGCACCAATATTTTCAATTGGATTCTCAAGGAAACAGGGAGCCAGTGCAGAGATTGACAAAGGGGTGAGGTGTGAGAGGTGTGGGAGGTGAGGTGGATGAGCCTGGCACAGGCGTTCATAACAGACTGCAGAGGGAGAATCTGTGATCCTTAAGGCCAGAGAGAAGGAGGTTACAGTAGTCAAGGTGGGAGATAATATGAGCTTGGATGAACATTTTAGTAGAGTCCTGATGTTTTTAGGTGGAAGTAGCAAGATTTGGTTAGCGACTGAATGTTAGAGGTGAAGGATAGATCAGAGTCAAAGAGGACTCCGAGGCAACGAGCCTGTGAGTAAGGATGAGCCGAACACCCCTGTGTTCGGTTCGCATTCGAACTCAAACAATTTCGAAAGTTCGAACTCGAACACGAACTGAACTCAATGCAAGTCAATGGGACTCAAAAGTTTGTTTTTTAGAGTGCCCTCCAAGAGGGCATATATGCAAGATATTTGCCATAAAAGGTGTATGGGGGTCCGGGTACTGCCCTAGGGGACAGGAAACAAGGACAAAAAGTTTTTAAAAAAAACATTTTTAAAGGGACAGTGAGTTTTCCATGAAATAAGGGTTAAAAATAAAAACGAAAAATTCCATCGAATATCGGGCCTAGGAGGTCCCCATAACCTACCTGTGAAGTGGCGGATTTGTAGGATGTATAGAAACATTTAAAAACAAAAAAATGACGTTTCAAATTACGGTAAACGGTTTTCCTTTAATCTATTCATAAACAACTGCTTGGGGCGGCAGTCTGTATTAAAAGAGGAGACCTTTTAGGACACGCAGAACAAGTTTAGTGATTTTTTTGGCTAAATTATGGTGAAACTTATGCAGGCTTTGGATGAAAGTAACAATAGGTGCTTTAAAATTGGGCCTTTAGTATCGGCAACAGTGCCGTCACACCGTAACCCCTCTGTGGTATTGTGGAAGAGTGCAGGGTTGGATCCTGCAGTTCAAAAAATTTAAATGATATAAATCTGGTAATGGCATCAGTGCACCCAAATAATGTGCCTTTCATGGCAGCAAGTGCCTTCACACCGTAACCCTTTTGTGGTATTGTGGAAGAGTTCAGTGGTGGAGGTTTTGTGAATGCAGAAGAAATCCCCGATCCCCGTTACGTCAGCATCAGGGGATTGATAGCTGCTGATCCAGGACTGATTCATTTTTATAAATGTCAGCCGGTCTACAGAGTCGGTGGACAGACGCACTCTTTTGTCTGTGACAAAACCTCCAGCGGCACTGAACGTCCTTTCAGAAAGCACGCTGGATGAAGGGCAACCTAGTAGCTGCATAGCATATTGGCTAAGTTCTGGCCAGTGATCCAATCTCAACACCCAGTAAGCCAGTGGATCATCTGCTGGAAAGGTATCCAGGTCTGCCCTTGCCCCTAGGTAGTCCTGCACCATATGGTGAAGACGTTGGCAATGGGTGCCTACATTTGACGTCCCTGGGTGTCGTGGACTAAAAAAATTTAAAAAGGCATCAGTCAAGCGGCCCCGGCCTTCACCTCTATTCCTCTGATCATCCGCAGCCTCAGAAGCACGTGTGTCATCACATGGTAACCTACCAGTGCCTGGAAAGGTGTTACACAAGTGTCGCTTTAGAGCGTCCTCAAGTTTTTTCATCCTGTCCTCCCTCTGTGCGGGCAGGATGAGCTCTGCAACTTTACCCTTGTATCGTGGATCAAGAAGGCTTGCCAACCAGTAATGATCCCTCTCCTTGATAGCACGAATCCTGGGGTCCTTTACCAGGCTTTGCAGGATAAGGGAGCCCATGCAACGTAGGTTGGAGGTGGCATTAGCTTCCGAGTCTTCCTGGTTAATGAGGAGGATGACCCCATTGTGCACTTCCTCCTCCCAGCCACGTACTAGTCCTTGTGTTTCTGGGAACACAAAACCCTCCCTTGAGGAATCCCCACCTTCAATGCTCCCACTACTTAAATATTCCTCCTCCTCCTCCTGTCTGACGTGAGTAGGACCTGTTGGAATGCTGTCTGCGGAAAGACTGGGGCCTTCAGAGCTAGGGAAGGCCTCCTCTTCCTCCCGCTGCTCTGCTTCTAGAGCCACATCTATAATTCCCCGCAGAGTGTGCTCCAGCAGGAACACTAAAGGAATTGTGTCGCTGATGCATGCACTGTCCCTGCTCACCATCCTCTTTGCCTCCTCAAATGGTGGCAGTACAGTGCATACATCCTTGATCATCAGTCACGGTGGGGGGGGGGTAAAAAAACAAGTTGTCCTGAACCTGTCCTTGTGCCATACTCACACAGGTACTCGTTGATGATCCTCTGCTGCTTGTGCAGACGCTGCAGCATTGCTAATGTCGAGTTCCACCTGGTGGGCATGTCACAGATCAAACGGTTTGTGGGAAGGTGGAATTCTCTTTGAATTTCTGCCAGGCGAACACTTGCTGGGAATGACCGTCTGAAGTGGCTGCACACTTTTCTGGCCTGGCTGAGAAGCTCTGCCAGCCCTGGGTACCTGGTTAGGAAACGCTGTAAGACCAGATTTAGGACGTGTGCTAGGCATAGTACATGCGTCATTACCCAGGCGTAGGGTGGAGAGAAGGTTGCTACCATTATCACAGACGACCATTCCCAGCTGAAGCTGGCGTGGTGTTAACCATCTCTGCACATGCCCACGCAGAGCTGACAGAATTTTTGGCCCGGTGTGGCTCCTGTCCCCTAAACAAACCAGCTCAAGCACAGTATGGCATCTTTTTGCTTGAGCCATTGCGTAACTCTGCCACTTAAACTCAGTTTAGCTGCCACTTCACCAGAAACAGAGAAGGAGGAGGAGGAAGAGGGAGAGGTGCTGGTGGAGCAGACAGACCTCATACAAGCAGCTTTCTGAAGGCGTGGTGGATGAACAAGCTCCAGCACAGAGCCCCATCTTGGATCCCTCCCAGCTGCAATCAGAGTTACCCAGTGTGCCGTGAAGGAAATGTAATGGCCCTGTCCATGCTTGCTGGACCACGTGTCTAAAGTCACATGCACCTTGCTGCTGACTGCCTTTCCCAATGACTCGAAAACATTGTCTTCCACGTGCTGGTATAGTGCTGGAATGGCCTTCTGTGAAAGTAATGGCATTTTGGAACATGCCACTGTGGTACAGCACATTCAGCAAACTCACAGAAGGGAGCAGAGTCCATCAGCTGGAAAGGCAGCAGCTGCAATGCGAGTAATTTTGCTAAGCTGGCATTTAGACGCTGTGCTTGGGGATGGTTGGGACTATATTTTTTTCTTACGCTGCAGCAGCTGGGGCAACGTAATCTGACTGCGTAAATCTTCAGCTGATGGGATGCTGTCAGATTGTGAGGAAGGACCTGGTAGATCCATTACTGTAGCATCGTCCCTGTCAGTGGAGGTTGGAGTCAATGACATGGCAGGACATATAGTGGGGGTAGAGACAGGTGAGGAGGACCTATGCAAAGGTTTGCGCCAACGGGATGCATGGCAGGTGGTCATATGTCGCCTCAAGCACGTGGTACCCAAGCGTCCAGTGTCTTTCCCACGCTTGAGCCTCATCTGACATATATTACAAATAGCAACGGTGGGGTCTGCTGCACATTTCTTAAATAACTCCCAGACAGCAGAGTTCCTGGATGTGTGCTTTGAGACAACAGCGCTCTGCACCTGAGCAGCTCTGACATCTGATGCCTTGGACTGGATAGTGTTACGGTTGGTCATAGAGGACATTGTGCCTCGTGTTTGTTGTGTCTCCTCCTCCTCCTCCCTTGACTCCTCTGTTCAATCAGGCACCCAGGTGGAGTCAGTGACCTCATCATTGTCATAACCTCCTATCTCCTCGTCATGGGAGCCAACTTGGCAGTATGCTGCAGCTGCTGGGGCAACATGAGTGCCAGTTATTTGTGTGTCACTGGCACTCCCTTCCCCTAGGTTGATTATATTCCCTTCCTCAACCTCAGAGATTGAACCAGAGCACTGTAGTTGCTGTGCATTCTCAAGCAGCATGTCACTGTAATTGTAGTCAAACAATTCAGCTGACTTCCCCGTGTGTGATAGTGAGGCTACGGCAGGAGTAGCTGTGGACATGGAGTCTGCATTAGATGCTTTGGCAGCTAAGGTGGACTGTAAAGCACTGCATGCCTGGCTGGCAGAGGACTCGGAGGACTCGGATGGCCTGGTTAGCCAATCCACCAAATCCTCAGTATGTCGCTGCTGCTTAAGACGGCCAGCACCAGTTAGAAAGGACAAGCGTGCCCCTGTAGAGGATGCACCACGTCCACCACGACCAGAGGCACAGCCTCCCGACACAGAGGCTGCTTGCCCTCTTTTCTGTGCCTGGGAGCGTCTGCCTGTCCTTTTTGATCTTTCTGACATGGTGAGTGATATATAGATTAAATATATACAGAACTCTGATTCAACTCTGTTATAAAAATTGGAGATATGCTGCAGAACTCTGATTCAACTGTGTTATCTAGATTAAAGATTTCCAGAACTCTGGTATAACTCAGTGAGAAACCCTGATAGCTGGCAGCCAATGACAAGACACAGATTACAATTCCCAGAAACCTCCTATAAATCAGTGAGACCCCCTGATGGGTGGCAGTGACAAAACACAGATTACCACAATTCCCAGATATTTTGTAGAGATTACTGACCCCCCCCCCCCAAAATACTGGGTGGCAGTGAGAACACACGGATTAGAACAATTCCCAAATATTTTGTAGAAATTACTGACCCCCAAAATACTGGGTGGCAGTGAGAACACACAGATTATGAACAATTCCCAGAAATATTGTAGAAATGAGACCCCCCCCCAGTAGCTGGTGGCAGACTGGCAGTGAGAACACACACTAACAACACACACTAACACAAGAACAATCTCCTCTCAAACACGTGCTGAAGCGCTGTGTGAAGCCTTATATAGTGTGCTGCGGGATTTAGCTATGTGAGCCCATGATTGGGCAAAATTTGCCCAATCAGGACTCTGAGCCGTGATTGGCATAGTCTTGAACCTGTCTTGCACCTGACCTGTGGTCAGGTGCAAGGCTGTAGCCAATTACAAGCTTCAGGCCAGTGGAAAAGTGCATTGTGGTCCATTGTCGTGCATTGTGGGCAAACATGCGGCGAACACGCGGAAATGTTCGTAGTTCACGAACAGGCGATGTTCGAATCGAACTCCGAACCGAACAGCTCATCCCTACCTGTGAGGTAGAAATAATGGTGGCACCAGTCACCTGAACGGAAATGGGTGCAGGAATGATGGTTTTAGAGGGAGGGAATTTGAGAAGTTCAGTTTTAGAGAGGTTTTACTTTAGGAAATGGGAAGTCATCCAGTTGGAGACAGCAAATAGACATGCTGCCACACGGTCCACTACAGGAGGAGAGAGATCGGGGGAAAAAAGGTAGATTTGGGTGTCGTCGGCATAGAGATGATATTGGAGTCCAAAGGAAGAATTGAGGTTGCCCAGAGAGGCAGTATAGATGGAGAAGAGTAGGGGACCCAGAACAGAGCCTTGAGTTACCCCAAATGAAAGAGGAACTGGGGGTGAAGAGCAGTGGCGTAGCGTGGGTTGTCAGCGCCCGGGGCCAGCCAAGAATTGTGCGCCCCCCCAACCTGTGGACACGTTATCGATATTGCCCCAGCCAGCTCACATGGAAATTGCCCCAGCCAGCTCTCACATGGATATTGCCCCAGCCAGCTCACACATGGATATTGCCCCAGCTAGCTCACACATGGATATTGCCCCAGCTAGCTCACACATGGATATTGCCCCAGCTAGCTCACACATGGATATTGCCCCAGCTAGCTCACACATGGATATTGCCCCAGCTAGCTCACACATGGATATTGCCCCAGCTAGCTCACACATGAATATTGCCCCAGCTAGCTCACACATGAATATTGCCCCAGCTAGCTCACACATGGATATTGCCCCAGCTCACACATGGATATTGCCCCAGCTAGCTCACACATGGATATTGCCCCAGCTCACACATGGATATTGCCCCAGCTCACACATGGATATTGGCCCCAGCTCACACATGGATATTGCCCCAGCTAACACATGGATTTGCCCCAGCTCACATATGGATATTGCCCCAGCTCTCACATGGATATTTCCCCAGCTCACACATGGATTTGCCCCAGCTCACACATGGATATTGCCCC
This sequence comes from Leptobrachium leishanense, assembly GCA_009667805.1. Taxonomy (NCBI): domain Eukaryota; kingdom Metazoa; phylum Chordata; class Amphibia; order Anura; family Megophryidae; genus Leptobrachium; species Leptobrachium leishanense. The sequence goes on along the minus strand of CM019063.1, from coordinate 10,699,276 downwards.
AGCTCACACATGGATATTGCCCCAGCTCACACATGGATTTGCCCCAGCCAGCTCTCACATGGATATTGCCCCAGCTCACACAAGGATATTGCCCCAGCTCACACAAGGATATTGCCCCAGCTCACACATGGATTTGCCCCAGCTCACACATGGATTTGCCCCAGCCAGCTCTCACATGGATATTGCCCCAGCTCACACAAGGATATTGCCCCAGCTCACACAAGGATATGCCCCAGCTCACACATGGATTTTCCCCAGCTCACACATGGATTTGCCCCAGCTCACACATGGATATTGCCCGGGCACTTGAAGTTGGGAGCAGCCAGGCCCAGCAGCAGCCAGCAGCTACCCCCGTAGTCGGTACCTTGGCTCAGGCTGTGCTTGGGCCTGGCCTGAGGAATGGTGGACCATGTACGGACTGGGCCTGGAATCTCTGGACTGGATGCATTACATTTACAACACAGTCAGGCAGCCGCAGGCAGCCACGGAATCCGGATGATTTAATTTCAGTTCACAAAGAAACACACTACAGTAGTCCTCACTCACCGACCACCAGCTCGTGACACCGCACAGTCCAGGCTCGGCTCCTCGTCCTCTTGTCTCCTCTCTGCCTGCGGCTGTGTGTCCACTCCTCCGAACTCGGTAGAGGTACTGTCCGCTCCAACACAGCTCTCAGGTCAGCAAAGAGGCGCCGCCCTTGTCACAGTCAGTGACAGGCCGCTCAGCTCAGTAGACGCCAGTCCCTGTCCATCCATCTGCGCAGCAGTCAGCACCAGCACACTCTGAAAAGCATGGCGCCGGCGCGCTGGCGGCGTCACGTGACACAGCTGTGCTTGCACTTCCGGATTTTCCTCCCTTCATTCGGCGCGCCGCGGCCGATCGGCTGGGAAATATTAGGGGCGCAAATTTCAAAATTTGCGCCCCTAAAAGCTTGTAAAAAATCGCGCCCGGGGCCACCGCCCCGTTGGCCCCCCCACGCTATGCCACTGGTGAAGAGGCACCAGCAAAGGAGATACTGAAGGAGAAAGAGAGAGATAGGAAGAGAACCAGGAGAAAGTGGTGTAACTGAGGCCAAGTTGATGCAGCCAGAGGAGCAGGAGAGGCTGGACAACAGTGTCAAATGGAGTAGAAAGGTCAAGCAGAGAGAAGTGACTGTTGGTTTTAGCAGCAACTAAATCATTAGTCACCTTGGTCAGAGCAGTCTCAGTAGAGAGCTGGGAGCGATAGCTAGATTGGTGCGAAGTAGGGAGTTAGCAGTGAGAATACCTGTGAGCTGGTTACAGACCAGGCATTCTAAGATTTTGTAGGCAAAGGGAAGCAAAGAGATGGGATGGTAGTTCAAAGGGGAGTTGGGATCAAGAGATGGATTCTTCAGAATAGGGGTGATCAAAGCACGTTTGACGGCAGAGGGGAAGACTCCAGAGACATAATGGCTCGAGCACTCAGCTGACATTTTAAACATCAGACATTGCAGCTGCTTACTGTACATTAATGTCTCCTGTATTTTATACGGGAGACTTTAATGTGCAACAAGCAGATGGAGAACGAACTATTCCATCCAACTCATCCATCACCTACGCCTGATATTATTATGGTTTGAATAAAGTCTTCGAAACCTTTTGTGGTAAGTGATTGCATTTCTGCTATTAATCAAACCCCACCAAAAATATCAAATACTCACCTAAGATCCCTCGGTGCAAAGAGTGGCGTGAACTCCTAGTTCCCAGTGCTCCTCTGCGAATCCATCCTCTGTCCCAGCTGTATCTCGCTCACACAAGATGGCGTCTGGCTCCATGGAGTCCTGGAACTAATCACCGCAGTGGTGCATATTGCTGCTGCTGGTATCAAACACCTCAAAAGTATTGCGTCTCTAGCTACTTAGAAAGTGGCACGGTCGGAATACTGGTGCTAAATGATAGACGCTAATGGCTCGTACACATGTTTTCCATTACAACCAACCGTTAGCCCTTTCACTACCATGATCATGTACAGTATACATGGTGAGTGCTAGCAGACACGACAGCCCAAGATAGTTCACAACACCATTTGTGGCTATGTTGTATGTCTGCAAATGAAATTTGTTTGTTGAAAATCAATTTTGTTTGCTTTTTGGGCTCCAGGATGTGCCAAAGATTTAGACCTACAGAATTCAGATACTTATGAGCCAGCAGACCCGCTGATGTATTAACATGTCCAGTTTGCAGCTTTTGACAAATAGCCAGGTGACTACAGTATATTTTATAATGACGTTTTCCTTAAGACCAAATTATCCAGAAGTGAAACTGTATATTTCTTTAGTCCATCCCTCTTGGGAAATACCCAAGTGACTCTTATCTACCTCAGCCAAACGATACAGTAACTTATGCCTTATGTGTGTCTCATGATACAGAAATTAACCGCAGCTATTCAACTGGAGAAAAAGAAATCTCAGGTATCAAAGTAATTAGTGATTAAGCCTGGAGATTGCTGAAATAGTAGGAACAATATCAGGTAGCACAGTGGCACTCACTTACATGTGAAAGGGATATACAACCTGGATTTGAACTCAACCAAATCAGGTCAAACATGTCCACTGTCAAGGAATAACCTGTACGCAGCAATGCCTCTTCGATTTGGGTATACAGCTCTACGGTATATGGGATCTAACAAACTACTGGTCAATATATTCTTCTTGACTGCAAGTCCTGCACATTGTAAAGTAATAAATGGACTAATTAATCCTTTCAGAAAAAATGGTGTCACGCCCATACTCACCGGAGCGGCTGCAACAACCAGGAGTAACAGCCCAGTTAATGTATAAGACATAACAAGGGAAAAAAGTGTCATCTGTGCTCGTTTCTATGTGTTCCATGTGCAACAAACACTGAGGTTTTTGTTTGTTTCAATGGCCATTGCAACGTAAGCTCACTCGCCCCTTCAAGGCACCTCTTTATAGAGTGAGTACCTAACCTAATTAATCCTTTCGCTCTCAGAATGTGTAAACTCAATTTAGCATTTTAATACAATAAATACAAACAATTAGCTGATAATACATCGGTTTCATACTTGTTAATGCAAGATTAGTGTGGCCCCATGTGGGGGCAACAAAATTCTTTGGGAGATCTCACTCATGCCATCCTGTAGTACTGTAAAGATGTTTGCAAAATGCAGCCCCCATCTTCACTGTAACAAAAAACTCAACAAAGTTTACTGCTGTAACACAACAGTGTCACGGAAGGCTCAGGTTGTAACAGATGAGAGCCCAACACGTAGTGAGACAGACAGGCTTAAAAAGGTCAAGTGATGTTAAATATAGGGAAACAGAGACCGGTAGCTTATTATATGAAGAGTGCATAATAGCCAGTAACTTGAACAAGAACAGAGACAGGTAAACTTGGATACACAGGAGCAGGCTTGGACACAAGTAAATTTGGATACACAGGGGCAGGCTTGGGTGCAGATAAACATGGGCGCAGGTAACTTTGGATGGGGCTGGGTGACAGGACCTTAGTTGCTGGAGATGGGCACAGCTGTAAGGACCTTGGGTTGTTGGAGATGGACAAAGCTGCCAAGACCTTCGGTTGCTGGAGATGATTGGACACAGCTGACAGGACCTTGGATTGCTGGAGAACAAGACAGACTGGATCATGGCTGGCTTCTCTGAAATATGGCAGGGTGGTGGTAAACATGCACCACATGCTGAGTCAATGCGGAAGCCCTGCTCATATGGGGAACCTCCCTTAAATGCAGTTCCCATTAGCAGCCAGATAGATCGCTCCTGCAGCTCCTTCTGCTGATGTAACACAGCAACCCAGAAACAGATATTGCCCCACCATTCCCAAACCACTGGCACTAATGATCCTGCTATCTAGTGCAATTCCTCTTGTCTTCCTCCACCCCAATCCCTCTAGACTGTAAGCTCCTATGAGCAGGGCCTTCTACACCTCTTGTTTCCATCCTATGTCCGTTTATATGTATTTCGTTCCCTTTGGTTATCGTAAAGCGCTGCGGAAACTGTTGGCGCTATATAAATGATGACAATAATAATAATAGATATGCAAGGTGCTGACAAGATTGGACCAAGCCATGTTCCAAGTTCAGGATACATACAACAGAGGCTGAGACATGGATTTTCCTGTGGCTCCTGCATCTCCTGGGCAGGGAACGTGACAAACAGCCATGGAGAAGACAGAATACAGTGATACCTCTGGAGTCACTCCCTGCTGCACAGGGATAAGATTCAAAGGGTTTATAATTGCTGAAAATCCCTGTACAGTACAGAAACAAGGTGTTACTGTAATTTCCATATGCAGGCATCATGTCACATACAAGCATTTTTATATTTTATTTGGATTTTTTTGGAAGCTGCATTGCTAATAATCTCATTATGATCACTACAAATCCCCAAGCAGGATTATGACCATTTTTTAAATCACATTTTCTGACACAAAGGCCACTTCTGGAAAGGATCTCCGTGGGTCTATTCAACAAACCACGGATACTGGAAACGCCAAAATTTTCGCACAAAGATGGGTATACGATAAAAACTTTTTATTCCAAATAAAAATAAAGTTTACATATACAGGGCCCAACACGTTTCGTCTATGAAAATAGACTTTCTCAAGGGCGATAGAAATACATGAAATTATAAAACAAAATAATATAACATATAGAATACCCATCATTCCTTTTATTACCCTTATAGGGATTTCATTGGTCAGCCTATTAACTATGGCGTTTTCCTTATATGGTAGGGGAGTCACAGACTTAATTTCTTATTCCCATAAATCTCCATTCCATGCTCCAATCCCCTCCATTCAGTCCGATCTCATTTCAATATATTCCGATCTTCCTGTTCATTTGGTTTCGTTTTCGCAGTAACTCAACGCGACTTCCGGTATCGTCCGAGACGTCATTTCCGGTTTCGATCCTACCAGAATTCCTCCTATAACCGCAGCGTCATCCACAACGTCCCCTCTGATCTCTGCCCTCACTTGTGCGTCCGATACTCCTCACGCCATGACCTCCAGATTCGTTTCAGACCCGGAGTCTCGCATGGTCTCCTCCTCCACTTCCGTCCAAGCTGGTGCCGCCGGGACTTCACCATCCCATCTCTTCCATCGCTCAGACCCATCCGTGACACTTTCACTTTCGCTTTCCACTCATATGTATATCCCGGAGTGTTCTGGCTGCAGATTTTCTTCCTCAGTGGGTCATGGAATATAAATATAGTGTTTTATCATATTACATATTTCTTATAACACTATACAATATAATGTATTCCTTTTTAATGATATCTTTTAGATTTAAAGGAATTCCTTTTAGACCATTCTGTGGTAAAAATTGCCTCTTTTTTAATCTCCCCAATATTCTTATTTTTTTATTTTTTTTACCATGCATTTTTATATATATATATATATATATATATATAAAAATGCATGGTAAAAAAAATAAAAAAATAAGAATATAGGGGAGATTAAAAAAGAGGCAATTTTTACCACAGAATGGCCTAAAAGGAATTCCTTTAAATCTAAAAGATATCATTAAAAAGGAATACATTATATTGTCACAAAAATCTCAAAAAACATTTCTTCAACAAATTACTAAAAACAAGTAAGGTCAAGTTCTTCATTTAATCCTAAAGGTGCCATATGAACAGGAAGATCGGAAGATATTGAAATGAGATCGGACTGAATGGAGGGGATTGGAGCATGGAATGGAGACTTATGGGAATAAGAAATGAAGTCTGTGACTCCCCTACCATATAAGGAAAACGCCATAGTTAATAGGCTGACCAATGAAATCCCTATAAGGGTAATAAAAGGAATGATGAGTATTCTATATGTTATATTATTTTGTTTTATAATTTCATGTATTTCTATCGCCCTTGAGAAAGTCTATTTTCATAGACGAAACGCGTTGGGCCCTGTATATGTAAACTTTATTTTTATTTGGAATAAAAAGTTTTTATCCTATACCCATCCTTGTGCGAAAATTTTGGCGTTTCCAGTATCCGTGGTTTGTTGAATAGACCCACGGAGATCCATTCCAGACGCTGAGGTCTCCCAATTTCCTTTCTTATCCTTGTGTGGAGTATCGGACCATCTCCAGGGAACGTCCTCAGCACTTCATTTTGAAAGATAAGTAACATTTTTCTCCATACCACCAGCTGCTTGTTGTCTGTCACGGGATGGCCCAGCACCCTCAGCCAGGGGCGGTGCAGTGACAGTGGTGACATGGACACTTGGGTGTGGTGGCACGCACCCCGTTTTACCAGTATTTTTTATATTAGATGTGATATTGTGTGGTGTAATAAAGTGTTCCCCGTTGGTTTATTGTGCAATGTATTTTCCCTTTGTTTGCCTTGCTCGCCGCCATTTTCCGATCCTTGTGGCGCAGTCCGAATTCTCGATTCGGGAAATGGCCGATTCGGACCATCCGGTTCGAATCGTAAAATGGCCGATTCGGACCATCCGGTCCGAATTGGCGACTCCCTGAAGGCTAAGGGCCAATGGGTCCTGGGAGGGCGGGCAAGGAGTCCCATTGTATTCTAATTTATGAGAAGTTGGTAAATGCTTGAACCGTGCAGAATAAAGCCAGATTTTGCAGTGCATCCAGCTTTGACTGATGTGACTTTGTCTCCGCCGCATTTTCGTATCTGAGAACCCCTCGTGGTCTCAGGGTGCGGCGTTCCCGATCCGAAGCGAACCGAGCGCTCTGTGCCTGCATCGTGGAGCAGGGCAGAGGCGCAGCGGAAGGTGCTTCGGTACCCAGAAGGAGAGATCCGAACCTGTCACGGATCCCCCTGATACTAGAATGGTGGTCCCTATACGCAGGACACTCTCTACCCTTCCGATCCTTAGAGTGGTCGGCACGACTAGACAGACTACTAGAATGGCAGTACAGAGCACATACAAGAGAGACGTCACGGATCCCTCTGCTTATCTGACTAGTGGTCCCTAGACGCAGGACACTCTCTACCCTTCCGATCCTTAGATTGGTCGGCACGACTAGACGGACATAGAATGATACACAAGGACTTAGATAATTAGCTCTTCCCAAGACCCTAACAACACAAGGGGTAGTCTGATGTGTGCTTAGGGTGCCACACAGACTGACCTCAATACCAGAAATAGAAGAGTTAATGCAATACCAGGGGTTACGCACAGAATGGTTCGTTCGCCAATGCAGGGGTCATACACAGAATCGTTAGTTGCCAATGCAAGGGTCATGCACAGAATCGTTAGTTTGCCAATGCAAGGGTCATGCCAGAATCGTTAGTTTGCCAATGCCAAGGGTCATACACAGAATCGTTAGTTTGCCAATGCCAGGGGTCATACACAGAATCGTTAGTTTGCCAATGCCAGGGGTCATACACAGAATCGTTAGTTCGCCAATGCCAAGGGTCATACACAGAATCGTTAGTTCGCCAATGCCAAGGGTCATACACAGAATCGTTAGTTTGCCAAAATATACAAGAGCTCTGCGGGAAGTAACTACCACGTCAGGGCATCGGCGTCTCTGTGAGTCTGGGCTTTAAACCCGGCGGGTCCGCGTCTCCCCGCCAGGCCCCGCCCCCCGGCGTCCCACGTGTGCGGAAGCGACCGCAATATCACTCGGCGCCTGGCCAGCGAGCAGCGAGGAAGCTGCTGCCAGGCGCCGGGGGGGTGCGGGGGCCACCGTGACAGAACCGAAGGGAGCGGCCGTGTACCGCGCCTCGGTATTGCGGTAAGACCCGACCTCTCCACTGGTCCCGCCAGTTCCGAAACCCCCTTTCGCCCCGATCCGAAGCTTCCTCCAGACCCGATCCGACCCTTCATCCCTTCCCGAACCGAAGAGTCCGCCGGCCAAGATCCGAAGAGACACCCGCCCCCGGATCGGAAACGTTTCCCCATAAGATCCGAAACGTTTCCCCATAAGATCCGAATCTTCCTCCGCGGCTATCAGAGCCGATTTCCACAGACGTCCCACACCCGCAAGGTCAGTGAACCAGTTGCTCGGGACGCTGAGTGCTGCATGGCTCAGTGGTCGGACTGGTTCTAGGCAGGGGTCCCCTCCACCGCCCGCTAACCCTTTCCTAGGGTCACGCCAGGCCGCACGAGACGCCGAGTGCGTGTCACTCGGTAGTCGGGCCAGCGGTAAGCGACGGGGTTGCGCAGATTGAGCACACCCGCAGGCGGAACAACATCTCCATTCCGTCATACTGGTGGCAGCGGTGGGATCGCTCTCTGCAGACCCCAGGGGGACCCTCATCATGGCCGGGTATAGTGCATACAAGCGGGACGTCCTGCGTGGCATGCTGGAGAATCGGGGCGGTGTCCCGGGCTCCAAGAGTCGGGAGACCCTGATGGAGGAATTGAAGAGGATGGATCAGGAGGCGGCGTTCGCGGCGTTGCCTGCTGACACAGCACCGGCAACCGTCCCCGCAGAGGCCGAAGATAGTGAATTCTGCCGGAAGATGCGGAGCGGATCTCCATGATGGGTCCGGCCCCATCGGAAGCGGAACTGAGGAATCTGGGTCGGAACTCGGTCAGGAAGAGGAGAGAGAGAGAGAGCGGGTGCACGAACTGCGGCTGGCCGAAGTGCGAAGTCGGCGGAGTAGCCGCTCTCCGTCAGATCGATTCTCCGGGCGGAAAGTGCCGTTCCAGGCGTTCAAGGAGTTTCGGGAAGCCGAGGAAGAAATAGAAAGCTATCTCCAAGACTTTGAGCGCCTGTGTCGGGTGCATGAAGTGCACCGCGCCGACTGGATACGGATCTTGGCAAGTAAGCTGACCGGTCGGGCCGCCGAGGCCTATCGTACGGTGCCGGACGACGAGGCCACCAGCTACTCGCACGTCAAGCAGGCGCTGCTGAGTAGGTACGCCGTGACCCCCGAAGCCAGCCGGATAAAGTTCCGGAATTCCCGCCGGCCCAGCGGCGCCACTCACGTGGAGTGGGCCCATCGGTTGCAGAGGGATCTGCGCACCTGGCTCTCGGGAAGCCAAGCGGAGACGGTGACCGAGATCACCCAGCTGCTGCTGCTCGAGCAGTTTTTCGAGCACACACCCTCCGCTATCCGAGAGTGGGTGCGCGATAAGAAACCCCATACGGTGCAACAAGCGGCCACCTGGGCCGACGAGTATACGGACACCCGGAAGCTGCCGGGGGGAGAGCGGACCCCGGCCGGTCGCCCAGCGTTGCCCGCCCCACCACCTCCACTACCTCCACCACCAGCGGTCCGAGCGCCAGTAGCACGGGCCCCCAGCCGGCCCACCAACATGGCTAACGTCCGATGTTACGGGTGCAACCAGGAGGGGCACTACAAACAACATTGTCCCAACCGACCGGAATTGTCCCGGCCGGCCGGCAGGCCATCGCCGGCGGCCCATTGCTGCGACGCCGGAGCTCCGTGGCCGGAGGCCCCGGAGGAATGGTGGGAGCAGCTGCACGAGGCCGACCCTGTGCAAGCCGCCGCGGATGACAACCGCCGTCACCACCGCCAGGCGGTGTGGATAAACGGGCGGCCCGCGGAGGGGCTGCGGGACTCCGGGGCTACCATCACTCTGGTCCGGCCTCACCTGGTTCCGCCGAGCGACCGCCTGCAGAGCACTGTAGCGGTACGGGTGGCGGGAGGAAAAGTGCTCCGGCTTGAGACAGCCCGGGTGCATCTGGACTGGGGGAACGGGGAGAAGGAGGTGCGGGTGGGGTTGCTGAGGCAACTGCCGGCCGAGGTGCTCCTGGGGAACGATCTGGGGCAGCTCATTTCCGCTTACTCCACAGATGCAGCTACCCCGGTAACCACTAGGCAACAGAGCCAACGCCACGGCAGGGGCACTCCGAATGGGACCCAGGTGAGATCTCAACCCAAACCACTCCGACCCCCAAACCCCCAAACCTCCCCGACCTTCCCGACCCCCCAACTCCTACCGACCCCCCAGACCCTCTCGACATCCCAAACCCCTAGGACCTTCCCGACCTCCCAGACCGCCATCACCTCCCACACCTCGACGGGATCCGATTCCTTCCCTTCCACCTGTCCTCCCTTCCCCGTGGAGTACCCCGGAGACGCTTCGCCACCAGACTCAGACTGACCCCACATTACAGGGCTACCGGGACCGAGCTGGTCAGGGTCTGGACGGCCAGGGGAAAGACAAGGTAGAGTGGGAGGATGGGTTGCTGTACCGGTACACCGTGAGGGAGGGGGCCAAGAAGAAGCAGATCCCGCAGAAGCAGTTGGTGGTGCCTCAGGGCCCGAGGCAGGAGCTTCTGCGCTTGGCCCATGACATCCCCCTGTCAGGCCACTTAGGCCAGACGAAAACCCGGCACAGGTTGGCGCGCGCGTTTTACTGGCCCCGCCTTAGCAACGACACCCGCGACTACTGCCGCACCTGCCCAGTTTGCCAGAAAGCTGGGAAGGCCGGGATCACCCGAAGGCGCCCTTGCGGCCCATGCCCATTATCCAGGAGCCCTTTAGCCGGGTGGCGGTCGACATCGTAGGGCCGTTGCCACGGCCCAGTGCCACCGGTAAGAGGTACATTCTTACCGTAGTGGATTATGCCACCCGGTATCCCGAGGCTGTGGCCTTGGCCAACATCCAGGCGGACACCGTAGCGGACGCGCTCCTCAGGGTGTTCACGAGGGTAGGGTTTCCCCGAGAAATCCTATCCGATCAGGGTACCCAGTTTACCGCTGAGCTCACCCAACAGCTCTGGCGTCTCTGTGGCGTTAAGGCGCTGCACAGCGCCCCGTATCACCCCCAGACCAACGGGCTGTGCGAGCGGTTCAATGGGACCCTGAAGCAGCTCATCCGGGCCTTTGTGCACGAGAACAGGGATTGGGAGAAGTATCTTCCCCACTTGCTGTTCGCCTACCGGGAGGTTCCTCAGGAATCCACCGGTTACTCCCCCTTTGAGCTGCTGTATGGACGCCGGGTACGGGGACCGCTGGATCTGGTTAGGGCTCAGTGGGAGGGGCACCGGAGGAGGATGGGGTTCCTGTGGTGGAGTACGTCCTGAAGCTCCGGGAGCGCTTGGCGGACCTCCAGGGGTTCGTGCAGGAGAACATGGAGACGGCCCAGGCTCAGCAGAAGGCGTGGTACGATCGCGCTGCGTGCAGCCGCTCGTTCTGTGTGGGACAGAAGGTTCTGGTGTTAAAACCACAGCGGCAGAACAAGCTGCAGGCGGCCTGGCAGGTCCCTACAAGGTGGTAACCCAGCTGGGGGATACCACCTATGTGGTTGTTAGCTGCGCAGACACCAGAATCCAGCGGACGTTCCACGTCAATATGCTGAAGGCCTTCCATGAGCGGCCGGAGACGGTGGACGCCATATGCGCGCCGGCGGCCGAGGAGATGGAACCGTTCCCTCTGGAAGAACTTCCGGGGGTAGCCAAGCAGCCTTCCGGGGTGGATCAAGTGCAGCTGGGGGAGGAGTTAGGACCCGAGAAACAGGCGCAGGCGCGGCAGCTGCTTCTCGCCTACCCGGGGGTTTTCTCGGCTCTCCGGGGTATACGGACCAGGCTGTCCATCAGGTGGACACGCCCGGTCAGAAACCACTCCGACAGCCCGCCTACCGGATCCCGGAAGCAGTCCGCGAGTCTATGCGGGCCGAGATCCGGGAGATGTTGGAGCTGGGGGTCATTGAGCCGTCGGCCAGCCCATGGGCGTCGCCCGTGGTCCTGGTGCCCAAAAAGGACGGTACCACCAGGTTCTGCGTCGACTATCGGCGGATAAACGACTGTACGGTTACGGACGCTTATCCGATGCCCCGAGTCGACGAGTTGCTAGACCAGATCTCCGGGGGTCATTTTCTGACCACGGTGGATCTGTGCAAGGGGTATTGGCAGATTCCCCTTGCCGAGGAGGCGACCCCGAAGTCGGCCTTCATCACCCCGTTCGGCCTGTACCAGTTTCGAGTCATGCCGTTCGGGATGAAGAACGCCCCTGCTACCTTCCAGCGGTTAATCGATCGCCTCCTCGATGGCCTCCAGGGATTCGCTTGCGCGTACCTGGATGATATAGCCATCTATAGCCAGACCTGGGAGGAACATCTGGATCATGTAGGGACTGTCCTGGGCCGGATTAGAGACGCCAACCTGACCCTGAAGCCGGAGAAATGCAAAGTGGGGATGGCCGAGGTGCAGTATTTGGGCCACCGGGTGGGGTGCGGGATACAACGGCCAGAGCCCGCGAAGATAGAGGCTATCCTAGATTGGCCCACCCCGGTGACCAAGACCCAGGTCCTCGCCTTCCTGGGCACCGCGGGGTACTACAGAAAATTTGTACCCCATTACAGTGACCTGGCCAAACCCCTGACTGATCTGACCAAGAAATCCCTGCCCCGCCAAGTCCTGTGGTCCCCGGAGTGCGAACAGGCCTTTCGACAATTGAAGGCCGCCCTGACCCAAGCTCCCCTGCTGGCAGCTCCCAACTATAATAAACGTTTTATTGTCCACACAGACGCGTCCATGTTCGGACTGGGAGCTGTCCTGAGTCAAGTGGGGGACGACGGGGGGGATCATCCGGTGGCGTTCATTAGCCGGAAGCTGTTGCCACGAGAGGTGGGGTACGCTGCAGTGGAGAAGGAGTGCCTGGCCCTGGTCTGGGCCTACGGAAGCTCCAACCCTACGTCTACGGTCGGTCCTTCACCGTGATGACCGACCATAACCCCTTGGTATGGCTCAGCCGAGTGGCGGGGGAGAACGGCCGCCTGTTGCGGTGGAGCCTGGCTCTCCAACCCTTCAACTTTTCAATCCAATATCGGCCCGGGTCGCAGAACGGTAACGCAGATGGGTTATCGCGACAGTCGGCCCGGGAACCAGGGGATTGGGGAGCCCCGACTACCTCGGTACGACCCGGTGGGGTCCAACCGAGTGCGTCGGACCTTGGGGAGGGGAGGAGTGTCACGGGATGGCCCAGCACCCTCAGCCAGGGGCGGTGCAGTGACAGTGGTGACATGGACACTTGGGTGTGGTGGCACGCACCCCGTTTTACCAGTATTTTTTATATTAGATGTGATATTGTGTGGTGTAATAAAGTGTTCCCCGTTCGTTTATTGTGCAATGTATTTTCCCTTTGTTTGCCTGCTCGCCGCCATTTTCCGATCCTTGTGGCGCAGTCCGAATTCTCGATTCGGGAAATGGCCGATTCGGACCATCCGGTTCGAATCGTAAAATGGCCGATTCGGTCCGAATTGGCGACTCCCTGAAGGCTAAGGGCCAATGGGTCCTGGGAGGGCGGGCAAGGAGTCCCATTGTATTCTAATTTATGAGAAGTTGGTAAATGCTTGAACCGTGCAGAATAAAGCCAGATTTTGCAGTGCATCCAGCTTTGACTGATGTGACTTTGTCTCCGCCGCATTTTCGTATCTGAGAACCCCTCGTGGTCTCAGGGTGCGGCGTTCCCGATCCGAAGCGAACCGAGCGCTCTGTGCCTGCATCGTGGAGCAGGGCAGAGGCGCAGCGGAAGGTGCTTCGGTACCCAGAAGGAGAGATCCGAACCGAAGGAAGCGGCCGTGTACCGCGCCTCGGTATTGCGGTAAGACCCGACTCTCCACTGGTCCCGCCAGTTCCGAAACCCCCTTTCGCCCCGATCCGAAGCTTCCTCCAGACCCGATCCGACCCTTCATCCCTTCCCGAACCGAAGAGTCCGCCGGCCAAGATCCGAAGAGACACCCGCCCCCGGATCGGAAACGTTTCCCCATAAGATCCGAAACGTTTCCCCATAAGATCCGAATCTTCCTCCGCGGCTATCAGAGCCGATTTCCACAGACGTCCACACCCGCAAGGTCAGTGAACCAGTTGCTCGGGACGCTGAGTGCTGCATGGCTCAGTGGTCGGACTGGTTCTAGGCAGGGTCCCTCCACCGCCCGCTAACCCTTTCCTAGGGTCACGCCAGGCCGCACGAGACGCCGAGTGCGTGTCACTCGGTAGTCGGGCCAGCGGTAAGCGACGGGGTTGCGCAGATTGAGCACACCCGCAGGCGGAACAACATCTCCATTCCGTCATATTGTCATTACAAAGGCCACTTCTGCCTGTATGTTGATAATGCAGACCCCATGTGACATTGTGCAACATAACAGACACCATCTATACTGCAGAACCTTTCATTCTAACAATATTTCTGTAAAGAAAAAAACGGATACATGAAAAAGTAAAAAATAACAAATTTCCATAATTTCAATATTTTAAGTATTTTGTAATATTTACCATATCATTGATATCTACACACCAAATAAATGCTATTAAAAACTTTTTTCAACAAAACTCCTTGGTATTGAAGGGGTTACAGCATGTCTCTTTCATTTCTGAGAATAGGACCACCTTTAATTAGACAGGTTCACCCAGATAGCCAACACATATTCCAGGAAAGAGTCAGTTAGAAAATAATGGCCGTGTTATTTTTCTTTGATTTACATAACATTGATTACACTATGAAGCACTCAATGTGATTGCAAGATATCAAAGATACTAAGAGAGACAAGGCTAAAGAAGACCTACTAAAGCAGAAAAGACATTTATATAGAAACAATGACACAAAATATACAGAAAGAGACTTTATAGACAAATGACAGAGTGTAATAGATGCAGGATCACATACATAGAAAAGCAAAGAGAAAGAGATTCTTCATAAGCACCAGCAGGCAGGTTACAGCTGTGCGCTGAGATCCAGCCGCCGACGGCAGCTTTATACCATCAAAAGGAAATGTGAAAGTTTCATAATGCACATTTTCAGATAGAAACCATTGTCTTGTCACATCAACACTACAACACATTGATTTACCAAAATGAAACGTGTTATACATTTTTCAATGCTCTAAAATATATCGAAAAAATGTTGGACAATCTATATATTAATACATGTTACTCTTGGTAAAGGCCACACACTTCATTTTTTTCTGATGCAAATAAGGTGTAAAAGTAATGATAGTTTAAGTAGGGTTAGGGTTAGTATTAAGGTTTGTGTTACTGTCAGGGTTAACCACTAACCAACAGATTCTGCTCCTTTTTTCTATGCAATCTTCATAGTGCATTGTTTTTTCAATGCAATATTACAAAATGTTTCCATCATTTTTTCTGGTGCAAAAATAATGATAGTTTGGGTAAGGGTTACTATTAAGGTTAGTGTTACTGTCAGGGTTAACCCCCAACCAACAGATTCTGCTCCTTTTTTCTATGCAATTGTAGCGCTCACTCCCGGAGGAGCCGCTGAATTTAACCTCGGGTTAGTCTCTCCGCACTAGGGAATAAATATACACCAGCACTGTTGTGGATTTTATAAATTATATACTTTACTGGTCTCAATAAAGCGGCATATATAATGTAAGCACGGTATATAGAAAACAGGATTTCGTAATGCGAGAAATGCGCAGCGGTAAAAAAAGTTTAACCCCTTCGTCTCTGGAGTGTAAGTCCCGTGCAGGTTATGTCCCAAAAAGTGTGTGTGTGTGAGCTCAGGTACCCGGGTACTATATTCAACTGGCCAGTGAATGGATTTAATAAATCTTCGACTAGTCACGTTGGGGCCCTGTAGATTTAAGCAATACTGCAGCGTGCTTCGTTAAACTTTGACTGTGGCCTGGAAGGCCTCTCACCCATCCGCCAGACAATCTGTTCCGCTGCCCAATCAAGAACGTCTCCCCGCTGGATTGTACTGGGACCCTGTGCCACCGGATCCGCTTCTCCTGCTTGTCCGTCTTCTACAACAAGATCTACGGCCTACCGCCTGCACTCCCAGTGGATCATTGCGGTCTCCTTACTCGGGGTCCAATCTGGAACTCTGTGTCTGTGCAAAACCTCTCAGAGGTGGATTACTAGGTCTCTGGCAAGTCACTGTATCGATCCCCAGCATCGGCAACGCAGTGCCTGCTCTCCGGCCTGGTAACAATCGTTCACAGTCTCGCGTGCGTCTTACTCTGTTCACCGCTCGGCTCACACCGGCTCTCCTTCCCTCGAGGCTGTGGATGTCCTTTCCTCCTTCCCCACCCACTTCCTGTCTCTGCCCCAAAGCATGCTGGAAAACGTAGTCCCATTGTGTCCAGTATAGTTTACATTGCGCTTGTCTCCCTCTGGTGGCCAAACCCGAGCAATACAGCAACAGAGTTTTAAACAGCGCTACACAATCTTTAGACAATTCTATTGTTAGATAACAGATTCTGCTCCTTCTTTTGATGTCTAACTATAACTCCAACCCTGATAATAATGCTAATCCTAACAGATACTATTCACTGCAGGATCCCCGAAGTGCGGCGAATGTGCAGCCGCCAAAGAACGACGCCGACCACCTATCAACCCGCCGAAGACCACCAATCAGCCAGCCAGACGCAGCCGAACTGCCGAAAAAAACCCGGAACTCTTCTATTTTTCTAAAAGGTGTCTAAACCAACAAAAATGCATAAAAATGTGTGTAAATAATAAAAGGTCCTTTAAAAAAATAATATAGCGGTCCATTACAAAAGAAACAAATGGCTTTAAAAAAGTGGGAATCAAAATTTTCTTCTAAAAAATAAAATATTATTTTTTTCCCACAAAATTAACCCCTTAGTGACCGGGCGGTTTTACACAAATCCGTCCTTTAGTGACCGCTGCTGTTTTTACGTTTCTGCGCTGTTAGTGTTTAGGACAAATTTTCCTCTTACTCGTTTATGCAACCTACACATATTTTACACTGTTTTTCTCGTCATTAAATGGACTTTATAAAGATACCATTTTTTTCATCATTTCATATAATTTACTATAAAAAACATTGTGAAATATGACAAAAAAATTTAAAAAACACCACTTTTTCGAACTTTGACCCCCAAAATTTCTTATGTATCAACAACCGTCAAAAAAATTTAATTCCTTAGTAGTTTCTAAATTTAGTTCTGAGTTTAGCAATACCCAATGTTTACATATTCCTCACTTTTTTCCTTATTGTATGCAACAATAAGTGCAAGTAGCACTTTGCCATTTCCAAAGAGTTTATTTTCAAAACTAGTGATAGTGACATTGTAACACTGATATCTGTCACTAATTCCTGAATAACCCTCCACATATACATATTTTTTTAAAGTACACAAATCAAGGTATTAAACTTGGGGTATTTTGACTCTTTCCATGCAAACCATTTTACCACAAATCTATGCCAAAGTTTGAGAAAAAAAAAAGTTTTGGTGATTTTTTTTTAACGCAATTTAAGAATACATGTACTGTGAACTTTAAGGTTTACTGCCAAAAAGCACCCCAAAATATGTTCAGCAACATCTTCTGAGTAAATTGATACCACCCATGTATAGGTATGTCGGGTCATTTGGGGGCTAATAGGCCTTATTTGGGGGGTGCGCATTTCAGTTTTCCAACTTGGAATTTTCACATTTCGTCATCATGCACCCATGTCCTATTTGGGACATTTTTGAAGCCGGCCAAAGTAATTTACCCCCATCAAACCATATATTTTTAGAAAGGGCACACCTAGGGTGCTTCAAAGAGTTGTATTTTAACACTTTCCATGCACTAGCTCTATGTCAAACTTTCAGGTAGTCACTTTTTGTGTTATTTTTTCACACACATTGTACTTTAGGCATGAATTGTCAAATCCAGTTATGGGTTACTGCCAAAAAACACCCCAAAATATGTTCAGCAACATCTTCTGAGTAAAGTGATACCACCCATATATAGATTTGTTCTGTTGTTTTTGGGGTGCTACGCCAATCTTTGACATATGCTTGTCAATTTTCTAATTTGACATACAGTATCTTCTTTGCTTATCTTCTTTTTAGGGGCCTTTTTACATACCCCAATTTTATGAACGTGCATATATTTGGTAAGCAAACACCCCAAAGTATTGTGAATGGAGTGTTTTTATGCCATGGATGCAACCGTTTGCTCCAAACAAATTGGATACTGTTTGGTGGTCATTTTTCATTTTCACACCCACATCAATTTTGGACTGTGATTTAGGAGACACTGTTGTTTGTTACTGCATGAAAACTCTCCAGGTTGTTTTCTGCAAGGTCTCCTGAGTACACCCATGCCCCCCATGCATAGGTTTGCCAGGATTTTAGGAAGGGTCAAATACAATTTTTAGGACTTTGTCATTGGAGTTGAAATTGAGATTATTTCTTCAGCTAGGCCTATTTTTGGTTTTGGGTCAACCGCATACCCAAGTTTGAATTATTTCCCGAAAATTGTTTATATTTGTTATGTTGACACCCCAAGGTATTGCATATGGAGTGCTTTGATGCCATGGATGCAACGGTTTTAGCCCAAAACATTTGAGAAGGTGTGTGGTGTAATTTTTCAATTTTCAGATTTTTACGCCCACATTAGATTTGGACTGTGATTTAGGAGACACTGTTGTTTGTTACTGCATGAAAACTCTCCAGGTTGTTTTCTGCAAGGTCTCCTGAGTACACCCATGCCCCCCATGCATAGGTGTGCAAAGATTTTGGCAAAATACAGCACCAATTGCAGAACATAAAAATGTACGAATAAAATGTAAAAGTCTGGTGCAGTAAAAGAAAGAAAAAACTAAACTGAACTAACTAACTGGAGTGTGAGAAAAAATAGAAAGGAAAAAAAAAATCACAGATCACGCACAGTGTGATACATCTTGAAACGGTCCCCAAGACACAGACCGGGTTGTCCAGGGCATTCTGGGCAGTAAAAGATTGTGTCTCTCCTCTGCCCCCTCTTGAAACACACCCTGCATCTTTTTTGGGGTTTCTGTTTGCCCTCAGTAGGGGGGATTTTATAAATAAAATGTGTAGCCCCAACTCTGTCCCCCATCACCGCCCGGGGAGCAGGTGCATCCTGGTACAAAAACCCCGAAATGACCTGGAGCTGAAACTGTAAAAAGGACAGCGTCACTCCGGGGTTTGCCTTTTTGCAGAGCAAAAAGGCATTGTGGGTTGCAATTTGCATCAGGTAAATTGCAACCTTTTTGTACCAGGCCCTTGACTTCCGCATAATCTGGTAGGGCTGGAGCAGCTGATCTGCCAGATCAACCCCACCCATATGCCGGTTATAGGCTTTGATGCACACTGGCTTCCTGATGCGCTCAGCTCTGCCACGTACAGAGACCTCCACAGACCTCTCTGTGTGGATGGTGGATAGAAGGTATACATCCTTCTTGTCTCTGTACTTGACCGCCAACAGCTCCTCTTGGCGCAGTGCTGAGGGCTCCCCCCTTTTTAACCGGGTGCGGACAAGCTGTGCTGGGAAACCTACGCGGTTCTTGGCCCTTCCCTGCAGCCGGTGCACGCCGCGTGTCATTGGCTGCAGAGAGACGGCCTGAACGTGCCTGTACGCCTCGCTGTCGTTAACCCCTGCCCGACGGGCGACGCCTGCCCATTGTGAAGGGGTTAAAGTGTGTAGTGCAATAGTAAATACTGAGGCTACAACAATGACAAACCAATCAGGGCACACTCAGAATGTCATGCAGCTGTGTTAAGTGCAGCTAATTAATCCAGCAAAAAGAAAAGAGAAACCACAACAAATACAAACGGTTAACACCCCAAATTACGGTAAACATTATAACAACAAGTCTACATAATGAATTTACTCAGCATTCAAAGGAAAAGTAAAAAAAACCTTTTATACAAAATAAATTTCTTAAAAAGTCTGATTCAGACAATCAGGTGAATAACATTTACTAGGAGTATGTAAGTGGCAGGTTTTGGATACACAATTAACACAAAAGTGATAGTATTGCAACAAGGCTGGAGCTGATGGAACACGCTTATAAAAAAATACGCTGCTAAGGCCTGGGTCAGACGAGTGTATTGAAGAGCGGAAGCAACGTCCGTGTGAGTGGATGTTCCTTCCACTCTGACGCCTGTCTGGCAACCTCGTTGAGCACAGTGAGTGCACTCAGCGCTGCAAGGCTCGATCTTCCTATGGAGGATCGTGCTTTGCAGCCCCATCAACTCGTGCAGTGGCGTCACTAGGGTTGTAGTCACCCGGTACGGTAACTTATGTTGTCACCTCCCCCCCCGAGTTTTACTGTTTTTTTTAACTACTTTTACTCATAAATCAGTACTCCCATATAACACTGAATGCTCATAATACACGGCGCACATTACTGTGAGGTTTATTGCTGTGGAGCTCTGTGATATGCTCATACACAAATTTTGGCGAACTGCCAGCAAGTACGGTGCCTGTTCGAAGGCAGTGAAAGTCTCCATAGAGAAGCAATGGTTAATCTGTTCAGAGACAGCAAAGAAATGTCCTGATGTCCGGTGTTTTCATTTGGCAGGTTTATTCAGGCGAACGAACACCATAGGTTTCAATGTTAAAAATATTCCCGTTTTTATCCAATATCTAATAAACCGTTTATTTCTTTAATCCACAGTAAAAAAACTCTTTATTTATTGATTTTATTTTTTTAGTGTCTTTTAGGCATTTTTCAAAATTTTCCATTTTGTTTTTCTGTGCCAGACCTTTTTATTATCATTCATAGGAACTTAAATGTTAATTCCAGACATTTTCGTTCAGTAGTACTTTTTAAAACAGCAGGCGACGGGTTTGCGGCAGTTTTTGGTGGCTGATTCCTAGCACTTCAGGGACCCTGTGGTGAATTCACCAGGGAAATTTGATTCCCCAAAGTGCGGGGAACAACAGAACACTGAAATGTCTGCGTCATTTCGGTACTCTGGGAATATCCTCTTTGTGGTGTTTTTTTTCCCACCCCCCTGGAAAGTGCCAGCCTAGGCCTTGCCTACCCAGGACATACTTGAAAATGAAAGAATTCTCAATGTATCCTTCCTGGTAAAATATTTTTGTGTAAAAAAAAAAAAAAAAAAAAAAATTTTTTTTTTGTCACCCTAGGGGGTGGTGTCACCGGTGTGGGCCGCACCCCCGTCCCCTTGCGACGACCCTGACCGCGTGTCCTAGAGCTTTAATGGGGAGGCTTGCTGCACGTACAGCTGCTGTATCACATGCAATTCGTGTGCGCGCAACAGCATGTGGCCGGCCCCGTCGCAGCGATACAATGCACATACTGCGCTCGTCTGACCCCAGTCTAAGACGGACCTGATATAAGAATTATTAAAACTAAAACAATGGGTGTTGCAAGAAAGTCAGCCTTCTTGGGACACTCGCTTTTAAGTATACACATACATACACCCCCAAGACGGACCTGATAGAGGACAGGGCCAGGGCCGGATTTCCCATTAGGCACAGTAGGCATGTGCGTACAGGCGCCTTGCTCTGTGTGTAAAAAAATAAATATATATATTTTGTTTACAATTTGCAATAATTTGTATCTCTGGAGCCCTAAGGGCTAGAGGGACATATGAGGTATCATTGGAAAGGTCAGTTTATAGCCTTTCCAGTGATATCTACTATAACCAGGTTAGATTTATGTAAAAATAAAATATCTATTAAAATAATATTTTTCTCAATGCTCAACACGGCATTATTATTCAGTTTACAATTATAAAGTGAACAGTGATGCTGCACTAACTCACCTCATTTACCGTACTGCCAACAAGTGTGTATCTGGTGAAGCAATGCATTGTTTAAGCCAAAACTTAGACCGTGGCACTGCTGTGAGGAGGGACAGGGGGACTTTGGAACCTGCATCCCTGAATTGTACAGCACACAAGGTTAAGTGAGGTGTCATTGGAAAGGTCAGAGTCCAGTCTTTACTATGATACCAAAGATGACTATGTAATGTGTAAAAATAAAAAAAATTAAAAAGTAAATGCAAAATTTTTTTTTTACTGTTCTACAGCAGAGGCAATATATGCTTTCACATATTAAACAAACTATGCCGCTGCATTCACTGCCCTCCTCCTTTAACCATTCTACCCCACTGACTCCCTCACTCCCTGCCCCCTCTTCTACTATGTCTTCATTTTCTACAGTCTTGGAGGAGGATGTAACAGTACTTCTTATGTCCTCCTACCCGACCACCTGTCCATTTGATTCCATCCCCTCACACCTTATTCGGCCTGTCCTACCAGTTACTGTCCCTGCTTTGACTCATATTTTAGTGGTATACAGATGATCTTAGAACATAATTACTTCTGGTTCCAGGAAGAGTTCTATTTGCAAGTGTAGCGCTGGTTTACAACTTTGTTGCTGTAGTACTTATTTTTGGCCACCAGAGGGAGACAAGCGCAATGTAAGAGACACTGGACAATGGGACTACGTTTTCCAGCATGCATTGTGTGGGGAACAGGAAGTGGGTGGGGAGAAAAAGACTTACATCCGCAGCCTCGTGCAGAGGAAACCCAGAGCGCTCTGAGGAGTGAAGAGAGCAAGACGCACGTGAGACAGACAACGATCGCGACCCGGTCGGAGCGCAGGTGCGGCCTTGCGGAGCTGGAGATCAGTTCACATTACTTGCCAGAGACCTAGTAATCCACCGCTGGGAAAATTAACAAAGATACAGAGTTGCTGAAGGACCCCGAGTTAGGAGACCGCGATGATCTAGTGGGAGTGCAGGCGGTAAGCAGAGCATCTTGTGACAGAAACGGACAAGCAAGACAAGCGGATCCGGTGGCACAGAGTCCCAGTCAAGTCGAGCGGAGAGACGTCCTGGGTCGAGCAGAGCACAGAGTATCTGATGGGTGAGAGGCCTTCCCGGCCACAGTAAAATAATAAAGCACGCTGCAAGTTTGTCTAAACCTACAGGGCCCCAACGTGACTAGTCAAAGACACATTGAAATCATTCACTGGCCAGTTGAATCTTGTACCCGGGTACCAACACACGCATACACGTACACCTTCTTGGGACACAACCTGTACGGGACTCACATTCCAATAATGAAGGGGTTAATATTCATTTTTCTTTTCCGCTGCACGTTTCTCGCATTACGAACTTCTGTAAATATATATGTATACCGTGCTGCTCTATATATGCCAGTTTATTTGAGATCAGTAAACTGTATAACTTATAAAATCCACAACAGTGCTGGTGTATATTTATTCCCTAGTGCGGGGAGACTGACCCGAGGTTTAAATTCAGCGGCTCCTCCGGGAGTGAGCGCTACACAAGTATCAGGTATAGCTATGGGGGCGAGATTTGCCCCTAGCTTCACCAATCTATCTATGGCCTACTGGGAGTACTCGTTCTTACCTACTTGAGGGCACATTTAGTGACTTATCGCAGATATATCGATGATATATTTTTTATTTGGAGAGGTGGAGAAGAGAGTCTTAAAGAGTTTCTTGATACCCTGGGTGATAACAATAGGGGAATCAGTCGAACAACCGCTTCCAACGATAAAGAAGTTATTTTTCTAGATCTGAAGATCTAAGTCACATTTTAAAGATGTAGACTGCAATAGCTTCATCAAACATACAAGTTGCCATCTATCCCAATGGTTGGATACTGTCCCGAAGAGACAATTTATGTGAATGAAAAGGAATTGTACAGACTTATCTGAATACGACACTCAATCACTTAAACTCTGTTCGGAATTCATGGATAAGGGCTATAAGAAGGAGATCTTGGAAGAT
Source organism: Leptobrachium leishanense (assembly GCA_009667805.1). Taxonomy (NCBI): domain Eukaryota; kingdom Metazoa; phylum Chordata; class Amphibia; order Anura; family Megophryidae; genus Leptobrachium; species Leptobrachium leishanense. The sequence continues at coordinate 10,675,874 of CM019063.1, read as the reverse complement.
ACCAGAATGGATGTTAGAACTATGAATAGATCGGATCTATTGAAGAAGGCTAAAGTAAAAGGAGGATTTATGGAGGATGTTCCTTTCATCTTCTCGTTTAATCCCTTTAAGAAATTAGGAGAAGTATCAAAAAACATTGGCCAATTTTATGTAAGGACCCTATGTTGAGGGAAATTCTGCCCACGGTACCACGGATTATCTGCAGAGGGGCCAAGAACTTGAAAATGAAACTTAGACATAAGCCAGGAAAGAAAGGACTTTGGAATAAGAACAGGTTTTCATCAGTGTGGTAATTGCCTGAATTGTAGAAATACCAAAGGCAAGAAACATACAACCACAGAAATAGAAAGAAATGGCGAGAAAATCAAAATTAGGGAAGTTATGACTTGCTTCTCCAGGAATGTGATATATATGCTAACCTGCCCATGCGGACAATCTACCTTTCCTCTCTTGATCTCTGTCCTCCGGTGTTAGACCGTGTTACTGCCGGCCTATCGGCTGTCCCCGACTGGATGACTTCCCATTTCCTAAATCTCAACCTCTCTAAAACTGAACTTCTCATCTTCCCTCCCTCTAAAACCTCCATTCCTGTGCCAATTTCTCTTCAGGTGAATGGTGCCACCATTACTTCTACCTCTCAAGCTCCATTGCCTCAGGGTCCTCTTGGACTCCAATCTATCCTTTACTCCTCACATTCAGTCTTTAACCAAATCTTGCTACTTCCACCTAAAAAACACTGCACGCATCCGTCCTTTCTTAAACCAGACTCTACTAAAATGCTCATCCAAGCTCTTATTATCACCCGCCTTGACTACTGTAACCTATTTCTCTCTGGCCTTAAGAGATCCCAGATTCTGCCTCTGCAGTCTGTAATGAACGCCTATGCCAGACTCGGCTTCAAGACTTCTCCCGAGCTGCACCCTTTCTATGGAACTCCCTCCCCCACAACATCAGACTCACCCGTCTCTCTCAGGCTTCTCTATAGTAATGCGTTTTCAGAGACTATCAGCTCACTCCATGAGCCCCCACTGTAATTTCCTGCTCCATCTTCCCATACAGTCCTCATGCAACCTGTTACTTCAAATACCCTATTCATCCTCACCTAATGTGTCACCCCTCCTCTTAGATTGTAAACTCTCGAGCAGGGTCCTTCCTCCTTCTGTTCCGTGTGTGTAACATATATGTATAGTTGTTATTCTGTTTCTCCCATTGTACAGCACTAAGGAATTTATTGACGCTTTATAAATACTTTAACTGTAACTAATTCAACTAAGACAACAGATTCTGCCTCTTCTTTTGATTTGAGCACGGAGAAAAACAGTTTCAGTTTTGGGGGGTAGGGGCGCTCCGCATTTCTGTGCCTACAGGCTCCTGAGGTGCAAATCCGGCCCTGGACAGGGCGACATGTATCATCATTATGGGTGTTGCATAAAGGTCAGACCTGATGGGAAACATGCTTTTAAAGATATTTGTTTCTAAGACAGACCTGATAGAAGAAAGGGCTGCATGTAGCATTGTGTTGGGCAGCACAAGATCTTTAGTTACTTACCACCAATGGGAAACCACCACATATTTCGTAAACTGATCCTATTGCTCTTCAATGTAATAATCTTTTTTGGTCAATTACAATTCACAATTTTCTTAACTTCTAAAATGCTTTTTTAATCTTTCATGTTTTTTTATTGAGCATTTTGTGTTTGTGTTTGTGTGTGTGTATATGTGTGAGTTTGTCCCTGTACTTGCTCGGCATTTGTATTCCACTTCACTAACAGCTGAACGCTAATGAGCCAGCTCATCTGAAGCCAACCCCCCACTAATGGTCACAGGTTTACAGATGGGTTAAAAATACAGGAACAAAAAGGTAAGCAAATTTTATTCTTTATGATATATTGCTTTTTAAAAAAGCAATAACTCAGGTTGCTCCAAGCAATCTGGGTTATTCCAGTTAATCATCCATTCATCTCTTCAATTCGAGTTACACTTAGCATTCCCAAAGGGAAGTGACCGCAATCTCACCTAGAAAAATATCATTAATGGGTCTATATCCTTGGTTGCCTCGTTGCGTGATCTCTGTACTTCAATTTTATAGACTATTGCATTGGAAAATTCTTCAATATTTCCTTTAACCTTCACCTTTTATCTATATAATTCTAATTATCATTCTCATTATTCATAGCATTGGAAAATGATTTGGTTCATTGTGCATTGTATAAACCCAAAGCAATATCTGCTTCAGATATGTATTGATGTACCTCTGAAATTCAACACCGGCATTAGAGGTGCTCAAAGTAATGTATAGAATTTTCGCTAAATATTTAATAAAACAATGTTGCATAATGGTAATCACCTAAAATATAAAGATGCTTGTAGCCATTTGTATCTTGTAATGGTTGTATGGGAGTTCTGCTGCACAGGGCTGGATTTGTATCTCAGGAGCCTGTAGGCAGAGGCATAACTAGAAACCTCAGGGCCCAGGTGCAGGAACCATGACGGCCCCCCCTCCCTAGGCAAAACCATATTTTGCCCCCCCCCTCCCATCAACATGCATTGATCCCCTCCAGGTCCACAATGTTGACTCCAGACAATCAGTGTCCCATTATTTCCAGGTCCACTATGACCTCTTCAGTCCATCCCATTTTAATGTAATGTGCACTATTTGTATTTCACAGAGCTCCACAGCAATAAATCTTCCAGTAATGTGCGGTGTGTATGAGATTGAGCGTATGAAAGAGCTGCACAGCAATGTGCAGTGTGTATGAAGGTATCACAGAGCTCCACAGCAATAAAACTCACAGTAATGTGCAGTGTGTATCAGTGTAAATCACAGTGCTCCACAGCAATAAAACTCACAGTAATATGTGGTGTGTATGAGCGTATCACAGATCTCCAAAGTAAAACTCACACATAAGTATAAAATAAATGAAAAAAAAAGAATTATATGTATAAAATAAAGGCAAGTCCCCAGGCCCAGGCAGGGGAGTGTGGGCCCCCCCGGACTCAGGGGCCCGGGTGCTTTGGCACCCTCTGCACCCCTGGTAGTTACGCCCTTGCCTGTAGGCACAGAAATGTGGAGCGCCCCCCTCCCAAACAAAAAAAAACCATGCCAAAATGACTTAAATTTATTTTGTTTTGGGGCAAACAAAAACAATAAAACATTTTAAAAACTGAAACAGTTTCTCTCTGAGCTCAAATCAAAAGAAGGGGCAGAATCTGCTGCCTTAGTTGAGTTAGTACAGAGGCATTGTTTATTTTACATTTAGAAAGAACAGAGAAAAGAAATACATTTACTTTTTTTCTGTTTTATTTAATTTTTATTTTTAGACATTACATGGACATGTTTGGTATCATTGTAAAGACCAGACTCTGACCTTTCCAATGACTCCTCACTTAACCTTGTGTGGTGTACAATTCAGAGATGCAGAGTTCCAAAGTCCCCCTGTTTCTCCTCACTGCATTGCCACGGTCTAGGTTGTTGATGAAACAATGCTTTACATCATCAGCTCCACACTTGCCGGCAGTGTGGGAAATGAGAAGGTGAATTAGCGTAGCATCACTGTTCATTTTATAATTGTAAACTGAATAATAGTGCTGCGTTAGGAAATATGACCATTTCAATGATACCTCATATGTCCCTTTAGTCCTTAGGGCTCCAGAGATACAGTGCTCTAAATGATTGTAAATTGAAAAAGGGAAAAAAAATGTTTTTTCTGTTTACAGAGAAAGGAGCCCGCTTGTGGCAGGTGCCTGTAAGCACATGACTACTCTGCCTAGTTATAAATCCGGCCCTGTTGCTGCAACATTGCCTTACATTGCATCTGGTGACAACAAAACGTGATCAACATGCCTACTTTACCAGCTCATGCATCAAACCTGATCACAACCTGGCCGCAAAGCACAGTGCTCGAGCTCAACAGCCAGGGCCGGCCCGTCCATGGAGTGCTCCAGGCAGCACTTTGTCAGGGGCAGCATTTTGCTGCTCTTTCAAAGGCCGCCAGCCCGGACACGGCTGCAGGACAGTGTTCCGTTGAAAACCAAGCCGTGACTGCCCCTTTCAGCGGGCCGGCGCCCACCCTTTCAGCAGGCGGGAGGCCATCTGCTTAAGTTTTACCAACGATGCAGCCTGACTGTGGTCTCTCCTGCAGCGCAGTGCGCCTGTGAGACGGAACGTGGTGTTTAGAGCCTGTCACATGACACGCGCGGCAGGACTCTGATGGTGTAGGCAAGTACGCACCTTTAAATGAATCCCGGGGAATCATGAGGCTGCTGAGGAGTTAGGCCTAACTTGATTTCATACAGGAGACTCTGTGCCCCCCCCTGTATGTTATGGAGGTTCCCCTCCCTCCCATCCCTCCTCACAGGGACATGTTGCTGCCCCCATAATGCACTGCCAGCTCCTCTGTCCTGGTTGAGGGAAGGCCTGGACAGACACCCTATCCCAGAGTCCTGAGGGAGCTGCCGATTGAGGGCTGCACGGGGCCCAGATTGAAGACAATCTGCAGCTCCCTTACAACCCGCACAGCATGATGGGAGCTGTTAGTTGTTAATAGCTGGGGGGATCTGCTTTTCACTGGCCTGGCAAGGCCTGGGTGACTTTACTAAAATAAATAAATCACATTTTTACCTTTCTAAACTGGGGGAGGGGGGGTTAGTATGGAGCTGCCAGGGTTTGATGGGGGAATTACAGAAATGACTGGGACACCGCATGTTTTAATGCTGCTAGTATTCCCTGAATTATTAAATCATGGTGAAAAAAACAAGTATTTTCCTAATTCTTTCATACCTTCAGTGAGGCGCTTCCTATTTAAAGGAACACCCTATGAAATATAATCAACAGTAACTCTGTGCCCTCCAGAGTCATAAATCCTCTGCGTCTCCACGTTACCGGCTGTGTTAGGTTTGTGTGACTGCAAGTGTGTGACTGTGTAAGTGTGTGACAGTATATGGATGTGTGGAACAGTGGGCCATGATATGTGGCGCTCTGTGATGTGCTCATACACACCATGTTTTTTTGGGGGTGGGGGGGCAGCAATTCATCCTTCGATCCAGGCAGCACAGTGGCTTGGGCCGGCCCTGTCTACAGCATAACAGCTTGAGCACTGTGCTTATTTTTTAACTATCCTATTCCATCCAAGACCTCAGTTTGCATCTCGGATGTAGTGTCAGGTTACTGTACATTAGCACTTCCTGTACTTTCTATGGGAGATGCTAATGTGGCCCCAGCAGATGGAGAGCAAGCTATTCCAAGTGGTGCCATTCCCTGTGCGAGGTTACTGTACATTAAGGATTCCTATAATAATTCTAGGAGAAGTTAATGTGTAGCTCTGCGTGGAAGCTCAGGATATTCCATTGCAGATTGTGCATCCACCCAAGAGTCGTTTTTTTTAATGTGAAATACCAATTTCCCCAAACACTGGTGCATTTACAGAATCACGGAACAGACTCGTAAACCCACGTTCCCCCTATAAATTCCATACTCACTTCTCAAACCGTGTTGGAGAGGGCGGCACATTCCGTGGCTTCCTCTTGACGGGAGCTGAGTAAGATTGGGAAGAAATAGTTCCTAGTCTCCCTCTGTGATTCACCCATGGTGTTGCATGATCTCCTGAGAGTGAGCTAGTGCAGAGCTCGCGGCTGGGATGCGCAAAGCTCCATGGAGTCCTACACGAGCCAATACTCGTGGCGGTGCGCTAAGCAGCTACCTGTATCGGGCAGCTTCATGATTCGTTCCAGGCCCAGGCACTAATAAAGCGAAGGGGGGGGGGTATAACTCTGTCGGGCGCTACCTGTATATGTGGGTCTCTCACACTTCGTAGAGTGGAGTGGGGAAACTTTAGTAGTGAAAAGCAATGGTGTGCGGTTGCCACATGTATTGTATCCCGTGCATATATTGATATCCAGTGAATATATTTGTGGTGCGTGGTCAAAAAAAGTTTGGTAAAACCAATTTTGCATACATGTATGACTGCCACGAGATGAGGCAGTGTCGTAATGGGAGTATATAATAATAATATCCTTTGTTTAGTATACACAATAGTTTGGTCTATTTTAATCAGCGATAAATTCTCAACATAACGCCATCTAGTGTCTTTCATAAGGTACTGTTGATGAAACTAATAAAGCGCCTACTCCGGAATATGGACGGTAAAATGAAGACGGTAAGGAAAATCTCCAGGTGCAAATTTAACGTGAAGTGTGTCATATGTTTCTCTACGAGAAGGACACTAATCTTGCATTTAAAAGGTATATACAAATATGCTTTTATACATTTTAGTACAGTGCAAAATCTTGTGGTGGTGAAAGGGTTATTATCGTTTCAACAACTAAAATGATGAAATAGCCCCTATCACTATTTGCTCCAATAACACATACTAATGGCTAGTGGTAACTTCAGGTAACAACCACTTTTTTTTTAGGTCAATCCCGTGTACTGATCCAGGAATAGATTGGAGTGTAAAAATAAACAAAGTGTGCAGGTGCTCTGTGATAAATCAATTTGTAAATAATGTGATCAAGACTGAAGCATCACATTCATTGTATAAAAATAAAGCGAATGCAGCCTTAATGGGAAAAGTAACACAAAGCACCACTCCAAAAAATTGTTCTGTAGGAACCTACAAATCACAATATACAGTATGGCAAAAATATACAGTATATGGTTCATAATGTGTAGGGTTGCCAGATCGGCCATGTTTACCTGGACACATATAAGGGGTTATTCAATGAGTGCCTAATTTACCACCCAATTGCACCGAATGGTGAATTTCACCGTACGTTGCAATTTTCGTGGCAATTCGGCTTTTCAAAAAGCTGGCATAGTTCGTCAAATATTGGCGAATTGCCAGCAAAATACGGTGCAATTTGGCAGCAGTGAAATTCCCCATAGAGAAGTAATGGTTACTCTATTTAGAGAATGCAGACCAGCAGAGAAATGTTGGCGAAATACCCAGAGCTTCTGTTTGACAGGTTTAAATAGGTGAATAACACAGGTTTCAATGGGGAAAAAAAGAACAGTTTTATTTTTTTATTCAACCATTTATTCTTTTCATTTAGAGCAAAAATGATTTATTTATTTAAAAAAATGTAGGCATTTTTCAGCGAAATTTTCGATTCCGAATATTTTTCCATGTTTTATATTTTTGATTTTAATTTTGTAACAGACCTTTTTATTATTCATAGAACCTTATTTATTATTTCCATGCATTTTCATGAATTTTTTTTGTTGGTTCGAAAGCCTTTTAAACATCTTTTTTCCCCCTCTGTTCGGCGGCTGATCGGCTTTTTTTAGCTGTTGTCAGGTGTTTGTGGCTGAGTTCAGCGGGTTGAGCGGCGTTCAGCAGATCTCTTCGGCGCACTTCGGGGACCCTGCAGTGAATGCTGAATTCACCGCAGGGTCGGCGAACTGAACTTGCTGAAGTGCGCCAAACGAGGAGAGCACCAGTATTTCTGCGAAATTTCGTTGCTCTCTGAAAAACCCTCATAATTTATTAAGACTGATAGACAGTGCATGAAAAATACCAATCCACAGTATGTAGAAACCATATGCTGCAGGTAAGAAATTATAAAAGAATTCCAGGTGAGCTGCATTGATTTCTTTGCTGCAACACATGAATTATACATGTTGCAGGGCAGCACTTTTTCCCCGTGCTCCACTCAGCATGAAAAAGTAATATGTGTCCAGAAAATCATGGCTGATCTGGCAACGCTAATTATGCGCCGTGTGGATTTACCATCTGTATAGCTCGTACAGGAGGGGTGGGGTCGCGTCTATTTCCCGATGGGGCGGCTGCAACCACCAGATGTATCCAGGCCAGCAACATGTATAAAACATAAGAAAAAATATGTCACCTGCGCTTATTCCCATTATACCGTGTGAAACAAAATGCAATTAGAGGCTTTGGATTCTATTAGTGGCCATTAAGAGAGTAAGCTCACCCGCCAACATCACGGCGCCTCTAGTGAGGGTGAGTCCTATCCAAAAATGAAGCCACAGGCTGCTGTTTAGCAAACCATCACTGCTCACGCTGCTTTTCAGTCATGAGGTAGACTGGTGCGCTCATATTTATGCCCTCCCAGAAACAAATCCACCTTGGGATCAAAAAACAAAGACATGGAGCAGAACATGCTGCAATGATGACCTGGCTGGTGGTACAATAAAACATACATAGTACAGGAGGGGTGGGGTCGCGCCTATTCCCCGATGGGGCGGCTGCAACCACCAGATGTATCCAGCCCAGCAACATGTATAAAACATAAGAAAAAAATATCATCTGCATTTATTCCCATTATTCCCGCTCCGTGTCTTTGTTTTTTGATCCCAAGGTGGATTTGTTTCTGGGAGGGCATAAATATGAGCCCACCAGTCTACCTCATGACTGAAAAGCAGCATGAGCAGTGATGTTTTGCTACACAGCAGCCTGTGGCTTCATTTTTGGAAGGACTCACCCTCACTAGAGGTGCCTTGACGTTGGCGGGTGAGCTTACACTCTTAATGGCCATTAATAGAAACCAAAGCCTCTAATTGTGTTTTGTTTCACACAGTATAATGGGAATAAGCGCAGATGATCTATATAGCTTGGTTTGTAGCCTGAGTAAAACAAACATCGGCCTTTAAAAGAATAGTGAGAAAAGAAAGTTTTTTCACAGCGTGACTGGTCTTAATTGTAATATCTCAATGTGGCAAAAAAAAGGTAAACTTGTGATCAGAACTAACAGTGGCAGCAACTAAATAAAAGAAAAGGAAAGAAAAGCAGCATGCAGCACGGATACTAATGCCACGGAGATTTTATTCCGAAGACAGCAGCTAAAAATGCAACGTTTCGGCCCTGAAGGCCTTAATCATGCATATAATTCCAAGAACAATTTCAAAAGTATGAATACCCCTACCTCCACTTAAAAATCAGTTGGGGGTGGAGTTCATTAAAAAGAGAAATTATCCCATTCCTCCATTGTCTGTAGACAAAATTGTATAACCCATCAGCAGATCTGCAGACAGATATGCAGACAAATGTATAGACTGATAACAATGACATTCTTTTTTTTGTATACTTTATTCAGATAGATTCAGGCAACAGAACAACAATACAATTAACAGGGAATGGTGTCAGCCACAACAGCTGTCACCACAAATATATAAGGCAATATGACATGAATAGAAAAATGATGCATTACTCAATAGCAGAGTTCAGATATTCTTGTAGAACAGTAGGACGGGGTGGGGATAGCAAAGGGGAGTCAGCAAAGAACGAGTCAAAAAACAGGTAGTAAGCCCAAAGTCAGTGCGGAATTTAAGGAGAGTAGTGTCTGGTAGACAAAGCATAAAATCGTGCCAAATATCAAAGAATTTCTTAACTCTGGCTTCCCTGCCAAATTACCCTGCACCCGATCATGTTGAAATATGGCATAGCGGCGGAGTAGAACATACCAAAAGTTGGGGTGGTAGGGAATATCCAGTGTCCCAGAATAGCCTTTTTCTACGGCTGAGAGAAGACCCAGACATGTCCTCCGCGCATTGGGCATAGCATGTTCTTCAGTGTAAGTAAGAATATTAAATAGAGCCCAGTCCGGTGAAGAGGGCACCCGGAGCTTAAGGACACGAGTCCCAAATCTTCGAATAATATCCCAAAGGAGAGCAATTACCGGGCAGGATCATAGACAGTGGAACAAATTTGCATTGGTGTGAAGACATTTTAAACAGTGGCCAGAACTCTGCTGGGTGATACGGGACAATCGATCTGGGGCTATGTATGCACCATGTAGTAACTTGTACAGCATTTCCCAGTATCGAGCTGATGGGATTTGTTTGCGCAATTTGGTTGTGGCCTTTATGAGGGAGAAGGGAGATTGGGACGGGAGGTGTACACAACAGTCGGCCAGGCCTGAGGTAGCTGATGACCAATCAAATTGTGGTCTGATAAGTGCTCGAAAGGCTGCTACTGATGGGGATATAAGCATTATGCTATCTAAGGAGTTAAGAAAATCTACCGCCCACAATTTCGACACTTGGGATGTGATGAAAGCCGATAATTGGAGATAAAAAACCTGGTGTAAAAATAGTGGGTATATCAACTCACAGAGATTGTCATAAGAGGGAAACTCATGGGAGGATCGGAGCAAAAGGTGTCTAAATTGCGTGAAGCCTCTACTCGCCATTATCCGAAAAACCAGAGTCACCGCATCGTTTTGAAAAGCAGGATTATTAAGCCAGGATTGGAAAACAGAAAACTTGTAAGACAAGCCCAGCGCTTTGCGAGCCTTGCACCAGGCGGACCTCTCTACCTTTAGCAATGGATTAGATTTCAAGGAAAGGGGCAGCGCGGAGGGGGGGAGGTGAAGAAAAGCTGACAGCGATAACGGGCTGGCCATAGCGTGATGAAGGGTGCAATCTGTGAATCTGGAGGAGTCAGTGAGCCAATCCGAGACTAAGCGATATAACACCGCCACATTATAAGAATGGACATCGGGGAGGTTTAGACCCCCCTGAGTATATGGAAGTTGGAGCTTGTGGAGTGCCACCCTTGGTCTCCCACCGCCCCAAATAAATCTAGAAAACAGTGATTGTATAAGTGAAATATCTCGACTTTTAAGTAGGATAGGTAGCATTTGGAGGGGATACAATATACGTGGGAAAGCAACCATTTTAATTAAGTTACATCTACCCACGTAGGAGAGAGGCAGTTTTTCCCAGGAAGCCAGCAAGTCCCTCACGCTATTTAAAAGAGGGGGGCGTTTATCTTATAAAGGTTTGCAACGTCAATGGGAAGGGATACCCCCAAATATGTGAACGATTCGTCCCGACTCCATCGGAAGGGAAAGGAGTCCGGTGGAAAATCCACCACTACGGACCCCAAACGAAAAGCCACAGTTTTCTCATAGTTAATCATAAAGCCGGATGCCTTACGAAAAGCCTCCAATTATTCCAACAAGGTCGGGACGGCCCGGTGTAGTTGAGAAAGGAAAATAAGTAAATCATCAGGGAAGGCCACCACTCTAACCTTCCCGGAGCCAACACCTATGCCTTGAAAGTTTGGATGTGTTAACAACACCCGGAGTAAAGGTTCCAAGGCCAGATTAAATAACAAGGGGGATAGGGGACAACCCTGCCGTGTGCCCCTCCCTAGTGTCAAAGGTCTGGAATTAAAGCCGTTGGTCGTCACCATCGCTGAAGGGGAGTCATAGAGTGCTTTAAAGAGATTTTGAAATGGTAGGCCAAAAAATGGTATTTAGGAAGCGTAGCAGATAGGACAAGGAGATCCTATCAAAGGCCTTATCAGCGTCGCAGCTAAGCGCAATGGCACAAGGCCGTCAGGGCTCGTCGGACATTCAGGGTGGAGTGTCGGCAAGTGAGGAAGCCCGTTTGGGCCGGGGAGATAAATGTTGCTAAAGGTATCTGAAGGCGCCGTGCCATAATACCCGATAAGAGTTTTAAGTCAATATTTAATAGTGAAATTGGGCGATAAGAGGTTACAAGGTGGGGGTCCTTATTAGGTTTGGGGAGAACTATTAACCCGGAGGCATTAAAAGAAGGCGGCGGGGTCTCCACCCACAAAATATTGCTCTAAAGGGTGTGGAGATGGGGAACCAGGTGACCACTTAATGACTTCTAAAAATATGCAGAGAAACCATCCGGGCCTGGGGTTTTATGGGAATGAAGGCGAGCAGGGCCGTAGGGAGGGCAAGGCGAGTGAGGCACACGCCTCGGGCACAGCTGAAATGGGGTGCAGGCAGGCTGCATTCACTCGCTGAGAGCAGCGAGATGGGAGACGTGCAGGAGGATGGGAAGGAGCCGGCAGAAGGTGTCTCACTCTGAGTGAGCTCCAGGTAGGGGACGCAAAACCCCCAGCATTTTTGGCCACCCACAAAGCTTGGCACTTACGAGCACAGAATTTGTGTGTCAGCAAGCCAGCCCCCTGTGCAGAGTCCAGGTCTGCCCCCTCCAGGCAGCCTCCGCCTCCCTAGGGCTTCTCCACTCAAATTCAGTGCAGCTGATGTGAGGAGGAGTGAGCACACTGCTTCCTACTTCCCCACTTGGCTCCACCTCTTCCTACAGCATCCTGTATGAAGCTGAAGTTAGCTCCTTATTCGGCCAGCTTCTTATTCGCACACGGAAGTTAGCTTCTTATTCAGGCAGCTTCCTATTCAGTGACTGAAATTGGCTGCTTATTCGCCCAGGATCTTATTCCTTAAAGAATAATGTCAATAAAAAGTATTTCGAACAATTGGACAATTCTGACACAATCATATGATGAAATAAATTTATCCAGATAACTGCCCCCCCACTCCACTTGTTTCAATGGTAAAAATGAATAAGTAACTGGTGATTTTCTCTATGAAAATCATCTTGGCTCAACCCAAACTGACTAGTTTTCTATTAATTAGACTGTTCTCTATCAGAAAAAACATAATCTAGCCCGAGCCAAACATTATTGATTAAGCAAACTGACATCAAAACCGGCACCCCCCCCCGCTCCATTAAATGCAATGAGAAACAATGAATAAGTAACTGGTGATTTTCTCTATGAAAATCATCCTGGCTCAACCCAAACTGACTAGTTTTCTATTAATTAGACTGTTCTCTATCAGAAAAAACATAATCTAGGTGGCCACTTGTGTATTAAATCGGTATTAAACTCATTGCACCCCAAAAGAGTACTGTAAATAGGACTAAGTAGAAAGCATTTGTTGTTATTATTTTGAAATTTACCAGAACATAGTTCGGTGCTGCTGTTCTGACCTCCTACCAGCGGGTGTCACTGCTGTGTCCTCAGCCACAGAAACTGTACTTAATACCATGTGGTTGTCTCAGTGATTCAGTAATCCTGAAGTTACCACTGGATGCAGTTAAGAGAGAGTGTGCACAGTGCATCCAGAGTAAAAAGCAGAATCTTTTATCTGTTTCAGGTAGGCAGAAAAGTATCTAAAGTCTAACAGTTAATGAGAAAGGTTATTAGAGATTTTATGTAAATAGGAGTTTGGTCAGACAGACCCCTGCAGACTGATTGCTGTGACAGGCCTGGTGTAATATGCATTGTAAACGGCAGTAGCTGTATTAATGTCTGTATAGTTGTTCTCTCCTTTAACATGGAGAATGTCATTTAACAGAATGAAGGAAGCATCAGTGTTTTATGCTGTTAAATCGGTCTGGTTACACAGGTTGCTAAATGGATTCACTGCAGCCACGTGCTGTAATCAACATGGCTGAATTAGGAAAGCATGCTAGGATAGTAACAGAAGCCTTATGTACGAGGAACTCCAGTTCCCCAGAATCAGTTTTAAGTAGGTTTTATTTCTGAGAAGATGTGCAGAATATTATTACTTGTGTATGATCTTTGTTCTGTGCAATCTCCAACAGAGATTGAAAGTGAAACCAGATTATATTTTGTTGCTAGGTAGATTTGTTTAATTCTAGATATGTTTGTAACAATTGTTTTTTAAGATAGACTGTATAATAGATTAGGATTTTATGTTATATAGATTCGGTAATCCTGAAGTTACCACTGGATGCATTAAGAGAGAGTGTGCACAGTGCATCCAGAGTAAAAAGCAGAATCTTTTATCTGTTTCAGGTGAACTCATAAAATAAATGTGTTGTACCAGAACAAGCTCCGTCTCTTATTCTAAAGAGTGCAACACTAGCCTGAGCCAAACATTATTGATTAAGCAAACTGGCATCAAAACTGGCCCCCCCCCGCTCCATTAAATGCAATGAGAAAAAATAAGTAACTGGTGATTTTCTCTATGAAAATCATCTTGGCTCAACCCAAACGGACTAGTTTTCTATTAATTATGTGGTATTATTTAATTAATTAATTTATTATAAATTAAATTATTTAATTAATTAAGTTTTGAATTTGCATCCCTACTCTATACATAGCGCTCCCTGCGTCCCTATAATATATTTATATATATCACATGGGGTTGCTATATGATCAGGGCTACCTTTTTATACTATTCCTATTAAATTGGCAATAATTTTTATGTATTTTATTCAATAGAAACTTTTTTGCCTATATGACATGCACTTTTGTGAAAATAGAAGATTTTGTGTGTACATTTTAATTTAGTTATTGGATTCCTGTCCAGTACGGAGAGAAGCAAACATCATGCAATGTAGCCTGGCTGCGAGGCAGAGCGTCGTGAAGTCAAGCCAGCAAAATCTTTGCTTCTCTTTGCTTCACTACGCTGTGCGTCGCTACGCGCTCAGTGTATCTCAGGCTTTAAGCTCAGCCACACGCATCCTCTCCATAGGACTCCATTGAAACAGACGCCGGCGGTCACATGACCTGCTGGAGCTCGTCTTGTGAGATCCGACGTGTCAGCGTAGTGATACGCAGGGGGAGACTTTTTCCCCCAGTCTTTCCCTGCTCCCACCGTACTGAGGAGGCGGACAGAGCCGCAGTCTTCGCCGCGGACCAGGAGGTGAGTATACAATTTTTAAGAAAAATTTTAGGCTGGTGTTAACGTATTCTGCAGAAGCGGAATCCGTTAGCACCAAGTCCTTGCTCTGGTTAACTTTTTGTTAATCGCAGCCAGACGTTAATCAGCGCTGGGAGTTTGTAATCCTAACGCTGATTAACACTTTGCGCTCCCCATGTTAAGTATAGGGAGCGCAAAGTACAGTAACCTCGTGCAGAGAAGCACAAGATACCAAACGCAAACGGGTTACTTAACCTGTTAGCGTTTGGATTGTAATTTGCGTTAACTACTTGGACTAACATTAACGCTCACGCAGGTGAGCGCTAACGTTAGTGTGACAGAACAGCCGTCACTTTCAAGTTATTGGCACATAAAACGTTAAAAGCTTGTTGGTTCAATGTTAAATTTCGTTTATACAATTTATGTCTGTATGATCCCTGTGTGTATTGTGTTTTCCCTCGCAATTCCCCGCACCAAACGCACCTGTATTCCCTCACAATTTAATACCACCTAAATTGCCCAGTTTTCGTTCCCCCAAGTTTATAATTCGTTTGTACAATTTGTGCTTGTATGACCCTGATGTTTATTAAGTTCTCTGACACCCCTGCCTTGCCCAGCCACCGTGGTTTATCTGCCCAGCGCAACCCTGATACAGCTGCCACCAGCCAAGACCTAGCACAGCCGACATGCCTTACACCCTGCACCGCTCAGCCCCTGTACATGCCACCAGAGTGCTTTTTGGTCAGAAGGGCCCTGGGAACATGGTGCCACTGTGCGGTGAGTTGTAAAGGGGAGCGCCACCGAGATCACCCCTCAATCAGCTGCTAAACTCAGGCCGGGCTTCCAGGTGCAGAGAAAATCCTGGGTTCGGAATCAGAACCCGCACTCCAGGAGGGTGGAATTTCACGGGCAGGGAACAGCCCAGGGCGGGCCAGACAGTGTGGCACCAAGAGCAGAGCTTGAGCTAGGGGCAGTGGCAGCCCATGTTAAGTATACGAAAAGGGCTATGGCTGGAGTCAGTGTTAAAACTGGCGCCGGGATGTCTGAGGGCGGGCATGGGAGAGAACAATGGGACTGTACCATATAAATGTACCGTGTCTGTATTGTTCAAAAATAAACCAACCTGCTTAACCTGCACTACACCTCAACGAGTATTTGATAAGAGGAACTATCTGCTAGGTATTTCCTATGGCTGACTCGCTAGCTTCCAGCAAGGGACCTGACGCTGGCTCGCTACCGCAGCTTGACTTTTTGCTGCAGATTAAAGGAATAAACAGTTTATTAGATATTGAATCAAAACAGGAATATTTTTAACATTGAAACCTATAGGATTCGCCGGAATAAACCTGCCGACTGAAACCACCGAATAGCAGGGCATTTCACTGACATTTCTCTGCTGTTTGGTGTCTGTGAATAGATTAACCATTACTTCTCTATGGGGGATTTCACTGCCGTCGAACAGGCACCATATTTTCTGGCAATTCGCCTAAATTTGGCGAACTGCCTGCTTTCTGAATAGCTGAATGACCCCGAAAATGCGCCATATGGGGAAATTCATTGTTTGGTGCCATTTCGGGTCCAGACCGGCTCTTTCTGAATAACCCTTATCGTAAAGTTTCAGGGAACTTCGGACTCAGAAGCTCCGCAGTCGAAGAGGAGGAGCTGTGCACATCGAGGGACAAAAGGAGAGTAAAATCACCCCAAAATAAAAAAAAATTATAATTGTGCAGAGGCTGTCGGCAGCATTTGCCCTAATATTTTATGGAAAAGGGTAAAATCTATATTCAATAGAGTGTCATTTTAAGTGATTTTTGTTTTGCAGCAAACAATTGATACTTCAATCGACAGAGCTTGAAAAATCGCTCACTTACCTAAGATCCATAGGTGAAGGGGGTGGAGTGACCTGCTGCTTTCTCTGGCCATTATCAACAGACAATTGTGAACAAATATTCCTCAGCATTATTTTTTGGTTCTACGCAACCCCACTGAAGTGAACATGCAGGACTTTTGCAGGATTGTCCTGAGCTCCTTGGAGTCCATTGCACTCTTGGAGCCGATACTGGTGAGAGCGGCACTGCTTTTATGGATCAGTAGCTGAAAAATATGCTGGCTCAAGCCAGAATAGCACCGTTAATGGTGAGCCACAAATAGAAAATAAAATCATGCAGCTTTTTTCCAATTGTGGATCCCAGTTGATGACTGGGATATGATTAGCCCAAGGTCGTAAAAGGGGCTAAAATGAGGAGGGCGAATTGGCGGTCAGGTTGCCCTGACAGTGGTCCAGAAAGTGATCCCAACATTTCTAATGGAGTCCTGATTAGTAGTGAAGGAGAAAAGGGTGGAATGAGGTAGAGCATCACTAATAAAACTGCCTTGCATTGCAGTTTTGGCATCTTGCTTTATTCATCACAAATGCGGGCAGCATACGGACAGAGACACCAGCATTCTATGAACATTGTTTACTTTACTACTGGCTGCACCGCTCTCGGCTGGTAACGTAAGCCAGCATTCTCACTGACTCTTCCATGTCACCAACTCTCCCAACTCACTGGCTCACCCATCTGCAGTTCGTGTTCTCCTTTGTCTTCTCACATATCCCACTTTGGGAACAACTGTCCAATGACAATCATTTTGGCTCACCTAAGATTGAATTGTTTTTTATTAAGTGGCTTTTCTTCCGTTGAAAAAAAAAAAAAAAATTTTGCCTGAGCCAAACAATATTGAGACAACTCGAACCCTGACATTAATTCTTTTAAATGCTAAACTAAAATGATCAAATCAATGACTTTTTCAATGAAAACTCTCTTTTTTTTCTTTTGAATTATTTATTTTAGAATTTGAATACAGATAGTAAAAAGAAAAGTAAGCGATGAACAATGGCCACGCAGGACCATAAAATGTCATCCATAGAGTCATGAAATAGTAAAAATAAAATGGAGGGGAAGGGGGTAAAGGAGTAATTAAATACTAGATATTTATTAAATAATAAAGTGGAGTAAAATAAATCCAAACAAATCGAGAGGGGCAGACCAAAAAAAGTGGTGTAGTCTGGCAGGGCGTGGGCATCATGAAGGGGGGGAAATCAAAAGGGGGGGTGGCAAGGGACTGCCCAGTAAATCAAGGTGTATATTTCTGGACCTGACTGTATATTTCACATACACCTAATACAGTTGTGTTCAAAATTATTCAACCCCCACTGAAATTGAGTGTTTTGGCCAGTTTGACATTGATTTTGATCATTCAGTCACCTTGCTTACAATTAAATCAAAGAGGCACGTGTAGGTCAGACAAATATAACATAACATTTATTAGGGATGTGCGTTTCGGGTTTCGGAATTCCGGAATTTTCACGAAATTTCCCGATTCGTGTCTTCGGATGCGGCCGAATTTCCGAAATTTTTTAGATCCGAAAAAGTCGAATCCGAAAAGTTTTCCGAGCCGAATCGAAAATTTTTCGGAATTTTCGAATGGACTTGAAATGTATCAAATCAAAATTTATTTTCCCTCTATTCATGATTTCGGTTCCATTCGGGATTTCGGTTCCATTTCGTTAATTCTGAACATCGTATATTTAACTATTATTGGTTATATCGCTGATTCTGTAAATTTTGTATTTGTAAATGTGCTGGGGCAAATCAATGTGCTGGAGCAAATCCATGAGCTGGGGCATCCATGTGCTGGGGCAAATCCATGTGCTGGGGCAAATCCATGAGCTGGGGCAAATCCATGTGCTGGGGCAAATCCATGTGCTGGGGCAAATCCATGTGTGAGCTGGGGCAATATCCTATGAGCTGGGGCAAATCCATGTGCTGGGGCAAATCCATGTGCTGGAGAAAATCAATGTGCTGGGGCAAATCCATGTGCTGGGGCAATATCCTATGAGCTGGGGCAAATCAATGTGCTGGACTGCTGGGGCAATAGAGTTAGACAGCTTTGAAACGAGGAGAACAGATGTTCTGAAAAAACGAAAATTTCCGAAATAACGAAAAGCCGATACAAAAAACGAGCAAAGTGACACGAAAATACGAAAAATGGTCGATATTCCGAAAAATAAATGTACCCGAAAAACGAATTGAGCCGAACCGAATCGAAACAGAAAGCGGTCGAAACGAGCCGAATCGAAAAGTTTAAAAATTCAAAAAATCGAACCGAATCGAACCGAAAAAAAAATTGGTGCACATCCCTAACATTTATAATGAAATAACCACAAATGTCTTTTCTGTGCTCACATCATTATCAGTTTTATTCAACCCCCAAATGACATTCAATCTTATTACTTAGTACAACATCCTTTTACAGTTATAACAGCTTTTAAACGTGAAGCATAGCTTGACACAAGTGTCTTGCAGCGATCTACGGGTATCTTCGCCCATTCGTCATGGGCAAAAGCCTCCAGTTCAGTCACATTCTTAGGCTTGCGCACTGCAACTGCTTTCTTTAAGTCCCACCAGAGGTTCTCAATCGGATTTAAGTCAGGTGACTGCGATGGCCACTCCAAAATGTTCCAGCCTTTAATCTGCAACCATGCTCTAGTGGACTTGGAGGTATGCTTGGGATCATTGTCCTGTTGAAAGGTCCAACGTCTCCCAAGCCTCAGGTTTGTGACGGACTGCATCACATTGTCATCCAATATCTCCTGGTACTGAAGAGAATTCATGGTACCTTGCACACGCTGAAGCTTCCCTGTACCTGCAGAAGCAAAACAGCCCCAAAGCATGATTGACCCCCCGCCATGCTTCACAGTCAGCAAGGTGTTCTTTTCTTCATAGGCCTTGTTCTTCCTCCTCCAAACATAGCGTTGATCCATGGGCCCAAACAGTTCTAATTTTGTTTCATCAGTCCACAGAACACTATCCCAAAACTTCTGTGGTTTGTCCACATGACTTTTGCCATACTGCAGTCGACTCTTCTTATTCTTTGGAGACAGCAAGGGGGTGCGCCTGGGAGTTCTGGCATGGAGGCCTTCATTACGCAGTGTGCGCAGTATTGTCTGAGCTGAAACTTCAGTACCCACATCTGACAAATCTTTTCTCAGTTCCTCAGCAGTTCCTCAACACGTGACTTTTCTCCACTCTACGCTTCAGGTAGCGCACAGCAGTCAAAGTCAGCATCTTCTTTCTGCCACGACCAGGTAGCGTTTCAACAGTGCCCTTTGCCTTGAATTTGCGAATGATGCTTCCTATGGTCTCTCTTGGTATGTTTAACATCTTTGCAATCTTCTTATAGCCATTGCCCTTCCTGTGAAGAGTAATCACCTCTTCTCTTGTCTTCCTGGACCATTCTCTTGACTTCACCATGTTTGTGACCACACCAGTAAATGTCTAGAAGGAGCTGAGTATCACAGTCATTTTAAAGCTGCCTAATTGGTGCTTATTATGCTTTATTGCTGCTCCGTGACATCCACAGGTGTTTTCAATACCTGATTGAAAACACTTGAATGAACCTCTGTTCTTCAGAGTGGTAGTCTTTAAGGGGTTGAATAATTGTGTCAATGAAGAATTCACAAAAGAAACATTTACTACTGTATTACAAAACCAATTGATGTCATTTTAGTTGCATATGGTTCTTTAAAAAGTCCTTGTAGGATTTCATTCTGAATACAATTACAAATGTACACTAAATTCCCTAAAACCCTTTACAGCATTGGGGGTTGAATAATTTTGAACACAACTGTATATACATCATATACAGTTTTGCTTAATCAATAATGTTTGGCTCGGGCTAGATTATGTTTTTTCTGATAGAGAACAGTCTAATTAATAGAAAACTAGTCAGTTTGGGTTGAGCCAAGATGATTTTCATAGAGAAAATCACCAGTTACTTATTCATTTTTTACCATTGAAACAAATGGAGTGGGGGGGGGGGCAGTTATCTGGATACATTTATTTCATCATATGATTGTGTTAGAATTGTCCAATTGTTCGAAATACTTTTTATTGACATTATTCTTTAACCCTTTCGCTGCTGAGGCTTTTCCCGCCCCTGTGCTGAGCTCATTTTTACCGGTTTTGCTCATCATGTTTAAACGTGTTTTTAAGGCTTATTTTAGTATATGACCCAGACATATTATATATCGTTCTTTCCGTCAGACTCGGCAGATTCATAATATGTCATTATTATATGTATACGTCATGTCCTGTCTGTATATTATAACAAAAAATGCAATAAAATATGAATTTTCAATAATTTACGTGTAAAGTGTTTTTTTCACATTTTAACATGCGAGCAATTGCGGTTATATTTTGTATGGGATGCGCTTGTTAAAAAAATTAGAGATGGGGTCTCGTTACATTTTTTTTTGGGGAAAATTACGCGATTTTTAACAAACGCACCGCATACAAAAATCGTTAGTGCAGCATCATTGTTCACATTATAATTGAAATGGGAACAATATTGCTGCATTAACAAAAAAAAAAAAAACTTGTTTGTTTTTTTTTTTTAGATTTTTTTTTTAATATTTTTTTATTTTTATTTTTAATTTTTATTTTTTTAAAAAACTTTTTCACAGTGGTGTTTGGTATCGTTGGAACGGCCATGCTCCGGCCGATCCAACAGTACCAAACATTAACCCCTAGCTGCCACGGATCGGGAGATAGGGGATTCATTGGAACCCCCTATCTCCACCGTTGGTGGCAGCTAGGGGTTAACTCCAGGACTGGCGTCATCGTGCTATCCCCTCAGGGGGAGTTCCCGGAGGCTTGGCCGACATCCAAGATGTCGGCCAGCTCCTGGAAAGGATCACGAACCGGCACTTTTCAGCGCCGATTCGTGATCCGGCTCCCCAGGGGTTAATGACAGCCACCGTTTGGAAGGGCAGGCTGTGCCCTTCCAAGCGGTGTCTGTTTTAACTCGCTACTCCCCGGCGATCGGGAGGGAGAGAGGTCCGAAGGACCTCCCCCCCTCCCTTTCAGGCGCCTCCTCCGGACATGCAGGGGGGGTGCCTGAATTAGGTGTCATCGCATCGCCGCGATGACATCTAATGTCCCCGCCGGGCTCCCGGATTGACGGGCTGACATCCAAGATGTCAGCCCGCACCGGGGGGGCGCAGCAATTCGCCGGAATCCGCCAGATTGCTGCCTCCTGTGCTCGGACACGCTGAGCGCGTCCGTAGCACAGGAGAACCACTTGGCTGGACGTGCTGAGCGCGTCCATAGCAGCCAAGTGGTTAAGGAATAAGATCCTGGGCGAATAAGCAGTTAATTTCAGCCACTAAATAAGAAGCTGCCTGAATAAGAAGCTAACTTCAGTGTGCGAATAAGAAGCTGGCCGAATAACTTCAGCGTCATGCATCCTGTCCCCGCGCAGCTCTCACTGCATGCAGAGGGTCTGCTGAGGAGACAGGGCCCAGATTGCAGCTACAGAAGAGGGACAATAGGGAGGTCTCGGGACGCAGGACATGTAAGTATTTTTCTTTTACATCTGCCCCTGCATACCCTGTCACTGTTTGGGGGTGGGGGCTGCTCCCTGTAAAGCTCTAATTCCCCCCTCCTATCTCTATATTATCATGCCACACTTTCCTTCAACCCTCTCTCTCCCTCCTCTCTCTCCCTCTTCCAGTCCAGCTCACAGATTTATTTCCTCTATTTTGTTTTAGTTAAAATGCTGCTCCTGCCTCCCTCACTGTATCCCACTGCAACGTAAGGCTGTGGGTGGGGGCTGTGTTGCTTTCTAGTCCCACTCAGTGTCTCCCATAATTAACAGGTGAGAGCGAGCTCGCACACATCACTCCCATCAATCACAGACAATCCAGACATCGCTCCCAGCCAGTCCATACATTGCCTCCATCACTCCCACCCAGTCCATACACGCTCCCACCACTCACAGCCAGTCCAAACAACGCTCCCATCACTCAGAACCAGTCCATACATCACTCACAGCCGGTCCATACATCACTCCCATCAGTCACAGCTGGTCCACACAATCCCATCACTCACAGCCAGTCCATACATCGCTCACATCAATCACAGCCAGTCCATACATCACTGCCATTACTCACAGGCAGTCCATTCAGCACTCCCACCACTCACAGCCAGTCCATACATTGCTCCCATCACTCACAGCCAGTCCATACATCGCTCCCATCACTCACAGCCAGTCCATACATCGCTCAAACCACTCAGATGCATCACATCATACACAAGCAGCCCACACATCACTCCCACCACTCACAGGCAGCCATAACCCACTTACAGACAGCTATGACTGGGATCACTCAAGCACACTATCAGGATTATTCAATAAGCCGAACTTGCCACTGAGTTTCACCGAACAGTGAATTTCACCGTACAATGCAAATTCGTGGCAATTTAGCTATGCAAAAAGCTGGCAATTTGCCGGATACTGGTGAATTCCCAGTGAAATACGATGCAGTTTGCCTCAAATTACTGCAATTTCATGACCGGCCGTGGCAGTGAAATTGTCCTATAGAGAATGGATAATCTATTCACAGATGCCAAACTTCAAAATGTCAATGAAATGCCCTGATTTTCAGTGATTCAGTTTGACAGGTTTAAATCCCACAGAATTCAATGCAAAAAAATAAATACTGTGTTTTTTTTAATATATTCAACTGTTTCCCTTTTTTTTTTATGGCTCTTTTTTTTCTTTAACAGACTTTTTTTATTATTTTTTTTATAGGATCTTTTTTATGATTTCCATGCATTTTTTTGTTTTACATGTATTTTCTTTTTAGATTGCTATTTTTTCTTTACCCTCAGTTTGGCGGCTGATCAGTGGCTGAAGCGGCTGCGTTCGACAGATCGGCGTCGGCGGGTTGATCGCAGGATCCCTTTGGCACACTTGGAGACCCTATGGTGAATGCTTAATTCAGGTTGTCGAATTTAACTCCCTTCACTGGCAGCTCACACACTCCCTTCACTGACAGCTCACACATTCACTTCACTGGCAGCTCACACACTCCCTTCACTGGCAGCTCACACTCCCTTCACTGGCAGCTCACACACTCCCTTCACTGGCAGCTCTCACACACACTTCACTGGCAGCTCTCACACACACTTCACTGGCAGCTCACACACACTTCACTGGCAGCTCACACATTCACTTCACTGGCAGCTCACACATTCACTTCACTGGCAGCTCACGCATTCACTTCACTGGCAGCTCACACATTCACTTCACTGGCAGCTCACGCATTCACTTCAATGGCAGCTCACACACTCACTTCACTGGCAGCTCACACACTCACTTCACTGGCAGCTCACACACACTTCACTGGCAGCTCACACACTCACTTTACTGGCAGCTCACGCATTCACTTCAATGGCAGCTCACACACTCACTTCACTGGCAGCTCACACACTCACTTCACTGGCAGCTCACACACACTTCACTGGCAGCTCACACACTCACTTTACTGGCAGCTCACACATTCACTTCAATGGCAGTTCACACACTCACTTCACAGGCAGCTCACACACTCACTTCACTGGCAGCTCACACATTCACTTCACTGGCAGCTCACACACTCACTTCACTGGCAGCTCACACACTCACTTCACTGGCAGCTCACACATTCACTTCACTTGCAGCTCACACACTCACTTCACTGGCAGCTCACACACTCACTTCACTGGCAGCTCACACATTCACTTCACTTGCAGCTCACACACTCACTTCACTGGCAGCTCACACACTCACTTCACTGGCAGCTCACGCATTCACTTCACTGGCAGCTCACACACTCCCTTCACTGGCAGCTCACCCATTCACTTCACTGACAGCTCACACACTCCCTTCACTGGCAGCTCTCACACACACTTCAATGGCAGCTCACACATTCACTTCACTGGCAGTGGCAGCTCACACATTCACTTCACTGGCAGCTCACACATTCACTTCAATGGCAGCTCACACACTCACTTCACTGGCAGCTCACACACTCACTTCACTGGCAGCCCACACACTCACTTTACTGGCAGCTCACACATTCACTTCAATGGCAGTTCACACACTCACTTCACTGGCAGCTCACACACTCACTTCACTGGCAGCTCACACATTCACTTCACTTGCAGTTCACAAACTCACTTCACTGGCAGCTCACACACTCACTTCACTGGCAGCTCACACATTCACTTCACTTGCAGCTCACACACACACTTCACTGGCAGCTCACGCATTCACTTCACTTGCAGCTCACACACACACTTCACTGGCAGCTCACGCATTCACTTCACTTGCAGCTCAGACACTCACTTCACTGGCAGAGCACTCTCACACACGTTTCTATGCTGCCTAGAGAACCCCACATTCAGTCCCATCTCACACACCCACTACTAATGTAATACACATGTAGTCTGCGCACGCTTACATGCATATATCAGTTCATTGGGAGGGGGCAGCAAAATACAGGTTTGCCTGTGTACCAAAAAATGCTTGCACCGGCCCTGACCACACATTACTGGGAGTTTTATTGCTGTGGAGCTTTGTGATACACTCATACACACTGCACATTACTGTGAGTTTTATTGCTGTGGAGCTTTGGGATACGCTCATACACACCGCACATTACTGTGAGTTTTATTGTTGTGGAGCTCTGATACACTCATACACACATGCTGTCCTCTAAAACATTTGGGAATAGCTTGGTCTCTGGCCCTGTGGGGCCTCATAACTGAGCTTCACCTAAGGCCTCACTAAATCTGGAGCCGCCTCTGCTGACTAGCACAGGGGAGACTAACGTTAGTTAGTATTATTAATTTTCTTGTTATTTATTACCTATTTACCTCTAAATTACCTTTAAAAATATTGTGTGGGGGGGCACAATTTTCTATTCTTGCCTCGGGTGCAAAAGGAGCTAGCTACGGCTCTGAAGGGCAGATATGGCATTTCGAATCTACTAAGGGCGTATCGGGGCATTTAGCGCTTCTCTAGCTTCCAGGCTAAGTTCCGGCAAGCCCGCCAACGTAAAGAATTTAGCTTGCAGCTTCCAATCATCTGTCTTTGCCCTATAGAAGTCCTCAAAATAGAATCTGAAATAGTCATTAATACTAGAGGGATGGCTCAGTGGACTACCCGACACTGTTTTTATCTGGGTAATAGGAGGAATTGAAGGTCGGTACGAGTTAAGCAAATTGGCCAGGAGTTTACCCTGTCTATTACCCCATCTGAAAAGGCAATTCCGTTGAAGGGACCAAAAGCATTTGGCTTTCTCCTCCACGTGCGGAGTAACATTGCTTACAAGTTTTATATTGTTCTGCAGATTGGGTGGAGGGGTGGGAGAGATGAGACCTGTAGGCCTGCACGAGGGAGGAATGGGGCGCTTGCAATTTCTGGCGAAGTTCCTTGCGTTTACGTGATACATATTCAATAATACAGCCTCTCATGACAGGTTTAGCCGCTTCCCAAAATAAGTTTACATCTTCCACGTGTTCAATGTTGTCATCTAAATAATTATTCCAACACATTTCCAAGTGAGCCCGAAACTCGCTCGATTGCATGAGTGTATCAGGGAAACGCTGATTAAACGACTTAAGGAGTGGGGTGATCCACAAATATTGCCGCATGATCCGATATATGGATCATGCCTATCGATGCGTCCGTCAGGGAATGTCGTAGGGAACCCGATAACAAAATGAGATCTATCCGGGAAAAAGAGTCGTGAGGGTGCAAATAAAAGGAAAAATCCCACCCTTCAGAATTTAAGAGGCGCCAAGCATCTACCAAGGCCAGGTGGTTTTTCAAGAAGGTAGGACCTTCATTCGCCTGTTTCGGGGAGGGAGAGCCGGAGCGGTCAAGGATCGGGTCCAAGACTGCATTATGATCGCCACCCAAGATGCAGTGGTCATAGTCATAGTCCAGCAGTTTAGCGTAAAGGTCTGAGTAAAATTGGAGGTGTGGCCATTGTGGAGCATATATATTAACCACTAGATATTTCACCCCCTGCAGGGACAACAGTAATATAGAGTACCTACCCTCCAAGTCATTAACTTCCCCCAGGACCACCCAGGGGAGAGATTTACTGATCAAAATAGCAGTGCCTCGTTTTTTGTTAGTGTAAGGGGCATAAGTTTGAAATTGAAGCCATGGGGCGGTCAAACGATTGGTTGCAGAGGTCCAATGGGTTTCCTGTAAAAGAATTATGTCGGGTTTTAGTCTATGTAAATGAGATAACACTTTCTGTCGTTTAATAGGTGAGTTCAGTCCCTCAACATTCCATAAAACGATCCGGAACTCGGTCTTGCGAAAAGGGCATATCTTCCGTCATAACTTACAGCAAAAAAAGTGGAGCAGACGACATGCGTCACTACAGGGAGAGTGAGGCATTGCCTCTATTATAAGAGGGAGTGGGACCGTCCCAGCTGCGGCCCCCCACCCGGTCAATCGTAATTCAATATCACATTGCCTGCCCGAATCTATATTTTCCAAACATTGTTTAAGGAACCAAATAACAGAAAAACATTTTAACCGTGAAGTAGCGAATTGCAACAATAAGAACAATAACACAACGTATGTTTGCATACAAATGCTCCTCAGCGAAAGGAGAATGAGAATAGGAGAAAGCACCATAGCCGAGAATAGTGAAAATACTACCCGGATTGAGGGCCCAGAGTTCAAGTTGCGACCGATCGGGCACATCGGGTCGAGCTTCTTTGAGGTAATTGCCGAGGCTCATGGAGTAATTCAGATTCCGGCAGGAGGGCTGCACCAGCCTCTTGTGGCGATTCAAAAAAATGTGTAGTTCCATTATAGAGCACTCAAAGTCGAGCTGGATACAGAAGAGAAAACTTAACATTTTGCGCGACTAGTTTCATGCATAGAGGAGAAAAAGCCTGGCGTTTCACCGAGACTGTAGCAGAAAAGTCCTGAAAAAGGCGTAGCTGAGAACCTTGATATTCCAGTGTCCGGAGATGGTGGAAAGCTTGAAGTAGCCTAATCTTGTCCGTATAGTTAAGGAGACGCATGCTAACCGGTCTCGGGTGACCAGCCAGGGGGTTCAAGTCTGGCCCCACCCTGTGACCCATTCCACAGCACCAGGGCGTGATGAGTCGGCATATCCCAATTGAGATGGCAGCCAGTCTGCAACTCAGTCACTCAACACCTTGCCCTTCACTGATTCTGAGAGACCAATTATCCGCAGGTTATTGCGATGACTACGGTTTTCCAGATCGTCCAGCTTTTCGGTCAACCCCTGAATAATCAGGTCATGTTTCTCAAGTTGGCCTGAAGTGGATGGAACCCATCCTCCAGTGTTGAGACACGATCTTCAACCTCTGTGAGCCTGTGAGCCTGCGGCTGCGAGGACAACTGAGACAAGACAGATTCAATAGCGGCCGCCAGCTTGCCAAATTTTTCATCCATGAGAGGTGAGATAGCTGCTGAGATATCAGCTACACTTGGTGGTAAATCCAATCGAGCTGCCAGCATAGGAGTATCCGATGGGGGCAATACATCCGATATAGAGTCCGTGGAATCACGGGAGCGCGGGAAAGACTGGTCGGTTAATGAGGTACTTTTGAGAACGGGTTTTGCTGGTCCTTTGGCCGTAGTCTTCTTAGAGGACTTCTTGACTGTGACAAATTTCTCCATAACTAAACAGTGAAGGGAAACGGGAACAAAACGGCTAGTAGGAGAGTCACTCGAAAACAATGACACCCCAGAAGGACTCTGGGACTTAGAAAAATTGATAGTAGGAAAAAATCCAGTAGGAAAAAGACGCCCCCCAACCAAGGGGGACAGAAAAATTAGTTAGGGTAGACCGGGGGTCTCGAGAGCAAAGTCAATATGTCTAGTCGCAGGAAAGAAAAATAAAATGATAAAAATTTATTGTCTCTTTTTTCCTCTTTGCGTGGCCGTTAGTCGCCTCCCCGCATGGGGGGGACAAAGAAAAATTAATCCTGTCTTTTCGTGCGTTTGAGAGAGTCCCTTCAAATAGGATAGTCCTCGCCCCACGGGTTCCCCGGGACTAATAAAAATTAAACAATGGCCAACAGGCAGAAAAATTGAGAGCGAGTTCGGAGAAATGGTCAGCAACAGATAAAATGCTACGGAGCAAAGCACACAGCACGTCCTGGAGCTTCCAGGACAGAAAAAATTAAGGCAAGGCCATTAGCACAGGTAAGTAAAACAACAAGCACTAGAAAAGTCCCCCCGGGAGATCCCCGGGACTCAGAAAAATTGTAAAATAAATCTGTCAGAAGAGTGGCGCCCCCCAACTAAGGGGGACAGAAAACTTTGTTACAAAAATTGTTTCAGGAACAGTTATTGTTCAGTAGACAGGTGCCCCAGGGGACGGAAATATTGAGGGATGGTCACCTGACTCCTCTCTGCGCTGCTCGGTTTTTGCCAGAGGTCGCTACTCCACCATGTGGCCCCGGCAAGATGGCAGGCGGCTACCACGAGTCTTCTCCCCAGGGAGAAGGAGGACACTGCAACTGGTTGTCAGGCAGGGGAGCAGCAGCCGCTGGGGATAGACATCAACGTCCTGGCCGACGAACCAGTTTGTTGTCGGAGGTGAGGGGAGAGCACCGAGGTTCCAGGAACCCGGCCTGCAACAGAACAGGATTGACAGTCTATGAGCGGCCCCGCAGCACTGGGGACGGCTAAGCCCTCGGACCGTCACCAGTCGCGAGAAAGCTCAGCCATCTTGCAGAACTAGTTGCTTGTACCTGGCAGGCACCAAGGTCGACCACCCAGTCAGCGCCCGGAGGATCACCACAGCACCTCGTGGCTCCGGCAAGATAACACTGATATTCTTACTGTACTTTAATCACGATTTTACAATTTTCATCCACGAGTCCCTGTAATGAGAAGAACAAATCACTCATTTCAAAAAAACATATCTAAATTGAACTCCCTATTGAGACCCCTGGGTCATAATGAATTCAATTTATGTATCCATAATTTTTCTTGTTTCTTCAGCAGGTTTACTCGTCGCCACCACGTCTCAATGGTGGTACCCAATCCACCAACTGGAAGCGTAGTTGAGATGCAGTATGATTCTCTAGTACAAAATGCTCAGGAACTGACAAATCAATTTTGCCAGTTCTGATTATTGACTTGTGTTGAATAATCCTCTCCTTAATGTTCCTTGTGGTTTCCCCTACATATAGGAGGCCACAAAGGCATTTGTGCACATAGATGACATGAGAAGTAGGGATGTGCCTTTCGTTTCGTACCGATTCGTTTTTCTCATGAAACGGGCCGATTCGGTGCTTCCGATTCGTCCGATGTTCCGAACTGGACCGGCAAAAAAATACACACCATCAGAAATATACGAAACGAAAAGATTTCGTTATTTCCTTATGGACATACAATTTGTAAAATCGCAAGTCATTTTCGTTCTATTCGCGATTTCGGTTCCGTTTCGGTTCATTTCGGACAGCGTATTTTCATATTGTTTCGAATCTGTTTCAGTTCCGTTGCTGATTTCGTAATTTCGTATCGTCAGTCACTTTTTCACTTGTTCCAGTGCTTTCTTTCTGCATCAATAATATATTTATTTTAAATATTTAATTAGGTTTTCCCTAAATCCCCAGTCTAACAGTACAAGATAATGATATTTTATATGATTAAATTTATTTTTTATTTATTTATAAAAGGATTTTACCAGGAAGGATACATTGAGATTTCTCTCGTTTTCAAGTATGTCCTGGGCTCAAGAACATTGAGTGGTTACAGAAATACAAAATAGTAAAATGCAAGATATTAACACAAGACCAAATATACAGAAAAATAAATATGTAGGAAATAAAGTCATTATGTTACATGTTTACATTCATTAGAAATAAAGTTGTGCTATGCATATTCATAAGAAAAAAAGGATATTTCATAAAAAACTATACGTCCGAAGGAACGAATCGTCAGGATTGCCGTATTGACTGAAATATCGGAGTATCCGAAATACCATACATCTAAAGTCAAAACGAAGGATTGACCCTTTGAAACGAAGAGAACAGACGATCCGAAAGACTGAAATTCCCCGATTTCACAAAGCAAAAATCTATACAAAACACTGAGCCGAAACTGTGACGGTGCGCTAATGGTGCTACTCTGGAGTAACGTTTATTTGGATTCTTTAGGACAGATTCATAAACACAGACAGCAGGAAAGGCTGTAATACCTTGATTCCCACACCAGGGAGGTATTACAAAAAACCTAATTACCACCTCAGCGCCATATGGCTTCGTGGCCAGGAGGTCGCTGAGCGAAAACACATTAACTATCTGTGCACTGATACAATGATTTAACGTGATACAAGAACAATGTGGACGAGATTGCTGAATAACAATGGTTGACGAGTTGTGCGGCCTGCAGGGCAGTCACACAATACCTAGAAATACACAGATACTGAAACACAGACAACAGATGAAAGATTTACTTGTGAGACATACAGAGTGGGAACTTACATAGTTCTATAACCTGCAGGGAAGGCCTACAATCAGAGATAGGCTTCTGTATAGCGTCCAATAAAACACAGATACTCGACAGGTTTCAAGACAGTTGATATGTTCAGTAATAGACTGGACAGGACTTAATTCTAGAAACTAGGAAAATACACAGAACTGGATGCCTTGTGATTAGGCCTAGAAACCAGACAAACAGACATGAACCATACGGAAAAAACATGAACAAGAAAACCAGACTAGGAACTCAGATACATAAACTAGGAACTCAGATACATGAACTAGGAACTCTGATACATGAACTAGGAACTCTGATACATGAACTAGGAACTCAAAGACATGAACTAGAAATAAGCAGGACTAGAACTAGACAGATACTTGATAACAGGTAATGCAGGAATTAGCACTCCACTAACTCCAATTTACTCAACGACAGTCCAAGGAGCAGATCCTCTCCCACTGCTTTAAAGGCTGGTGGCTTCTTGCAATTATGCTAAGCCCTGCCCCCTCAGATGCCATTTTTCCAGCTCTCAGTACTGGCAACAGGCTAGCCAGCGATGCCACCGGGCACCCTGACCCCCCAGGAAGCGCTACGGGGGCAAGGATGTTATATACCCCCGTCTACGGTCAGCCTCAGGATGACCCAAGGAGCAGAAGGATGGGCCACCTGAAGCTGGCAAACCAGACAAGGCGCATGGGTCCAACCGGCAGGCAAATTGTCAGGCTTCCTACGGTCAAAGACCACCTTGAGGTCACTGTACCCCATGGTTCCCTCCGCTGATGATGGAGGGACAGTGACCAGGCAGCCAGATTGCATGATTGCGGTCACACCGCCAGACTTGAGGATTGCGGTCACACCACCAGACTTGAGGATTGCGGTCACACCACCAGACTTGAGGATTGCGGTCACATCGCCAGACTTGAGGATTGCAGTCACACCACCAGACTTGGATGCAGCCAGTTTGTGAGTCTCAGGTACCTGTTCCTCAGGCCTGGTTACCCTAAGGAGGGTTCTCCTCGGCCCGGACAGTATTGGAGGACCGAACTCAAACTGGGACCTGGCCTCAGTGACTTTACTGTGGGGCATAGGCACAGCAGAAACAATGCTTGGTACAGACGCTGCAGCCTTGCTGCCAGGTTCTGTGATTGCAGCTTTGCTGCCAGAGTGCACGATTGCAGTTTGCCGCCAGAGTGCATGATTGCAGTTTCGCCGCCGGATTGCGTAAGCGCGGCCTCGCCGCCAGATTGCAGGAGCACGGCTTCGCCGCCAGATTGCATGGTTGCGGTTTCACAGCTAAATAGAGACATTGTGATTGTTCCTGCAGAACCAGAATCACCCTCGAAACATATGGGTGCTTGCAAACTCACATGGGCTACTTCAGCAGCAGTCACAGCATGAGAGGAAGCATTAATTAATAGGCTCAAGGCCTGAGCAAATTGATCCATGCGGTGAAGCTGCTTTTCTCATTTTGCAAGCTGCTTGTCCCGTTTAGCAATGATCTCACCAAGCTTGGACATAACCATGATTAAATCTGTCGAATCCATGTTATGGGACTGTCGTAATGTGACGGTGTGCTAATGGCGCTACCCTGGAGTATCGTTTATTTGGATTCTTTAGGACAGATTCATAAACACAGACAGCAGGAAAGGCTGTAATACCTTGATTCCCACACCAGGGAGGTATTACAAAAATCCTAATTACCACCTCAGCGCCAAATGGCTTCGTGGCCAGGAGGTCGCTGAGCGAAAACACATTAACTATCTGCGCACTGATACAATGACTTAACGTGATACAAGAACAACGTGAACAAGATTGCTGAATAACAATGGTTGACGAGTTGTGCGGCCTGCAGGGCAGTCACACAATACCTAGAAAAACACAGATACTGAAACACAGAACACAGATGCAAGACTTTACTTGTAAGACATACAGAGTGGGAACTTACATAGTTCTATAGCCTGCAGGGAAGGCCTACAATCAGAGATAGGCTTCTGTATAGCGACCAAGAAAACACAGATACTCGACAGGTTTCAAGACAAATGATATATTCAGCAATAGACTGGACAGGACTTAAATCTAGAAACTAGGAAAATACACAGAACTGGATGCCTTGTGATTAGGTCTAGAAACCAGACAAACAGACATGAACCATACGGAAAAATCATGAACAAGAAAACCAGACTAGGAACTCAGATACATAAACTAGGAACTCAGATACGTGAACTAGGAACTCAAAGACATGAACTAGAAATAAGCAGGACTAGAACTAGACAGATACTTGATAACAGGTAATGCAGGAACTAGCACTCCACTAACTCCAATTTAGTCCACAACAGTCCAAGGAGCAGCTCCTCTCCCACTGCTTTAAAGGCTGGTGGCTTCTTGCAATTATGCTAAGCCCCGCCCCATCAGATGCCGTTTTGCCAGCTCTCAGCACTGGCAACAGGCTAGCCAGCGATGCCACCGGGCACCCTGACCCCCCCAGGAAGCGCTACGGGGGCCAAGGATGTTACAGAAATGAAACGAGCCAAAACGAAAATGAGCGAAACGATCCGAAACAAAACTTTTGAAAACCAAACAAACAAACAAAAAACGCGTGCACATCTCTAGTGAGAAGTCTCACACATGAAAAATTCACGTTGTAAGGCTTACATCCCTTTTGCCTGCTGGAGGGCCAGCATGTGACTGCATACTCTGGCCTGGCACCAGCAATTCCCCTTTTCAGACAGGATCCACATCTTGTGTTGCACATCAACTATTGCCTTCATCCAGCCTCCTGGATCCAGCCTGGTTCCCAGTCTAGCCAGAGAATAACATCTGCATCTCATCTCGGATGATCAGGCCTCCATATAGAGCTGCTACTCCCAGAAGGCAAGACTTCTGCATTGTGTCACATTGACTCTAATCATTGCTTGTAGTAGTCTCCGTGGAGTGTGGACCTGTTCCTGATGTTTGCTCAAGACCAACCTTATTTCTTGTGAACTCTATCTGTACCAGGGACGTGCAGTCAGTGAAGGCAGGTGAGGCAGAGCCACACCTGCCATTAAGTGATAAGTGAATAAACTAAAAACAAACTCACCTGCTCCATGCTCTCCCGCTGTCAGCTCCGCCCTCTGCCTCTGCAGGCATTCGTTTTCCCAGCCTACGCAATTTGCATAGCAGGACGTTTCCCCGCTGCGCTAATTGAGTAAACCCATAGAGACAAGCGCTGCCTACATCCTGATCACTGTTCATTAGTGCCGCAGAGACTGAGAGGCACTGATAGAGCATTGGAAAAGCTTTGACCAATGGGAAAGCATCATTGGTCCAAGCCATTCCAAAAAAAACACCTGCATTGGAGGACTGCCTCTGACAGGAAGGGGCACATCTAGCAGTTAGACATACCCCTTCCTGTCAATGATAGGCCAGGCAGCCCTCCAATGCAGGCTGTGAAAAGATTGCATGATGGACGGCCCCTGACTGGCTGCATGGGGAGCAGGGGAGCTGAGGTCCAGGAGCCTGGCACAGGGGTGCCCTGCTCTGCCACTCAGATCTGCATCAGCTGGGGATGCCCATTTATACCCCAGGCTGGTTGTCTGCTAACTGGGGCTGGAAGAATACACAACACATCTGCCCCCCAGGAGGAATCTGAGGGGTGCAGCAGCCTCCCCCTCTGCCAGGTGCCCATGCTGGAATAAGAGCTGACACTGAGAAGGAGGGCATAGGTTTGACTTTGCAGGGATCATGGGCACAGGGTTCTGCAGCAGGAGGCAGAAGGGTCTGCTGCAGACTATCTCCTGTCTCATAGCAATGATGGTGCTGGCAAGTCAAGCTTTCCTCTTACATGGTCCAGAAAGCCAAGGAGTCTGAGGTGCAAGCTTTGAAATTCAAGCAGCAAAAGGAAGCCCAGCTGCAAGGTAAGTGACCTCACTGGGAGAGAGAGGGTTAATGATGGGGAGGGAGAGGACATTGCTTTCCCTCCTGTGTGGCGATTTCCTGATGTTCAGATAATGCTTAGCTGCCAATCTCTATGATGTATTCTACCTCCAGCCAGGCTGCCTGGGGAGGGACAGGACAGGCAGGGGACTCAGCAGATGCAAGGTTGCCTGCAAGACTCTCACAACTCATCTTCTACCAGGGCTGTCAGATCACAACGTGTGCTTCATGGGTCACTGACTTGGGGCTGAGGTGTCAGATCTCCATTTTGCTCCCTGGTCAGTGCTGCCCTGTAGTCAGTTTTCCAGTTGGGTCAGTGGCTTGCTTTCCCTTCAGTATAATATGAATGACGCCAAATGTATAGGTGCTTTAAGGAAACCTAATGGATGTGGCCAGGCTCCTCTTAATAATACTTTGTTATAGGGGCAGCATATAGAGAGGTGTCTCTCATATAGAGTGCCAGTCTCTTTACACACCCTTTCTTTCACATGCTGTGTATATTTATATTGTGTGTGTGTGTGTGTTTTGCCAGGGGCAAGCGTGGGTAAACCTTTTAAGAGCCTGAAATACTGAAGAGAGTGTAAGCTATAGTGAGCCAGCACAATGATTCAATAAAACTATCAGGGTTATTCAGAGAGCGGTGAAACCCTTGAGAATTGTCAGGAGAATGAACAATCTAGACCAAATAGCCAATTTGGTAAGTGAGATTAGGGATGAGTCGAACACCCCCCGAGTTCGGTTCGGGCCCGAACCCGAACTTCCCATTTGTTCGGGTCCGAACCCGAACCCCCATGCAAGTCAATGGGGCTAAAAATTCGGTTTTTTAGAGTGCCCTCCAAGAGGGCATATATGCTACATATTTGCCATAAAAGGTGTATGGGGGTCCGGGTAGTGCCCTGGGGGACAGGAAACAAGGACAAAAAGTAAAAAAAAAAAGTTTTTAAAGGGACAGTGAGTTTTCCATGAAATAAGGGTTAAAAATAAAAACGAAAAATTCCTTCAAATATCGTGCCTAGGAGGTCCCCATAACCTGCCCGTGAAGTGGCGGATTTCTAGGATGTATAGAAATATGTAAAAACCAAAAAAATGACATTTCAAATGACGGTAAATGCTTTTCCTTTAATCTATCCATAAACAACTGCTTGGGGCGGCAGTCTGTAAGAAAAGAGGAGACATTTTCGGACACGCAGAAAAAGTTTACTGATTTTTTGGCGGTGAAAAGCAGGAGAATGACTGGAGAATGGAAAATTCTAGACCAAATAGCCAATTTGGAAAGTGAGATAAATGGGAGAATTTTTCTGGTTCGGCTATTTTGACCTAGAATTTTCCATTCTCCAGTCATTCTCCTGAGTTTCACCTTTCTCTGAATAACCCTGTCAGGGTTATTCAGAGAGCGGTGAAGAGCAGGAGAATGACTGGAGAATGGAAAATTTTAGGTCAAAATATCCAAACCAGAAAAATTCTCCCATTTAGGCTAGGGTCAGACTAGCGAATTTTTAACGTGCGTTTAGTTGCACTTAATCACGGCCGCACTAGCAGCAAATGACGGGCAATGAAGGCCAACATACGAAGTACGGTCGCACGAAAGTCCGGCTGCGCAACGCAAGTGGAAAATGAACGCATTTTTTCGAGAACGCAGAACCGCTAGTACGGACGTAGAAAGTGCGCTGTATCCACTAGCAGCGTGTGTGCGTGATCTGGAGACGTCAGACCCTGCTCATGTCCGGCCAACATAACGTCCAGATACCCAAAGTTTCCTGGTTTGGATCCGTAAAAAATCACGCACAAAAATGCGCATTGTATGACCGTTTTCGCGCAATCCGTGAAAAAATACGGCAATGCGTTCGGACGCACTTTTTGACGGTCGCTGCAAAAAATGCGTTAGTCTGACCCTAGCCTTATCTCACTTTCCAAATCGGCTATTTGGTCCAGATTGTTCTCTTTTCCTGCCATTCTCCTGGTTTTCACCTTTCTCTGAACAACCCTGAGAGAGAGGTGAAAGCCAGGAGAACTGGCAGAAGAAGAGAACAATCTAGACCGAATAGCCAATTTGGAAAGTGAGATAAATGGGAGAATTTTTCAGGTTTGGCTATTTTGACCTAGAATTTTCCATTCTCCAGTTATTCTCCTGCTTTTCACCGCTCTCTGAATAACCCTGTGAATGTTTAATCCCGAGGTGAAAAATAACATTGCTTTAGATTTTTTTCAAACACCAGTTAACCACTTGGCTGCTATGGACGCGCTCAGCGCGTCCAGCCAAGTGGTTCTCCTGTGCTATGGACGCGCTGAGCACGTCCATGCACAGGAGGCAGCAATCCGCCGGATTCCGGTGGATTGCTGCGACCCCGGTGCGGGCTGACATCTTGGATGTCAGCCCAGCACTCCAGGACCCCGGCGGAGCAATTAGATGTCATCGCGGCGGTTCGATGACATCTAATTCAGGCGCCCCCCCCCCACATGTGCGGAGGAAGCGCCTGAAAGGGAGGGGAGGAGGTCCTTCGGACCTCTCTCCCTCCCGATTGCCGGGGGGCAGAGGGTTAATCCAGGCACCGTTTGGAAGGGCACAGCCTGCCCTTCCAAACGGTGGCTGTGATTAACCCCTGGGGAGCCGGATCACGAATCGGCCCTGAAAAGCGCCGGATCGTGATCCTCTCCTGGAGCTGGCCGACATCTTGGATGTCGGCCAAGCCTCCAGGAACTCCCCCTGATGACTGGCGCCATCATGCATAGCACGATGACGCCAGTCCTGGAGTTAACCCCTAGCTGCCACCAATGGTGGAGATAGGGGGTTCCAATGAACCCCCTTATCTCCCGATCCGTGGCAGCTAGGGGTTAATGTTTGATATCGTTGGATCGGCCAGAGCATGGCCTTTCCAAGGATACTAAACATGAGCATGAAAAATGTTTTTTAAAAAATAAAAATAAATAAATAAAAAATAAAAGTAATATTTAAAAAAAAAAAAAAAAAGTTTTTTGTTTGCTTTTGTTTTGTTAATGCAGCAATATTGTTCCCATTTCAATTATAATGTGAACAATAATGCTGCACTAACGATTTTTGTATGCGGTGCGTTTGTTAAAAAAAGTGAAATTTTCCCCAAAAAAAAATGTAACGAGACCCCATTTCTAATTTTTTTAACAAGCGCACACCATACAAAATATAACCGCAAACGATCGCATGTTAAAATGTGAAAAAAAAAACACTTTACACATAATAAATTATTGAAAATTCAAATTTTATTGCATTTTTTGTTATAATATACAGACATGACATAACGTATACATATAATAATGACATATTATGAATCTGCCAAGTCTGCCGGAAAGAACGATATATAATATGTCTGGGTCATATATCAAAATATGGCTACAAAACGCAGTTAAACATGATGAGCGAAAGCGGTAAAAATGACCTCAGCACAGAGGTGTGAAAAGCCTCAGCAGCGAAAGGGTTAAATGCAGCATATAAGGATGTTTTAAGACGGAAATTAATTCTCAAATCTCAATCAGAAACAGACACCACCCCACCCCCTCACTATATTGTACAATGTATCAAATTGATTACCAGACTGAAAACACCTGGTGTTATGCCCGTTTGTGAACAGAGGTCATTTAGAGTTGATAATCTTTCCACGTACACATTAGTTTTTAATTCAATATCTAATAAACCGTTGCTTATAATATTCTGCAGTAAAGAGTCTCTTTATTTCTAGATTTTTTTGCATTTTTTTAAGCATTTTCTATACTTTTATCAATTTTCTTTTTTCCGAACCCGAACCGAACACGCCCAAAAAGTTCGAAATTCGCGAACTTTCGAACTGCCAAAGTTCGGGTCGAACTCAGAACCGTCCGAACCCGAACAGCTCATCCCTAAGTGAGATGAATGGGAGAATTTTTAGCAAACGCACCCCATAGAAAAAAATCATTAGTGCAGCAATATTGTTCACATTATAATTGAAATGTGAACAATATTGCTGCATTAATAAAAACAACACAAAAAAAATGTTGTTTTAATTTTTATTTATTTATTATTTTATTTCCTTTTTTTTTATTACTTTGTACCTAGTCATGTTGGGTATCATTCGAAAGGCCATGCTATACCAACCTCCATGACCCCCTAGCTGCCACGGTTCTGGAGATATCGGGGTTCAAAGGAACCCCCTATCTCCACCAGGGGATTTCCTTGGGAAATCCCCGGGCAGCTAGGGGTTCCCGGCTATCTGACGTCATCACTCTATGCGTGATGAAGTCGGGCAGCAAGGGGGGACCCGAGGGTGGAGCCGCCATCCAAGATGGTGGCCCCCACCGGAGCTAGACCACACTTCGGTGCCACAAGGCGCTGAAGTGCGACCCGGTGCTTGAGGGGTTAAAGCCAGGCACCACTTAAAAGGGGAGACTCTCCCCTTTTAAGCGGTGCCTGGCTTTTGGCGCTGCTCCTTACCAATCGGGAGGGAGAACCATCGTCATTTACGTCGGGAGGAGCTTGACTTCAGCGTCTGAGGACGCTGAAGTCAGAACGCCACGGGACCCCGGACAGAGAGGTAAGTATCTCCGCCGGGGGTCCCACAAAGCTGATGACGTGTGGGGCACGTCCTCAGCATGTAACGTGCATCAATGAGGACGTGTCCAACACGTCCTCGTCAGTGAAAGGTTAAGAAGTCTTTGCCAATGCAATTTAGAAGGCATATTGTTAGATAATTGTTCTGTCTAAAGGAGCGAGAGGTCTGTGGGAACAGAATCGGCTTCCAGTCAGTCCTAGTCGCAGTGTCTGTCCTTCTGATGTATTAAATGCCTGAAGCCTCCTCTTTGGAAGCTAGGTTTTCTGGCTGTTTTGCATTTGTAAATCAGGCTCTGATACTAGCCAGTGCCTCACCAGCCACTGACCTCACCGCACGTCACTGATCTGTACTCACCCGTGAGGTTCTGTTCGGCTTTTCCGTGTACCGACTCCTGGCTTTGAATTAAGTTTATCCTCTCTGGACTCCCCTCTTCATTGGATTTTGTTACTGAACTTTTTGCTATGGACATTGACAATTCTTGCTAGCTGCCTGCCATGAGTCAGCTTATGGACATTTAACCATTTTATTTGCAAGCCACTACCTACCCCATTGGTTCTGCTATTTCAACCTCCCTGTTTTACCTTAGCTCTGTCTGCCCTGTACTCTATATTTTGTATAATATGTATTGTTGCTTTACGCCTTGTTAGTTCTTGTGACTTTTTGTTATTTTTTTTTTTGAGAAAGTATTTTACCAGGAAGGATATATTGAGATTTCTCTCGTTTTCAAGTATGTCCTGGGTGTCTTGCCCAAGGACACTTACTGGAGAGGTGCTCATCGGGATCGAACCCATGACTGCACAGACTCTCTCCACACAGAGCAGTGATGTTACCTCTACTCCACCCATCTTAGGCCCTATTACAATCTTCGCGCATACGTTGGCGCGCGCGCAAAAATGCATTAACGTGAGGGGCAAAATCCTTTGAGCAAAACGTCGTATTACAATGTCAGTGCAACAAACGCACGTATACGCCTACCATGGGTTAACCTGCGCGAACGCTACGCGAGCTTCCTGTACTTCGCGCGTCCTATACTTAACATTGTGAGGGCAAATGCGTTTGTGCGCTGGTACGAGGATGGTATTACAATCTATACGCAGTATGTAACGCACAGCCTTTGCTCGCATAATTTTAGCAACTCCTAAAAGCTGGTGTTAATAGCAAATTCTATCAACCTGGCCGAAACCAAATACACCAGCCCAAAACCAAAAAATGCAGCAAAGTATAGTTACACATTCTACACATACCAAACCAATAAATTTGAGAAGTTGTGTGTGTTTTTTTTTATTGATGCAGCATATATGCGCAGATTGAATTTGACAGGCGCAAAAACTTAACGTGAGACAATTGTTTTTCTTAATTCTGATTTGCTGAATCGCGTGAAAAAAACAGTATGCAAACTGATTTCTGCGTGCAACGTTTTTGCGCGTCCGTTTTACGTGCGTTATTTTTTGATGGATGAAAAAAATGCACGAGGATTGTAATACCAGCGTTGATTTACGCGCGCTAACGATTAACGCTACGCGCAAAAATTCACGCGTTGTGCGGTGTTTTTGCGTGAAGAATGTAATAGAGCCCCTTATCTTTTGTAGCTCTTTAGCTTTGTATCTTGTTTCTCTTTGCCCTTTATTTTTTGCTTAGTTACTGTGTCTGCTCCTTTCCTGTCTCGCCCCTGTTCTTACTTTCCCATTGCTAGCCCTATCTCTCACCACCGTTTAGTTATCCCAGCCTCACCCTTGTTCATAGTATTCTTTCTGCTTAGTCTTTGATTAGTATTCTGTTTCAGCTCCTTTTATGTCACGCCCCTATGCTTAGTTTCTTTCTCCTTGTTTGCTCCTTTTCTGTAAAGTCTGTTTAGTATTCTGTCAACTCCTTTCCTGTCTCGCTCCTGTTTAAGTATTTCTTTGCTGTCTTCGCTGTTTAGTTTTTCCTTGTTAGCCGTGTCCAGCCACCTCTTTTGTCTTTTGTTCTTTACTGCTTCGTCCTTACCCTAGTGTATCTTAATAAATATCCTCCAGTTCAGGAAACCCTTTAGCTAAAAGGCTCCAGTGTTTGCATAGAAGGTGATTGATCTTACTACTCTCTTGATTTTATACTGACAGGCAAAGGGTACCCGGGATGTAGAAGTCCTACTTCTCCAAGTATTGATTAGTGCATTACGATCTAACAACTGTGCCCTACGTGACTCCATTTCCATTAGAAAGTGGGGGTAACCCCTACCTACAAACATTGCTGCATTTCCCCTAGTTTTATCCCCAATGGTTCAAAATTAGAGACATCCCTATCCACCCTAGTGAATTGACTTCGAGGCAGTGAATCAACCGTGTTCTTAGGACAGAAACTAGAATATAGGATCAAGCTATTACGATCAGTAGGTTTAATGTAAAAATCAGTTGTTATTCTTTGACCTTCAATACTAAGGGTCAAGTCCATAAAACTAATCTGTCGATTGTGAAATGTCATTGCGAACTGAATTGATGGATGAACCCCATTAATTTCTTAATGGAATTTCTCAAGCACTTCTTCAGGGCCCCTCCATATGCTAAACACATCATCAATGACAAACCAACATGTGCTGACATATTTCTTAAACAAATCAACAGAATACATGTGGTACATTTCTAAGAAATCCAAAACAATTGGCATAAAAGGGGCCATATTCCATCACAAGAAATATGTCAACATGTGGTGGCGTTTCATTGATGATGTGTTTGGCATATGGAGGGGTCCTCAAGATAGAAGAACTTGAGAGATTCCATAAACAAATGAATAAAATACAATAGAATATAAAAATAATATCTGTATGTGACATAATGCCTGTGTATGGACATTACAGCAACACCTTGTATCTGTACAACCTGAATAGGCTGCTTCCCCCAGCAGTTCCCCCATCCTATAACCTTCGATCCCGGACCTGCACCTTACTTGCAATATCACAATACAAAAAGAAAGTGGCTCGATCCTCATTTTCCTACAGAGCACCACAATTATGGAACAGCCTCCCAGGCGCCATCAAATCTTCCCCCAGTATTAAGTCACTCAAGAGCTTCCTATTAACATACCTCAATACAGAATGTACCTGTAAACATGTAACATAATGACTATATTTCCTACATCTTTATTTTCTGTGTTAATCTGTATATTTGTGTTTTTTTTTTAATACCTTGCATTTATTACTTTGTATTACTGTAACAACTGTAAAATTTCAATGTTCTTGAACCCAGGACATACTTGAAAACAAGAGAAATCTCAATGTATCCTTCCTGGTAAAATCCTTTATAAATAAATAAATAAATAATGTACAGGGATTTTCACTCATTATAACCCCTGAATCTTATTCCTGTACAGCAGTGAGTGACCCCAGAGCTCTTCTGCTATCTTCCTGGTTGCTGTAAAGAAGCAGTACCTATCTAAACTTTTTGTTACAGTGAGGTTTATGGCTGCTATTTGCAGCTGGTTTCATGTCCAGGGTGCTTGAAGAGACCTGAAACAAAGGATTTTGTTTCGCACTAATCTGTTTTTAAAAAATTGTGAAGATTGTCTTTTGATATGCTAATGAGTAGACATGTGCACAGCACAAAATTTCGTTTTGAACTAATGGATTAGTCCTAAAATGCAATTTATTTAGTTGCTAAAGAAATTCGTTTTCAGTTATTTAGTATGAAAACTAAATTTCATTTATCCGAAAACCAGTGGATACAATTACTATTGTAGTGGCTCCTCAGAGGGCTGAGATCGCTGCTTGTTACAGTATCTCTCACTCTCAGCACAATGTGGGCCATTTTATATAGTTGGTGCTAACTTAATCAGAGCTGTTGTAAACTTCCCAGAGCCATTATAGCCTATGGAGGTTTTCAGTTTACAACAGCTCTGGTTAAGTTAGCACCAACATTGTAATACTGCCCCGTATCAGGCAAAGCTGTTACAGTAACTGACTGCTGCTCATCACAGCGCTCAGAGTTTCAGTAAAACTAGTAAATAATATTTATATATATATATATATATATATATATATATATATAAGCGGTTAGAACAATATTATTTCCTTGTTTTACTGAATCTCTGAGCGCTGTTAGTCAGTTACTGTAACAGCTGAGCCTGATACATTGTACTGAGAGATAAGGTAACAAGCAGCCGATCTCCGCGCTCACAGCCACTGGATTTAAAGGGATGAGAAAAAAAGGATCCTCTCTGTATAATGTTTAGAACATCCTCCTGCATTAATTAATACCCCTCTCAGTATATTATATAGAACATCCTCCTGAATTAATTAATGTCCCTCTCTGTATAGAACATCCTCCTCAATTTATACCTTCCTCTGTAAAAATGTATATAACATCCTCCTGCATGAATACCCCTCTGTATAATGTATAGAACATCCTCCTGCATTAATTAATGCCCCTCTCTGTATAGAAAATCCTACTGCATTGGCATGCGGAGGGTGCAGAACTTCGGATGTTGCGCTCTTCATTGCTGGTCTCCTTCACTTATCAATGTAATATCACAAAAAGGACTGACACTAAAATGTAGTGCATTTTATTTTAGTTTCTTTCGTTTTTTGTACTGAGCAGTTTCGTTTCTCTTGAGTCATACGAAAACTAAATTATCCCAAAATTCGGACTAAATCGTTTTAGTACTAAAACGAATGCACATGTCTACTAATGAGTGCTTTTCAGTGCATCACAATGCAAGTTAGAGTTATCTTGATTTTGGGTGTGGAGGGGTTAAACATTCAGTTCCATTCATCTTATTTACATAGACTTTAAAGGAACATTACCACTGAAAAAGGCTGTAACTAGATTACTTGTGCATTTCAACACATTAAAAAAACACATGTCACTATTTTTTTCTTTGTTTGAACTAAAAGGGAAGATAAAGTTAGAAATTTTTCTCCTTTTTCTATTTTGTGGATTTCACCAATTTCCACCACACATGGAAAT
This sequence comes from Leptobrachium leishanense, assembly GCA_009667805.1. NCBI lineage: Eukaryota > Metazoa > Chordata > Amphibia > Anura > Megophryidae > Leptobrachium > Leptobrachium leishanense. The sequence goes on along the minus strand of CM019063.1, from coordinate 10,631,689 downwards.
GCTAAGGAATGCCGTTTTAACCTTATATATGGGGTAGAAGTTGGATTCCTTACAACAGAAACATTTTAAAACAAAAATCTTCTTCCAGCATGTTAAATGGCAAAAAAAAATTTTTTACGTAGTGCGGTGTCATGGATTAGGTGAAACCTTACTTTTCAAAACTAACTTGTGCTGTTTATTACTGTGAATATGGGAGCATCACTATCCTGCCTTTAAACAATACACTTTGGGCCATATTACATACTTGGTGCTAACTTAACCAGAGCTGTTGTAAACTTCCCAGAGCCATTATAGCCTATGGAGGTTTTCAGTTTACAACAGCTCTGGTTAAATTATTAAATAATTGCGATATTAAATACGCAGCACGAACTGCCGAGGTAATAGGTTCAGATCTGTGGTTATTTGTAGCTGTCTTGGCTGTGCATTAGAGTGAATATACTGTACGGGAGTATCACTATCCTGCCTCTAAATAATACACTCATACAGTGATTGCATGTGATATTTTATGTGACTCCTATCTAAACTGTGCACCTGTGTTTTCAGACTGATTTTTGTGATTTGATGTAATCAAATCGGGCTGACTCGTGGCGCGCGTCATTGGCTGCAGAGGGACGGCCTGAATTCAAGCCGTCCCCTGCAGCCAATGACGCGCACTGCACGCCGGCTGCGGGGAGGTCTCAAAATTATTGCCGCGCAATGGCACCTGTCTGTGAGGCTTACAGGTCCCGGCGAAATCAACCCCTTAAGGGCGCCACCCCTGCATCCTTAAGGGGTTAATCCCGATTTGGGAACACTCGTGTCAATGATTTTGTAATTTATTGTCTTGTTCTTTTCAAAACTAACCCCTTCACTACCATGTGATTTTCAAAAAAAACATTCAGGGACCAGTGTTTTTTTGACAAATCATTTCTAATTTATTATACAGTAAGAAATATTTGGGCATATTCCCATTGAATTTCTTACTGTAATAGCCGATTTGGCCAGTAGATGGTGCCATTTAATGCCAAATTGAGTTACATCCGTTACAGTTGCAGCTCGTGTTCCCTGCATTGGCTCCTGTAGGTCCGATGTCAGGACATTCAGTTTGCTGATTTTACACAGTATTAGCTCTTTGGGCATTATGCCCACAGGGCTAAACCTTTTGGGGGTACCTTCTGCAGCCCAAAAGCAAACACAATTTGTTTGCAAAAAGCAAATTTGATTTTCTTTTGGGCTGCAGATCGAGATATCTCTATTGGGGCATCGGATGGTGCCTTTGAAGCCTGAGATATCTCGATCTCGGTAGTGAAGGGGTAAATCTGTAAATCAGACTTGCCTCCTTTATTGCCATTTGCCATGAAAATTCTCTATCAATTAGTATTCACTAAATAACTATATATCTGTATCATTATCTTGGAGCAGCTTTGGCGCTGATCACTACCGTCATCCTTCAAACAGCTCTTCCACTTTTCAGTCATCCTTCAAACTTCATTAGATGCGCTTCAATGTCAATTGAATCTGTCCTGCTCAGTAAGTAATGCTTAGCTTGTTTGCATGGCAGCCTGCCAGATATTTGCATTGATGGTTTCACATTTCTCAGTTGTTTCGTGATTTCTTCTAGCACAGCTCTTTGTTTACTCATGATATAAATAGATGACTTGATCTTGTTGGTCCACTCATACCAGTACAGTTTCAGGTAATAATAAGTGAAGTGGTCACATTATTAGCATTGTTTGTACTTTTATAGAGAGGTTGTAAACCATGGTGCACCTCTGGACTGCCTAAGTATTTTGTGTGTCACAGATTAGGCTGAAGCCTGCTTTTGGTGCTATATTTAGTTAATTGTGTTAGTCTATGGTTTAATGTGTCACAATCACAGTTTAAATATATGTATAATCTGATATATGTTTGTGTATTTTCCCTCGGGTTATAAATCTACAGATTAATCTTTAGATGTAAGAAGTTATTTAGATTTTATTTATATTATATAGATTTTTTCTGTATCTGACTTTAAATTACTTTTAACCCTTTACCTACCAGGTTGTTTTCCTTAAATCTTCTACCAGGATCCAGTGGATTGATGGAAAACAAATTTGCAATTATACATTTGAACTGTGCTTCAAATATCAAAAGCATATGTTCAAATGTATGCATTATTTGACAGGCAGATGGTGCCAACTGCTGGCCAAATAGAGCTACTACATCTCCAGTGGTACAGCTTGGGATCCATGTTTTTCATGTGTTAAAAAAAAAATGGATCCAACTGTTTTACTCTGTTTTGGCACTTGGTTATCATGCCCAAGGTGCTAAAACTTCAGAGGCACATTCTGTACCCTATTTGCAAATGCATTTTGTTTGCAGAAAAAACTCCTTTGCATTGCTTTAGTATTAGTTCCAGGAGTCGAGTTGAGGGGGGAAAGCGTGGGAATGCAGTTCCTCCACTATTTTAGCAGAGGGAACTTAGTTTCCCTTGGTTTCACACATTATAAAGCTTGTACTCAGGCGTTCAAACATATCTTTTCCTGTTAAGTCACAATAAATAGAGGATTTCATTTATCATCCATTTTTGCTAAAATCCACATATATACATAAATATCTCAGATCTGAGTGTGTGTTTGTGTTAAATGTGAGATGATTGCTAATTGGGGACAGAAATCTTGGTGAGCTCCCACACCTCATTTTTAGGACTTGACCCCTGATTAGTTCCCACAGAGTATATTCAATATTGGGACAACAGCAGGTGCTTTGCAGATCGAGTATACTCAATCTTGGTATTGAAGAGGTTAAACCACAAAATTTAGAGTTCGGATAATACTGCATTTAGTCTAATATTATTGATGTAACTATATATTTTTGCAACATGAGACAGATACATATATTCAGACACCAATATAATGTATAAAATGCACATCATATAAAAAAATATAACATATGTAAATATAACGAACATTATGTTTAGCAATAAAATATAGTTTATACAGAGTGACTAGTGCATGCAGATGTAGGATGGCTTACTTGTACTATCTTTTGTCTACCACCATGGAGAAGCTGGTTCAAATCCTGATCAAAATACCTGATCAGCACATTTGTCCTCTATAACCACAGAAAACAGATTTGGACTATGAAAACCTAAACAGCAAATGTCATTGCGCAAGACATCTAATGCTATGTTTATGCCTGCTTCACAATATACACAAATAAGACCCATTGCGGCACTAAAGATATTCTCTATATCCATGATCAACTCTTTGCTTTGAGGGAGACATTGAAGTGGACCCCACGAGATGAAAGAGATATGTGCGCCTCTCTCAGTGATGCTGCAGAAAAAACTATATATTAAGAAGCAATGTAAACAGAGCAAATGGAATTGCTAATTGTGAGTGTAATATAGTCTATTTTTACATGGACAAAAATACACTGCCAGGCAAAAAAAAAGAAACCATCTGCAATTAACTAAGCCAAAGGTATAAACCTTCCATTGGATAATTACTGCGGTGATTAATATGTTTCAGCTGCAGAAAATAAGGTCATGTGACTCCCAGAATTTACTGAATGAGCAGGTTTTCCATCAATGGGTTTTTTCTCCCCTGATGGCACAGTAGGCATATTCCAAGATGGCATTGCCAGGATTCATCAGGCTCAAAATGTGCAAGAGTGGTTCAGGGAGCATGAGGCATCATTTTCACATATGGATTTGCCACTACACAGTCCAGACCTCAACCCCATTGAGAATGTATGGGATAATGTGCAGAAGAAGACTTCACACAGCATCCAACTCTCCCATCATCAATACAAAATCTTGGCAACAAACTAGTGCAACTCTGGAAGGAAATAAATGTTGTGACATTGATAGAAATGTAAGTTTTCTTGGAAAAATTAAAAAAATATTCAGTGTGTAGTAGTTTTACAAATTGAAAGTCATTTTGTTATAATTTTGCTACACTGGGAATGTGAAATGCATTGTATATAAAAATTTTATGTTTGAAATAAAAGTTCAGCTTATTCAGTAAATAAACTAAACTTGTTTTTAAATTATTTTTTTTTTATTGCAATTGGAATAACAAGGGGTGTATATGTTAAGGACATTTCAACTATATATGGTATAGTATGGAACAGGTAACCAAGCCCCTATTTCCTCAAAAGAAAAAGGAAAAAACATATTTGCCTCTTGGCACCAATAGCAAATAAAAAGGTTATGTAGCTGGCAATATTTGTGCCAATAGGATATGGACATGGGGGGGGGGAGTTGTAAGGTCCACCTCAAAATTGAATCTCCATAGTGAGGTTTAACTTTGGAGTGCTGCTTAAAAATCAAATAAATTGAGATTAGAAAACAAAAGACACAGCATATACATGTAATTTAATTTATCTAATTTTCTAGGCTACTGTTATCATTTGCCGTTTCTTCTTCTTATTCATATAGTTTTTCTCATTGACTTCTCATAACGTAAGGTTTGCGTGGATAGAAACACGCTTTTCTACCCTTTGTTTCTGAATTTGTTCTGAATATTACCAAACATAGAGCAGATTATGTTACTTGCAGCAGAAGATGCAGGAATCTGCAGTAATCAAGATGCAAGAGTTGTCAGAAATTTTGTTGTGCAGAGACCTTGCCATCATGTTGCAGGAGGAATATGTTTTGCAGATTCGCAGACCGCATTTCTGGCCCAAATCACTAAAGATGTTCTATGTTCTGCAACATTAAAGTACTTTTCCAACATCAAGTCCTAAGTGCGCAACTTGTTTTGTTATCCTGTTGTGTTAAAATACAACTAATAAGCCCAATATGTAGAAATGATCGATCAGATATTTATTGACTGTTTGACTCTCATGATCTAGGGTTAACCTTATTTGAAGAGAAGTCAGTTTCCTATGGGAAAGTGACCCTAGGATGACCTGGTGATATTTATGTATTAATAATTAACAATAGGTGGATATGGTTCAAGAACCAGAATGCAGAAGCCAGATGGGTGTCACTAAGTAACTGTTATCTGATTGCAAGACAATTTATAGCTTCCCTAGTTGTAATAATTGGTAATATATCTAAAGACAGACAAATTTGAAACACAAAACAAACATGCAAGAGTATTCTCATGGTCACACCCTGGGAACATGTCTGGTCAACTCTTCTCATGATGTGTTGGAATTGTATAAAAGAGGGATTTTTTGTTCATTGGCAGAGAAGGAAGCCTCATACCTGAGAAATAGAGCTCCTTCTCAGGTCAGTCTAGAAATATAAAAAGATAGTGGAGATAGCCAAAGAATAAAATAAAACTTAGCTTTTAATCAGAAATGAAGTAAAAGAATGCTTTCAAAGCTGTATTGCGGTAGGCAGACAGACACAGTCGCAGTGCTACCTAGGACAAACATAACATATACATGCCTCATCGCAATACTGGACCCTCCCTGGAAACTGATATAGGGAATAAATGGCAGTGTGGAAACATTGCAAGTATCAGATATAATGAACAGAAACAGGTCTTTGAGGGTCTGTGGATATTGGAAAGTATGAGAAAACACACAGCCTATATGAAGAATGTTTCCACACTGCCTTTTATTCCCTATATCAGTTTCCAGGGAGGGTCCAGTATTGTGCTAGTATCTCCAATCTAGCATACTCCCAAGCTTGCTTTATGGCCTCTTTTTCGTAGTGGCCTTTATTTTACTTATGTTCTCGCCTCCGCTGAGACATGTATACGTTATGTTTGTCCTAGGTAAGCACTGCGACTGTGTCTGTCTGCCTACCGCAATACAGCTTTGAAAGCATTATTTTACTGCATTTCTGTTTAAAAGCTAAGTTTTGTTTTATTCTTTGGCTATCTCCACTATCTTTTTCAATTGTTAAATTGGGGTTACCCCTCATCACCAACAGTGGCAAGAGTCTTTTTTCTATGTTCAATAGTTTGCTTCCAACAATCATCTCGGTACACCCTGTGAGTGTTTTTGTCAGTCTTGAAATAGGACTTCTCTCAAGCCTTTGATCAAGAGCGATGTAAAAGATGAAGTCTTTTTCAGTAATGTATTAACTAATAACTATTAAGCTTTTGATATTATTTTGTACTAATACTTACTATCAGCTTATATTGATTAGTTATTTATTCCAAATAATATCAGTCTTGTGTTTCTCTACTAACAAATTTGTACCAGGGTTCATTTGTTGTCATTAGCCAATGTTTAATGTTATCTATGTGTGTCTCAATACTTTCTCAATACTTTGCATTTGAAGCTCAATGGATTAATTGACTACCTTAATTAATAAACTACGTTGATGTTCTTTAATATGTATAATGTTCCTGATTGTCACATGTGATCTTCCTGCAGTAATTTGTTGATTGATACTTGTTTGATTAATGTGATGTTTCAGGTTGATGCGTTAATCAATGCAAATGTGTCAATTAATCAATTAACTCAGGGCTCAAAATGCACACATAGGCAGCACAATAAATTATTTTGTGCTGTATATTCCGGCAGTGCCACCGTGCAGCCCTCCCTTCCCCAGGCTGCACGGTGGCAGGGAACAGCTGCCTAACCTGACCCAGCTTGTCTCTGTCACTGGCAAGGGGGTAGGGAGGAGCTTCCCTGCCTACTCACTCTGCTCCCACTGGGGTCTGATGACTGGGTATACATATATCTGGGGTCCGATGTCTGGGTATTAATGTTATTTTTGTAACTCTATTCTAAATTATTATTATTATTATTATTCTTTATTTATAAAGCGCCAGCATATTCCGCAGGGCTGAATAATAAATAAATAAAACCTTTAACAGTGTAATTTCATATGATAATTTAAGGGGGTGTGTTTAGGGGCAGAGTTAAGAGCTGGGTAGTGGTTAGGTGGAGTAACTGAGGGCGAGTAACTCTTATGGCCTGGTTAGTAGCTTGGGACTTTAAATTCTGAGGCCTGGATTAACTGATTAATTGATTTTGATCTTCATGTGTGTTGGTTCCAGTGATGAACTGGTTTCAAGAAATTTTTTTCTTCTGTACTTGCCTAATACTTAATTGAATATATGTATATATGCACATATAATGTCCAATTTGGACATTTTCACTTAGGGGTGTACCGACTTTTGTTGCCAGCGGTTTAGACATTAATGGTTGTGTGTTGAGTTATTTCGAGGGAACAGCAAATTTACACTGTTATACAAGCTGTACACTCACTACTTTACATTGTAGCAAAGTGTCATTTCTTCAGTGTTGTCACATGAAAAGATATAATAACATATTTACAAAGTGTGTGCATCCACTGCAACTGGTCATGCCTACCTCCTAGCTGATGATGGTTCAACAAACCCGAAACAGCGCTGTCCAAGGAGCGGCTTTGACCAGTTGCATAACCTTATCTCTGCTAGAAAGCCATAGTATGGCATAGCATTGATTTTAAGGTTCTGTGTAATAACAGATCCAGGATGCATAAAAGTGAGACAGAGGTCATTTGCATATCCTACCCAGAGTTCCTTGCTGCATATGAGGAATGTGGCACAGGAACTCTGGGATGCAATTCTTTGAATTGCTATGATGTGCAGGTGGTTTCTGCAATAATTAACACACACTATATATATATATATATATATATGTGTGTGCCTTCACTTTCCCTTTGAAGTGATCTTATCACTGGTGTCTCATGTGCCGCCTTAAGTGTTCTTTTTTCCTTTTTTCTTTCCCCACTCTAACCCTGCCATTTGGCGATTTACAACATCTACACCCCCAACCGTGTGCCTGATTAATGTGCCAATGTTCAATTCTATCATTCTGCTCAGCATAGCTTCAATATACCTGACAAAGAGAGGATCACTCTCGAAAGCTTGTACTTTAAATGTAACGTTAGTCCAATAAAAAAGGTATCACTACAGACTGCTATACTTGTGATTTTGGCACCTGGACTAACACTGCCTACCTAATCTATATATATATATATATATATATATATATATATATATATAAATAAAAAATAGTCAAAAAGGTTATGCACTCACGGTTCACCACTTGTTCTCAGTACCCAGTGCTTGGCTATGGCTTCAACGAACACCAAACTGCAGGAAAGCCAGCACTCCAGGGATTCTTAAGAAAATTTCAATTTATTAATCCATAAAAAATCAACATTTCGGCTCACTAAAAAGAGCCTTCCTCAGGACAAACATGATTGTATACACAATGACATACAGCATTTAAATAAGCTCTACAATTAATGTTTACATTAATTAATGTAAACTACAATCAAGGTTCCCAATCACTCACCACTAGGGATGAGCCGAACACCCCCCGAGTTCGGTTCGGGCCCGAACCCGAACTTCCCATTTGTTCGGGTCCGAACCCGAACCCGAACCCAAACCCCTATGCAAGTCAATGGGGCTGAAAATTCAGTTTTTTAGAGTGCCCTCCAAGAGGGCATATATGCTACATATTTGCCATAAAAGGTGTATGGGGGTCCGGGTAGTGCCCTGGGGGACAGGAAACAAGGACAAAAAGTAAAAAAAAAAAGTTTTTAAACGGACAGTGAGTTTTCCATGAAATAAGGGTTAAAAATAAAAACGAAAAATTCCTTCAAATATCGTGCCTAGGAGGTCCCCATAACCTGCCCGTGAAGTGGCGGATTTCTAGGATGTATAGAAATATGTAAAAACCAAAAAATGACATTTCAAATGACGGTAAATGCTTTTCCTTTAATCTTGGGGCGGCAGTCTGTATGAAAAGAGGAGCCATTTTCGGACATGCAGAAAAAGTTTACTGATTTTTTGGCGGTGAAAAGCAGGAGAATGGAAACTTCTAGACCAAATAGCCGATTTGGAAAGTGAGATAAATGGGAGAATTTTTCTGGTTTGGCTATTTTGACCTAGAATTTTCCATTCTCCAGTCATTCTCCTGAGTTTCACCTTTCTCTGAATAACCCTGTCAGGGTTATTCAGAGAGTGGTGAAGAGCAGGAGAATGACTGGAGAATGGAAAATTCTAGGTCACAATAGCCAAACCAGAAAAATTCTCCCATCTAGGCTAGGGTCAGACTAGCGAATTTTTAACGTGCGTTTAGGCGCACTTAATCACGGCCGCACTAGCAGCAAATGACGGCCAATGACGGCCAATATACGAAGTACGGTCGCACGAAAGTCCGGCTGCGCAACGCAAGTGGAAAATGAACGCATTTTTTTGAGAACCGCTAGTACGGACGTACAGAGTGCGCTGCGTCCACTAGCGGCGTGTGTGCGTGATTTGGAGACGTCAGACCCTGCTTATGTCCGGCCAAATTAACGTCCAGACACCCAAAGTTTCCTGGTTTGGATCCGTAAAAAATCACGCACAAAAATGTGCATCGTATGACCGTTTTCGCGCAATCCGTGAAAAAATATGGCAATGCGTTCGGACGCACTTTTTGACGGTCGCTGCGAAAAATGCGTTAGTCTGACCCTAGCCTTATCTCACTTTCCAAATCGGCTATTTGGTCCAGATTGTTCTCTTTTCCTGCCATTCTCCTGGTTTTCACCTTTCTCTGAACAACCCCGAGAGAGAGGTGAAAGCCAGGAGAACTGGCAGGAGAAGAGAACAATCTAGACCAAATAGCCAATTTGGAAAGTGAGTTAAATGGGAGAATTTTTCTGGTTTGGCTATATTGACCTAGAATTTTCAATAACTTCTCCAGTTATTCTCCTGCTTTTCACCGCTCTCTGAATAACCCTTTGAATGTTTAATCCCGAGGTGAAAAATAACATTGCTTTAGATTTTTTTCAAACACCAGTTAACCACTTGGCTGCTATGGACGCGCTCATAGGTTCTCCTGTGCTGAGCGCGTCCATGCACAGGAGGCAGCAATCCGCCGGATTCCGGTGGATTGCTGCGCCCCCGGTGCGGGCTGACATCTAGGATGTCAGCCCAGCACTCCGGGACCCCGGCGGAGCAATTAGATGTCATCGCGGCGGCGCGATGAAATCTAATTCAGGCACCCCCCCCCCACATGTGCGGAGGAAGCGCCTGAAAGGGAGGGGGGAGGTCCTTCGGACCTCTCTCCCTCCCGATCGCCGGGGGGGCAGAGGATTAATCTGTGCACCGTTTGGAAGGGCACAGCCTGCCCTTCCAAACGGTGGCTGTGATTAACCCCTGGGGAGCCGGATCACGAATCGGCGCTGAAAAGCACCGGATTGTGATCCTCTCCTGGAGCTGGCCGACATCTTGGCCAAGCCTCCAGGAACTCCCCTTGAGGACTGGCGTCATCATGCATAGCACGATGACGCCAGTCCTGGAGTTAACCCCTAGCTGCCACCAATGGTGGAGATAGGGGGTTCCAATGAACCCCTATCTCCCGATCCGTGGCAGCTAGGGGTTAATGTTTGATATCGTTGGATCGGTCAGAGCATGGCCTTTCCAAGGATACTAAACATGAGCATGAAAAATGTTTTTTAAAAAAAATAAAAAATAAAAATATTTTAAAAAAAATTCTAAAAAAAAATAAACAAGTTTTTTTGTTTTGTTAATGCAGCAATATTGTTCCCCTTTCAATTATAATGTGAACAATAATGCTGCACTAACGATTTTTGTATGCGGTGCGTTTGTTAAAAAAAGCAAAATTTTCCCCAAAAAAAAAATGTAACGAGACCCCATTTCTAATTTTTTTAACAAGCGCACCCCATACAAAATATAACCGCAAACGATCGCATGTTAAAATGTGAAAAAAACACTTTACACATAATAAATTATTGAAAATTCTAATTTTATTGCATTTTTTGTTATAATATACAGACATGACATAACGTATACATATAATAATGAAATATTATGAATCTGCCAAGTCTGCCGGAAAGAACGATATATAATATGTCTGGGTCATATATCAAAATATGGCTACAAAACGCGGTTAAACATGATGAGCGAAAGCGGTAAAAATGACCTCAGCACAGAGGTGTGAAAAGCCTCAGCAGCGAAAGGGTTAAATGCAGCATATTAGGATGTTTTAGGAGGGAAATTAATTCTCAAATCTCAATCAGAAACAGACACCACCCCGCCCCCTCACTATATTGTACAATGTATCAAATTGATTACGAGACTGAAAACACCTGGTGTTATGCCGTTTGTGAACAGAGGTCATTTAGAGTTGATAATCTTTCCACGTACACATTAGTTTTTAATTCAATATCTAATAAACCGTTGCTTATAAAATGCTGCAGTAAAGAGTCTCTTTATTTCTAGATTTTTTAGTAATTTTTTAAGCATTTTCTATACTTTTTCAAAATTTCTTTTTTTTTTTCGAACCCGAACCGTCACGCCCAAAAGTTCGAAATTCGCGAACTTTCGAACTGCCAAAGTTCGGGTCGAACTCCGAACCGTCCGAACTCGAACAGCTCATCCCTACTCACCACCTGGTGTATCACAGTCCCGGTGTGTTCTCCCTGTTACTACGCAAGCGCCGTCTTCCGGTGCCTCCTACTGGCATCATGCTGGTTGTCCTGACAACCCCATAAATCTGACATACTCCACAATTTTGTCAGAGTATCGGGCCAAAATATGATTCTTCTCAAATTTGTACATGAAGGCATTGGCGTACATGGGGGCCATAGAGGCCCCCATGGACATACCAGTGCGCTGCATGTACCACTGGTCCTCAAACCTGAAGTAGTTGTTTTGCAAAGGAAGAGCAAGAAGTTCTAACACAAATTCAATACACGGACCCTCATAGGCCTGTGAGTCAGATAATAATTCTCTCATTGCTTCAATACCCTCCTCATTAGGGATTACCGTATATAGACTTTTGACGTCCATTGTTACAATCCCCAAATCATTACAATCTGCCACAATGGACCTGATCCTTTGCAAAAAATCCCCAGTGTCCTTGATACACGTAGGGATTTCCTGAACCGGTCTTTTAAATAGAAAATCGAGCCACTTTGCCACTGGTTTGATCAATCCACCCACTGCCGACACAATGGGTCGTGCCGGTGGAGCTGTTACACTCTTATGGATCTTGGGTATACCATAAATGACAGGTGTCCTGGGGTGGGGTTGTAGCAAGTAGAGAAAAATATCTTCATTGATATGGCCCGCTGTCAAGCCTCTCTTTAGGCTCACTTCTAATCTGGACATAATTTCTGGTGTGGGGTCTCGTGTTAGCCGTGTATACGTGATCTCATCTGTGAGTTGTGAGTACAGTTCCTGCGCATACTGGGAATAGTTGAATACAACGATAGCCACACCCTTGTCAGCTTGTCGTATGATGATGGAGGCATCTTTCGATAAACTCCTAATAGCCTCACGTTCCTGTTTGATGATATTGCTATGTTTAGCTTTATGGTGTTTGATAGTTGATTGACCTGGGGTCAAAAACGACTTTTCCATCGAAATCTGGTAACCTCACCCTCGGATGTTTCATTCTTAAAAAAATCAGTGAGACTGATGTGAACTGGAAAACCAAAATAGCTGGGTACACCAGGAATACAAATATTCTAAACTCCCTACTGGGATTATCTCTAACACAAGTAGTTGAGGAGCCGACCCGTAAAGAGGCCATATTGGATTTAATACTCACAAATGGAGGTTTGGTATCAGACGTTGTTGTAGGTGAAAATTTGGGATCTAGTGATCACCAGTCAGTGTGGTTTAATATAAGCACAGGGATGGAGCCGCACCACACAAAAACAAAAGTTTTAGACTTTAAAAAAACAGATTTTTCTAAAATGAGATTTTGTGTGAATGAGTCATTATCAGACTGGAGGAGTTTAAAGGGTGTCCAGGAGAAATGGGATTATTTAAAGGAAGCATTATTGAAGGCCACAGGCAATTGCATTCGGCTTGTTAGCAAAAACAAAAAAGGGAAGAAACCACTGTGGTACTCTGCAGAAGTGGCCAAAATAGTGAAGAACAAAAAGATAGCATTCAATAATTATAAAAAAACTCAGGCAAACCTATAAGATTAGGCAGAAAGAGGCAAAGCAATATATAAGAGCTTCCAAAGCACACGCAGAAGAGACAATAGCTCAGTCAGTAAAAAAGGGGGACAAAACATTTTTTAGATACATAAACGAGAAAAGAAAAGTAAAACACGGATTAGTTAGATGAAAAACAAAGGAAGGAAGGTATGTAGAAGAGGATAAAAGTCTCGCTGACTGCCTCAATGAATATTTTTGTTCAGTCTTTGCAGAAGAAAAGGAAGGAAAGGGACCTCAGTTAGGAGGAAACACTAACGAGACATTTACAGTACATATGTGTTTACAGAGGAGGAGGTTCTACAGCAGCTGTCTAAAGTAAAGACAAATAAGTCAATGGGGCCTGATGGGATCCACCCTAAATTATTAAAAGAGCTCAGTGGTGTAATAGCAAAACGTTAACAGATTTATTTAACCAATCCTTGTTAATGGGAGTTGTCCCAGAAAACTGGAAATTAGCAAATGTTGTGCCCATTTACAAGAAGGGTAGTAGGGAGGAATCGGGGAACTATAGGCCAGTTAGTCTTACGTCAGTAGTGGGGAAATTAATGGAAACCATGTTAAAGGAAAGGAATGTTGAACATCTAAAAACACATCGATTACAGGATCAGAAACAACATGGGTTTACCTCAGGGAGATCATGCCAAACTAATCTTATTGATTTTTTTGATTGGGTAACAAAAATAATAGACATAGGTGGTGCAGTAGACATTGCTTATTTAGATTTCAGTAAGGCTTTTGATACTGTTCTGCATAGAAGGCTTATCAATAAATTGCAATCTTTGAGCTTGGATTCCAATATTGTTGAATGGAGTAGGCAGTGGCTGAGTGACAGGCAACAGAGGGTTGTGGTAAATGGAGTTTATTCGGCGCAAGGTCTTGTTACCAGTGGGGTACCTCAGGGGTCAGTACTTGGACCCATTCTCTTTAATATTTTTATTAGTGATATTGCAGAAGGTATTAATGGAAAAGTATGTCTTTTTGCTGATGACACAAAGATTTGCAACAAGGTTGACGTTCCTGGAGGGATCAGCCAAATGACAAATGATTTAGGTAAGCTAAAAAAATGGTCGGAGCTGTGGCAATTGAGTTTTAATGTGGATAAGTGCAAGATAATGCACCTGGGACGTAAAAACCCAAGGGCTGAATATAGAATATTTGATACAGTCCTAACCTCAACATCTGAGGAAAGGGATTTAGGGGTTATTATTTCAGAGGATCTAAGGGTAAGTAGTCAATGTAATAGAGCAGCAGGAAATGCTAGCAGAATGCTTGGTTGTGTAGGGAGAGGTGCTCATGCCACTGTACAGAGCACTGGTGAGACCTCACTTGGAGTACTGTGTGCAGTACTGGAGACCGTCTCTCCAGAAGGATATAGACATCTTAGAGAGAGTTCAGAGAAGGGCTACTAAAATGGTGTACGGCTTGAAGGAGAAAAGTTACCAGGAAAGGCTTAATGATCTTAACATGTACGGCTTGGAAAAAAGACGAGACAGAGGAGATATGATAGAAACATTTAAATACGTAAAGGGAATCCACAAGGTAGAGGAAGGGAGTATATTTAAAAGGAAACAAAGTAGCAAAACAAGAGGACATAGTCTTAGATTAGAGGGGCAAAGGTTTAAAAGTAATATCAGGAAGCATTATGTTACTGAGAGGGTGGTGGATACATGGAACAGCCTTCCAGTTGAAGTGGTAGAGGCCAAAACAGTGATTGAATTTAAGCAGGCATGGGATAGGTATAAGGCTATCCTAAACAATAGATAAATCCAGGTAAGGTATCCATGTAATTGGGCAGACTAGATGGGCCGAAAGGTTCTTATCTGCCGACATTTTTTCTATGTTTCTATGTGTCTACGTAAAGAGCGTCCAAATCTGTGTAACTCCACATTCCACTGGAAATCGTTTGGACTGGAGGAAGGGACAAATCATAATCCTTTACTTAACAGTCCTTTCTCAATATCTGTTAGGATTCTGTCAGATAGGTTGAAAATAGGGATCATCTCTTGAGGGGTGGTTATCTTCTGGAGCCAGTTTGGCTTCCCCTTTCGCCCTCTCCTGGTAATTCTCCTTCCTCCACGTTTTTCACACGGCTCCGTGTAACTGTACCCTTTGGTTTTGAGAACCCGGTACCCCTAAAAAACTTTGTGTGGTGTTGTCAATCACGGTTAATGACTCATTCTCAGAGGCAGACTTGCTCGATGTTACATCAATAATCTGGACTTTAGGCTTTTGAATGCGTTTTCTGGGTTTCCTGAAGGGCTTTCTAGTGGGTTCCCCACTGAGCCATCTGTACACTCGATGTTGTATATAATCTTGTTTAACTTTCTCGAACTTCTCCTTTTTAAACCGAACCAGTTCGTTCTTATATTTGAGAACATTTTGTTTCTCTCTGATCATGGCTGCCTGACCCTCCACAGACTCAATCCACACAGCATTTTCTTTTTCAAATTCCCGGATTTCAACCCTTACTTCCTCGAGTTCCTCCTCCAGGTTCGGTTTAAGAAGGAGAAGTTCGTGAGTGAGTAAGATGTTTTCTATATAAATGTTTGTTGCATGTTGTTTTTGTATATCCTGATGAAAGTCCACGGTTAGTGGACTGAAACGTCGATCTTTTTTACTAATAAATTCAGAAATTTTGGAAGACCGAGAGTGCCGTCCATACCTTGCGTATAGTGTGTCTATTTAAGCCGGATGGGCACCGGGCATTTTTTTCTGTTTACGAGTGCAGGATTTCTCGCATGCTATATAAATATATATATACTAGGTGTAAAGCCTGCCCAGAGGGCAGTCTATTGATAAGTGTGGTGCGTTGTGCTTGGTTCGGTGCCATTTATTGTGCTGTGTTTGGCTCTGTGCTCGGCTCTGTGCCGTTTATTCTGTTGTGCTCGGCTCTGTGCCGTCTATTGTACTGTGCTCGGCTCTGTGGCGTTTATTGTGCTCGGCTCTGTGGAGTTTATTGTGCTCGGCTCTGTGGAGTTTATTGTGCTCGGCTCTGTGGCGTTTATTGTGCTCGGCTCTGTGGAGTTTATTGTGCTCGGCTCTGTGGAGTTTATTGTGCTCGGCTCTGTGGAGTTTATTGTGCTCGGCTCTGTGGAGTTTATTGTGCTTGGCTCTGTGGCGTTTATTCTGTTTTGCTCGGCTCTGTGCTGGGCCCTGCACATCGGCTCTGTGCTCTGCTCCGTGCCGTATATTGTGCTCTGCTTTTATTGTGCTCTGCGCCGTTTATTGTGTTGTGCTTGGTTCTGTGCTTGGCGCCGTTTATTGTGCTGTGATTGGCTGTGCCGTTTATTGTGCTGTGCTCTGTGCCGTATATTGTGCTGTGCTCGGCGCTGTGCCGTTTATTGTGCTTGGCTCTGTGGCGTCTATTGTGCTGTGCTTGGCTCTGTGGCGTTTATTGTGCTGTGCTCTGTGGCGTTTATTGTGCTGTGCTCTGTGGCGTTTATTGTGCTCGGCTCTGTGGCGTTTATTGTGCTTGTCTCTGTGGCGTTTATTGTGCTTGGCTCTGTGGCGTTTATTCTGTTCTGCTCGGCTCTGTGCCGTCTATTGTACTGTGCTCGGCTCTGTGGAGTTTATTGTGCTTGGCTCTGTGGCGTTTATTCTGTTTTGCTCGGCTCTGTGCTGGGCTCTGCACATCGGCTCTGTGCTCTGCTCCGTGCCGTATATTGTGCTCTGCTTTTTATTGTGCTCTGCGCCGTTTATTGTGTTGTGCTTGGTTCTGTGCTCGGCGCCGTTTATTGTGCTGTGCTTGGCTCTGTGGCGTTTTTTTGTGCTCGGCTCTGTGGCGTTTATTGTGCTCGGCTCTGTGGCGTTTATTGTGCTCGGCTCTGTGGCGTTTATTGTGCTCGGCTCTGTGGCGTTTATTGTGCTCGGCTCTGTGGCGTTTATTGTGCTCGGCTCTGTGCCTTTTATTGTGCTCGGCTCTGTGCCTTTTATTGTGCTCGGCTCTGTGCCTTTAATGGGTTGTGCTCTGCTCTGTGCCATCTATTGTGCTCTGCTTGGCGCTCTGCTCTGTGCTCTGCACTCGGCGCTGGGCTGTGTTCAGGTACTGGGCTCAGGTGCTCTGCTCTGCGCTCAGGCGCTGGGCTCTGCGCTCAGGCGCTGGGCTCTGCGCTCAGACGCTGGGCTCTGCGCTCAGGCGCTGGGCTCAGGCGCTGGGCTCTGCGCTCAGGCGCTGGGCTCAGGCGCTGGGCTCTGCGCTCAGGCGCTGGGCTCAGGCGCTGGCTCTGCGCTCAGGCGCTGGGCTCAGGCGCTGGGCTCTGCGCTCAGGCGCTGGGCTCAGGCGCTGGGCTCTGCGCTCAGGCGCTGGCTCAGGCGCTGGGCTCTGCGCTCAGGCACTGGCTCTGCGCTCAGGCGCTGGGCTCAGGCGCTGGGCTCTGCGCTCAGGCGCTGGGCTCAGGCGCTGGCTCTGCGCTCAGGCGCTGGGCTCAGGCGCTGGGCTCTGCGCTCAGGTGCTGGGCTCTGCGCTCAGGCGCTGGGCTCAGGCACTGGGCTCTGCGCTCAGGCGCTGGGCTCAGGCGCTGGGTCTGCGCTCAGGCGCTGGGCTCAGGTGCTGGGCTCTGCGCTCAGGCAATGGGCTCAGGCGCTGGGCTCTGCGCTCAGGCGCTGGGCTAGGCGCTGGCTCTGCGCTCAGGCGCTGGGCTCTGCGCTCAGGCGCTGGGCTCAGGCACTGGCTCTGCGCTCAGGCGCTGGCTCAGGCGCTGGGCTCTGCACTCAGGCGCTGGGCTCAGGCGCTGGGCTCTGCGCTCAGGCGCTGGGCTCAGGCGTTGGGCTCTGCACTCAGGCGCTGGGCTCAGGCGCTGGGCTCTGCCTCAGGCGCTGGGCTCAGGCGCTGGGCTCTGCGCTCAGGCGCTGGCTCAGGCGCTGGGCTCTGCGCTCAGGCACTGGGCTCTGCGCTCAGGCGCTGGGCTCTGCGCTCAGGCGCTGGGCTCAGGCGCTGGGCTCTGGGCTCAGGCGCTGGGCTCAGGCGCTGGGCTCTGCGCTCAGGCGCTGGGCTCAGGCGCTGGCTCTGCGCTCAGGCGCTGGGCTCAGGCGCTGGGCTCTGCGCTCAGGCGCTGGGCTCTGCGCTCAGGCGCTGGGCTCAGGCGCTGGGCTCTGCGCTCAGGCGCTGGCTCAGGCGTTGGCTCTGCGCTCAGGCGCTGGGCTCAGGCGCTGAGCTCTGCGCTCAGGCGCTGGCTCAGGCGCTGGGCTCTGCGCTCAGGCGCTGGGCTCAGGCGCTGGGCTCTGCGCTCAGGCACTGGGCTCAGGCGCTGGGCTCTGCGCTCAGGCGCTGGGCTCAGGCGCTGGGCTCTGCGCTCAGGCGCTGGGCTCAGGCGCTGGGCTCTGCGCTCAGGCGCTGGGCTCAGGCGCTGGCTCTGCGCTCAGGCGCTGGGCTCAGGCACTGGGCTCTGCGCTCAGGCGCTGGGCTCTGCGCTCAGGCGCTGGGCTCTGCGCTCAGGCGCTGGGCTCAGGCGCTGGGCTCTGCGCTCAGGCGCTGGGCTCAGGCGCTGGGCTCTGCGCTCAGGCGCTGGGCTCAGGCGCTGGCTCTGCGCTCAGGCGCTGGGCTCAGGCGCTGGCTCTGCGCTCAGGCGCTGGGCTCTGCGCTCAGGCGCTGGGCTCAGGCGCTGGGCTCTGCGCTCAGGCGCTGGGCTCTGCGCTCAGGCGCTGGGCTCAGGCGCTGGGCTCAGCGCTGGCTCTGCGCTCAGGCGCTGGGCTCAGGCGCTGGGCTCTGCGCTCAGGCACTGGGCTCAGGCGCTGGGCTCTGCGCTCAGGCGCTGGGCTCAGGCGCTGGGCTCTGCGCTCAGGCGCTGGGCTCAGGCGCTGGGCTCTGCGCTCAGGCGCTGGGCTCAGGCGCTGGCTCTGCGCTCAGGCGCTGGCTCAGGCGCTGGGCTCAGGCACTGGGCTCTGCGCTCAGGCGCTGGGCTCTGCGCTCAGGCGCTGGGCTCTGCGCTCAGGCGCTGGGCTCAGGCGCTGGGCTCTGCGCTCAGGCGCTGGGCTCAGGCGCTGGGCTCTGCGCTCAGGCGCTGGCTCAGGCGCTGGGCTCTGCGCTCAGGCGCTGGGCTCAGGCGCTGGCTCTGCGCTCAGGCGCTGGGCTCTGCGCTCAGGCGCTGGGCTCAGGCGCTGGGCTCTGCGCTCAGGCGCTGGGCTCTGCGCTCAGGCGCTGGGCTCAGGCGCTGGGCTCAGGCGCGTGGCAACCTCCGTAACAGGCTGTTGCGGTTGGATGCGCGCACGCCACCTGCCGCAGCACGCCAAAGCGTCTAACGTAGGTTGGATGCGCGCGCAGCAAACCTCCGTAGGACGCTTTGGGCGTGCTGCGGAGGGTGGCGCGCGCGCACCCGGCTGCGCGCGCATCCAACCGCCACAGCACCCCGTGGGCTGCGCGCATGCGCAGTCCATATATATATATATATATACATATATATATATAATATATATATACACACACACACACACTGTAACCCCATGTGGATATATATACACACATATATGTTTTTTACAGTGTGTGTGTGTATGGCCGGCATCCAGGCTCAGGCGAGCCCCCGCTCGGCTAGGCCTCTAGGCCCAGGCCAAGCCGGGGGCTCGCCTTAGCCTGGATGCCGGCCAAGCAAGTAGCTCGGGCGGCATCCAAGCTTAGGCGAGCCCCCGGCTTGGCTTGGGCCTAGAGGCCCAGCCGAGCCTTGGACTCGCCTGAGCCTGGAGGACGCCCGAGCAGGCAATTCGGCCGGCCTCCATGCTTAGGTGAGTCCCCGGCTTGGCTGGGCCTCTAAGTCCAGGCCAAGCCGGGGGCTCGCCTAAGCTTGGATACCGGCCGAGCAAGCATGGTGGGTGTGGAGAGCACATGCTCACCTACATCGGCCCTCCAGCGATGGCGGTCCCACTTCCAGTGTCCTCTCTCTGTTGGTCACCGTATGACATCACAAAAGCCTTTGACCCAGGGTCAAAGGCTTTCGTGACGTCATACCGACGACCAACGGAGACAGAGAGGACGCTGGAAGCGGGACCGCCATCGCTGGAGGAGCTAAGGGCCGATGTAGGTGAGTATGTGTAGGCAACATCCTCCTACATTGGCCCTGAGCTCCAGAGGTGACCGTCCTCCGGCTGTCGCAGGCTGCTCGGCTGGCCTCCAGGCTCAGGCGAGCCCCCGGCTTGGCTTGGGCCTACAGGCCCAGCCGAGCCGGGGGCTCGCCTAAGCCTGGAGGCCGGCCGAGCTGCCTGCGACAGCCACCACTGGAGCTCCGGGCCAATGTAGGGGGATGTTGCCTACACATACTCACGACATCGGCCCTTAGCTCCTCCAGCGATGGCGGTCCCGCTTCCTCTCTCTCTTCGTTGGTCGCCGGCATGATGTAACGAAAGCCTTTGACCCCGGCATTTTGACCCGGGGTCAAAGGCTTTCGTGACGTCATACCGGCGACCAACGGAGAAGGAGAGTACGCTGGAAGCGGGACCGCCATCGCTGGAGGAGCTAAGGGCCGATGTCGGTGAGTATGTGTGGACCGGTGGAGGACTCGAGGCCGATGTAGGTGAGTATATGCTCTCCACACCCACCCTGCTTGCTCGGCCGGTTACCAAGCTTAGGTGAGCCCCCGGCTTGGCTTGGGCCTAGAGGACCTGTCGAGCCGGGGACTTGCCTGAGCATGGAGGCCGGTCGAGTTGCATGCTCGGGCGTCCTCCAGGCTCAAGCGAGTCCCCGGCTCGGCTGGGCCTCTAGGCCAACGCCAAGCCGGGGGCTCGCCTAACCTTGGATACCGGCCGAGCAAGCAGGGTGGGTGTGGAGAGCACATACTCACCTACATTAGCCCTGAGCTCCAGCGGTGACTGTCCTCCAGCTGTCGCAGGCTGCTCTGCCGGCCTCCAGGCTCGCGTAAGCCGGGGGCTCGCGTAAGCTGGAGGCCGGCCGAGTTGCCTGCGACAGCCACCGCTGGAGCTCCGGGCCAATGTAGGGGGATGTTGCCTACACATACTCACCGACATCGGCCCTTAGCTCCTCCAGCGATGGCGGTCCCGCTTCCAGCGTCCTCTCTCTCTTCGTTGGTCGCCTGCATGATGTAACGAAAGCCTTTGACCCCGGCATTTTGACCCAGGGTCAAAGGCTTTCGTGACGTCATACCGGCGTCCAACGGAGAGAGAGAGGACGCTGGAAGCGGGACCGCCATCGCTGGAGGAGCTAAGGGCCGATGTAGGTGAGTATGTGTAGGCAACATCCTCTTACATTGGCCCGGAGCTCCACCGGTGGCTGTCCTCTGGCTGTCGCAGGCTGCTAGGCCGGCCTCCAGGCTTAGGCGAGTCCCCGGCTCGGCTGGGCCTGTAGGCCCAAGCCAAGCCGGGGGCTCGCCTGAGCCTGGAGGCCGGCCTAGCAGCCTGCTCGCCAGGAGGAAGTCACCGCTGGAGCTCAGGGTCAATGTAGGGGAGTAGGTGTAGGCAACATCGGCCCTGAGCTCCAGCGGTGACCTCCTCCGGCCGAGCAGGCTGCTCGACCGGCCTCTAGGCTTAGGCGAGTCCCCGGCTCGGCTGGGCCTGTAGGCCCAAGCCAAGCCGGGGGTTCGCCTGAGCCTGGAGGCCGGCCTAGCAGCCTGCTCGGCTGGAGGAGGTCACCGCTGGAGCTCAGGGCCGATTTAGGGGAGTATGTTTTGGGAACTTCGGTCCTGAGCTCCAGCGGCGACCGTCCTCCGGCTGTCGCTGGCTGCTCGGCCGGCCTCTAGGCTTAGGCGAGTCCCCGGCTCGGCTGGGCCTGTAGGCCCAAGCCAAGCCGGGGGCTCGCCTGAGCCTGGAGGCCGGCCTAGCAGCCTGCTCGGCCGGAGGAGGTCACCGCTGGAGCTCAGGGCCGATTTAGGGGAGTATGTTTTGGGAACTTCGGCCCTGAGCTCCAGCGGTGACTGTCCTCCGGCTGTCGCTGGCTGCTCGGTCGGCCTCTAGGCTTAGGCGAGTCCCCGGCTCGGCTGGGCCTGTAGGCCCAAGCCAAGCCGGGGGCTCGCCTGAGCCTGGAGGCCGGCCTAGCAGCCTGCTCGGCCGGAGGAGGTCACCGCTGGAGCTCAGGGCCGATTTAGGGGAGTATGTTTTGGGAACTTCGGCCCTGAGCTCCAGCGGTGACTGTCCTCCGGCTGTCGCTGGCTGCTCGGTCGGCCTCTAGGCTTAGGCGAGTCCCCGGCTCGGCTGGGCCTGTAGGCCCAAGCCAAGCCGGGGGCTCGCCTGAGCCTGGAGGCCGGCCTAGCAGCCTGCTCGGCCGGAGGAGGTCACCGCTGGAGCTCACGGCCGATTTAGGGGAGTATGTTTTGGGAACTTCGGTCCTGAGCTCCAGCGGCGACCGTCCTCCGGCTGTCGCTGGCTGCTCGGCCGGCCTCTAGGCTTAGGCGAGTCCCCGGCTCGGCTGGGCCTGTAGGCCAAGCCAAGCCGGGGGCTCGCCTGAGCCTGGAGGCCGGCCTAGCAGCCTGCTCGGCCGGAGGAGGTCACCGCTGGAGCTCAGGGCCGATTTAGGGGAGTATGTTTTGGGAACTTCGGCCCTGAGCTCCAGCGGTGACTGTCCTCCGGCTGTCGCTGGCTGCTCGACCGGCCTCTAGGCTTAGGCGAGTCCCCGGCTCGGCTGGGCCTGTAGGCCCAAACCAAGCCGGGGGCTCGCCTGAGCCTGGATGCCCGCCGAGCAGGCCGCGACAGCCGGAGGACGGTCACCGCTGGAGGATCGGGGCTTGCGGCGTTTAAACACACGGGTAGCTGCGCGCGGCTCGTGCCGATTTTTTTTTTTTTATGCAGGCGGCCGGCACGCGCAGCTACCTGTTTGTTTTAACGGCCACTTTCAAATGTCCGTCGCGCATGCGCAGACCGCTTTTGGCGACGGACACTTGAAGGCTTACTCTTTTATAGTATAGATATAATCCAAGTAACCCCGCACTCAATGTAATCCAACTATAATGATGTACTTGCTTCGGTGCAAATATAGTTTTGCAATATAGTTTTCATTAACTGCTTAATGGAGTTTTCCCCCTTTTTTTTCCCAATTGATCACATGTCCTGTTGATTAAATAATATATTAATTGCTGATTGATTATGCAATACATCAGTCAAATGCTTCAGCTGTGTTCTGATCGCTCACCTCACTGCCTTTGAATCTTGATGTCTTCATGTTCTGTAGTTTGAATACCATGCCATAGCTATATTATTTATAATTGTAAAAGAACATATTCCACTTTAATTTTGTTTGTTTTTTCTAGAAAAATTGAAAACAAAAAGACTTTGGAAAAGAAAACCTTTTTTCCATCTCTAGACATTGCATGAAGGTTTAGAAATGATGAACCAGTGAATGTGTGCCGTAATCACAGCACAAGGCGCTCCAAACCAAATATTACCGTGTGAGACCTTTTTATGGCGAGATAGTATACATATCCTATGTAGTTCCCTCAATTACAGGGTCCCCCAATCATATTGTATCATCCTTCTTAAATAATATCTTTTGCTGTATTGTATCACACCCTTGTTCATATATCTTGTACAGTGCTGCGGAACATGTTGGTGCTATAAAAATGTCTTATTATTGGTTTGGTGAATAATTAAAAGATATCTAGGTTGAGAATTCGCCCCACATTGTTAGAGGAAGAGGTTCCAATAATGTCTTGGAACACATGGAAATTTACACACAGATACACACATTGCTTATTACCATCATGTGCTAATTTTCATCATGTCATGAGACTGCGAATGGTTTTGTATGGAAGCTAAACAGTGTCTAGGCATCTTTTCTTTGTTCTAATATTGAAAGATCAGAGGGAAAAACAAATATAGACCATCTTTAATGTTCAGATGTAACTCAAGGCTCTGTTATAGCATAAGGACACATAAAGGATATGTATTCTACATTATTAAGCAGCTAATGAGGAGGAACATCTTTATCGATGAAGCAGTCATGTTCCCGTTGGTGTGTCTATATGACGTACAAGAGTACGGTAATGGAGCAGAATAAAACTCGCCAGAATTCTGAAGGACGTGCTGAACTTTAATATTAAACGATTATGAACGGCGAGGAAAATTGAAATCACATGGTCTTCAGCACACGTCCCAAAAACACTCATATAGCAAAGTATTGGATTATTAAGCAGAATTCTCAGCTTTCTGTCTAATGTCAAAAGTTCCTCATTGTAGAGCAAGTCTAGTAATGTGTATAAGAAGGAATGGAACAATTTCTGCATGATCATACAATCCTCCAAATATGTAAGGGTCTATTCAAAGAAAGGTGAAACTCAGGAGAATGACTGGAGAAGTGAAAATTCTAGGTCAAAATAGCCAAACCAGAAACATTCTCCAATTTATCTCACTTTCCAAATCAGCTATTTGGTCTAGATTGTTCTCTTCTCCTGCTAATTCTCCTGGTTTTCACCTTTCTCTGAATAACCCTGTTAGTGGTCACACAACAATAAGTAATTTGGCTTTAACCCTTTCCCACTGCAGGGCGTGCTATGTGCCCTCCATGCGGGTGGGTCTAGATGCAGCAGGCTGGCATAGCACACACATTGTTTGTACTTAATATTTTATCCCTGAGGAAGTGCGTTTATCGCACGAAACGCGTTGGATCCTTGTTTTTATGTCATTTTATGTTTATTTTATACACCTTGAATAAAATCCTGTTTTGACTCTGGATGGTGATTGGTGGTTCCTGCGGCGGCAAGGATCTCCAGACCGAATATTCTAAGAGCAGCAGATGTGGTGTAAAAATATCTCCGTCGAGACGATAAGTTTTAAAGATTTTTTATCTTGTGAGTGCTATCCTAGCAGGGGCATCTCTTGTACAATCCCTTTTATATCTGTATGCGCTATGAGTTGTTTTTTACCTCTACAGATTCCCGTTTTTCCATATCTATTTCATTCACATTGTCAAGACGCCTTAGGGAGAGACGTCTGGGATATCTAGAGGTCGTATTTCTTTTTATTGTCTGTTGTCACACTCCAATTGTTTGTATATTGGCATAGCACAACCCACTGGCTCGCTATACGCATCATTGGCTGCCACAGGACTGCCTGAAATCAGGTGGTTCCAAAGCAGCCAATGATGCACTCAGCCCGCTGGGACGGCACACTGGCTGAAGGAGGGCCTCAGTGCCTGTGGCGCGTGCTACGCCACCCCACGGCTTTGAGGCACCGCCTTTCCCACTGGGAGGTCCCCGGCGGTAAGGGGTTAATATTTGGCTTTCTGCTTACTACAGGGTGATTCATGTGGATACTAACCCAAATATTTTGTTTTAATGTCAGTCTCAGGAAACGTTCCTCCTCTTGTGTTGAGCAGAGACCACCATAGTATGTGTTGGATGAAACGTTTTTACTCTTAGGTGACAATTCTCACCAAATCTCCCTCAGCACACTCTGCTCCTCCACATCACCTCAGGGTTTACAAAATGTGATAGTCCCTGCAGCTATCTAACGAAATTACAGGGTTGTACAGTGTCACTTCAAGATAGTTATTATACTTAAAACTCCGACTGGTGAAGCTTCTTAGCAATATCAAAATTCAGGGTGCGCTAAGGATGATATGAAAATGATTACTTGGGAGGAGGAGGAGAAATCCTGGTTCCCAGACTTCTTTTTTATGGACTTGACCCTGACCAACGTCATGACGAAGTATGTCCAGGATGGTGGAAGTGGGTTAGCTTATATTTTTTTCAGTGATGGAATACATGGGGTTGTTTTGTTTCTTGAAATTGTAGTAACTGCGCTAATGTAGCATACAAAAGGAGATCTGTGTAGGTTGTCTCTGAAGCATGAAATGTATTATTAATGCAATCACTGTGTGAAACTGACAAACGTGGTGAAAACTGGAAGAAGATGAAAAATAAAACGCATGGAGCACGAATCAGATTTGTCCCCATTTCTTTCAGAAGGAGTTCAGAGAAAACTTTCTGCATGATACTGACAAGGAAGTTGCGGTGAAAAACTAAACCTGGAAATGTATCCAGAAGAAAAATATTATTTATTCTAAGGCTTACAATCAAAGCAAACATTAACGGGGTTATTCCATAAGAGTCGAACTTGCCACCAAAGGGCACCGAAATGTGAATTTCACAGTAAGGTGCAATTTCAGGGCAGTTCATCTATCCAGAAAGCTGTCAATCGCCAAACACAGACAAATTGATAACAAAAAATATTCAAAATTTAGTCACTATGTTACATGTTTACTTGTCCATTCTGTATTGAAGTATGTTAATAAAGATCTCTTAAGTGACTTTAGACTGGGGGAAGATTTGATGGCGTCTGGGAGGTTATTCCATAATTGTGGGGCTCTGTAGGAAAATTAGGTTTGAGCCACTTTCTTTTTGTATTGTGGTATTGCAAGTAAGGTGCTGGTCCTGGATCGGAGGCTATAGGATGAGGGAGCTGCTGGGGGAAGCAGACTATTCAGGTAGGGTGGGAGTTTCCCAGAACAGCTCTTAAACACCAGGTTGGAAAGGTGAAGGGTGCGTCTAGATTTCAGTGACGGCCAGTTTAGCTCATTTAACATGTCACAATGGTGGGTCATGTAGTTACATTGTAGCACAAAGCGACAAAATGAGTTATACAATGTAGTAAGTTTCTGGAGGTGTGTTTGTGGGGCCTCTGCATACACTACATCTCTGTATTCAAAAGCTGGCATAAGCATTTGTTGTACAATCTGCTTTCTTACCGCGGGGCTAAGGCAGGATTTGTTTCTGTACAGGGCACCTAGTTTGGAGTAACGTTTAGATGAGAGTTTTCCGATGTGGGGGCGAAAGGATAGATTTGGGTCTAACCACATACATACATAGATATTTGAGAGCAGTGACTGTGGTCCGCGTGCCATTTGATTTTGTCCTGATGCATAGATTGGAAGATTGTAAAACATGGCATACTGTATACAGTAATTCAGTCAAAATTATTTTTTGGGGGTGGTGAAAAAATCAACAACACTGGTTTCTGGCAGGGTTTTCTGGAAAATCTTTGATAGTGAAGGGACTTTACTATAATAGACTTTTACCCCCAAACTCAGTAAGTTTTCAAAAAAATTTTTTTTAAAACAAACTCAAAATGTATAAGCATGCACCTGGTGAAACATTATTTTAGAAGAATAAAATCAAGCAACTAAATGGATATACAAAGACTAAGGCCCCTATTACACGCTTCGCGCAAATGCACTCGCGCAGCGCATTTTTTTTTGCTCACGCAAAAAAACTTTATCGCATGAAAATTAACGCGGCATTCCGATCCAAGCGCATTTTTTCAGCCTTCATGTTTTTTTGTGCACAAATCCGACGCGTAAATTCGTGCGCAAATGAAAGTTGCGTGCAGGAATCAGTGGGCAGACAGTTTTTTCACGGGATTCAGCCAATCAGAATTAAGAAGCACCATTTTCTAAAGTTAGGTTGTTGCGCCTGTCAAAGTCAATCTGCGTATATGTGCTGCAGCGAAATTTTTTTTAACAAATTATTAATTTTTTATGTCTGGGTATGTGTAGAATGTGTAACTGTACTGTGCTGTATTTTTTTTATTGCTGAGTTATTTCGTTTCGGACACAACTATCATATTTGCAGTTAACACCAAGTTTTCAAAGACGTTACGAAAATTCACGCAAACGTTGCTCGTACGACTTTGCGCGAAGATTGTAATACCATCCGCACTAACGCATTTGCGCTCACAATGTTATGTATAGGATGCGCGCACGAACTTGTGGTCACGCTGGGGTCAATCGAGGTAGACGATTACGTGCATCGTTTGCGCGAACGTCGAAATACGATGTTCTGCGCAAATGCGCATTTGCGCACACGCAAATGCTCTGCGCGAAGTGTGTAGTAGGGCCCTAAAAGGGTTACTCAATTAGAGCCGAGCTTGTCACCGAATAGTACCTAACGGTGAAATTCACAGATGTGCAAGTTCGTTGCAGTTTGTCTTTTCACAAAGCTATCAATTTGCCAAATGTTGGCGAATTGCAAACGGATTACGGTACAGTATGCCTCATATCGCTGTATTTCCTCAGCATTGAAATTCTCCCATAGAGATGTCATGGTTAATCTATTCAGAGAACGCCGAACTGCACCAAAGTGTCAGTGAAAAACTCTGATATTCGATGGTTCAGTTCGACAGGTTTAAACAGGCGAATCCCATAGGATTCAATGTAAAAAAACTATTATCATTTTTATCTCTTTTTTTATTATTCAACCGTTTATTTTTTTCATTTTCAGCAAACTGCCGTTTTCTTTCTTTCTTTTTTGGAAATATTTTTGTATTTTTTTAGGTGAATTTTGTGTTTTTTTTTTTATTGGCATTTTTTTAATTCTGTAACAGACTGTTTTATTATTTTTTATATGACTATTTTTTTATTATTCCCAAACATTTTCATGTATTTTTGTTGTTTTAAACATCTTTTCAAAGAATAGCAGAGATCCGTTTTTTTTCTTTTTCTGCAGTTCGGTGGCGTTCAGCAGTCAGTTTGGCGGCAATCATTTCTGTGGGCTGATCGGCTCTCTTCAGCGGCGGTCGGCGGGATAATCAGCAGCTCCACATTCGGCGCACTTCGTGGACCCTGCAGTGAATAGTGAGTTCACAGCTGGGTCGGTAATTACGCTAATCGGTAATTACGATAAATATCGTCCTGCTGCGGTTACTCAAAGATTACCCACAGCTAGGACCTGATGCTAACTGACTGCACTTCTGTGGAATCAGTCAGCACTAGGGATGAGCTGTTCGGTTCGATCAGTTCGGAGTTCGACTCGAACATTGGCAGTTCAAAAGTTCGCGAACTTCGATCTTTTTGGCGTGTTCGGTTCGAGTTCAAAAAAACAAATAATTTTGAGAAAAGTATAAAAATGCTTAAAAAAATACAAAAAAATCTAGAAATAAAGAAAATCTTTACTGCAGAATATTATAAGCAATGGTTTATTAGATATTGAATTAAAAAAGTACCTAATGTCTAGGTGCAAAGATTCTCACCTCTAAATGACCTGTGCTCTCAAACAGCGTAAACAACAGGTGTTTAATTAGTGTTTGGAAATAACATGTGCTTCTAATTAGCAATTAGAATTTGATACATTGCTTGCAGACTGTGTGGGGGCTCCTGCACATGTATGAACAAACACTGTGCTTCTTTTGAATTCTAAGAAGTGTTCATTTCTACTATATTATCCTCTGATATGCTGTTTAACCCCTTAAGGACCAGGGCTCTGTAAAGCCAATCATTAATGATGTAGATGTTGCGTCATTTGTCATCAAGGGCTTAATAAAATCTTTATCACACTCCTTAGATTTAAACTTAATATTCCAGTATTTGTATGTCACGTACCTCTCCCGAAGGGCCTATGTGAGCATACAATTATTATTGTGTTAGAAATGTCTATCATAAAGCGTACAAGCTGAGTCCCTAGAGTCTTTGACTATCCATTGTCATATATACCTTGCTTTATACATCTAAGGCTAGGGTCAGACGAGCGTGATTTCTACGGACTGTACGTCCGTGCACACGGACGTACGTCAGTACGGAAGACACAGTAGTGGCCACACAGTCCGTTTATTCACTGATGTATTTTTGTAGAAGGGAAAATAAAATAAAAAGCAAAACCATTTTGTCCGGGAAAAATGCTGGACGTATAAATGCAGTCCGTCTGACCACGTTCCATCACTCACACACAAAGCTATGCAGACGTTGCGGACGCAGCGCACTTTGTGCGGCCGTTCTAGCGGTTGTACGTTCTTGCCTGCCTTGCGTCCGTGGGCCGCGGCGCGGCCGTTGTGCGTCCGCAGTTCAGTGCGGACGTACTTCGCATAACGGGCTCCGGTGGGCTTCCTGTCATGCTATCACGGACGTACTTTTAGGCGCAATCACGGACGTGAACACTACGCTCGTCTGACAGCAGCCTAATACATTCTCTCATCTAACAGGATAGTAGCCAGTCCCTGTGCATTTTAACCCCTTAAGGGTGGCTAGGTGTCGCGTGTGGGTCTCTGATGGCAATGCTTCTATACATCCTACAAATCCTACAAATCCTTCACGGGCAGGTTATGGGGACCTCCTAGGCACGATATTTGAAGGAATTTTTTGTTTTTATTTTTAACCCTTATTTCATGGAAAACTCACTGTCCCTTTAAAAATGTATTTTTTAAAACTTTTTGTCCTAGTTTCCTGTCCCCCAGGGCATTACCAGGACCCCCATACACCTTTTATGGCAAATATCTTGCATATATATGCCCTCTTGGAGGGCACTCTAAAAATCGAACTTTTGAATCCCATTGACTTGCATTGAGTTTGGTTCGCGTTTGAACTGGAACTTTTGAAATTGTTCGAGTTCGAATGCGAACCGAACACGGGGGTTTTCGGCTCATCCCTAGTCAGCACCAGCTGAGACCCTCCCCAAAAATCACATACTTACCTTCCATCCCACGCAGGGCCGGTGCTAGACTATTTTGCGTCCTAGGCAAGACCAGCTACTTGCATCTCCGAAGAAAAAATTGTTAACTGTTGAAATGTAAGGGGGGGCACACACTGTGCACGGTCACACACACACACACACTGTGGGGGGCACACCCTGTGCATGGGGGCTGCAAACGGTCATTCGTTGCCCATCTTACCCCTCCGCTGGTTAGGCTCGGGATCGGTCTGTCCTCTGGCTCTGCCCTCTGTGCCTCTTTCTTTCTTCTGTGCCTATTTCTTTCCAATGTCTCTTTCTTTCTTTCATCTGACTCTTTCTTTCCTCTGCCTGTTTTTCTTTCCTCTGCCTCTTTTCTTTCCTCTGCCTCTTTCTTTCTTTCCTCTGCCTCTTTTTCTTTCCTCTGCCTCTTTCTTTCTTTGATCTGCCTCTTTCTTTCATCTGCCTCTTTTTTTTCTTTCTTCAGTGCCTCTTTCTTTCTTTATTTCTTTCTTTCTTCTGCCTCTTTTTTTGTTTCATCTGCCTCTGGTGGCACCCGCACGTCATCTGGCGGCGCCTGCACTTCACCATACGACACCCACCTTCTGTGCCACTAGTGGGGGTCCGTGAGCCGGCAATGTTGGCTTTGCGAGCCGCCACTGCCGGCTACACGTGCCGCACAAATGAGGAACAGGTACAATAATAGAACCCGGGTTGGGGCTGGCTGCACCCTAGGTGGCAATGCACCCTAGGCGGTTGCCTAGCTTGCCTAATGGGAGCACCGGCCCTGATCCTGCAGCAAGAACAGCGACTCCATCTGCTTCTTCTTGCCGCCGGGAGCAGTGAAAGACTGGGGGAAAAAGTCCCTCAGTCTCCATCTGTGGATCACTACACCGACCTGCCGGATCTCGCGAGGCAATATCCTGCAGGTCATGTGATCGGCAGTGTTAGCACCAATGGAGTCCTATGGACTCCATGGTGGAGATCCTTGCGGCGGCGCTTAGCCGGGTTACAGTGCAGGCTGCTGGATTAGTTCCTGCCCTGTAATATCATGCTGAAACGGGGACGCTAAGGAGAAACCTGCAGGTGCAGGTTTTTCTCCTTAGTGTCCCTGTTTTGCGTGAACATTGTAATACTGCCCTCTATGTATAAGGAATAGTATTCCAGATATTCATATTAACAACAAAGGCCAGACCAGCAGATCATGAAGGGTAGCAGAGTCCATTCCAACATTACAGTAAGAATAACCTTTACTATTTTATATCGAGTATATTCTATCACTGAATGAAACAGCTAAATAGATAAATAAATACAAATCCACTTTTAATATATTTAAGATAAGTCTAATTCAGTAAATTCTAGTAATTGTTCACGGCATGGTATCACACGTGAACAATAAAATATTCACATTACAAGAAAAAAGACCAAGTGTAAAATTCTAAGGTTCTCGAATGGCAGAAACCTTAGAGGTTTGTAATGATTGCCTTCGTCCTTATGTCATGTGCAACTAGCGTTAATTGAAACCTTGTGATTCAGTGACACTTAGCAAAGCAACTCTAAATTAGTATGCTCCTTCTGCTGGTACCAACAGGTGTATGCTACAATTATGCCGTGAAATGTTTGGATATTCTGTTAAAACATCAACCACACAACACTAGAAGATATCATCTCATTAACGGTCAATAGTGTTGTGTCAGATCAACATAAATGTAGTGTTCTATATTTCTGTCCCTAATCAAAATATATTGGTTATTTTACAACTGGACGGTACAGAGCTGACATTCCAAAAGAATGTATTATATAAATTTAACGTATTCTTGGATTACAGTTATCGTATTATGGTTAGAAAGGAAAACACGAGATAAAATAAAATTGACCAAGAGTTGGCGAATCTCATAGATTTGTGAATAGGGATGAGCCGAACACCCCCGTGTTCGGTTCGCATTCGAACTCGAACAATTTCAAAAGTTTGAGTTCGAACGTGAACACTAACCGAACTCAATGCAAGTCAATGGGACTCAAAAGTTCGATTTTTAGAGTGCCCTCCAAGAGGGCATATATGCTAGATATTTGCCATAAAAGGTGTATGGGGGTCCGGGTAGTGCCCTGGGGGACAGGAAACAAGGACAAAATTTTTTAAAAAAAACGTTTTTAAAGGAACTGAGTTTTCCATGACATAAGGGTTAAAAATAAAAACTAAAAATTCCTTCAAATATCGTGCCTAGGAGGTCCCCATAACCTGCCCGTGAAGTGGCGGATTTGTAGGATGTATAGAAACATTTAAAAACAAAAAAATGACGTTTCAAATGACGGTAAACGGTTTTCCTTTAATCTATTCATAAACAACTGCTTGCGGCAGTCTGTATTAAAAAAGGAGACATTTTAAGACACGCAGAACAAGTTTAGTGATTTTTTGGCTAAATTATGGTGAAATTTATGCAGGCTTTGGATGAAAGTAACAATAGGTGCTTTAAAATTGGGCCTTTAGTGTCGCAACAGTGCGGTCACACCGTTACCCCTCTGTGGTATTATGGAAGAGTGCAGGGTTGGACCTAGGGATGAGCTGTTCGGGTTCGGACGGTTCGGAGTTCGACCCGAACTTTGGCAGTTCTAAAGTTCGCGAATTTCGAACTTTTTGGGCGTGTTCGGTTCGGGTTCGAAAAAAAAAAGAAATTTTGAAAAAAGTATAGAAAATGCTTAAAAAAATACTAAAAAATCTAGAAATAAAGAGACTCTTTACTGCAGAATATTATAAGCAACGGTTTATTAGATATTAAATTAAAAACTAATGTGTACGTGGAAAGATTATCAACTCTAAATGACCTCTGTTCACAAACGGGCATAACACCAGGTGTTTTTAGTCCGGTAATCAATTTGATACATTGTACAATATACTGAGGGTGGGGTGGTGTCTGCTTCTGATTGAGATTTGAGAATTAATTTCCCTAAAACATCCTAATATGCTGCATTTAACTGGTGTTTGAAAAAAATCTAAAGCAATGTTATTTTTCACCTTGGGATTAAACATTCACAGGGTTATTCAGAGAGCGGTGAAAAGCAGGAGAATAACTGGAGAAGTGAAAATCCTAGGTCAAAATAGCCAAACCAGAAAAATTCTCCCATTTATCTCACTTTCCAAATCGGCTATTTGGTCTAGATTGTTCTCTTCTCTTGCCAGTTCTCCTGGCTTTCACCTCTCTCTCAGGGTTGTTCAGAGAAAGGTGAAAACCAGGAGAATGGCAGGAAAAGAGAACAATCTGGACCAAATAGCCGATTTGGAAAGTGAGATAAGGCTAGGGTCAGACTAATGCATTTTTCGCAGCGACCGTCAAAAAGTGCGTCCGAACGCATTGCCGTATTTTTTCACGGGTTGCGCGAAAACGGTCATACGATGCGCATTTTTGTGCGTGATCTTTTACGGATCCAAACCAGGAAACTTTGGGTGTCTGGACGTTATGTTGGCCGGACATGAGCAGGGTGTGACGTCTCCAAATCACGCACACACGCCGCTAGTGGACGCAGCGCACTCTGTACGTCCGTACTAGCGGTTCTGCGTTCTCGAAAAAATGCGTTAATTTTCTACTTGCGTTGCGCAGCCGGACTTTCGTGCGACCGTACTTCGTATATTGGCCGTCATTGCCCGTCATTTGCTGCTAGTGTGGCCGTGAATAAGTGCACCTAAACGCACGTTAAAAATTCGCTAGTCTGACCCTAGCCTAAATGGGAGAATTTTTCTGGTTTGGCTATTTTGACCTAGAATTTTCCATTCTCCAGTCATTCTCCTGCTCTTCACCGCTCTCTGAATAACCCTGACAGGGTTATTCAGAGAAAGGTGAAACTCAGGAGAATGACTGGAGAATGGAAAATTCTAGGTCAAAATAGCCGAACCAGAAAAATTCTCCCATTTATCTCACTTTCCAAATCGGCTTTTTGGTATAGAAGTTTCCATTCTCCTGCTTTTCACCGCCAAAAAATCACTAAACTTTTTCTGCGTCTCCAAAAATGTCTCCTCTTTTCATACAGACTGCCGCCCCAAGCAGTTGTTTATGGATAGATTAAAGGAAAAGCATTTACCGTCATTTGAAATGTCATTTTTTGGTTTTTACATATTTCTATACATCCTAGAAATCCGCCACTTCACGGGCAGGTTATGGGGACCTCCTAGGCACGATATTTGAAGGAATTTTTCATTTTTATTTTTAACCCTTATTTCATGGAAAACTCACTGTCCCTTTAAAAACGTTTTTTTTAAAACTTTTTGTCCTTGTTTCCTGTCCCCCAGGGCACTACCCGGACCCCCATACACCTTTTATGGCAAATATGTAGCATATATGCCCTCTTGGAGGGCACTCCAAAAAACCGAATTTTCAGCCCCATTGACTTGCATGGGGGTTCGGGTTCAGGTTCGGTCCCGAACAAATGGGAAGTTCGGGTACGGCTCGAACCGAACTCGGGGAGTGTTCGGCTCATCCCTAGTTGGACCCTGCGGTCCAAAAAATTGAAATGATATGAATCTGGTAATATAGGCGTCAGCGGCAGTGCACCCAAATATTGTGCCTTTGGTGGCAGCAAGTGCCTTCACACCGTAACCCCTTTGTGGTATTGTGGAAGAGTGCAGTGGTGGAGGTTTTGTGAATGCAGAAGAGATCCCCGATCTATTCAATTACGTCAGTATCAGGGGATTGATAGCTGCTGATCCAGGACTGATTCATTTTTATAAATGTCAGCCGGTCTACAGAGTCGGTGGACAGACGCACTCTTTTGTCTGTGACAAAACCTTCAGCGGCACTGAACGTCCTTTCAGAAAGCACGCTGGATGAAGGACAACCTAGTAGCTGCATAGCATATTGGCTAAGTTCTGGCCAGTGATCCAATCTCAACACCCAGTAAGCCAGTGGATCATCTGTTGGAAAGGTATCAAGGTCTGCCCTTGCCCCTAGGTAGTCCTGCACCATATGGTGAAGACGCTGGCAATGGGTGCCTACATTTGATGTCCCTGGGCGTCGTGGACTAAAAAAATTGGAAAAGGTATCAGTTAAGCGGCCCCTTTCACCACTCTTCCTCTGATCAACCGCAGCCTCAGAAGCACCTGTGTCATCACTTGGTAACCTACCAGAGCCTGGAAAGGTGTTATACAAGTGTCGCTTTAGAGCGTCCTCAAGTTTTTTCAACCTGTCCTGTGCGGGCAGGATGAGCTCTGCAACTTTACCCTTGTATCGTGGATCAAGAAGGCTTGCCAACCAGTAATGATCCCTCTCCTTGATAGCACGAATCCTGGGGTCCTTTACCAGGCTTTGCAGGATAAGGGAGCCCATGCAGCATAGGTTGGAGGTGGCATTAGCTTCCGAGTCTTCCTGGTCAATGAGGATGACGCCATCGTGCACTTCCTCCTCCCAGCCACGTACTAGTCCTTGGTTTCTGGGCACACAATACCCTCCCTTGAGGAATCCCCACCTTCAATGCCCCCACTACTTAAATATTCCTCCTCCTCCTCATCCTCCTCCTGTCTGATCTGAGGAGGACCTGCTGGAATGCTGTCTGCGGAAAGACTGGGGCCTTGAGAGCTAGGGAAGGCCTCCTCTTCCTCCCGCTGCTCTGCCTCTAGAGCCACATCTATAATTCCCTGCAGAGTGTGCTCCAGCAGGAACACTAAAGGAATAGTGTCACTGATGTATGCAATGTCCCTGCTCACCATCCTCGTTGCCTCCTCAAATGGTGACAGTACAGTGCATGCATCCTTGATCATCAGCCACTGCAGGGGGGG
This sequence comes from Leptobrachium leishanense, assembly GCA_009667805.1. NCBI lineage: Eukaryota > Metazoa > Chordata > Amphibia > Anura > Megophryidae > Leptobrachium > Leptobrachium leishanense. The sequence continues at coordinate 10,595,736 of CM019063.1, read as the reverse complement.
AAACCAAGTTGACCTGAACCTGTCCTTGTGCCATACTCACACAGGTACTCGTTGATGGCCCTCTGCTGCTTGTGCAGACGCTGCAGCATTGCTAATGTCGAGTTCCACCTGGTGGGCATGTCACAGATCAGACTGTTTGTGGGAAGGTGGAATTCTCTTTGAATTTCTGCCAGGCGAACACTTACTGGGAATGACCGTCTGAAGTGATTGCAGACTTTTCTGGCCTGGCTGAGAAGCTCTGCCAGCCCTGGGTATCTGGTTAGGAAACGCTGTACAACCAGATTTATGACTTGTACTAGACATGGTACATGCGTCAACTTACCCTGGCGTAGGGCGGAGAGAAGGTTGCTGCCATTATCACAGACGACCATTCCCAGCTGAAGCTGGCATGGTGTTAACCATCTCTGCACCTGCCCCTGCAGAGCTGACAGAATTTCTGGCCCGGTGTGGCTCCTGTCCCCTAAACAAACCAGCTCAAGCACAGTATGGCATCTTTTTGCTTGAGCCATTGCGTAGCCCCTGCCACTTAAACTCGGTTTAACTGCCACTTCACCAGAGACAGAGAAGGAGGAGGAGGAAGAGGGAGAGGTGGTGGTGGAGCAGACAGACCTCATACAAGCAGCTTTCTGGAGGCGTGGTGGATGAACAAGCTCCAGCACAGAGCCCCATCTTGGATCCCTCCCAGCTGCAATCAGAGTTACCCAGTGTGCCATGAAGGAAATGTAATGGCCCTGTCCATGCTTGCTGGACCACGTGTCTAAAGTCACATACACCTTGCTGCTGACTGCCTTTCCCAATGACTCCATAACATTGTCTTCCACATGCTGGTATAGTGCTGGAATGGCCTTCCGTGAAAATAAATGGCGTTTTGGAACCTGCCACTGTGGTACAGCACATTCAGCAAATTCACGGAAGGAAGCAGAGTCCACCAGCTGGAAAGGCAGCAGCTGCAAAGCGAGTAATTTTTCTAAACTGGCATTTAGACGCTGTGCTTGGGGATGGTTGGGACTATATTTTTTCTTACGCTGCAGCAGCTGGGGCAACGTAATCTGACTGGGAAATCTTCATATGATGGGATGCTGTCACATTGTGAGGAACGACCTGGTACACCCATTACTGTAGCATCATCCCTGCAACTGGAGTTTGGAGTCAATGACATGGCAGGACATATAGTGGGGGTAGAGACAGGTGAAGAGGACCTACGCAAAGTTTTGAGCCAACGAGATGTGTGGCAGGTGGTCATATGTCGCCTCAAGCAATTGGTACCCAAGCGTCCGGTGTCTTTCCCACGCTTGAGCCTCATCTGACATAGATTACAACGGTGCGGTCTGCTGCACATTTCTGAAAGAACTCCCACACAGCAGAGTTCCTGGATGTGTGCTTTGAAACAACAGCGCTCTGCACCTGAGCAGCTCTGACATCTGATGCCTTGGACTGGCTAGTGCTACGGTTGGTCATAGAAGACGTTGTGCCTCGTGTTTGTTGTGCCTCCTCCTCACTTCTCTGTTCGATCAGGCACCCAGATGGAGTCAGTGACATCATCATTGTCATCACCCCCTATCTCCTCGTCACTGGAGCCAACTTGGCAGTATGCTGCATCTGCTGGGGCAACATGAGTGCCAGTTATTTGTGTGTCATCACTGGCACCCCCTTCCTCTAAATTGATTATAATCCCTTCCTCAACCTCAGATATTGGATCAGAGCACTGTAGTTGCTGCACATCCTCAAGCAGCATGTCACTGTCATTGTAGTCAAACAATTCAGCTGACTCCTCCGTGTGTGATAGTGAGGCTACGGCAGGAGTAGCTGTGGACATGGAGGCTGCATTAGATGCTTTGGCAGCTGAGGTGGACTGTAAAGCACTAAAAGCCTGGCTGGCAGAGGACTTGGAGGATGAGGATGGCCTGGTTAGCCAATCCACCAAATCCTTTGTATGTTGCTGCTGCTTAAGACGGCCAGCACCAGTTAGAAAGGACAAGCGTGCCCCTGCAGAGGATGCACCATGTCCACGACGACCAGAGGCACAGCCTCCCGACACAGAGGCTGCTTGCCCTCTTATCTGTGTCTGGGAACGTCTGCCTGTCCTTTTTGGTCTTTCTGACATGGTGAGTGATATGTAGATTAAACATATACAGAACTCTGATTCAACTCTGTTATAAAAATTGGAGATATGCAGAACTCTGATTCAACTCTGGTATAAAGATTAAAGATTTCTAGAACTCTGGTATAACTCAGTGAGACACTCTGATAGATGGCAACCAGTGACAAGACACAGATTACAATTCCCAGAAACCACCTATAAATCAGTGAGACCCCCTGATAGGACCCCCTGCTAGCTGGCAACAGTGACAAGAGACAGATTACAATTCACAGAAATCTGCTATAAGTATGTGAGACCCCCTGATAGCTGGCAGTGAGAAGACACAGATTACAATTCCCAGAAAACTCCTATAAATCAGTGAGACCCCCTGATGGGTGGCAGTGAGAACACACAGATTACAACAATTCCCAGATATTTTGTAGAAATGAGACCATTCCCAGATATTTTGTAGAAATGAGACCCCAAATAGTTGGTGGCAGTGAGAATACAAAGATTACAACAATTCCCAGATATTTTGTAAAAAAGAGACCCCCAAATAGTTGGTGGCAGTGAGAATACAAAGATTACAACAATTCCCAGATATTTTGTAAAAAAGAGACCCCCAAAATAGTTGGAGGCAGTGAGAACACAAAGATTACAACAATTCCCAGATATTTTGTATAAATAACTGAACCCCAAAATAGTTGGTGGCAGTGAGAACACAAAGATTACAACAATTCCCAGATATTGTGTAGAAATCAGACCCCCACAATTGCTGGTGGCAGTGAGAACACAAAAATTACAACAATTCCCAGATATTTTGTAGAAATGAGTCCCCCAAAATAGTTGGTGGCAGTGAGAACACAAAGATTACAACAATTCCCAGATATTTTGTAGAAATGAGACCCCCACAATTGCTGGTGGCAGTGAGAACACAAAAATTACAACAATTCCCAGATATTTTGTAGAAATGAGACCCCCAAAATAGTTGGTGGCAGTGAGAATACAAAGATTACAACAATTCCCAGATATTTTGTAGAAATGAGACCCCCAAAATAGTTGGTGGCAGTGAGAACACAAAGATTAGAACAATTCCCAGATATTTTGTAGAAATGAGACCCCCACAATTGCTGGTGGCAGTGAGAACACAAAGATTACAACAATTCCCAGATATTTTGTAGAAATGAGACCCCCAAAATAGTTGGTGGCAGTGAGAACACAAAGATTACAACAATTCCCAGATATTTTGTATAAATGACTGACCCCCACAATTGCTGCTGGCAGCGAGAACACAAAGATTAGAACAATTCCCAGATATTTTGTAGAAATGAGACCCCCCCCCCAATAGCTGCTGGCAGACTGGCAGTGAGAACACACACTAACACAACAATCTCCTCTCACAAAACACGTGCTGAAGGCTGTGTGAAGCCTTATATAGTGTGCTGCGGGACTTAGCTCTGTGAGCCCATGATTGGGCAAAATTTGCCCAATCAGGACTCTGAGCCGTGATTGGCATAGTCTTACACCTGTCTTGCACCTAAACTATGGTCAGGTGCAGACTGTAGCCAATTACAAGCTTCAGGCCAGTGGAAAAGTGCATTGTGGTCCATTGTGGTGCATTGTGGGCGAACATGCTGCGAACACGCGGAAATGTTTGAAGTTCGCAAACATACGAAGTGGCGATGTTCGAATCGAACTCCGAACACATCGAACCGAACAGCTCATCCCTATTTGTGAAGTCATTGAAGCTTCACGACACATGTGAAGGTGCAAACATACATTATGGACTAGGTTACAAGCCACCAAGAACTCAAATCAACAGGTCTATTCAAAGAAAGGTGAAACTCAGGAGAATGACTGGAGAAGTGAAAGTTTTAAATAGCCAAACCAGAAAAATTCTCCCATTTATCTCACTTTCCATATCGGCTATTTGATCAGATTTGATTAGATTGTTCTCTTCTCCTGCCAATTCTGCTGATTTTCACCTTTCTCTGAATAGACCTAAAAGTGAAGCGCTAAGGCTAACTCATACATGGCCACCCTTGTGATGTAAATATAAATAATTTCACCTTATCAAGATAGAAATACACAATTCATTGCAGGAACACCAATGTCTTGATGGACAAACCTTCAAATATAAACAAATAAACAATCAATAGTACAATATATAACGTTCACAAAAATTGTGAAAATAATTATGCAATAGGTCTGGTGGTCCAGCTTTTACCAGACATCACAAGGACCACCATTTTAGGTTGTGGCTTTTGCTGCATGTTAGGGTCAGGAGACGTGACAACAATATCTAGCACACCATGAGGATCACGGAGCTTGGAGTGGAGGGTCCCATAACCACACATACTATAACTGAAGCATAATATGTAGTATTACAAAACTGACTACATGAAGGTGTTTAAAGCAAATGGTAATGTGATATCCATCAGTGTTTCTTTGAGAAATATTAAGGGCCATATTACAATGTTGGTGCTAACTTAACCAGAGCTGTTGTAAACTGAAAACCTCCATAGGCTATAATGGCTCTGGTAAGTTTACAACAGCTCTGGTTAAGTTAGCACCAACTATGTAATATGGCCCTATTGGTCTATAGGTACATTACTCCACATGTAATAAACCAGCAAATATTCCAGATAAGATGTATTTGCATCTTCCTTCCAAAAGACTTTGACTGGTTGGGTTTAAACTATGTAAAATATCAGGATCATCCACCTTAGTCCTCAATTTAATTTAACCCAACAGCCGAAATCAGCACCTTTTTCAGCCCCATTTAAATGAGTTATTCAAAGAGAACTGAAATTTCACAGATCTTTTGGTGCTCTGTCATTCAGTGCCCTTCTGTGAGCTCAATTCGCCGACCCTGCAGTGAATTCAGCATCCACCTCAGGGTCTCTGAAACGTGCCGAATGGATCGACGAACGCCGCCGATAAAAACACACAAGCACAGCCGGCGACCTGCCGAACAGACTGCTGAATGCAGCTGATGACCCACTGAACTCCACCGAGAAAAGTCTACCAGTCGCCGAACAGGAGTTAAAAAAAACACACAGCAATTTTTAAAAGACGTTTGAGGCTGTTGTCAGATGAGTGTTTTTAAGAGTGGAAGGAACGTTTGTGAGAGTGGACATTCCTTCCACTCTGAATCCCTGTCTGACACCCGTCTGGCCACCTCGCTGATCGCAGTTAGTACACTCATTGCTGCAAGGCTCGATTCCCCTATGGAGGATCACGCTTTGCAGCCCCGTTTAATGTGCGTCGTAGCACTTCGACCGGGAGGCTTTCTGAAAGGACGCAGCATGCCTGCTGTAGCGCATGCAATTTGTGCACGCGAAAGCGTGTGGTCGGCCCCGTCGAAGCCTCACAACTCTGCGACAGATGCCGGGAGGCATGACAGTTCGGGCGCACATAGTGCGCTTGTCTGACATGGCCCTTAAACAAAAATAATGCATGAAAATGCATGGAAATAATATATAAGGTCCTATGAATAATAAAAAAAAAAGTGTCATTGAAAAAAAATCGGGATCAGAAATATCGCTGAAAAATGCCCAAAAATTCTAAAAAATAAATTAGTAAAAATACTTTTTGCTGCAAATGAAAAGAATAAATGATTGAATAAAACTTTTATAACAACGGGGGATTTTTTTTACATTCAAACCTATGGAATTTGTCTGTTTAAACCTGTCAAACGAAAGCACCGAAAATCTGGGCATTTCGCCAACTTTTCGGTGTTGTTCGGCATTCTCCTAATAGGATTACATCTCTATGGGGAAGTTCACTACTGCCAAATTGCACTGTATTCTGCTTTTTGAATAGCCGAATTGCCATGAAATTGCACTATAAGGGATAATTCACCATTTGGTGCAATTCGATGACCAATTCGGCTCTCTTTGAATACACCCTTTAGTCATTTTTCTGTTTGCAAAATTTATTTTCAGGTTTGCTGACATTTCGATTTCTGTTAAAAATTCTGATCATATATCGGTTCTCGCTGCTGTATTTGTCATGGAAATATCAGCTGTAAGGATTCAATTCCAATTTATTGGTGTGCCGATTTCTGAAAACATCACAGGCTGAAACGTGCTGAAAGAGGGAATAAGACTGAAATCTATCTTTAACCCCTTCACTACCAAGTAGTTTTAAAAAAAAAACATCGTCAGAAACCAGCGTTTTTTTTGAAAAATCATTTTAAATTAATTGTACGTTAAGAAATATTTGAGCATATACCCATGGTATGTCTTACTGTAAATAACCTATTTTGGCCAGTAGCTGGCGCTATCTACTGCCAAATCGAGTTACAGCAGTTTGAGCTATTGGTCTATTTTCATCAATTTTTTCCCTGCATCGACTGCTGAAAGCCCGATGTCAGGGTATCATCAGATGATTTTACACAGTTCTAGCTCTTTGGGCACTATGCCCACAGGGCTAAAACTTTGGGGGCACCTTCTGCAGCCGAAAAGCAAACAAAATTTGTTTGCTGCAAAACATTTCATTTACTTTTGTGCTGCAGAGCTGCAGATCGATATATCTCGATCTTGGGGCACCGGATGGTGCCTTTGAAGCCCGAGATATCTTGATATCGGTAGTGACGGGGTTAAACATCATAATTTTATAATAGTCATGTTCAAAAGGCACAAATCTGCATGAAGCTGAGTTAAAATAAGCTTGTGTGGGCATTTTACCAGCCTGCTTGATTTTGGACCAGTGGCAATTTTTGATTATGGGCTCAGGCTGAATTTTTCAATTTAATCAGATTAGCAAGCAGCTAATAATTTTACAGACGGATTTATATTGAGACCTTAGTGGCAGCATTTTTTTTTTAGAAAGTATTTTACCAGGAAGGATACATTGAGATTTCTCTCATTTTCAAGTATGTCCTGGGAGGCGAGTATGTACCGTTAGGTGTCTTTTCCAAGGACACTTACTGGAGAGGTGCTCTTGCTGTGTCTCCACGGTTATAGAGCAGTGATGTTGCCACTTATCAAGTATTTTTGGTTTAATTAGTGAACTAATGACATTATTAATCCCAACTCCTAACTACAGTGAGCCTCAAATACCGTAAGTATATCAATTAACAGACCAGTCAAAGCTTGCTCCTTGGCAACATGTCCTTTAGACTGCATCAGCTTTTTATACCTAAAACACATTTTGGGTTGCTTACAGTCTCTATGCCAAGCCAACTACAAGTAATAGAATTAGGGACGCAGCACTTTTATCCTACTACTTACATTACTAAGATATCTGATTTGCTGTAGAATACAAAATCAATTACAACTTTTCCTTACTTTTACAACACTTACATGCAATAGATACTCATCTTTAGCAAGGGGATTATCAAATTACTGCTATCTGCGATCCACTATTTTCCATCCCGATCGCTTTATTTGATTTCTTCTGGCTTTTATTTCCAAACTGAAGAGGGCAGTAACAAAAATAACCCCGTAATAACAAAACACTGAACTACATAGACTATGCAAAATCTATTTCTAGTATACAGTAGTGATGAGCCGAACACCCCCGTGTTCGGTTCGCATTCGAACACGAACATTTGAAAAAGTTCGAATTCGAACTCGAACACGATCCGAACTCAATGCAAGTCAATGGGACTCGAAAGTTCGATTTTTAGAGTGCCCTCCAAGAGGGCATATATGCAAGATATTTGCCATATAAGGTTTATGGGGGTCCGGGTAGTGCCCTGGGGGACAGGAAACAAGGACAAAAAGTAAAAAAAAAAAAGTTTTTAAAGGAACAGTGAGTTTTCCATGAAATAAAGGTTTAGAATAAAAACTAAAAATTCCTTCAGATATCGTGCCTAGGAGGTCCCCATAACCTGCCCGTGAAGTGGCGGATTTGTAGGATGTATAGAAACATTTAAAACCAAAAAAATGACATTTCAAATGACGGTAAATGGTTTTCCTTTAATCTATTCATAAACAACTGCTTGGGGCGGCAGTCTGTATGAAAAGAGGAGACATTTTAGGACACACAGAGCAAGTTTAGTGATTTTTTTGGCTAAATTATGGTGAAATTTATGCAGGCTTTGGAAGAAAGTAACAATAGGTGCTTTAAAATTGGGCCTTTAGTGTCGGCAACAGTGCCGTCACACCGTAACCCCTCTGTGGTATTGTGGAAGAGTGCAGGGTTGGACCCTGTGGTCAAAAATTAAAATGATATGAATCTGGTATAGGCGTCAGTGGCAGTACACCAAAATATTGTGCCTTTGGTGGCAGCAAGTGCCTTCACACCGTAAGTAACCCCTCTGTGGTATTGCGGAAGAGTGCAGTGGTGGAGGTTTTGGTAATGCAGAAGAGATCCCCGATCTATTCAGTTACATCAGCAGCTATAACAAAACCGGGTCAGCAATGTTTAGGCACTTGTACTGCGCTACTGTATATGGTGAGAATCGGCGCACACCAGTAGCAACAGGAAGCAAACAAAACAGGCAGGGAATACACAGAGAGAATAGTCAAATGGCAGGCAAAGTCGGCAACATATCGGGTCCTCAGAACAAGCAGGGTCAGTAACAAGCATACAAACTGATTCGGTAAGCTAGCGATGCGGGAATAAAAACTGAGACACACTGAGCGTGTAGCGACGTATAGCATAGCGAAGAAAAGTTAAGCAAACATTTTGCAGGCTTGACTTCACTCCGCTCCGCCTCGCAGCGTGTCTACACTACATTACGTTTGCTTCTCACCGCACTGGACAGGAATAGGCGAAACAAGTTTCTACTGAATAAAATACACCAAACATTACTGTTAATTTAATAGGAATAGTATAAAAATATAAAAAAAGGTAACCTCTGATCATATATATTATAGGGACACGGAGCGCCGTGTATAGAGTAGGGATGCATTGATACCACACACAGACATATACGTATATATCAACACGCAGACCTATATATACACCCACCCACAGACCTCAGACCATATATACACATACGAACATGGGGGGGTGGCATGTGGACAATCTCAACTAAATGCACCCCGCCCATTTGGCTAATCCCTCCAGAAGAAATGTTGAACCCGACAAGAGCAGAGAATATATATATTATTCTCTGCTCTATCGGGTTCAACATTTCTTCTGGAGGGATCAGCCAAATTGGGGGGGGGGCAATTAGTTGCCCAAATGTGTGTGTAATACAAGTCTGGATATTTATAAGAATATAGATATATCTTATCTATATATATATATTTCATACCTGCCCTTACCTTCCCCTATAAATTTGCTAAAAATATACACACAAAAAAACCAAACCACTGCCTGAGACCCCGCGCAGCTCACATGCCACCACCCTCTACCTGGCTGAATGTATCTAATATATATAGGTAGAGAAAGAAAAAAAAAAGTTTTATTTTATGTTTCCGGGGACATTTAAAAATGTCCTTGGATTTTATTTTTTTTAGAAATGTGTCGCCTTACCTTAGCCTGGTGGTCAGTGGGGGCTCCCTGGATCCTGGTTCTGGGGGGGGTCTGCCGTGGCCGGAGGTGCAGTGGCTCCCTCCCTGCGCTGCCTGTCTCTGCTACATGTACCCGGGCGGCTAGCCCGCACAGTCGCAGCTCTGTCATCCGGCGGCCGCATGCTCCTCAAGGGGATCCTTGGGAGGCCCCTGCAGGCTGCCCTCTACAGTGCCTGATTAGAGGGCCGTGTCTGCCTGATGTTTTAGTAACAAGAATGTTTTTTACCATAGGCTTCAATGTTAAAAATATTCCCGTTTTAATTCAATATCTAATAAACCGTTGCTTTTAATATTATGCAGTAAAGAGTTTCTTTATTTCTAGATTTTTTTGTATTTTTTTTAACATTTTTTATACTTTTTTGAAACAAAAAAAATTTCCGAACTTTTGGCGAACGTCCCAAAAAGTTCGAAGTTCGCAAACTGTCGAACGGCCGATGTTCGATGCGAACTCCGAACAGATCGAACCAAACAGCTCATCCCTAGTATACAGAACCAGAACAAGGAGGTAATGAGGGGATATATAGTAAAAAATAGTAAACACGACAAAACAAAGCATTAATAATGGGTTATAAAGCAAAAGTAAGATATATATTTATATATATATGGGGTTAGTCAAAGAATATGAAAGTGAATTTCCCCGTACGGTGCAATTTCATGGCAATTCGACAAAAAATAATAAAAATATTTTTTACTTTATTTTTAGATAAACCTGATCATTTTTGGAATCATTGGTAAGGCCTTTCTGACCTTTCCGATGATACCTTATATATCCCTCTAGAATGTAGGGTTCCAGAGATTTGGGGATCTAAATGATTGTAAATTTTACATTTTGTTTTTCTACAGAGCAAGGCGCCCCCTGTGGCAGGCTCCTGTAGGCACGTGCCTACTTTGCCTAATTATAAATCTGGCCCAGACTATATATGAACTATATATATTACTCCTGGCTGTTGCAGCCACTCTGGTGAGTACAGGTGTGACGCCATTTTTTCTGTATGTATGTATATTATGCTGTAACACCAGTTAGTCATTTTTGCTGCTGCTACTTTTTCCATGTTTTTGTTTTCAACCCCAAATGGGAAGTGCTTGGTGCATGTATAAATTAAACCCACCATTTTCTGCCTCTCCTTAGCTGAAAAGCAGCATGTAGTTGCTCAGAAGAGCAGCTTGTGGTACATTGGTTAGGACTCACTCTACAAAGAGGCGCCTTGATGGGGCGAGTGAGCTTACGTTTCAGAGGCCATTAAAACAAATTAAACCTCCTGATAGTGTTTTGTTGAACATGGAAATATATAGAAACAAGCGCAGATGACATCTTTTTCCTCCTGACTATATATGAGTCAGGGAAGAGACATTTTGTCATGTTTCGTCCCCACTAAGTTAAACAGAACTGATAGTGCAAGCTGTAGCAGCACCGTATGTCATCACTTTTTACCATAGTTTTCCAAGTCATCTGTTAAAAGATTTACCTTGTCGGACTTTAGATAAGGTCACTGTGCCTATGCTCATTGTACACTCAGCATAAGTCATTTCTAGAGCTACTAATAGCAATTAACCAAATGAAGCAGGTATTACACTGAAAAGTGAGACAACTGTACTAGAAGTTGGGTTGTACCAGTGACACCTAACAACCTATGACAGCAGGTTTTTCAGGAAAGCAGAATTTTCAGTGTCCTGAATTGATAGTGATCCCTCCTAAGTCGGTAAATAGCTATTGGAAGTCTAACTTTGGTTTATAATCGAGCCATATATGTGCCAAAATGGTCATCAGGCTCTTTTGCCGATGCATAATGTGTAGGTTTGTAAGTTCTTGCTTTAAAAGTTGTTTTTTACATTTTAACCACTTGGCTGCTATGGACGCGCTCAGCGTGTCCAGCCAAGTGGTTCTCCTGTGCTATGGACGCGCTGTGCTCGTCCATGCACAGGAGGCAGCATTCGGCCGGGATTCCGGCCGATTGCTGCTTCCCCCCCAGTGCGGGGCCTGCGGGCTGACATCTTGGATGTCAGCCCAGCACTCCGGGACCCCGGCGGGGCCATTAGATGTCATCGCGGCGGCACAATGACATCTAATTCAGGCGTCCCCGCGTGTGCGGTGGAGGCGCCTAAAAGGGAGGGGGGAGGTCTTCGGATCTCTCTCCCTCCTGATCGCCGGGGGGCAAAGAGTCAAGGCAGGCACCATTTGGAAGGGCACAGCCTGCCCTTCCAAATGGTGGCTGATGTTATCCCCGGGGAGCCGGATCACGATTCGGCGCTGAAAAGCGCCGGATCGTGATCCTCTCCGGGAGCTGGCCGACATCTTGGATGTCGGCCAAGCCTCCGGGAACTCCCCCTGAGGACTGGCGTCATCATGCATAGTACGATGACGCCAGTCCTGGAGTTAACTAGGGGTTAGCTAGGGGTTCATTTTTGATATCGTTGGATCGGCCAGAGAATGGCCTTTCCAACGATACGAAACATGACCATGTAAAAAGTTTTTTTTAAAACGTTTTTTTTTTTTAAAATATATTTAAAAACAAATTATAAAAAAAATAAACAAGTTTTTTTTGTTTTGTTTTGTTAATGCAGCAATATTGTTCCCATTTCAATTATAATGTGAACAATGATGCTGCACTAACGATTTTTGTATGCGGTGCATTTGATAAAAATAGCGAAATTTCCCCCCAAAAAAAATGTAACAAGTCCCCATTTCTAATTTTTTTAACAAGCGCACCCCATAGAAAATATAACCGCAAATGCTTGCATGTTAAAATGTGGAAAAAAAACTTTACACATTGTAAATTATTGAAAATTCTAATTTTATTGCATTTTTTGTTATAATATACAGACAGGACATGACGTATACATATAATAATGACATATTATGAATCTGCTGAGTCTGCCGGAAAGAACAATTTATAATGTGTCTGGGTCATATATTAAAATATGGCTTCAAAACGCGGTTAAACATGATGAGCGAAAGCGGTAAAAATGACCTCAGCACAGAGGTGTGAAATGGCTCAGCAGCGAAAGGGTTAAATATATTTTATTGAATGTGAAGGCACAGATAATACAATAAAGATTCTTTATAATACATTGCATTCCAGTTTCCAATAGGAATCTAACTTTCAAAGAAAAGAAAAGGAGAAGGTTGCAGAGCCGGGGGAAAAAGAGAAAGAAATAAAAAGAAATATAAAAAGAAGCAAGCAGTCAAATAGACATTGGGCTAGATTATGTACCGAACGTTAACGTTAGCGTTCGGATATGTAAGCGATAACGTCAGGATAAGTGACTTTATCGCATGCCCCGCTGATTACCTTCCTAACACTAATCAGGGTAGAAACCCATTAGCGCATGGTGATAGCGTTAAGCACCCTATGCTTAACATGGGGAACTCAATCAGGAATTAGTGTTAGGATAAGTAAGGTATTACAAAGTCCTAACGCTAATTACTGCACCAATGGGTTAAACAGATTTTTACCGTCTCCTAGAAGCTGGTGTTAAATGATTCCGCATTTGCAGAATCATTTATCACCAGCTAAAAAATCCAATACTCACCTCTCATTCCGCAGTAAGAACTGTGACCCAATACGCTGCTTCTGGCTGCCAAGAGCAGAGTGAGACTTGGGGGAAATAGTGTCCAGTCTCCCTCTGCGGTCATCTTGCGGCCCAGCAGCTCAACCCTCCATGGAGTCTTATGGACTCCAGGTGGTGATACTCGTGGCAGTGTGGAAGGACTGAGATACTGAGAGAAGTGCTAATACCTCTTTCATCTCACAGGGTCCACTTCAATGCCTCCCTCAAAGCAAAGAGTTGATCATGGATGCAGAAAACATCTCAAGTGAAGAAATGGGTCTTATTTGTGCAAGAAAAGTTGAACGTTTTGTACTTGAATATTTTTCAACCTATAATACGATATATTATTAGAAAACTTTCATTAGAGTCCGATTTAGTAACGAATAGACCTTCAATGACATCACAACAGATATTACTTGTGCTTCTCTTAGAATAGCTTAGCGGCCAAATCTCTTTGTACTATTTATAATTAAATTAATATATTCCTGATCTGCCTCAGAGGTTCTTTTCAGCTGCTTCTCTTTCAATATGTATAATAACATTCATTCTCCCTGTCTTGTTTATTCCTGTTCATTTACCTGCCAAATTACATGCCAAAGATCTATTTCAACTCCGTTACCTTCTGCTGTAACAACGGAGAATCCACCTGTTGTTATAAATTAGCCCTGGATTTCCTTAAATTAATCCTTGAAAATACACATATTAGTAACAGGGTTATTCAGAGAGAGGTGAAAACTAGGAGAATGACTGGAGAATGGAAAATTGTAGGTCAAAATAGCCGATTTGGAATTTTCTGGTTTGGCTATTTTGACCTAGAATTTTCACTTCACCTGCCATTCTCCTTCTTTTCACCTCTCTCTGAATAAACTTGTAAGTTTATCTAAGCAACCTGAATTTACCTTTTTCTACAAACATTTTGGGCTTTGTTCTATTTTTGGCGCTAATGTTAGTGCCTCTATATGTAAGTGTTAGCGCCAGGATAAGTTAGTAGAAACTGGGTACCATAAAATTGTAACCACTTCTTTAAATTATGTTATACATCAATACCAAACACAGACACAAAGTAGACAAGTAAAAAAACATGTACAAGGTGTGCAAGAACAAAAGACCATTGCAATCAAAAAGTAGAGATGTGCACCGCTAAAAATTTAGTTTAGTTTCGTTTTGTATTTCTTTCCAGGTGTTTTTTTTTTCGTTTCAGGTCGTTTTGGGCCGTTTTCGTTTCAATTCAATTCAAAATTTCATATCGATTCGGATTTTCGGATCGATTCTAATTTTCTGATCGATTCGAATTGATAAAAAAAATTGGATTTTTTTTTAAATGCTCAAAAGATCCTAAAAAATCTAAACATAAAGAGATTCTTTACTGCAGAATATTATAAGCAATGGTTTATTAGATATTTAATTAAAACGGGAACATTGAAGCCGATGGGGTAAAACATTTCCCACACCTGTAACATTGAAGCCTACGGGGTAAAACATTTTCCGCACCATTTTTAACATTGAAGCCTATGGGGTAAAACATTTCCCACACCTTTTTTAACATTGAAGCCTTTGGGGTAAAGCATTTCCCACACCTTTTTAACATTGAAGCCTATGGGGTAAAACATTTCCCACACCTTTTTTAACATTTGAAATGAACTATAAAAATGGATATTCATTTGATAGTTCATTTCAAATTCGATAGTTAGTCGATATCCAAATCGGTGCACATTTCTTTATTTTTTTTAATTTTTTTTGTTTTTTTACTTTATTTTCATTGTTTCCTGTACCCCAGGCCAGGGCAGTACCCGGACCCCATACACCTTTTATGTCCAATATCTTGCATATATGCCCTGTTGGAGGGCACTTTAAAATTCGAACTTTTGAGCCCCATAGACTTGCATTGAGTTCGAATCGTGTTCTCGTTCGAATGCAAACTTTTTCAAAACAGACACTTGAAGCACTCACACCAAGTGACAAAAATGGAGTGCAAAAATGTAAATACTCATCTTAGGTATATACCAGATGGAAAAGACATGGACCTAAAGAATGAGAATAAAAAAACAGATTGTGCAATACCAGAGGGTCAAATATAAACATACGGCGAAAGTAGCAATTGCACACTCACAAAGGTGGAGCCTGTAAGGCTCTCTATCTTCGCCTGTAAGCCACTATAGAAAAGATAGAGAGCCTTACAGGCTCCACCTTTGTGAGTGTGCAATTGCTACTTTCTCCGTATGTTTATATTTGACCCTCTGGTATTGCACAATCTGTTTTTTTATTCTCATTCTTTAGGTCCATGTCTTTTCCATCTGGTATATACCTAAGATGAGTATTTACATTTTTGCACTCCATTTTTGTCACTTGGTGTGAGTGCTTCAAGTGTCTGTTTTTGTGCGCTCCCTGTTTTGCCTCTTTGGTAATTCTGCTTTTCTCTACTGTATATGTGGGTGAGGGATACACCCATTGGTGAGCTGCATTTACCTACCTTTTACCCAGTTCTATTTTTTAGCGCCTTATATACATCTTTAACCCAATTAATTGGGTTACTCTGCAATTATACTAGGCAATAGGTTATAGTATTATTAGGTTTGGAAACCATCAATTTTTGCATAGTGCAGGAGACATGTATACAGGTATTTTTGCAAAATACCTTTTTGAAAAACATTGCAAAATGTTTTTAGTAAAAATACAAAACTCTCTCGCGGGGGGGGCCTTCATGGATTCTTGCACCTGGGTTCTGAGGTCTCTAGTTACACCTCTGGGAACTAGAGACATGCAAGATCACTGGAGACGTGGTACCAGGATGCAGGGGGCACTGGAGACATGGAAACAGGATGCTGGGGCACTGGAGACGTGGAAACAGGATGCAGGGACACTGGAGACATGGAAAAAGGGGGCAGGGGCACTGATGATGTGGAACAGGATGCAGGGGCACTAGAGATATGGAACTAGGATGCAGGGGCACTGGAAACGTGGAAACAGTGGTAGCCAGCAGTTATATAGGGGTTCACAATGCTCTCCTTAAATGGTGGGGACACTTGTGATGTCATCTGGGAGACCTTGGTACTTGCAACCATTAAATCTCATTACAGCTGTTTGTTTCTATACAGGTGACCTGCCCAGAGTCAGAATGCCATGGCAGTCACATTGGAAGATTATAGAGAATGCACCACAACCCATCCCAGATTGTTCAATG
The DNA here is from genome assembly GCA_009667805.1 of Leptobrachium leishanense. NCBI lineage: Eukaryota > Metazoa > Chordata > Amphibia > Anura > Megophryidae > Leptobrachium > Leptobrachium leishanense. Next base: position 10,579,454 of record CM019063.1, on the reverse strand, counting down.
AAAGAGGTGGTTGCTAGTGTACTCAAGGCTGTGGGGGATGACATCCATGGAGATCCCCTCGCTTCTCCTCCTGGATACAAAAGCTATGGCAGGGATGTCAAACTCTGGCCCTCCATATGTTGCTGATCTACAACTCCAATTATCCTCACGCTATCATTTGGATTGAAAGATATTTAACCCTTTCACTGCTGAAGACGTGTGGGGCACGTCCTCATTGATGCACGTTACATGCTGAGGACGTGCCCCACACGTCATCAGTTGTGCGGGACCCCCGGCGGAGATACTCACCTCTCTGTCCAGGGTCACGCGGCGTTCTGACTTCAGCGTCCTCAGACGCTGAAGTCAAGCTCCTCCCGGCGTAAATGACGTCATCGCGCCAATGGGAGATAGCCTGGAAGGGAGGGGGGATCCGTTCGGATCCCTCTCCCTCCTGATCGGAAAGGAGCAGCGCCAAAAGCTCCAGTGGGGGCTGCCATCTTGGATGGCGGCTCCACCCCCGGGTCTCCCCTCGCTGCCTGATGTCATCATGCATAGCGTGATGACGCCAGATAGCCGGGGAATCCCTAGCTGCCAGGGGATTTCCCAAGGAAATCCCCTGGTGGAGATAGGGGCTTCTTGTGAACCCCTATATCTCCAGAACCGTGGCATCTAGGGGGTCATGGAGGGTGTCATTTGAAAGTCCTGAGCTGAGCATGGCCTTTTGAATGATATGCAACATGACTAGGTACAAAGTAAAATAAATAATAAAAACAATTGTAATAAAAATAATAAATACATTTAAAAAAAAAAAATCCTTTTTTTTGTGTGTTGTTTTTATTAATGCAGCAATATTGTTCACATTTCAATTATAATGTGAACAATGATGCTGCACTAATGATTTTTTTCTATGGGGTGCGGTTGCTAAAAATCACGTAATTCCCCCCACAAAATGTAACAAGTCCCCATTTCAAATTTTTGTACAAGCGCACCCCATAGAAAACATAACCGCAAACGCTCATGTGCTAAAATGTAAAAAAAACACTTTACACACTGCAGATGATTAAAAATTCAATTTTTATGGGGGCGTGTCCGGCGGCTAACCAAGATGGCCGCGTGATCCCGGAGCTCCGCTCTCATCCCAGCTAACATCAGCCTTACCGCAATCCAGCCCGATCGTTTTTGGAGCAGCCTACACCCCCTGGACCCAGGACAGCACCAGGTACCAGGAGATGCCTCCAAAGTTAAAAAAAATCCTCCCACCGGGCCGCCTGCCCGCTCTATTTGGAGACCGCACGCCAGGCAGGGAACCCTCTGCCTCCCCTAAGATGGCGGCCGCCACCCCGCGCTCACCAGACAGCGGCCCAGCAACACGTGGGGATATAGAGGGGTTGCTCTCCACGTTCCGAGCGGACATTAAGAGAGATATACAGGAGGGGCTAGCGGCAGTGAGGGCCGAGATTGATGCGGTGGGAGCACGAACAGACGCTCTAGAAAGGGCAAACGATAACTCAGCCAAAGCTTATAACGAAATGGCCCAGCATCTGGAGGTTCTCACTGAAGAAGTCCACCAACTCCAGCGTGCTCAGGAGGATCAAGATAACAGATCCCGTCGGAACAATATACGCCTCAGAGGGGTTCCAGAAGACGTTACTGACTTACAGGACTTTATGCACAGGTACCTGCTCAGTCTCTTGCCTGATACACCCCCAGAACATTGCTTGTTTGACAGGGTTCATAGAGCCTTGCGACCCAGGCCACGACCGGGAGAGCGACCTAGAGATATTATTGCTAGATTTCATTATTATGGGGTGAAAGATGCGGTGGTTGCAGCTGCCAGAACGCAAACTCCGTCCATTGACAACGTTAAGCCGAAACTGTTTATTGATCTCTCTCCAATTACTCTACAAAATCGCCGCTCCTTTAAACCTGTTACGGACCTCCTGATTGCGAACAGCATCAGATATCGATGGGGATTCCCGTTTAAGCTTGTGGTATCCCACCACGGCTCCACGCACATTCTGGAAGATCTGCAGAGGGCTGACCGGTTTCTCCAGGCGCTGGGCCTAGCAGACGCGCGATCCTCTCCACCACGAGGGGGACCCTTTTCACCGCAACGAATGGAGACCGAATGGTCGCAGGCCTCGCCAAAAGAAAGACGGCCTCGTCCCTCGCCACCCCCTCCACCATGAATGCCGTCTTTACATTTTGCCGCCGGAGGCATACACGTGGCTGCAGGGTCTCTGCTGATTCTGTAATATTCTCGGACTTGGAACTTGTCTAAGTTTCTTTCTCTTTCACACACCACTACAGCCTTCTTGGGATGATGGTCCTCTGATGGGATCCGAACGAGATCTGGTTCACACCACTTGGTGGATGTCGAAGACCACCCCTCCGCCCAGGGCTCTGGGCGCCCTTCTCGGTCTCTCCCCCAAAGGGGACATCTTCGGGGGAAGGTTGGAAGCCGAGACTGTTCCCCTATTGGTTGGGATCCTAGTCGGATTGTACTTTTTTTCAATCCGAGTCCTTATGTCTTTTGTGCTTTCCTTTTTGCTTTCTGCTTTTTCCTTTTTTTACCTTTTTTTTTTACTCTCTTTTGGCAGGCGGATTTAGTATTCCCTGGTTTTACCTTTTCACTTTTTCCTTTTTTCCTTTTTTTGATCAAGGTCTCAAAGGGTCAGGTAATCTGTGGTCATTTGTTATGGAATGTGATCTCTTATACCGCATGTCTGCTCTAGGATTCTTAATGCCATTGTCGATATCTCATGCTTTCATCAATATGTCTAGCCTCAATGTGTCAGAGTATATTCGCCCACGGAGGCCTCCCCCAAACATTTTCCAAAATGCCGTTACATGTAATTTCACATAACGTAAAAGGATTTAATATTCCAATGAAACGACGTAAGGCGATGAGATCCTATGTGTCTGTGGGTGCGGACATTCTCCTCCTCCAGGAAACGCACTTCGCGCAGGGTAAATCCCCCAGATTTTTTGATAAGAGATTCCCGTTGCATTACCACGCCTGTGCCCATACGAAACACCGGGGAACCTCTATTTTTTTCCACTCCCGGGTTAATTTTGTACTTCGCAGAAAAGTGTCGGATAAGGAGGGGAGGTTTCTTTTTCTTCAGGGCACTATTGACAACAGACCAATTTCTCTCCTTAACGTCTACGCCCCTAACACCAGGGACCCTGCCTTTTATGTCCGGCTCTCGACTTTGCTAGAACCCTTTCCAGGGGGGGACGTGATTATCGGAGGCGACTTTAATTCCATCCTTGACCTGGCCTTAGATAGATCTACTGCCCCCACTCAGTCTGACTCTCATCCTAACCGCCCACTCCTTAAAGATTTTTTGCAGCAAACACAATTAGTAGACGCATGGCGCCTCCTACATCCCACGACAAGAGACTACACGTTTTACTCCCACCCGAACGTCACATATACGAGAATTGACTTTGTCTTTGTTCCCCAACGGGCGGCGAGGGAGGTGTTATCTGCCAAGATACATGAGATCACCTGGTCGGACCATGCCCCACTAAGCGTGGTCTTGGCAGATGGGGCTAGGGGATCTCCCCGCCCTCCCTGGCGTCTTCCTGACGCCCTGCTACTGAAACCTGAAATCATAGCTGAAATGGACTCAGCCTTGGCAAACTTTGTCCTGGATAATGACCCCGCTCATTACCTCCCAGACCTGCTGTGGACAACTCATAAGGCAGTCCTAAGAGGTCGGCTCATAGGCCTCCAAGCGACACACTATAAACAATTACGCGCCCAAATGACAGAACTGACTACTACCCTTGCAAATTTAGAGAAGACGCACAAAGCCCAACCCGACCCGGTGATATGGAACAGAATAGTGACTACCAGAGGGGAATTGAATTCTCTGCAGACGGAGAGGGCTCTGGGTGACCTTCGTAGAGTTGGACAGCTATTTTTTGAGAAGGGTAACAAACCAGATGCGATGCTAGCTCGCAAACTGCGCGCTCTGCGTAAGCGCAACTCCATAGCCAAAATCCAGAGGTCAGGGTCCTCTCCGGCAGTAGCCCCGTTAGAAATAGCCGAAGAATTTGCGCGTTATTATGCTAAATTGTATGATGGCACAACAGCCCCACCTGACAGCCAGAAACAACAAAAGATTAGATCATTTTTGGACCAATTACCATTACGTTCGTTGACTCACACGCAGGCGGCAGCTCTGGGGACCCCAATTACAGCTGAGGAGATCCTCCCATTTATGAAAGAACTCCGGACATCTAAAGCCCCAGGCCCGGACGGATTTAGCCCCTTATATTATAAGAAATTCCGAACTCAATTAGCCCCCCTCCTAGCAAATATGTATAATGGCTTCATGGAAGGCAGAAATCCACCTAAGGAGCTGTTGGCCGCCACCATAGTGGTGATCCCCAAAGAAGGGAAAGATCCCTCAACTTGCGCTAGCTACCGCCCAATATCGCTTTTGAATGTAGATATGAAAATCTACGCAAAGGTCCTGGCGACGCGAATGAGCCGCTATCTCCCATCCCTGGTACACCCTGATCAGGTTGGTTTTATCCGATCTCGCGGAGCCCCAGATAATATTCGCCGTACGGTGAACCTACTCTCCATAGCGCATGCCACCAAACAACCGTCATTACTGCTTTCCCTCGACGCCGAGAAGGCCTTTGACCGAGTGGACTGGACATATTTGTGGGAGGTCTTGAGGAGATTTGGGGTGGGAGACGAGATGATTGGGGGTATTCGTGCGCTATATACGACACCAACGGCATCTGTCACGACTATGGGAGGGAGATCAAGACCATTTGACATTTTAAACGGCACTCGTCAGGGGTGCCCCCTTTCCCCGCTTCTGTTTGCCCTTTGCCTTGAACCCCTGGCGGAGCAGATACGATGTCACCCAGATATATCGGGTATAGCAGTGGGAGACAAGACTTACAAACTGAGCCTTTTCGCTGACGATGTCCTACTTACGATAACCCGGCCCCTTATCTCACTACCGAACCTGTACAGCTGCCTCTCTTCCTTTGGCGCCCTCTCTGGATATAAAATTAATATCGCCAAATCTGAAGCGTTAAATATTTCATTACCCCAGGAGGTTGTTACACACTTACGAGACTCATTCACCTTCCGCTGGTGCCCACACAGACTCCAATACCTGGGGGTCTATCTAACTGCACACATATCTCAGCTCTATACCTATAACTATCCAGACATGATTAAACACATTAAATCCCTACTAAGGCAGTGGTCCTCTTACTCCATCTCCTGGATGGGCCGAATTTATGCGCTAAAAATGACGGCACTTCCGAAACTTCTGTACCTTTTTCGCACCTTACCGATCCCCTTGCCATTGACGATTTTACACGACCTCCAGTCAGCCTTTTACCGTTATGTATGGCAAGGAAAGAAGTCGAGAGTTTCCAGACTGATATTACGCCGCCCTAGAATACAAGGGGGCCTTGCGGTCCCGGACCTGACCCTTTATTATAAGTCGGCACAACTGACACAACTTCTACAATGGTCCTCGGGAAGGGGCAAGGTCTGTTGGGTTGACATAGAGAATGACTGCATTGCCCCCTCATGTCTCTCACACTTACCCTGGAGGCATCTCTCTGTGATTGAACGGGCTCACATATTACCCACCACTGCTCACACATTGTCTATATGGGCTAAGGTTAAATTTCGCATGTCCTTAACCACCACTACATCTGGGCTGCTTCCCTTAAAAGATAACCCGCTCTTTCCCCCGTGGAATGGGGAGGAGGGACGAGCATTTGACTGGTGGCACAGGAAGGGCTTTACGACACTGGGAGCGGTGCTGCTGCAGGGGAAATTCCCCCGGTGGGAATATTTTAGAGAGTCACATGACATCCCATTAAGGGAGTTTCACCGATACTCTCAGATTCGACATTTTGTAAGTAGCCGCTTGAATATGGGCACCCCTGTAGTGACCTCATTTGAAAGCCTAGTAACGAGAGGTTCAAGCACTTCGGGAGCAATATCCCAATTGTATAGTCTTCTCCTCCGCCCGTCTCTCGAGCGCCAGTGCTCATACCAACATCAATGGGAACTAGACCTGGGTCGCCAATTTTCCCGGGAGGAATGGGAGGCGATAACGGAGTCCTCGATGGGGATAACGACATGTATTTTGATCAAAGAGAATTGTTACAAGGTACTCTCCAGGTGGTACCTAGACCCGGCCCGACTACAGAAAATATATCCCACACTCACTGGCTTGTGTTCTAGAGGCTGTGGTCAACGAGGTTCGTTTTATCACATGTGGTGGGAGTGTGGGCTGGTAACTGTCCTGTGGTCTTCAGTTTTTGCTATGATCTCCCGTGCCTTGGGTCTGGCAGTCTCTCCTGATCCCGCTCTGGCTCTTCTCAATAGTCCGTCTAGACGACATGGTCTATCGCGCCCCTCTCTTCGACTGACACACCGTATTTGTACTTCAACCCGCATTTGTATAGCCCGATCCTGGAAACGAGACCTTCCCTCACTACCGGAGATAGTTGCGAAAGTGTGGTTTTTATATAAAATGGAACGCCTAACAGCACAATTACATGACACGCTCCAACAATGCACAAAGATTTGGGATCCTTGGGTTACGTCGCAGACTATGACGTAATCGAGTATAGTAATGTGGGACACTGAGACCTTGATTTAAAGTTTTTTTTTTTTTTTTATTATTATTATTTTATTTTTTCTCTTCTTTTTGGTATTATTTCTGTTGTTAATAAAGTTGTTACTATGTATAATTCGCAGGCTCTCTCGAGGTACCGTTATGCCTCAGGGAAAGAAAACAGGTTCAGTTTTCCTATATAAGTCTACTCTTGTTCCTGATTTCCTGAGATTATGCACCGCTCTATGTGCTTTCATGAGTGCCTTATTGTTGTATTACTGAAAATCCAATAAAAATTATTTTCAAAAAAAAAATTCAATTTTAATTGTATTTTTTGTTATAATATACAGACAGGACATGACGTATACATATAAAAATGATATATTATGAATCTGCGGAGTCTGCCGGAAAGAACGATATATAATATGTCTGGGTCATGTAATAAAATGTGGCTTCAAATCGCGTTTAAACATGATGAGCGAAAGCGGTAAAAATGAGCTCAGCACACAGCGGTGAAATGCCTCAGCAGTGAAGGGGTTAAGAATGGTAGACCATCAACATCTGGGTGGATGGAGGTTGACCTCCCTAAGCTATGGTGTCTTGACAACCTGACTCTCTGCAAAACCTTTTGCAGCAATGACTGGAATCTGGTTACATATTTTATTACATATTTTCTTTGGACTCGTCAATATCTGGATTCTTAGATTTTGCAGCCCATTATTTTATCACGTATGATACGTTTTCAAGTAGTTTTAAAAATTCATCATTTATGTTATGCTTGCAGAGTGATTTGCTCTTGCTTATTTCACCCGCAGAGCATAATTTGTTTTGGAACAACTCAACAGAAACTATAGAGGTTATCCACTAACCTCCGACCTTGCCACCGAATTGCACCGATCGCTGCAATTTCAGGCAGCTCATCAATTCATTAAGCTGTCAATTTGTCAAATACAGGTGAATTGACAGTGAAATATAGTGCAATTCGGCGACGTTCGGGCGGCAGCGAAAATGCCCCATAGGAGACTACCGTGTGATCTAGTCACAGAATGCCAAATTGTACCGAAATGTGAGAGAAATGCCCTGATTTTTCGTATTTCATTTAGACAGGTTTGAACATAATATCTTGTTTTAAAAAGACTTTATTTTTTGCATTTTCAGCAAATATCCATTTTATTTTTTTAAAACACCTTTTAGTATTTTTTAGACAAAATTTTCAATTCCCAATTTTTTTAAAAAGGCTTTTTAAAAAATTCGGTAACAGACCATTTTATTACTTTTTAAAGGAACTTTTTTACTATTTAGACTCATTTTAATAATTTTTTATTGGATTAAACACCCATTAAGAGAATAAGAGCTCTATTACATTCTCCGCGCAAAAGCGCAATTTTTTTTGCATGCAGCGTTAAACGTTAACGCGCGTAAATTAACGCTGGTATTGTGATCCGAGCGCAACTTTTCATCCGTCCGAAAATATCTCACATAAAAAATACGCGTGAAAACGCGCGCAAATTAACGCTGTGCGCAGAAATCAGTAGGCAGACTGTTTTTTCACTGACGTCCAATAACTGCTTCAGTAACACCAATTTTGGTAAAAATTCAGTGACCATTCGATAATGTATTCATCGTATTTTTGGTAAAATGGAATCATCGGAACACAAAGCACGGTGCTTTGGGAATAGATCCTTATATCTCACTGTTCATCCGCTGGAAAACCTTCCTAAACCCCTTGTTTGCCAGAAAAATATCAGAAAGTATTGAATGCTAAACACGCATGTTACTCTGTCTAACCTGCAGGAGGCGCTGTGACTTCTTTATATGTTAAGGATGTTCTTCTGACCATTATCTCTGGTTTCTTTAAGAAGGTCAGCCGAAACAGAAATCTATCAAATAATATATATGGAATGCCTCTCGACGTGTATTATAAGGCAAATGGAACAGTAAAATAGTATCTATAAGTTTTGTTCATTAAGGTGTAGCACACAATGCGTACATACCACAAAAAATGTCAATTTTGATTGGGATTTAAAATACAAAGGCCCCTATTACATTCTTCGCGCAGTGCGTTTTGCGTGCGCAAATGCGCATTTGCGCGAGGGGCAAAAGCCTTTGCGCTGAACGTCGTATTACAACCTTTGCGCAACCTTTGCGCAAACGATGAGCGTTATTGTTTAACGCAGATGGACCTGCACGAGCGTGATGAACTGTGTGCGTCCTATACTTAAAATTGTGAGGGCAAATTCGTTCGTGCGCTGGTACGCGGATGGTATTTCAATCGATGCGCATCTTTTTACGAACGACGTTTGCGCGCATAAATTTTAACGTCTTTGAAATGCTGGTGATAAATGCAAATCTGAACGTTCTGGCCGAATCGAAAAACACCAGCACGAAAAAAAATACAGCACAGTATAGTTACACATTCTACACATACCCAAACAATAAAATTGTGAATTCGTGCCTGTTTTTTTTATTGCTTCAGCATGTATACACAGATTTACTTTGACAGGCGCAAAAACGTAAGTGAGTCAATTTAGGTAAATTGATGTCAATTAAGGTTCTTAAATCTGAATGGCTGAATCCCGTGAAAAAAACAGTCCACGCACTGATTTGCGTGCGCTATGTTACTGCGCGCGTATTACACTTTGTTTTGCGCGTCCTTTTTACGAACGTTATTTTTTGACGGATGATAGAAACATGATAGAAACATTTAAATACGTAAAGGGAATCCACAAGGTAGAGGAAGGGAGTATATTTAAAAGGAAACAAAGTAGCAAAACAAAAGGACATAGTCTTAGATTAGAGGGGCAAAGGTTTAAAAGTAACATCAGGAAGCATTATTTTACTGAGAGGGTGGTGGATACATGGAACAGCCTTCCAGTAGAAGTGATAGAGGCCAAAACAGTAATTGAATTTAAGCAAGCATGGGATAGGCATAAGGCTATCCTAAACAAAAGATAAATCCAGGTAAAGTATCCATGTAATTGGGCAGAATAGATGGGCCGAAAGGTTCTTATCTGCCGACATTTTTCTATGTTTCTATGTTTCTTTGAGAAAATGCATTCGGATTGGAATACCACGTTAATTTTTGCGCGATAACGCTGGACGATGCGCGCAAACAAATTTGCGCTGCGCGAACGAAATTGCGCAAAGAAGAATGTAATAGGGGCCAGAATAAATAGGAAATGGTCTTATTTCATCTTTTTTATACTTTATCAAATATTTAATATTATAGCGGAATCATGCAACGGATTAAATCCTATATTGCGCATCTAACATCAGATTAGCATCATGGAAACAAAGCTCGTGATCACACAAAACGCCTCTTGTGATCTGCTGTGAAACCCATCGCTGGCCACAAGAGAAGAAGTATAAACCAGTGTTAAAGGTTTCACGGGTAATAGAATCCAGCCCTAAGTCACTACTCCATTCAATTAGGCAAATAATATTAACCACCCACCTTTTTCTATAATAGAAGAGTGTTGTTTCATCAGTGAGTCTGACAGACACAGTGGTGTGGTTAAGGATTGTAAGCTTAGACGTTCAAGTCGTTAATAAATGATAAAGTCAGATTGTATTTATAGTTCAGAAAAATGACTCCTGACATCTCTTTCACTGACTTGTCTTTTGTTTGTGTATCTTAAGTATCTTAATTAAAATTGTGCTATTACACCAGCAGCCTACTTTACCAAGCACTGAAAGACTGACCCCTTTATAGTCAACAGGTTTCGCGTGGTCCGCCTTTGCGGGTTTCCTTCCTTTCTCTCTCACTTTAATGCAGAATGCAACAGGAATAAAGAGCTAGAACAGCAATGCATAATAAGGAGAGACCTGATTATCAGGGTTATTCAGAGAGTGGTGAAAAGCAGGAGAATGACTGGAGAATGAAAAATTCTAGGTCAAAATAGCCGATTTGGAAAGTGAGATGAAAGGGAGAATTTTTCTGGTTTGGCTATTTTGACCTAGAATTTTTCATTCTCCAGTCATTCTCCTGCTTTTCACGCTCTCTGAATAACATTGATATATATCTACTTTTACTGTTCGTGTTCTGATTTCTGGTGAAATAATCTCTTTTTACTGACTTTGCAAAGATTAAAAAGTGTTTTTGTCTAACTTCCAGGGGTCAAGTCCTAAACAAAGAAGCGCAGGAACTCACTAAGATTCCGTCCCCCACTTAGCACTTATCATGTAGCGCCAAATCAATCACACACTCATATCTGACATATTTATGTATGTATGTGGATTTTATTGAAAATATATGATAACTCCTATGTTTATTGTGAGTTAACAGGGAAAGATATGATTAAACACCTGAATATAAGCTTTAAAGTGTATGGGACCAATGGGCACTAAGTTCCCTCTGCAGAAACACAGGGTTATTCAGAGAGCGGTGAAAAGCAGGAGAATGGCTGGAGAATGGAAAATTCTAGGTTAAAATAGCCGATTTGGAAAGTGAGATGAATGGGAGAATTTTTCTGGTGTGGCTATTTTGGCCTAGAATTTTCCATTCTCCAGTCATTCTCCTGCTTTTCACCGCTCTCTGAATAACCCTGATAGGTTTCACACAGAAATTGTTATTTTGAGTTAAAAATGAAAATAAATTTCATTTGCTAATTTTAAATTTTTCTGTATTCGTTTATCCTTTACAGAAATATTGTTGAAATGTTAAATTCTGACCTTCTAGATCGGGTCCCTTATCTTACACAATTTCAAACGGGGTCTGCATTATTATCATATTGTCACAGGGTCCGTCATGTGGTATAGGTAGCCCTTTAGGCAGGATTGCTGCTGGCTGCATATTACAGAGAGCAGGACAACAGGAAGAGCAAGGGTTAAAGGAGAGAACAACACCAGACTGGCACCCAGCAGCAACCTAAAAGGAACCCTGATCTATTCTAGATACGGTCCTTAGAATGGCCATCTAATCTAAGGGGAGGGGACCTCACTGCTGGGTGACACATAGAACCAGAGACAGGACACTTGGGACAAATCCAGAGATGTAGTAGTAAACAATAACCGAAGTCAGAAACCAGAACGGGTAGTCATACAAGCTAGCAGTCAGTAAACACAGCAGATCAAGGAGCATAGGGATAACACAACAGAATAGTCAGATAAGCAGGCCAGAGTGGTACACAGGAGTTCAAAGTCATATAGAGAAACAAAACAACAAAATAAGATAACAGACACGTCACTTGGAGGAGCAGACAGACAAAAGAGACAATATACCAGAAATAGACTGAACACTGCAAAACAAGGACAAATAACAGAAGTAATACAACACAGGAACAAAATACACTAGCAGAACCTCAGGGAGCAATGTCTCCTGCAAGAGCCCTAAGCATTGGGAGTGACAGGATATATATATATAAGGAGTGGGGCAGAGCAGGCAGGTCATGTGATTCCAGGCCAGACCAGCTACAGGGGAATCCAGAAGGAGAAGGAGAGCAATCGTTAGCACAGACAAGGTAAGAACTAATCCGGATCAGCTCACAATGGGGACCGGGGCTGGAAACGTGATACATACAGGCAGAAAATACCTGTGTGTTAGATACAGTAACTGTGATAAAGATAAATAATAAAATGTTCAGATCTCCTGCTTATGGGGATTTGTAGTGATCATAATGAGATTATTAGCAATGCAGCTTCCACAAAATACCAACAGAATATAAAAATAATATCTGTATGTGACATAATGCCTGTATAGGGAAATTACAGCAACACCTTGTATCTGTACTGTACAGGGATTTTCAATTATTATAACAACCTGATTCTTATTCCTGTACAGCAGGGAGTGACCTCAGAGCTCTCCTTTTTTCTGTCCTCTCCCTGGCTGCTGTAATACAGCACTAATCCATTTGAACATTTTGTTACAGTGAGGTTTAGTGCTGCTGTTTGGTAAAACAACGGATTCTGTTTCTCCACAGGGGACCCACTATATTAGCTACAAAAAGGTGTGAAAATGGTCTTTTGATATGCTACTGAGTGCTTTTCAATGCATTGCAATGCAAAATCTAAATAACCTGATTTTGGGTGTGAAAGGGTTAAACCGGAGGTCCTCAAGCTTTAACAAATATAGGTTGGGCACCTCTTCTCCAGAATTCTAAAATCCAGAAGACTCTGAAACTCAAAGTTTTCTGAGCCGTCTGGAGTTTAGTCTTTCCGGACCAGAGGGGGCTCCATATGGTAGTTGCTGCTCGGGAACCTGCCCCCCCCAAGCGATGCAGCATTCTGAAGTCCAAGGTGGGCTGTGTGTGACATTCTAGCTCTGTGCAACCCAAGCATGTGACATGCTGCCCAGGGCATTGCTGAGTCCAGGCATCATGTCTGCGAAGAAACACTTCAGATTGCTCCTGGTGTGCTTACACGCTGAAAGCTGCTGCAGGAAGATCGCAGCTCTCTCGTCATTGGCTGTCTGCAATGATGGCGATCGGTTTGCTGGGAAAGGAGATGAGTTGGAGGACGGCCAAAAAAACGCATCAGATTAGTTGTGACGCTGCCAGGACGCTCACCTCAAGCGGCGGCTGGCTCCAGGCAGGTGTCACCGCGGCAGCCTCCACATTCTCTGAGGCGGTTGGGAACGTCCTGGGGTTCTGCGCCGCCTCTAGCGGGCCTCTCACAGCCTCTCTGTGCCTACTCCAATGGTGTCAGCGCCGTCACTCCATCCCGTCCACGCTGGGCGGGGCGGGGCGGTTCTCGGCGCCTGACATCATCGGGACACGTGCATACGCCCGGATTGGTTGTTCAATCAAAAGGGGACGATCCCCAGATCCGGCAGACCTGATGGGGAGCTGCACTGGCCACCTACGGGTCCTGATTGGCTGCTCCTATAGGGTGAGCCAATTGTCTGGTGGGGGTGCTCCTGGGGAGGGGCTAGACTACCTCTCTGCCTATATAAGGATTCCCTGGTGAGTCTCTCATTGCTTCAACGTTGTATCACTCCTTGCAGTGCTTACTGTTGGGAAGCTACGCATTCATGATTTTCTTGTGTACCGTTTCTTGGCTAAGTACCAAACCATTCCTGTTTCACCTCCTGTTCCTGACCACAGTTTCGTCCCTGACAATGTCTTTTGTTTTTTTTGGGGTTTTTTGAGAAAGGATTTTACCAGGAAGGATACATTGAGATTTCTCTCGTTTTCAAGTATGTCCTGGGTGGCGAGTATGTACCGTTAGGTGTCTTGCCCAAGGACACTTACTGGAGAGGTGCTCCTGCCGGGATCAAACCTGTGTCTCCACAGTCTCTCTCCATGCAGAGCAGTGATGTTACCTCTACTCCACCCAACCGGTGGTACCGTGATTCTAGTCCTTGTATTCCATCTCTGCAACTGGATTCTAGCTCCCGCCCACCAACCCTGACATTAGCGGTTAAGCCCAAAAGCAACCAGGATGCTCCATGGCGCACAGGGGTTAAAAAAACTATTTGTGTACAGCATCATACATCAGTATATGATTTTGCATCATGAATTTCCAATTCTTGTGTTTCCAGTACACTCTATAAATATGCATTTTACAATTGATTTGAAACTGTTCTTTTTGAGTGTTAGATACCGGACTATTACACGGAATCACTCATGATGGGGGGAAGTGAATTGAAAAATGCAAATGAGGGCAAATCAATGCAAGCAATAGATCGCTGCGTCCTTTTTTTTTCTTTCAAACGCAGGAATTTCTTTTTCCATTTTGCTAATTAATTCATGATTATATCACGGAAAATATTCTATGTGTTTTACCTTTCGCTAGGATTACAAACTTGAGATAACAGTGGAACAGTTCTGGGAAAGCAGAAATTTTACAGACGCAGGAGTGCAGTGGACAGTGCTTTTAGCGAGATTATATTCGGAATGTAAATGTAACCATCTCTGCGCACATTTCCAGGCTTCAACTGTGATAGAAATATCACAATGTCAAAGATCGGGTGCATCACCTTGGGTATAATATAGGACCCTAATCCCGTGATGCCCTTAAGCAGAGTGCTTCAGCTATACAGGTGTAATTTTTTCATGACTTAGTCCATCCGAGACGGTCCCAGCTTGCACCTCAGGTGTTGTACCTTTTTACTGTATGTTAATGCCTCCCATATAGTAGGACTACCAGCTGAGGAAGCCACTCAGGCGAAACCTGTTCTGGTAACTATTTTTAATAAATATGTTTTCTTTTTAACATCAATGCTGTTTACCTTTATTCCTGACCAAGACGTTTTTTTGGAATTTCCTTAAAAATTCCTCATGTCCATTTTAAGGAGCCAACTAGGGCTCAGGAAAATGTGAGTTCTAAATTGTCTTGCTCCTATTATACCCCCACACTGTGTGGTTGCAGTATTATGCTAGGGTATCCCTGGTGTATATCTATTTCTACTACAGGGAAATTCCATTTAAGTTTTGAGAATTAACTGAGGGGTTGATGGGCATCTGAAAAAAACCCCGCTAAAAACCCATAGAGGAATCCACCCCAGAGCTAAGTGTGGGCTCATTAAAATGTGAGTAGGATATATGCATATGTAACATCTACTACCCCGAACCTACGGACTGCGCAACCTTTGTCATTTTTTCCTTACATCACTCCTGGAAGGCACTATCCATAAGGGGGTGAATTTTTTGAAGAGAGAACATTGAACCTTATATATGGACATGTATTGTGTATAATTCTGCTAACCAGTGGACTGTTAACTGGCGCTGCGTTGTTTTCTTTCTGTTCAATTGTATTTGGTCTTTAGAGGAACCTCCACTCACTACGTTTCAGCGAGCAGATTGTGCACTAATTTCTGGTGGGCGCTTCACCCCTTTTTTGAAATGTCTCCTATAGTTTAGCAATAAAGAGCCATTATCGTCAAAAAATTTCCTTATTGTGTTTATTTTATGTTGCTCAAATCTTACATGTGCTTTGTTTTTCTCTTGTTTAGTTAAGAAAATATATGTGTCACTGGGTGCATCCATTGTGTGATCTTTTGTGTTGTAAACTTCCCTTTCCACAGTATCTTTACAACACTTGCTCCTCACTGTGTGGCTTTGGCCATAGAATTTAGTCTGTTGGTGGATCACTGACTCAAATCATTGTATCGCGTGTGATGTATTCAAAGGATATCCCCAAGGGGTAGATTAGCAGTCTTTTAAGATCCCTGTCTTATCTCATTCAACTGCCATCTCTTATCTCACTTAACCTCCAGAACAATAGCCTTATCTAAAAATTCCCCTCCTCCACCACATTAACTGTTAGATAATGTAGATTAAATGCACAAAAGCCACAAACTTTTGCAGGGTTATTCAGAGAAAGGTGAAACTGGAGAACTTTTGGAGAATTGAAAATTCTAGGTCAAAATAGCCAAACCAGAAAAATTCTCCCATTTATCTCACAATTTTGACCTAGAATTTTCACTTCAAAAGTTTTCCAGATTTTCACCCCTCTTTGAATAACCATGTTTGTATTTTGCCTCATAGGAAAAATACACAGAATGGAAACAAGCGATCAAAACCTTACTTTATGTTTCATTTTTATGTGTAATTGCTTCAAAGAAAAAAGGAGAAAGAAAAAACAGCAGCATGTGTTTTATAATGTGTTTTTATTTGTAATGCACAAGTAATCTAGTTGCAGCTTATGTAGGTAATAGTGTCCCTTTAATGTGCTCCTAGCATATGAAGAAGCTATTCCAAACAGCTCATTTTTCATCAGTGCCTGATGCGCTTCAGCACAATCACTTAACACATGCACTACATCAAACCCCACCGAAAAATCCATACTCACCTTAGATCCCTCGCTGGACAGAGAAGAGTGATCCGCCGCTTCCTCGCTCTGCGGGCAGCTGCAGACAAATATTTCCCAAGTTCCTCTTGAAATCCTTTTGTCGTTCCAGCCGGACCTGACTCATGCGAGTTCCCATCTTTCACCATGGAGTTCTATGGACTCCTGGAGCTGATAACACCACAGCACTAACAGCTCTAAAGTATTGTGATTAGAGCTGCCGAGAAAGTGTCTCGGTCGGAATACAGTTGTTAAACGACTGACGCCAATGGAAAACAGCAGACGCTTAGGTTTTCCTATAGTGTCTAACAATTAACACCAACCTTGGAATATGGTCCATAATGTTCTAAAATGTAGTAATTGGATGTAGGTATTTCCCTTCTAATAGCAATCAGCCAAAAGAATTATCAAATGCGCTATAAAATAAAAGAAATAAACAATTTAGTGGGATCCTTCACAGCTCTTAAGGGCAGAATAAAGCTTTAGAGTTACATAGTATACAGTATGTTTCCCGTGTCCCTCCATATACGATGAGAGGAAGCAGTGGATCATGCCCTCCTCTTTACCATGGGATAAGAGGGGAGTTTGACATTTGTTTATGCTTTTTTATTGTTCTTTTTTTAAGTCAAGCAGGCAGTGCTATCACCGACATTGTTGCCGTGACCTAGGAGAGGAAGAATAGTGTACATGAAGACTCACACGTCTGCCCATCCAGTTTCCAATATAATAAAATACTGAAACTGAAAACTTTATAAAGAAAGGACTAAAGCGGTTATTCACTAACCTTCGTATTGGCCCCAAATTGCGCCAGACGGTGAGTTTTACCATTTCGTGCAATTAAAGGCCAATTTGTCTATTCACTAAGCTGCCAATTTGGCAAATAAAGGCGAATTGAAAGCAAAATACGGTGCAATCTGCTGGCATTTGGGGCACTTTAATTGTCCCATTCAAGACTATCATGCCTTCTATTCACAGAACACCAAACTGCATCACAATACCGGGGAAATACCCTGATTTTTGGTGTTTCAATTCGACAGGTTTAAACAGGCGAATCCCATAGGACTTTGTGAATAGACACTTAAGAAGAAAGAGAGAGAAAGGAAAATCAATTTAGAAGGAGGCCGAAGAAAAAAATAGGAGGGGGTAGATCCAAATTCAGAATAGAAAGAAAATAGACGTAAAAATATAAAAATGACTTACGAATGATGACTCAGAAACAAGCTAAGCATCACGGCAAAATCTCAATGTAACAACCCAAATCTGAGGAATGTAGCAGTTCGGGTAAGGGCCACTTACCTTCCATGACCTATACACCTTAAAAAAGGGGCAACGTATAGTGTGTGGATCTGTGCATTTGTATCTCCATTCCAGTTAACTGTCAATCAGGGAACCATGAATTACACTTCCTGGTCTTGGTCAACGATGAGCACTAATACTATATAGAAAGAAGAACAAAAAGGTAGGCTACAAGGGTGCTTGCCGACACCTCCATACAGAAAGAAGAGCAAAAGGTAGTCTGTGAGTAAAAAGTTACAGTTACAAGTATGTATAAAGTGCCCACAAGTTCCGTAGCGCTGTACAAAAGGGAGAGACAGAATAACAAATATACATATACACATTACACACACCAAATTGTAGGAGAGAAGACCCTGCTCGAGAGCTTACAATATAAGAGTAAAGGGTTCTCGTTCAGCAGTATGTTTTTTTGTTTATTCACAAGTATACCAGTACATAATGATACCTTTTTTTATTGGACTAACATTACATTTAAAAGACAAGCATACGGGAGTATACCTCTCTTCTTCAGATCTGGAAGCTTTACTAATCAATATCCTAGAATTGAACATTAAGACATTAAGGGACACATGGGTGGGGGGGTTAGATGTCGTAAATAGTGAGAGTCAATTGGTATGTTCAAAATCGGAAAATAAAAACATGAGAGATCTTAGGCCCATAAAACTACAGTGATAAGATCATGACAACTTGAAAGAAAAAAACAAAAACAAAAAAGAAACACAAGTCAGTGTAGGCTGAAAAAGACACAAAAAATGAAACAAAAAATAAAAATCAAGAACAAACAAAACACCAGCCAGGATTCTGAATGTTATGTGTTAAGATAATGGGTTGGAAAGCCAGAGTCCACATTAAGTCCTTCTTTTATGGTGTTAAACTATGTGATCATTTTCATTTCCAATGTCTTACATTCACTAGGGTCTTTAAAATTTCCTATTTTAATACTGAGATTTTGAATGGAGTGGCCTGTCAGATTAAAGTGATGTTCTGCCGAGGTACAATATGTATTTTCCTGATGGTTCTTGATGGAGTGTCTGTGCAGGTTCATCCTGAGTTTTAGTTTAAATTTGTTTATTCACTAATACTATATGACAGGGACTTGCAGGCACATACAAAAAAAAAGTGGACTTTGCTTTCTATAATATCTCATTCATAATGTCTTGAAAAAACAAAAAGTGTCCCTTTAAAGTCATTGGCCATGACCACAACTGGCTTTTGCAAGGTTAACTAGTATTTTCCATTCATTTTCCAATTCGAATACATTGAATTCCGTTTCATTAATTGCACTTTAAATAGAACATTGTGATACTTTATTGCCTTTGTCTGCTGCTCTGTCCCATTGTCTAGTAGCAGAAGTAATATGCTAGTTCAGCAAATATCACTTATGTTTCCAACTAAGACAGCTTTCTATTTTTACGCAGCAGAGCATCCTTTCTGCTTCTAGTGGAACATTTCCACAACCTATTTATATATTAGCCTACCTGCAGCATCAGGCGTATCACTATCCAAAAACGAATATTCCATTCCATTCATGATCGTTTTCTGTGGCTTTTATCAAAATCCTTCTTTACTAATATTCAATCGTGATCAATGCAACGGAAGCTACAACAGTACGAACATTTAAAACATGCAATTAATAATATATTTTTTCGGTTTTAAAAACATTCTTTTTTTTTAATCGGAAAATATAGTTGTCATGATATCGTGTTCATGGTGCAGGTAGAGCCCAAGCGTTGGGGACACACTGCTGGCAGACAGGCTGCAATGAAAGGAACAGGTAGGTTTATTTTGAATGTTCAGGGTAAATTACATAAATCAGAGGGAAAAGAGAAAACAAAACAAAAACAAGTTGGGGCAGGATACACATACAGCAGTGGCGGAACTACCAGGGTCGCAGCGGTCACAATCGTGACCGGGCCCTGGCAATTCCGCCACTTGAGGGGGGCACACTGGCTTTTGGAGACTGGCGCAGCGGCGAGCGAGTGCTGCACTATTTTTTCAGCAGCGCGATCGGCCTTCCGATGATGAGCCTCGGCTCGACACATGATAAATTTTACAGATGTTGAACACATCTCAATGAAGAAACAATAACTCTTAAATAATGTGTAATTCGACTCAAACTAGAATATTTTTTTCTCCCATTTATTGATATTTTCCTAAACTATACAAAACCCTCATTGCCTTCACTTGCAAAATAGAAATATATATATGTTTATGTGTATTAAAGTATTGTACATTAATGCATCCACCCAAATTTACTCACACACTTCCTTAAATACCTTTAAGCTGAAAGAATGATTTTCCAGTCTGATGAGATACTTCTTTTGGTCCTCCAGAATCTATGCAGTTGCAGGGGTCAAGTCCAAAAATAATAATTGTGGGAACTCATCATGATCCCTGTCCCCCAATCAGCAATTTTCATCTTGCACTTAACAGAAACACACTCAAATGTGATATTTTAATATATACACTATATTGCCAAAAGTATTCGCTCACCCATCCAAATAATCAGAATCAGGTGTTCCAATCACTTCCATGGCCACAGGTATATAAAATCAAGCACCTAGGCATGCAGACTGTTTTTACAAACATTTGTATAAGAATGGGTCGCTCTCAGGAGCTCAGTGAATTCCAGCGTGGAACTGTGATAGGACGCCACCTGTGCAACAAATCCAGTCATGAAATTTCCTCGCTCCTAAATATTCCACAGTCAACTGTCAGCTGTATTATAAGAACGTGGAAGTGTTTGGTAACGACAGCAACGCAGCCACGAAGTGGTAGGCCACGTAAGCTGACGGAGCGGGGTCAGCGGATGCTGAGGCGCATAGTGCAAAGAGGTCGCTACTTTCTGCAGAGTCAATCGCTACAGACCTCCAAACTCCATGTGGCCTTCAGATTAGCTCAAGAACAGTGCGCAGAGAGCTTCATGGAATGGGTTTCCATGGCCGAGCAGCTGCATCCAAGCCATACATCACCAAGTGCAATGCAAAGTGTTGTATACAGTGGTGTAAAGCACGCCACCACTGGACTCTAGAGCAGTGGAGACGCGTTCTCTGGAGTGACGAATTGTGCTTCTCCATCTGGCAATCTGATGGACGAGTCTGGGTTTGGCGGTTGCCAAGGAGAACGGTACTTGTCTGACTGCATTGTGCCAAGTGTAAAGTTTGGTGGAGGGGGGATTATGGTGTGGGGTTGTTTTTCAGGAGCTGGGCTTGGCCCTTTAGTTCCAGTGAAAGAAACTCTGAATGCTTCAGCATACCAAGACATTTTGGACAATTCCATGCTTCCAACTTTGTGGGAACAGTTTGGAGCTGGCCCCTTCCTCTTCCAACATGACTGTGCACCAGTGCACAAAGCAAGGTCCATAAAGACATGGATGACAGAGTCTGGTGTGGATGAACTTGACTGGCCTGCACAGAGTCCTGACCTCAACCCGATAGAACACCTTTGGGATGAATTAGACTGGAGACTGAGAGCCAGGCCTTCTCGTCCAACATCAGTGTGTGACCTCACAAATGCGCTTCTGGAAGAATGGTCAAAAATTCCCATAAACACACTCCTAAACCTTGTGGACAGCCTTCCCAGAAGAGTTGAAGCTGCTATAGCTGCAAAGGGTGGACCAACGTCATATTGAACCCTATGGATTAGGAATGGGATGTCACTTAAATTCATATGCGAGTCAAGGCAGGTGAGCGAATACTTTAGGCAATATAGCGTATATATGTGGAATTTACTGAAAATATATGGTACATTATAGATATTATTATTTATGCTTAACAGGGAAACAAATGATTGAATACCCGAATACAAGCTTTATAGTGTGTGGGACCAATGGGAACTCAGTCCCTTCTGCAAAAATAGTGTTGGAACTGCGTACCCATGCATTCCCCATTGACCCTTTCAGTTTGGACTAGAAATAGGTGCAACATCCTTCTCTCCATGGGTGTTCCTCACTTTTTACACATTGTTTATGGGAAAGGTGCTGATAGTTTCTAAAGTGGGTGATATTCTCTTAAACGTTGCCTTGCAAAGAGGCCAGTCCTAAAAAATGAACTAAAACAACTATCCAAGTTGCCTAGATTTAGATTTTCCACTCGATATTATAACATTGTTATGCAACTGGAATTATTACAGAACAACTTGTAAATGTCGAGCAGGTACTCATAGCTAAAAATAATCCACCATTTGTTTTTATTAACCATAAAAGTGCTGCAGAAATTCGAGGTCTAGCTACCAAAATCACAATTAAAACAAATAGGTGATGCTGATACAAAATATTGATTGTAATAATAACATTTGTAATTCTTGATCATTAGTAACATAAATATAGTATCAGGGTTATTCAAAGAGAATCGAAAAGTCACCGCACGTTCAGTGACTTTTCGTTCTCTTCATTTCGGTGCAGTTTGGCAATCCCATTTCGGCGACCCGGCGGTGTATTCAGCAAGCACCACAGGGCCATCGTAGTGCAGGGAAAAGTCGCCGCAAACCCGCCGAAAACTCACTGCAAACCCGATGAAGGCACACTGAAACCTGCACAAACATCTGGATTAACCCCGCTGAACACACCGGAGAAACCCGAGCAGGAGCCGATCACAGTGCAGAGCAGCCGCCGGAAAAAGCCGACACCGCAGACGAATGGAGTGAAAAAAGAAGAAAAAACAGTATGCTTGAATGTTTGAAAAGTAAAACGCTGTTTGCAAAGAAACTACAGGACGAAAATGTCTGAAATTTACATATAAGATCCAATGAATGATAATAAAAAGGGCTGTTACAGAAAAAAGAAAAAAACGATAAAAAAAGTTTTCAAAAAAATCCCAAAAAATGCCTAAAAGATCCTAAAAAAATCTAAAAATAGACTTTTTACTGCAGAATATTATAATGAATGGTTTATTAGATATTGAATTAAAACGGGAATATTTTTTAACATTGAAGCCTATGGGATTCGCCTGAATAAACCTGCCGAATGAAACCACCGAACAGCAGGGAAATTCAGCAACTTTTCACTGCTGGTTTGTGCTCTCTGAATAGATGAAGCATTGCTTCTCTATGGGGAATTCACTGCCGTCGAACAGGCACCGAACAGGCACCATATGTGCAGGCAATTTGCCAACATTTGGCAAACTGCCTGCTCTCTGAATAGCCGAATGGCCAGGAAAGGTAACCGAACACTGAATTTCAGCGTTCGGTTACCTTTCGCCAGCAATTCGAATCTCTTTGAATAACCCTGTAAAGTGGGTGAGATTTCCACATTAGTATAGCCATTTAATATAATAACTTGTTATTAGCTATATAGTATGGTTTACACCAACCCCTTCATGGCTTCATGGCAGCTGTGTTCCTGCATGACAGTGACCTCTTTCAGCAGGTTAACTGCCACATTACCAAATTGGTCGTAAATGGTTTGAGGAACATGACTTCAAGGTGACTATTTTAAGGTGTTTCCTTGGCCTCCAAATTCCCCAGATCCCAATCTGATTGAGCATCTGTGGGATGTGCTGGAATAACGATTCCAATTCAGGGAGCACCCACCTTCGCAATTTGCAGGACTTAAAGGATCTGCTGCTAATGTCTTGGTGCCAGATACCACAGGACACATTCAGAGGTCTCGTGGATTCCATGGTTCGATGCATCAGAGCTCCTTTGGCAGCACGAGGGGAACTACACGATAAGAAGGTGGTTTTAATGTTTTGGTTGATCAGAGAACATGCTCTGTCTATTGCACTTTCCATTGTCTACAGTTGGCACCCAGCTGGACAAACAGAAAAATATGATTACAACCCAAAATGAGGATTGATGTCCTCAACATGGGACCCTCCAAAAGTGTATGCTAATACACAGATCTGACTCTACCTCTCCAAAGGATAAGTTTCCATATACAGTAGCTGTGTTAGCGACAACTTAAAGCATGTTTTTAATATCATTGAAAATAAATACATGGTATATTAACACCAGAATGGTAATACTACATGGTGCCACAAGTTATGGCTATGTAGCATATGCCGACATATTCTATGTTTCTATGTCCAGTGAATGTGGGTATTGCTAAACAAAATCGTGCTGAGAGCTACAGTAGCTGTAATCAGTGCACGTTTTGCAAAGAATAACTCATGGAACACAACATTCACTTTTCTTGCTTCCGATTGTCACTTAGTAAACATCTTTGATCCTAACTTTTCACATCAAAAAGAATTTTAGAAAGGTTTTCTTATTGATGCGGTTTGATCACAAAAATGTTTCAGTACATCTATTATTTAAATATTATACAATATATATTTCTGTACATTCTTTTTAGGTTCTGTTAGAACACTTATTAACCACTTCCGTTCCAAGTGATTTTCCATAAAACCATTGTAAGGAACTTTTTTGTTTTAAATCACTCAATCACGAATTATACAATATGAACAATTTAGGAATTTTCGCAATGTATTTCTTACTGCAGTAGCCCTATTTGACAGGCAAATGTCACCATCTGGTGGCCAGAATGTGCTACTGCTGGGGCTCTGTGCTAAATCAGCTAGAAATCTGTATTTTAGACAGAGAGTCTCATATGTTCAAAGTGTTTTAGCACCTCTGGTATTGTGTTCAAGGTGGAAAATGTTTGGAGTAAATTCTAGAGTCCAATCGCAACCAAATTAAATTTTCAATAAATTAACTTCTTTTGCATTGCTCCGGAATTCGACTAAATCAAGCATACTTGATACAAGGGCACTAGCAGGTGCTATTGAAGAATGAGTATACTCGATCTTGGTAGGAAAGGGGTTAAATTTGCTGTTAGTTTTCCCTGTCCTTCTTCAGCTTGCTGCCCATATGCACTTTTACGGGCACTCGTGTTAGGCTAGGGTCAGACGAAAGCATTTTTCCCCGCGAACGTGAAAAAGTGCGTCCAAACGCATTGACGTATTTTTTCACGGAATGCACAAAAACGGTCAGACGACGCGCATTTTCGGGCGTGATTTTGTACGGATCGTCAATAAAACTCTTTTTGCGTCTGGACGTTATGTAGGCTGGACATTAGCAGAGTCTGACATCTCCTAATCACGCACACACGCCGCTATGCTGCAGCTGCGCACTCAGTACGTCAGTACTAGCGGTTCAGCGTTCTCAGAAAAATGCGTTCAAATTCCACTTGCGTTGCACGGCCGGACTTTTGTGCGGCTGTACATCGTATATTGGCCGTCATTGCCCGTCATCTGCTGCTAGTGTGGCCGTAATTATGTGTGCCAGAACGCACGTTAAAAGTGCGCTGGTCTGACCCCAGCCTTAAATAATTCCTCTTCTTCCACATGGTTTGCTTTGAGCATTATAATTGATGCACTTGATTACACTTTAAACATACAGTTGCAAGAAAGTTTGCGAACTCTTTCCAGTTATCTGGATTTCTGAGCTGATTACTAATAAAATGCACTCGTTTGACCTTCATCAAAGTCACAATTATAGAAAAACACAATCTTACTAAACTAATGATCCACAACAAGCTTTTCTTTTATTAATTGATGTCTTAATAAAACTATGAAGTCACTGGCAGTGCGTGGTGAAAACAGTAAGTTTCTCTAATCGTTTTTGATGTGCACGGGAACTTTAGGAGATATTCAGAGAGCGGATCTGGCCCCGAAATGTCACCAAACAGGGAATTTCCCCGTACGGTGACATTTTGGGGCCATGCGACTATTCAGAGAGCCGGCAGTTCGCCAAATTTTGGGGAACTGTCAGCAAGTACGGTGCCTGTTTGACGGGAGTGAAATCCCCATAGAGAAGCAATGGTTAATCTATTCAGAGACACCGAACAGCAGGGAAAAGTTGCCGAAGTGCCCAGATGTTCGGTGTTTTCATTCAGCAGGTTTATTCAGGCGAATCCCATAGGTTTCAATGTTCAAAATATTCCCGTTTTTATCCAATATCTAATAAACCGTTTATTATTTTAATCTGCAGTAAAAAGTCTCTTTATTTATTTATTTTTTTTTAGGATCTTTTAGGCATTTTTTTGGCAATTTTTTTTCCATTTTCTTTTTAAAAGCGCAAGTTCTTTTTTTCTGTAACAGCCCTTTTTATTATCATTCATAGGATCTTATATGAAAATTCCAGACATTTTAGTTCAGTAGTTTTTTTGCAAACAGTGTTTAAATTTTGACACTTTCAAGTGTATTGTTTTGTTTTTTTTTAATCCGTTTGTCAGCTTGTCGGCTTTTTCCGGCAGCTGGTCTGCGCTGTGTATAGCGGCTCGTCGACTTTTTCTGACGTGTTTTTTGCGGCAGCACCGGCGGGTTTTCAATGGGCTTTCGGCAGGTGTTCGGCGGGTTTGTGGCAGGTTTTCTCTGCACTCCAGAGGACCCTGCGGTGAATGCTGAATTCACTGCAGGGTGGGGAAATTTGATTCCCCGAAGTGCGGGGAACAAGGGAGCACCGAAATGTCTGCAGCATTTCGGTGCTCTCTGAATTACTCCCCTTTGTTTCTGCGGAAATAGTTAAGCCAGCCTTTTCTGGGTAATTTTGACAGCAGAAAAAAAAAGTGACTCAAATTGCTAAATCAACTTGAATTTGTTTGCTGTAGAAATCAGAAAAGGCTTAGCAATATTTTTTTGCTTTTATGCACAATTTTACCTTGCGTTCTGCATATGTTTTACCTTCTGAAAGAAATTTTGCCTACTGGATTCCAATCAGAGCTCACAGATTATATTTGTAAAGTGCTTCATCATCAAGTGAATATCTCCCCAGCTGATCCTGGAGACCAGAACTGCAGTACCTCCATTTGGCCAGCAGATGGTAACATTTACCTGCCAAACAGGTTATTACGATAAGGAATACATTGGGAATTTTCCCAAATATTTCTTCCTGTATAATTAACCCCTTCACTACCAAGAGGTTTTCTAAAAAAACATTGTCGGAAACAAGTGTTTTTGTACAATCATTTTAATTAATTATACAGTAAGAAAAAGTTCTTACTTTAAGTGACCTATTTTGGCCAGTAGATGGCACCATCTAATGCCAAATTGAGTTACAGCCGTTACCGAGCAGCAGGTGGTTTTCTTTCCCCCTCCTGCATCGGCTGCTGAAAGTCTGCTATATCAGGGCATTCATCAGCCGATTTTACAGTTTTAGCTCTATGCGCATTATGTCCACAGGGCTAAAACTTTGGGGGCACCTTCTGCAGCCCAAAAGCAAACTAATTTAGTTTGCAGCAAGCAATTTTTATTTGCTTTTGGGCTGCAAATCAGCAGATCGAGATATCTCGATATCGGGGCACCGGATGGTGCCTTTGAAGCTCGAGATGTCTCGATCTTGGTAGTGAAGGGGTTAAATGATTTGCCAAAAGAAACACTGGTTCATGACAGTAGTTTTCTGGAAAAAACCTTGTTAGAGAATGTGGTAATACACTACTGTCACGTCCTTGTATCCAGAAGCAGGAACCTCAGTGCAGGGATGGCGACCTGTACGTTGTCATCACTTAATTGAGAGGCTATGCACGTGGTTAACTGCTCTCTTATGAAAGTGATAGTGATGCCAGGCTAAAGATGATGATGAGATGATACTTGGCAGAGCTGGTATCGTACAGGATTAAAATGCAACGTGATAGCAGAATGGAATATATAACAGCAAGTCGGTATAGCGAGGCTCACAACAGACGTATGGAAACAAAGAAAAAGGTTGTAGCTTGGTCAGTAGGCAAGCAGGCAGGAGGCAAACAGGATATTGATGAGCGAAGTAGTAGGTCAAAAGGCAGGCGACAGTATAACGGCAGACGATAACAGTATGTTGGTAATGGGAAATTAATATGGTAGGGAAAGGTAATATATATATATATATATATATATATATATATACAGTTGTGTTCAAAATTATTCAACCCCCAATGCTGTAAAGGGTTTTAGGGAATTTAGTGTACATTTGTAATTGTATTCAGAATGAAATCCTACAAGGACTTTTTAAAGAACCATATGCAACTAAAATGACATCAATTGGTTTTGTAATACAGTAGTAAATGTTTCTTTTGTGAATTCTTCATTGACACAATTATTCAACCCCTTAAAGACTACCACTCTGAAGAACAGAGGTTCATTCAAGTGTTTTCAATCAGGTATTGAAAACACCTGTGGATGTCACGGAGCAGCAATAAAGCATAATAAGCACCAATTAGGCAGCTTTAAAATGACTGTGATACTCAGCTCCTTCTAGACATTTACTGGTGTGGTTACAAACATGGTGAAGTCAAGAGAATGGTCCAGGAAGACAAGAGAAGAGGTGATTACTCTTCACAGGAAGGGCAATGGCTATAAGAAGATTGCAAAGATGTTAAACATACCAAGAGAGACCATAGGAAGCATCATTCGCAAATTCAAGGCAAAGGGCACTGTTGAAACGCTACCTGGTCGTGGCAGAAAGAAGATGCTGACTTTGACTGCTGTGCGCTACCTGAAGCGTAGAGTGGAGAAAAGTCCCCGTGTGACTGCTGAGGAACTGAGAAAAGATATGTCAGATGTGGGTACTGAAGTTTCAGCTCAGACAATACGGCGCACACTGTGTAATGAAGGCCTCCATGCCAGAACTCCCAGGCGCACCCCCTTGCTGTCTCCAAAGAATAAGAAGAGTCGACTGCAGTATGCCAAAAGTCATGTGGACAAACCACAGAAGTTTTGGGATAGTGTTCTGTGGACTGATGAAACAAAATTAGAACTGTTTGGGCCCATGGATCAACGCTATGTTTGGAGGAGGAAGAACAAGGCCTATGAAGAAAAGAACACCTTGCCTACTGTGAAGCATGGCGGGGGGTCAATCATGCTTTGGGGCTGTTTTGCTTCTGCAGGTACAGGGAAGCTTCAGCGTGTGCAAGGTACCATGAATTCTCTTCAGTACCAGGAGATATTGGATGACAATGTGATGCAGTCCGTCACAAACCTGAGGCATGGGAGACGTTGGACCTTTCAACAGGACAATGATCCCAAGCATACCTCCAAGTCCACTAGAGCATGGTTGCAGATTAAAGGCTGGAACATTTTGGAGTGGCCATCGCAGTCATCTGACTTAAATCCGATTGAGAACCTCTGGTGGGACTTAAAGAAAGCAGTTGCAGTGCGCAAGCCTAAGAATGACTGAACTGGAGGCTTTTGCCCATGACGAATGGGCGAAGATACCCATAGATCGCTGCAAGACACTTGTGTCAAGCTATGCTTCACGTTTAAAAGTTGTTATAAATGTAAAAGGATGTTGTACTAAGTACTAAGATTGAATGTCACTTGGGGGTTGAATAAAACTGATAATGATGTGAGCAGAGAAAAGACATTTGTGGTTATTTCATTATAAATGTTATGTTATATTTGTCTGACCTACACGTGCCTCTTTGATTTAATTGTAAGCAAGATGACTGAATGATCAAAATCAATATCAAACTGGCCAAAACACTCAATTTCAGTGGGGGTTGAATAATTTTGAACACAACTGTATATATATACATACAAAAATGGCAAAATGGGAGCACTCTGGGTCTTATAGTAAAATAATAAAGTTTATTAAGGATCTACATAAAAAGGACCAACGTTTCGGCTCCTAGAAGCCTTCATCAAGGTATGTGTACATATATATCTCAGTGCTTAACAAAATACGTGAGCAATGACTCAACCATCTGTTGAGTTTATATGTGGTCGTTTAAGCTGCTACAGGTGTGGATTCTCACAGTCGTGTCATCACAAAGGGCCGCAGTGCCCACTCGTCGCGTGTGACACTGGGAGGAGCATTGCGATTGGTGCATGCTCCGTTCAGTTTCAGGTCTGGCAGGCTGCGAGATGGATTGCCGTGTGTTCTCCATGGCCATGACGGCTAGGCCTATGGATCTGGTGCAGGGACCGGGCCTTTGCAGTCCATCGATGGTGGTGGCCGGACTTCATGATCGGGGGGTCGTGAAAGGAGAAACCCAGGTTAATGGAGTGGTGAGCGCAGCAGGAACCAATAATGGCCTGCAGGAGCTCAGTGATTAAACCTTTCACTATCAAGTGATTTTCCAACGCTCAACTGTCAGGAAACAGTGGTATTTTGGAGAATCGCTTTAATTAATTATACATTAAGAATTATTTCAGAATATTCCCAATGTATCTCTTACTGTGATAACCTATTTGGCACCATTTACCAGCCAGAATGAGTTACCACACTAAAGAGCTCCGTACACAACCAGCTGATGTCATTTATACATATTCTCCAGCTGATTTTAAAGCAGTTAGCACCTCGGGACTCAAGCCAAAGGTGCTAAAACCTTGGTGGGACCTTTTGGAGCCGAAACGCAAACAAACTTTGTCTGCAACAAATGAATGTTATTTGCAGTGATACAGCATAGCCCAATATCGTGTTAACACAATCCGCTGTGTCTGCTACATCTGATCATGTATACATGATCAGAATAGTGATGGGGTTAAAAGAGAACAAATTAATTTTATCTGAAAAATGTGTGTCAGATCGGGATTCCCGGCTCGTTAGTAGTCGGTAGAGCTTCTTTGAATGAGGATATTCAGTACTTCCACGCCAGAGACTGTCACTAGTCTCCTGCTGATTAGATGCTTTTTCACACAATTACAGTCTTTAATTACTTATTCTGTCTACCACCCTAATTTCCCCATCACTAACTTTCCCTGTCATTATACGCAGCTTTCCCTTTCTCCCTCATAGCCCTTTCTCCCTGGCTTTCCCATCCTTAATGCAGTCTCTATGTGATGTATGAAGCGTGGACGGCCTTATGTATTTATTTTCCTTGATATTCCTAAATCTCTACAGTCTGTTAAAAGTGTCAAGTGCATTAACAACATTATATAATTACATTTTTATGTTATTTACATGTATTTCTACCTATTATTGTGTTTTTCTCCCCTTACTTGCCATGCACATGGCAACGTACCATTATAACATCATAATTTGTCCACGTTAGATAACAACACCCGCGATAGCTACACTGATCAGCCACAATATTAAAACCACTGACAGGTGAAGTGAATAACAGTGATTATATGGTTACAATGACACCTGTCAAGGTATGGGATATATTAAGCAGCAAGAGCACCTCTCCAGTAAGTGTCCTTGGGCAAGACATCTAACGGTACATACTCGCCACCCAGGACATACTTTAAATCGAGAGAAATCTCAATGTATCCTTCCTGGTAAAATAGTTTCTGAAAAAAAAAAAAAAGTGAACAGTCAGTTCTTGAATTTTAACAGGGTTATTCAAAGAGCTCCGAATTGCTTGAGAAAAGTAACCGAACGCTGAAAATCACGTTCGGTTACCTTTCCTGGCCATTCGGCTATCCAGAGAGCAGGCAATTGGCAAAATCCTGGCGAATTGCCTGAACATACGGTGCCTGTTCGGTGCCTGTTCGAGGGCAGTGAAATCCCCATGAAAAAGCACTGCTTCGGCTATTAAAGAGAACACAAACCAGCAGTGAAAGGTTCCTGAAATGCCCTGCCATTCGGTGGTTTAATTCGGCAAGTTTATTCAGGAGAATCTCATAGACTTCAATGTTAAAAATATTCCCGTTTTAATTCAATATCTAATAAACTGTTCATTATAAAATTCTGCAGTAAAGAGTCTCTTTATTTATAGATTTTTTAGGATACTTTAAGCATTTTTTTTTTTTTTTTTTTTAACCACTTCGCTGCTGAGGACGCGCTCAGCGCGTCCTCAGCAGTCCCGCTGGTATGCGGAGGACGCGCTGAGCGCGTCCTCCCATCGGGGTCAGCGTTCGGCCGGGTTCCGGCCGATCGCTGGCCCCTCCGGTGCGGCCTGACATCCTGGATGTCAGCCCGGCATCCGGACCAGCAGCCGCCAGAATTAGGTGTCATCGCGGGGGCGCGATGACACCTAATTCAGGCGCCCCCCCGCATGTGCGGAGGAGGCGCCTGAAAGGGAGGGGGGGGAGGTCCTTCGGACCTCTCTCCCTCCCGATCGGCGGTGCACAGGGGGTTAACCCAGGCATCATTTGGAAGGGCACAGCCTGCCCTTCCAAATGATGCCTGGCATTAACCCCTGGGGAGCTGGATCGCGAATCGGCGCTGAAAAGCGCCGGTTCGCGATCCTTTCCCGGAGCTGGCCGACATCTTGGATGTCGGCCAAGCCTCCGGGAACTCCCCCAGAGGACTGGCGTCATCATGCGTAGCACGATGACGCCAGTCCTAGACTTAACCCCTAACTGCCACCAACTGTGGAGATAGGGAGTTCCAATGAACTCCCTATCTCCCGATCCGTGGCAGCTAGGGGTTAAATTTTGGTATCGTTGGATCGGCCAGAGCATGGCCGTTCCAACGATACCAAACATGAAAGTGAAAAATTTTGTAAAAAAAAAAAAAAATGAAAAAAATAAATAAAAAAAAATTAAAAAAAAAATTAAAAAAAAATAAACACTTTTTTTTTATTTTTTTTGGTTTGTTAATGCAGCAATATTGTTCCCATTTCAATTATAATGTGAACAATGATGCTGCACTAACGATTTTTGTATGCGGTGCGTTTGTTAAAAATAGTGTCATTTTCCCCAAAAAAAAATGTAACGAGACCCCATCTCTAATTTTTTTAACAAGCGCACCCCATACAAAATATAACCGCAATTGCTCGCATGTTAAAATGTGGAAAAAAACACTTTACACATTGTAAATTATTGAAAATACATATTTTATTGCATTTTTTGTTATAATATACAGACATGACATAACGTATACATATAATAATGACATATTATGAATCTACTGAGTCTGACGGAAAGAACGATATATAATATGTCTGGGTCATATACTAAAATAAGCCTTCAAAACACGTTTAAACATGATGCGCAAAACAGGTAAAAATTACCTCAGCATAGGGGCGGGAAAAGCCTCAGCAGCGAAAGGGTTAAAAAAGTCCGATTTTTTTTTTTTTAAGTTTACTTATTTTTTCTGTAACAGCCCTCTTTATTATCATTCCCTGGACCTCCTGTGTAAATTTCAGACATTTGCGCTCAGTAGTTTCTTTGCAAACAGCGTTTCATTTTCACACATTCACACAAACTATTTTGCTAGTTTATTCACTGCCTCTTCTGCGGTCTCGGCTGCTTCGGCTGTGTGTGATCGGCTCCTGTTCGGGCTTTTTCCGCGGTTTTCGGCAGGTTAATCCAGATGTTTTTGCGGGTTTTCGGCGTGCATTCGGTGGGTTTTGCGGTTAGTTTTCGTCGGGTTTGCGGCAGCCTTTCCCTGCAATTCGGGGACCCTGTGGTGTTTGCTGAATACACCGCAGGGTCACCGAAATGGGATCGGCAAAAGGAACCGAATTGAAGAGAACGAAAAGTCACCGAACGTGCGGTGACTTTTCGAATCTCTTTGAATAACCCTGTAAGTGTTGAAAACAGAAACAATTGGCAAACGAAAAGCTCAGAGAGTCTCTGACAAAGTCCAAATAGCGATGACTAGGTGACTGGGTCAAAGCATCTCAAAAAAGGCAAATCTTGCCGGGTGTTCCTAGTTAGGGATGAGCTGTTCAGTTCGATCGGTTCGGAGTTCGATTCGAACATCGCCTGTTCGCATGTTTGCGAACTACGAACATGTTCGCCCACAATGCACCACAATGGACCACAATGTACTTTTCCACTGGCCTGAAGCTTGTAATTGGCTACAGCCTTGCACCTGACCACAGGTCAGGTGCAAGACAGGTTCAAGACTATGCCAATCACGGCTCAGAGTCCTGATTGGGCAAATCAGCACACTATATAAGGCTTCACACAGCGCTTCAGTACGTGTTTGAGAGGAGATTTGAGAGGAGATTGTTCTTGTGTTAGTGTTTGTTCTTACTGCCAGTCTGCCACCAGCTACTGGGGGGGTCTCATTTCTACAAAATATCTGGGAATTGTTCTAATCTGTGTGTTCTCACTCCCAGCAACTATTTTGGGGGGTCAGTAATTTCTACAAAATATTTGGGAATTGTGGTAATCTGTGTCTTGTCACTGCCACCCAGAATTTTGGGGGGTCAGTAATTTCTACAAAATATTTGGGAATTGAGGTAATCTGTGTCTTGTCACTGCCACCAGCAACTATTTTTGGGGTTCATTAATTTCTACAAAATATTTGGGAATTGAGGTAATCTGTGTTTTGTCACTGCCAATCTGAATTTTGGGGTGTCAGTAATTTCTACAAAATATTTGGTAATTGAGGTAATCTGTGTCTTGTCACTGCCACCAGCAACTATTTTGGGGGGGGGTCAGTAATTTCTACAAAATATTTGGGAATTGAGGTAATCTGCATCTTGTCACTGCTACCCAGAATTTTGGGGGGTCAGTAATTTTTACGAAATATTTGGAAATTGAGGTTATTCTGTGTCTTGTCACTGC
This sequence comes from Leptobrachium leishanense, assembly GCA_009667805.1. NCBI lineage: Eukaryota > Metazoa > Chordata > Amphibia > Anura > Megophryidae > Leptobrachium > Leptobrachium leishanense. The sequence goes on along the minus strand of CM019063.1, from coordinate 10,545,517 downwards.
CACCAGCAAATATTTTGGGGGGTCAGTAATTTCTACAAAATATCTGGGAATTGAGGAAATCTGTGTCTTGTCACTGCTACCAGCAACTATTTTGGGGGTCAGTAATTTCTACAAAATATTTGGGAATTGAGGTAATCTGTGTCTTGTCACTGCCACCCAGAATTTTGGGGGGTCAGTCATTTATACAAAATATCTGGGAATTTTTCTAATCTGTGTCTTGTCACTGCCACCCATCAGGGGGTCTCACTGATTTATAGGAGGTTTCTGGGAATTGTAATCTGTGTCTTCTCACTGCCAGCTATCAGGGGGTCCCACATACTTCTAGCAGATTTCTGGGATTTGTAATCTGTGTCTTATCACTGTTGCCAGCTATCATGGGGTCCTATCAGGGGGTCTCACTGACTTGTAGCAGATTTCTGCGAACTGTAATTTGTGTCTTGTCACTGGCACCCATCAGGGGGTCTCACTGATTTATAGGAGGTTTCTGGGAATTGTAATCTGTGTCTTCTCACTGGCTGCCAGCTATCAGGGTGTCTCACTGAGTTATACCAGAGTTCTGGAAATCTTTAATCTTTATACCAGAGTTGAATCAGAGTTCTGTATATATTTAATCTATATATCACTCACCATGTCAGAAAGACCAAAAAGGACAGGCAGACGCTCCCAGACACAGATAAGAGGGCAAGCAACCTCTGTGCCAGGAGGCTGTGCCTTTGGCCGTGGTGGACGTGGTGCATCCTCTGCAGGGGCACGCTTGTCCTTTTTAACTGGTGCTGGCCGTCTTAAGCAGCAGCAACATACAGAGGATTTGGTGGATTGGCTAACCAGGCCATCCTCCGAGTCCTCTGCCAGCCAAGCTTGTAGTGCTTTACAGTCCACCTCTGCTGCCAAAGCATTTAATGCAGCCTCCATGTCCACAGCTACTCCGCCGTAGCCTCACTATCACACATGGAGGAGTCAGCTGAATTGTTTTACTACAATGACAGTGACATGCTGCTGGAGGATGCGCAGCAAATACAGTGCTCTGATTCAATCTCTGAGGTTCAGGAAGGGAGTATAATCAACCTAGAGGAAGGGGGTGCCAGTGATGACACACAAATAACTGGCTCTCATGTTGTCCCAGCAGCTGCAGCATACTGCCAAGTTGGCTCCAGTGACGAGTAGATAGGGGGTGATGACAATGATGATGAGGTCACTGACTCCACCTGGGTGCCTGATCGAACAGAGGAGTCAAGTGAGGAGGAGGCACAAATGCCAGCTTAGCAAAATTACTCGCATTGCAGCTGCTGCCTTTCCAGCTGGTGGACTCTGCTCCTTTCCGTGAATTTTCTGAATGTGCTGTACCACAGTGGCATGTTCCAAAATGCCATTACAGTACTGTACCAGCACGTGGAAGACAATGTTATTGAGTCATTGGGAAAGGCAGTCAGCAGCAAGGTACATGTGACTTTAGAAACGTGGTCCAGCAAGCATGGACAGGGTCTTTACATTTCCTTCACGGCACACTGGGTAACTCTGATTGCAGCTGGGAGGGATCCAAGATGGGGCTCTGTGCTGGAGCTTGTTCATCCACCACACCTCCAGAAAGCTGCTTGTATGAAGTCTGTCTGCTCCCCCACCACTCCCTCTTCCTCCTCCTCCTCCTTCTGTGTCTCTGGCGAAGTGGCAGTTAGACCGACGCCTGACAGGGGCTATGCAATGACTCAAGCAAATAGATGCCATACTGTGCTTGAGCTGGTTTGTTTAGGGGACAGTAGCCACACCGGGCCAGAAATTCTGTCAGCTCTGCAGGGGCAGGTGCAGAGATGGTTAACACCACGCCAACTTCAGCTGGGCATGGTCGTCTGTGATAATGGCAGCAACCTTCTCTCCGCCCTACGCCTGGGTAAGTTGACGCATGTACCATGCCTAGCACACGTACTAAATCTGGTGGTACAGCGTTTCCTAACCAGGTACCCAGGGCTGGCAGAGCTTCTCAGCCAGGCCAGAAAAGTCTGCAGCCACTTCAGACGGTCATTCCCAGCAAGTGTTCGCCTGGCAGAAATTCAAAGAGAATTCCACCTTCCCACAAACCGTCTGATCTGTGACATGCCCACCAGGTGGAACTCGACATTAGCAATGCTGCAGCATCTTTACAAGCAGCAGAGGGCCATCAACGAGTACCTGTGTGAGTATGGCACAAGGACAGGTTCAGGTCAACTTGGTTCCCCCCCCCGTAGTGGCTGATGATCAAGGATGCATGCACTGTACTGTCACCATTTGAGGAGGCAACGAGGATGGTGAGCAGGGACAGTGCATGCATCAGTGACACAATTCCTTTAGTGTTCCTGCTGGAGCACACTCTGCGGGGAATTATAGATGTGGCTCTAGAGGCAGAGCAGCGGGAGGAAGAGGAGGCCTTCCCTAGCTCTCAAGGCCCCAGTCTTTCCGCAGACAGCATTCCAGTGGGTCCTCCTCAGATCAGACAGGAGGAGGATGAGGAGGAGGAATATTTAAGTAGTGGGGGCATTGAAGGTGGGGATTCCTCAAGGGAGGGTTTTGTGTGCCCAGAAACACAAGGACTAGTACGTGGCTGGGAGGAGGAAGTGCACGATGGGGGTCATCCTCCTCATTGAGCAGGAAGACTCGGAAGCTAATGCCACCTCCAACCTACGCTGCATGGGCTCCCTTATCCTGCAAAGCCTGATAAAGGACCCCAGGATTCGTGCTATCAAGGAGAGGGATCATTACTGGTTGGCAACCCTTCTTGATCCACGATACAAGGGTAAAGTTGCAGAGCTCATCCTGCCCGCACAGAGGGAGCACAGGATGAAAAAACTTGAGGACGCTCTAAAGCGACACTTGTATAACACCTTTCCAGGCACTGGTAGGTTACCAAGTGATGACACAGGTGCTTCTGAGGCTGCGGATGATCAGAGGAATAGTGGTGAAGGCCGGGGCCGCTTGACTGATGCCTTTTTATTTTTTTTTAGTCCTCAACGCCCAGGGACGTAAAATGTAGGCACCCATTGCCAGCGTCTTCACCATATGGTGCAGGACTATCTAGGGGCAAGGGCAGACCTGGATACCTTTGCAGCAGATGATCCACTGGCCTAATGGGTGTTGAGATTGGATCACTGGCCAGAACTTAGTCAATATGCTATGCAACTACTAGGTTGCCCTTCATCCAGCGTGCTTTCTGAAAGGACGTTCAGTGCCAATGGAGGTTTTGTCACAGACAAAAGAGTGCGTCTGTTCACTGACTCTGTAGACCGGCTGACATTTATAAAAATGAATCAGTCCTGGATCAGCAGCTATCAATCCCCTGATGCTGACGTAACGGAATAGATCGGGGATGTCTTCTGCATTCACAAAACTTCCAGCACTGAACTCTTCCACAATACCGCAAAAGGGTTACGGTGTGAAGGCACTTGCTGCCATGAAAGGCACAATATTTGGCTGCACTGACGCCTGTGCCAGATTTATATCATTTTAATTTTTTGAACTGCAGGGTCCAACCCTGCACTCTTCCACAATACCACAGAGGGGTTACTGTATGATGGCTTGCTTGCCTGGCACCAAAGGCACAATATTTGGGTGCACTGACGTCTTTACCAGATTCATATCTTTTTAATATAGGACCGCATGGTCCACCCCTGCACTCTTCCACAATACCACAGAGGGGTTACTGTATGATGGCATTTGCTGCCATGAAAGGCACAATATTTGGGTGCACTGACGCTTTTACCAGATTCATATCTTTTTATTATAGGACCGCATGGTCCTACCCTGCACTCTTCCACAATACTACAGAGGGGTTACTGTATGATGGCACTTGCTGCCATGAAAGGCACAATATTTGGGTGCCCTGACGCTTTTACCAGATTCATATCTTTTTAATATAGGACAGCATTGTCCACCCCTGCACTCTTCCACAATACCAAAGAGGGGTTACTGTATGATGGCACTTGCAGGCCTGGCACCAAAGGCACAATATTTGAGTGCACTGACGCCTTTACCAGATTCATATCTTTTTAATATAGGACCGCATGGTCCACCCCTGCACTCTTCCACAATATCACAGAGGGGTTACTGTATGGTGGCACTTGCAGGCCTGGCACCAAAGGCACAATATTTGAGTGCACTGACGCCTTTACCCAAATTCATATCTTTTTAATATAGGACCGCATGGTCCGCCCCTGCACTCTTCCACAATACCGTAGAGGGGTTACTGTATGATGACACTTGCAGGCCTGGCTCCAAAGTCACAATATTTGAGTGCACTGATGCCTTTACCAGATTCATATCTTTTAAATATAGGACCGCATGGTCCACCCCTGCACTCTTCCACAATACCACAGAGGGGTTACTGTATGATGGCACTTGCTGGCCTGGCACCAAAGGCACAATATTTGAGTGCACTGATGCCTTTACCAGATTCATGTCTTTTTAATATAGGACCGCATGGTCCACCCCTGCACTCTTTCATAATACCACAGAGGGGTTACTGTATGATGGCACTTGCTGGCCTGGCACCAAAGGCACAATATTTGAGTGCACTGATGCCTTTACCAGATTCATATCTTTTAAATATAGGACCGCATGGTCCACCCCTGCATTCTTCCACAATACCACAGAGGGGTTACGGTGTGACGGCACTGTTGCCGATGCTAAAGGCACAATTTTAAAGCACCTATTGTTACTTTCATCCAAAGCCTGCTTAAGTTTCACCATAATTTAGCCAAAAAATCACTAAACTTTTTCTGCGCGTCCTAAAATGTCTTTTCATACAGGCTGCCGCCCCAAGTAGTTGTTTATGAATAGATTAAAGGAAAAGCATTTACCGTCATTTGAAACGTAATTTTTTTGTTTTTAAATGTTTCTATATATCCTAGAAATCCGCCACTTCCCAGGCAGGTTATGGGTACCTCCTATGCACGATATTTGAAGGAATTTTTCGTTTTTATTTTTAACCCTTATTTCATGGAAAACACACTGTCCCTTTAAAAACGTTTTTTTCAAAAACTTTTTGTCCTTGTTTCCTGTTCCCCAGGGCACTACCCGGACCCCCATACACCTTTTATGGCAAATATCTAGCATATATGCCCTCTTGGAGGGCACTCTAAAAATCGAACTTTGAGTCCCATTGACTTGTATTGAGTTCGTGTTCGAGTTCGAATTCGAACTTTTGAAAAGTTCGAGTTCGAATGCGAACCGAACTCGGGGGTTCGGCTCATCCCTATTCCTGGTATGCTGTGGTTAGTACCTACCAAAGTGGCGCAAGGGAGGACAACTAATAAACAGGTTTCAGGGTCAAGGGTGCCCATGATTTATTCTTGCATTTAAGTAGTGAAGCCTAGCCCATTTGGCCAGATCACACTAGCTGCTATAGCTCACAGTGCTGAAAGACATGAAATGAATTGAGAATGAATTAATGGGGGTGAATGAATTGATGGGGTGAAATGAATTAAAGGGGAGAGAAATGAATTAAGGGGGGAGAATGATTTAAGGGGGGTGAAATGAATTAGAAGACGAGGACCCTGCTGCCAATCTGCTGCTGGAGACCTGGAGTCGGACGGGGGACCACAGCCACAGAGTGAGAGTGGAAGGTAGCAGGGAAACACTGGCAGTGGCAGTATGATTTATAAGGGTATATTGACACAGCAGGACCAGAGGGCACTACCAGGTGCAGATTGGCACTGTGGCACAGGAGGGGCATCAGGCGCAGCATAGATTGCAGTGCCAATCTTTGCTGTGCCTGGTGCCCCTTCTGGTGCTGCATTGCCAATCTAGGCTTGTGCCTGGTGCCTCTCTAGTGCCAAAGGAGGGGCACCACGCACTGCGTAGACTGGCAAAGCCTTAGGACACCAAACACTCCCAACTGGCATGGATTGGGGGGGGGGCACCAAAACGCACCTACGCCTGCGTAGACAAAAAAGTTTGCACCGGCCCTGTTCACAGCTCCTGGCATTCGGCCAGCTGGCGGCACCATGCATCCGGGCCCCCCCTCCATCACCACCCGGGGCCCTGGATGTCACAATATTACAATCCAAAGGCAAACGGGTTAAGTAACCAAATTTGTAAGAAGAATAATTAACCCCTTAGTGACCGGGCGGTTTTACACAAATCCGTCTTTTAGTGACCGCTGCTGTTTTTACGTTTCTGCGCTGTTAGTGTTTAGGACAAATTTTCCTCTTACTCGTTTATGCAACCTACACATATTTTACACTGTTTTTCTCGTCATTAAATGGACTTTATAAAGATACCATTTTTTTCATCATTTCATATAATTTACTATAAAAAACATTGTGAAATATGACAAAAAAATTGAAAAAACACCACTTTTTCGAACTTTGACCCCCAAAATTTCTTATGTATCAACAACAACCGTCAAAAAACTTTAATTCCTTAGTAGTTTCTAAATTTAGTTCTGAGTTTAGCAATACCCAATGTTTACATATTCCTCGCTTTTTTCCTTATTTTATGCAACAATAAGTGCAAGTAGCACATTGCCATTTCCAAAGAGTTTATTTTCAAAACTAGTGATAGTGACATTGTAACACTGATATCTGTCACTAATTGCTGAATAACCCTCCACATATACATATTTTTTTAAAGTACACAAATCAAGGTATTAAACTTGGGGTATTTTGACTCTTTCCATGCAAACCATTTTACCACAAATCTATGCCAAAGTTTGAGAAAAAAAAAAGTTTTGGTAATTTTTTTTTTGAACGCAATTTAAGAATACATGTACTGTGAACTTTAAGGTTTACTGCCAAAAAGCACCCCAAAATATGTTCAGCAACATCTTCTGAGTAAATTGATACCACCCATGTATAGGTATGTCGGGTAATTTGGGGGCTAATAGGCCTTATTTGGGGGGTGCGCATTTCAGTTTTCCAACTTGGAATTTTCACATTTCGTCATCATGCACCCATGTCCTATTTGGGACATTTTTGAAGCCGGCCAAAGTAATTTACCCGCATCAAACCATATATTTTTAGAAAGGTCACACCCTAGGGTGCTTCAAAGAGTTGTATTTTAACACTTTCCATGCACTAGCTCTATGTCAAACTTTCAGGTAGTCACTTTTTGTGTTACTTTTTCACACACATTGTACTTTAGGCATGAATTGTCAAATCCAGTTACGGGTTACTGCCAAAAAACACCCCAAAATATGTTCAGCAACATCTTCTGAGTAAATTGATACCACCCATGTATAGGTATGTCGGGTCATTTGGGGGCTAATAGGCCTTATTTGGGGGGTGCGCATTTCAGTTTTCCAACTTGGAATTTTCACATTTCGTCATCATGCACCCATGTCCTATTTGGGACATTTTTGAAGCCGGCCAAAGTAATTTACCCCCATCAAACCATATATTTTTAGAAAGGGCACACCCTAGGGTGCTTCAAAGAGTTGTATTTTAACACTTTCCATGCACTAGCTCTATGTCAGACTTTCAGGTAGTCACTTTTTGTGTTATTTTTTCACACACATTGTACTTTAGGCATGAATTGTCAAATCCAGTTATGGGTTACTGCCAAAAAACACCCCAAAATATGTTCAGCAACATCTTCTGAGTAAATTGATACCACCCATGTATAGGTATGTCGGGTCATTTGGGGGCTAATAGGCCTTATTTGGGGGGTGCGCATTTCAGTTTTCCAACTTGGAATTTTCACATTTCGTCATCATGCACCCATGTCCTATTTGGGACATTTTTGAAGCCGGCCAAAGTAATTTACCCCCATCAAACCATATATTTTTAGAAAGGGCACACCCTAGGGTGCTTCAAAGAGTTGTATTTTAACACTTTCCATGCACTAGTTCTATGTCAAACTTTCAGGTAGTCACTTTTTGTGTTATTTTTTCACACACATTGTACTTTAGGCATGAATTGTCAAATCCAGTTATGGGTTACTGCCAAAAAACACCCCAAAATATGTTCAGCAACATCTTCTGAGTAAATTGATACCACCCATGTATAGGTATGTCGGGTCATTTGGGGTCTAATAGGCCTTATTTGGAGGGGGCGCATTTCAGTTTTCCAACTTGGAATTTTCACATTTCGTCATCATGCACCCATGTCCTATTTGGGACATTTTTGAAGCCGGCCAAAGTAATTTACCCCCATCAAACCATATATTTTTAGAAAGGGCACACCCTAGGGTGCTTCAATGAGTTGTATTTTAACACTTTCCATGCACTAGCTCTATGTCAAACTTTCAGGTAGTCACTTTTTGTGTTATTTTTTCACACACATTGTACTTTAGGCATGAATTGTCAAATCCAGTTATGGGTTACTGCCAAAAAACACCCCAAAATATGTTCAGCAACATCTTCTGAGTAAATTGATACCACCCATGTATAGGTATGTCGGGTCATTTGGGGCTAATAGGCCTTATTTGGGGGGTGCGCATTTCAGTTTTCCAACTTGGAATTTTCACATTTCGTCATCATGCACTCATGTCCTATTTGGGACATTTTTGAAGCCAGCCAAAGTAATTTACCCCCATCAAACCATATATTTTTAGAAAGGGCACACCCTAGGGTGCTTCAAAGAGTTGTATTTTAACACTTTCCATGCACTAGCTCTATGTCAGACTTTCAGGTAGTCACTTTTTGTGTTATTTTTTCACACACATTGTACTTTAGGCATGAATTGTCAAATCCAGTTATGGGTTACTGCCAAAAAACACCCCAAAATATGTTCAGCAACATCTTCTGAGTAAATTGATACCACCCATGTATAGGTATGTCGGGTCATTTGGGGCTAATAGGCCTTATTTGGGGGGTGCGCATTTCAGTTTTCCAACTTGGAATTTTCACATTTCGTCATCATGCACCCATGTCCTATTTGGGACATTTTTGAAGCCGGCCAAAGTAATTTACCCCCATCAAACCATATATTTTTAGAAAGGGCACACCCTAGGGTGCTTCAAAGAGTTGTATTTTAACACTTTCCATGCACTAGCTCTATGTCAAACTTTCAGGTAGTCACTTTTTGTGTTATTTTTTCACACACATTGTACTTTAGGCATGAATTGTCAAATCCAGTTATGGGTTACTGCCAAAAAACACCCCAAAATATGTTCAGCAACATCTTCTGAGTAAATTGATACCACCCATATATAGATTTGTTCTGTTGTTTTTGGGGTGCTACGCCAATTTTTTGACATGTGCTTGTCAATTTTCTAATTTGACATACAGTATCTTCTTTGCTTATCTTCTTTTTAGGGGCCTTTTTACATACCCCAATTTTATGAACGTGCATATATTTGGTAAACTAACACCCCAAAGTATTGTAAATGGAGTGTTTTTATGCCATGGATGCAACCGTTTGCTCCAAACAAATTGGATACTGTTTGTGGTCATTTTTCATTTTCACACCCACATCAGTTTTGGACTGTGATTTAGGAGACACTGTTGTTTGTTACTGCATGAAAACTCTCCAGGTTGTTTTCTGCAAGGTCTCCTGAGTACACCCATGCCCCCCATGCATAGGTTTGCCAGGATTTTGGGAACGTTCAAATACAATTTTAATGACTTTGTCATTGGAGTTGAAATTGAGATTATTTCTTCAGCTAGGCCTATCTTTGGTTTTGGGTCTACCGCATACCCCAGTTTGAATTATTGCCAGAAAATTGTTTATATTTGTTATGTTGACACCCCAAGGTATTGCATATGGAGTGCTTTGATGCCATGGATGCAACGGTTTTAGCCAAAACATTTGAGAAGGTGTGTGGCGGTAATTTTTCAATTTTCAGATTTTTACGCCCACATTAGATTTGGACTGTGATTTAGGAGACACTGTTGTTTGTTAATGCATGAAAACTCTCCAGGTTGTTTTCTGCAAGGTCTCCTGAGTACACCCATGCCCCCCATGCATAGGTGTGCAAAGATTTTGGCAAAATACAGCACCAATTGTAGAACATAAAAATGTACGAATAAAATGTAAAAGTCTGGTGCAGTAAAAGAAAAAAAAAACTAAACTGAACTAACTAACTGGAGTGTGAGAAAAAATAGAAAGGAAAAAAAAAAATCACAGATCACGCACAGTGTGATATATCTTGAAACAGTCCCCAAGACACAGACCGGGTTGTCCAGGGCATTCTGGGCAGTAAAAGATTGTGTCTCTCCTCTGCCCCCTCTTGAAACACACCCTGCATCTTTTTTGGGTTTCTGTTTGCCCTCAGTAGGGGGGATTTTATAAATAAAATGTGTAGCCCCAACTCTGTCCCCCATCACCGCCCGGCGAGCAGGTGCATCCTGGTACAAAAACCACGAAATGACCTGGAGCTGAAACTGTAAAAAGGACAGCGTCACTCCGGGTTTGCCTTTTTGCAGAGCAAAAAGGCATTGTGGGTTGCAATTTGCATCAGGTAAATTGCAACCTTTTTGTACCAGGCCCTTGACTTCCGCATAATCTGGTAGGGCTGGAGCAGCTGATCTGCCAGATCAACCCCACCCATATGCCGGTTATAGGCTTTGATGCACACTGGCTTCCTGATGCGCTCAGCTCTGCCACGTACAGAGACCTCCACAGACCTCTCAGTGTGGATGGTGGATAGAAGGTATACATCCTTCTTGTCTCTGTACTTGACCGCCAACAGCTCCTCTTGGCGCAGAGCTGAGGCCTCCCCTTTTTAACTGGGTGCGGACAAGCTGTGCTGGAAACCTACGCGGTTCTTGCGAACAGTACCGCATGCTGCTGTATCAAAACAATCAGCAGCTTGAACAAAGGGACACTCGTATAAAAAATATCAACATACAAGTGGTACCCTTTGTTCATCAGGGGAAAAAGTAGGTCCCACACAATCTTGCCACTGGTTCCCATGTGTTCTGGGCAACCTGGAGGGTCAAGGCTACTATCCTTTCCCTCGTACACCTGGAAGGCCTGAGTATACACACTCTCGCTGTCACAGAGCTTATACACCTTCACTCCATACCTGGAGCGTTTGGAAGGAATATACTGCTTGAATCCCAGCCTTCCCTTGTATTTCATTAGGGATTCATCCACGGAGATATTCCTTCCAGGTGTATAAGCCTCTGAAAACCTGGCGGCGAAGTGGGTAATCAGGGGGTGGATTTTATACAGCCTGTCAAACTGGGGATGCTCTCTAGGAGGGCACAAGCTGTTGTCACTGAAGTGCATGAAACGCAAAATGTTTTCATACCTTCTACGTGACATTGATTGGGGGTAAATGGGGTAGAGCAGATGGGGCTACTGCTCCAGTAGGAGCGAATTGAGGGCTTCTTTATGATGCCCTCAGCATAGTAAGTGCCCAGAATTTCAGAAATTCTGGCACATCTAGCGGGGTCCATTGCTGCCTTGCCAAGTAGGAGTCTGGCTTCGCAGCACAATGCTGATGGGCATACAGATTTGATTGGGCCACGATGTGGCCTAACAAATCATCCCCATAAACACCTGCAAAAACTGTGTGGCGGTAAATCCTGCAACATCAATATTGATGCCAGGATTTGCCGTGAAAGGAGGGATATCTGGCCTCTGGCGATGAGGCACTACCCACTCCTCAGCTGGAGCTGTGCGTCTCCTGTTGGCAGGTGGTGACCCAGGATCTGCATCAGAAACATCACTAGATACATCAGCCAGCGTAGATAATGTGTCTAGCGACGTCTCTGAGCAGTTAGCGGGGTCGAAATCAGGGTCTGAGTCTGACGCAGATGCCTCAGATTCTGACGCCAGGATGGCATATGCCTCCTCGGCGCTGTACACCTCTCAGACATTATATATAATTAGATTAAATTTTATAATTATTATATATATAAGATTATTGGTTCTTAGAAGAACCGTTGGGTTTCACAAGAAAAATACAAATAAACACCTAAATCTCTCTAAATCACTCTAAACCTGCCTCAATTCTTCTAAATCTCCCTAAAATCTCTCTAAATCTGCCTCAATTTTTCTAATCTCACTAAATCTACCTAAAATCTCTAACCTGTCAAATCTGATCCTCTCTCTCTCGCTCACCAAAACACAAGTGAGGAGAGGGGGAGGAGAATCACAGAGGTCAGAGACAATATTTACAAAATATTGACCTGACCTGACAAATTAGAAATTTTATTTAGATTTTTTATAACTTCTGATTGGATGTTGCTAGCCTGCCTCTCTGATGAGGCAGGCTAGGAACATCCCACTCAGCCCCAAGATGACCCTGCCCTTAGAAGGGCAGCGCCATCTTGGCTGTCAGTTTATTTTATTTTATACTTTTATATTTTTATTTAACTTTTTACACTTTTTTTAGTCTGCTGGGTGCCTTGATCCCTCGAGGCACCAGCAGAGCACCTGATCACTCATGTGATCTTTATGTAACTGAGTGCCACGATACCTCGTGGCACTCAGTACTTCCTGCCGCTACCGAGGTGATCGCTCAGGGGAGCGATCACGGATGGACCGGCGGCAGGTAAGCATATTGCAAGGATGCCTCGATGTCGAGGCATCCTGCAATATACACAGAGCAGCTGGAAGCGATCCGATCGCTTCGAGCGCTCTCTAGAAGTGCGGGCACCTCTCCGGTAAAACCGGATGTTGATCGCTCCCGGGGAGCGATCACAAGGTGCCCCGGGACTTGTAACCGCCATTGCATGGATGCCTGGATCCCAGGCAGCCTGCAATGGCGTTTGAGCTGCTGGAAGCGATCCGACCGCTTCCAGCGCTCCAAAAGACCGCAGGACGTACCATGTACGTCAGCGGGTCTAAAAGAGACCCGCGGCCATGACGTACATGGTACGTCCAAGGTCCCTAAGGGGTTAATGCAGCATATGAATCCTCACACTGCCGGGCAGCACCTTAAGGCCCGGGTCACACCTAAGCGTTTTATAGCGCGTTCCTGCATGCTGTAAAACGCATAAACAGGGAAATCCCATTATTTGCTATGGGACCCGTTCACACCTGGGTGTTTTACAGCGTGCAGGAACGCGCTGTAAAACGTCCTACGCCCAAAGAAGTGCAGGAGCTTCTTTGAGGTGTATTGAAGCGCGTTCACTCTGCAGTCTATGGTCGTGAACGCGCTGCAATGCCGGTTTCCCTTTTTTTTTACGTTTGCGTGATACGCACATTAAAAAACGCACATATTGCGCGCGTAAAAAAAACGCAAGTGTGAACCCAGCCTTACAGTATAATTAATGCAGCACATGATTCCTCACACTGCCGGGCAGCACCTCTACAGTTTGTGGATCCAGGAATCAGGTGAGTATTAGAAAGAAAAAAAAAAGTTTTATTTTATGTTGCTGGGGACATTTAAAAATGTCCTCGGATTTAATTTTTTTTAAAAATGTGTCGCCTTACCTTAGCCTGGTGGTCAGTGGGGGCTCCCTGGATCCTGGTTGTGTGGGGAAGGGGGGTCTGCCGTGGCTCCCTCCCTGGAGTCCCTGCGCCACCTCTCGGCCACATGCACCCGGCTGGCCAGCCCACACGGTCACAGCTCTGTAATCTTGCGGCCGCATGCTCCTCAAGGGGTCCTTGGGAGGGAGGCTCCGGCGGGCTGCCCTCTACAGTGCTTGATTAGAGGGCCTCATCTGCCTGATGTTTTAGCAACAAGAATGTTTTATCCCATAGGCTTCAATGTTAAAAATATTCTCGTTTTAATTCAATAAATAAACCATTGCTTATAATATTCTGCAGTAAAGAGTCTCTTTATTTTTAGATTTTTTTAGGATTTTTTAAGCATTTAAAAAAAAAAAAATTCGAACTTTTGGTGAACATCCCAAAAAGTTCAAAGTTCGCGAACTTTCGAACTGCCAAAGTTCGAATCGAACTCCGAACCGATCGAAACGAACAGCTCATCCCTAAGCTGCAGTGATGAGTTAATGCAGGGAGAGGTGAGAACCATTTTTAAAAAAGTTTAAGCATTTTCTGGATTTTTTTCAGCAAAATTTTTGATTTTGAGTTTTTTTTAAATTCTGTAACAGACCTATTTATTATCATTCATCGGACTTTATATATTATTTTCATGCATTTTTTTTATTTTAAATGCCTTTTAAAAATTATGGTTTTTAGGTGTTTTTTTTACCCCTGTTCGGCAGGTAACCAGATTTTTTCAGCAGCATTCAGCGGGTGATCGGAGGATCATCGTCTGCATTCGGCGAAGTGCTCCAGTTGATATGTGCACGCATGTGGAGTGGAGCACTCTAGGAGTCTTTAGATTATTTTCATACAAGATGCTTTATTTCAGCGACGTTTCACTCTGTTAGAGGACTTTTCTTGAGGAAGAGGAAGATGTTGATAATAGTCCTTTAAAAGGACTGAAATATCAAAGGGAGGGCTAGTATTTAGGGAACATCGAGCCTAGTTCTTCATACTTTCACCATAGTTTCATAGTTTTATACAGCTTAAAGGGTTATTCAAAGAACGCCACACTTGCCACCAAAGGGAACCGTACGGTGCAATTTCATGACAGTTCGACCATTCAGAAAACAGGCAATTCACTAAATACTGGTGAATTTACAGCAAAATATGGTGCAGATCGCCGCAATTATGCGATCGTCTGCAGCAGCAAAATTGTCCCATAAAGAAGTAATGGTAAATTTAAAAACACAGGTCACATAGGACCTATATAGGATGGGACTGAAATTCAAAATAATAAAATTTTATTCAAAATATAACACACGCAGAAAAAAATCCAAATTGAGGCACCTCAACATAAACACAAAGCAAAAATTGTTAAAAAGCATCCAAATACCCCTTAGTAGAGAGATATCCGGCTGGGTGGAGTAGAGGTAACATCACTGCTCTGCGTGGAGAGAGCCTGTGGAGACATGGGTTTGATCCCAACGAGCACCTCTCCAGTAAGTGTCCTTGGGCAAGACGCCTAACGGTACATACTCGCCACCCAGGACATACTTGAAAACGAGAGAAATCTCAATGTATCCTTCCTGGTAAAATCCTCTCTCAAAAAAATAAATAATTAAATCATTTGCTCACATCAATCTCATAAATGAGGGCTTAAATATCATATAAGGGATTGTGGAAATCTAAAAGTTACACTTTGCAGATGCTAGTTGCCAGTTAGTATAAACTTTAAATCATATATCCCAATTTGGGGCAGCAGCAAGGCATGTGCAGCAACATAAATTTCTCTCCAAACGATCTAGAGGTTACACATTGCAGATGCCGGTTGCTTTATATTCAAACGTGATTTTTATATCATATGCAGGCGACAGGGCGTATGCAGTAACTTGATTTGTCTCCAACGTCATCTAAAGGTTACACTTTGCCGATGCCGATCACTTTGTATTTATCAAACGTAAAGTTCTTATATCATATTCAGGCAACAGGGCATGTGCAGAATCCTGGTGCTAGAGGTTACACATTGCAAATGCCGTCGCTTACAGTAGTATTCAAACGTGATTCTTATATCATATTCAGGCGACAGGGCATATGCAGTGACTTGATTTGTCTCCACAATGATCTAGAGGTTACACATTGCAAATGCCAGTCGCTTAGTAGTCAAACGTGATTCTTGTATCATATTCAGACGACAGGGCATATGCAGTGACTTGATTTGTCTCCAAATTGATCGAAAGCTTACACTTTGATAAATTCTAAGTGACCGGCATCTGCAAAGTGTAACCTTTAGATCGATTTGGAGACAGATCAAGTTAGTGCATATGCCCTGTCGCCTGAAAATTTGATAAATACTAAGTGATTGGCATCGGCAATCAATTTTTTTTTATTTCATATTCAGGCGACAGGGCATATGCAGCAACCTGGTTAAACCAATTCTACTGGTAATGTCAACCATGGATATAATATAAGCACCTTCATAGAACACTAGTACCAATACAGTGTCTCATTTATACATGCAATATATCCCATATGAGGAATATCATGGGGTCCAGGATGCTTTAAGGATCTGAAACAGATGATACACTCAGTAGCGAGGAGAACTTATAACACCCTAGCATGTCCAGCACGCGTTTCACATAGTACTGCTCCTCAGGGACGCTGAGGCAAATTTTCCTGCCATTCCTGAACTTTTTTTTCTCGAGTCAAAGTTAAGCGTAGTTGCAACAAATTATTTTTTTTACCATGGTTTGCAAATAATATAATAGTGTATTTTTTTTACTTACCTATTTTGCATTTCGAATTACATTTAACATACTGTATATTCCAGAATATATTAACAGCATAGTTCACAATGCATTCCAAAATACACTTTGAAATATATTTCAGCATGCATTCTGAACATATATTCAATAATATATTCACAAATATATTGAAATGTACTTTTGAAATTTATTGAATATGACCAAAATTGTAGTATTTCAAATATATGTCAATATACTGTATTTGGGAAGAATATATTTATTTTCCATGTGGGAATGGCTCCCATTGTGAGCATATTGGTAACTATTGGACACCGCTGTATCCAGGGCCAGATTTATAATTAGGCAAAGTAGGCATGCAGGGATAAGCGCAAATGACACCTTTTTTTCTTGTTATGTTTTGTACATGTACTGGGCTGGATACTTCTGGTTGTCGCAGCCGCCCTGGTAGGGATTAGGTGCGACACCGGTTTTTCTTTATGTATGCATATTTTGTTGTATCTCCAGCCAGGTCATTTTTGCTGCCGTCCCGTTCCGTGTTTTTTGTTTTTAATCCCAAAGTGGAAATATTTCAGGGGAGGGTATAAAATAAACCCACTGTTTTGTCTCTTAGCTGAAAAGCAGCATGAGAGTATGAGGTTGCTGAAAAAAGCAGCTCTTGGTTATCATTAAGTTAAGACTCACCTACCAAAGGTGCCGTGACGTGGCAGGTGAGCTTACACTTTGATGGCCATTCAACTAAACCAAAACCTCTGATTGTATTTGTTTTCCATGGAGCTATAGGGATAAACACAGATGATATCTCTTTTTTTCTTGTTATGTTTTATACATGTACTGGGCTGGATATTTCTGGTTGTTGCAACCACCCTGGTAGGTATTAGACGTTTTTTGTGAAAGTAGGCATGTGCTTACAGGTGCCCACCACTAGGGGGTAAGAGCAGTAAGGGCACAGTGACCACTGTAATTAAATTGAGTGATGATAGTGCCTAGTGCAGCCATTCAAGCTTAACCTTCAGTACCAAGTGATTTTCCAAAAAAAAAAACATTGTCAGAAACCAGTTTTTTTATTGAAATTTTTTTTAAATTAATTATACAGTAAGAAATATTTGAGCATATACCCATTGTATTTCTTACTGTACATAACCTATTTTGGCCAGCAGATGGCGCCATCTACTGCCAAATTGAGTTACAGCAGTTTGAGCTGCTGGTCCATTTTCTTCTTATTTTCACTGCATCGGCTTCTGAAAGCTCAATGTAAGTGCATCATCAGACAATTATACACAGTTTTAGCTCTTTGGGGGCACCGTCTGCAGCCCAAATGCAAACAAAATTAATTTGCAGCAAACAATTTTTATTTACTTTTGGGCTGCAGATCAGCAGATCGAGATATCTCGATATTGGGGCACCAGATGGTGCCTTTGAAGCCCAAGATAACTTGATCTCTGTATTGAAGGGGTTAATACTAATTCCTCTTTACAACAATATTTTTCAGGACATTTATTGCTGAAATTATTAAGGAAATGTTGTTTGCATGTTTCAAGGACATGACATATCAGCAAAATTATTTCCACAGATATTAACTTGATACATTGTTATCTGCTTTCTCGATATATCAATTTCATGAAAGGATTGTTTCCCTGCAATATTTTTAATTCATCAAATATTGTTTAAAAATGGCAGACACAACGTCAGGAGAGATGCTAAATATATATTGACTTTTATACTGAGGTCAATTTTAGTGACATTGGGCTAGATTCAATTGTTTCTTCTTTGAGGCGCCTGATGACCTATAATGATTTAAGACTGACCATGAAAAATGTGGAATTCAAATCTCTGCCACATCTTGAAAAGCAAGATGTGAGTTTCTCTCCATTATATAATATTGGCCACATCCCATAGTGGAGGCCTAGCATCACAAATGACAATTTCCAGGGTATTATTGGGATGTAAAGGGAAATTCCTCTATATAAAACACAATAAGGGCAGAAAAAATCAAATGGCACGCTGACCACAGTCATTTCTCTCAAATATCGTGGTTAGACCCAAATCTATCCTTTGGCCCCCACATCGAAAACTCTCATCAACCTTTACGACAAACTAGGTGCCCTGTATAGAAACAAATCCTGCTTGAGCCCCGCAGTAAAAAAACAGATAGTACAACAAATGCTTATGCCGACTATTGAATACGGAGATGTAATGTATGCAGCGGCCCGCAAACACACCTTCATAAACTTACTACATTATATAGAAACATAGAAACATAGAAAAATGTCGGCAGATAAGAACCTTTCGGCCCATCTAGCATCTAGCCTGGATTTATCTTTTGTTTAGGATAGCCTTATGCCTATCCCATGCTTGCTTAAATTCAATTACTGTTTTGGCCTCAACCACTTCAACTGGAAGACTGTTCCATGTATCCACAACCCTCTCAGTAAAATAATGCTTCCTGATGTTACTTTTAAACCTTTGCCCCTCTAATCTAAGACTATGTCCTTTTGTTTTGCTACTTTGTTTCCGTTTAAATATACTCCCTTCCTCTACCTTGTGGATTCCCTTTACGTATTTATATGTTTCTATCATATCTCCTCTGTCTCGTCTTTTTTCCAAGCTGTACATGTTAAGATCATTAAGCCTTTCCTGGTAACTTTTCTCCTTCAAGCCGTACACCATTTTAGTAGCCCTTCTCTGAACTCTCTCTAAGATGTCTATATCCTTCTGGAGATACGGTCTCCAGTACTGCACACAGTACTCCAAGTGAGGTCTCACCAGTGCTCTGTACAGTGGCATGAGCACTTCCCTTTTCCTACTGCTAATACCTCTCCCTACACAACCAAGCATTCTGCCAGCATTTCCTGCTGCTCTATTACATTGACTACTTACCCTTAGATCCTCTGAAATAATAACCCCTAAATCCCTTTCCTCAGATGTTGAGGTTAGGACTGTATCAAATATTCTATATTCAGCCCTTGGGTTTTTACGTCCCAGGTGCATTATCTTGCACTTATCCACATTAAAACTCAATTGCCACAACTCCGACCATATTTTTAGTTTACCTAAATCATTTGTCATTTGGCTGATCCCTCCAGGAACGTCAACCCTGTTGCAAATCTTTGTGTCATCAGCAAAAAGACATACTTTACCATTAATACCTTCTGCAATATCACTAATAAAAATATTAAAGAGAATTGGTCCAAGTACTGACCCCTGAGGTACCCCACTGGTAACAAGACCTTGCGCCGAATAAACTCCATTTACCACAACCCTCTGTTGCCTGTCACTCAGCCACTGCCTAATCCATTCAACAATATTGGAATCCAAGCTCAAAGATTGCAATTTATTGATAAGCCTTCTATGCGGAACAGTATCAAAAGCCTTACTGAAATCTAAATAAGCAATGTCTACTGCACCACCTGTGTCTATTATCTTTGTTACCCAATCAAAAAAATCAATAAGATTAGTTTGGCATGATCTCCCTGAGGTAAACCCATGTTGTTTCTGATCCTGTAATCTATGTGTTTTTAGATCTTCAACAATCTTTTCCGTTGAGGCAGTCAGCGAAATTTTTATCCTCTTCTATATACCTTCCTTCCCTTGTTTTTAATCTAACTAATCCTTGTTTTACTTTTCTTTTCTCGTTTATGTATCTAAAAAATGTTTTGTCCCCCTTTTTTACTGACTGAGCTATTTTCTCTTCTGCGTGTGCTTTGGAAGCTCTTATAACTCATTCTGCTGCTTTGTGACTACATGACCCACCATTGTGACATGTTAAACGAGCTAAACTGGCCGTCACTGGAATCTAGACGCACCCTTCACCTTTCCAACCTAGTGTTTAAGAGCTTTTCTGGGAAGCTACCACCCTACCTGATGATTGAAATTTTATTGAAAATTAACCGCGTTTAAACATGATGAGCAAAAACTTCAGCAAACTTCACTTCTGAAAGAGCGCCGAAGTTGTAAAATTACTCCCGTCCTTAAGAGCTCTCTATTAACATACCTCAATACAGAATGCACCTGTAAACATGTAACATAATGACTATATACAGAATGCACCTGTAAACATGTAACATAATGACTATATACAGAATGCACCTGTAAACATGTAACATAGTGACTATATACAGAATGCAGCTGTAAACATGTAACATAATGACTATATACAGAATGCACCTGTAAACATGTAACATAATGACTATATACAGAATGCACCTGTAAACATGTAACATAATGACTATATACAGAATGCACCTGTAAACATGTAACATAGTGACTATATACAGAATGCACCTGTAAACATGTAACATAATGACTATATAAAGAATGCACCTGTAAACATGTAACCTAGTGACTATATTTCCTACATATTTATTTTCTGTGTTAATCTGTATATTGGTGTTGTTTTTAATATCTTGCATGTTATTAGCATTGTATTTCTGTAACGACTGTAACAATTCAATGTTCGTGAACCCAGGACATACTTGAAAACGAGAGAAATCTCAATGTATCCTTCCTGGTAAAATCCTTTATAAATAAATAAATAAAAATTTTGACAAGAAAGAAAAAAAAACCTTAAAAAGTTATGCACCAATACAGGCGCTTAAAAAAAAATAAAGTTCTACAACGATGCAGTGATATTCACAGTGTGAGGCAATCAGTAATGATTATCATTAAGGCAGCAAGCAACTCAATGCAAGAAACCCCTTGTGAACTGTGAAAATAAGTTTGAAAATGCAGTTAATATTATAGATAACACTGTTATAGCAGTTTAGTCAGATCATTTACATAATAAATACGCGGCGACGCGATGACATCTAATTCAGGCGCCCCCCCGCATGTGTGGAGGAGGCGCCTGAAAGGGAGGGGGAGGTCCTTTGGACCTCTCTCCCTCCCGATCGCCGGGGAGCAGGGAGTTAATACAGGCACCGCTTGGAAGGGCACAGCCTGCCCTTCCAAACGGTGGCTGTCATTAACCCCTGGGGAGCCGGATCACGAATCGGCGCTGAAAAGCGCCGGTTCGTGATCCTTTCCCAGAGCTGGCCGACATCTTGGATGTCGGCCAAGCCTCCGGGAACTCCCCTGAGGACTGGCGTCATCGTGCATAGCATAGTCCTGGAGTTAAACCCTAGCTGCCACCAACGGTGGAGATAGCGGGTTCCAATGAACCCCCTATCTCCCGATCCGTGGCAGCTAGGGGTTAAAGTTTGGTACTGTTGGATCAGCCAGAGCATGGCCGTTCCAACGATACCAAACACAACTGTTAAAAAAGTTTTTTAAAAAAATAAAAATTAAAAATAAAAAAATATTTTAAAAAGAAATTCTAAAAAACAAATAAACAAGTTTTTTTTTTTTTTTTGGTTAGTTAATGCAGCAATATTGTTCCCATTTCAATTATAATGTGAACAATGATGCTGCACTAACGATTTTTGTATGCGGTGCGTTTGTTAAAAATCGCGTAATTTTCCCAAAAAAAAATGTAACGAGACCCATTTCTAATTTTTTTAACAAGCGCACCCCATACAAAATATAACCGCAATTGCTCACATGTTAAAATGTGAAAAAAACACTTTACACTTTGTAAATTATTGAAAATCCATATTTTATTGCATTTTTTGTTATAATATACATACAGGACATGACGTATACATATAATAATAACATATTATGAATCTGCCGAGTCTGACGGAAAGAACGATATATAATATGTCTGGGTCATATACTAAAATAAGCCTTCAAAACGCGTTTAAACATGATGAGCAAAACCGGTAAAAATGACCTCAGCACAGAGGCGTGACACGCCTCAGCAGCGAAAGGGTTAACTCATCACTGCAGTCCCCCCTCCTGTTTCTAATCCCCTCACCATCTAGATTGTAAATTCACACGGGAATAGGGTCCTCATATCCTCCTGTATCTGCTGGCAGGAATACTGACCTGTCTCCTGTATGTACTGTAGAATTGTCCTGTCTTTACCCATTGCACCTTGTACAGCGCTGCGGAATGCGTTGGCGCTTAATAAATAATAATATAATATCTCTGCTTACAAAATACTACTGATTACTCATCTCCATAAACTTCGAGGCCAGATGCTTTCATTTGTGTTCGTAAACTGGCAGTCCCTCTTCAGAAATACATCAATTGAAGATTGTTTCCCTTATTTTACCAGGAAGGATACATTGAGATTTCTCTTGTTTTCAGTATGTCCTGGTTGGTGAGTATGTACCGTTAGGTGTCTTGCCCAAGAACACTTACTGGAGAGGTGCACTGGCCAGGATTCCAACCTGTGTCTCCACGGTCATAGAGCAGTGATGTTACCTCTACTCCATCCAGCCGGTACTTTATTAACGACTTTCCATTTACTACACTAATATTAAGCTGTAATTAATCTAGACATTTTTTTATAGCACAGATATGTTTTAGAAACATCCAATATTGCGATACATTGTACTAGGCTGTATATTTAATAAACATATGTGAGGATTTGACACTTAGACATAAAAGGTGACTCGAGCAAATACAGACGTGAATTCCACATGACCAATTCCCTCAATCTCTACGATCAATGATATGTAGCGGCTTAATAAAACATTATATGAAAGTTCTTTTTTACCCTTTGTTATTATTACTTCAATTCAAGCTGCATTTGTCTGGAACTTGTTTTCCCCGTTGTTCAAGTATTATGAAGTAAACACAATTTGGGGTTTCGCTTGTAATTCAGATTTATAAAGGGATGTGACATGAGCATTGTGTATAACAGGGAGACAAATTGGTTTATGTATGAAAAAATGGTTTCCTCGTGCAGAATAAATCCGTAGAAGGGATGTGACAGCAATACATGTCATGCTCCAATCACTGAGTCGTTAGCAACAATTAAAAACAGATACACCATCAAAGCATAACTAAACCACATGAAAAACATAAAATTAACTTATGCACACTGTTAGACATCAATAAAAAGGAACCAGAGGCAGAATTGGCATAATCAGATGGTTTCACATACAATGAAACTACAATGCAACATAGTGAATGGTAGAACAGTGCAGCTACATCGATGCTCCACCATGACACATGCAAAACAGTGGGCTCTATTACATTCTCCGTGCAAATTCGTACGCGCAGCGCAATTTTTTTTGCGCGCAGCGTTAAACATTAACGCTGGTATTACGATCCGAGCGCATTTTTTTATCCGTCAAAAAATATTGTGTGTAAAGACGCACAAAAACTTGCGCCCATTAACATTGCGCGCAGAAATCGGTGGGCAGATTGGCTGCATTGCGTGAAAAAACAATCTGAATTAAGAACCACAATTGTCTCCCGTTCAGTTTTTGTGCCTGTCAAAATCAATCTGAGTATACTGTATATGATGCAGCAATAATAAAAACACGCACAACCTCTTCATTTTATTGTTTGGGTATGTGTAGAATGTGTAACTATACTGTGCTGTATTATTTTTTTCGGGCTGGTGTATTTGGGTTCGGCCAGGACGTTCAGATTTGCAGTTACCACCAGCTTTTCAAAGATGTTAAAATTATGCGCGCAAACGT
This sequence comes from Leptobrachium leishanense, assembly GCA_009667805.1. Classification (NCBI taxonomy): domain Eukaryota; kingdom Metazoa; phylum Chordata; class Amphibia; order Anura; family Megophryidae; genus Leptobrachium; species Leptobrachium leishanense. Next base: position 10,521,931 of record CM019063.1, on the reverse strand, counting down.
CGTTCGTAAAAATTTGCGCATCGATTGTAATACCATCCACATACCAGCGCACGAACGCATTTGCGCTCACAATGCTAAGTATGGGATGTGCGCACGAACTTGCGTTCGCTCAAGGTTCGCGCAGGGTCATTAGATGTTAACGCGCATCGTATGCGCGAACGTCGTAATACGACGTTAAGCGTGAAGGGTTTTGCCCCTCGCGTTAATTTTTGCGCGGAGAATGTAATAGAGCCCAGTGTCTCTGGAGATATGAAAGAACTGACAAGGTGCAGAGAGCTCTATGAACCACCATAGGCCATGACACCAGCCCCTTTCATGAGGAACGCAGCTGATAGGAATCAAAGAAGGAATATAGAGCCCCACGGCTACTGGGGGAGGTACAAGTTGTTAGACTTAAGCGCGGGGGGGGGGTGAGAGGGTACAAACCAAACAGGAAATAGAGTAGTGGTAAAGGGGTAGAGGATCAAAGTTGAAACCCATATTGGGGCAGTGCTGGGTAGTAGGTTAATTGAAGGTGGGGATAAGCAGCCGGTGTGTTAATGTAAGAGTGGGGAAGGGGAACAAAATGAATTGAAAAAAAATGAAGGAAAAGGAACTGAAGACTCGAAAGCCGGTCACCCTGATCTACCACAGCTTCCTTTTAAATATATTTAAAGTGTTCCACCTCCCAAAAAGAGAAACTTTTGATTCAAGAGTTGTTTAAAAAAGGGTGTACTCTACACACCCTGACAACTTTAGCTTTTTAAAGTGGCCAGAATGTGTGGAGTATCCCTCCCCTCCTCCCCTCCATCCCTCTGGTGCCATTTGGCATAAATTGCTCCACCCTCCACCCACACCCATCTCCAGGCAGTCGAGATTTGAATATCTCAGCTGTCAGTCACCATCTCGGTCACTGATGATGTCAGCATGCTCCAATCCAACATTTTGCAAAAGTGATAAGGGAACTCATTTACAAAAGTACACAAGTTCCGAGTGAGGCACAGTTTGCGAATCCTACACAATGCTAGTGGCAAAGGTACACAAATTGCATAAAAATGCTGCAAGGACTTCTGCATTGTGACAGCCCTGAGGTGAAGGGGATGAGCAGCATGCACCGAGGGAGAGAAAGTGAGCATTTACTGTTAAAATAAAAAATATAGAAAAGAATAAATTAGGCAGATGTTGCCAGCAACATTTGCTCAATTATTTAAAGGCATAAGGGGGAATTTAATTTTGGAGAAAGTATTTTATCAGGAAGGATACATTGAGGTTTCTCTCGTTTTCAAGTATATAGTAAAGAAAAGGCAGGTACTCAAATGGAGAATAAAGCTGGTAGAAGCTTATTCAAGGGGGGTACAGTAGGCCCTACTAAAACAAGCGTGACGTTTCGGCCATATTTCAACTTTCATAGCAAAAAATCGTATTTAAAAAACAGCAGGATAAGGGGGAAGCTCTACTGGCTATGAACATAAAGGGCTACCTTCAGGAAGTCATTAGACAGTTAAGTGGTGTTGAGACGTACATCACCATTAACATTGGGGCTGCTATGAAAGTTGAAGAAGAGATTGAGGGTCTGATTGCAGAGGCAGTGGAATATAACATCATTGATAAAGATCTAGCTATCTCAAAAAAAGAACATGCCATCTTACCAGTTTTTTACATACTACCCAAGATTTGCAATTGTTCGGAGCACCCACCAGGTAGACTGATAGTGGCCATTACAGACGCTGTGCTCCAATCTATATCGGTCTTCCTGGATATGGTTCTCCAGCCATTGGTAACACAAACGAAGTCTTATATCTGGGATAGCAAAGATGTTTTGGGTCACCTCACAGACATTATATTGGAGGGTCCTGTTATCCTCTTTACTTGGGATGTCACTAGCCTCTACACCTCCATTCCCAATGAGGAGGGTATGGAGGCCATATGAGAAGCCTTAGCTAAACACTCTCTGACGTTAGAACAATCAACTTTTTTGATGAAATTGGTGGAACTAGTCCTTACAAATAATTTTTTCTTGTTTGGAGACACAATCTACAAGCAACAGAGAGGAACTACCATGGGGTCTAATACGAACCCGGCATATGCCAATTTGTATATGGATGCCTTTGAGATATATACAAACACCGTTTATTCAAAGATTTTGTCCACGTTTGGTGGAGGTTTATAGACAATATTTTTGGCATCTGGACAGGCAGTGAGCCAAATCTTAGAGGATTTTTTCAAGAAATTAATTCTGTAAGTCCACATATTAAATTTACCATGAAATATGATTGTTGAGAAATACATTTTCTTGATCTGACTTTAAAGAAAACAGGAGACCACTTGATTAGTGATCTGTATGTAAAAACTACAGATAGGAATAATCTTCTCCACTATAGTAGTTTTCATCCCCAGAATAAGTTAAATTCTCTTCCGTGTAATGTACCCTAAAACTCGAGAAAATAGGTTAGAACTAATGACAAATTTTTTTATACTTAGGGGTTATCCAAAAGATTTATTGACTGAGGAGCGTACACAAGCTATACACTTAGACTGCCCCACTACCATCTCACAAAGGACACCAAAACAAGGAGTCCGTATCCCGTTTGTATCAAAGTTCAATCACCCAGTATATCAGTAAATCAGATCTTACGTACACCCTGGCAAATTTTACAGAGAGGATATAGCGACATTCCTTCTCTCCAGGTAGCCCCTATTTTTGCATACAAAAGGAACAAAATCTTAGAGACTTCCTAGTGAAAGCTGACATAGGTTCCACTGTTACTAGATTAGAATAATTTTGTAAATATTATTTTATATATTCTTTCTGTCTTTCTCTGTTTTTGATCTCACCTTTATGCACTCATATGACCGTGATAGGCATTGAATTGAAGGGATTGAGGCAATTGATGATTTAATCACTTAATTGTCAGATCACTTGACAGGCATATTGATTAGGGATGCACCAATACCATTTTTTTAAGACCGATTACAAGAACCGATACTTTTTAAAAGTACTTACCGATACGTTTATTTAAAGCCATGTGACCATTTTTCAATAGGAACAGACCTCATATATATATTGCCCCAGCTCAAATATATATATTGCCCCAGCTCACACATATTGCCCCAGCTGAAATATTGCCCCAGCTCTCATATTGCCCCAGCTCACATATTGACCCCAGCTCACATATTGCCCCCAGCTCACACATTGCCCCAGCTCACACATTGCCCCCAGCTCTCATATTGCCCCCAGCTCTCATATTGCCCCAGCTCTCATTTTCCCCAGCTCTCATATTGCTCCAGCTCTCATTTTCCCCAGCTCTCATATTGCCCCAACTCTCATATTGCCCCAGCTCACATATTGTCCCCAGCTCACATATCGCCCCAGCTTTTATATTGCACCCAGCTCTCATATTACCCCAGCTCTCATTGTCCCCAGCTCTCATATTGCCCCCAACTTTCATTGTCCCCAGCTCTCCTATTGCCCCAACTCTCATTGTCTCCAGCTCTCATATTGCCTCCAGCTCTCATTGTCCCCAGCTCTCATTGTCCTCAGCTCAGATATTGTCCCCAGCTCAAATATTGCCCCCAGCTCACATATTGACCCCCAGCTCAAATATTGCCCCCGGCTCACACATATATTGCCCCCAGCTCACCCTCCCGTGCTGCCAGGCTCCTCTGGTGTCTTCTTCCTTTGAGTGGCCACCGGCAGAGGTTGTAGCCCAGTCGCACAGCTGCGGTCTCGTGAAATCCCGGAGTTCACAAGCTCTCATGAACTCAGCGATTTTAGAGATCACGGCTGGTGGATCCCAACAAGTGGCCGGGCTACAACTCTTTGCTGGCGGCCACTCGAAGGAAGAAGATGTCGGAGAAGCCTGGCAGACTGCTGAGCACTGCCCAACAAGAAGTACTCGTGCAGGTCCCGGTATCGGCACCGATACCGATATCGATGCATCCCTAATATTGATGATGCATATACGGTGGGATGTTACTATGTATGAGTATGTATGATTAAGACCGTATGGCTGAAATGTCACGAAATTTGAATTTCCCGACTGCTGGTTACTACTCGGTTACTAGTGACTATCTCTGAGACTAATCACGTTAGCGATCGGATTTCAAATCATGTTAACGATCTACGTCTCAGAGAGGTCATGATGGATTGGATCTACGGATGTGGAGTGTTCCTTTAACTATAAAGATGCAGTGTAATCTTCTGACTTTTCCCATATATATTTCTGATATAAAATAAGTACAATCTTGGGCTGAAACTGTGCTTAATTCGTGTAGAGGATTGTCATAACAACATGATGTTTTATTTAGGGAAGATAACTATAAATTTTTTATATGTCACATTAAGGTTATGCATCTTTGATTTACAGTACGAGGCAGCTGGCAAGAGTGAGCAGATTACAATGATTGCTCTGCACCTAACGTTAGAAAACCTGCTAATGGTGATGGAGTTCCCTGTAACCCTATGTACAGGTACTCATCATGCAAAGTGGTAGTAACCTTGAAAACAGAGACATAAAAAAACATGTGAAGGGAAAAAAAAGAACTAAGGTTTGTGAGTGATGACGAGTTATTTTATTATTCTTAATACAGAAAAAACGGTGTTGCGCCTGATCCCCACCAGGGTGGCTGCAACTACCAGATGTATCCAGCCCAGTGACATGTATAAAACATTACAAGAAAATAAGTGTCATCTGCGCATATCCCTATAACACTAGGGATGAACCGAACACGCCCCGAGTTCGGTTCGGATCCGAACCCGAACTTTCCAAATGTTCGAATCCGAACCCGGACTCTAACTCAATACAAGTCAATGAGGCTGAAAATTCGGTTATTAGAGTGCCCTCCAAGAGGGCATATATGCTAGATATTTGCCATAAAAGGTGTATGGGGTTCCGGGTAGTTCCTGGGGGACAGGAAACAAGGACAAAAAGTAAAAAAAAAAAGTTTTTAAAGGGACAGTGAGTTTTCCATGAAATAAGGGTTAAAAATAAAAACGAAAAATTCCTTCAACTATCGTGCCTAGGAGGTCTCCATAACCTGCCCGTGAAGTGGCGGATTTGTAGGTTGTATAGAAACACTTAAAAACAAAAAAATTATGTTTCAAATGACGGTAAATGCTTTTCCTTTAATCTATCCATAAACAACTGCTTGGGGCGGCAGTCTGTATGACAAGAGGAGACTTTTAGGAGTCGGACACGCAGAACAGGTTTAGTGATTTTTTGGGCTAAATTATTGTGAAACTGATACAGGCTTTGGGTGAAAGTAACAATAGGTGCTTTAAGGCTGGGGTCAGACTAGCGCACTTTTAACGTGTGTTTAGGCGCACTTAATCACGGCCGCACTAGCAGCAAATGCCACGCAATGAAGGCCAATATACGAAGTACGGCCGCACGAAAGTCTGGCCGCGCAACGCAAGTGGAAAATTAATGCATTTTTTCGAGAACGCTGAACCGTTAGTACTGACGTACAGAGTGTGCTGCGTCCGCATAGCGGCGTGTGTACGTGATTAGGAGACGTCAGACGCTGCTCATGTCCGGCCAACATAACGTCCAGACACCCAAAGTTTCCTGGTTTGGATCCGTAAAAAATCACGCACAAAAATGCGCATCGTATGACCGTTTAAGCGCTTTCTGTGAAAAAACACCTCAATGCGTTCGGACGCACTTTTTGACGTTCGCTGCGAAAAATGCGTTAGTTTGACCCTAGCCTAAAATTGGGTCTTTAGCGTCGGCAACAGTGCCGTCACACAGTCTCACCCCTCTGAGGATTTGAATCTGATACAGGCGTCAGTGGCAGTGCAGCCAAATATTGTGCCTTTGGTGCCAGGCCAGCAAGTGCCATCATACAGTAACCCCTCTGTGGTATTGTGGAAGAGTGCAGGGGTGGACCATGCGGTCAGGGCCGGTGCTAGACTATTTTGCGCCCTAGGCAAGACCAGCTACTTGCACCCCCCCAAAACAAAAGAAAACGACACAACATGAAACAGCTAAATTTCTTTTTACTTAAGAATAAAGTTTGAAAAGCACCAATAGTAAAGGTAAAATAAATATAAATAAACTGTATTAAACTATTTTAAATTAACTGTATTGAACAAACTTAAATTAACGAAAAAAATAAATAAACGTTGTCACGTAAGTTTCAATTTCAGACACATCAAAATTTCACTTTGCGTGCCTTATCTTTTGCAAATTTTCATCATGCGTTTATATATATATTGCCCAGGCCAGCTCACATCATGCGTATATATATTGCCCAGGCCAATCCCCTGGTGGAGATAGGGGGTTCATTTGAACCCTGATATCTCCAGGCATCTAGTGGGTCATGGAGGGTGTCAATCGAAAGGCCTGAGCATGGCCTTTCGAATGATACCCAACATGACCAGGAATAAAGTTAAAAAAAGAAAAAAGAAAATAAAAACATGTATTTTTTTGTGTGATATTTTTATTAATGCAGCAATATTGTTCACATATAATTCACGTAATTCCCCCCACAAAATGTAACAAGTCCCCATTTCTAATTTTTGTACAAGCGCACCCCATAGAAAACATAACCGCAAACGCTCATGTGCTAAAATGTGAAAAAAAAAAACAACACTTTACACACTGCAGATGATTAAAAATTCAATTTTTATTGCATTTTTTTCATAATATATAGCCAGGACAGGATGTATACATATAAAAATGATACATTATGAATCTGCGGAGTCTGCCGGAAAGGACGATATCTAACATGTCGGTCATTTAACAAAATGTGGCTTCAAAATCGCGTTTAAACATGATAAGCGAAAGCGGTAAAAATGAGCTGAGCACACAGCGGTGAAATAGAGCATATTAGAAGTTTTAGGAGGGAAATTAACACTTCTCAAATCTCAATCAGAAGCAGACACCACCCCACCCCCTCAGTATAGTCTACAATGTATCAAATTGATTAGACCAGACTAAAAACACCTGTTATGACGTTTGAAAAACACAGGTCATTCAGAGTTGAGAATCTTTGCACGTACACATTAGTTTTTAATTTATTATCTAATAAACCGTTGCTTATAATATTCTGCAGTATAGAGTTTCTTTATTTCTAGATTTTTTAGTATTTTTTTAAGCATTTTCTATACTTTTTTCAAAATTTCTTTTTTTTTGCGAACTCGAACCGAACACACCCAAAAAGTTCGAAGTTCGTGAACTGTCGAACAACCAAAGTTCGGTTCGAACTTCGAACCATCCGAACCAAACAGCTCATCCCTATTTAAAACTGTGTGAAACAAAACTCAGTTAGAGGTTTTAGTTTACTTGAATGGCCATTGAAGTGTAAACTTACTTGCCATGTCAAGGCACCTCCAGTAAGGTGCCTTGACGTGGCAGGTGAGCTTACACTTCAATGGCCATTCAAGTAAACTAAAACCTCTAATTGTGTTTTGTTTCACATGGTGTTATAGAGAAAAGAGCAGATGACATTTTTTTCTTAATATTTTATTTATTTATTATTCTTTATTTCATTATTCTTTATTATTCACTGTTAGAAATACAAAAGTAAAATTGTTTATATGGTACAAAAATGTCAGATTACTACAAACCTGTACATGTTGGCAGGACCCTCACAGACCTTGGGCAGTATTACAGAGCTGGTGCTAACTTAACCAGAGCTGTTGTAAATTTACCAGAGCCATTATAGTCTATGGAGTTGCTACGTTTACAACAGCTCTGGCTAAATTAGCACCAGCTTTGTAATACTGGCCCTTGTATTTGCTCACAATAAGTGCACAGGGTAATCTAGACATGGCGGCCTTGCACAAGGTGCCTAGAGGGATGTCTGTTATATCCACCTCATGAGATTTTACAGTGCCAAAACTATTGTTAGGGCTGCTGTATCACTCATGCAGATCATTGGCACTTCAGTACTGATCACCCTTTCTTGGTGATAGCAGTCTGACCTACATATGGTTTAGTCTTCTCTGTAATGGCACCATCGAGCTAAAATATTATGAGACCTGAGTGGGGACCCGCCGTAGGGTAGCACACTAGTGTTGAGATGTTGCAGTGTTTGTTCATTGGGGTGTTGGCCCATTTGTCACAAACTGATTCATAGTAGGTCTTATTTCTGACAATAATACATATTAATTTTATTGTAGAATTGTCAGTTGCACATTTTAGAGACACTGAAGCAAGTTACTGGCACTCCTATATTGAAGTGACAGCAGCCGCCAAGGCCAGCAAAGTATTGGCATGCATTAAAAGGGGAGTTCACTCACGGGATGAAAACATAATTTTGCCTCTGTATAAATCAATGCTCAGGCCGCAACTTGAATATGCCGTGCAATTTTGGGCACCTGTCTTAAAAAAAGATATTATAGCGTTAGAAAAAGTGCCGGGAAAGGTGCAACTAAATTAATAAGGGGAATGGAAGGGTTAAGTTATGAGGAAAGACTAACAAGCTTAAACCTGTTTAGTTTAGAGAAACGGCGCCTTAGAGGGGATCTGATAACCTGATATAAATATATACGGGGCCATTATCAACCATTGTCTGATAACCTATTCATTAACAGGACTATACATAGGACAAGGGGTCATCCATTTAGACTGGAAGAAAGAAAATTTAGCTTAAAGCATAGGAAGGGTTATTTTACAGTGAGAACAATAAAGCTGTGGAATTCTCTGCCTGTCAAGGTGGTTGGGTCAGAGTCTGTACAGACTTTTAAAAAACGACTGGATGACTTCCTGCAGACACAGAATATTAAGGGTTATAATATTTAATATGTGGGTAAAAGCTTCTTGATCCAAGGAGAAATCTGACTGCCATTCTGGGGTCAAGAAGGAATTTTTTCCCAGTATGTTGCATATTTCAGACTGGGTTTTTTGCCTTCTTTTGGATCAACAGCAGTAGGTTATGTGGGAGAGGCTGAACCCGATGGACGCATGTCTTTTTTCAGCCTATATAACTATGTAACTATGTAACTATGAATATATTTGAGAGGTATTCACCTGATTTCGCTCATCTTTTGTATTTTAGATGACATATTTTGTCACGTGATGAACTTTTCTTCTTGCTTTTTTCTTCAATTATTATTTTTTCGGATTTGCCTTGTCGTGGCGAATAAGCTTATACTTAGCATGTGAACTAATAATCCCCCATTTTTTAGGCTTTGGTGGATTTTGAGCAAAAATGATAAAACAAAAAAAAGATTCTTGTCCAGCCACATGTACTGCCACCTCCAGCAGTGCAAATCCCGACAAGAGCACCTCTCCAGTAAGTGTCCTTGGGTAAGACACCTAACGGTACATACTTGCCACCCAGGACATACTTGAAAACAAGAGAAATCTCAATGTATCCTTCCTGGTAAAATCCTTTCTCAAAAAAATAAAAATAAAGCACAACACAAAATCACACCTGTGAAGTGCTCCTAATCCGCACCATAAACAGTGATATCCAGCCTTTTAATAAAAGGTTTTCAGGGGGAAATATCCCTTAAAAGACATAAGGAAGCCCTTTCATTGCATAGATGCTCTATTATATCCCCCACCCAATGATTATTTATATCAACTCACGTGGTACTGAGCCAAAATAATTTTGACTCACTATATAACATTTGCGGGTGACTTTTGGAGGCATCTCTTCCCTCAAGATGATCCTTTATCTCCTCTTCCAGAAATGTTCCATAGTTCCCTCTTCAGGAAACCATAATTTTGCATAATTTTGTGTCACGTATTCCTTTGGTCCCTACACACAGACATTGTCTACCTCCACTTCCGGTCTTTAGAATAGCCAGATTGCTAAACACAGGACAGACACACAAAATAAACAAAGTGAGTACAATCTTAATTTAGGAACCAGAGCAGATATCCAGATAAAGCCAGGAGTCAAAACCAGAGCGGATAATCAGACAGAGCCAGGAGTCAAAACCAAAGCGGATAATAGGAGAGAGCCCCAGGAGTCAAAACCAGAGCGGATAATCAGACAGAGCCAGGAGTCAAAACCAAAGCGGATAATCAGACAGAGCCCCAAGAGTCAAAACCAGAGCGGATAATCAGACAGAGCCAGGAGTCAAAACCAAAGCGGATAATCAGACAGAGCCCCAGGAGTCAAAACCAGAGTGGATAATCAGAGCTAGAAATTGGTATACAATATAACTAGGAGAGCAAGGGTTAACAGAGGAGAGTAGTCAGGGATAAAGCCAGAGTCTATACACAGCAATGAGGAATGAATGAACAAGGATCGCACTTAACAAGAATGAGCCACGACAGGGCAATATCTCATTGCTTGGTTTTTAAATCCGGCAGGCGGCACATCATTACGCCACACCCCGCCCTCGTCACTGACTGTGATCGCTGGCTACTTCATTCTATGGCCGGCCAGCAAGTAGCGAGGACGCCGCTGCCGGCAGTTGGGTCACAGGAAGGGGAGTCGAGACACTCAGTACAGTGCTCTTAATATTAAAAAAAAAACAGTTTCCTTGATAAAATAAAAGGAAAAACAAAAAATAAATCTACCAAAATGCGTTCACTGCCCTCCAACACATACAGACAACAGCCACCATTGCCATTAAAATAAACCGCTGCTGTTATGATGATTGGATAGTCTTTCTATTCGGGATACACAAGCAATTGGCAACACACAGCTTCCCAGTAAACATAAATAAATCTTCATGTCACAAACGCAAATGTCGATAGTAAACACAACTGTAGTATGCAAATAGAAGAGAACTTTTCAGCCTGACTTCATTAGCACGATGGCAGCACATCTACTTGTGCCAGAGATAGCAGCGATATGGATATAAGTGAAGCACTTAATCACTTTGTTCACCTTTGACATGTAGCTTAGGCACTAAGAAGTACGAGGTCTGCACATAACAGTCTGGCTGGCAGCCACCGCAATCTATAAAAGGACAGGACAGTAAGGAAATGTAGATAACGGGGTGAGGATGACGGAAAAAACCTCAGTGAGGGAAAATAAAAATATAAAATAACATTTTATTAAATAAAAAAAAAGTATGCAAATATAATGATGTATTTACGAACTAGCTTCTTAATTATACGTTATTTGTGTACACGAAAAAAATAAGAAAATTAAAATACACAGTCCAAGACTTGCTCGTGATTGCATTTGCCAAGAATTCGCAGCAGCAAAAAGCAATGGGTTTCTAGCAACTGTGACCAGAGACATCTGGATACATGGTGTCTGGGAAAAAGTCCAGAGAGTAAATTGGCCTACATAGCAGTCTCTATGCGTACGGAATACATACTTGCCTCAGCTGCTTTTTTTTTTTCTTTTATACAAGTCATTTTATATCATGAAAAGAAATGTTAACATAAGAATTTAGCTGTTGTTACAAGCTAATTTTTTTTTCTTCTTTTTTTTCTAAATTTTGTATTTTCCATTAGCGGCAGAGAGCATGCTAAGAATTAAAATAACTATCAGGGTTATTCAAAGAGATCCGAATTGGGGCCGAAAGGTAACCGAACAGTGAAATTCAGCGTACGGTTACCTTTCCTGGCCATTCGGCTATTCGGAGAGCAGGCAGTTCGCCAAATCCTGGTGAATTGCCTGCACATACGGTGCTTGTTCGGTGCCTGTTCAAGGGCAGTGAATTCCCCATAGAGAAGCAATGCTTCGTCTATTCAGAGAACAAAAACCAGCAGTGAAAAGTTGCCGAATTGCCCTGCTGCTCCGTGGTTTCATTCGACAGGTTTATTCAGGTGAATCCCATAGGCTTCAATGTTAATAATATTCTCATTTTAATTCAATATCTAATAAACCGTTGATTATAATATTCTGCAATAAAAAGTCTCTTTATTCTTAGATTTTTTAGGATCTTTTAGGAATTTTTTGGGATTTTTTTGCGAAACTTTTTTTTCCTTTATTTTTAAATTGTTTTTTCTTTTTTCTGTAACAGCCCTTTTTATTATCATTCATTGGATCTTATGTGTAAATTTCAGACATTTTCATTCTGTTGTTTCTTTGCAAACAGCGTTTCACTTTTCAAACATTAAAGCATACTGTTTTTTTTTTCACTCCATTTATCTGCGGTGTCGGGTTTTTCTGGCGGCTGCTCTGCGCTGTGATCGGCTCCTGCTCGGGTTTCTCTGGCGTGTTCGGAGTGGTTAATCCAGATGTTTTTGCGGGTTTCGGTGTACGTTCGCCAGGTTTTGCGGTGAGTGTTCGGCGGGTTTGCGGCAGCTTTTCCCTGCACTACGACAGCCCTGTGGTGTTTGCTGAATACACCGCAGGGTCGCCGAAATGGGATCGCCGAATCGCACCGAATTGAAGAGAACGAAAAGTCACCGAACGTACGGTGACTTTTCGATTATCTTTGAATAACCCTGCTATTTTCACATTTGTTGTGTTACAATACTCTGAAAATAATAAGAGATGAGAGCCCCCCCCTATTTTCCCTTTTTTAATGAGGTGGTATAATTAATATATATTTGACTTATATATGAAAATAAACATAATATGAGTATATATATTTAAGCATTGAAGTCAGTGTTGGGTGAATAATCCTTTTCAAATGCTGCATATATCCACTGAATACCTCTACAGGTGGAAGGCAGCACAATTAAGAGGTTACACACTAAGGCTAGGGTCAGACGAAAGCATTTTTCCCCGCGAACGTGAAAAAGTGCGTCCGAACGCATTGACGTATTTTTTCACGGAATGCGCAAAAATGGTCAGACGACACGCATTTCTGGGCGTGATTTTGTACGGATTGTCAATAAAACTCTTTTTGCGTCTGGACGTTATGTAGGCTGGACATTAGCAGTGTCTGACATCTCCTAATCTCGCACACACGCCGCTATGCCGCAGCTGCGCACTCAGTACGTCAGTACTAGCGGTTCTGCGTTCTCAAAAAAATGCATTCAAATTCCACTTGCGTTGCACAGCCGGACTTTTGTGCGGCCGTACATCGTATATTGGCCGTCATTGCTCGTCATCTGCTGCTAGTGCGGCCGTAATTATGTGCGCCAGAACGCACGTTAAAAGTGCGCTGGTCTGACCCCAGCCTAAGTGCCGGCATTTGCAATGCTGACAAATGCTGGAGTTTCTCAATTATAAATAGATAATAAATCCAAACGGCATGAGGCGAAACTACAAGGTAAAAGCTTCTCCTGTTGCTGTTTCGATCTCAGTTTTGAAAAACCCCAATGTTTGTCGGCATGGCAATATAAGCAATTATCACCGGTATTTGCAGGGAAAGAATATAGCCCCACAAACCCCATACTTACCTCTGATTCCACAGTGAAGATTCCATGATCCACCGCTTCCTCTCGCTGCGCACAGGGAAATGGTGATCCCACTCATGTGAGCTTGTACAGTCCACTGGATCTGTTTTTGTGTCATTGTCCATCGTCTTCCGACCAATACCACAACAACACAAGAAGAAGGAGATTCAGCCTTTGTCCACTGCCTCCGACTTCCATTGGAAGACTTCACATTACATTCTTTGCGCGCAATTGTGCGCGCGCGAAAAAACGCATTAACGCGAGGGGCAAAACCCTTTGCGCTGAACGTCGTATTACGACGTTCGCACAAAAATGCGCGTTAACGTCTAACGCGAGTGACCCTGCACGAACCCTTTGCGAGCGCAATTTAGTACGCGCATCCTATACTTAACACTGTGAGCGCAAATTCGTTTGTGCGCTGGTGCGCGCATAGTATTACAATCTTGGCTCAAAATTTAACGGACAACGTTTGCGCGCATAATTTTAACGTCATTGAAAAGCTGGTGATAACGGCAAATTGTAACAACCTGACCGTACCAAACTCCGGATTCACAACGCAGAACGTCGATGTGCACGTTTTCTTAACTAGATCCGTCAAAAATGACGGCCACTACCTTATCTTTCTTCAGAACGTACATCTGTTGTGCGCAGTCCGCACAAAATGACGGACTCACGTTAAAAATTACATTGTGCTCTCGGATTTCTGCGCACAATGGTACTTTGCGCGCATTTTAGCGCGTCGGTTTTACGAGCGCAATTTCCCAAGGGATGAAATAATGCGCGAGGAATGTAATTCCAGCTGTGATTTTCATGCGTTAACGCTTCGCGCAAAAAACCACACGTTTAGCGTGTGTTTTTGCGTTGAGAATGTAATAGGGCCCAAAGTCAGGACTATCTGGTACAATTTACATGAAAAAAAGATGAATTGCGTAGTTAAACCATCGTGCTTCAGCAGGGAAATTGACCCATAGAGAAGTGATTCAATTTTATTTTATTCATCCATTTATTCTTTTCATTTGCAGCAAAAAAAGCTTTATTTGTTTTTTTTAACTAGAACATTTTTCTGTATCTTTTAGCAAAATTTTTGATTCACGATTTTTTTCTTTAAAAAGATGTTTTTTTTTTTCCTTTGCGGCCGAACTGAAAAGAAAAACTACCAATAAAAAGCTGCCGAAGACATGAAGGGATCTCCGGTTCTGTCCATGGTGCTGAAAGAGCTTTAATAAGCCATTTCAGCACCAGGGACAGCAATGCAGTTCCTTTCATGTCTTCGACTGCGTTCGGCTGCATTTTCTTTTCTTCAGTTAGACGGCGTTCGGCGGTCTTCCCATCGGTCAATCTGGGTTGTCCAACTACAGGCCCAGTGGATGGCCAGCCTTACACCATGGAGTCATATGAACTCCAGTATCCAATACGAAGCATGACTGATGCACAGTGCCGGTGCCAGTATTTTTCTGTGCCTCCTGATAAGTTTGACTCGACCCATTATTACAGTCGGACGAGGCACGATAACAGGGTACCAGTAAGGGATATTAGCTTGTGACACCATTTTCCCTCACCAGCTCCTTTTTACTGGCAACAATGGAATAGGGCCCGTTTGTGTCTCTAATATGATTGCAAACACACACAAATCTACAATTGCAGAAAAACATGCAAGTACAAAAGAAAAATGGCTGCACTGAGGTGAAAGCAACGCTCAGCATGAGAAGACCTGACTTCCAGAGTGACCTGCCGCGCATGCACTAGATTGACACGCCCCTTTCGGGTGTGTGGCCGTGACGATGATGCTGTGATTCGTGTCATGGTCACGGCCCCTTGGTGGCCATGTTTAATTTCAACCAATGTAGCCCTGACAAAAGTTGGCAGGTCCGAGGAAGTAAGAGAACAGGAACATCTGGGATGGGGCATAATATGAGATCCCCGTTTTAAGCCCAGAGCATCAAAATAATTTCACAGTTTAGTCAATAAAGCCCTCACGACAATACAAATCCCGCTGCGTTACCCCACCCTGAATACAATCATCCATTCTCTAAAAAGCAATTGCAAAAGGTTGAATGCTGATTTTGAAATTTGAAATAAAACAGATGTCATTTTTCATTTTCATATGAATTTCTTTGCTCAGCGAAACATTTGCAAAACCTTACTTGGGAGATTAATGGTATGACAGTTTATTACGGAGAGTACTTCATATTGTAGAGAAAGTGCATTTTTAGCTTCTTTGGTTGCCGTGCTACCCACGTGGAATGTACTGCATGTACGTTCAAGCAATTCCTCTTGTTCCTGTAATGATTAGTGACAAATGTACTCATTCCTTCAATTATGTGAACCATTTATCAGCGCACATCTGCATGCTTTTTAGTGGTCAGAGACATTTAGAGACCCTCCTGCAAAATAGAGCGCCGCGGCGTCTTACAACGCTGTGTCTTACAACGCGGCAGCCAAACATACTATAGCCAAAATAAATTACGCTAACTCAGCGTTTTTTTTTTTTCTCATAACCCCATTTATTTTTACTTGAAGCAAGAAATTATCTGTCTGGTTTAAACCCATAAACACTCAATTTACAGCAAATAAAATTTGTTCTGAGTAACACAACTTAGAAGGCTATGATCAGAAACTTTAATTTGTTGAGAGCAAATAATCGGGAGAACAAAGGAGCGTCGGACCAGTGCGTGTGTTTAGCACCTTCCGAAAGCACAAATGTGTTCCTGAAATTTCTTTGCACTAGCAAAGATATTAACATCATTTCTTCTATGTTTGTGTTAGATATTAAGTATTATTTAGAATATAATGGTCTGAAGCTTGTAGCATGTACAAAATATAAATAATGAAACAATATATACAGCCCTTTTCCCTGGCTGTCAGGATGCAGCAATAAAGTTTTGTTTTTTGAAGCTTGTTTTGCAGTGAAGAAAAAAGGCGGAGCTGCCATTTTCAGATTATCTTCAGAGAAGCAGAAGGAACAAAATGAAGACTTGTTAAAAGAATTTAGTGTAGCGCTCACTCCCGGAGGAGCTGCTGAAATTGAACCTCGGGTCAGTCTCCCCGCACTAGGGAATAAATATACTCCAGCACCGTTGTGGATTTTATAAATTATATAGTTTACTGTATAGTTTACTGAATAACACTGTGTTCGTATATATATTTACAGTACTTCGTAATGCGGGAAACACGCAGCGGAAAAGAAATACGATGCTTCGTAATTCGAGGAACGCGCAGCGGAAAAGAAATACGATGCTTCGTAATTCGAGAAACGCGCAGCGGAAAAGAAATAAAAATAAATCTTTAACCCCTTTTGTGTTTGGGGAGTGAGTCCCGCACAGGTTATGTCCCAGAATGTAAGTGTGTGTGTGTGTTTCGGTACCCGGGTACAATATTCAACTGGCCAGTGAATTGCTTATGAGGTATCTTCGACTAGTCAAGTTGGGGCCCTGTGGGTTTTGGAAACAAACAGCAGCGTGCTTTATTTTCACAACGGCCTGGAAGGCCTCTCACCCATCCGCCAGATACTTGATGCTCCGCTCGACCCAGGACGTCTCTCCGCTCGATGTTGACTGGGGTACTCCTGGTTACTGGATCCGCTGTCTGGCTTTCTGTGGCTGCCGCAAGATATCCAGTTCACTGCCTGCTCTCCCTGTCCAATCGATCTGCGGTACTCCTAACTCGGGGTCCTCCGGCTTCCTCAATATCAGCGCGGGTAGTACTGTGAATCACTGGGTCTTCCTCGGGTAAGGCTGAATAACCCGGTCTTTAGCTCTGTCAGGCCCCAGCTGCGCTCCGGCCTAGTCACTGTCTCGTTCTGCTGCTCTGCGTCTTGCTCCTCTCACTCCCTGGCTCGCTCTGCCAGCTCTCTCCACGAGGCTCAGGATGTAAGTGTCTGTGTCCCACCCACTTCCTGTGTCCGCTCCCAAAGCATGCCGGGAAATGTAGTCCCAATGTTCAATGTCCCTCATCGCGCTGTCTCCCTCCGGTGGCCAAAAATAGGTACTGCCACGACAGGGAATTAAACCCAGCGCTACACTAGATTTACTGGAATATTATATTGTGGGTTTGTTCTTCAGAATAATAAAAAAGGGGCTAATATTGAAAAAATAAAGAAAACATTTACCTAAAGAAGTGTTTGAAAATACCAAATGTTCGTCTAAAACAGGGATGTAAAACTCCACCCACTCCTAGATGTTGATGGCCTACAATACCCAGAATTCTTTGAATGAAATAAATACAGAATCATGGGAGTTGAAACTCAGCCACGGAGGGGGGGTTTTGCTAGCTTCAGAGGACGCGGAGGATGCATTGTGAGGCTTTGAATACGGTGGATGTGTGGAGCTCATCGTCTCTTTGATGTAGTGGGGCAGATCAGGGTGATGATCTGCGCTCTCATCCACAGCAGGTTGACTTCTTGGATGACAACCCTTTCTGTGTGACTGTCCTGTCTGTGTGATGTCATCGCGCAAGGGCATGATGATGTCAGAAATTAAGCCCTCCATTTCCCACACTGCCTGGAAAATCCCAGTTCCATAGACCCCACAAGGCCAAATGCAATCTGTTCGCAGTTTGAAGCCCATGGATTACAAAGGTTCATTTAGGCCCGTGTCAGACGAGCGCAGTGTTCACTTCCGTGTTGCCGCACATTTTAACATCCGTGGTAGCATACAATTATGATCAATAGAGACCCACACGTGAAGTACATATTCACAGAAGTGCGGTTGCACAACGGACGCGGCAAACGGACGCAAGTTAGGCAAGAATGTAAAACCGCTCCAATGGATATGTGGAGTGCGCCACATCCGCAACGTCCGCATAGCTTTGTGTGTGAGTGATGGAACATAGTCAGACGGACTGCATTTTTGATGTCCAGCATTTTTGACGGACAAAATGTTTTTTCATATTAATTTTATTTCTCATATACATCAGTCAAAAAAAAAGTCGGTGTTTTGGTCCACCAAAATGTCAAACTGAACATTACCTTATTGGATTATTTGCTCCGTGGAGGCGGCCATCTTTCCCACCTCACACTCAGCTACTCGGCACCACCTCTCGACTAAGGCTGGGGTCAGACCAGCGCACGTTTTACGTGCGTTCTGGCGCACATAATTACGGCCGCACTAGCAACAGATGACGGCCAATATACGATGTACAGCCGCACAAAAGTCCGGCCGTGCAACGCAAGTGGAATTTGAACGCATTTTTCTGAGAACGCAGAAACGCTAGTACTGACGTACTGAGTGCGCAGCTACGGCATAGCGGCATGTTTGCGTGATTAGGAGATGTCAGACACTGCTAATGTCCAGCCTACATAACGTCCAGACGCAAAAAGAGTTTTATTGACGATCCGTACAAAATCACGCCCGAAAATGCCCGTCTGACCGTTTTTGCGCATTCCGTGAAAAAATACGTCAATGCGTTCGGATGCACTTTTTCACGTTCGCGCGCATTCTGTGTGGACTGTGTGTCCGTGCACAGACGTACTTTCTGACTGACGGCAAGGTAGTGGCCACACAGTCCATTTTTGTGACTGCCGTTTTTTTTTTACTGATGTAGAAGAGAAAATAAATTAATATAAAAAACATTTTGCCCGTCAAAAATGCTGGACGTCAAAAATGCAGTCCGTCTGACTTCGTTCCATCACTCACACACAAAGCGTTGCGGACGCGGCGCACTCTGTGCGTCCGTTCTAGCGGATTTACGTTCCTGCCTAACCTGCGTCCATTTGCCGTGTCCGTTATGCGTCCGCAGTTCGGTGTGGACGTACTTCGTGTGTGGGGCTCCATTGGTCATAATTATATGCTATAACGGACGTACAAATGTGCGGCAACACGGACGTGATCACTGCGCTCGTCTGACACGAGCCTTAGCAGTGCTGAGCGCTGAACTGCAGCACAGCGTTCAGTGCCAAGTTGCTAACTTAGCACTTGCAGCGGCTGAGGAACTGAAATCGCCTCTGCCCCCCACAATATTAGCAGCTAGGGAGCAATAGCTGCTTAGGTCACTAAAATCCCCTCCCCCCCCAGAGGTGCTGGGGTAGTAGTTGCTCACTGCTCAGGTGATATGCCCCACCCATAAAATGTCAGTTGGGGTCATAGTGCATTATGGGGGTCAATAGGATCTTCATATGTATATGTTTTGTAACTTTCTAAAGTGGCATTGTGCAAGCAAGCCCTCTGGTATATGTTGGCGATTTATAAATAATTATAAGTGCAAGCATTGGATAGCAGCTTGAGCTGCAACACAAAAGATCACACGATGGATGCACCCAGTGACACATATAGAGTAATATATTTTCTTAACTAAACATACAAGAGAAAAACAAATCACATGTAAGATATCAGTAACATGAAATAAACACAATGAGGACATTTCATTTTTTTCGTGGTAGCGGCCCTTTAACTGACCAATAGGTTTGAGCTAGGGATGAGCCGAACACTCCCCGAGTTCGGTTCGAAGCCGAACCCGAACTTTCCAAATGTTCGGATCCGAACCCGAACTCGAACTCAATACAAGTCAATGGGGCTGAAAATTCAGTTTTTAGAGTGCCCTCCAAGAGGGCATATATGCTAGATATTTGCCATAAAAAGTGTATGGGGGTCTGGGTAGTGCCCTGGGGGACAGGAAACAAGGACAAAAAGTAAAAAAAAAAACGTTTTTAAAGGGACAGTGAGTTTTCCATGAAATAAGGGTTAAAAATAAAAACGAAAAATTCCTTCAAATATCGTGCCTAGGAGGTCCCCATAACCTGCCCGTGAAGTGGCGGATTTCTAGGATGTATAGAAATATGTAAAAACCAAAAAATGACATTTCAAATGACGGTAAATGCTTTTCCTTTAATCTATCCATAAACAACTGCTTGAGGCGGCAGTCTGTATGAAAAGAGGAGACATTTTCAGACACGCAGAAAAAGTTTACTGATTTTTTGGCGGTGAAAAGCAGGAGAATGACTGGAGAATGGAAAATTCTAGGTCAAAATAGCCAAACCAGAAAAATTCTCCCATTTAGGCTAGGGTCAGACTAGCGAATTTTTAACATGCGTTTAGGCGCACTTAATCACGTCCGCACTAGCAGCAAATGACGGGCAATGACAGCCAATATACGAAGTACGGTCGCACGAAAGTCCGGCTGCGCAACGGAAGTGGAAAATGAACGCATTTTTTCGAGAACGCAGAACCGCTAGTACGGACATACAGAGTGCGCTGCGTCCACTAGCGGCGTGTGTGCGTGATTTGGAGACGTCAGACCCTGCTCATGTCCGGCCAACATAACGTCCAGACACCCAAAGTTTCCTGGTTTGGATCCGTAAAAAATCACGCACAAAAATGCGCATCGTATGACCGTTTAAGCGCTTTCCGTGAAAAAACACCTCAATGCGTTCGGACGCACTTTTTGACGTTCGCTGCGAAAAATGCGTTAGTTTGATCCTAGCCTTATCTCACTTTCCAAATCGGCTATTTGGTCCAGATTGTTCTCTTTTCCTGCCATTCTCCTGGTTTTCACCTTTCTCTGAACAACCCTGAGAGAGAGGTGAAAGCCAGGAGAACTGGCAGGAGAAGAGAACAATCTAGACCAAATAGCCGATTTGGAAAGTGAGATAAATGGGAGAATTTTTCTGGTTCGGCTATTTTGACCTAGAATTTTCTCTTCAGTCATTCTCCTGAGTTTCACCTTTCTCTGAATAACCCTGTCAGGGTTATTCAGAGAGCGGTGAAGAGCAGGAGAATGACTGGAGAAGGGAAAATTCTAGGTCAAAATAACCAAACCAGAAAAATTCTCCCATTTAGGCTAGGGTCAGACTAGCGAATTTTTAACGTGCGTTTAGGCGCACTTAATCACGGCCGCACTAGCAGCAAATGACGGGCAATGACAGCCAATATACGAAGTACGGTCGCACAAAAGTCCGGCTGCGCAACGCAAGTGGAAAATGAACGCATTTTTTCGAGAACGCAGAACCGCTAGTACGGACGTACAGAGTGCGCTGCGTCCACTAGCGCCGTGTGTGCGTGATTTGGAGACGTCAGACCCTCCTCATGTCCGGCCAACCAGACACCCAAAGTTTGCTGGTTTGGATCCGTAAAAAATCACGCACAAAAATGCGCATCGTATGACCGTTTTCGTGCATTCCGTGAAAAAATACGGCAATGCGTTCGGACGCACTTTCGGTCGCTGTGAAAAATGCGTTAGTCTGACCCTAGCCTTATCTCACTTTCCAAATCGGCTATTTGGTCCAGATTGTTCTCTTTTCCTGCCATTCTCCTGGTTTTCACCTTTCTCTGAACAACCCTGAGAGAGAGGTGAAAGCCAGGAGAACTGGCAGGAGAAGAGAACAATCTAGACCAAATAGCCAATTTGGAAAGTGAGTTAAATGGGTGAATTTTTCTGGTTTGGCTATTTTGACCTAGAATTTTCACTTCTCCAGTTATTCTCCTGCTTTTCACCGCTCTCTGAATAACCCTGTGAATGTTTAATCCCGAGGTGAAAAATAACATTGCTGGGGTCAGACGAGCGCAGTTATCACGTCCGTGTTGCCGCACATTTGTACATCCGTGGCAGCATTGCATTCTGACCAATGGAGCCCCACACACGAAGTACTTCCGCACGGAAGTGCGGATGCATGGCGGACGCAGCAAACGGACGCAGGTTAGGCTGGGGTCAGACCAGCGCACTTTTAACGTGCGTTCTGGCGCACATAATTACGGCCGCACTAGCAGCAGATGACGGGCAATGACGGCCAATATACGAAGTCCGGCCGTGTAACGCAAGTGGAATTTGAACGCATTTTTTTGAGAACGCAGAACCGCTAGTACTGACGTACAGAGTGCGCAGCTGCGGCATAGCGGCGTGTGTGCGTGATTAGGAGATGTCAGACACTGCTAATGTCCAGCCTACATAACGTCCAGACGCAAAAAGTGTTTTATTGAGAATCCGTAAAAAATCACGCACGAAAATGCGCGTCATTTTACCGTTTTTGCGCATTCCGTGAAAAAATACGTCAATGCGTTTGGACGCACTTTTTGACGTTCGTGGGGAAAAATGCTTTTGTTTGACCCTAGCCTTAGGCAAGAACGTAATACTGCTAGAACGGACGTGCGGAGTGCGCCACGTCCGCAACGTCCGTGTAGCTTTGTATGTGAGTGATGAAACGAGGTCAGATGGACTGCATTTATACGTCCAGCATTTTTGACGGACAGAATGTGTTTTCATTGTAATTTATTTTCCATGCTACATCAGTCAAAAAATACGTCAGTGAAAAAAACGGACTGTTTGGCCACTACCTTGTTGTCAGTCAGTAAGTACGTCTGTACTGCACGGACGCACAGTCCGTACAAAATGCGCTCATCTGACCCTAGCCTTAGATGTTATTTTGATTTTTTTTCAAACACCAGTTAACCACTTGTTGTACGGATCATCAATAAAACCCTTTTGAGTCTGGACGTTATGTTGGCCGGACGTGTGCAGCGTCTGACGTCTCCCAATCACGCAAACACGCCGCTATGCGGCCGCAGCGCACTCTGTACGTCAGTAGTAGCGGTTTGACGTTCTCGAAAAAATGCGTTCGTTTGCCCCTTGCGTTGCACGGACGAACTTTCGTGCGGCCGTCCGTCGTATGTTCCCCGGCATTGGACGTCATCTGCTGCTAGCACGGCCGTGATTTCGTGCGGCTAAACGCACGTTAAAACTGCTTTCATCTGACCTTAGCCTTAGAGTTGATAATCTTTCCACGTACACATTAGTTTTTAATTCAATATCTAATAAACCGTTGCTTATAATATTCTGCAGCAAAGAGTCTCTTTATTTCTAGATTTTTTTGTATTTTTTTAAGCATTTTCTATACTTTTTTCAAAATTTCTTTTTTTTCGAACTCGAACCAAACACACCCAAAAAGTTCGAAATTCGCGAACTTTTGAACTGCCAAAGTCTGGGTCGAACTCCGAACCGTCCGAACCCGAACAACTCATCCCTAGTTTGAGCACTAACTGCTGAGCTATCCCTCTGACATACACACTTTCCAATGTCTTCCGGATGATTTTGTCTGTGTCTGTTATTTTTAAAAGAATATGACAAGGATTGGTCAGTGTCTCCCAACCCTGGTCCTCAGGTCCCCCTAACAGGCCAGGTTTGCAGATATCTGAAGCACAGCACAGGTGATAGGATTTGCCGCTCAGTGATTGCAAGATTCAGTCTGTATTTCCCCAAGGCAGGGGTCAGCAACCTTGGCCCTCATGCTATTTTGCAACTAAATCTCCCATGACACTCAGCCACTCATTAGGGTGTTGAAGACTCATGGGAGATGTAGTTTCAAAACATCTGTCAGGCCAAGGATTCTCACTCCTACTCTAAGGTAATCCTTAAAAATCTGGTTTGAGGGCCAGCGTTGGGAATCACTGCTCTAGGGGCTTATATTAGGTCATAAAAACAAAACAACACCAATGATGGAAAAAGGGTAGTACTTCCCCGGAAAGGATTGAACCTATAATAAATTACCAAACAAACAAACAGAGGTACAGAATGGCCTGAAGCCATGTAGTGCACAATGGGGAAGACGAGGGGTTTTAGACCAATAGTGGAAAGCAACGCTGCAGAGGAGACCAAGTTGAAAAGTTAGGCTTGTGCACCGATTTTTTTTTCGGTTCGATTCGGTTCGATTTTTCGGATGTTTAAACTTTTCGATTCGGCTCGTTTCGACCGATTTCTGTTTCGATTCGGTTCGGTTCGACTCGTTTTTCGGGTACATTTTTTTCCGGAATATCGACCATTTTTCGTATTTTCGTGTCACTGTGCTCGTTTTTTGTATCGACGTTTCGTGATTTCGGAAATTTTCGTTTTTCGGAATTGTACATGTTTTCGGAATATCGACCATTTTTCGTGTGACTTTGCTCGTTTTTTTGTATCGACTTTTCGTGATTTCGGAAATTTTCGTTTTTTCGGAACGTCTGTTCTCCTCGTTTCAAAGCAATAAATTTCGATTTGACACATTTCAAGTCCATTCGAAAATTCCGAAAATATTTTCGGAATTTTCGGAAAATCGGCCGCATCTGAAAACACGAATCGGGAAATTTTGTGAAAATTCCGAAATTCCGAAACCCGAAACGCACATCCCGAAGTTGAATATGTTGACGTGCTGGGCAGTGCTTATGTCAGGAGAGCTGTACAATATTAGTGAGAATATTAAGGTGCAAATCACTGGATATATCTCAGGCTTAAATGCCAATTATTCAACTCACAACATATACATATATTATAAGACAAAACCTGACACTAGACCAGAGGGCCTAAGACCATAGTGGGATGTAACTGATCATGCACCTACAGAGGACTAGTTTCTGATCCTAGAAATTGTTGATTTCTGTTCTTTCCCTGCTGATAATCAGCTTTTAAGGCTGGGGTCAGACTAACGCATTTTTAACGTGCGTTTAGGCGCACTTAATCACGGCCGCGGTAGCAGCAAATGACGGGCAATGACGGCCAATATACGAAGTACGGCCGCACGAAAGTCCGGCCGCACAACGCAAGTGGAAAATGAACGCATTTTTTCGAGAACGCAGAACCGCTAGTACTGATGTACAGAGTGCGCTGCGGCGGCATAGCGGCGTGTTTGCGTGATTAGGAGATGTCAGACGCTGCTAATGTCCAGCCTACATAATGTCCAGACGCAAAAAGTGTTTTATTGACGAGCCGTAAAAAATCACGCACGAAAATGCGCATCGTCTGACCGTTTTCGCGCATTCCGTGAAAAAATACGTCAATGCATTCGGACGCACTTTTTGACGGTCGCTGCGAATAATGAGTTTGTTTGACCATAGCCTAAGACATAGAGTTAATGGGCCATAAAGAGATCTTATCCTTACAGGATGCAACAGTGAATACATATCCACAAAGATTTCAGATTGGCAATTTCTGCCACCCTATCAGCATGCACATGAAATGCCAAAAATGCAATTTTTTGGCATTTCATGTGCATGCTGACAGGGTGGCAGACATTGTCAATCTGAAATCTTTGTGGATATTTATTCACTGTTGCATCCTGTAAGGATAAGATCTCTTTATGGCCCATTAGCTGTATGTCGTAATAGCTGATTATCAGCAGGGAAAGAACAGAAATCAACAATTTCTAGGATCAGAAACTAGTCCTCTGTAGGTGCATGATCAGTTACATCCCACTATGGTCTTAGGCCCCCTGGTGTGGCAGGTTCATGCCTATTTAGGCTAGTGTCAAAAGAACGCATTTTTTGCATCGTCCGTAAAAAAGTGCGTCCGACCGCATTGACGTTTTTTTTCACGGAAGACGCGAAAGCGGTCATACGATGTGCATTTTCGTGCGTGATTTCTACGGATCTTCAATAAAACGAGAAATATGAGCAACCAAATCAATTTGGACGTGATGTTGGCTGGACATTAGCAGCGTCTGACGTCTCCTAATCACGCACACACGCCGCTATGCGGGCGCAGTGCACTCTGTACGTCAGTACTAGCGGTTCTAAGTTCTCGAAAAAATGCGTTCGTTTGCCGCTTGCGTTGCGCGGCCGAACTTTCGTGCGGCTGTACTTCGTATATTGGCCGTCATTGGACGTCATTTGCTGCTACTACGGCCGTAATAAAGTGCGGCTGCGCGCGCGTTCGCACTGCGTTCGTCTGACCCCAGCCTAAGTGTCAGGTTTTGTCTTATAATATATGTATATGTTGTGAGTTGAATAATTGGCATTTAAGCCTGAGATATATCCAATGATTTGCACCTTAATATTCTCACTAATATTGTACAGCTCTCCTGACATAAGCACTGCCCAGCACGTCAACGTATTCGACTTGGTCTCCTCTGCAGCGTTGCTTTCCACGATTGGTCTAATACCCCTGGTCGCCCCCATTGTGCACTACATGGCTTATATCAGGTCATCTGCATTTATAATGATATAGAAGATAATGAGATTGATTGGCTTGGATGTGTTAGCGCTCTGTGCCTTTTAGAAACACGCGTGAAATATTTCATTACATTACTGTACTTTTAATTCCTACCCATATAATATTGACCTCTGATTGCATGCCATGTGATAAGCAGGAGGTGGTCGCCCATCATGAGTCCATGATCAGGAGCTGAGCATTACTAGGGCAGTATTTTGAGTTTTCTGTGTCTTGCAAACCCCTTGTAAATCTGTGTTATCTGTCACCCAGTCATTACCAGCCCCAGCTAATAAACCCTTAGCCAATGGAAGGACCTGTCACTGTGAAATCTGCTCATGCAACCTGTCCTGCTATTCGTCTTCTCCCTGCTGTTGCTACATTAAGGGCTGTTAGAAGCAAATGCAAACGGTCTGCATTGGAAATTAGCCTTTCATGCAACAGTAACAATGATCTCTTAGCCTGTGGGTCGAATTTCTCCATCCTTTCAGGGATCCCAAGCAGCTGCATGGCTGCCTAATGAATGAAGCTGCAGCCCCCTGTTCTTTGGTCTGATCTCCCCCTCTTACCCACACACCAGTGCCTGTGTGTACAACATGCATCCAGCTCCCTGTGACCTTGTAGACAAAGGGCTTTTACAAAGACTGCAAGCTGCTTTTGTTCTGTATTTGAATTTAATGTAAATGCAATGTGAATTGGAACATACACAGAGCAGGGAAAGGAGACAGCTACTGATAAATTCTGCTGTCATGCAGGGGGGATGGGAAGGAGTTCACACACCTCCCTTCCAGATCCTAAAATGACTCAGACATTCATGTGTGTTGGAAGTGCCAGGGCAACACAATGGATCTGCATTGCGCAGGATTAAACCAGTGTGTAGCCCTAAACCACACCATGATTGGCACCCTGTCCCTGCAGCCTGCCACTGCTGGGCATGGGCACAAATGCCAGGGGAAATCTAATAAAAACAGGTGCCACTGCTGCTCTGCCTGTGTAATGCTAGCTTTCAGAGCACATAACAGCTACATTCTGTCCTCTCTCCTGTCACCTTGTGTTTATTTATTCTGCAGACTTTATAAAATAATAATAATAACACTGTCTCACTGTTTAACCAGAAAGATGCTGAAGATTTTTTACATGTTTATACCTATTTAAATGTATAGTTTTATTTCAACCCAGGACATACTTGAAAACGAGAGAAATCTCAATGTATCCTTCCTGGTAAAATCCTTTATAAATAAATAAATAAATCTTCAGCTTATATATAGTGCCAAACTTTCATTTTCATTTCAGGTTACAATATGCTAGGGGCTGTTTGTTTGTTTGTTTGTTTGTTTGTTTTTGCAAGACAGACTCCAGTAAAGCCGCAGAGCAACAGTATATTGTTTATTATTTCCACTGCACTTAAAGTTATATAATTAAAATCTCCTTACCACTGAGGACCATATAATAGCCCCATCTCAGCATTACAATGCAATAATAATAATAATAATATATTATGAATAGTTATACTATTATTACTATAGCCGTGCGTTCCTGGTAATGATATTAAAAATTTTTCTTGTTATTTTTAGGGCTAGCAATTAATAATAATAATATTAATAAATTATTATTATTTATGATGCCATTATTACTATAATCATGCATTCCTGATAATGATATTAACATTTTTTCTTGTTATTTTTAGGGCTAGCAATTAATAATAATAATATTAATAAATTATTATTATTTATGATGCCATTATTACTATAATCATGCGTTCCTGATAATGATATTAACATTTTTTCCTGTTATTTTTAGGGTTAGCAATTAATAATAATAATAATAAATTATTATTATTTATGATGCCATTATTACTATAATCATGCGTTCCTGATAATGATATTAACATTTTTTCTTGTTATTTTTAGGGCTAGCAATTAATAACAATAATAATAAATTATTATTATTTATGATGCCATTATTACTATAATCATGCGTTCCTGATAATGATATTAACATTTTTTCTTGTTATTTTTAGGGCTAGCAATTAATAATAATAATAATAAATTATTATTATTTATGATGCCATTATTACTTTAATCATGCGTTCCTGATAATGATATTAAAAAATTTTCTTGTTATTTTTAGGGCTAGCAATTAATAATAATAATATTAATAAATTATTATTATTTATGATGCCATTATTACTATAATCATGCGTTCCTGATATTGGTATTAAAATTTTTTCCTGTTATTTTTAGGGCTAGCAATTAATAATAATAAATTATTATTATTATTTATGATGCCATTATTACTATAATCATGCGTTCCTGATAGTGATATTAACATTTTTTCTTGTTATTTTTAGGGCTAGCAATTAATAATAATATTAATAAATTATTATTATTATTTATGATGCCTTTATTACTATAATCATGCGTTCCTGATAATGATATTAACATTTTTTTTCCTGGTTATTTTTAGGGCTAGCAATTAATAATAATATTAATAAATTATTATTATTATTTATGATACCATTATTACTATAATCATGCGTTCCTGTTTTATGATAGTAGCATCTTTTCATGTTATTTCAGGGATAGCATTTAATTATTAAAAATAATACCTTTACTGCTACTATTAATAAGTATTATTATAAAAAAAGTGCTATCCCTAAAATAACATGAAAAAAATGCTACTATCATAAACAGGAACACGTGATTATTGTAATGATAGCATTAATAATAATATTTAATAATACATTTTTATTATTGGTGTTAGTATTTTGTGTCTCAGTCCAGGAATATTCTGCTAATAATCTAAGAAGCTGAGTACTAAACAATATATATATATATATAAAGGGAAAAGAAATGAAAAAGAGAGAGAGAAAAAAAATCTCCTCGTCAAGGACTGAGCTCAATGTCACCAGGTACTTAGCGGCAGCAGAGGGCAGGAGTTGCAGCGCGGCGCCAGCAGGTGGCAGCAGAGAGAGGCCACCGCAGAGCCCACTGTCTGGGCTCACACAGCAGCAGCAGCAGCAGCAGCCGCAGCAGCAGAGGCTGAGCTCCTTGAAGGGCATCAGATGAGAGCAGGAGAGGTGTAGGAAAGGGAGCTCTCTCAAGCCCAGTCTGCTTCTCCGCACTGTCCCCTCTCCAAAAAAAAAAAAAAAGGAACAACAACAGCAACAACAACAACAACAAAAAATCTCTCCAATCATCTGAGCACACTGAGCATGGAAAGCAAACTGAACTCCTCATCCAACAGCAGGGACGACGGCAATAACGTGTTCCAGGGCAAAGCTGAGAAAAGTCTGACTGCCAGCAGCTCCAGCGTCAAAGAGCATGGCAACTCTGTGTGCTTTAAAACGGATGGTGAGGACCCAGTGGTGGGCTTTGAAGATGCAGAGGGGTCCGGCAGGCCGTATGGCTTCATGCAGAGGCAATTCAGCTCCTTGCTGCAGCCAGGAGTCAATAAATTCTCCCTGCGAATGTTTGGCAGCCAAAAGGCAGTGGAAAAGGAGCAAGAAAGGGTTAAAACTGCAGGGGTATGGATCATACATCCTTATAGTGACTTCAGGTAAACGGTTAATCTCTACTGTAAATCTCAGCCTGGGTAATCCCTGCTCAATCCCAATCTCCCTGTGACTGCATCACTGTCAGGCTGCTGCTCTGTGCAATGCATGCATGTGTGTGAAAGATGGGGTGCATGTGTCTGATGCATGGTCCATGGGGAGCATCCCCAGGAAAAGTCAGTGTCACACTCAACAGGGGGGAAAGTTTGGCTTTGTTGATTTTTCTTTTTTGCATAAACTTCTATAAGGCATGAGCAGAGTGGAATGTGATTGCAATGGATGGAATTACATGGCTTGATACATTACATTCTATGTGCATGTTCATAGTGATACCTGGGTTCCTTAAGAATGCATTTGTTTATTATGTGTAGAATCTTAAACCTGGTGCTGGTGTTTATCAAAGGCTGCTGCAGTTTGTCTTGTTTACAAATGTTATCCCTTTGTGCTTTGATATGTCATACATTATCATCAAGGAGGGATATTCTCCTGGTTTGCTTTATTGGACCCTCTTTGTTTATGAAAATCTGCCCATGGGATACACAAGCAATGCTGTTCTTTTTTTATTATTCATTGTCATTTTTTATTGTTTAGAAACGACCTATATCTGAACAGGTGGATGATTTATATACTCTGTATTGATGACCTTGAAAGTAGATCCTGGTTATTAGAATCTTCACACACACTCCATATATAAATGTGTGTTGTTTTGCAGATCAACAGCAGGGAAGATACATAAAACATATATAAACATAAAAGAAAAAAACAGATATTGTGTATCACTGTCCAGCAGTGTGTGATTTCAGTATTCTTCATGTGTGTGTATAGTGTAAATGGGAACAGTATATAAAGGTCAAATGAAAGAGCCCAGGGCACATTTAACACTTGTGTCTGTTTTACAGTAGATGCAGGGCTCTGTGTAACAGGGTTACACAACTCTGCAACCAGGGAGAGACCACAGCTTGGGATGCTTGTGTCTGCTGACACACACTGATACATGTGTAATTATGTTGCTGCAATCCAATGGCCTAAGCTTTGATTTTAGTATTTATTGCTTGATGCAATGTAGTCATGTTTATTTTGGTGTGCGCACAGTGATCATCTATATAAACAATACAATATATACTCATTATTGTTTATTTAAAAGCCAACAAAACAGCAACAAAAAAATGCAGAGCAGACTCTTCACAGAAATCCCAACACTTGGGGTTGTGTGTCTGTAGTAGGAATGTGCAGCTGTCCATGGTGCTGGAGGGGAGCAGCTATAGCACAACCAAACACTTGCAAATTCAATTGATGCTAGCTTCCATACATGTGAAGCGCTTAACCCCTTTTGTTCCAGAGAGGTTTGCAATTCAGTATTTTAGCTGTCTGTCTTCCTAAAGCCAGAAAGAACATGTGAGATTTAAATGTCTTTTTGTGTAATGATTTGTGTGTATATGTATGATTGAGTGATATTATATATATATATATCAATCAATCAAATGTAGATAAGATGCACTTCACTGGTTTAAAATCACAAAATAGATCTTGTATTAATTTAGTTAAAATTAGGATCTCTCCACACTTGATGTGTCCCAGCACAAGGATTTATGGCACTGGGGTATACTGCTTGCACTTGTGATATAAATATATATATAAGTATAACAGTACGTAGTGATACCTTTTTTATTGGACTAATGTTACATTTAAAAGACAAGCTTTCGAGAGTGTAACCTCTCTTCTTCAGGTCTGGAAGCTTACTGAGCAATTTCATAGAATTGAACATTAAGACATTAAGGGGCACACAGGAGGGGGGGTTAGATGTCATAAATGGTGTGAGACAAAATGGGGAAAATAAACAAATGAGAGATCTTAGGCCCATAAAACAACAGTGATAAGATCATGACAACTTGAAAGAAAAGAAAAAAAAACACTGAGCAGTGAAGGCAGAAAAAGACAGACACAAAAAAAGAAAACAAGAAAAAACAAACCACCAGCCAGAATTCTGAATGTTATGTGACGCTATGATAATGGGTTAAAAAGCCAGAGTCCACATTGAGTCCTTCTTTTATGGTGTTAAAATATGTGTTCATTTTTATATATATATAATTGTTACACTCTCAAAATAATATACATGTATTTGTTTTTACATATATCGATGAAACAAATTAAGTTTGATATATATACACATGCGTGTGTACACTTGAAAACGGTTCAGTGTGGAAAAGAATTACCTGAAACATGCAACTTGTAAACTTCCCGTAGAGCCTCTGAATGCGCTTGACTATATATAGTTTTGGTTATTTTGTTGTTGACAGTAGTACATAGTGGAAGTAGTAATACATTATGTAAACCACGTGCTCAGAGAGGTATATACCCAAGTCATGCTCACGAGCTGCCGAATCAAATTGTAACATTTTACCACAAAATTCTACAAGGCAATCTAGTGATATTTTTGTCCATAATATGTAATGTGACCTCAAAGTCAGATGTTTACTCACAACTTAGGCTAATGTCAGATGAACGCAGTCTGAACGCACTCTGCGTGCGTGCATAACGGACAGACGTACTGACGGAAGATACTGTAGACACCACACAGTCCGTGTTTTTTTTGACGGACGTAGGAGAAAAAAGGGAACTATGGGAAATAAAATTAATATGAAAAATGATGAAAATTTGAAAAAGATATGAAAAGCCATTTTGTGCATCAAGGTGCTGGACGTCGCAAATACGCTGCGTCTGACATCTCCCGAGTCTTCATCACTCACACAGAACGCTACGCAGACGTGGCGCACTCTGCACGTCCGTCTAGCGGTTTTACGTTCTTGCCTAACTTGCGTCCGTTTGCCACGTGCGTTATGCGCTCGCAGTTCGGTGCGCACGTACTTAGTGTGTGGGTCTCTATTTCTCATGATTCTATGCTACCATGAACGGTAAACTGTGCGGCAACACGGAC
Source organism: Leptobrachium leishanense (assembly GCA_009667805.1). NCBI lineage: Eukaryota > Metazoa > Chordata > Amphibia > Anura > Megophryidae > Leptobrachium > Leptobrachium leishanense. The sequence continues at coordinate 10,489,371 of CM019063.1, read as the reverse complement.
GTGATATCTGCGTTCGTCTGACGCGGGCTTTAGTGAATAGAGCTCTGATACCCTGACCTCTTCACTAATCTGCAGTAACGCTGTCTTGGCCTTTAGCATTTTCCAAAAACTGCCAAACCAATCCCAAAATTAAAAAAAATTGAAATTTAAATTCCTGTGCCCCAAGTAGGCATCACCCCCCCCTATTTGTTCTCTATATTTGGGAACTAGAGTACATTACTTCATCCACACAGCACTGGAAACTCACCAACCCCCCACCTCCGTTTTTTTCTTGCTAGTACTGGCATTTATTATTTTTTCCCTCATTCAAGCATTAAGGACACACTTCGGCAGTCCTGTGTATGACACAGCAAACCTAGTGTGTGTCACGACCGTGGAAAATCGGTTTTGCATGAACTCCCATTGGTTTCAGATGAATGTGTTCGCCATATTTCATTACTGCACTGTCCTACAAAAATTGATAAAACAAACAAGGTCTCACCTGCCTTTTAACACGTGCATTTATTTCATCCGCATACAAATATATGTATCACTAATGTATGTACAAAATGACATAACAAGCCCCAGGGAGGATCTACTATTTTTTTACCTTTTTCATGTGCATTATGAATCTCAGAAACTCTGTGCTTTATATCTTCATTGCTTATCATCATCTGACCCAAGGACTTCCAAAACCTCTCACTCATTCACTCATTCATTCATGCAGCTCTTATAGTCCTTTACATTTACCCGAACGCCCTGCAGACCATTGCACAGTCACACACACATATCAAGCGTAAATAATTTTCCAATTACCAAGTCCGTTTTTTAAATGTTTTTGCTACAAGGGTTATTCAATAAAAGGCGAACTTGCCACCGAATGGTGAAGTTCATCGTACGGTGCAATTTTGTGGCAATTCGGCTATTCAGAAAGCTGTCAATTCACCAAATATAATCGAATTGCTAGCGAAATATGGTGCAATTTGCCTTAGATTGCCGCAATTCGGCAGCAGTGAATTTCTCCCATAGAGAAGCAATGGTTAATCTATTCAGAAAATGCCAAACGGCACTGAAGAGTTGGTGAAACGCCCAGATTTTCAGTGCTTCAGTTCGACAGGACAAATCCCATATGTTGCAATGGAAAAAAAAAAATACTGATTTTATTATTTTTTTATTCAACCGTTTATTCTTTTAATTTGCAGCAAAAAGTCTTTTTATTTATTTATTATTTTAAAAAAGGTAGGCTTTTTCTGGCTTTTTTTCCGCAAAATGTTTGATTCGATGGCTGATCGTCAGCGTCCAGCGGATCTTTGGCTGTGGTCGGCGGTTCGCAGCTGTATTTGTTGGTCTGTTTGGCGGATCATCGGCTGCGTTAGGCGGGTTGATTGGCGTTCGGCGGGTTTATTGGCGTTCAGAGGATTCCTTTGGCACACTTTGGGGACCCTGCGTTGAATGCTGAATGCACCACAGGGTCAGCAAATTAAACTCACCAGAGTGCGGCGAACGGGAGAGCACAGAAATTCCAATGTACCAACAGCAACTTTTGGTACATTGGTTAGGACTCACTCTACAAATAGGTGCCTTGATGGGGCGAGTGAGCTTACATTTCAATGGCCATTAAAGCAAACTAAAACCTCTGACAGTGTTTTGTTGCACATGGAACTGTATAGAAACGAGCGCAGATGACATATTTTTTTTCTCTTGTTATGTTTTACACACTGAGCACATACCTACAAGGACAACTGAGGGAATCTGTCCCCTTTCCATTCTCCCCATTTCCTAAACCCGTGCTCACTCTTACCCCTTGACTATAGAAAATCGAACTGCAGGCTGGTTCACCGTTACCACATCTGCCAAAAACGTGCAAAGACTAAGGCCTCTATTACATTCCTCGTGCAGCGCATTTGCATGCACGCAAATGCGCATTTGCGCGAGGAAAAAACCATTAGCGCATAACGTCCTATTACGATGTTCGGGCAAACGATGCGCGTTAACGTCCAACGCGAGTGACCCTGCGCGAACCCAGCGCGAGCGCAAGTTCCTGCACGCACCCTATACTTAACATTGTGAGCGCCAATGCGTTAGTACGCGTATACGCGCATGGTATTACAATCTTAGCGCAAAATGTAACGCCCGACGTTTGCGCGCATCATTTTAACGTCTTTGAAAACCTGGTGTTAACTTACATTCTGAACGTTCTGGCCGAAACTAAATGAACCTGCACAAGAAAAAAAAATACAGCACAGTACAGTTACACATTCTACACATACCCAAACAATAAAATTAGTAAATTGTTTAATTTTTTATTTTTGTTGCAGCACATATAGTGCTTAGAGGTTTAGTTTAGCCTATAGAGGTTTAGTTTTAGCATTCATTGACTTTGACAGGCGCAACAACCGAAATCTAGCAAATGGTGGTTCTTAACTCTGATTGGCTGAATCCCGTGAAAAAACAGTCTGCCCACCGATTCCTGCACGCAACGGTCATTTGCGCCTGGCTTTGCGCGTCGGATTTGCGCTCGAAAAAAGTTGAAGGCTGAAAAAATGCACCCGGATCGTAATACCGCGTTAATTTGCGCTCGCTAACGTTTTTTTTGCGCTGCGCGAGCACATTTGCGCGAAGAGTGTAATAGGGGCCTAAAGCTGAAAGCCTATAACAAGTTGAACGAGGCTTGGTTGCATGGCATCACACAAACATACGGTGACTGCGTTTCAGCACATAAATGTCTCCCAATCTATCCATGTTCTGCACCATCCTAACAGCCCCGCTCATCGTTTAGCCTCCTGCATTTGATTGGTTGCATTCTGTATATATCTCCCTCTTATGAGACCTTGCTGCACCTCGAAAATAATATTTACAATCAGTTTTTTACTTTTTTTTATTTTCTTAAATGTACAGCATGCTAAGCTTTACCCTCTTACTGGAATATCGAACAGGAACAGGGTATCTCATCTGCAATGCAAATCGCTGTCAATACGTCATTTGTTTTCGTTGGAATCTTGCATTATTCGAGTAGGTTTTGGCCTTCTGTACACTTGAAAGCAGACAGGGAACTGAATTGCTCTCTGAGTGTCACGAGATAACACATATTAAACAATCAGGCCTAGATTTATACGTTGTGGCCTTGATGATAAATCAGACTGCGCTGGGCCTCGTCCTGTCTTTGACTTTGACCCTTTTTTTGTGAGGCTATTGGTCTTTCTTTGAAAAAGAAAATGTTCATTGGTTCTCTCATACAGAGAAATCATCAATATCACTAACAGCAGCCAATCACAATGCAGCAATTAAGTTTACAATGAGCTACACCAAACAAATGGCTCTAAATTAAAATTCAATAACATGCAGGCGTATATCATCCAGTAACATGCGTCTGTTGTGCAGAAAGTCTGATATTAATGCCTAAAGGGGTAATAGAGGAGCTCGCTGCTCAGCTTCACTTCCCTAATGTACAATATAAAGGTCAACGTTAAAATCAAAGGGCACATTTTTCCATTCCTGTCTGCATGAGGGCTATTTTAAAATGCTTATAGCTAATTTATTTATTTATTTTATTTATAATGTATTTTACCAGGAAGGATACATTGAGATTTCTCTCACTTTCAAGTATGTCCTTGATTGTTACAGAAATACAAAGTAATAAAATGCAAGATATGAAAAACAAGATAAATATACAGATTAACACAGAAAATAAATATGTAAGTAATATAGTCACTATGTTACATGTTTACTGGTGCCTTCTGTATTGAGGTATGTTAATAAGAATCTCTTAAGAGACTTTAGACTGGGGGAAGATTTGATGGCGTCTGGGAGGTTATTCCATAATTGCAGTGCTCTGTAGGAAAATGAGGATCGAGCCACTTTCTTTTTGTATTGTGGTATTGCAAGTAAGGTGCTGGTCCTGGATCGGAGGTTATAGGATGAGGGAACTGCTGGGGGAAGCAGTCTATTCAGATAGGGTGGTAGCTTCCCAGAAAAGCTCTTAACCACTTCGCTGCTGAGGACGCGCTCAGCGCGTCCTCAGCAGTCCCGCTGGTGTGCTGAGGACGCGCTGAGCGCGTCCTCACATTGGGGTCAGCGTTCGGCCGGGTTCCGGCCGATCGCTGGCCCCTCCGGTGCGGGCTGACATCCTGGATGTCAGCCCGGCATCCGGACCAGCAGCCGCCAGAATTAGGTGTCATCGCGGGGGCGCGATGACACCTAATTCAGGCGCCCCCCCCCGCATGTGCGGAGGAGGCGCCTGAAAGGGAGGGGGGGAGGTCCTTCGGACCTCTCTCCCTCCCGATCAGCGGCTCTGCGGGGGTTAACCCAGGCATCATTTGGAAGGGCACAGCCTGCCCTTCCAAATGATGCCTGGCATTAACCCCTGGGGAGCTGGATCGCGAATCGGCGCTGAAAAGCGCCGGTTCGCGATCCTTTCCCGGAGCTGGCCGACATCTTGGATGTCGGCCAAGCCTCCGGGAACTCCCCCAGAGGACTGGCGTCATCGTGCGTAGCACGATGACGCCAGTCCTAGAGTTAACCCCTAACTGCCACCAACTGTGGAGATAGGGAGTTCCAATGAACACTACAGTGAAAAATGTTGTAAAAAAAAAAAAAATGAAAAATAAAAATTAAAAAAAAATTAATAAAAAAATTTAAAAAAAAATTAAACACTTTTTTTTTGTTTTTTTTGTTTTGTTAATGCAGCAATATTGTTCCCATTTCAATTATAATGTGAACAATGATGCTGCACTAACGATTTTTGTATGCGGTGCGTTTGTTAAAAATAGTGTCATTTTCCCCAAAAAAAAATGTAACGAGACCCCATCTCTAATTTTTTTAACAAGCGCACCCCATACAAAATATAACCGCAATTGCTCGCATGTTAAAATGTGGAAAAAAACACTTTACACATTGTAAATTATTGAAAATACATATTTTATTGCATTTTTTGTTATAATATACAGACATGACATAACGTATACATATAATAATGACATATTATGAATCTACCGAGTCTGACGGAAAGAACGATATATAATATGTCTGGGTCATATACTAAAATAAGCCTTCAAAACACGTTTAAACATGATGCGCAAAACAGGTAAAAATGACCTCAGCATAGGGGCGGGAAAAGCCTCAGCAGCGAAAGGGTTAAACACCAGGTTGGAAAGGTGAAGGGTGCGTCTGGATTCCAGCAACAGCCAGTTTAGCTCTTTTAACATGTCACAATGGTGGGTCATGTAGTTACATTGTAGCACAAAGCGGCAGAAGGAGTTATACAATGTAGTAAGTTTATGAAGGTGCGTTTGTGGTGCAGCGGCATACACTACATCTCCATATTCATTGATCGGCATAAGCATTTGTTGTACAATCTGCTTTCTTACCGCGGGGCTCAGGCAGGATTTGTTTCTGTACAGGGCACCTAGTTTCGGGTAAGGTTTAGATGAGAGTTTTTCGATGTGGGGCCTGACATGATATCGGTAAGGGTAATTTTAGTTTGGAAAACTCTAGAATAGGGATCTCAACGTCTTATGTCCTAGATGTTTCTTAACTACAACCCCCATGATTATCAAGTAGGGTTGCCAGATCGGCCGTGTTTTCCTGGACACATATAATTTATTCATGCTGAAGGGCAGTGCATGAAAAATGCAACCCCGAAGTATGTAGGATCCATACGCTGCAGGTAAGAAATCAAAAAGGAGTCCCAGGTGACCTGCTTTGATTGCCTTCCTGCAGCATAAGAAGCATGCATCTTGCAGGGCAGGACTTTTCCCCACGCTCCCCTCTGAATGAAGTAGTAATATGTGTCCAGGAAAACATGGTCGATCAGGCAACCTATTCTCTGGCCATTTAATGCATTCAAAGATTTCTGGAAATTGTAGGTAAATAACATCGGGGGAACAGAGCAAAGTTTGACATCCTTGATCTACAAAAAGGCTGTTTAGGTTTTGCACCTTCTTTTTCACTTCTGCTGGATTCTGTGCTATCCCCTTTGGATTTTCCCAGCGATAAGTAAACGTTGGAAATTATTTATTATTCATTCTTTTTTTTCTATTTTTTATACATACAGCGCTTTTGTAGCTTTTCAGTTTACAATGCTCGAAACCGTACAGTTTTTGAAGTGTGCCTGACCTCCCTTACGACATTTCAGCCGGTATAGATCCATGAATTAATAGCCATTTAAATAACATCTATACCAGCGTCCAGCAACCTTGCCCCCAACAGATGTTTGGGAAACTACATCTCCCATGATGCTCCGGGTATTCATTAGATTGGCTGCGACTCATTGGAAATGTAGTTCCGAAACATCTGGAGGGCAGAGGTTGCTGAACCCTGATCTATACATTCTGCAGCCTTTTGGCTAGCACAACGTGGACATTTAAATCCCTATCGAACGCGCAAACGTGATTCTGGGTATTGCAGATTCACTTTGAGGCTAGGGTCAGACGAGCGTGATTTCTACGGACTGTACGTCCGTGCACACGGATGTACGTCAGTACGGAAGACACAGTAGTGGCCACACAGTCCGTTTATTCACTGACGTATATTTTGACGGATGTAGGAGGGAAAATAAATTAAAAAGCAAAACCATTTTGTCCGTGAAAAATGCTGGACGTATAAATGCAGTCCGTCTGACCACGTTCCATCACTCACACACAAAGCTATGCGGACGTTGCGGACGCAGCGCACTTTGTGCGGCTGTTCTAGCGGTTGTACGTTCTTGCCTGCAAAGGGTCCGTGGGCCGCGGCCGTTGTGCGTCCGCAGTTCAGTGCGGACGTACTTCGTGTAACGGGCTCCGATGGGCTTCCTGTCATGCTATCACGGACGTACTTTTAGGCGCAATCACGGACGTGAACACTACGCTCGTCTGACCCCGGCCTAAAGCAGTGTTTCCCAAACCTGTCCTCAGGAGTCACTAAGGTTTTAAGGATCACCTTGGGGAAATGCAGACTGAATCCTGCAATCACTGAGCAGCAAATCATATCACCTGTGCTGTGCTTCACATATCTGCAAACCTGGCCTGTCAGCGGGTCCTGAGGAAAGGTTTCGAGACACAGCTCTCAAAGGAATTGACTTTGTCTACCTTCTGATACAGTGTTTAAATTTCTGCAGAGTATTTCACTGAAATATTTAAAAACACATTCTGGAGACATGGCAGCATGGGCATTGGACCTGGGGAGGATGGGGTGAACAGACTCTGTGTCCCCCAGTTACAGTTACAAGTACTTATACAGCGCTAGCAGATTCCGTAGCGCTTTACAATGAGGAAGCACAGATAGGTGACATAATAAATAATAAAACATAAGGAACAGACAGCTCTGCCCTATAAAAAAAAATTTGAGAAAGTATTTTACCAGGAAGGATACATTGAGAGTCTTTAAGTTTCAAGTGTATCCTGGGTGGCGAGTTTGTACCGTTAGGTGTCTTGCCCAATGACACTTACTGGAGACGGAGAGGTGCTCTTGCTGGAATCGAGCTCATGTCTCCAAAGGCTCTCTCCATGCAGAACAGTGATGATACCTCTACTCTACCCAGCCGGTATTGTCCTGCAAATGCAGCACTTTATACAAGTGCTCAGCCAGACATCTCAGTTTACAATCTAAGGGACTAAGGCAAGGGAAACAAAAGGGAGCAGAGGGAGTGTGGAGATAATTCCCAGCGAGAATATAGCAGACACTGCATAATGATAGACCAAGAGCTTGGGCATGATGAGGATAAACCGAGCGTGGATTGAAGCAGCTGAGAAAAGGAGGCTATATATGGGTGGGAGGGTGGATGAGGTGGGCGGGTGGGACAGCAGAGGGAAAAATGGTGGTGGAGAGTGACTGTAGATAAAAATAAATACAGAGTTTAGAGGGGGAGTCGCCATTTGTTCATGCAGAGTATTTACAACAGGGAGGAGCAGAGCAGACTGAGAAACAGCATAGAATTAAACTATTATTATACTTTATCTATATAGCGCCAGTATATTCCGCAGTGCTGAACAATGGGCATAATATAGACAGGGTTACAATACATTGAGACTGAACAACATTTGATAAACCAGTACAGGGGAAAACAATGCCCTATTCCCGTGGGAACTCACAATCTGGAAGGGTTGGAAGGTGAGAAACAGGAGGAGAGGACTGCAAGGTGAGAGTGATGGACTGCAAGGTGAGCGTGATGGACTGCAAGGTGAGCGTGATGGACTGCAAGGTGAGTGTGATGGACTGGTTGAAAACAGGAGGAGAGGACTGCAAGATGAGAGTGATGGACTGGTTGAGGCAGTGAGGGGTATCAGTGAGTCGGGTGGTAGGCTTCCCTAAATAGGAAGGTCTTAAGAGAGCATTTACTCTATCAAAAAAGGAGGGAAGAAAAAAAATATAATCTAGCAGCAGTAACAATAGGGCAAAAATATGTGTTGATTGAAGTATACCTTTCTGGCTTTCTGCTTGCTGTTGGTTCAGGGGAAAAATGGTGGTTGGAGTTATTCTCATACACCCAATGTGTGATTGGGTTTGAGTATTTGTTGTTTATGCCTTTGCTACACCTTAAAGTTACTGAAATCCCTTGATTTATATGTTATGAAGGGTATTGAACTAATAACCTGAGCCTGCCAGCCTGTAGCAGTATCAATATAGTATGTGTTTGCTCTGCCTTGCAGTGAAATGGATATAGCCCTCCCTAAACCTCCCGCCACCCCCTCCCCCCCTTCCAGATTTTTAGAATTCCCTCACTGATGTGTGGCAGAGATGTATTTAAGACTCTGTATCCGTGAGATTTAGGACAGTAAGCCTTAACAAAAACACAATTTATTTACAATATATTTATTATGCCATACGGTGCATCGTTATTTTATGTCTTCTGTCTGAATAAATATACGTATACTTTGTTACAGCAGATTCATAACATAATTTGAGACACGTGATCTGTGTCATGCTGCGAGCATTAAAAGGTCGTTCCTTTTCACTCCATTCTTCTGATCACATTTTGAATTCGAGTTGGGGAAAACAAAGTTATTTTAGAACTGTTAGAATTGACCGTTATGAAAAGTAAAATAAATATTATTGATTTGGCATCACCTGGTGAAAAGGCGACCTTCGTCACCTTCAACTGGCCCCCCGCGGTCCTATGTATTGTGATTGGCCGTTACACAATGCGCTTTGACAGCTTACATTTCAAAAGTGCAAAATTAGCTTTCGGAAAGCCATCTGTCAGTACCAAGAGAGCTGGCAGGGGCATTAAAATGCCAGCTAATACTATCGATCTGTCTGTGGACAAACAGGAAATCTAATGTAAAAAAACCAGGTGTCAAATAAAACGTAAAAAAATAAAAATACAGTATTTCTTTGATGTCTTACTAATAATGACCATTGGGATTAAACCCAAAAATCAGTGCATGAGTAGGATAGGGTAAAGCTTCGCCTCTACAGCTTTTAGATTTTTCCTGGCCTAGACCACATTACTCCCATTATGACAGTTAGGGACAGACACATATATACACAGTGTTTCGTGTGTCTGTATGTGTGTGTTCCTTGAGACTCCAGATCACTTGTTTTGTGTTTATGTACTTCTTACCATCTCTGTGTTCTGTTGTTTTAACCCCTTCACGATGAATGGGCGTCGGGTTAATGACCGTGAGGCGTACAGGTATGCCTCGCCGCCGGGTGCTTCTGCAGGCCTTTGATTTGACCCACCCATGCAGCTGACATGTGGCACGCATCATTGGCCTGAGTTCAGGCCGTCTCTCTGCAGTCAATGGTGTGCGCGCGCACCGGCTGCAGGGAGGGGCCGAGGCGGCCTATTGAAGACAGCGGGGCGTACCTGTACGCTCTGCATCTTCAAGGCCCATCCGCCGCATGGACGGCATAGAACGTCCTGCAGCAGGAAGGGGTTAATGTGTCCCATCAACAACTGATCTGCCGTGTTACCAGATGTTTTTTAGAACCTAGCGGTCAATATAAAGCAGTCAATATTGATAGAGGGTTCGTTTTCAAACTCTTCCAATTTATACTCAGACCAGGTAGCCTAAAGAGGTTATTCAGAGAGCACTGAAATTTCGGTGCTCTCTAGTTTGGCGCATTTCGATGAGCTTCGGTGATTTCAGTATGCCGACACTACTGTGAATTCAGCATTCACTACAGGGTCCCCGAAGTGCGCCGAACGCAGCTGTCGATCCACCGAACGCTGCCGCCGAATGCCGCCAAAAAAAGCCAAACAGCTGCCGGACTGAGGTAAAAGAAAACAAAAATAGGCAATTTTTTAAATGGTGTTTAAAACAATAAAAACGCATGGATATAATAAAGTCTGTTACAGAATTTAAAAAAACCACCATTTAAAAAAAAGGGAATCAAAAATTTCGACAAAAAAATCCAGAAAAATGTTTAAAAAAATTCTAAAAGTTAAATAAATAAAAAGACTTTTTGCTGCAAAATGAAAAGAATAAACCGTCGAATAAAAAAAATAGTAAAAATGGTAATTTTCTTTTACATTGAAACCTATGGTATTCGCCTCATTAAACCTGTCGAACTAAACCACCAAAAATCACTGTTCGGCGTAATTCGGTGGCAAGTTCGGTGCTTATTGAATAACCCTTTAGGTAAGATGTAAAAGGGGACTTGACTATCACATATAAAGAATGCAAAGACTCGCCAAGAGTCGAAACAATGTCTAACTGCAAGATGTAACTGCAATAAAAGGTAATATGATGCTGCTTTGCTGCTTGGATTAAAGCAGACTTCTGATGCAAAAACAAAGTGAAAAATTGTGGGTTTCATTTGCATTTTCTCCCAGAGTCCATTGCTGTATATGGGGAGTGTAGCAAATGCTCTCTGTGGATAAAGCTGTTCTCTGAATTGCTTGGGCGTGTATAATTTATATTATTTCTTGTAATTTTCAATGTGGAAGCTTTTAATCTCACTTTCTGCATTTTGCCTTAATTATAAAGGATGTTAATTATTTTTTACATATAGTGTGACGGTCTCTGTTACTTACAAAATATACAGGAATATTTTGTGTAAATCGCAATAAAAAATAAATCACGCAGTTCCCGAATCCCGATGCGGAGGTGATAACAGAGAGGTGAAGAGCCATGCTCACTCCTAGCCGGTGATTGCCTGCTGACCTGCAGAGTAATCAGTCACCATGATGACATCACAGCAGAGGGCCAATCAAAGATATGTCATCAAAAAATGAGATATTGCATTGATCTTTATGGTCAATGAGATATCCATCATTTGATGGGACACCCTAGGAGGAGCAGATCTGTCTATCATGGATTCACCTGTTTGGCAGGAATTTACACCTATTTTATATATCAAGAGATTGTTTCCTTTACCATATACTATATATCCCTGCTGCACATGCTGGAGTTAGAGTAATTGACAGCAAGGGATTTCATATAATGACCCACACCAAGTCCACCAATGATCAGAAACCTGACCCGAGGCTTTCAAGGTATTCTTTCTTTCCTTGTCATTATTAAATCAGCAAAAGAAAAGCATCAAAACTCAATTTATAAATAAACGAAGATGGCGTGCGTATATCGACTCATGGGATTAATTCTGATATTGTTACTTCTGCTGAGCCCAGCGGTCCCAATTCAATGCGTTTTCAAGGTTGGAAGACAATAAATGACTTTGTGAAGTCTTTTGTGTTTCGTCTCATATTATACATATAATGCAGCAGGTGTGGAGAGCAATTCTAATAACATTTTTGTTTGGAAGTTTTGAGAGTAACATTGATGGTACATCTAAAGAATTTTACAATGTCTTCTGTTAACCCTTAGACCCTTAGACCAGTGCTCTCAAACTCACGGCTCCCCAAATGTTCATGCCTTCAATTCCCAGAATGCTTTGATACAAAATATGGCCAGGGAATCATGGGAGTTGGAGGTCAGAAACATCTGGGGGCTGGAGTTTGACAGCCCTGCTTTAGACTCCCAGTCCTGGTGGTATATTATATTTACCCTGGCAAATTTTGGCTCTTGCAATTTGATAAACATACTCTAAATACGCCTTGTGGTCTGTTGCCTGCTGAGTATCAGGAATGTGTTCTTGGGTATTTAGCGACAAATTAATGAATATTTTCCTTTCTTTCTTTCCTATATTCACAGACCCACGAAAGTCTGTTTCCAGCTACATTTATTGTCTGCTATTATTTTTACATATACTCATCCTATTTTGTAGGGATGCACCGATACTAGTATCAGTATCGGTGCCGATACCGGGACCTGCACGAGTACTTGGTACTCGTGCAGGGACCCCCGATACCCAAACCGATACTGGAAGCCAGCGCTGGGCTGGCTTGCCGGCCGGTTTTGTTGGCGCGCTGCCTGGCTCTTCCGGCGTCTTCTGTCTTCAAGCGGCTGCTGGCAGAGCTTGTAGCCCGGCCGCTCGCTGAGAACCACGTGCACAGCCGCAATCTCACGTGACTGCGGCTGTGCACGTGGTTCCCAATGAGCAGCTGGGCTACAACCTCTGCCTGCGGCCGCTCGAAGACAGAAGACACCGGAGGAGCCAAGCAGCACCGGAGGAGCCTGGCTGGGTGAGTATCTGGTCTTCGAGCGGCCGCTGGCAGAGGTTGTAGCCCGGCCACTCGTTGGGAACCACGTGCACAGCCACAGTCACGTGAGATCGCGGCTGTGCACGTGGTTCTCAGTGAGCGGCCGGGCTACAACCTCTGCCTGATGCTCGAAGCAATAGGATGTTGGAGGAGCCAAGCAGCGCCGGAGGGTGAGCTGGGGGGCACACAGAGCTGGGGCACTATGAGAGCTGGGCGGCACACAGAGCGGGGGCACACAGAGCTGGGGCACTGAGAGCTGGGGGCACACAGAGCTGGGGGCACTATGAGAGCTGGGGCACTATGAGAGCTGGGGGCGCACACAGAGCTGGGGGGCACACAGAGCTGGGCACACAGAGCTGGGCACACTGAGAGCTGGGGGGCACTGAGAGCTGGGGCACACAGAGCTGGGGACACTATGAACAGGGACACTAAGAGCTGGGGGGCACTGAGAGCTGGGGGCACAGAGCTGGGGGCACACTGAGAGCTGGGGCACTGAAAGCTGGGGCACTATGAGAGCTGGGGGCACTATGAGAGCTGGGGGCACTATGAGAGCTGGGGCACAGAGCTGGGGACACTATGAGCAGGGGCAATGAGAGCTGGGGCACTGAAAGCTGGAGCACTATGAGAGCTGGGGGCACGCTGAGAGCTGGGGGCACTTTGAGAGCTGGGGCACAGAGCTGGGGACACTATGAGCAGGGGCAATGAGAGCTGGGGGCACTTTATATGAGGTCTGTTATTGAAAAGCGGTCACATGGCATTAAATAAAAGTATCGGTACTTGGTATCGGTGAGTACTTTTTAAAAAGTATCGGTACTTGTACTCGGTCTTAAAAAATTGGTAATGGTGCATCCCTACTATTTTGAACTGGGTTTGGTTAGGCAGCCGTTGTGATAGTCTCCACCTATCATATGATTGTTTTGTTTTCTGTATGGTCCGGACTGTGTACCTATATCTTGAGAAAGGATTTTACCAGGAAGGATACATTGAGATTTCTCTCGTTTTCAAGTATGTCCTGGGTTTATATCTGTGTTTATATGTCCAAACTCTTATTGATTTTTCACATAGTGTCTTATGTTTGGACACTTACTGCATTGAGTCTGTCAATCAAACACACTCCCTGAGGTTTTTATCTTTTTCAAGTAAAAGTTAAGTTTTATTTTCCATTGGTATTTTGTCAATTATTCAATCTAACCAAGTTGGGTTACCCCCAGTATTTCAATTGGGCAAATACCTCATGTTCTGAAACATATAAAGCTGCTTTGTACCAAGTTTACTTTGTCCTGGAACCCTGTATTTATTATATACACTCCCCAGGGCTGCACTCACATGCGTGGTCTTCAGCCTCCGACCACATTTTCCCCCTAGTGGTGAGCGCATCGCACAACATCTCCTTTTCCCTCCTGTGGGTGCCCAGTGATGACATCAGTGCTCACTTTGCCAATGCTGGGTGGAACTTGCGACCCGGTCTTATTTAAACCCAACTCCCACAAGGAACAAACTCTTTAGTATAGCGTGCTGTTCCTAGATAGTATTATACCTAGTATTGCCTTCCCATATATTGACCCAGTCTTTTGTCTCCTCACACAAGAATCTAGCCGCTTGCCTTTTTTGACCCTTGCTTGTCCTCTGACCATTCTGCTTCTATTGTCCTCCTGTACTTCGCCTGATATATATATAATATAAATATTGCTTGTTTTTGCATACTGAGGTCTCCTACTATCAGCACTCCTTCGTGTCCTGACACGGAGCAATGTTCTTAGCTTTCCTGGCAATCTTGAGAGATTGTCTACTAATTTCACAGGTTTATCCCGCTGTTTTAGGGTCATCTGGTGAATGACCATATATATATATATATTTTTTTTGTGAAAGGATTTTATACTCATACTACTTTTTATATGTATATGGACATTGAGTATCTTATACCGACTGAGGAAGGCTTTTTTAAGCCGAAACGCGTCTCGGTAGACCTTTTTTGTCCCATTTTTATTGCTCCTTACTTATCTAAATAAATAGATTGGTTTTATAACCCCTCACTTGCTACCTTCTCCGACTCTTCAATTTCGACATACCTGGATTGTCTGCTGCCGAGATAAAAGGGGGTCTGGGCCTCCACCCTTAAGAGTGCCCAAGGCTATATTCATTGAGTTCATGAAAGTATGTAGAATTCCATGTTTTTTTCCCCCAGCGAATCCAGGGGTTTCTGTCACGATCCGACTCTCATATTTATCTCGTCGGTGTTGCCTGTGTTACCTATGTGCTCGTTGCACATATATTGTTACTGATGCTGCTTGCTCACATATCAGTTCCTTTTATGCCCCTTTTGTGACGTGTCGTTCAGGGTGCTTACGTCTCAGCGTGCCAATGTCACTCCAGAACATTTCAGTGCATGATAAAAGACACTAACCAATTTAAGAGTAGTTAGCACTATTTACATCAGCTCCATGCTAGGTGTGACGCCCTGTTGTGGTCTATTACTCAAGATTGTGTAAATTGTTTTGTATTTCCCTTGTCTGTGTACCGATTTGGATTGTCTTGAATTTGATGATTTTGGTTATCTCAAACACTGGCTTCTTTATGCTGTCTTCTCTATCCCCAACCTCAGCTTATATTTTTTGTGCTATATCCTTCCCTATTTCCATTTCCCTTAGTGGGTGTTCTTGGCCCCACCATTATAAGGATCAGTTTTGGGTTTCCTTTGTTCTGTTTGGTTCTCTGTATGAGCCGGAGTCAATACCGGCTGGGTGGAGTAGAGGTAACATCACTGCTCTATAACTGTGGAGACACAGGTTTGAAACCCGCGAAGAGCACCTCTCCAGTAAGTGTCCTTGGGCAAGACATCTAATGGTACATACTCGCCACCCAGGACATACTTAAAAACGAGAGAAATCTCAATGTATCCTTTTTATAGTAAAATACTTTCTCAAAAAAATAAAAGACATGACAATTGCTTGCTTGCAGCCAAGTCAAGTCTGGTAGTCAAGATGGGGTCTAATATATAACGGAATGACCCAGAGACAACCAGTGCTGTGTATGTGGCGTGAGGCCACTGGTTGATTGAGGCTTTTAACAGTTGCCTCGTTTGCCTAACTAGAGCGTCTCCCATTATCGTTAGAATACTGGACCCCGAACAATGGATTTGTTTGTAAGAATTAAACCATTAAACCAAACAAAATTAAAAAAAATTCCTGTTGGAATAAGGGAAATATCTGGCCACAAATGACATTTAGGCAGAATGACATCAGGAAGACTTTGTTGTTATTTCACCCAATAACAATGCTTGTTTGGAGTTCATAGTTCCATGTATTGAGAAACTAAATGAGAAACTATGAATAACTAAATATCAATATATAATCATATACAGTGGTACCTCGGTTCACAAACTTAATTGGTTCCACGACTCTGGTCGCGAATCGAATTGGTCGTGAACCAAATCAAATTTTCCCATAGGGTTCAATGTAAATCAGGTTAATCCGTTCTGACCCCTACGAACATGGTCGCGAACCGATTTTTGGTCGTGAACCGAATCACATTTTCCCATAGGGTTCAATGTAAATCAGGTTAATCCATTCTGAACCATATGGGGGAAAAAAAAATGTAACCACAAAAATATGCTTTGAAACCTTCTTGTTACCATTCTTGCTCTGCACTTTCTTGTTACCCTCTTTATTGCGCTGCACTTTCTTTTTACCACCATTCTTGCTCTGCACATCCTTGTCACCTTCAATAACGCTCTGCACATCCTCGTCACCTTCAATAACGCTCTGCACATCCTCGTCACCTTCAATAACGCTCTGCACATCCTCATCACCTTCAATAACACTCTGCACATCCTTGTCACCTTCATTAACGCTCTGCACGTTCTTGTCACCTCTCTGCGCTTTCTTTTTCCTATCACGCTTGTTCTGCACTTTCTTGGGAGCCATGCTGGATTTAATACAGTAATACTGAACAGTACTGGGCTACAAAGCACACAAAAAAGCTTCACAGTAGCCCTGTCTGCGACCGCGATCCGTGTTCGTAACCCGAGGCGGAGTTCATGAACGGAGGTAAAATGTTGACGAACTTCCTGGTCGCGAACCGAGTTGTTCGCGAACAGGGGCGTTCAGGAACCGAAGTACCACTGTACTCCCAATTATTGTATGGGTTAACTGGTCATTAAATGTGCTGCCAGGTTACTTTAATTACCACCTCATTCATGGTTATGACTTTTAGACGAATCCAACTGAAGAAAACATATGGTTACTTTTTCTGATATTTTTTTTCCTTGTTTAAATTCCCTACCCCCGCAAGATTCAGAAATGCCTTCTTTGGTCACAAATGTTTCCACCCTTTCTTCTCCTTATCTCATTTTTGGCATCACATTCCTCCATTGTATCTTGCAGCTGTCAGCTTCCTGACCTTTCAGACAAATCGCCAATGCTGAGCTATTTTTCATTCACGAAAGGCTCATTTTCTGGATTTATTGCAACACCTTGGTTATGCACATTCAATCACTGCACTGCATCATGCACATAACACACACACACATTTATTGTAAAAAAAAGAGAATTGCATGATGCAATGATACCTTTTTTTATTGGCTATATATATACAGTGGCAAGAAAAAGTATGTGAACCCTTTGGGATTACGTGGAGTTTTGCATGAATTGGTCATAAAATGTGCTCTGATCTTCATCTAAGTCACAACAATTTGAGTTTATCAATACATTTTGTAAGGAAAACGTAAGACCATCTGTCCACCAACTGAAGCTCCGCAGAGGATGGGTGATGCAACAGGACAATGACCCAAAGCATACAAGTAATTCAACAAAAGAATGGCTTCAACAAAACAAAATACGCCTTCTAGAGTGGCCCAGTCAGAGTCCTGACCTCAATCCGATTGAAATGCTGTGGCATGACCTTAAGAGAGCGATTCACACCAGACATCCCAAGAATATTGCTACACTGAAACAGTTTTGTGAAGAGGAGTGGTCCAAAATTACTTCAGATCGTTGTGCAGGTCTGATCTGCAACAACAGGAAACGTTTGGTTGAGGTTATTGCTGCCAAAGGAGGGTCAACCAGTTATTAAGTCCAATGGTTCACATACTTTTTCCACCCTGCACTGTGAATGTTTACATGTTATGTTCAATAAACACATGAAAACATATAATGTTTGTGTTGTATTATTTTAAGCAGACTGTGTTTTTCAAATTGTTGTGACTTAGATAAAGATCAGAGCACATTTTATGACCAATTCATGCAAAACTCCACGTAATACCAAAGGGTTCACATACTTTTTCTTGCCACTGTATATATATTGTATATGAAAGGCTTTTGAAAGACTCCTCTCTTCGTCAGGTCAGAAGCATTATTGAAATTTCTGGACTAACATGTCTTCTTTCGATCTGTATATCTATCCATCTATTTCATTATATATATATATATATATCAGTCAGGTCCAGAAATATTGGGACATCGACACAATTCTAACATCTTTGGCTCTATACACCACCACAGTGGAGTTGGAATGAAACAAACACAATGTGCTTTAACTGCAGACTGTCAGCTTTAATTTGAGGGTATGTACATCCAACTCAGGTGAACAGTGTAGGACTTAAAGCAGTTTGCAGATGTGCCTCCCACTTGTTAAGGGACCAAAGGTAATGGGACAGAATAATAATCATAAATCAAACTTTCCCTTCTTAATACTTGGTTGCAAATCCTTTGCAGTCAATCACAGCCTGAAGTCAGGAACGCATAGACATCACCAGACGCTGGGTTTCATCCCTGGTGATGCTCTGCCAGGCCTCTACTGCAACTGTCTTCAGTTCCTGCTTGTTCTTGGGGCATTTTCCGTTCAGTTTTGTCTTCAGCAAGTGAAATGCATGCTCAATGGGATTCAGGTCAGGTGATTGACTTGGCCATTGCATAACATTCCACTTCTGTCCCTTCAAAAACTCTTTGGTTGCTTTTGCAGTATGCTTTGGGTCATTGTCTATCTGCACTGTGAAGCGCCGTCCAATGAGTTCTGCAGCATTTGGCTGAATGTGAGCAGATAATATATTGCCGAAACACTTCAGAATTCATCCTGCTGCTTTTGTCAGCAGTCACATCATCAATAAATACAAGAGAACCAGTTCCATTGGCAGCCATACATGCTCATGCCATGACACTGCCACCACCATGCTTCACTGATGAGGTGGTATGCTTAGGATCATGAGCAGTTCCTTTCCTTCTCCATACTCTTCTCTTCCCATCACTCTGGTACAAGTTGATCTTGGTCTCATCTGTCCATAGGGTCTTGTTCCAGAACTGTGAAGGCTTTGTTAGGTGTTGTTTGGCAAACTCTAATCTGGCCTTCCTGTTTTTGAAGCTCACCAATGGTTTACATCTTGTGCTGAACCCTCTGTATTCACTCTGGTGAAGTCTTCTCTTGATTGTTGACTTTGACACACATACACCTACCTCTTGGAGAGTGTTCTTGATCTGGTCAACTGTTGTGAAGGGTGTTTTCTTCACCAGGGAAAGAATTCTTCGGTCATCCACCACAGTTGTTTTCCGTGGTCTCCCGGGTCTTTTGGTGTTGCTGAGCTCACCGGTGCGTTCCTTCTTTTTGAGAATGTTCCAAACAGTTGTTTTGGCCACGCCTAATGTTCTTGATATCTCTCTGATGGGTTTGTTTTGTTTCTTCAGCCTAATGATGGCTTGCTTCACTGATAGTGACAGCTCTTTTGATCTCATCTTGAGAGTTGACAGCAACAGATTCCAAATGCAAATAGCACACTTGAAATGAACTCTGGGACTTTTATCTGCACATTGTAATTGTGGTAATGAGGAAATATCACACACCTGGCCATGGAACAGCTGAGAAGCCAATTGTCCCATTACCTTTGGTCCCTTAGCAAGTGAGAGGGACATCTGCAAACTGCTGTAAGTCCTACACCGTTCACCTGAGTTGGATGTACATACCCTCAAATTAAAGCTGACAGTCTGCGGTTAAAGCACATTGTGTTTGTTTCATTCCAACTCCATTGTGGTGGTGTATAGAGCCATGTTAGAATTGTGTCGATGTCCCAATATTTCTGGACCTGACTGTATATAGGAGTAACAAGTGTAGCGCATAGGATGCCTCAATGCAGAGCCGTAGCTAGCTCCTTTTGCACCCGAGGCAAGATAAAATTTGGTGTTGCCAAAAACACTCTCCTTGCGTAAAAAAACAGCGAGACGAGGATTTTTTGGCGACGTCAGGTATGTAATCTCCACTCAGGTTTTTTTAAATAAAAGATTTATTGTAATTTTATTTGGGGGCTGGGATCCTTTAATTCCGTACTAGTTACAGCTACATACACTTATAACGGCTAGCATACGCACTATATACAGCTACATACACATATATACACACTATATACAGCTACATATACATGTTAACACACACACAGTAAATAAGATTACATACCCATACACAGAAATGTTGTATACAAAGTACATGAATATGTACACAAGTTTTTTTGGCTTCCAGCACACCACTAATTGCATTGTGGCCAGGGGTCACCAGAGAGGGTCTGTGTGTGTGTGGAATGTAGCAGGGACGGATGACATCGTGCAGGGTTAGTAATAACCCTCAGACAGGTCAGCTTCTTGGATATACACTGTGAGCAGAGAGAGCTTGCATGAGCCGCCTCCTGTCACCTGAGTCTGTACTATGTGTATTGGATTTGACAGGTTAAGCTTCCTGCACAGAGGAGGAGAGCATGCTGGAACATGTAGCCCTCTCTACTCCAAGGGGTGCGTGTGGCAGCCAATCAGCAGGCGGAAAGGATTCTGTGTGCGGGCCCAAAGTCTCTAAGGGAAGTCGAGGGCACAGATTGCCGTGCAGAATTTTTTTTCTGCTCTCTGAATATATTTTTACTAGGGATGCACCGATACCACTTTTTTAAGACCGAGTACGAGTACCGATACTTTTTAAAAGTACTCACCGATACCGAGTACCGATACTTTTCTTTAATGTCATGTGACGCTTTCCAATAAGAACAGACCATATAAAAATGCCCCCAGCTCAAATGTATATCCCCCCCGAATATATATATATATATATATATATATATATATAATTTCATACTGCCCCAGCTCATGGATTTGCCCCAGCTCACACATGGATATGCCCCAGCAGCTCATGGATTTGCCCCAGCTCACTCATGGATATGCCCCAGCTCCGTCATAGATATGCCCCAGCTCACACATGGATATGCCCCAGCTCACACATGGATATGCCCCAGCTCATGGATTTGTCCCAGCTCACACATGGATTTGCCCCCCAGTTTATGGATTTGCCCCCCAGCTCACACATGGGTATGCCCCCCAGCTCATGGATATGCCCCCCAGCTCATGGATATACCCCCCAGCTCATGGATATGCCCCCCAGCTCATGGGTATGCCCCCCAGCTCATGGGTATGCCCCCCAGCTCATGGGTATGCCCCCCAGCTCATAGATATGCCCCCACATGGGTATGCTCCCCCAGCTCATGGACCGGACCCCCCCCCTCCGCGATGATACTTACCTTCCTGGGCGATGCCGGGAATGTCTCTGCGCATGCGCTCGTTGGAAGGACCCCAGCCGCGACCACGTGGGACCATGTGATCATGGCTGGGGTCCTTCCAACGAGCGCGCGCGGGGAAACTTTCCCGGCGTCGCCCAGGAAGGTAAGTATCGTCGCGTAGAGCAGCTGCAGGGCCTGTCTGAATGCTCTGCATTCGGACAGGCCCTGCAGCTGCTCACTGTGTTCATACTTACCTTCCTGGGCGCCGCCGGGAAAGTTTCCCCGCGTGCACTCGTTAGAAGGACCCCAGCCGTGATCACATGGTCCCACGTGGTCGCGGCTGGGGTCCTTCCAACGAGCGCACACGCGGAGACATTCCCGGCGTCGCCCAGGAAGGTAAGTATCGTCGTGAGCAGCTCCAGGGGCGGCTGTCTGAATGCCGATAGAGCATTCAGACAGCCGCCGCAGCCCCTCGGATGCCGGCAAGCCGGCTCAATGCTGGCTTCCGGTATTGGAAAAAATATCGGGGGGTACTGCACGAGTACCAAGTACTCCTGCAGTACCCAGTATCGGCCTCGATACCGATACTAGTATCGGTATCGGTGCAACCCTAATTTTTACAGGGGGTACTGATTTTGAGCAGCCGGCCCTGCCTCCCTCTAACATCATCATCTCTGTACGTCCTGCTGGCGTGTGGACCAGTGGCCGGGGGGACTCAGATTTTTACACCTTCTTCCCTAGCTGTAGCAGCTGAGAAGAGCCGCCGGTGTTTGGAAAAGTTAGCACTGGCTGTGCCTCCTCCCAGCTGCACCCGAGGCGAGCGCCTCAATCGCCTCGCCCTGCCTACGGCCCTGCCTCAACGATGAAGTGTCAAATGATAGTCTCGATGAAACCTTGGATTTAAAAATTTTAAAAAAGGGAGAGAGAACATAATGGTGCAGATTGTATCAAAAAACTTTAGATAGTATTGCATCAAAAAAGTCTCAATCCCATTGTTCTGAGCCAGCTGGCTCTAGGGAATTGTGCTTCTGGGTTATTTGTGGCCACCCAACAGCCCCCTGGATCCTTCACTCGATGTTGAATCTTGGATAAAACATAACGAACATAGTGTAGACTATACACATTGATGGTAAATTTAAAAAGGGGAGATGGAGTCACTCACGTGGTTCTGGACCTAATCCAGGTCCTAAGAATGCAAGCCTGGGTGGTTGTTTAAACTGTACAACCTCCGAGAAAAACCTGCTCCTGCTTGAATACAATTGATATCAGCAACAAAAAAAGGGGGGATTTTATTTCATAAAACACATTTAAAATAAAGTGAAATTTGCCAAAACGCGTTTCACCTAGGATATAACATCCCTGTGGCTTCTTCAGTTGGCAGGAGAGCCAACTGAAGAAGCCACAAGAATGTTATATCCTAGGTGAAACACGTTTTGGCAAATTTCACTTTTTTTTCTTAGGACATGGATTAGGTCCAGAACCACGTCAGTGACTCCATCTCCCCTTTTTAAATTTACCATCAATGTGTATAGTCTGCACTATGTTCTTTGTTTTATCCAAGACTCAACATCGATTGAAGGATCCAGGGGGCTGTTGGATGGCCACAAATAACCCAGAAGCACAATTCCCTAGAGCCGGCTGGCTCAGAACAATGTAAGACTTTTTTGATGCAATACTATCTAAAGTTTTTTGATGCAATCTGCACCATTATGTTCTCTCTCCCTTTTTTTTTATTCCGAGGTTTCATTGAGACTATCTGTCTATTTGACACTTCATTGTTGAGGCACCCTATGCGCTACACGTGTTACTCCTATTCTTGACATTTTTGTTTGTCTGAACAAAAGCAACCCCATAAAGTGGACAGCAGCACTGGGGCCTACCCTTTCATAATTCATCAATAGCGCCTATCTATATATTTTTGCATTTATATCTATATATATACTGATATTAAACCTGTATTTTGTAGTAATGATAACCACAGCCAGTGACAATAATTTACAGCCTGTTAATCCAGTTGGTATATTGTTTCAGGTTCTTTTATGTGGTGTAATTTCCACTGCAAAGATTGTGTTCTAATATTGTTTTGATCTATAAAATGTAAAATAAGAAGTAACGAGCATTGGGTAACGGAGATCTGAGATTTAGAAGCTCTGATGTGAGCATCCCTGCAGCATCTTCCTGTAGGG
The DNA here is from genome assembly GCA_009667805.1 of Leptobrachium leishanense. Classification (NCBI taxonomy): domain Eukaryota; kingdom Metazoa; phylum Chordata; class Amphibia; order Anura; family Megophryidae; genus Leptobrachium; species Leptobrachium leishanense. Next base: position 10,466,162 of record CM019063.1, on the reverse strand, counting down.
CATCCTTACCTACGGTGAGTAAGCATGAGTAATGCTGATACAGGGCAGAGTTAGAAATGGACTATAATATCTCTCTGGTTCCCACAGCCAGTTCAGACCATGTACAAAGAGACTCTGGCACATATGTTCAAAATGGGAATTTTACAGTAAGTAACCCTGAGGTCTTAGAAACCCGAAAGAAGATATTGTCTAGATCCTAAGATTCCAAGCACATTCCAATGGGTTTCATCATCTGTTCTAGATTGCACTAATTCAAAACTGCCTTTTAAAAAGCAATTTAGAAATAACTTTAAAGGTTAGAGATAAAGTATAAACTTCATTCATAGAAATATTTAGGCTGATGAAGAGATATGAAGCATATTCAAGGTTATGGAAGGTTATTCAGTAAGCACTGATGCTCATCACTGCTGCAGACAATAGGGGAAAAAAATCACCATTGTCGCAACTACAGTGAACATTAGCTATACAGAGCAGGAAAAATCCAACACTGCAGGAAAAGTTACCAAAAACAAGACAGGGCTACAGCATAGTGAACAATGGCTTTACCATTATTTTTCTCCAAAAAAAAGGTAGGCTGAGACTACTCTCAATTTACTGTTTTTTCATTGTTGTTTACAACTGGTGAATGTACTCCAGCGAGTTTAAAGCAGTCATCTCCGTAGACCTCCCATATAAACTATTGTAAACACAATGGTACAAACGAACACTAGACAACTTCAACTGAAACACCAGAAGGACAAACATTGAGCAGCAGCAAAAGCATATTCTATTGCTATGACTTTATTGAAACCGCAGGCTGGCGCTATCTCCCTGCGGTTCGGCAGTATTATTGGCAAAGCGTTATTTTACCAGGAAGGATACATTGAGATTTCTCTCGTTTTCAAGTATGTCCTGGGTTCAAGAAACAACGAATTGTTACAGTCGTTACAGAAATACAAAGTAATAAAATGCAAGATATTAAAAACAAAACACAAATATACAGATTAACACAGAAAATAAGTATGTAGGAAATATAGTCACTATGTTACATGTTTACAGGTGCATTCTGTATATAGTCACTATGTTACATATTTAAAGGTGCATTCTGTATATAGTCACTATGTTACATGTTTACAGGTGCATTCTGTATATAGTCATTATGTTACATGTTTACAGGTGCATTCCTTATTGATGTATGTTAATAGGGAACTCTTAAGTGACTTTAGACTGGGGGAAGATTTGATGGTGTCTGGGAGGTTATTACATAATTGCGGTGCTCTGTAGGAAAATGAGGATCGAGACACCTTACTTACAATACCACAATACAAAAAGAAAGTGACTCGATGCTCATTTTCCTACAGAGTGCCGCATATATGGAATAACCTCCCAGACACCATCAAATCTTCCCCCAGTCTAAAGTCACTTAAGAGCTCCCTATTAACATACCTCAATACAGAATGCACCTGTAAACATGTAACATAGTGACTATATACAGAATGCACCTGTAAACATGTAACACAGTGACTATATACAGAATGCACCTGTAAACATGTAACACAGTGACTATATACAGAATGCACCTGTAAACATGTAACATAGTGACTATATACAGAATGCACCTGTAAATATGTAACATAGTGACTATATACAGAATGCAGGATAAAAAACGGAATAACCATACGGCGCATCTAGTGCAATTAATAGATTAATAAATCAATGGATATATAAAATCCATAAAAAACTGTAAAATTGGAGTGTAAAATTCATAAAACGTAAAAACAGAAGGCGTAAAAATGTTATAAAACGTCAATGAAAGTGCATAGAGTAAAGTCCAGGTCTAAAGTCAAATGTGCAAAAAGAGGGTGCTCAAATATATAGTAATATAAAATACTCAAAAAATGATGATGAAGAATGATGTGCTGATCTTCTTTTAAGTGCTGGTGTTGAATCCTTTTATCCGTCAGTGTTCCTCAAAGAAAGCACATCACAGGAAAAAGATGATAGTGCAGACAGTCAAAAATAGGATTGTTCAAATTGTAATCAAGGTCTTAACCACTCACATTTGTGGGAGCCCACAAGGTCCCGGCTCAAGGAGAAACAGCCTGCAGCCAAATATAGGGTGGCACTTCCCTTCTTTCTGTCCGTAATGGAGACTAGATGGAATGAAGAGAATCGGGAGACGGCACTCCCATAGCGTAATACTGCGTGTGTATGGAGATGTAAAAAGGAAAAGTAAAACACACTCACCGATTCTGGAGCCTCGTAATGTCAGGCTCAATGTATAAAGCCCTGGGTCCTCTTAAGGGTGGGAGCCCAAACCTCTTTGTCTCAGCGGTGGTGGATCCAAATTTCCAGGGAGAAAAAAGGTCGGAGAAAGGTAGCAAATGCTTCAGTGTCAGTCTTAAGATTCCATACGGCGGCGTTGGACATTTATCCTTTGTTGAAGTAATTATTGCTGCTCTGGTATTAACCTGTGATGCTCAAACCTTTACTGACTTCGCAGACCTGAGTGTGTGCTCATTGCCTGTAGCTGACCCACTTGGCACAGGCAATGAGCACACACTCAGGTCTGCGAAGTCAGTAAAGGTTTGAGCATCACAGGTTAATACCAGAGCAGCAATAATTACTTCAACAAAGGATAAATGTCCAACGCCGCTGTATGGAATCTTAAGGCTGACACTGAAGCATTTGCTACATTGAGCCTGACATTTCGAGGCTCCAGAATCGGTGAGTGTGTTTTACTTTTCCTTTTTTACATCTCCATACACACGCAGTATTACGCTATGGGAGTGCCGTCTCCCGATTCTCTTCATTCCATCTAGTCTCCATTACGGACAGAAAGAAGGGAAGTGCCACCCTATATTTGGCTGCAGGCTGTTTCTCCTTGAGCCGGGACCTTGTGGGCTCCCACAAATGTGAGTGGTTAAGACCTTGATTACAATTTGAACAATCCTATTTTTGACTGTCTGCACTATCATCTTTTTCCTGTGATGTGCTTTCTTTGAGGAACACTGACGGATAAAAGGATTCAACACCAGCACTTAAAAGAAGATCAGCACATCATTCTTCATCATCATTTTTTGAGTATTTTATATTACTATATATTTGAGCACCCTCTTTTTGCACATTTGACTTTAGACCTGGACTTTACTCTATGCACTTTCATTGACGTTTTATAACATTTTTACGCCTTCTGTTTTTACGTTTTATGAATTTTACACTCCAATTTTACACTGTTTTTTATGGATTTTATATATCCATTGATTTATTAATCTATTAATTGCACTAGATGCGCCGTATGGTTATTCCGTTTTTTATCCTGTATTCTGACACATATTTTGGTTGTTTTTTATGTGTTTTTACCATACTATAGGCAGCATTGACTATTTATTAGCACTACACCCAGCACTTTAATTTACCACCTAGAAACAGGCGCCCACACTGTGTAGTGTATATAGTTATACACACTTCCTGCTTTATATACAGAATGCACCTGTAAACATGTAACATAGTGACTATATACAGAATGCACCTGTAAACATGTAACTTAGTGACTATATACAGAATGCACCTGTAAACATGTAACATAGTGACTATATACAGAATGCACCTGTAAACATGTAACATAGTGACTATATTACTTACATATTTATTTTCTGTGTTAATTTGTATATTTGTGTTGTGTTTTTAATATCTTGCATTGTATTACTTTGTATTTCTGTAACTGTAACACTTCAATGTTCTTGAACCCAGGACATACTTGAAAACGAGAGAAATCTCAATGTATCCTTCCTGGTAAAATACTTTGCAAATTAATAAATAAATGTCTTGTGTTTGTGGACTTCCATTTATTCTCCGTAGATGCAAAACATTTAACCATCATTGCCCATAGCTGACATTCCTGTCATGCGCCGCATGCTTGCAGTTGTCTCTCTGGTAACATGGATAAAAACATTCAGACTGCTCATCCTCGGTTACTTAGCCGCGTGTCTTCCAAGAAAGATTGTGGAGTGGAATATACCAAATGAATGAGTAATTGTTCTGTCTTTTCCCCTATGATAATCTCTTGCGTTATCACTGGTGTCCAGATCTGGATGTAGGGTTTTATCTGCGTCTATAATGGGATCCAGCAAACTGTTTCAGTGCCTTGCTATTTGTGGAAGGCCTTGTTCATCGCTCTGAACAAGAAACTTTGCAATAGTCACTGTGTTTCTGTGTACTTTAACATCACATTACAAAAATATTTTTGGTTATTCAGAGAGCACAGACATTTCGGTGCTCTCTCGTTCGACGCCCTTCAGCGAGCTCAATTCGCCGAATGGATCTGCCAAACGCAGCCAATAAACAGGCGAACACAGCCGGTAAACCACCGAATGCAGCCGGTAAACCCACCAAGCACAGCCAATAAACAGCCGAATGCAACCAATGATCCGCTGAACAGACCGCCGAACGCCTCCGATCAGCCGCCGAAAAAAGTCGATCAGCCACCGAACAGGGGTAGAAAAAACACAACATTTTTAAAAAGCATTTAAAACAAAAAAAATGCATGGAAATAATAAATAAGGTTCTATGAATAATAATAAAACGCCTGTTACAGAATAAAAAAAAAACATTTAAAAATAATCAGAATCAAAAATTTCCCCCAAAAAATCTGAAAAATGCCTAAAAGATAAATTAATAAACAGACTCTTTGCTGCAAATGAAAAGAATAAAGAGTTGAACTTTTTTTGCTCTAAAAACAGGATTTTTTTTTTACATTGAAACCTATGGGATTCGTCTGTTTAATCCTGTCGAACGAAAGCACCAAAATTCTGTGCAGATTCAAGATGGAGGTATTGTGTGTTGCTGGTGTAATCGGGCAGCTGTTGTTGCCATCCGGTTTTTGTCCTGCAGTTGTGATAGTCAAATGTACCGATCCTGTGCAGGCTTAGCTACATTTGGTTTTCCAGTCACTTCGAGGATGAACAGCTGTCTTTCTTGTCTCTCAGTAGTACTGTGTTTGTTTATGCACATTACAAACGTTGCAGTTTATTGCCCTGGCAACAGCTGCAGTCTTCATGCCTCCCTGCAACATGCCTATGGCACCTTCACGCAGATAAGGAGGAACCCGAAGCATTTTCTTAAAGTGTTTTTCTGAGTCAGTAGAAAGGTCTTTTTGGTGTCCTAAGTTATTTAAATTGTGACCGTTAATCAGGGCCGTCATCAGGGCATTACGGCCCATGCTGCAGTAAGGGGCCCGAGGACGAGGGGGCCCGAGGACGAGGGGGCCCGCCGTCGGCAACTATGTTTACTTTAGGCCGCAGGCCTCGGAGGAGGTCCTGTGGCGTACCTGGGCCCGGTTGCCGGTGAGCAGGGACTCCAAGATGGCGGCCGGCGGGCCCCCTCTGATGATGTCAGAGAGGTCGCGCCAGATGCCTGTAGGCCCATGCTCCACCTGGCTGTCTGGCTTCCTCCTGTGTGCTCTGCAGCGCTGGGAGGAAGTGATCATATAACGTCACTTCCTCCTAGCTCTCCATATGATGCACGTGGAGGAGAGCACTGGCAGTGGCTCCCAGGACCAAAGAAGGTAATTCAATACTGGGGGGGTGAAAACGGGGGGGGGGGGTGAAAATGGTGGGGGGTGAAGTGAAAACGGAAGGGGGTGAAGTGAAAACAGAGGAGGGGGGTGAAAACAGAGTAGGGGGAATGACATGAAAACAGAACAGGGGGGCATAAAATGAAAACAGAGCAGGGGGGCATGAAATGAAAACAGCAGGGGGCATGAAATGAAAACAGCAGGGGGGCATGACATGAAAACAGAGCATGGGGCATGACATGAAAACAGAGCAGGGGGCATGACATGAAAACAGAGCAGGGGGCATGACATGAAAACAGAGCAGGGGGCATGGAATGAAAACAGCAGGGGGCATGAAATGAAAATAGAGCAGGGAGGAATGAAATGAAAGCAGAGGATGGGGGCATGAAATGAAAACAGAGCAGGGGTGCATGAAATGAAAACAGAGCAGGGGGAATGAAATGAAAGCAGAGGAGGGGGGTGAAATGAAAACACAGGAGGAGGGGGAATGAAATGAAAATTCAGGAGGAGGGGGAATGAAATGAAAACACAGGAGGAGGGGGAATGAAATGAAAGCGCAAGATGAGGTAGGATGAAATGAAAACGCAGGAGGAGGGGGGGAATGAAATGAACATGAGAACTAAGAGGGGGTGAAATGGACTGAAAAGGGAGGTGGGGAGATGGACATGATAAAGGAGAGACCCCTGCCTATACCGTTAAAAGTCAAATGCTGTGGATCCTGTGTACATTCATACTCATTGCCTTTACCATTAGAGGTCTATTGCTGTGTATTCCTGTGTACGTTCATACTCAATGCCTTTACCGTGAGAGTTCTAGTGCTGTGGATTCTGTGTACGTTCATACTCATTGCCTTTACCGTGAGAGTTCTATTGCTGTGGATTCTGTGTACGTTCATACTCACTGACTTTACCATTAGAGGTCTATTGCTGTGGATTCCTGTGTACGTTCATACTCATTGCCTTTATCGTTGGAGGTCTATTGCTGTGGATTCCTCACTGGGGAGATGGACATGATAAAGGAGAGACCCCCTGCCTATACCATTAAAAGTCTATTGCTGCGGATCCTGTGTACGTTCATACTCATTGCCTTTACCATTAGAGGTCTATTGCTATGGATTCCTGTGTACGTTCATACTCACTGCCTTTACCATGTGAGTTCTATTGCTGTGGTGCTCTGATATGCTCATCACAGTGCACATTTCTGTGAGTTCTATTGCTGTGGTGCTCTGATATGCTCATCACAGTGCACATTACTGTGAGTTATATTGCTGTGGTGCTCTGATATGCTTAACCAGTGGAATAATATAACAATACTTTTATGCTACATGGTTTGCACTAATACACATTTTAGGTGATGTTAAGGTATTGGGAATAACACTCTGTAGTATGATCTTGATTCATATTATTTTTAATCACAATTTCATACTGTCTTAAATTATTTAAACCAGTTAGATACTTTATGTTTGTTAAATGTGCTGTTGTGCAAGCAATATGTGTGATTTTAAGATATTGGGACTAACACTCTGTAATCTGATCACGATTCACAGTAAGTATTGATTTCCTATGGGATAAAGGGATCGAGGGGGGGGCATTCTGAGGGTCAGTAAGGGGCCCCAAAATGTCTGATGGCCGGCCTGCCATTAATGGCCTACCATCTGTAAACCCTGGTGTAAACCTAACCAGAGCTGATGTAAACTTAGAAGACCCATTAAAGGGCCTGATCACAACCTGGACTTAAATCTCAGCACTTGAGCCTAACAGCATAAAAGCGTGAGCGCTGTGCTTATTTTTTACCCATCCTATTCCAGCTTGCATCTCGGATGGTGTGCCAGATTACTTTGTATATGAGACACTAATGTGGCCCCAATAGATGGTAACAACCTATTCCAACCAGCTTGTTCTCCTCTGCGTCTGATGTCATTCAGTAAAGAATAATGGTTTTGAGACCCTACACAATCACACAAAACTGAACCCACCCAAAAATTCCATACTCACCTCAGATCCCTCAGTGGAGAGGGGCACGATCCACCACTTCCTCGTGCCCCGGGGCAGTGGTACACAGAGAACAAATAGTACCTAGTGTCCCTCTACGCATTCTTTAAACAGCTCTGATTACACCAAGGTTGGAATAGGGCCTAGTGTCTTAATCTCCATTCCACTGGTGTGTGTGCACGATTTGATTATGGTGCATGGTAAGAATTGTTTGAGCACTTTAGATATTTGTATTTTATAACATTTTCTTTAAATACAGTTTCCTAAAAAGGGTCTTTTTTGCTGAGTTTACATAATGGTTTTTTTTTTCATTGTGAAATAGTTATTCATTTGAAACAGTGTACACATTTAGAACCTCAGCATAATACTAAACTGCATGAAATGAATTGTGTGCACAAACATAGAATGGAGATCAGATTGTTATTAAAATTGAAACAAAGTGACTAAGAAAACAAAGCTTTTAAAGACTAGTTATAAATGAGCGTTACACTCAAAAGCGCAATAAGATTATGGGACAAATGCTCATGAGATCAGGGCAGCCGTGGCCTCTGTACACTGGAATGAAGATCATGCGGGTACCACTCGGGACACAAGCGCTGCTGTCCAGATAAAAGTGTCTTACAGCAATTGGGAGCCTGGTCGCCCTTTCTTTTTTTTGGAATTTAAAGTCAATGTTCAGCCGACAGTCTGACTTGCTGCTCAATGCTTCTACACATTGACTATCAAACTCTTAAAAAAAAATGCTGGCGATGGGAGGGAGAGGGCATTTTAACCCCTTAAAGACTGATGCGGCCCGCCCACGCAGCTGACGCGCATCATTGGCTGCAGGGGGACGGCCTGAGTTCAAGCCGGCTTGCAGGAGCCTGTGGCGCACTGTGTGTCGGCTGTGGGGAGGAGCCAAGGTATGCCCCCTGTCTTCAAGACGTACCTGCCAAGTGGATGTCATGGTACGCTGCCCTCCCGGAAAGGGTTCCGAAAAGAACTGGTAGTGGGCGTCAGCTGGGATGATTGTGGAAATTATTCACCCATTATTTTCTTTAGATTTAGACACACCAGAATCCCATTGCTTGTACAACCGCTACCCCCCCCCCCGCACACACTCCTGCTCTTCACTCATTTTTACCTATCATACTCTTTTCATATGAGGAGAAACTTGCCAACCTCCTGATTATGAAAACCAATTTTTCACAGATTAAAAGAGAAAACATAAGAATTTGCTGTAAGATTATGTTATTTTTTGTGCTGTTTAAGGGCTTTGGTGCCCTAGTCATGTCTTCATCACACGGCGACAAAATAAGTGTCATCTTAAGGGGTTAATTCAGTAACCTCTGAATTGACCCCAATTGCACCAAACGGTAAATTTCACCATTCGATGCAATTTCGGGTAAATTCGTTTAATCACTAAGCTGTCATTTTGCCAAATACGGGCGAAGTGACAGCAAAATATGGTGCAATTCAGTGGCTTTCGGCTGCACCGAAATTGTCCCATTGACAACTATCGTGTCTTTTATTCACAAAACACTGAATTGCACTGAAATTCTGGCAAAATTCCCTGAATTTCGGTGTTTCGATTCAACAGGTTTAAACGGTTGAATTTCAATGTAAAAAAATATCTTTTTTATAAAAAATTTAAGACCATTTTTGCTTTTTATTTTTTGGGAAAACCCTTTAATTTTTTTATTTTTTAAAGACATTTTTTTTTTCCACAACATTTTTTGTTTATTTTTTTAAAAGACTTTATTTTATTTGGTAACATACCTTTCTATTTATTTTAAATGACTTTTTTGATTATTTAGACACATTTTTATTGATTAAAACCCCTATAAGGAGAATGGGAGATTTTTTTTTCTTTTTAGTTCAGTGGAATTTGACGATACCATTTCGGCGCAAATCGGTGGCGGTTTTCACCGGCGTCCGATAACTACTTCAGTGACTTCAATGTTGGCAAAATACAGTGACCATTTGCTAAAATGTGAATTTGTGGTATTTTCAACTAAATGGAATCACCAAAGTGAGCCGAAATGGATCTAAAGGCATAGCACCGAAAATTGAAAGCAATTTCAGTGCTTTGTGAATAGACCCTTAAGAATATTTTGCGGCTCAGCACATTGCAAGGAATCCTAGAGATTCTTTTAGGATACAAATTATGGATACCCTGTATAAAACAAACTGGCCTTTTATCAGGTCTAGTCGAAGAAAGGTGAAAACCAGGAGAACTGGCAGGAGAACAGAAAAATCTAGACCAAATAGCCGATTTGGAAAGTGAGATAAATGTGAGAATTTTTCTGGTTTGGCTATTTTGACCTATGATTTTCACTTCTCCAGTCATTCTCCTGAGTTTCACCTTTCTTTGAATAGACCTGTATTTAATGCATTAATTAATATAAAAAATATAGTTTTTTCCAACAAACAATAATTGCAAAACATTCAGGAACGTCTCCATATTCTTTATTGTGTTGTTTAACTCCTTAACAACCAAGTCATTTTTTTTTGTAAAATAATTTTTAATTAATTATACAGTAATAAACAGCTATTACTGTAAATAACCTATTTGGCCAGTAGATGGCACCATATACTACCAAACTGAATTACAGTGGTTTGAGTTGCAGGTCTATTTTTTTTCTACCTGCATCGGCTGCTGAAAGTTGAATATTTCAGGGCATTCATCAGCTGATTTTACAGTTTTAGCTCTTTGGGCATGATGTCCACATTGGGGGTACCTCCTGCAGCCCAAAAAGCAAACTAAATTTATTTGCAGCAATTTCATTTGCTTTTGGGCTGCAGATCAGCAGATTGAGATATCTCGATGTCAGGGCACCAGATAGTGCCTTTGAAGACTGAGATATCTTGATCTATCTAGTGAAAGGGTTAAATGTCCTACATGGAATGCAGGAAAATAGGAAAAGCAAAGAGTGTATTGAAAGTTCTGTTAAAAAAGCGATGTTCTATCTGTGTCCCTATTGTTTCAAAGTTTTATTTAGTCCTTAAATGTCAAAAACGATAAATCTAAATTTTGTGATAACCCCACAATTCTCTATCCTTGATCAAAGTAGACTTTCTGAGAGTATCCTAGATAAGTCTGTTGGTATACAAATGCATGAAAGGGATTTTGAATACATTGATACAGGATGTATTTGAGAAAGCTTCTTATCACATAGCGAGGGTGCACTGTTCTTCTGAAGAATAACATCCTGTAGCAAGAATCTGTAGAGTTCATAGCCTAGATGTGGGGTAAATAATTTTTATTTGCTTGCCTCATAGTTCTCTCCTTTTTAAGAAGGTATGGATACATTCTATACTGCTTGATTATTTTTGATGTACACGGCCTGGCCCCAAAAATGTCACACACTCTAATATTTGGTTGGATCTCCTTTTGCTGTGATTACAGAACGCATTCGCTTTGGCATCATTTCGATACGCTTATGCAAAGTCACAACAATTATTCCCATCTGGAGTTGCATTAATCTCTCACCAAGATCTTGTATTGATGATGGTAGAGTCGGAGCGCTGTGTAAAGTCTTCTCCTGCACACCCCAAAGATTCTCAATGGGGTTTGTCTGGACTGTGTGGTGGCCAATCCATTGTGAAAATGATGTCTCGTGCTCCCTGAGCCACTCTAGCACAATTTGAGCCTAATGAATCCTGGCATTGCCATCTTGGAATATGCCCGCTGTGCCATCAGGGAAGAATAAACTCATTGATGGAAAAACCTGCTCATTCAGTATTTTCAGGGAGTCAGCTGAGCTCATTTTTTGGGCACATAACGTTGCTGAACCTAGACCTGATCAACTGAAGCAACACATGATCATGACAGTCTTGTACAGCAGATGGTTACTTTTTTGGCCAGGCAGTATATTCTGCCTGGTTTATCTTGTAATTATGGCCCATGGTTTTCCCACACGCGCTGTAACTGTCTAGTAACATCTAGTAACTGTTTTATATATTCTCAATGCTATCACATATTGGGTACAAGCCATTCTTTTTTACAGGATTGTTTGATTTCCTCATGGCACATCATCAGAGTTTTTTAAATATTCTTAACCATCCAACCCTAAAAACCTGTGTACATATTATGTACATGTTTATACCTTGCAAAATATTGATAAATTAAATGTAGGACATAAAATACCTTTATTGATGCAGGAGTGATGTTAATCAAGACTTCACTCCTGTCACTATTACTGGAAAAAAGATGAGAGTCCCCACCTCCTCACTGTAAAAAAAAAGTTCAATAAACTTTACTGCTGGATTACAACAGCCAGAGGGATGGCAGAATACAGAGAGAGCCAAAAAAAAACCCACAAACATTCTCAGTGAGATCTCACTCCTATTACTGTAAAGAAGCAGCAAGGTGCAGTCTCTATCCTCACTCTAACAAAAAGTTCAACAAATGTTACTGCTGCATTGCAACACCCAGACAGGGAGAGCTCTGGGATCATCACTACTGTACAGAGATAGATTTCAATTTGTTATGATAGCAGCAAAGTATTGCTATGTATCAAAAAGCCTTAATGCATCTGTAGATCACAGAAAAGATGAAAGGGATATGTGGCCCAAACTGTAGACCATTCTGTGGCTTTTTTTTATTATCACGTACGAGGCCGCTTTGACTGATTTGAAAGAATAATATCACATTGTATCTGAGCACTAGCTATGGTTATTAATGTGTTTTTTTTTTGGTATTTATGTGTATGACTTGAAGAAGAAAAGTTACCAGGAAAAGGTTAATGATCTTAACATGTATAGCTTGGAAGAAAGACGAGACAGAGGAGATATGAAACATTTAAATACGTAAAGGGAATCCACAAGGTAGAGGAAGGGAGTATATTTTAAAGGAAACAAAGTAGCAAAACAAGAGGACATAGTCTTAGATTAGAGGGGCAAAAGTTTAAAAGTAACATCAGGAAGCATTATTTTACTGAGAGGGTGGTGGATACATGGAACAGCTGTCCAGTAGAAGTTGTAGAGGCTAAACCAGGGATTGAGTTCAGGGGCGGACTGACAAGACCTGGGCCCCCGGGCAATAGGAGATTATAGGGCCCCTTATTATGGGGCTCTAGCACGCAGGGGAGCCCTCCGCCTGATTTCCACATGCAGGAGCTTATTGCTAGCATAGAGCAGGCCTGTCCAAGTCTTAGAGGGACCCTCATGGGGCCCCCTCTTAGGCCAGTGCCCTATTGCCCTAATGGTTAGTCCGCCCCTGATTGAGTTTAAGCAGGCATGGGATAGGCATAAGGCTATCCTTAATAAAAGATAAATCCGGGGAGAGTATCCATATAATTGGGCAGACTAGATAGGCCGAAAGGTTCTTATCTGCCGACATCTTATATGTTTCTATGTGTGACTATGGAAATCCAAGATAGTGATCTGGATTGAATTAAATTCCATTAATTATAGCAGGAGTTAAGGGGTCATGTTCTTTCGCATTTTAGAAAGTCTGTAGGTTCAAATAACTGGTGTCAAACAGCCAAGCACATTACTGAAGGTATAAACTATAACATGTTTATTGAGCATAATTTCACTTTATGAAAAATATGGGACTTTGTCTTCTCAGATGCCTCAACCCGTGTAAACTGTGAGAAGATAAAAAGAGCCACCCATGTTATAAGTGCTTTCTTATAATAGATCATGTTGTAGAGATTCAACCTCCAGATACTTTCTATCTATGAATCACTTGATTGATACAAAGAGTTGCAGGTTAATTAACTCCTTTGTAATCTGAAGCACTAAACGGCAAAATGACATAGCAATTATGGAGGGAGAAAGTGGAGAGATGCCAACGAATAGCTCAGTGGATGGCAAAATATGTTGGCTTAGATACAGTATATGAAACCTAAATACAGTACACTGTGGGCATGCAGGCAGCATTCAGCGCCAACAGATACTAGACGTGGATAGACGAGGATATGTTAATTTTATGAACGTATTTGGGCTACCATTCTGATCAGAGCGTCTCCAGTAGGATTCCCACAAATGAGTGTGGCTTATACGCGTCAAAATCCTATTCATCATACAATAGGGGTTATTCAGAAAGGAACAAACTTGCCATTGAAGGGCACCAAACGATGAGTTTCCCCTTCCGGTGCAATTTCGTGGCAGTTCGTCTATTCAGAAAGATGTCAATGCTCATACTGGCTAATTGACAGCGAAATAAGACACAGATCCCTGCAATTCGTTGATATTCGGAGCCAGCGAAATTGTCCCATAGAAAAGTAATAGTTAATCTATTCAGAGAAAGCCGTACTGCATCGAAATGTCAATGAAACAAGTTTAAACAGGTGAATCCCAGAAGATTCAGTGAAACAAAATACTATTGTTTCTAAATTTTCTTTTATTAACCCCCTGACGGTTTTCCCGAGTGCGGCTCGGGGTTAACTTTCAGTGCTGAAAGCAGTAACCCCGAGCCACAATCGGGCTGCATACATAAGCTGTCCCTGCACTCCCTTGCTGACCACCGCAGTCTCTTCCGGCGATCGCGACCTCATACTTCCTGGTTCCCTTCTCGTGAAAAGGGAACCAGGAAGTATGAGGGTCGCGATCACCGGAGGAGACTGCGGGGGACAGCTCGGGAGTGCAGGGACAGGTGATGTATCCAGCGGCATCCCGAGTGTTGCTCGGGGTTACCGCTTCCAGCATAGTTATTTAACCCTAAGCCACACTCAGGAATACTGCTAGGGGGCCAAGAAAAAAAAGTGGAACGATTCTGACATCTAAAAAGATGTCAGAATCGTAATGCCAGGGAGGTTAAACTGTTTATTTTTTTCATTTTCAACAAAAATACTATTTATTTATTTTTACAACACCTTTTTTATATTTTTAGATGAAATTCCCCATTTTTCCCAATTTCCCATACCCAATTTTTTTTAAAAAGTTTTTTTTATCAATACTGTAACAGACCTTTTTATTATTTTTTAAAGGACCTTTGTTATTATTTACACACATTTTAATGCATTCTTATCAGTTTAAAAAGTTATCAGTTTTTTTTCTGCAGTTCGGCGGTTTTTCGGCGACTCCTTCTACGACGCACTTCGGTGAATAGTGAACTCACCGCAGGGTCGGCAAAATGGAATCGCTGAAGCGCACTGAACTGCGCCAAATTTCAAAGCACAAAGCAAAATTTTGCTGAAATTTCGGGGTTTTCTTAATAACCCCTTATATACTGTATATTTAAGATCCACAATGCATGATTGTCATAAAGGAATGAGAGAAAATACAATCTTAATCCAAAGAACAAATACCAGGGGATGCACAACCCAATACAAAAAAGAAATGCTTTATTTCAATATATATATATATTTTTTAAAAACACATTGATATAAATAATAAAGCATTTAATTTAAATTAGGTTGTGCATCCCCTGTTATTTTTTTTTCTCTTGTATTATTGATTTTGAGGGATTCTTAAGGTTTTTTTAAGGTTTTTTGTTTTAACCCAGTCGGGGTGCAGGTGTGCAGGATAACCAGTATATATGATTTTGCGTTGTAATGAAATGAATAGCAAAAAGTGGCATACAGTACCTCCGTTTCTTATCTTGGTAACACAGGATTACAGTAGTGTTTTCCCCGGTGGGAAAGAAAAACCTTTTTTCAGAAGATTTCACTGTTTACTGTAAAGAAGCTACAAGGAGCAGCCCCTACCCTCACTGTAACGAAAAGCTCAAAAGAGCTTACTGCTGCTTACAGCAGCCAAAGAGATGGCAGAATATGGGGAGAGCTGTGGGGTCACTCACTACTGTGATAAGATCCAGGTGTTCATAATGACTGCAAATCCCTGTACAGTACAGATACAAGGTGTTACTGTCATTTCCATACACAGGCATTATGTCACATACATATATTATTTTTTATATTCTGTTGGTATTTTTCTGGAAACTGCATTGCTAATAATCTCATTATGATCACTACAAATTCTGACATTTTTTATTATCTATCTTTTACTGTATTTGACACAACAGGTAATATCTTTAAAATTGTGTAATTTATCTCAGAATATACACAGTATGTAACACAGAGATAGATCTGCTTTACAGTTGTGTCCCCATAGAAGTTCATAGAGTTTCTTACAGAGTAATATCTAAACTTATCTCTCAGTAGTGCTGTCTTAGGCTAGGGTCAGACGAACGCATTTTTCACGTTGTCCGTGAAAAAGTGCGTTCGAACGAATGGACGTATTTTTTCACGGAATACGCGATAGCGGTCATACGATGCGCATTTTCGTCCGTGATTTTGTACGGATCATCAATAAAACACTTTTTACGTCTGGACGTTATGTTGGCCGGACATTAGCAGCGTCTGACGTCTCCCCGCGCGCTGCGGCCCCCTCCCACATCATCCACGATGCCGCCGAGGGACCTGATATGCTTCTTCGCAGATTTTTCCCTGAAGGAAGCAATCTATCAGAAAGCACGCGCCTGCCGCACATGGTCATACGACGGAGGTACTATTGAGATTTTTAACGATGTCTCTCCCACTACACTACAAGCCAGGCGCGCTTTGCGGCCCGTGACCCAAGCTCTATCTGAAGCACGGATCCCTTATAGGTGGGGATATCCGTTCTCGTTGTCGGCCCGTGTGGATAACGTGGTACAACTGATACGCACACCCTCTGATGTCCCGCGTTTCACTGCTGCTCTGGGCCTTCCGGACGTGAGGGTACCTGACTGGGAAATGTTTTCCCTCCCTGGCCAGGGTAGGGAGATGGCGCCTAGGCCGCTGAGATCTCGGAGCCGGCGTCGACATTTGGTCGCACCTGTCCCGCAAGGAGACGGGGTCCTGTAGGCCCCAGGGAAGGTTGTCCCCTCCTGGCCGATGATTCTTATCACCCACGAGGGCGAGTGGCGGGAGACCTGAGACGAGGCCTGAACCCATATGACATGTTGTTTCCGGGACACGGACTTTGGGCATGGAAATATTCTTCCCTATATGTTTTTATTCATATTTCCCTCTTCCTTTTATTTTTCTCCTACGGTTATTCATACTAGACTTTTATCGTATTTGCTCTACCCAGGTACGTCCCTGTGGCCCGCCATATCAGGATTGTTTTCCTCGGACTGCTCGCTGGACAGTATGCAAATATTAGCTGAGGTCACAGGCGTTTGGCCATGCGGGATTGTTTTTCGCGCCCTCAGCTTTTGAAATAACTCCTTTTTTTTATTTATTTTTTTTCCTCTCCTTCTCTTGTGCACGACTCCCGCCCACATCTCCCTGAGATGTGGCATTCTGCTTGAATTATATGCTGGACATTGGGTTTGGCAGAAGGGGAGGAGGGGGGGTCCACCTCGTTTGCCTTTGGACCTTCAAGTGCCTTCCGTGCCTGAAACACGAAACATGGCGCCGGTCTGTATAATCTGCTACTCCGTCGCTATGTCTGAGGACTGTTTGCTGGTTCTTATATGGTGTATACAGCCCTGAAGGAAGGAGAATAAGTACAATGTTTGCATATTGTTTTTCCGACTTCCATAGCGGCTGACGCCTGAAATTTTTTCTAATCCTTTTCGGGCAAACATGGTTATTTCCTCTTTAATATAAATACGGAAGATACGGCGTCTTACCCTTGTTTATCGGACGTTTCTTGCACTAAGGACGCCGCCCACGGCTACCTGTCAGATTTCGGTAGAGGAGGGGGAGGAGGGAGGGGGGGGGGAAGGGAGGAGGGGGGAAGGGGGGGAGGGAGAGGGAGGGAGGGGGAGGAGGAGGAAGGGGGGGGGAGGAGGAGGAAGGAGGGGGGAAGAGGGAGGGGAGGGGAGGGGGGGAGGAGGAGGAAAGAAGAAGGGAAGGGGGAAGTAGAAAGAGGGAGGGGGGAAGAAAGGGGAAAAGAAAAAAGAAAAAAAAGAGAAAAAGAGGAAGGAAGAAAAAGAGAAACAAAGAATCGGGTAACCGGGAGGGGGGAGCTTAGATGGGAGGGGGGACGGTAAAAGATAGGGGGGGGTCAGAAGGGGGGGAAGGGGGGAAAGGGGGGACAAGAAAGAGGAGACAACAGGGAAAAGAAAGGGGGAGGGGAGGGACAGGAACGGGAAAGGGAAAGAACACATTGCACATAAGACGCAAGGACAGGGTGGGGGGCAACAGATTTAGATGCCCATTGTTCTCTATTTGCGGCTGAAAGGGGGGGTACCTCGGCGGGAGGTTAAGGTCTAAATGTACGAGGACTGTATTTGAGATTTCACGGTAGCAGGGGCATTCAAAGAGCTTGCCCTTCAGAAATATAGGCTGGATCTTAATGCTTCACTGTGTCTTTCTGCTGACAGCTTTGTTTGATTGATCCAAGTCACTGGCAAAATTTATTTACTATTCCCCCCCTTTTTTTTTTTTTTTTTCTTCTCTCTTTCCATGCTCTTTGATTTGTGGGTTGGGATAACTTGTTAGGTCTGCAATACCACCTTGTTACCTTGTTTTGTTATTATCTTTTGCTTATCCTTAAATTGGGATTGTGGGATTGTTCTAGGATTGATCTGTTTAGATAGTCTGCGACTGCAGATAGGTTGATTGATCCTCCCCCACGAGGATTGGTGTATTACTCCCTAGAGGACCATTTAGGGTAGTCTTTTTCACATCCCTAACCTATATTCTCTAGGTTCACCACTTCCCTCAGTTTTTTGTGTTTGTCTGTTGTTTTTTTTTTTCTTTCTTTTCTGTCATCTCTCTTTTCTTTTCTTTTGCTCTCCTCTCCCTTTTCTTCTCTTTTGCTCTCCTCTCCCCTCTTCTGCGCTTCTCCTCTTTTCTGCTCTCCTCTCTTCTCTCTTGCTCTCCCCTCTCTTTCCCTCCCTACCTTTCTTCATCGCCTTCTTTGCCCCCTTTTCCCTTTTCTTCCCCCCTTTCTATCTTTCTCCGCCTCTAGTTGCCCTTCCCAATGGCTACGTACAGGGATAGACCACTCAACTTGCTTTCTTATAATGTGCGGGGCTTGAATACCCCTGAGAAGCGACGTCAGATTTTGCGAGAACTGAGAGCTCATCGAGCTTCGGTGATTTTCATGCAGGAGACGCATTTCCGCGGGGACACCACCCTTACCCTAGCTGATCGTAATTTTCCTTTGGGATTTTATAGTAATTACGCTGGTGGAAAATCTAGGGGCTCTGCTATCATCTTCGCGGCGGATGTTCCTTTTGTGGAAATTGAGACGTGTCGAGATGAGGAGGGGCGGTACCTTTTTACTAAGGGCACGATAGCTGGGGAGCCCTACACGTTCGCTTCCGTGTACTTACCAAATAAATCGCAATGCCATTGCCTTTCGGGCATGCTTCGTAAACTTGCAGCCTTTCGAGAGGGTCTCCTGGTTCTGGCAGGGGACTTTAACGTCCCTTTGGACCCACGCCTAGATACCTCGAGCGGAGTATCATCTATTCCGGATAGTGTACATCGTCAGATGCGCCGCTTATTGGATTCATATCAGCTGGTAGATGTTTGGAGGGCGTTTCATGGCCGGGAACGGGACTTCTCATTTTATTCGGCAGCCCACTCCTCTTACTCCAGGTTGGACTATTTTTTCATGTCTACACATGAACTCTCTTTGGTCCGAGACTCGGGGATAGCGGTGCGCACCTGGTCGGATCATGCGGCGGTTTCTGTCTCTATTTCATCTCCATTGTGTGTGCCAAGAGAGCGGAATTGGCGGCTCAATATCTCTCTTTTATCTGACCCGCAGGTTCTCTCGGATGCGCAAACGCTACTATCTAACTTTTTCCAGGATAATGTTACACCAGATGTCCCCCTCCCCACAATTTGGGAAGCCCATAAGGCTTGCATCCGTGGGTTCTTCATTAGCCGAGGTACGGCACTTAAGAGACGGAATAAAGCACATCTCCAGACTTTACTCGCTGATGTCCAGCGGCTCCAGGACGAACATATCGCCTCGGGAGCGGCCGAGGCTTTTCAACGCCTCTTACAAGCTCGCCAATCTCTGGCAGACCACCTGAACGCTGACCTTAAACTGCAGGCCATTAAATAAAGGGCCTTCTTTGCGCTCCATGAGAACAAACCCGGCCGCCTCCTAGCACAACAGCTTAGGGTCCGACGCCAGAGGGTGTATATTCCACGTATCCGTATCTCGGCCTCTGAGATTACTTCACACCCAGCTCGTATTGCTACAGAATTTCGCAAATTTTTTCAGGCCCTGTACAATATACGATCGGATGACGGGTCGGCACCGGAGGCATCAGTGATCCGCCAATTCTTAGACCGCACGATCTCACGTACCCTGTCTGAAGCAGAATCTGAGGCAATGGGCCGCCCCATTACAATAGAGGAGATTCAGGAGGCTATTAGGGTGGCCAAGAACAATAAAAGCCCTGGGCCAGATGGATTTCCTTCGGAATATTATAAAAGCTTTAGAGATACCCTAGCTCCACATTGGCTCTCCACTTTCAATGCAGTGACTGACGGCACACGTCTCCATCAGGCCACTTTGGCAGCCTCTATCTCACTATTGCCCAAGCCGGGGAAGGACCCGTTACTTTGTGCCAGTTACCGCCCGATATCCCTGTTGAATTGCGATCTGAAGCTCCTGACACGTATTTTGGCCACCCGATTGCGTGATTGCTTGCCCCTACTGATAGACCCGGATCAGGTAGGTTTTATACCTGGTAGGGAAGCTAGGGATGCTACCAACCGTGTAATTGACGCTATTAGCCTGGCTCATCGTGGGTCGAGCCCGGTCCTCCTGTTGTCAACTGATGCCGAAAAGGCTTTTGACAGAGTGCTGTGGCCGTTCATGAAGCTGACATTGGCTAAGTTCGGACTAGATGCCACCTTTCTCTCTTGGATTGATGCTATTTATGATAACCCAACGGCGAGGGTTCGGGTAAATGGTGCTCTCACAGATAGTTTCCAAGTCCGGAATGGAACCCGGCAGGGTTGCCCGCTCTCGCCTCTGCTCTTTGCACTCACACTGGAGCCCTTGTTGTCTTCTATTCGCCTCAATCCACTGATCACTGGCATCCATGGCCACTCCCTCCATCACAAGGTCTCAGTTTATGCGGATGACCTACTTTTTATGCTCACAAACCCAGTGGTCTCCCTTCAGGAAGTGGTATCGGAGCTGGATACCTATGGGGCACTGTCGGGACTTAAAATTAATATGACTAAGTCAGAGATCTTGAATATTTCCCTACAGGGTACTGACAGGGCGACACTTAAGCACCGGTTCCCATTCCGGTGGTGTGCAGAGAAACTACGTTATTTGGGCATATGGCTTCATGCGGAAGTCAGTAAAATACCTTCCCTTAATTTCCTGCCTATTTTATCGGTCATACGCCAGGACATGAGAGACTGGTCTTCTAAATATCTCTCATGGCTGGGTAGGGTTGGGGTTCTAAAGATGAACGTCTTGCCCCGCCTTCTCTACCTTGTCCAGACCATTCCTCTGCAAGTTCCTAGAGGTTGGCTCGCTGAGGTGCGGAAATTGTTCTTGAATTTTGTGTGGGCGGGTAAACGGCCCCGCCTTAAATTTACGACCATGTGTAAGCCTATCACCTCAGGAGGCTTAGCATTACCTGATCTAGGATCATCTCTGTTTGCCAACCACCTCACTAGACTTCTGGATTGGATGGATCAGGGTTCTACCCGTAGATGGCTGGACCTGGAGTGGGTGCTTGCGGAGTGCCCCCTTTGGGCATTACCGTGGCTCCTCCAGAGACATGTGCCCCTGTCTTCCAGACAGGCCCCCGCAGTGGGATGTACACTCAGATATTGGCTTCGGGCCCGCCCTCTTTTTGCACTTTCGCCCTCTCCTTCGCCTCTTCTTCCCCTGTCACACAACCCAGCGCTCCCGAGTGGGGTTTGTGCTTCGGTACGTCTTCGCTTCACTACTTCATCGTGTCTCAGGGCGCACCATCTATTCGCAGATGGACAGTGGATTCCACTGGGGGGGAAGGGGGGGCTCCAGCACCTACGTTTGCGGAGTCTTTCAATTATGCGCAAGTGCGCTCCTTTTTATGTTCTCTACCTGATAAATCAGGTCTTCTGAGGCAGCTCACTCAATTTGAAAAATATTGTGTGTCGGGGATTACTCTGACACGCAGCCTCTCCACCTTATACTCCATGCTACAAGCTTTCTCAGCCGATCTGCCCTCATTTGTGGGAAGATGGGATGACATGTTAGGGGACAATTTACCCGAGAAACACTGGGCAAAGACGTTCTATTTTGTTGCGTCGGGCTCCCCGGTTTCCAGATTCCGAGAGTCCTCTTATAAATTGATTTCGCTGTGGTATACCTCTCCAGTGCAGACGGCACATTTCTGTACCTCAGCCACTGATATCTGCTGGAGGTGTAACTTGGATAGGGGCACATACCTTCATATGTGGTGGTCTTGCTCACGCATTCGTCCTTTCTGGGAAGCTATACGGAAGCTGGCGTGTCACTTGACAAACTTGGAATTGGCACTGGACCCTAGGCTGTTTTTGCTTGGCCAGATAGATATACCATATAAGCCTTTTAAACGATCTATCTTGCCACGACTGTTACTGGCGGCCAAGTCAGTACCACCCATACTCTGGAAATCTGACTTCACCCCCCTTTGCGAAGTCCTACTAAGGATGGAGCTCATACGGTCGGCAGAACAGCTACTGTATCCCACAGACAGGTGGGACGAAATATTCCGCCGTACCTGGTATTACTGGTCAGAGTTTGTGTCTTCCTCTAAATGCACGGAGTGGCTTCAGGAGGCCCATGACTCTGGGTAGGTTACTCTTACATACAGACGGATGGACTTCTCAGATGGGTATGCATGACATCCCCTATAGGAGTGGGAAATGTCATGGCCTGTCCCTGACGGTGGTCTGAGCTCTGGGAAGATGTCCTTTACCCACTTCTCTTCTGGCCCCTCTCTCCTCTCTCTCTGCTTGTCTTCTTTCTTCTTTCTTCTTTCTGATTTTCACTTCGTTTCTCCGCCTCCATGTATCTCAGGCTACTTTGCTCAATGCCTCCACATTTAATTCTATCCCTACCGGGCCTTTCCCCTCTTACTTCTTCCTTTTTTTTTTGTTTTGTTTTGTTTTGTCTTGTTTTGTATGTGATTGTTCCTGTTTCTTGCTATTTGGAGTTAGTCTTTGTTAGTCGTCCGAATTGTATGCTCCCCTAATTTTACGTTAACCTCGCCTCTATCCACACGCTTTCGGGTCCTCATAGGTCTGGGAGTGATGCCCCAATACTGTGGGGCACAGAGGTTGTATTGATTACGGCTCTCCCCCCCCTAGCGGGCGGGGTGGGAAACTGTCACTAATTGCATGGGAGTTAATTTCTCATTCGAGTACAAGCACTCTACATGGCACTTGGAGAAATACCTATTAATGTACGGTTACGTAAAGTGATTGCTTAAGATATGAAAATTATTCCTTGTTTTTTGTTTCTTATGTTATATGTCAAGCTCCCCAGCTTATGTTTTGTATACTACTTTTGTCCTTTTTGAAAATAAAATTTTTAATGCAAAAAAAAAAAAAAAATGCTTTCGTCTGACCTTAGCCTTAGGCATTGCACAATATGAACATTGTAGTTTATTGCCTTGGCTACATCTGCAGTCCTCATTCCTCCCTTCAGCATGCCTATGGCACGTTCACGCAGGTGAACAGGAGCCCTAGGCATCCTTCTTTTGTAATTTTTCTTACCCAGTAGAAAAGGTCTTTTTGGTGTCCTAAGTTATTTTAACTGTGACCTTAATAGCCTACCTAGGGCTACATTACACTCTGGGTGCTAACGTTAGCGCTCACCTGAGTTAATAGCATTTTATTTTTTCTGTAACAGACCTTTTAATTAGTCATAGGACCTTATATGTTAATTCCAAGGATTTTTATGCAGTAGTTTTTTTCGCAAGCAGCTTTTAAACATTTGCAGTGTTTTATTTTTATTTTTTACCCCCTTCGTAAAACATCGGGCGCAGTTTTTTCTTCCTAGCGTCCCCGAAAAATGTGTAATGTATCCCCTAGTCAGCTGTACATCCCACAGGTACATGTGCATGAATTTGTTGTGGTTCAATGAACAATCGTTGAAAACTGTGTTAAAAGCCCTTTCCAGTAAAGATCTGTAGAGTTTATCTGGATTTTACAAAATTATCTTTAAATTGCAGTATCCTGAAAAAGGCTTGTTTTTTTTTTCAGGTGAGTCTATTTAAAGACAATGATGTAATGACTAGGGATGAGCTGTTTGGTTCGATGTGTTCGGAGTTGGATTCGAACATCGCCAGTTCATATGTTCACGAACTTTGAACATTGCCGCGTGTTCGCAGCATGTTCGCCCACAATGCACCACAATGGACCACAATGCACTTTTCCACTGGCCTGAAGCTTGTAATTGGCTACAGCCTGCACCTGACCACAGTTTAGATGTAAGACAGGTGCAAGACTATGCCAATCATGTCTCAGAGTCCTGATTGGGCAAATTTTGCCCAATCATGGGCTCACAGAGCTAAGTCCCGCAGCACACTATATAAGGCGTCCCTTGCAGCCCTAGCACGTGTTTTTTGAGAGGAGATTGTTGTGTTAGTGTGTGTTCTCATTGCCAGTCTGCCAGCAGCTATTGGGGGGGGGGGGTCTCATTTCTACAAAATATCTGGGAATTGTTCTAATCTATGTGTTCTCACTGCCACCAACTGTTTATGGGTCTCATTTCTACAAAATATCTGGGAATTGTTCTAATCTTTGTGTTCTCACTGCCACCAACTATTTTGGGGGTCTCATTTCTACAAAATATCTGAGAATTGTTCTAATCTTTGTGTTATCACTGCTACCAGCAATTGTGGGGGTCTCAATCTGCCACTTCACGGGCAGGTTGTGGGGACCTCCTAGGCACAATATTTGAAGGAATTTTTCGTTTTTATTTTTAACCCTTATTTCATGGAAAACTCACTGTCCCTTTAAAAACGTTTTTTTTAAAACTTTTTGTCCTTGTTTCCTGTCCACCCAGGGCACTACCCGGACCCCCATACACCTTTTATGGCAAATATCTTGCATATATGCCCTCTTGCAGGGCACTCTAAAAATTTAACTTTCGAGTCCCATTGACTTGCATTGAGTTTGGTTCGTGTTCGCGTTTGAACTCGAACTTTTGAAATTGTTCGAGTTCGAATGCGAACCGAACACGGGGGTGTTCGGCTCATCCCTAGTAATGACTAGGGATGGGCTGGCATTTCGATCCGAACATGAGTTCGATTCGAACGTTGCCCGTTCGGCGAACATCTCCGCGTGTTCGCTGCGTGTTCACCCACAATGCACCACAATGGACCACAATGCACTTTTTCCACTGGCCTGAAGCATGTAATTGGTTACAGCCTGCACCTGACCACAGTTTAGGTGCAATACAGGTGCAAGTGTATGCCAATCATGGCTCAGAGTCCTGATTGGGCAAATTTTGCCCAATCATGGGCTCACAGAGCTGAGTCCCGAAGCACATTATATAAGGGTTCCCCGCAGCCCCAGCACGTGTTTTTTTTCCAGAAGTGAGAGGAGATTGTTCTGTAATGTGTGTCTCACAGACGTCTAGCAGATTTCTGTGAATTGTAATCTGTGTCTTCTCACTGACAGCTATTGGGGTCTCACTTTCTTCTAGCAGATATCTGGGAATTGTAATATGTGTCTTCTCACTGCCAGCTATCAGGGGGTCCCACATACGTCTAGCAGATATCTGGGAATTGTAATCTGTGTCTTCTCACTGCCAGCTATCAGGGGGTCCCACATACGTCTAGCAGATATCTGGGAATTGTAATCTGTGTCTTCTCACTGCCAGCTGCTGCCAGGCTATCAGGCTGTATCACTGATTTATAGCATTGTTCTGGAAAATCTGTATATCTTTAATCTATATATCACTCACCATGTCAGAAAGACCAAAAAGGACAGGCAGACGCTCCCAGACACAGATAAGAGGGCAAGCAGTCTCTGTGTCGGGAGGCTGTGCCTCTGGTCGTCGTGGACGTGGTGCATCCTCTGCAGGGGCACGCTTGTCCTTTCTAACTGGTGCTGGCCATCTTAAGCAGCAGCAACATACAGAGGATTTGCAGGATTGGCTAACCAGGCCATCCTCAACCTTCGAGTCCTCTGCCAGCCAGGTTTGTAGTGGTTTACACCTCAGCTGCCAAAACATCTAATTCAGCCTCCATGTCCACAGCTACTCCTGCCGTAGCCTCACTATCACACACGGAGGAGTCAGCTGAATTGTTTGACTACAGTGACAGTGACATGCTGCTTGAGGATGCGCAGCAACTCCAGTGCTCTGATTTAAACTCTGAGGTTGAGGAAGGGAGTATAATCAGCCTAGAGGGAGAGGGTGCCAGTGACGCACAAAGAACTGGCACTCATGTTCTGCCAGCAGCTGCAGCATATTGCGAGGTTGGCTCCAGTGAGGAAGAGGTAGGGGGTGATGACAATGATGATGAGGTCACTGACTCCACCTGGGTGCCTGATCGAACAGAGGAGTCAAGGGAGGAGGAGGCACAACAAAAACGAGGCAGAACGTCCTCTATGAGCAACTGTAGCCAGTCCAAGGCATCAGATGTCAGAGCTGCTCAGGTGCAGTGCGCTGTTGTCTCGCAGCACACGTCCAGGATCTCTGCTGTCTGGGAGTTCTTCACGACATCTGCAGCAGACTGCAGCGTTGCTATTTGTAAGCTATGTCAGAAGAGGATCAAGCGTGGGAAAGACATCAGACACTTGGGTACCATGTGCTTGAGGCGACACACTTTGCATAGGTCCTCCTCCTCCTCATCTGTCTCTACCTCCACTATATGTCCTGTCATGTCATTGCCTACAACCTCCACTGACAGGGATGATGCTACAGTAATGGGTGTACCACGTTCTTCCTCTGAATCTGCCAGCATCCCATCAGCTGCAGATTTATGCAGTCAGATTTTGTTGCCCCAGCTGCTGCAGCGGAAGAAAAAATATTGTCCCAACCATCCACATGCACAACGTCTAAATGCCAGCTTGGCAAAATTACTCGCATTACAGCTGCTGCCTTTCCAGCTGGTGGACTTCCTTCCATGAATTTGCAGAATGTGCTGTACCACAGTGGCAGGTTCCAAAACGCCATTCCAGCACTATACCAGCACGTGGAAGACAATGTTATGGAGTCATTGGGAAAGGCAGTCAGCAGCAAGGTGCACATTACTTTAGACATGTGGTCCAGCAAGCATAGACAGGGCCGTTACATTTCCTTCACGGTACACTGGGTAACTCTGCTTGCAGCTGGGAGGGATCCAGGATGGGGCTCTGTGCTGGAGCTTGCTCATCCACCACCCCTCCAGAAAGCTGTTTATATGAGGTATGTCTGCTCCACCACCTCTTTCTCTTCCCCCTCCTCCTCCTCCTTCAATGTCTTTGGTGAAGTGGCAGCTAAACCGATGTGTGGCAGGGGCTACGCAATGGCTCAAGCAAAAATATGCCATACTGTGCTTGAGCTGGTTTGTTTACAGGAGCCACACCGGGCCAGAAATTCTGTCAGCTCTGCAGGGGCAGGCGCAGAGATGGTTAACACCACGCCAGCTTGAGCTGGGAATGGTCGTCTGTGATAATAGCAGCAACCTTCTCTCCGCCCTACGCCTTGGTAAGTTGACGCATGTACCATGCCTAGCACACGTCCTAAATCTGGTGGTACAGCGTTTCCTAACCAGGTACTAGGCTTGTGCACCGATTTTTTTTTCGGTTCGATTCGGTTCGATTTGTTCGGATGTTTAAAATTTTTGATTCGGCTCGTTTCGACCAATTTCTTTTTCGATTCGGTTCGGTTCGGCTCGTTTTTCGTGTACATTTTTTTTTTGGGAAAATATCGACTATTTTTCGTGTTTTCGGGTCACTTTGCTCGTTTTTTGTATCGACTTTTCGGAAATTTCGGAAATTTTCGTTTTTTCGGAACGTCTGTTCTCCTCGTTTCAAAGTGTCTACGATAATTCTGGCGATTCTATCGTGTTTTTTTTTATTAAATAAAGATCCTTTTTTTCTTATGAATAATTGAATATACATTTCACAACTTTATTTAATCATATTAAAATGGTATGAAAGCCAAGGAACAAAAAAAATGAACAAAACGATTTAGAAAACGCTAAACTGACCCGAATGCCACAAGAAACAAGTGATACGCATTTACAAATACAAAATTTACAGAATCAGCGATATAACTGATAATAGTTAAATATACGATTTCCAGAATTACCGAAATGGAACAGAAATCACGAATGGAACCGAAATCATGAATAGAGCAAAAATAAATTTCGATTTGACACATTTCATGTCCATTCGAAAAATCCGAAAATTTTTCGTTTCGGCTTGGAAAACTTTTCGGATCTATCGGTTATCGGGTCCAACCCGATTCGGAAATTCGGCCGAATCCGGAGACACGAATCGGGAAATTTCGTGAAAATTAAGAAATTCCGAAACCCGAAACGCACATCCCTACCAGGTACCCAGGGCTGGCAGAGCTTCTCAGCTAGACCAGAAAAGTCTGCAGCCACTTCCGATGGTCATTCCCAGCAAGTGGTCGCCTGGCAGAAATTCAAAGAGAATTCCACCTTCCCACAAACCGCCTGATCTGTGACATTTCCACCAGGTGGAACTCGACATTGGCAATGCTGCAGCATCTGCACAAGGACAGCCGAGGGCTATCAATGAGTACCTGTAGGATTATGGCACAAGGACAGGTTCAGGTCAACTTGTTTTTTTCTCCCCCCGCAGTGGCTGATGATCAAGGATGCATGCACTGTACTGTCACCATTTGAGGAGGCAACGAGGATGGTGAGCAGGGACAGTGCATGCATCAGTGACACAATTCCTTTAGTTTTCCTGCTGGAGCGCACTCTGCGTGGAATTATAGATGTGGCACTAGAGGCAGAGCAGCGGGAGGAAGAGGAGGACTTCCCTAGCTCTCAAGGCCCAATATTTGGGTGCACTGCCACTGACGAGTGTACCAGATTCATATAATTTTAATATTTGACGGCAGGGTCCACCCCTGCACTCTTCCACAATACCTCAGAGGGGTTACAGTGTGAAGGCACTAGCTGGCACCAAAGGCCCAATATTTGGGTGCACTGACGCGTGTACCAGAATCCAATCATTTTAATATTTGAATGCAGAGTCCACCCCTGCACTCTTCCACAATACCTCAGAGGGGTTACGGTGTGAAGGCACTTGCTGCCACCAATGGCAAAATATTTGGGTGCACTGACGCCTGTACCAGATTCATATCATTTTAATATTTGACCGCAGGGTCAAACCCTGCACTCTTCCACAATACCACAGAGGGGTTACTTACGGTGTGAAGGCACTTGCTGCCATTAAATGCCCAATATTTGGGTGCACTGACGCGTGTACCAGATTCCAATCATTTTAACATTTGAATGCATGCAGAGTCCACCCCTGCACTCTTCCACATTACCTCAGAGGGGTTACGGTGTGAAGGCACTAGCTGGCACCAAAGGCCCAATATTTGGGTGCACTGACGCGTGTACCAGAATCCAATCATTTTAATATTTGAATGCAGAGTCCACCCCTGCACTCTTCCACAATACCTCAGAGGGGTTAAGGTGTGAAGGCACTTGCTGCCATCAAAGGCAGAATATTTGGGTGCACTGACACCTGTACCAGATTCATATAATTTTAATATTTGTCGCAGGGTCCAACCCTGCACTCTTCCACAATACCACAGAGGGGTTACTTACGGTGTGAAGGCACTTGCTGCCACCAAATGCCCAATATTTGGGTGCACTGACACGTGTTCCAGATTCCAATCATTTTAATATTTGAATGCATGCTGAGTCCACCCCTGCACTCTTCCACAATACCTCCGAGGGGTTACGGTGTGAAGGCACTTGCTGCCACCAAAGGCAAAATATTTGGGTGCACTGACGCCTGTACCAGATTCATATCATTTTAATATTTGACCATAGGGTCCAACACTGCACTCTTCCACAATACCACAGAGGGGTTACTAATGGTGTGAAGGCACTTGCTGCCACCAAATGCCCAATATTTGGGTGCACTGACGCATGTACCAGATTCCAATCATTTTAATATTTGAATGCATGCAGAGTCCACCCCTGCACTCTTCCACAATACCTCAGAGGGGTTACGGTGTGAAGGCACTAGCTAGCACCAAAGGCCCAATATTTGGGTGCATGACACGTGTACCAGATTCCAATCATTTTAATATTTGAATGCCGGGTCCACCCCTGCACTCTTCCACAATACCTCAGAGGGGTTACGGTGTGAAGGCACTAGCTGGCACCAAAGGCCCAATATTTGGGTGCACTGACACGGGTTCCAGATTCCAATCATTTTAATATTTGAATGCATGCTGAGTCCACCCTGCACTCTTCCACAATACCTCAGAGGGGTTACGGTGTGAAGGCTTTTGCTGCCACCAAAGGCACAATATTTGGGTGCACTGCCACTGATGCCTATACCAGATTCATATCATTTTAATATTGGACCGCAGGGTCCACCCCTGCACTCTTCCACAACACCACAGAGGGGTTACGGTGTGGGTTGGCACCCACTAACCCCCCCCAATAAATCGAATACTCACCTCTCATCCTGTGGTGAGAACAGTGGTCTGATCTGCTGCTTCTCCTTGCCGCAAACAAAGTGAGACTGGGAACAAATAGTAAGCTAAGTAAGGTATTACAAAGTGCTAGCGCAAATTGCCATCGGGACGCGCAAGGCAAAATTTTAGCACCTTCTAAAAGCTGGGGCTACATGAATCTGCTTTTGCAGAATCATGTAGAACACCTTAACACCCCCTCCCCAATAAATCTGATACTCAGCTCTCATCCCGTGGCGAGAACTGTGTCCTGATCCACCGCTTCCTTTTGCTGGGAGCAGAGTGAGACTGGGGACAGATAGTTCCCAGTCTCCCCCTGCGATCAATCCGTGGCGCTGCTCGCGAGATCACGCGTGGCTCTCGGCCTGGCAGCACAACCCTCCATGGAGTCCTATGGATCACTGAGGGTTGCACTTTGTTCCGGGTCAAGGTACTGAATTAGGGAATAGGGCCCAGAGTTTATACTAAGCCTAATTGTAGATGTATGATTACCAGGAGGCAGGTAACATAAAGTTAAGGTCATGTTAACCTAGGGGTTGGGAGGTCTTGGCGTTAATAGGGACTTAGAGTTTTAGGGTACTCGCCTTCCAGTAGCTTGTTTGATCACAGAAAGATTTTTTCATCCACTTGAACAACTTCTGGAAAATCCTACTGGTGATGCAGTTTGTGGATGTGCCTAATATTGAGTTGGTCATTGTGGCAGCAGTATGTGAGCGTTAAATGTTTAACCCCTTCACTGCTGAGGCTAGGGTCAGACTGAGGCAGTGCGAACGCGCGTTCTGGCGCACTTAATCACGGCCGCACTAGCAGCAGATGACGGGCAATGACGGCCAATATACGAAGTACGGTCGCACAAAAGTCCGGCTGCGCAACGCAAGTGGAAAATGAACGCATTTTTTCGAGAACGTTAAACCACTAGTACTGACGTACAGAGTGCGCTGCGTCCGCTAGCGGCGTGTGTGCGTGAATTGGAGACATCAGACGCTGCTAATGTCCGGCCAACATAACGTCCAGATGCAAGAAGTGTTTTATTGATGATCCGTACAAAATCACGGATGAAACTGCGCATAGTATGACCGCTATTGCGTATTCCGTGAAAAAATACGTCCATTCTTCGAACGCACATTTTCACGGACAACGTGAAAAATGCGTTAGTCTGACCCTAGCCTAAGCTATTTCACATCTTAAAAAGACTCATTTTTCTATTATTAATTATTATTATTTTATCTTTACTTTACTTTAAACCTGGTCATGTGTGGTATCATTGGAAAGGCCATGCTCTGGCCTTTCTAATGATACCAAACATGACCCTGCTAGCTGAAAACAGTTGGGAGATATTGAGGTTCAAAGGAACCACTATCTTTCCTTAGGAGTCAATGAGGACGTTCCCCACACGTCCTCAGCAGTGAAAGGGTTAATCACGATATGGCAACTATAAGCAGCATAGGCGAGCGCAGGGGGTGTTCCTGGTGTGCCCAGGCACACCCTAATATTGGGCGAAGGGGTCCTTTTTCGCCTCTTACACTGACATTGTAGATGTCCCTTATCTGGTTCATGATGGAAAGCATATAAACTGTCTGTATCTCTGATTACAGGTTTGTTATTTCTAATGAAAAGTGTGTAGTTTGTGCAAAATCTTCTAAACATAAGTTTTTAATTAAAAAATATTCCACGTGTGCACACCCTAATGTAATAGGCTGCGCACGCCACTGATAAGCAGTGTAGCGTTTGGAAGGAACAGGTCATTTCTAAACTGTGCGAAATGTCTAGTAGTGCAACAGTTTTGGGTAGCACCACTGGTCTCCCTTGTTTTTTCTCTGGTCTTTAGGGATAACAACATGGTGAGCATGGGTTGTGGAAATTGATGACACCTAGTACTTCAACCCCTGATCATGGGTGAGACATTCTTGCGGGGTGCATTGCATTTCCCGCCCACCTGTATTAATTGTATGTTTACTTCCTGTGGACTGTGCCCCCTGATTGATGCCCATGATTGGGGGCTTTGCTGGTTTCAGTGAGAGGTTCCCCCCATTCGTTATAAGCAGGTGGGCAGCAGTAGATGTTCAGTCACTAATATTTAACCCCAGTAGCCAATACCTGCTCACCATTTAGGTGAAATGCTCCACTCACACTATGTTGGACGAGGGCATAGGGTGTTCTGATGGTCATTCTGACTTCCAAAGTCTTTTATTTTCTAATCAAATCAAATCATATCAAAATAAGCTTTATTGACAGGACCAAATACATTTTAGCATTGCCAAAGCATATGGGGGTAGTGGGACATATATATGGGGGGAATGGGCAAGTCCATGGACATTATCAGGGGTAAGGGATAATGTGAAATAGGATGGGGGCGAGTCCGTGTTGGGGATTTATAAGTCCGGGATCTCTCATGTTCCTCTCAGTCTGTGACATTCTGTGACGTATTGGACAGATATTTTCACCGCCGGCTCCTCTTCTCCCAGTATGATGTGGAGTTTCCTCGTCTCTTCTATAGGAGGTGAAGTCCAGGGTCTAATATTTACTTTTTAACTTTGGACAGTGGTAGCTGGCTAGCAAGCACTGGCCAGGTGCCACTTAACCCTTGCAGCACTGGAGCTCGTTTCACGAATTGGTTCGTTTGACATGAATTGAAATTAAGAAGAAGCAAACAGCATCTAAGAATCTTTTGGACGATTTGTAGAAATGGAATTTCATAGCCTTGCACAAGTCCGTTAGATATATTTAGGGTTTTATTGCATTTATTAACACAAAAAATGGTTAGATAGAAAAAAAATATATTAAGCAACCAACAACAGCATATGATCTTGCTAGTTATTTTTTGGCGTATCTCCATAAGTCTCATCTTGTGACTCGAAGAGGATTTTATTCAGTTGTTTGTATTCATTATATTTTAATATTAAAATGTCACCAGTAAAATCTATATTGTAAAGTCATAAGTTATTTATATCACTCCTCAGAACTAAGTCTTGATCCTGAAGTGGAACACTATTGAAAAGCTTTAAAGTTGTTTGTTGCGTTTGTCCTTGGCGTATTGAAAGCAGACGCACTAATGACTCAGCTTGGATAACAATGGCAATTGTAAAATAAATATAAATAAAACCAGCCCCAGTCTGTACCTGTGCATATCAATATCAACTGGCGGGGTCTAGTCAGGTTCAATGAAGTTTAAAAGATAGTTGCAAACTAAGGCTAAGGTGAAAATAATCGTCATTGTCTCCAGCTATAAAGTGAGTATTCCCAAAATAGTGAATTGGGTTGCAATAAAATTTCTAAAAGTTTTTATTGACGGCGCACAAGCCTACTGGAGAATGGAAAATTCAAGCAGGGTTATTCAAAGAGAAACGAAAAGCCACTGCACGTTTGGTGACTTTTCGTACTCTTCAATTCGGTACGATTTGGCGATCCCATTTCGGCCACCCTGCGGTGTATTCAGCAAGCACCACAGGGCCCGACGAAATGCAGGGAAAAGTCGCCGAAACCTCACCGCAAAACGAAGGCGAAAGCACACCGAAACCCGCAAAAACATCTGGATTAACTCCGCCGAAAACGCCAGAAAAACCCGAGCAGGAGCCGATCACACGCAGCGCAGCCGCCGGAAAAACCCGACACCATAGACGAATGGAGTGAATAAATTAAAAAAACAGTTCGCTTGAATGGTTGAAAAGTGAAACGCTGTTTGCAAAGAAACTACTGAGCGAAAATTTCTGAAATTTACATATGAGGTCCAATGAATGATAATAAAAAGGACTGTTGCAGAAAAAATTAGTAAACTTAAAAAAAGATTAAAAAAAATTCCTGAAAAATGCTTAAAATATCTCAAAGAATCTATAAATAAAGAGACTCTTTACTGCAGAATTTTATAATGAACAGTTTATTAGATATTGAATTAAAACGGGAATATTTTTAACATTGAAGCCTATGGGATTCGCCTGAATAAACTTGTCGAATTAAACCACCGAGCATTTAGGGAACTTTTCACTGCTGGTTTGTGTTCTCTGAATAGACGAAGCATTGCTTCTCTATGGGGATTCACTGCCCTCGAACAGTCACTGTATTTGCAGGCAATTCGCCAGGATTTGGCGAATTGCCTGGTCTCTGGATAGCCGAATGGCCAAGAAAGGTAACCGAACGCTTTTTCAGCGTTCGATTCCCTTTCGGGAGCCATTCGGATCTCTTTGAATAACCCAGTATGTCAAAATAGTCGATTTGGAAAGTGAGATGAATGGGAGAATTTTTCTGGTTTGGCTATTTTGACCTAGAATTTTCCATTCTCCAGTCATTCTCCTGCTTTTCACCTCTCTCTGAATAACCCGGTATATGTTATGCATGAGGATGAATAGGATAAATATCTTTTTTATTTAAATATGTCCAGTTGGATATATGAGGTTTTTCCAATAGGCAATATAAGCTATTAGAAGATAAACTCATCATACTGCACATTAAGTATTATGATTAATGTCGTCTGAATGATCCCTGGAGGAACAAATCACTGGCACATTGCATTTTTGATTTGCTAAAGACATCACTGGTCATGATAATCTTCTATATGAGGATGTCAGGTAAGATGAAGTGGTATTACAGTATCGGAACCTAGATTACATGGATTTTTTTAGATTTACAAGATAAATCATTTGGAAAATAAGGAGAATAGCCATTGTATAGTGCATGCTAGTTAGGGAGGATAAGCATCACAGATCGTACTGAGAACTCCACAAATGATGACGACATTTCCAAAATCGTGGTCGTTCTACATACAGTTTAAAAAAAGTGATGTTACGATTGCACTTGTAATTGTTTTGTTTGCGATTAAATGTTATTTTTTCTTTCTAATGTATACTATCAGGGTTATTCAAAGAGATCCGAATTGCTGGAGAAAGGTAACCGAACAGTGAAATTCAGCGTACGGTAACCTTTCCTGGCCATTCGGCTATCCAGAGAGCAGGCAGTTTGTCAAATCCTGGCGAATTGCCTGCACATACGGTGCCTGTTCGGTGCCTGTTCGAGGGCAGTGAAATCCCCATAAAAAGCACTGCTTCGACTATTCAGAGAACAAAAACCAGCAGTGAAAGGTTCCCGAAATGCCCTGCTATTCGGTGGTGTAATTCGGCAGGTTTATTCAGGAGAATCCCATAGGCTTCAATGTTAAAAATATTCCCGTTTTAATTCAATATCTAATAAACCGTTCATTATAATATTTTGCAGTAAAGAGTCTCTTTATTTATAGATTTATTAGGATATTTTAAGCATTTTTCGGTATTTTATTTTTTTTAAAAATCCTTTTTTATTTTTTTTTACTTTATTTATTTTTTCTGTAACAGCCCTTTTTATCATTCATTGGATCTTATATGTAAATTTCACACATTTTCGCTCAGTAGTTTCTTTGCAAACAGCATTTCACTTTTCAAACGTTCAAGCGAACTGTTTTTCTAATTTATTCACTCCATTCGTCTGCAGTGTCGGGTTTTTCCGGCGGCTGCACTGTGTGTGATCGGCTCCTTGCTCTGGTTTTTCCGGCATTTTCGGCGGGTTAATCCAGATGTTTTTGCATGTTTTGGTGTGCGTTCGCCCTTGTTTTGCAGTGAGTTTTCGGTGGGTTTGCGGCGACTTTTCCCTGCAATTCGGGGACCCCGTGGTTCTTGCTGAATACACCGCAGGGTCGCAGAAATGGGATCGCCAAATCGAAGCGAATTGAAGAGAACGAAAAGTCACCGAATGTGCGGTGGCTTTTCGATTCTCTTTGAATAACCCTGTATGAGTAACATTCCAAAATTAACGTTCGCTAATTTCCCCTTGGCGTCCCGGTTTCCCCAGCAGACAGTGTGGCAGGCACCGAGTCCGGCAGCCGGCCCCTTAGTGACCGCTAAGCTCACGGATGCTTGGGGCAGCGCTACAGCACCATCCCCAGCATCGCCTCCATGGCGTCCACAGGACTCCATGGAGGATGGTGCTGCCGGGTCACATGTCCAGCAGGATCTAATCTTTTGCAAGATCCTGCTTTTTGGCAGAGTGATCGCAGAGGGAGACAGGGGAATTTCTTCCCCCAGTCTCCCTCTGCTCCTGGTGGCCAGAAGCAGCAGATCGGGCCACTGTTCTCGCCGCGGGATGAGAGGTGAGTATGTGATTTTTGGGGGGGTTTGAGCCACAGGTAACGGATTCTGCAGCAGCGCAAGCCATTACCTGCAACTCTAAGCTGGTGGTAACTCTTTCGTCAGCGCCAGCTCTTATTAACTAGCGTCAGAACCAAGTGATCCTAGAGTTAATCTAGAGTTAACCAAGAGTTAATCTCTGCTGTTACATGTTAGGTATAGGGAGCTGCAAAGTACAGGAAACTCACGCTATGAATCGCAAATTAACGAACTAACGGGTTTTTTATCCTGTCAACGATTCAAAGGCGATGTGGACCTCCATTAAGCTAACGCTGGCGCTACTGTTAGAGCCCAATGGATTTAGTAATAGATTTTGCTAATGTCTGACAAGATTCTATATTGTGTTTAGGCACAACGACCCCTTATCCAACAAGGGGATGAAATACAGTAAACAAATGGCATGAGATGCTCTCCCACTTTTCTGGGTTAGTAATACCCTTTATCAGGGGTCAGGTGGGAGCTCACCAATATTTTTATCGCCCAATTAGCAATTAAAATCTCACACTTATCATAAAAAATCACTCAAATCATATTATATATATATATATATACACAAACACATGATTGATTGAAACACATGGCTGAATATAAGCTTTATAGTGTGTTGGACCAAGCGGAACTCCGTTCCCTCTGCAGACATTCAGGGTTATTCACAGAGAGCCGATCTGTCCCCGAAATTGCACCAAACAGTGACTTTCCCCGAACGGTGAAATTTCGGAGCCATTTGTCTATTCAGAAAGCAGGCAGTTCCCCAGATTTTGGCGAATTGCCAGCAAAATATGGTGTCTGTTCGACGGCAGTGAAATCTCCATAGAGAAGCAATGGTTAATCTATTCAGAGACACCGAACAGCAGAGAAATGTCAGAGAAATGCCCTGATGTTCGGTGGTTTCATTCGGCAGGTTTAAGCAGGCGAATCGGTTTCAATGTTAAAAATATTCTGGTTTTTATTCAATATCTATTAAACCATTTATTCTTGATTATATACATGATTAAGACTTTTCAGCCGAAACGTTGTATTATCCCCTGTTATGCGGTGAATAAAGAATGAAAGTGTGATAAAGCAGAAGGATCCAGTGTGGCCTGTCTTCTATTTCAAGTAGTTGCCTAAGTTATGGTGACCCCATCATGTTCCGCAGGTTTTTTTCACTCATAGTAATAGCTATTAGTTGTGATGAATAGGTACCACTTACAATATACATACGGATCACAGATTTATTCTGAGCTATCTATTTATGTAGATTGCACTGTTTACATATGTGTGATGGCACTATAAATATTGTGCATTCATTCACCCCTTCTAATAATCTTAACTAAAATCACTGTTTTGAAGAAGTTACTGCTTCAATAATGAAGCAGCAACTAAGGGGTTTCACCGGCTTATATAGGCAGGGGCAGGGGCGTAACTGCCAGGGGTGCAGAGAGTGCCACTGCAACCGGCCCCCTGAGTTTGGGGGGGCCCACGCACAGCCGGTCGCAGCCTCACATGTGTGGCTTGGCAAGGGCCAGGGCCTCACCTATGATTCGCTCATACACACGCACATTACTGTGCGTATTATTGCTGTGGAGCTCTGAGATATACATGGTGCACATTACATAAAAAAATGGGATGCACTGAAGTGGTCGTAGTGGATATGGAAAAAAATGGGACGATGCTTGTCTTGATTCGACATTGTGGACCTAGAAGGGTCCAGTCCTTGGGGATGATGTCGGGCCTTCATGGATTCCTGCACCTGGGCCCTGAAGTTTCTAGTTACGCCACTGGGCAGGGGCCTTACAGGCGTCTACTATCTCTTTAGTAACATTAGTGACCTCATCAGTGGGCACCAGGGGTCAAGTCCTGGGAAAAGAAGTGAGGGGAACTCACCCAAGATTTCCACTACCCCCACTACCTGGAAAAAAATATATAGATATATATACACACACACTCTTATGCTCTCCTTTCTCGTCCAAAAAGACCATGCCTTGGCCACGTCACACTAACAATTACACCCTGACCACACACACACAGACCTCAGATATATATATATATGTATATGTATATACACAAACACACACATACACCAAACCTCAGACACAGACCTCCAGAATTATATATACCCAGCACAGGCTCTCAGAATTATTTATACTCAGCTTAGGCCCCCAGAATTTTGTATACCCAGCACAGACCCCCAGAATTATGTACACCCAGCACAGACCCCCGGAATTTTGTATACCCAGCACAGGTCCCCAGAAATCTATATAACAAGCACAGGACCCCAAGATTTTTGTATACCCAGCACAGACCCCCAGAATTATATATTTGGAAGAATCCAATTAGGAATATCAGAAGCTTTCGATATTTCAGATCGGACCAATTCGGAACATTGTAAGTAGGGATGAGCTGTTTGGTTCGGAGTTCGCATCGAACATAGCCTGTTCGTTTGTTCGCGAACTACGAACATTTCCGCGTGTTCGCCACGTGTTCGCCCACAATGCACCACAATGGACCACAATGCACTTTTCCACTGGCCTGAAGCACGTAATTGGCTACAGCCTTGCACCTGACCACAGGACTGGTGCAAGACAGGTTCAACACTATGCCAATCATGGCTCAGAGTCCTGATTGGTCAAATTTTGCCCAATCATGGGCTCACAGAGCTAAGTCCCGCAGCACACTATGTAAGGTTTCCACGCAGCGCTTCTGCACGCATTTGAGAGGAGATTTCATAGGAGATTGTTGTTGTGTGCTCTTACTGCCGGTCTGCCACGCTACTGGGGGGGGTCTGGGGGGGTCTCACTTCTACCAAATATCTGGGAATTTCTGTAATCTTTGTGCTCAGTCCCAGCAAGTATTTTGGGGGTCACAAATTTCTACAAAATATTTGGGAATTGAGGTGATCTGTGTCTTGTCACTGCCAGCAAGTATTTTGGGGGTCACAAATTTCTACAAAATATTTGGGAATTGAGGTGATCTGTGTCTTGTCACACAGCCAGTACCACGCAGTATTTTGGGGGTCACAAATTTCTACAAAACATTTGGGAATTGAGGTGATCTGTGTCTTGTCCCTGCCAGCAAGTATTTTGGGGGTCACAAATTTCTACAAAATATTTGGGAATTGAGGTGATCTGTGTCTTGTCACACAGCCAGTACCACGCAGTATTTTGGGGGTCACAAAATTCTACAAAATATCTGAGAATTTAGGTGATCTGTGTCTTGTCACACAGCCAGTAACACGCAGTATTTTTGGGGTCACTAATTTCTACAAAACATCTGGGAATTGAGGTGATCTGTGTCTTGTCACACAGCCAGTAACACGCAGTACTTTGGGGGTCACAAATTTCTACAAAATATTTGGGATTTGTTATAATCCGTGTGTTCTCACTGGCTGCCACCCATCAGGGGGTCTCACTGATTTATAGGAGGTTTCTGAGACTTGTAATCTGTGTCTTCTCACTGCCACCCATCAGGGGGTCCCACATACTTCTAGCAGATTTATGCGAATTGTAATCTGTGTCTTCTCACTGCCACCCATCAGAGGGTCACACTGATTTATAGGAGGTTTCTGAGACTTGTAATATGTGTCTTCTCACTGCCACCCATCAGGGGGTCACACTGATTTAAAGGAGGTTTCTGAGACTTGTAATCTGTATCTTCTCACTGCCAGCTATCAGGGGGTCACACTGATTTATAGGAGATTTCTGAGATTTGTAATCTGTGTCTTGTCACTGGCTGCTAGCTATCAGAGTGTCTCACTGAGTTATACCAGAGTTCTGTAAATCTTTAATCTTTATACCAGAGTTGAATCAGAGTTCTGTATATATTTAATCTATATATCACTCACCATTTCTGACAGAACAAAAAGGACAGGCAGACGCTCCCAGACACAGATAAAAGGGCAAGCAGCCCCTGTGTCGGGAGGCTGTGCCTCTGGTCATGGTGGACGTGGTGCATCCTCTGCAGGGGCACGCTTGTCCTTTATAACTGGTGCTGGCCGTCTTCTTAACCTGCAGCAACATACAGAGGATTTGGTGGATTGGCTAACCAAGCCATCCTCATCCTCCGAGTCCTCTGCCAGCCAGGCTTGTAGTGCTTTACAGTACACCTCAGCTGCCAAAGCATTTAATGCAGCCTCCATGTCCACAGCTACTCCTGCCGTAGCCTCGCTATCACACACAGAGGAGTCAGCTGAATTGTTTGACTACAATGACAGTGACATGCTGCTTGAGGATGCGCAGCAAGTACAGTGCTCTGATTCAATCTCTGAGGTTGAGGAAGGGAGTATAATCAACGTAGAGGAAGGGGGTGCCAGTGATGACACATAAATAACTGGCACTCATGTTGCCCCAGCAGCTGCAGCATGCTGCCAAGTTGGCTCCAGTGATGAGGAGATAGGGGGTGATGATGACAATGATGATGAGGTCACTGACTCCACCTGAGTGCCAGATCGAACAGAGGAATCAAGTGAGGAGGAGGGGGAGGAGGAGGCACAGCAAACACGAGGCACAACATCCTCTATGACCAACTGTAGCACTAGCCAGTCCAAGGCATCAGATGTCAGAGCTGCTCCGGTGCAGAGCGCTGTTTTCTCAAAGCACACATGCAGGAACTCTGCTGTCTGGGAGTTCTTTAAGAAATGTGCAGCAGACCCCACCGTTGCTATTTGTAATCTATGTCAGATGAGGCTTAAGCGTGGGAAAGACACCGGACGCTTGGGTACCACGTGCTTGAGGCGACATATGACCTCCTGCCACACATCCCGTTGGCGCAAAACTTTGCGTAGGTCCTCCTCCTCCTCATCTGCCTCTACCCCCACTGTATGTCCTGCCATGTCATTGCCTGCTACAACCTCCACTGACAGGGATGATGCTACAGTAATGGATTAATTTCCACCTCTACGCTGATGACACTCAGATCTACCTCTCTACCCCTGATC
This sequence comes from Leptobrachium leishanense, assembly GCA_009667805.1. Taxonomy (NCBI): domain Eukaryota; kingdom Metazoa; phylum Chordata; class Amphibia; order Anura; family Megophryidae; genus Leptobrachium; species Leptobrachium leishanense. Next base: position 10,425,041 of record CM019063.1, on the reverse strand, counting down.
TCTCTCCCCCTGTCCTTTCAAAAGTCAGTGACTGTTTATCTGGCATCTCCTCCTGGATGGCCTCCCACCACCTAAAGATCAACATGTCAAAGACTGAACTCCTACTTATTCCTCCCTCCAATGCCTCCCCACCTCCTGACTTCTCTATCACGGTGGAGGGTATCACCATCTCCCCATCAAACCAAGTTCACTGCCTTGGAGTTACACTTGACTCTGCTCTTTCCTTCATCCCCCACATCAAGTCTCTTTCCTCCTCCTGCCGATACCAACTGCGTAATATTTCCAGAATTCGGCCATTTCTTACCGCTGTCACCACAAAACAACTCATACACACCCTGGTAATCTCCCGACTCGACTATTGCAATAATCTCTTATCTGGCCTCCCTCTGTCCCGCCTCTCCCCCCTACAATCCATCCAGAACGCCTCCGCCAGGCTAATTCACCTCACCCGCCGCTCTGTCTCTGCCGCTCCCCTCTGCGAGTCCCTTCACTGGCTCCCCATCCACTGCAGAATTAAGTTCAAAATCCTTATCCTTACCTACAAAACCCTCACTAACTCAGCTCCCCACTACCTGTCCTCACTAATCACCAAATACACCCCAGCCCGCTCCCTAAGGTCAAACAGTGACCTGCGCCTAGCTTCTCCCCGCATCACCTCTTCCCATGATAGACTGCAGGATTTCTCACGTGCAGCCCCCACTCTCTGGAACGCTCTCCCTCGTACTGTCAGACTTTCCCCTAACTTCTTTTCCTTCAAACGCTCCCTGAAAACATTCCTATTTAGGGAAGCCTACCACCCAACTCATTGACGCAACCATCAATCACTCTCACCTTACAGTCCTCTCCTCCTGTTTCCTACGGGAATAGGGCCCTCATCTCCTCCTGTACGGTTTGTCAAATGTTGTTCAATGTATTGTAATCCTGTCTATACTGTGCTTATTGTACAGCGCTGCGGAATATGCTAGCGCTTTATAAATAAAGAATAATAATAATAATGTACCAGCTCCTTCACAATGTGACAGCATCCCATCAGCTGAAGATTTACGCAGTCAGATTACGTTGCCCCAACTGCTGCAGCGTAAGAAAAAATATAGTCCCAACCATCCCCAAGCACAGCATCTAAATGCCAGTTTAGCAAAATTACTCGCATTGCAGCTGCTGCCTTTCCAGCTGGTGGACTCTGCTTCCTTCCGTGAATTTGCTGAATGTGCTGTACCACAGTGGCAGGTTCCAAAACGCCATTACTTTTCACGCAAGGCCATTCCAGCACTATACCAGCACGTGGAAGACAATGTTATCGAATCATTGGGAAAGGCAGTCAGCAGCAAGGTGCATGTGACTTTAGACACGTGGTCCAGCAAGCATGGACAGGGTCGTTACATTTCCTTTACGGCACACTGGGTAACTCTGATTGCAGCTGGGAGGGATCCAAGATGGGGCTCTGTGCTGGAGCATGTTCATCAACCACGCCTGCAGAAAGCTGCTTGTATGAGGTCTGTCTGCTCCACCATCACCTCTTCCTACTCCTCCTCCTCCTTCTGTGTCTCTGGCGAAGTGGCAGTTAAACCGACGCCTGACAGGGTCTACGCAATGGCTCAAGCAAAAAGAAGCCATACTCTGCTTGAGCTGGTTTGTTTAGGGGACAGGAGCCACACCGGGCCACAAATTTTGTCAGCTCTGCAGGGGCAGGTGCAGAGATGGTTAACACCATGCCAGCTTCAGCTGGGAATGATCGTCTGTGATAATGGCAGCAACCTTCTCTCCGCCCTACGCAAGGGTAAATTGACGCATGTACCATGCCTAGCACACATCCTAAATCTAGTGGTACAGTGTTTCCTAACCAGGTACCCAGGGCTGGCAGAGCTTCTCAGCCAGACCAGAAAAGTCTGCAGCCACTTCAGTCGGTCATTCCCAGCAAGCGTTCGCCTGGCAGAAATTCAAAGAGAATTCCACCTTCCCACAAACCATCTAATCTGTGACATGCCCACCAGGTGGAACTCGACATTAGCAATGCTGCAGCATCTGCACAAGCAGCAGAGGGCCAGCAACGAGTACCTGTGTGAGTATGGCACAAGGACAAGTTCAGGTCAACTTTTTTCCCCCCGCAGTGGCTGATGATCAAGGATGCATGCACTGTACTGTCACCATTTGAGGAGGCAACGAGGATGGTGAGCAGGGACAGTGCATGCATCAGTGACACAATTCCTTTAGTGTTCCTGCTGGAGCACACTCTGTGGGGAATTATAGATGTGGCTCTAGAGGCAGAGCAGCGGGAGGAAGAGGAGGCCTTCCCTAGCTCTCAAGGCCCCAGTCTTTCCGCAGACAGCATTCCAGCGGGTCCTCCTCAGATCAGACAGGAGGAGGAGGAGGAGGAGGAATATTTAAGTAGTGGGGGCATTGAAGGTGGGGATTCCTCAAGGGAGGGTTTCGTGTGCCCAGAAACACAAGGGCTAGTGCGTGGCTGGGAGGAGGAAGTGCACGAAACGGTCATCCTCATTGACAAGGAAGACTCGGAAGCTAATGCCACCTCCAACCTACGCTGCATGGGCTCCCTTATAATGCAAAGCCTGCTAAAGGACCCCAGGATTCGTGCTATCAAGGAGAGGGATAATTACTGGTTGGCAACCCTTCTTGATCCACGATACAAGGGTAAAGTTGCAGAGCTCATGCTGCCTGCACAGAGAGAGCACAGGATGAAAAAACTTGAGGACGCTCTAAAGCGACACTTGTGTAACACCTTTCCAGGCACTGGTAGATTACCAAGTGCTGACACACGTGCTTCTGAGGCTGCGGGTGATCAGAGGAATAGTGGTGAAGGCCAGGGCCGCTTGACTGATGCATTTTTTAATTTTTTTAGTCCTCGACACCCAGGGACGTCAAATGTAGGCACCCATTGCCAGCGTCTTCACCGTATGGTGCAGGACTACCTAGGGGCAAGGGCAGACCTGGATACCTTTCCAGCAGATGATCCACTGGCTTACTGGGTGTTGAGATTGGATCACTGGCCAGAACTTAGCCAATATGCTATGCAGCTACTAGGTTGCCCTTCATCTAGCGTGCTTTCTGAGAGGACGTTCAGTGCCGCTGGAGGTTTTGTCACAGACAAAAGAGTGCGTCTGTCCACCGACTCTGTAGACCGGCTGACATTTATAAAAATGAATCAGTCCTGGATCAGCAGTTATCAATCCCCTGATGCTGACGTAATGGAATAGATCGGGGATGTCTTCTGCATTCACAAAACCTCCAGCACCGAACTCTTCCACAAAACCACAAAAGAGTTACGGTGTGAATGCACTTGCTGCCATGAAAGGCACAATAATTGGCTGCACTGACGCCTGTGCCAGATTTATATCAGTTTAATTTTTTGAACCGCAGGGTCCAACCCTGCACTCTTCCACAATACCACAAAAGGTTACGGTGTGAAGGCACCTGCTGCCATGAAAGGCACAATATCTGGGTGCACTGACGCCTTTACCAGATTCATATCGTTTTAATATAGGACCGCAAGGTCCACCCCTGCACTCTTCCACAATACGACAGAGGGGTTACTGTATGATGGTACTTGCTGGCCTGGCAGTCTGGCACCAAAAGCACAATATCTGGGTGCACTAACGCCTTTACCAGATGCATATCTTTTTAATATAGGACCGCAAGGTCCACCCCTGCATTCTTCCACAATACTACAGAGGGGTTACTGTATGATAGTACTTGCTGCCCTGGCAGTCTGGCACCAAAAGCACAGTATCTGGGTGCACTGACGCCTTTACCAGATTCATATCTTTTTAATATAGGACCACATGGTCCACCCCTACATTCTTCCACAATACCACAGAGGGGTTACTGTATGAATGCACTTGCTGGCCTGGCACCAAAAGCACAATATCTGGGTGCACTGACGCCCATTACCAGATTCATATCTTTTTAATATAGGACTGCAAGGTCCACCCCTGCACTCTTCCACAATACGACAGAGGGGTTACTGTATGATGGTACTTGCTGGCCTGGCAGTCTGGCACCAAAAGCACAATATTTGGGTGCACTAATGCCTTTACCAGATGCATATCTTTTTAATATAGGACCGCAAGGTCCACCCCTGCATTCTTCCACAATACTACAGAGGGGTTACTGTATGATAGTACTTGCTGGCCTGGCAGTCTGGCACCAAAAGCACAATATCTGGGTGCACTGACGCCTTTACCAGATTCATATCTTTTTATTATAGGACCACAAGGTCCACCCCTGCATTCTTCCACAATACTACAGAGGGGTTACTGTATGATAGTACTTGCTGGCCTGGCAGTCTGGCACCAAAAGCACAATATCTGGGTGCACTAACGCCTTTACCAGATGCATATCTTTTTAATATAGGACCTCAAGGTCCACCCCTGCATTCTTCCACAATACCACAGAGGGGTTACTGAATGAACGCACTTGCTGGCCTGGCACCAAAAGCACAATATCTGGGTGCACTGACGCCCATTACCAGATTCATATCTTTTTAATATAGGACCGCAAGGTCCACGCCTGCACTCTTCCACAATACGACAGAGGGGTTACTGTATGATGGTACTTGCTGGCCTGGCAGTGTGGCACCAAAAGCACAATATCTGGGTGCACTGACACCTTTACCAGATTCATATCTTTTTATTATAGGACCGCAAGGTCCACCCCTGCATTCTTCCACAATACTACAGAGGGGTTACTGTATGATAGTACTTGCTGGCCTGGCAGTCTGGCACCAAAAGCACAATATCTGGGTGCACTGACACCTTTACCAGATTCATATCTTTTTATTATAGGACCGCAAGGTCCACCCCTGCATTCTTCCACAATACTACAGAGGGGTTACTGTATGATAGTACTTGCTGGCCTGGCAGTCTGGCACCAAAAGCACAATATCTGGGTGCACTAACGCCTTTACCAGATGCATATCTTTTTAAAATAGGACCGCAAGGTCCACCCCTGCATTCTTCCACAATACTACAGAGGGGTTACTGTATGATAGTACTTGCAGGCCTGGCACCAAAAGCACAATATTTGGGTGCACTGCCACTGACCCCTGTATCAGATTCATATCCTCAGAGGGGTTACTGTGTGACGGCACTGTTGCCGACGCTAAAGGCCCAATTTTAAAGCACCTATTGTTACTTTCATCGTTTTTATTTTTAACTCTTATTTCATGGAAAACTCACTGTCCCTTTAAAAACGTTTTATTTTTAAACTTTTGTCCTTGTTTCCTGTCCCCCAGGGCACTTCCCAGACCCCCATACACCTTTTATGGCAAATATCTAGCATATATGCCCTCTTGGAGGGCACTCTAAAAATCGAATTTTCAGTCCCATTGACTTGTATTGAGTTCGAGTTCGAGTTTGAGTTCGAATCCGAAAATTTGGAAAGTTCGAGTTCGAACGCAAACCGAACTCGGAGGTGTTCGGCTCATCCCTAATTGTAAGGGTCCGATATGTTCAGTCATTTCCGATATTCGGAACTGTGATTATATAAAATTGAAAAACCTACAAAATGACGAACAACTGCTTCCAGAATGACTCCCAGAATGATACATATGCACAAAAATGATGCTCCAAATGAGTCATATGCTTAAAAAATGATGCACAGAATGGATAATGCGCTTCAATATGAATCACAGAAAGGACATTTGCTCCAAAAACTGATGCACATAATGACACAAAGATGCAAATAAAGCTGTGGAGCATTCCGAATTAATCTGAATATATCCGATTTATATTTGAATCTCGACGATTATAATCAGATCGTTTCTGATCAATTTCGGATTTTTTATTCAGAGAGCAATTTGGTTCAGATATCAACAATTCACAATTCTGATTGATCCAAACTGCTGAATTGTCATTTATTCAGCAGCATTGATCCAAATCGTACATGTCTACTAATTCCTATTCATATTTTTCAATATCAAGATGGGCCGAATCATCGACAGCCATTTGTATCCCATCCAAGGCACTTAAAAGATTAATTAAAATTTAATTAAATAAATTCATTTCGTTAGCAGTATTGTGATGACTTGATGGGCAGCCAGATTAATTTTAGAAGAACCATATCACGAGAAAGATCTATAATGAAGGATTTAGATAAACATACTTTGTCTACCATGCACTAGAGTTAATTAATTGTCTCTGATATTTAAATCTGAATATATATTGGGCACTATTCCCTAGTGACTGTTAACGTAGCGTTCGGACGAGTAAGGGTTAATGCTAGGATAAGTGACTTTAACACACGCACCCCCATACTACACTCCTAATGCTAAACCTCTCAAAAATCCATTAGCACATTGGTGATTGCGCAAGCTTGCACAAGCTTACGGTACTTTGTGCTCCCCTTGTTAAGTATAGGATATGCAATCACTAATTAGCGGTTCGATACGCAAGGTATGACAAAGTGCTAGCGCCAATTACCGCAGGGGCGCACAAGGAAAACATTTAGCTACACCTAAAAGCTGGTGCTTTTGTGAAATCATTCAGCGTCACCGAAACCATCCCCAATAAATGCGATACTCACCTCTCATCCTGCGGAGAGAATGGTGGCCCGATCCATCGCATCTTGACCCTGGGAGCAGAGTGAGACTGGGGACAAATAGTTCCCAGTCTCCCTCTGCGATCACTCCGAAGCACTGCGAGATCGCGCGGGGCTCGCGACCTGGAAGTGCAACCCTCTATGGAGACCTATGGACTCCAGGAGGTGATATATATGCAGTGGCACAGAAGCACTACCACGAGTATCACCGAGAGTAGCGCTGTTTTACGGGGCAAGATGCCGAGGTAGCGCCTGCCCTGGATTCTAACACTAAAATGGGGACACTATGGGCAAACTCGCAGGTGCAGGTTTTCCCCGTTAGCCTCCCCATTTTATCATTAGGTAGGGAATAGGTAAAGGTTTCTATCACTTTATTCCAGTCAACAATTGTGCTGCAAATGGTCCTCGACGGGGGGACCATGTGGTGTGTAACAGGGCTGCGGCACAGTGGGGAGGTGTGTTACTGAATAGGACTGTAATGTTAAAACACAATCTTAACACTGTTTTAAATCATAAAATATATCGGGCCATATTACAAAGCTGGTGCTAACTTAAAGGAACACTCTACTCAAAAAAATCACACCCCCCCATTTTTTTATCCTAACCTAACCCTATTCCCTTAATAAATCTTTAGTTTTTATTTATTTTTTTGTAACTTTAATACTTACCCTAAAATCCACCTCTTTCCAGCGGCGTCTTTTTTTTTTTTTATACTCACCTCCCTCCTCTTCCGCTCCCGTCTTTCTTGATGCTTCTTGGCTTCTGGTTTACGTGAGAAGCGCGCATGCGCGCCTCTCACATAAGCCAGCCAATCGGCAGGCTTCCTCCCGGCTCCCTCTGAGGATTAGTGTTGCATGCAAGAGGATGCGCGCAACACTAACCCTCAGCCGCTGCCGCCAGCTACTGCGGCGAGTTGGAGACGTCATCGTGCTGAAAGCGCGATGACGTCTCCTACTCGTCAAATGTCGGCAGAAGTGGGAAATAGGATTCCCGCTCTGCTGACTGACAGCTGGGAGGGCAGAGTAAACTCCTCCGCCTCTCTCAGCTGTTTTCAGCTTTTTCAGCTGAACTGCCGAGCGGAGGGAGGGGAGACAGAGGGCGGCATACTCCGGGCATCATGACCACCTAAAATAGCTTAGGTGGTCATGTTGCCTAGAGTATCCCTTTAAGCAGAGCTGTTGTAAGCTTAACAACTCCATAGACTATGGGCTACATTACATTCTTTGCGGTAAAATGGGGACACTAGGGAGAAAAAACTGCACCCGCAGTTTTCTCCCTAGCGCCCCCGTTTTGCCGCAAAATTACATTGAAGGCGCTTAAAAAGCTGCCTGCATTGTTACCAGGCGCTAAGCCCCGGATGCGATTGGCAGCTCTAAGTGTCGCTGCGAGCATCCACTCGATGGAGTCCATAGGACTCCATTGAGTTTCTCCTCTGACAGTCACATGACAGATCCGGCAGGTCGACATAGTGATCCGCAGGGGAAGACTGGGGGACTTTTTCCCCTAGTCTCTTCCTTCTCCCGCTGGACGGAGGAGGCGGACGGAGCCACGGTCCTTGCCGCGGGATAGTAGGTGAGTATCTGGATTTTTTGGGGGGGATTTCTGCTGGTGCTAACGGATTCTGCACCAGCGGAATCCATTAGCACCAAGTCCAGGCTGTGGTTAACTTTCTGTTAACTGCAGCCAGACATTAATCAGCGTTTGGACTTTGTAATCCTAATGCTGATTAACACGTTGCGCTCCCCATGTTAAGTATAGGGAGCGTAAAGTACAGTAACCTCGCGCTGAAAAGCGCAAGATACCAAACGCAAACGGGTTACTTAACCTGTTAGCGTTTGCATTGTAATGTGCGGTGGCCACCAGGGCTAACGTTAACACTCACTCAGGTGAGCTCTAACATTAGCATCAACAGTGTAATTTAGCCCTATAATGGCTCTGGTAAATTTACAACAGCTCTGGTTAAGTTAGCACCAACTTTGTAATATGGCCCATCATTTATTAGACCTTAATGTTAATTAAACAGATTGCAAGTTCCTTTGGAGTCCACCGGTCCTACAGGATTGTTGCTCGTTGTTTAAATATATTTATGTTCAAATGTATCATACTAGGGATGTGCGTTTCGGGTTTCGGAATTTCGGAATTTTCACGAAATTTCCCGATTCGTGTCTTCGGATTCGGCCGATTTTCCGAATCGGATCGGACCCGAAAACCGACAGATCCGAAAAGTTTTCCGAGCCGAAACGAAAATTTTTCGCAGTTTTCGAATGGACTTGAAATGTGTCAAATCGAAATTTATTTTCGCTCTATTCATGATTTCGGTTCCATTCGTGATTTCGGTTCCATTTCGGTAATTCTGGACATCGTATATTTAACTATTATCGGTTATATCGCTGATTCTGTAAATTTTGTATTTGTAAATGCGTATTTTTGATCAACTATTTTTCCGTTTTAAAACCTTTTGTTCTGGTTTTTATTTTTAAAGTCAGACCATTTGGGTCAGTTTAGCGTTTTTTAAATCGTTTTGTTCATTTTTTTGTTCCTTGGCTTTCATAACATTTTAATATGATTAAATAAAGTTGTGAAATGTATATTCATAAGAAAAAAAGGATCTTTATTTAATAAAAAAAAAACACGATAGAATCGCCAGAATTATCGTATCGACAGAATGAATTATTGGATCCGAAAAACAAACCAAAAATTTATTATAAAAAAATATATAAAGTATAAAAAAAGTAAACCATAGTAGTTTACGTCAAAACGAATAGAGTTAGACACTTTGAAACGAGGAGAACAGACGTCCCGAAAAAAACGAAAATTTCCGAAATCACGAAAAGTCGATACAAAAAACGAGCAAAGTGACCCGAAAACACGAAAAATGGTCGATATTCGGAAAAAAAAATGTACACGAAAAATGAGCCGAACCAAACCGAATCGAAACAGAAATCGGTCGAAACGAGCCGAATCGAAAATTTTAAACATCCGAACGAATCGAACCGAATCGAAAAAAAAATCGGTGCACAAGTCTATATCATACCCTTATCCACTTGCCAAGTTATGCAGCGCAGATTCTGCTGGCGCTTAATAAATGAAGTGTCATAATAATAATAGTAATAATAAGTGATGCGCTTTGTCGAATTTAGTGACTTTTTAAAAAAAAAAAAAAAAAGTTTGAAGATCACTGCTCCTAAGATTGTAACTTTAATAATGGAAATTGTTCATTTCTTGGAGAGTTCTTCTCAAGTGAAGAAGATCTATGTCCTCTGAGATTCTGTCTAATTAAACGGTCTAATTAGATGTATTTTCAGAAACTGATTACCATTTCTGTTTTTAATGTGGCAAATTTTTCTCCTATGAACACACACATATGTGAACAACCCGATCCAAACATCCCAATTTCCTCGATGTACCTAGCTAACATATATGGTGGCAAGGGAAAGGGTCCTCGGTCATCCATTGGACCCCAATGACTAGGAATTAGCTTTATAATCCACTTGTAATGAAGCTCAATGCTCTATCGACTCTCTGTATCTCTGTACCTCTATCACCAAGTGATTATAGCTAACCCCAGGCACTTGTCACAAGAGAGTGTGAGGTTAATCAGGAACAACATATATTGATCAGAAAACAGCATTATTTATACAGTTTCTAAATGTGTACCGACACCCATGGGAGGAGCATCTACATAACAATAGAAAGTCCCTTTCCCAGTTCCTCTGTGTCTGGCAGAAACGAGCCACAGAATAAAATAAAAAAAACACCATAAAAAAAAATTTGAATCAAAAATTTCTCAGAATAAATCCTAAAAAAATTAATTAATAAAGAGACTTTTTTTCTGCAAATGAAAAGAATAAACGGTTGAATAAAAAATTAATAAAAACTGTGAATTTCTTTTACATTGAAACCTATGGGATTCGCCTGTTTAAACCTGTCGAACGAAACCACTGAAAATCTGGGCATTTCGCCAACTTTTCACAGCTGTTCGGCATCCTCTGAAAAGATTAACCATTACTTCTCTACGAGGAATTTCACTGCCATCCAATTGCATCGTATTTTTCTGGCAATTTGCCAATATTTGGTGAATTGCCAGCTTTTTGAATAGGCGAATTGCCACTAAATTGCACCGTATGGTGAAATTCACAGTTTGGTACAATTCGGTGGGAAACTCAGCTCTCGTTTCAATTCCCGTTAAAAATTCTGCTTTTGTGGCTATATTTTCGATGGAAATATTGACTATATTGACTCAATTCTAGTTCTTTGATGTGCCAATTTCTGGAAAAATTACAAATGCTAAAAGAAGCTGATAAATGTATCTTCAGTCAGAAAACTAGAGGGAATAAGACCGAAATCTTTAAAATAATGGAATTTTTTAAGAGACATATTTAATAGCATAAATCCTTATAGTGCTGGCTGAAAATAAGTTTTTCAGGCATTTTTCCAGCCATCTTTTCTTTGAACTAGTGGCTTTTTTTTGAATATTGGCTGGGGGAGAAATTTTTCGACTAAATCAGCCAATATTTTGAAAGAAAAGAAATAAATCAGCCGCAAGCAGCCAATATTTTTAAAAAAAAATTCGAAAAAATCATCTGATAGAAATAAATCGAGCCCCGTTTTTTTTTTTTGTTTTTTGGTAATCTTCACTTTTTTTGCCTAGGGTTAAAATAAATGTATTGCTCAGTTTAATTTTTATTTTAAATCTAAAAGCAGATGATAAATGTATTATTTAAAGCCATACATTTTTTAAAAATAAGCAGATAAAAATGTTTTTACCCATAAAAATACATTTTATATTCAAATTAATCAGTGTCTCATATTTTTAAAAATATATATATATATATATATATATATATTAATTTGAGCGTTCGTAATTGCTGCGTTTCAGTAGATCACCAGAAAAACCTCCTGTAATTAATAGTGAACACTGAGGACGTTAGCTGTGTTAACCAGCCTGAGTGTAAATAATATATACGGGATGTGTGATTGAATTTAACAGTAAAGAACTAGTGGCAGCCTGTTCCATATATTTTAATAGTGGCATAAATCATGAGTGCTGAAAACATGACATAATTACATTTGTGCTGTAATATTACTTTGTTCTATGCACCGTAAACAGTATTATTATACAATATATACCATGTCAGCTGAAATAAAAAAATATCGTGCAAAAAAATAAATGTTGCCTTCGCAATGATTTGGTTTTCTATTATATTAAAATATTATAATGGAATAAAAGGGTTTTTTATGATATAAACTGAGTATTTTGTATAATTGATTCTGTTGAGGAGCTTGAATATGTGATGAAAATACAATTTCAAGCATTGTATTTTTTTATGGAACTCTGTGTGAATGTATTTAACTAAATTGGGTTTTATGAGAATACTGGGGGCTCTTGTAAAGGCACTTGTATCCTGTCTCATTGTGAGTTCCCTCTCTGATCACATAAGAATGTCTCAATGAGCAATAACCTTGGGATACCTGAGCGGGAACTCGCTGTAGGCAGGCTAGTAATATCGTTGCCCGTCTACAGTGCTATCACAATACCTTTTCATGTTCTCTATGAGTCCTTCGGACCTCTCCCCCTCCACGTCCATGCGGGCCATCGGGTAAAGACAGGTACCACTTGGAAGGGCACAGCCTGCCCTTCCAAGCGGCGGCTGTCTTTAACCCCTAGGGGGCTGGATCATGATATGGCGCTAACATGCGCCGTATCGCGGTCCCCACCCGGAGCTGGCCAACATCTTGGATGGGGGCCAAGCTTCCAGGATATCCCCCTAACGACTGGCATCATCGCGCATAGCGCGATGGCGCCAGTTTTGAAATTAACCCCTTGCTGCCACCTATGGGGTAGATTCATGACCGCTAGGGGTTAATGTGGCCTTTCCAATGATACCAAACATGTCCATGTAACATGTAAAAAAAAAAAAAAATTAAAACTTTTTTATTATTATTTTTTTTTATCAATGCAGCAATATTGTTCCCATTTCAATTATAATGTGAACAATGATGCTGCACTAATGATTTTTTCTATGGGGGGCTTTTGCTAAAAAACAAGTAATTTTCCCCCAAAAAAAGTAACGATTTCCCGTTTCAAATTTTTTTAACAAGCGCACCTCATAGAAAATATAACCGCAAACGCTCGCATGTTAAAATGGGAAAAAAAAACACTTTACACATTGTAAATTATTGAAAATTCTAATTTTATTGCATTTTTTTTAGGGATGCACCGATACCATTTTTTTAAGACCGAGTACAAGTACCGATACTTTTAAAAAAGTACTCACTGATAGAGTACCGATACTTTTATTTAATGACCTGTGACCGCATTTCAATAAGAACAGACCTCATATAAAATGCCCCCAGCTCACATATTGCCCCCAGCTCACAGTGCCTCCAGCTCATAGTGCCCCAGCTCATAGTGCCCCAGCTCATAGTGCCACCAGCTCATAGTGCCTCCAGCATATATTGCTCCAGCTCATAGTACCCCCGCTCACATATTGCCACCGCGCTCACATATTGTCAGGCCTCTGGCGCTGCCAGGCTCCTCCTTTCTTCGAGCGGCAGCAGGCAGAGGTTGTAGCCCGGCCGCTCATTGGGAACCACGTGCACAGCCGCAGTCTCGTGAACTCCACTATCTCACGAGACCGCGGCTGTGCACGTGGTTCTCAATGAGCGACTGGGCTACGACCTCTGCCTGCGGCCGCTCGAAGAAAGAAGACGCCAGAGGAGCCTGGCAGGGTGCCAAACATTGCGCCAATGAAGCCAGCAAGCCAGCCCAACGCTGGCTTCCAGTATCTGTTTAGGTATCGGGGGCCCCTGCACGAGTACCAAGTACTCGTGCAGGTCCCGGTATCGGCATCGATACCGATACTAGTATCGGTATCGGTGCATCCCTAATTTTTTTGTTATAATATACAGACAGGACATGACATATACATATAATAATGACATATTATGAATCTGCCGAGTCTGCCGGAAAGAATGATATATAATATGTCTGGGTCATATACTAAAATAAGGCTTCAAAACGCGTTTAAACATGATGAGCGAAACCGGTAAAAATGAGCTCAGCACAGAGGTGTGAAAAGACTCAGCAGCGAAAGGGTTAAGCATGGGACTGGACGTTTCGTTTCAATAGTCCCAATGGTAGAATCGCATTAACGCATTAACGCAAGGGATTTTGTCAGGCGCAAAAACTTAACGTGAGATAATTGTGGTTCTTAATTCTGATTGGCTGAATCGCGTGAAAAAAACATCCGCACACTGATTTCTACGCGCAACGTTGCTGCACGCGCGTCCAGTTTACGCGTGTTATTTTTTGACGGATGAAAAAATGCGCAAGGATTGTAATACCAGCGTTGTTTTGCACGCGTTAACTTTTAACGCTGCGCACAAAAATCACGCTTTCTGCGTGCATTTTTGCGTGAAGAATGTAATAGGGCCCTATGTGAGTTACTCAAGCATCGTTATTTGTTGAATTTGCAAACAGCAGCAAAAACTGCCGTTGTTGCAACAGAGACAAAATGCGCGCATTATTTTTTGACGGATGCAATAATGCGCGAGGATTGTAATACCAGCGTTAATTTACACGCGTTAACGTTTAACGCTTCGTGCAAAGATTCATGCGTTTACCGTGCATTTTTGCGTGAAGAATGTAATAGAGCTCTTCCACTTTTGATAATGGGTTGTCATTGTGCTAAGGGGCAGAATATAGTAAGACATAGGTCTGGATCATAAAGATGTTTATACTGAATATCTGTAGAAAGATAACTAGTAATCCCATATGGGTCACACCAGACTGATTTTTTACTGGCATTGCATGACCCCATTGAGTATATTTATTTCCACACAGATACAGAAATACATAACCGGCAAGGTCATTTTAGAGGACAGTTGGCAGCTCGTAAATCATGAGTGTTAGTCTTACCTTTGCCGTTAAAATGGTTTATAATTAGGGGTGGCATTGTATATTTTAAAAGCTGGTACGAAATATAATTCATGCTTCCGACTGATCAAGGCACAAAGAACCCCAAAAAGCACAGGAACATTGAACATTCCTTTCAGTTATTATCATTAAAGAGATATTTTATTGAAAAATAAAGTTCCCTCTTTTTTTGTCCGTAAATAATTGGGCAGAGGTTTCTGACAGCCTAGACCCAATAATTCTTAATTAATTTTTTCTATTTTTGGGTGATTTTATTATTATTATTAATATTATTCATTATTTATATAACACTAGCATATTCCGCAGCGCTGAACAATGGGCACGATATACAGGGGCAGTCAGAGTTCGGTTACCTTTCTTGGCCATTCGACTATTGAGAGAGCAGGCAATTCGCCAAAAAGTCTCTTTATTTATAGATTTTTTTTAGGATCTTTTAAGCATTTTTCAGGATTTTTTTGCAAAAAAATTTTCCGTCTTTTTTTTTAAAAAAAAAGTGAACTTTTTTCTTTTTTCTGTAACAGCCCTTTTTATTATCATTCATTGGACCTCATGTAAATTTCAGACATTTTCGTTCTGTAGTTTCTTTGCAAACAGCGTTTCACTTTTAAAACATTCAAGCGTACTGTTTTTTTTTTTCACTCCATTCGTCTGCGGTGTCGGGTTTTTCCGGCGGCTACTCTGCACTGTGATCGACTCCTGCTCGGGTTTCTCCAGCATCTTCGGCGGGGTTAATCCAGATGTTTTTGCGGGTTTCGGTGTGCGTTCACCTGGGTTTTGCGGTGAGTGTTCGGCAGGTTTTCGGTGGCTTTTCCCTGCACTACGACGGCCCTGTGCTGCTTGCTGGGATCGCCAAATCGCACCGAATTGAAGAGAATGAAAAGTCACCGAACGTCCGGTGACTTTTCAATTCTCTTTGAATAACCCTGATAGACAGGGTTACATTACATTGAGACTGAACAACATTTCACAAACCAGTACAGGAGGAAACGACGGCCCTATTCCTGTGGGAACTCACCTTTGTTCCTCACCGTGCACAGATCCTCCTCTTCACCGTCAGGGACTCCCAAACCCAGAACTCCTTGATGCTTTTATGTGAAATTTGAGCTCCTATCCAATGTGCGTATCACAGGAATCACAAATTGTGCACTGCCACAAAACTTACGCACTTTACTCACAAACATTTTGTAGCCCTTGCACAAAATGAAGGATCGCGGGTGGTCTCAGACAGTATGACATTGGCACACTGTCTGAAAGCTGATGTCACTGGTGACCTGCCGCTGGGAAATTAAAAATTCTGGCTGTTGGTGAGGCTGGGTGGGGTGCAGGAAACTCCTCCACTTCACCCAGCAATATCTCCAGGTCTGTAGAACAGGTTTGGGGAGCAGGTGACACTCCTCACAACCTGACCATTTTAAAACTATGAAGTGTTGAAGATGGGTAAAGAGTTCCTTTAACAATTTATCCAAATCATTGATGGGATTCACATTCGGAGATTGGGTGGATGTTTAATTCCATCCGGTTGTTCTTTGTTGCTTTTTTTTACCACATATGAGAACACAGTTTTGATATATTTGGCGGGTGAGCTTACTCTTTTAATGGCCATTAATAGAAACCAAAGCCTCTAATTGTGTTTCACACGGTATAATGGGAATAAGCGCAGGTGACATTTTTCTCTTTGTTATGTTTTATACATGTTGCTGGATGCATTTGGTGGTTGCAGCCGCCCCATCAGGGAATAGGCGCGACCCCATCCCTCCAGTTTTGATATTTGCTTTGTTTTGCTCCGTGTCACTAGTCTTATATTGTTCAACAATGCGAAACAAGCTCTGCATTTAATTAGGAAAGTGCGCCAAGCGTGCGCTAATGTTAATTTCGCTGACTCGTAATTTTCACCAAACTTGCCACCGAAGGGCACCGAATGGTAAATTTCCACGTACGGTACAATTTCTGGGCAGTTCTTCTATTCACTAAGCTGTCAATTCGCCAAATACTTTCGAATTGACAGCGAAATATGGTGCAGTTCGCTAATCTTCTTCAGCAGCGAAATTGTCCCATAGAGAAGTGTTGGGTAATCTATTCAGAGAACGCCGAACTGCACCCAAGTGTCCGGGAAATACCCTGATTTTCGTTGGTTCAGTTCGACAGGTTTACACAGACTATACCCCACAATATTATCGTTTAAATTTTTTTTATTCAACCATTTATTCTTTTCATTTTAACCAAAACGTCTTTTTAATTATTGTTTGAACATCTTTTTATATTTTTTATATTTTTTGTAGGGGAACTGTTTGATTCTCAATTCTTTTAAAAGGCGCTATTTTTTATTCCTTAACAGATTTTTTTTATTATTTAAGGTGCTTTCTGAATAACCCCTATAGTTACAGTCTAGTTTTCGTCACTAAAAAATGTAGTCAACTAGGTTATGATGACTATTTTAATACAATGACGAAAATCTATTGACGCTTTCGTCGACTAATAAAAACTAACAGAAGATGTTAAGGTGAAGCTAATTTTAATTTAATTTTAGTAAATAGTCCTTTATGACTAAAACTAAGTGGCATTTTAGTCAGATTATAAACTTTAGCAAAAATCGATTTACATTTATTTATTTATAAAGTATTTTACCAGGAAGGATATATTGAGATTTCTTACGCTTTCAAGTATGTCCTGGGTTCAAAAACTTTGATTTGTTACAGTCGTTACAGAAATACAAAGTAATAAAATGCAAGATATTAAAAACAAAACACAAATATACAAATTAACACCGAAAATAAATATGTAGGAAATATAGTCACTATGTTACATGTTTACAGGTGCATTCTGTATATAGTCACTATGTTACATGTTTACAGGTGCATTCTGTATTGAGGTATGTTAATAGAGATCTCTTGAGTGACTATAGACTGGGGGAAGATTTGATGGCGTCTGGGAGGTTATTCCATAATTGCGGTGCTCTGTAGGAAAATGAGGATCGAGCCACTTCCTTTTTGTATTGTGGTACTGCAAGTAAGGTGCTGGTCCTGGATCGGAGGTTATAGAATGAGGGACTCTGCTGGACGAAGCAGCCTGTTCAGGTAGGGTGGTAGCTTCCCAAAAAAGCTCTTCAACACCAGGTTGGAAACGTAAAGGGTGCGTCTAGATTCCAGCGATGTATCACAAAGCGGCAGAATGAGTTATACAATGTAGTAAGTTTATGAAGGTGTGTTTGCGGGGCGGCTGCATACACTACATCTCCGTATTCAATAGCCGGCATAAGCATTTGTTGTACAGTCTGCTTCCTTACCGTGGGGCTCAGGCAGTATTTGTTTCTGTACAGGGCACCTAGTTTGGGGTAAAGTTTAGATGAGAGTTTTTTGATGAAAATAAATATGATGGGAACATTCTTATTATGTTACATGTTTACAGGTGCATTCTGCAAAGAGGTATGTTATTAAGAGGGATTTCTTATGTGACTACAACTATGACAAAAATCTATTGAGATTTTTGCCAAATAATAAAAAAAAACAGACAAAAACTTTAGGGAGAGATCAGTTTTAATTCACTGTTAGTCATAGTCCCTTGACTAAAATGTCATTTAGCTTTAGCCATATTTTAGGTGACTAAATTAACACTAGCACACACAGATGTTTGAGTCCCAACGTAAACTAATTACGTCATACTGTGTCCTGAAATTTTTGTCTGTAGTAAGCCTTTTGTCAGCGAATCATGTGACAGCTTTGTGACGTGACCTCTCACATCTTTTGTCACTATGATAAATCTGTTACTGCTTATATCACCAGAAATACCGTGTCTCTACGTAACATCACCTGGTGTAATCCATCTTTGGATAAATATTTTGGAAATCATACATCTCTGAATGAATGTAATCTTGGCTTCTGTCAGCATTTTCAAAAAAAATTATTTTTAGATTTTTTTTTTATTATAGGATTTCCCCGCTGATTATTTTTTATACTGGGCTAATTTTTAATCATATACATAAGAGAATTTAAAATCCATTAAAAGTATCATATTAAAGAATGCATGCGCGTTACTGTCGTGAGAGGACTTACTCATGCCATATTAAAGCAGCGAAGTAAACTTATATTACATTACTTGCTTTGTATACAAATTTGGAATTTAGATTTGTAAATAAATTGCAATTTATTATACTGCTTTTTCAAATTAACTATCTGAGAAACGAAAACAAAAAGATGATAGTTTAGGGTTTAATTTCTCTAATGATTATTACACATGGAAACAAGAAGGATGAGCTTGAGGCCGGCGTCAGACAAACGCAGTGATCACGTCCATGTCGCCGCACAGATTAACGTCCGTCGTAGCATAGAATCATTGTCAATATAGACCCACACTCCAAGTACATGCGCACCGAACTGCGCACGCACAACGCACGTGGCAATCGGATGCAAGTTAGGCAAGAACATAAAACCGCTAAGACGGACACGCAGAGTCCATCACGGGACGCTCAGAGGTTTCTATGGTCTGGCTGACTGTACCTGTATTTTAATTATAATTAATTTTGTTTCCCATATTTCCCTTTTTTGTTCTACATCCGTCAAAAAAACGGACCGTGTGGTGTCTACAGTATCTTCCGTCAGTATGTCCGTCCGTTATGCACGCACGCAGAGTGCGCTCAGACTGCGTTCATCTGACATTAGCCTAAAGGTCTTAAAATCTTTTATTATTAATGTATTCCATTTTAATAACCCTTTTCAAAATTAAACTATCAGGGTTATTCAGAGAGAGCCGAATTGGCTCCGAAATTGCACCGAACTTTGAATTTCCCCGTACGGTGCAATTTCGCGGCCATTTGGCTATTCAAAAAGCTGACAGTTTGCCAAATATTGGCAAATTGCCACCGAAATATGGTGATATTTGGCAGTGACATCCCCATAGAGAAGTAATGGTTAATCTATTCAGAGAACACCGAACATCAGTGAAATGTCAGTGAAATGCCCTGATTTTTGGTGGTTTCATTCGACAGGTTTAAACCGGTGAATTCCATAAATTTCAATGTACAAAATATTCCTTGTTTTTATTAAATATTTATTCAACTGTTTATTCTTTTCACCTGCAGCAAAAAGTCTCTTTATCCATTTAATTTTTGGGCATTTTTCAGGATGTTTTCGGTGAAATTTCTTTTTCCGATTTTTTTTTTCAAAATGGCTTTTTTATTCTGTAACAGACCTTTTTGTTTTTATTCATAGGACCGTATTTGTTATTTTCAGGCATGTACGTGCGATAGTTTTTTGCAAACAGCTTTTAAAAGTTTCAGTGGTTGTCGGCTTTTCGCTGATCGATTCGGTGTTTTTTTCAAATCGATTCTGCAGGCTTTCGGATGAATTCTGCGGTGGTTTTTTAGATCAATTCGGGGGTTACATTTAGGGTTAGGGTTACATTTCCTGCTTGTTTTATGATTAGCATTATGGTTAGGTTTACTGTTTCTTCTGTTATAATTAGTATTAGGGTTAGGGTTACATTTCCTGCTTGTTTTATGATTAGTATTAGGATTAGGTTTACTGTTTCTTCTGTTATAATTAGTATTAGGGTTAGGGTTACATTTCCTGCTTGTTTTATGATTCGCATTAGGATTAGGTTTACTGTTTCTTCTGTTATAATTAGTATTAGGGTTAGGGTTACATTTCCTGCTTGTTTTATGATTCGCATTAGGATTAGGTTTACTGTTTCTTCTGTTATAATTAGGGTTAGGGTTACATTTCCTGCTTGTTTTATGATTCGCATTAGGATTAGGTTTACTGTTTCTTCTGTTATAATTAGGGTTAGGGTTACATTTCCTGCTTGTTTTATGATTCGCATTAGGATTAGGTTTACTGTTTCTTCTGTTATAATTAGTATTAGGGTTAGGGTTACATTTCCTGCTTGTTTTATGATTCGCATTAGGATTAGGTTTACTGTTTCTTCTGTTATAATTAGTATTAGGGTTAGGGTTACATTTCCTGCTTGTTTTATGATTCGCATTAGGATTAGGTTTACTGTTTTTCTGTTATAATTAGGGTTAGGGTTACATTTCCTGCTTGTTTTATGATTCGCATTAGGATTAGGTTTACTGTTTCTTCTGTTATAATTAGTATTAGGGTTAGGGTTACATTTCCTGCTTGCTTTATGATTAGTATTAGGATTAGGTTTACTGTTTCTTCTGTTATAATTAGTATTAGGGTTAGGGTTACATTTCCTGCTTGTTTTATGATTCGCATTAGGATTAGGTTTACTGTTTCTTATGTTATAATTAGGGTTAGGGTTACATTTCCTGCTTGTTTTATGATTCGCATTAGGATTAGGTTTACTGTTTCTTCTGTTATAATTAGTATTAGGGTTAGGGTTACATTTCCTGCTTGCTTTATGATTAGTATTAGGATTAGGTTTACTGTTTCTTCTGTTATAATTAGTATTAGGGTTAGGGTTACATTTCCTGCTTGTTTTATGATTCGCATTAGGATTAGGTTTACTGTTTCTTATGTTATAATTAGGGTTAGGGTTACATTTCCTGCTTGTTTTATGATTCGCATTAGGATTAGGTTTACTGTTTCTTCTGTTATAATTAGTATTAGGGTTAGGGTTACTATTTCTGCTTGTTTTATGACTAGAGTTAGTGTTAGCTCTAAGGTTATAAATACTATTTCTACTTTTTTTACAGTTAGGTTTAGGATTACAATGAAGGTTACTTTTACAGTTACTTTTAGTTTTAGGATTACTGCTTCTGTTGGTCTTTTAATTAGGGATAGGGTTACAATCTCTTCTCGTTTTACAGGTAGGGTTATGGAATTTACATTACACAGTGAGTTCTTTCAGTCATCTGAATCAATCTTATTATATTCCGATCAATTTGGATCACTTCAGAAATATTTTATTCAGATGTGATCTGATTCGGTGAGCGTTGATTCATAAATTGAGACGTTTCCAATTTTCTGAATATACAATTATACAGCCTCATATCAGTTTGGTCCGAAACAAAATACATACATCTAAAATCTAGTATCAAAGCTTAATACACTGGTAATATTATTTGTTTCTGTTTTTTATTTAATTGCACTCTTTAATGCATAACATTTATTCATGTATATTAATCTCACCTCTACCTAGCTCATAGGGAGGGGTACACTTTACACTTTTTCGTTTAAGTATATTGATATGGTGCAGAATATTTCCTTGCATTGGATTCAAAACATAGATAACAAATTATTTCAGTGTCATACAGGGTTATTCAAAGAAAGGTGAAACTCAGGAGAATGACTGGAGAAGTGAAAATTCTATGTCAGAATAGTCAAACCAGAAAAATTCTCCCATTTATCTCACTTTCCAAATCGGCTATTTGGTCTAGATTGTTCTCTTCTCCTGGTTTTCACCTCTCTCTGAATAACCCTGATAGGCTCTACTATTTTTTTCTTGTACAGCGCTGCAGAATCTGCTAATGCTTTATAAATAGAAAATAATAATAACAAGCAATAACAAAGAGGCGTAGCACTGCCAATTGCTTGATGCCTTTTAAGCTCTATTCAATATCAGCCTTTTTTACTGCCTTTTTTAGAATTATGCAAAGAACTGCACCTATTGTTATTGTATCATCTTATCCCTTAAAATCATTTTATTTTAACCTACATGCTTATATGTTTCACGTGTTGTTTACCTTTTTGGTTATCTCTCCCTACCTATAATCTTGTACCAACTAAACTTCTCTATCCTTTGCCCTTGACACTCCCATGCCATCACATGCACATAACATCTCACTATTTATTTTTCGGGGATCAATAAGACCTTTGTCTGTGCTGCAGGATAGTGTCTTTCTGGTTGAATGATCTTACATCCCCCTAATGTGTTCACTCACTGAGCCTGATACAGACAATTAGCATACTAATGCTCCATAGTCAATTATCTCTATGATATGATAGGGATGAGCTGTTCGGTTCGATCGGTTCGGAGTTCGATTCGAACATCTCCTGTTCGCATGTTCGCGAACTACGAACATTTCCGCGTGTTCGTCGCATGTTCGCCCACAATGCACCACAATGGACCACAATGCACTTTTCGACTGGCCTGAAGCTTGTAATTGGCTACAGCCTTGCACCGGACCACAGGTCAGGTGCAAGACAGGTTCAAGACTATGCCAATCACGGCTCAGAGTCCTAATTGGGCAAATTTTGCCCAATCATGGGCTTACAGAGCTAAGTCCCGCAGCACTCTATATAAGGCTTCACACAGCGCTTCAGCACGTGTTTTTTGAGAGGAGATTGTTGTGTTAGTGTGTGTTCTCACTGCCAGTCTGCCACCAGCTATTGGGGGGGGGGTCTCACTTCTACAAAATATCTGGTAATTGTTGTAATCTTTGTGTTCTCACTGCCACCAGCAATTGTGGGGGTCTCATTTCTCCAAAATATCTGGGAATTGCTCTAATCTTCTTTGTGTTCTCAATGCCAGCAGCAATTGTGGGGGTCTCATTTCTCCAAAATATCTGGGAATTGTTGTAATCTTTGTGTTCTCACTGCCACCAGCAGTTTTGGGGGTCAGTCATTTATACAACAAATCTGGGAATTGTTGTAATCTTTGTGTTCTCACTGCCACCAGCAATTTTGGGGGTCAGTCATTTATACAAAATATCTGGGAATTGTTGTAATCTTTGTGTTCTCACTGCCACCAGCAATTTTGGGGGTAAGTCATTTATACAAAATATCTGGGAATTGTTGTAATCTTTGTGTTCTCACATCCACCAGCAATTTTGGGGGTTTCATTTCTACAAGATATCTGGGAATTGTTCTAATCTCTGTGTTCTCACTGCCACCCATCAGGGGGTCTCACTGATTTATAGGAGGTTTCTGGGAATTGTAATCTTTGTCTTCTCACTGCCAGCTATCAGGGGTCCCACATACTTCTAGCAGATTTATGCAAATTGTAATCTGTGTCTTGTCACTGGCTGCCAGCTATCAGGGTGTCTCACTGAGTTATACCAGAGTTCTGGAAATCTTTAATCTTTATACCAGAATTTAATCAGAGCTCTGCAGCATATCTCCAATTTTTATAACAGAGTTGAATCAGAGTTCTGTATATCTTTAACCTATATATCACTCACCATGTCAGAAAGACCAAAAAGGACAGGCAGATGCTCCCAGGCACAGATAAGAGGGCAAGCAGCCTCTGTGTCGGGAGGCTGTGCCTTTGGTCATCGTGGAAATGGTGCTTCCTCTGCAGGGGCACGCTTGTCCTTTCTAACTGGTGCTGGCCGTCTTAAGCAGCAGCAGCATACAGAGGATTTGGTGGATTGGCTAACCAGGCC
The DNA here is from genome assembly GCA_009667805.1 of Leptobrachium leishanense. Lineage (NCBI taxonomy): Eukaryota > Metazoa > Chordata > Amphibia > Anura > Megophryidae > Leptobrachium > Leptobrachium leishanense. The sequence goes on along the minus strand of CM019063.1, from coordinate 10,401,267 downwards.
ATCCTCATCCTCCGAGTCCTCCGCCAGCCAGGCTTGTAGTGCTTTACAGTCCACCTCAGCTGCCAAAGCATGTAATGCAACCTCCATGTCCACAGCTACTCCTGCCGTAGCTTCACTATCACACACGGAGGAGTCAGTTGAATTGTTTGACTACAATGACAGTGACATGCTGCTTGAGGATGCACAGTAAGTACAGTGCTCTGATTCAATCTCTGAGGTTGAGGAAGGGAGTATAATCAACCTAGAGGAAGGGGGTGCCAGTGACACACAAATAACTGGCACTCATGTTGCCCCAGCAGCTGCAGCATACTGCCAAGTTGGTTCCAGTGATGAGGAGAGAGGGGGTGATGACAATGATGATGAGGTCACTGACTCCACCTGGGTGCCTGATCTAACAGAAGAGTCAAGTGAGGAGGAGGAGGCACAACAAACACGAGGCACAACGTCCTCTATGACCAACCATAGCATTAGCCAGTCCAAGGCATCAGATGTCAGAGCTGCTCAGGTGCAGAGCACTGTTGTCTCAAAGCACACATCCAGGAACTCTGCTGTCTGGGAGTTCTTTAAGAAATGTGCAGCAGACGGCTCCATTGCTATTTGTAATCTGTGTCAGATGAGGCTCAAGCGTGGGAAAGACACCGGACGCTTGGGTGCCACGTGCTTGAGGTCACATATGACCACCTGACATGCATCCCGTTGGAACAACACTTTGCATAGGTCCTCCTCTTCCTCCTCTCTCTCTACCCCCACTATATGTCCTGCCATGTCATTGCCTGCTACAACCTCCACTGACAGGGATGATGCTACAGTAATGGATGTACCAGGTCCTTCCTCACAATGTGACAGCATCCCATCAGCTGAAGATTTACGCAGTCAGATTACGCTGCCCCAGCTGCTGCAGCATAAGAAAAAATATAGTCCCAACCATCCCCAAGCACAGCGTCTAAATGTCAGCTTAGCAAAACTCGCATTACAGCTGCTGCCTTTCCAGCTGGTGGACTCTGCTTCCTTCTGTGAATTTGCTGAATGTGCTGTACCACAGTGGCAGGTTCCAAAATGCCATTACTTTTCACGGAAGGCCATTCCAGCACTATACCAGCACGTGGAAGACAATGTTATGGAGTCATTGGGAAAGGCAGTCAGCAACAAGGTGCATGTGACTTTAGACACGTGGTCCAGCAAGCATGGACAGGGCCGTTACATTTCCGTCACGGCACACTGGGTAACTCTGATTGCAGCTGGGAGGGATCCAAGACAGGGCTCTGTGCTGGAGCTTGTTCATCAACCACACCTCCAGAAAGCTGCTTGTATGAGGTCTGTCTGCTCCACCATCACCTCTCCCTCGTCCTCCTCCTCCTTCTGTGTCTCTGGCAAAGTGGCAGTTAAACCGACGCGTGACAGGGGCTACGCAATGGCTCAAGCAAAAAGATGCCATTCTGTGCTTGAGCTGGTTTGTTTTGGGGACAGGAGCCACACTGGGCCAGAAATTCTGTCAGCTCTGCAGGGGCAGGTGCAGAGATGGTTAACACCACGCCAGCTTCAGCTGGGAATGGTCATCTGTGATAATGGCAGCAACCTTCTCTCCGCCCTACGCCTGGGTAAGTTGACACATGTACCATGCCTAGCACACGTCCTAAATCTGGTGGTACAGCGTTTCCTAACCAGGTACCCAGGGCTGGCAGCGCTTCTCAGCCAGGCCAGAAAAGTCTGCATGCAGCCACTTCAGATGGTCATTCCCAGCAAGTGTTCTCCTGGCAGAAATTCAAAGAGAATTCCACCTTCCCACAAACCGTCTGATCTGTGACATGCCCACCAGGTGGAACTTGACATTAGCAATGCTGCAGCGTCTGCACAAGCAGCGGAGGGCCATCAACGAGTACCTGTGTGAGTATGGCACATGGACAGGTTCAGGTCAACTTGGTTTCCCCCCCGCAGTGGCTGATGATCAAGGATGCATGCACTGTACTGTTACCATTTGAGGAGGCAACGAGGATGATGAGCACAATTCCTTTAGTGTTCCTGCTGGAGCACACTCTGCGGGGAATTATAGATGTGGCTCTAGAGGCAGAGCAGTGGGAGGAAGAGGAGGCCTTCCCTAGCTCTCAAGGCCCCAGTCTTTCCGCAGACAGCATTCCAGCAGGTCCTCCTCAGATCAGACAGGAGGAGGCTGAGGAGGATGATTAGGAGGAGGGATATTTAAGTAGTGGGGGCTTTGAAGGTAGGGATTCCTCAAGGGAGGGTTTTGTGTGCCTAGAAACACAGGGACTAGTACGTGGCTGGGAGGAGGGAGTACACAATGGGGTCATCCTCCTCATTGACCAGGAAGACTCGGAAGCTAATGCCACCTCCAACCTACGCTGCATGGGCTCCCTTATCCTGAAAATGCGTGGTAAAAGACCCCAGGATTTGTGCTATCAAGGAGAGGGATCATTACTGGTTGGCAAGTCTTCTTGATCCACAATACAAGGGTAAAGTTGCAGATCTCATCCTCCCCGCACAGAGGGAGGACAGGATGAAAAAACTTGAGGAAGCTCTAAAGTGACACTTGTGTAACACCTTTCCAGGCACTGATAGGTTACCAAGTGATGACACAGGTGCTTCTGAGGCTGCGGATGATCAGAGGAATAGTGGTGAAGGCCGGGGCCGCTTGACTGATGCCTTTTTAATTTTTTTTGTCCACGACGCCCAAGGACGTCAAATGTAGGCACCCATTGCCAGCGTCTTCACCGTATGGTGCAGGACTACCTAGGGGCAAGGGCAGACCTGGATACCTTTCCAGCAAATGATCCACTGGCTTACTGGGTGTTGAGATTGGATCACTGGCCAGAATTTAGCCAATATAATATGCAGCAACTAGGTTGCCCTTCATCCAGCGTGCTTTCTGAAAGGACGTTCAGTGCCGCTGGAGGTTTTATCATAGACAAAAGAATGCGTCTGTCCACCGACTCTGTAGACCGGCTGACATTTATAAAAATGAATCAGTCCTGGATCAGCAGCTATCACTCCCCTGATGCTGAATGCTGATTTAACTGAATAGATCGGGGATCTCTTCTGTGACGGGACGGCCGCCACTACACTGTAGCACAGTACAACAGTTCAAGTGTTTATTTATTTGTGTGTTATTAAAAGTTCGTTAGCCCTTATTTTTATAAGTACCTCAATATGATTTTCCCTGTTGTTCCCCTGTTCCCCGCTCATTCAGAGCCACGGAAAGTTCACCAGATGAGCTGGCACCGAGCCTCAAGACAAGGGCTGCACCCACCAGGGGGGCCCAAGGTGAACAAAGGGAAATTGGGCCATGGCTATAGGCAGTGGCAGAAACCACCCCGGGAGGGCTGAGGGCGGACCAGGGGAGAACAATGTCTTTTTTCCCCATAAATAAGGCTGTGTTCTCCATGAAAAATAAATCACTCATTTGAACCTTTACTCCTGCCTCGGCTAGTAAATGGGGATAACAGGGCTTTGGGAACTGGGACACTTCAAGGACCTCTCTACAGCGATGCAACCTCGGGGTATCCTACGAGCACCAGCGGCACCTCGCTACCACACTACCGACCTCCAGGTGTACTCGGCGCTGACGGCAGATCTACTCACCCCGAGTAGTGGGATCCGTCACATTGGCTGGCAGCCTGGTGGGATCGGCTGAGACCAGACAAGCAGGGGGAAATACAGCCACTGGCTTGACCCCGGTCTCAGCCACCGCAACACGCCGAGCATCCGGAGCAGCCGCCATCCGGGGGGAGATTCTGAGACCAGCCGAGCAGGGGGAAAAACAGCCGCTGGCTTGACCCTGGTCTCAGACACCCCAGGGTCCGAGAGGTGGACACCCCAAGTAACGGCCGTAACCCCGTATGGTCCAGCACTACGAGGGTCTGAAGCGCACGGTCCTTAAAGAATTGCTGAAAGCCAGAGGCAAGATCCCCGGGGGAAAACCGAAGGCGGTCATCATCAGCGAATTGATGGAGGACGACCGTGCTTGTATGGCTCCCTCCGAGGGCTCCGAGACCTCAGAATGGCGACGAGAGGTACAGTGGCGGCTGGCCCTGTATGGAACAGACCCCTCTGCCGACATCATCGGCAGGGTCTTGGCAGATACGGACAGACTCCGCCAAGCAGAAATGCAGCAACGGTCCGGTGGGTCTCTGACTCCCCAGGGCACCACCGGACCCCCCAAGCAAAAGATTCCCTTTGCTGCCTTCAAACTCTTCCCAGAGGGAAGCGAAGATATTGACGGCTTCCTGCAAGATTTTGAAAGACAATGTGCCCTGCAAGAGGTGGCGGCCCGAGATTGGGTACCTCTACTGGTGAGTAAGTTGACGGGCAGAGCGGCTGAAGCCTACCGGGCTGTGGCGGATGAGGACTGCATGGTGTACGAGCGGGTCAAGGAACACATGCTGGCCCGCTATGTGCTCACCCCCGAGGCGTATCGAGTCCGGTTCCGAGTTCTAAAGAAAGGGACCCATGACTCCTACACGGAATGGGGACACCGCATGCAACAGGCTGTCCGCAGCTGGATCCAGGGATGCCAAGCCACCCACCCAGACCAGATCATCCAACTGCTCTTGCTGGAGCAGTTCTATAACTATTCACCTCCAGAGGTCCGGGATTGGGTGCGAGACCGACGTCCCCTCACCCTGCCCGAAGCTACCCGCCTCGCTGATGAATACCAGGACGCCAGGCGAGTACCTCCTCCTGACATCTGGCCCACACCTCCCCGGTTCCATCCTGCACTCCAGCCTCGTACCGCACACACTGAGAGAGCACCCCAGCCACCGACAATCCACACCCCGGGTTCCTCGGACCGGTCCCCAGTACTATGGGTGCAACCAAATCGGACATATCCGGGACCGCTGTCCACTGACTGCCAACCGTCCTGCCCCGCATTGCCCAGCACACCCTCCGGGCAGAGCTACGGCATATTGTTGCCAACATGAGCCGGAGCCAGAACTCACAGCGTTTCTGGACGAAGACTGGGGCATCCTACATGAAGCAGACCCGATTCAAGCAGCTGCCCAAGATAACCGGCAGCACCATCGCCAAAAGGTCCGGGTGAATGGACGGAGTGCCAACGGCCTGCGGGACACTGGCGCAACCCTTACCCTGGCACAGCCCCACCTTATTACCCCGGCTGCCTCCACAGGCTACTCGGTGTCCGTCCGAGTCACCGGCCGCCATGTTTACCGGATCCCTACAGCCCGCATCCATCTCGATTGGGGCACGGATGCCCGGGACGTGGAAGTAGGGATCATGAAAGACCTACCAACTGAAGTACTACTCGGCAACGACCTTGGTCTGCTGACCTCTACTTTTGAGGACACCCACCCTGGCGGGGTATGCCCCGTCATCACCCGCCATCAAGCAAGAAAGGCTCTGCACAGACTCCGAGGGGACCGCGGTAAGTGAGACCAGCCCAACCCTTGGCCCCAACAATACTCCCTTCCTGACCTGGGATTCCCCAACAGACTTTGCCCAAGCCACCAGGGAAGATGTCACCCTTGCCCCTTACCGACAACAGGCTGGGCGGGAGCTGGGAGGGGTAGGGGAAGTGAGATTTGCCTGGGACCACGGGAAGTTGTATAGGACCTCCGGGGGAGCGAGGAGGGGAGTGGACCAGGTACCCCATAGGCAACTGGTAGTGCCGGGGAAATATCGGCGCAATCTGTTGAAGATTGGGCATGATATTCCCCTTGCAGGCCATCTGGGGCACAGGCGGACGCTGCACCGCCTGACTCCGAGCTTCTTCTGGCCCGGGTTATCCGGGGATGTTAGGGACTATTGCCGGACCTGTGAGGTATGCCAGCGGGTAGGTAAGAGGGGTGACACCCGGAAAGCTCTGGTCGCGAGCAATCTGGATAACAGATGCCTGCACGATAAGCGTCAACAATGTAGAGGAACCTCTGTGTTGCAGACTTAGTAGCCTGTGCGGTGCAAACACTGGCGACTGGCTGTTGGATGGAATATGCCACAGCATGGTCATTGGGTGATCGAAGTACTTGAGCATGGTACAAAATTGTTATCCGGTGGGCGTAGTCAGGGTTACCTAGCAGAGTTTCGGGATTGGAGAAGGCAGCGTAGTCAGGGTCACGTAGCAAAATGTCAGAATATAAAACGGAACCCGGTCCATGTCGTAAACGGAGGTCGGGATATACAAGGCAACCGTAATCCAGGTCCCAAGCAGGGTCGATATACAGTAGTTTAATAATACACTAATTAGAAGCTCGTCAGGAAAATACTCAAACAGAGACTCACCGTCCAGCATCTTCTTTTATACCTATCAGGGTATAACATCCCGACAATGTCAGAGCGCCCATCTACATATTTTTGAGTTACATAAGTTGTCGGCCAGCATATGCATGTGTACGCAGATCGAGTTACCAGTCAACGAGGGAATGGCCATTGCGGACGTCAAGAGGGGGGGACCCACAAAATAAGGGAAATGCGGGCTGCAATGCCGGCGTGGTCTGGAGTGGTGTTGTGGGAGGCTGAGCACCAGAAGCAAGCCCACAACTGGCTGTCGCAGAATGGGGAATGTTGCAGCTTTTCATTTTGATTAAATAGTTGTATAAATAAGAATATAAGGAGTCTCACTGTAAGAAAAATGAAAAAAAAAACATAGGGCAGAACTGCATATATAAATGAAACAGAAACCCCTGCTCATATAACATGCTCACAGGATATTAATGCAATAAGGGCACATCAATCAATATGCTCAGACGCTGTAATCCGCCTGTAGACCTGTGGTGTAGCTGGAAACCGCTGGTGAATCAGCTTTCAGAATCACTGAACACCATATAGGATGCAGGATACAACAAAAAGGCTGGATGAAATAAAAGTATTAAAATTTAATTTAATAGGACCTAAACGCCAACACGTTTCGTTACTTAAAAGTAACTTTCTCAAGGCAAAAAGTCCATTAAATTGTCATGTACTAGCTGGAACTCATTGGTTCAGATGCCGTTGTGTTTTTCTTTTGACATTGGTATGAAGGAGTATGTAATTATATCTCAGATGTGTATTCTGTGCAGACATAATTAAAAACAGTTACAGATGCTTTCATCAAGACGAACACACTGTGTACTGAATGCAGGGTAATAAAGTGTTTTTATATCTACTGGGAGTTAAAGAAGGAAGAATCATTTACCGACTGCTGCAGTTACAAAGAAATAAAGAGGATTAACTGGAACACTCATGATCTCCTCCAGAACAGGAACTTTTGAAGGAAGTCCAGATCTTAGTGAAATTTTTTCCTTATGTATGGTCGTCACCGTTCATTGAGAATGGAAGGGGGGTCTACACAATATCATTTGCTTAAGAATAGCTTTTTTGTCTATTATATCCAGTATGTGTAAAAGGGTTATCTTGCCCGTTTGGGAATATCTGCTACTTGGGTCCCAGGGCATGAAACATGACTTATTCAAGTGGGATTGAGGGTTGAACAGGTGGGTACCAAAAATGTGGATATCGTTACAAAACGGGCATATGTTTGGGCAGTTCTATAAACAATATTTCATGTTGGAATGTTGAGTGACACAAGAAGGCTACGCATTGTGTAGTTGAAGGTCATTTTGTACAGAACGTGTGCTGAGAAGTAGACATGTGCATTCGTTTTAGTACTAAAACGATTTAGTCCAAATTTTGGGATAATTTAGTTTTAGTATGACTCAAGAGATACGAAACTGCTCAGTACAAAAAACGAAAGAAACTAAAATAAAATGCACTACATTTTAGTTTCAGTCCTTTTTGTGATATTACATTGATGAGTGAAGGAGACCAGTAATGAACGCAACAACGCAAAGCTACAGAAAAGGTTTGTATGCATAATCCTTCCCGACCCCTACCTGAAAATCTGACAGTGATAAAGCTCCAGAATACTCACTCGCAGCACAGACAGCCAGCACAGGAGAGGAAACCTTTACTTAACCCTTGCATTTCTATGAGGCAGACAAGATGATAAAAGCAGCTGGAGAAGGAAAACATTCAAATAAATCACACTGAAAGCTAATGACAGAGGAGGGCTGGATAGTAAAAACCCCTTTATAACAAGCAGCACTGGGAGAAGAGAGGTACTTTATAAAACGTGTGTTATCTCCCCTCACGCTCTGCATAATAGGGGCTTAGGTCTGATACTTTTTATATTATCCAGGACTCAGGAGCACTATCCCCCTTTCCTCATCTATAATACACGTTTTATATAAAGTCCCTCTCCTCTCCCAGTGCTGCTTGTTTTTTTACGTCTGATACATTTAGTATCCAGCTCTCACAGTTACTCTGTCATTATGAGCCTTCAGTTTGATTTATTTGAATGTTTTCCCTAGATTTAAAGTGCTTTATTTTATTATAAAAATCAATTTGCACCAGTCATCTCTTCTCTGAGCTTTCAGACCAATTTACTACTAAAGAACTGAAAACGAATTTCTTTTCAACTAAATAAATTGCATTTTAGGACTAATCCATTAGTTCAAAACGAAATTTTGTGCTGTGCACATGTCTACTGAGAAGTAGGCTTTCATCAAGAACTGTAATTTGAGTTTAATTGGCCATGGAAATGACCCATTTCACAGATCGAGTGAGTGAGCTGCAAAAACATCATGGACACATGTTCCAAGCTGCAAATAATATACTGGGTGGAATGTGGAGGACATAAATGACCTAACAAATGTACATAGGTTTGTGGTGTTTTGGAGCAATCATCAAAGGCCTATTCTGTTGCTGGGTCATTTGATGGAGGGAAGGAACTTTGTTTTTTTTGGCGAAAAGTAGTACTACCACTTAGGGTAGCATGTAATGAATGTGTCATCTGAGAAATTTCAGCTTTTTCCAGAATGGCATTGCACTGGTAAGGGGGGTTCTGTGTTAAAACAGACCAAGGATGCAAAAAAGTGGGAAATTGCAAACTCCATTTGCATGTCCTTCCCAGAGTTCCTTGTTGCATATGGGGAATGTAGCACATGAACTCTGTAAAGCAGTTCTCTGAATTGCTGGGATGTGTAAATGACTTCCACAATTATAAACTTGATTATTGCTATGTGGAGGCTTTTAATCTCACTTTTTTCTCTCCACCATAATTATAATGAGTGTATATATATATATAATCTACAAAATGAGCTGTGGCCGCACTCGAGTTTACTTGAAAACAGTCAATGTTTTTTAAAAACAAACCAATGTTTCGGTTCTCACAGAGCCTTAAAAACGTATTATTTTTTTTTTTAAAAGATATAATAAACATTGATTGTTTTAAGTAAAATCGAGTGCGGCCACAGTTCTGTTTCGATATATGCAGTATATATATATATATATAGATATCATGTATAATGTTTCAAAAATGCAGGTTCCAAGATTTCTCACAAGCTGTAAAGATGGCGAAGCCTCAAATGACATGTTTTTCTGAGACGTGGGGTGACAAGTCACGTTGCTGACCTCTGTCCTAGAGGTTTAGTGACAGGCTGAGTGACAGGCAACAGAGGGTTGTGGAAAATGGAGTTTATTCGGCGCAAGGTCTTGTTACCAGTGGGGTACCTCAGGGGTCAGTACTTGGACCCATTCTCTTTAATATTTTTATTAGTGATATTGCAGAAGGTATTAATGGAAAAGTATGTCTTTTTGCTGATGACACAAAGATTTGCAACAGGGTTGACGTTCCTGGAGGGATCAGCCAAATGACAAATGATTTAGGTAAACTAAAAAAATGGTTGGAGCTGTGGCAATTGAGTTTTAATGTGGATAAGTGCAAGATAATGCACCTGGGACGTAAAAACCCAAGGGCTGAATATAGAATATTTGATACAGTCCTAAACTCAACATCTGAGGGTTGGGATTTAGGGGTTATTATTTCAGAGGATCTAAGGGTAAGTAGTCAATGTAATAGAGCAGCAGGAAATGCTGGCAGAATGCTTGGTTGTGTAGGGAGATGTATTAGCAGTAGGCAAAGGGAAGTGCTCATGCCACTGTACAGAGCACTGGTGAGACCTCACTTGGAGTACTGTGTGCAGTACTGGAGACCGTATCTCCAGAAGGATATAGACATCTTAGAGAGAGTTCAGAGAAGGGCTACTAAAATGGTGTACGGCTTGAAGGAGAAAAGTTACCAAGAAAGGCTTAATGATCTTAACATGTACAGCTTGGAAAAAAGACGAGACAGAGGAGATATGATAGAAACATTTAAATACGTAAAGGGAATCCACAAGGTAGAGGAAGGGAGTATATTTAAAAGGAAACAAAATAGCAAAACAAGAGGACATAGTCTTAGATTAGAGGGGCAAAGGTTTAAAAGTAACATCAGGAAGCATTATTTTACTGAGAGGGTGGTGGATACATGGAACAGTCTTCCAGTTGAAGTGGTAGAGGCCAAAACAGTAATTGAATTTAAGCAAGCATGGGATAGGCATAAGGCTATTCTAAACAAAAGATAAATCCAGGTAAAGTATCCATGTATTGGGCAGACTAGATGGGCCGAAAGGTTCTTATCTGCCGACATTTTTCTCTGTTTCTATGTTTCTATGTTTAGTAAATTGGTACAGTATCTGGGAAAAGCCTGCCGACACCCAGCGGCCAGACCACACAGTGATAAGTATGCGTATGTCCCCGTATAATCCCACTGCTGTGGAGCGCTGAAATAAAAATATTTAAATTTAGCAGGCAAAATATCTCAGCCTTAAAATCCGTAATCTAGGTATAAACCTCCCATAATCCATTTATTTTGAATCCCTTTGTAGATATACATCAGTAGTGTATAGCCTTTCACAGTTACATGTTACGAAAAAGCACATTTAACTATACGTATCTAAAAATTTGCAACAGTATGTCTAGATGTTCTGCTTTTTTTCTTTTCAATCTTTCCCCCCACCAAAATTGTGTATACAGGGTTATTCAGAGAGAGATGAAAACCAGGAGAATGTCAAAATAGCCGATTTGGAAAGTGAGATAAATGGGAGAATTTGTCTGGTTTGGCTATTTTGACCTAGAATTTTCACTTCTCCAGTCATTCTCCTGGTTTTCACCTCTCTTTGAATAACCCTGATCTTTTCAATTAGTTTTGAAGACTTGTAAATAATTGTAAAAGAAAAAAATACTCACATTAACACTTCTGCTCTTCTCCTGCTGCCACAGATCCATATAAATTATCATTTTCTGAAATATATTTTTATGGTATAAACTCTTACATCTCAAATATTCTGACAATTTTTGTTTTAATAAACACCCCAACTGGTTTATCAGAGCTAATGTAACCCTGAAAAATTCTTACATATCTTCAATGGCAAAACTTACATCTCTGTGTGCCACCATCATTATTATTATTATTCTTTATTTATAAAGCGCCAGCATATTCCGCAGCGCTGTACAATAAGCACAGTATAGACAGGGTTACATCCGCCGCTTCTGCATGGTGGTGGGAGTGTCATGGTCTGGGGCTGCATGAGTGCTGCGGGCACTGGGGAACTACAGTTCATTGAGGGAACATGAATGCCAACATGTATTGTGACATGCTGAAGCAGAGCATGATCCCCTCCCTTCGGAGACTGGGCCGCAGGGCAGTATTGCAACATGATAACAACCCCAAACACACCTTCAAGATGGTACTGCCTTGCTAAAGTAGCTGAGGGTAAAGGTGATGGACCGGCCAAGCATGTCTCCAGACCTAAACCCTATTGAGCATCTGTGGGGCATCCTCAAATGGAAGGTGGAGGAGCGCAAGGTCTCTAACATCCACCAGCTCCATGATGTCATCAATAAAGTATGGTAGAGGACTCCAGTGGCAACCTGTGAATCTCCGGTGAACTCCATGTTCAAGAGGCTTAAGGAAGTGCTGGAAAATAATGGTGGCCACACAAAATATTGACACTTTGGGCCCAATTTGCACAATTTCACTTAGGGGTGTACTCACTTTTGTTGGCAGCGGTTTAGACATTAATGGCTGAGTGTTGAGGTATTTTGAGGGGACAGAAAATTTACACTGTTAAACAAGCTGTACACTCACTACTTTACATTGTAGCAAAGTGTCATTTCTTCAGTGTTGTCACATGAAAATAATCTATACTATAAAAGAGTAAGCTAAAAACTGTCCGTCGCCAAAACCCTACTGCGCATGCGCGACGGACATTTGAAAGCGGCCGTTAAAACACACAGGTAGCTGCGCGTGCCGGCCGCGTGAAAAAAAAAAAAAAAACGGCACGAGCCGCGCGCAGCTACCCGTGTGTTTACACGGCCAGATGCCCCGATCCTCCAGCGGTGACCGTCCTCCGGCTGCCGGCGGGCCTCCAGGCTCAGGCGAGCCCCCGGCTCGGTTTGGGCCTACAGGCCCAGCCGAGCCGGGGACTCGCCTAAGCCTAGAGGCCCGCCGAGCACCCAGCGGCAGCCGGAGAAGGTCACCGCTGGAGGATCGGGGCCGAAGTTCCCAAAAAATACACCCCAAAATCGGCCCTGAGCTCCAGCGGAGACCTCCTCCGGCTGCCGCTGGCTGCTCGGCGGGCCTCTAGGCTCAGGCGAGCCCCCGGCTCGGTTTGGGCCTACAGGCCCAGCCGAGCCGGGGACTCGCCTAAGCCTAGAGGCCCGCCGAGCACCCAGCGGCAGCCGGAGAAGGTCACCGCTGGAGGATCGGGGCCGAAGTTCCCAAAAAATACACCCCAAAATCGGCCCTGAGCTCCAGCGGAGACCTCCTCCGGCTGCCGCTGGCTGCTCGGCGGGCCTCTAGGCTTAGGCGAGCCCCCGGCTCGGTTTGGGCCTACAGGCCCAGCCGAGCTGGGGACTCGCCTAAGCCTAGAGGCCCGCCGAGCACCCAGCGGCAGCCGGAGAAGGTCACCGCTGGAGGATCGGGCGCGAAGTTCCCAAAAAATACACCCCAAAATCGGCCCTGAGCTCCAACGGAGACCTCCTCCGGCTGCCGCTGGCTGCTCGGCGGGCTCTAGGCTCAGGCGAGCCCCCGGCTCGGTTTGGGCCTACAGGCCCAGCCGAGCCGGGGACTCGCCTAAGCCTAGAGGCCCGCCGAGCACCCAGCGGCAGCCGGAGAAGGTCACCGCTGGAGGATCGGGGCCGAAGTTCCCAAAAAATACACCCCAAAATCGGCCCTGAGCTCCAGCGGAGACCTCCTCCGGCTGCCGCTGGCTGCTCGGCGGGCCTCTAGGCTTAGGCGAGCCCCCGGCTCGGTTTGGGCCTACAGGCCCAGCCGAGCCGGGGACTCGCCTAAGCCTAGAGGCCCGCCGAGCACCCAGCGGCAGCCGGAGAAGGTCACCGCTGGAGGATCGGGGCCGAAGTTCCCAAAAAATACACCCCAAAATCGGCCCTGAGCTCCAGCGGAGACCTCCTCCGGCTGCCGCTGGCTGCTCGGCGGGCCTCTAGGCTTAGGCGAGCCCCCGGCTCGGTTTGGGCCTACAGGCCCAGCCGAGCCGGGGACTCGCCTAAGCCTAGAGCCCGCCGAGCACCCAGCGGCAGCCGGAGAAGGTCACCGCTGGAGGATCGGGGCCGAAGTTCCCAAAAAAATACATCCCAAAATCGGCCCTGAGCTCCAGCGGAGACCTCCTCGGCTGCCGCTGGCTGCTCGGCGGACCTCCAGGCTCAGGCGAGCCCCCGGCTCGGTTTGGGCCTACAGGCCCAGCCGAGCCGGGGACTCGCCTAAGCCTAGAGGCCCGCCGAGCACCCAGCGGCAGCCGGAGGAGGTCACCGCAGGAGGATCGGAGGCGAGGTTCCCAAAACATACTCCCGTAAATCGGCCCTGAGCTCCAGCGGTGACCTCCTCCGGCTGCTCGGCGGCCTGTAGGCCTCGGCAACCCCCGGCTCGGTTTTTACGGGAGTATGTTTTGGGAACCTCGCCTCCGATCCTCCTGCGGTGACCTCCTCCGGCTGCCGCTGGGTGCTCGGCAGGCCTCTAGGCTTAGGCGAGTCCCCGGCTCGGCTGGGCCTGTAGGCCCAAACCGAGCCGGGGACTCGCCTAAGCCTAGAGGCCCGCCGAGCAGCCAGCGGCAGCCAGAGAAGGTCACCGCTGGAGGATCGGGGCCGAAGTTCCCAAAAAATACACCCCAAAATCGGCCCTGAGCTCCAGCGGAGACCTCCTCCGGCTGCCGCTGGCTGCTCGGCGGGCCTCTAGGCTTAGGCGAGCCCCCGGCTCGGTTTGGGCCTACAGGCCCAGCCGAGCCGGGGACTCACCTAAGCCTAGAGGCCCGCCGAGCTGCCAGCGGCAGCCGGAGGAGGTCACCGCTGGGGATCAGGGCCGAGGTTCCCAAAACATACTCACCGACATCGGCCCTCCTACGATGGCGGTCCCGCTTGCAGCATCCTCTCTCTCTCCGTTGTTCGCCAGAATGACGTCACGAAAGCCTTTGACCCCGGGGGTCAAAGGCTTCCGTGACGTCATCCCGGCGACCAACGGAGAGAGAGAGAGGACGCTGGAAGCGGGACCGCCATCGCTGGAGGGCCGATGTGGGTGAGTATATCCACGAGCTGGGGGCCATATCCACGAGCTGGGGGCCATATCCACGAGTGGGGGGCCATATCCACGAGCGGGGGGGCCATATCCACGAGTGGGGGGGCCAATATCCACGAGCTGGGGGGCCGTATCCACGAGTTGGGGCAGTATCCACGTGCTGGGGCAGTATCCACGAGCTGGGGCAGTATCCACGTGCTGGGGCGATATCCACGTGCTGGGGCAGTATCCACGTGCTGGGGCAGTATCCACGTGCTGGGGCAGTATCCACGAGCTGGGGGCACTATCCACGAGCTGGGGCAGTATCCACGAGCTGGGGCGATATCCACGAGCTGGGGCGATATCCACGTGCTGGGGCGATATCCACGTGCTGGGGCAGTATCCACGTGCTAGGGCAGTATCCACGAGCTGGGGCAGTATCCACGAGCTGGGGCAATATCCACGTGCTGGGGCAATATCCACCTGCTGGGGCAATATCCACGTGCTGGGGCAGTATCCACGAGCTGGGGCAGTATCCACGAGCTGGGGCAGTATCCACGTGCTTGGGCAGTATCCACGTGCTGGGGCAATATCCACGAGCTTGGGCAGTATCCACGAGCTGGGGCAGTATCCACGAGCTGGGGCAATATCCACGTGCTGGGGCAGTATCCACGTGCTGGGGCAGTATCCATCCACGTGCTGGGGCAGTATCCATCCACGTGCTGGGGCAGTATCCACGTGCTGGGGCAGTATCCACATGCTGGGGCAATATCCACGACCTGGGGCAGTATCCACGAGCTGGGGCAGTATCCACGAGCTGGGGCAATATCCACGTGCTGGGGCAGTATCCACGTGCTGGGGCAGTATCCACGTGCTGGGGCAATATCCACGTGCTGGGGCAATATCCACGTGCTGGGGCAATATCCACTTGCTGGTGCAATATCCACGTGCTGGGGCAGTATCCAGGAGCTGGGGCAGTATCCACGAGCTGGGGCAGTATCCACGAGCTGGGGCAATATCCACGTGCTGGGGCAGTATCCATCCACGTGCTGGGGCAATATCCACGTGCTAGGGCAGTATCCACGAGCTGGGGCAGTATCCACGAGCTGGGGCAATATCCACGTGCTGCGGCAATATCCACGTGCTGGGGCAATATCCACGTGCTGGGGCAATATCCACATGCTGGGGCAGTATCCACGTGCTGGGGCAATATCCACGAGCTGGGGCAGTATCCACGAGCTGGGGCAGTATCCATGAGCAGGGGCAGTATATCCACAATAGACTGCCCTCTGGGCAGGCTTTACAACTAGTATAATATAAAATATTAAAATATTTATTATAAATATTTATTATTTAATTTGAGGGGTGTACTCGCTTCTCCTCCCTTATTAGCAGGTACATACCACTTTGCTCTGCCAATGATCTGATGTTATCAGCTCCTCGTATCCGAACCCCCAACTCCCGCCTTCAAGACTTCTGCCGAGCTGCCCCCTTTCTATGGAACTCCCTGCCTGCACCATCAGACTCTCCCTGTCTCTCCAGTCCTTCAAGACGACGCTGAAAACCCATTACTTTAGAGAAGCCTATTGGCTCACTCCATGATCCCCCATTGTTCATCTCTTGCTCCTTCTTCCCACACTGCCCACAAACACCCTGTTACTTCTTGTACTCTATCCCCCCTCGTTTTCAGGGTCATTCAAAGAGAATTGAAAAGTCACCACACGTTCGGTGACATTTCGTACCCTGTAATTCAGTGCGATTCGGCGATCCTAGTTAGCCAACCCTGCACCACAGGGCTGCTATACTGCAGGGAAAAGCCACGCAAACCCGCCGAACACTCACTGCAAAACCCGCCGAACACTCATCAAACACCCACAGAAACAGCTGGATTAACCCCGATGAAACCCGACTAGCTGCCGATCACAGCGCAGAGCAGCCGCCGGAAAAACCCGACACAGGCGAATGAGGTGAAAAGGCGCGTTATAAATGCTTGTAACTATAACTTCCGTGAGATACTGTACATCAAAATTTATTTTACAGGTATTCATTGTACCAATATGTGCAGTTGCTAGACCCTTATCAGCTTGGGAGTACGTATGTGAAATCAATAAGTATACGTATCTTAATAGTGCTCCTTCAGATGGTTCCTCCTTTCCATCCACACAGCAAACCGTATCAAAAAAAGTTAAAGGTGCACTATAAAAAACATAGAAGCAACCTAGCGTTATACTGTAAGGGCTCTATTACATTCTTCGCGCAAAAACGCATTAACGCGAGGGGAATAACCCTTCGCGCTGACTGTCAAATTACGACGTTTGCGCACAAAATGCGCGTTAACGTCTAACGCGAGTTACCCTGCGTGAGCGAAAGTTCGTGCACGCATCCCATACTTAACATTGTGAGCGCAAATGCGTTTGTGTGCTGGTATACGGCTGGTATTACAATAGATGCGCAACTTTTTACGAGCGACGTTTGCGCGCATAATTTTAACGTCTTTTAAAAGCTGTTGGTAACCGCGAATCTGAACGTCCTGGCTGAAACCAAATACACCAGCACGAAAAAAAATACAGCACAGTATAGTTACACATTCTACACATACCCAAACAATAAAATAGAGAGGTTGTGCGTGTTTTTATTATTGCTGCAGCATATATACTCAGATTGATTTTGGCAGGCGCAAAAATTGAACGGAAGACAATTGTGGTTCTTAATTCTGATTGGCTGAATCGCGTGAAAAAACAGTATGCACACCGATTTCTGCGCGCAGCGTTAATTCGCGCTAGTTTTTGCGTGTCTTTTTTACACGCGATATTTTTTGACGGATGAAAAAATGCGCTCGGATTGTAATACCTGCGTTAATTTACGCGCGTTAACGTTTAACGGCGCGCGAAAAAAAAATTGCGCTGCACGTACGAGTTTGCGCGGAGAATGTAATAGAGCCCTAAGTGTTTACAGTATAACGCTGTGTTGCTTCTAGGTTTTTTTATAGTGCACCTTTAACTTTTTTTGATAAGGTATTTATTGTAAAAATATACACACATTCCTGCACTTCGAGTAAATCATACACAGTATGTTTTTCTCTCCTGGGTCTGTCACACTTTTCACTATTTAATGATTTTTTTAATCCATGCTCAATTCAATTCCCTAACGGTCACATGTTATGGTTTATTATAGTAGGGAAATTGCAATTCCCTGTCGCTCAAACGCCGAATGACTCAGAGCTCTATTGTTTATTCTGGCCTAGATTTCTCACATGGTTAAAATGTTGTCTCAAGTGAGAAAATCCTTAATCCTATGTCAAAGCCTGAAAAACCCTTTGCTTCCTAAATCAGTCACGCGGAATAACGTATTATTGGATTAAATGGGTTTTCACACTCAAGATTATACCTATTTAATAAGAAATAGGCTTTTTTAGGTGGTTATATTAAGATTTGTTTAGTTATAACACAATTTCTAAAACCAATTTAAGTGGCAGTGGGTCAAAACGCAGACTTGATCTCACACTTAAAATTAAAATAATAGGCATACGAATCCTCGCATACATGTCTGTTTATCAGTATGTTCCCTTCTGTGTGGGCAATGGCGCAGTTTCGTTTTTTCCTTACAGATATCCCCCTATACCAGACAACTTACAGGGTAATTCAAAGAGCTCCGAATTGCTTGAGAAAGGTAACCGAACGCTGAAAATCAGCGTTCGGTTGCTTTTCTTGGCCATTCGGCTATCCAGAGAGCAGGCAATTTGCCAAATCCTGGCGAATTGCCTGCACATACAGTGCCTGTTCGGTGCCTGTTCGAGGGCAGTGAAAACCCCATGAAAAAGCACTGCTTCGGCTGTTCAGAGAACACAAACCAGCAGTGAAAGGTTCCCGAATTGCCCTGCCATTCGGTGGTTTAATTCGGCAGGTTTATTCAGGAGAATCCCATAGACTTCAATGTTAACAATATTCCTGTTTTAATTAAATATCTAATAAACCGTTCATTATAAAGAGACTCTTTACTGCAGAATTTTATCTATAGATTTTTTCAGATATTTTAAGCATTTTTAATTTTTTTTTTTTTTTTAAGTTTACTTATTTTTTTCTGTAACAGCCCTTTTTATTATCATTCCCTGGACCTCATATGTAAATTTCAGACATTTTCGCTCAGTAGTTTCTTTGCAAACAGCGTTTCAGTTTTCAAACATTCATGCAAACGGTTTTTCTAATTTATTCACTGCACTCTGTCTGCGGTCTCGACTTTTTCCGGAGGCTTCGCTGCGTGTGATCGGCTCCTGCTCGGGTTTTTCCGTGGTTTTCGGCAGGTTAATCCAGATGTTTTTGCGGGTTTTCGGCGGGTTTTCGGCGTGCATTCGCCGGGTTTTGCGGTTCGTTTTCGTCAGGTTTGCGGCGGCCTTTCCCTGCAATTCGGGGGCCCTGTGGTGCTTGCTGAATACACCGCAGGGTCACCGAAATGGGATCGGCAAAAGGAACCGAATTGAAGAGAACGAAAAGTCACCGAACGTGCGGTGACTTTTCGAATCTCTTTGAATTACCCTGTATACCTCCCTGGAGATAACCCCGAGTGTGGTTCAAGGTTAATTTTTAGTTCCAAAAGCGGTAACCCCAAGCGACATTCGGGATTGTACACAGTGTTGTCACAAGGGGGGGTGGGGGTGTGGCCCGCACCGGGTGACACCACCCCCTAGGGTGACACCCTAAAAAAAGGTTTTTTTTCTTTTTACTCAAAAATATTTTACCAGGAAGAATACATTGGAGAATTCTCTCATTTTCAAGTATGTCTTGGGTAAGCAAGGCCTAGGCTGGCACTTTCCAGGGAGCGGCAAAAAAAAACAACACAAAGAGGATATTCACAGAGCACCGAAATGACGCAGACAATTCAGTGTTCTGTTGGTCCCCGCACTTTGGAGAATCAAATTTTCCCGGTGAATTCACCACAGGGTCCCTGAAGTGCAGGGAACCAGCCACCGAAAGCCACCGCAAACCTGTCGCCTGCTATTTTAAAAAAACTACTGAATGGAAATGTATGGAATTAACATATTAGATCCTATGAATTGTAATAGAAAGGTCTGTTACAGAAAAAAAAGAAAAAACGCTATTCGAAAACTTTCACTGCCTTCAAACAGGCACCGTACTTGCTGGCAGTTCGCCAAAATTTGTGTATGAGCATATGAGAGAGCTCCACAGCAATAAACCTCACAGTAATGTGCACTGTGTATTATGAGCATTCAGTGTTAAATGGGAGTACTGATTTATGAGTAGTTAAAAAAAAAAACGTAAAACTCGGGGGGGTGACACCATAAGTTACCGCACCGGGTGACACCAACCCTAGTGACGCCACTGATTGTACATACAGTACCTTGTCCCTGCGTTCCCTCAATGTCCTCCCGCTGTGTCCTCCGGCCGATCACGGCATCCTGCTTCCAGGTTCCTTTCCATTCATTTTTAAAAGAATTTAACAATTTCACATAAAAGAATATGTCCTAATCAGACCGCCAGGGAGGTTCAAAGGTGAACTTTGGCAATGGTTTATTCACATTTCAATGTGAGCGTCCTAATATAGCAGAAATCGAAATATAAATATGGGGATCTTGTAGACAGAGGGAATTCATATATTCTACTATAGAAACTCTTAATTTTATCACGATTCATTACAGCGTAATTAAAAAAAATCATGAAAAAATAAACAATATAGGAATCGGAAAATATTTTTTTTTAAAACTGGTGATATTTATTAAGCAAATGGTTTGTTGTTGTTTTGAATATCTGTGAGCCTATAACAGTTTTGCTTTAAGAAAACACTGTATACAATATATTGTTTAACATCTAAAGCGTTTTGGGTTGCATTGACAAACTCGTGCAGACCAGATCTTTGCAAATCTGATGGGATATCACCCAGCAAGTTGGCGAATGGGAACTACCACTTTGACCTCAATTATAATATATATATATATATATATCAGCCAAGAAGGCAGCACTCTTATCCCCTACAAAGCATAATGGACGGGTACCTCTTGAGATAATTGGACACAACACATGATTGAAGCCGCTTCTATTGCCCCACCATTCCCGAACCACTGGCACTAATGATCCTGCTATCTAGTAAAATTCCCCTTGTCTTCTTCAAACCCAATCCCTCTAGATTGTAAGCTCCTATGAGCAGGGCCCTATACACCTTGGGCTCTATTACATTCTGCGTGCAAAAACGCACGCGCAGTGTGTTTTTATTGCGAGAAGCGTTAAACGTTAACGCGCAAAAAATAACGGTGGTATTACAATCTGCGCATTTTTCATCCGTCAAAAAATAACGCGCGTAAAAAAGACACGCAAAAACGCGCGCGCATTAACGTTGCGCGCAGAAATCGGTGTGCGGACTGTTTTGTCACACGATTCAGCCAATAAGAATTAAGAACCTTAATTGTCTCCCATTAATTTTTTGCGTCTGTAAAAATCAATCTGAGTATATATGCTGCATCAATAAAAAAAACACGCACAACTTCTCAATTTTATTGTTTGGTTAAGCGTAGAATGTGTAACTATACTGTGCTGTGTATTTTGTTTTTGGGCTGGTGTATTTGGTTTCGGCCAGGACGTTCAGATTTGCCGTTAGCACCAGCTTTTAAAAGACGTTAAAATTATGCGCGCAAACGCTGTCCATTAAATTTGCGCATCAATTGTAATATCATCCGCGTACCAGCGCACAAACGCATTTGCGCTCACAATGTTAAGTAAAGGACGCGCAACGTACATTACTCTCGCGCAGGGTTCGCGCAGGTTCACCAGCGGTAGACGTTAACGCACAATTTTTGTGCGGACATTGTAATACGACGTTCTGCGCAAAGGGTTTTGCCCCTTGCGTTAATGCGTTTTTGCGCCAGCGCAAAAGTTTGCACGAAGATTGTAATAGGGTCCCTTGTGTTTCTATCATATGTTCGTTCCCTTTGGTTACTGTAAAGCGCTGCAGAAACTGTTGGCGCCATATAAACGATGACAGTAATAATCCAAGGGGAGAACACTGCAGGCAAAACAAACCAAGGGGAGGGCATGCCAGTTGATATATATATACATAGTTATAATATGTACTTGTATAAATGTTCCGTGAGTAGTGGACTGGGCGTGTGTGACATCATATAATATCAAGCAAATCTTTATTGAAGTCCATGTGTTGTTCCTCTTGCTATATCGTATTTATTCGTTGATTGAGCACTGGGCAGGTATAGTTAAACATGTTCACTCAACTGCTGTACAGGGATAAGGATCAGGGGTTTTATAATGACTGAAAATCCCTGAACAGTACAGATACAAGGTGTTACTGTAATTTCCATACACAGGCATTATGTCACATACAGATATTATTTTTATATTCTATTGGTATTTTTTGGAAGCTGCATTGCTAATAATCTCATTATGATCAATACAAACCCCCTAAGCAGGAGATCTGAACATTTATTATCTATCTTTATCACATATACTGTATTTGACACAAAGGCTATTTCTGCCTGTATACTGATAATGCAGACCGTGGCAAAAATTGTGCAAGACAAAGGACACCATACAGAGTTCCATATTTTTATTCCAACAATTTTCCTGTAAAGGATTTTTAACTAACTCAGAATTTCTGTGCAAAATATCTATTTTACCTTATATTTAAGTGTTAACTCAGCATCCCATGTCAAGTAGATGTTATGATAAAACCCTTTTTTTCCATAAAAAAAACTCTTGGCAGCGAAAGGGTTACGAGATTATGTTATAATCTTTATTGTGTTAAATCAACATTTCAATGTAAACAGGACTTCTTATCAAGACAGAGTCACCCGAAATGTATATGAGCTCTGCAATGATTGCACCTAGTGAGTATAGAAGTCTTGTGCGGGATCCTAGGCTGTGTGTGTGTTTGTTATGTGTATAAATTATATACAGTTGTGTTCAAAATTATTCAATCCCCAATGCTGTAAAGGGTTTTAGGGAATTTAGTGTACATTTGTAATTGTATTCAGAATGAAATCCTACAAGGACTTTTTAAAGAACCATATGCAACTAAAATGACATCAATTGGTTTTGTAATACAGTAGTAAATGTTTCTTTTGTGAATTCTTCATTGACACAATTATTCAACCCCTTAAAGACTACCACTCTGAAGAACAGAGGTTCATTCAAGTGTTTTCAATCAGGTATTGAAAACACCTGTGGATGTCACGGAGCAGCAATAAAGCATAATAAGCACTAATTAGGCAGCTTTAAAATGACTGTGATACTCAGCTCCTTCTAGACATTTACTGGTGTGGTTACAAACATGGTGAAGTCAAGAGAATGGTCCAGGAAGACAAGAGAAGAGGTGATTACTCTTCACAGGAAGGGCAATGGCTATAAGAAGATTGCAAAGATGTTAAACATACCAAGAGAGACCATAGGAAGCATCATTCGCAAATTCAAGGCAAAGGGCACTGTTGAAACGCTACCTGGTCGTGGCAGAAAGAAGATGCTGACTTCGACTGCTGTGCGCTACCTGAAGCGTAGAGTGGAGAAAAGTCCCCGTGTGACTGCTGAGGAACTGAGAAAAGATTTGTCAGATGTGGGTACTGAAGTTTCAGCTCAGACAATACGGCGCACACTGCGTAATGAAGGCCTCCATGCCAGAACTCCCAGGCGCACCCCCTTGCTGTCTCCAAAGAATAAGAAGAGTCGACTGCAGTATGCCAAAAGTCATGTGGACAAACCACAGAAGTTTTGGGATAGTGTTCTGTGGACTGATGAAACAAAATTAGAACTGTTTGGGCCCATGGATCAACGCTATGTTTGGAGGAGGATAACAAGGTCTATGAAGAAAAGAACACCTTGCCTACTGTGAAGCATGGTGGGGGGTCAATCATGCTTTGGGGCTGTTTTGCTTCTGCAGGTACAGGGAAGCTTCAGCGTGTGCAAGGTACCATGAATTCTCTCCAGTACCAGGAGATATTGGATGACAATGTGATGCAGTCCGTCACAAACCTGAGGCTTGGGAGACGTTGGACCTTTCAACAGGACAATGATCCCAAGCATACCTCCAAGTCCACTAGAGCATGGTTGCAGATTAAAGGCTGGAACATTTTGGAGTGGCCATCGCAGTCACCTGACTTAAATCCGATTGAGAACCTCTGGTGGGACTTAAAGAAAGCAGTTGCAGTGCGCAAGCCTAAGAATGTGACTGAAATGGAGGCTTTTGCCCATGACGAATGGGCGAAGATACCCGTAGATCGCTGCAAGACACTTGTGTCAAGCTATGCTTCACGTTTAAAAGCTGTTATAACTGTAAAAGGATGTTGTACTAAGTACTAAGATTGAATGTCACTTGGGGGTTGAATAAAACTGATAATGATGTGAGCACAGAAAAGACATTTGTGGTTATTTCATTATAAATGTTATGTTATATTTGTCTGACCTACACGTGCCTCTTTGATTTAATTGTAAGCAAGATGACTGAATGATCAAAATCAATGTCAAACTGGCCAAAACACTCAATTTCAGTGGGGGTTGAATAATTTTGAACACAACTGTATATATAGGGATGTGCATGTCTGAAAAAATTGTTTTGTTTAGTTTCGTTCTGTTACATTTTTAAATCATTTAGTTTTCGGAACTTCGTAACTAATTTCGTTTCGTGTTTCGTTTCGGATCAATTTGAAATTTCGAATCGATTTGAAAATTCGAATCGATTCGAATTTCATATATCAATTCACTAGTTGATATCAATTCGAATTTTGGATCACTAGATAAAACCCCAATTAATCAAATTTTGCTGTTAAAAAGATAGGGTTAAATTTTAAGCTGTGTCACAGATTTAGTATTTGAGTCAAATTAAACAGTGAAACAAAATTAATTTGTTTCATAAAGTCCTTTGCTGACTATTACTCGTATGATAAGTTAAGATCAATTTGATAGTTGATGTCAATTCGATAGTTCATTTCAAATTCAATATCAATAGTTGATATCAGCTATTAAAATTTTTCTTTTATGATGATAACACAGTGTAAAACGAAATACATTCGTTATATACCGCTTCAAATTTGTATCGTATCGATTCGTTATTCGGAAGTACTTCTGAATACGAATTATCAAATTTCGTTCCGAATTCCGAATTTTTCCGAAATTAATGCACATCTCAAATATATATATATATATATATATATATATATATATATATAAATCGATGATATCCTGCAACACAGAAACTCGATTATAAATTACAAGAAAATTTATTAGTTGATGTTTCAGGTTTTGAAAAAGTCCTTCGGGACTGAAACGTCGACTAATACATTTTCTCGTGATTTATAATTGAGTCTCTGTATTGTGGGACATCATGGATTTTTTTGTGTCAGTGCGCCAGGTACCAGCACCGGAGCAGTGATTAGAGCAGAAGAAGGTTGCAGAGGTGGTGGTTGTGTATATATTTATTTATATATTATACACTTATCAATCCTGCCTGCTGTTTGTGCTTCTGGAAATATAGCGGGCTGTTATTTATTCTTTTAAATTTGTGTTGCAGATTTACAAGAATTCATAGCAGTCTGCTATGTTTTCTGCATAATATATTGCATATAAACCATTCAATGCCCGACGCGCTTTACATGCTAAGTATTGAATCCAATCAGAGCCAGATTTTCTCGGTGACACTTTGCTCTGAGTGCACAAGGAAATCTTGTAATTAGAGTTCCCACTTCATATTTTGTTGATGACATTTTAATTGCCAAAATACTTTGGATTACCCAAATGAAAAGATATTCTTTCATTTTAGAAGAGTTTGCTTCTAATCAGGAATCCCGGTTTATTCTGCATACAGGCAGTGCTTCCCTATAATTTGCATTTCATGAGGTTTTAAAGGGTTGTCTAGAATCGTTCCTTTTATATGCTTTTCTTACATTAGCAGTAAGCACCTGTACAATAGTTACAGTTTCTTATTTAACAATACCATTGAGTACCGATAGAAAAAATAGTAAAGCACCTCTTCGCTAACCAGGAGGCAAGTGGACTTCCGCGCCACAAGACGCCATAGCATGACCTGCGACTTTCTGGCCCTCCTCCCTTCCCAGCGGTCTGATCACCATCATTGGCTGCCGGGGGTCTGTCTGGTTGCTAGTCAGACCCCCAGCTAGCGTTCATACTGCTGGAGACCATCTAAGGATCGGAGGGTCTATAAGTCATCCTAAAATACTCTGCATCAAGTTCGTCCGTGAGAATCGTGACATATGCTCCCACTAATATTTACCTTTAGCGTATCCCTGTTACCAACTAAAAGATACATTTCATTCCACCCAGTCGCCGAAATAAAGTTTCATTTCAGTTGCTGTTCGGCCACTTTTTTAATCAGGATAATTAAATAAGGACATGCCAGCATTTCAATTTCCAATATATATTTAGCTTGATTATTGGCTGGGCGCCGATACTCTTTAATGGACATTTCGACTTAGCGATTTACTTTATTGGTAAGCTGATTTTCGGAAATATGTCAAGTGCTGAAAGGGATTGATAAATAGATTTTCTGGCAGGGAATCCTCAATTATCCATTGGCTTTACAACTTGGCATGGTATTTTTCAAAAATCGGGTGATGCTTTTACGGGCATTATACTGGCCAGCTTTTACTTGGAACAGCATCATTTTTCAATTTCTGTCTATGTCTAAATTATTTTAATTGAATGTGTTGATTTTTTAATTAAACTAATATTGGTTAAAACTCTGCAATATATATATATATTTCTCGAAGAACCACCTGAAAGAATTAAAGCGAGCTTTACGGTGGAAAAAGGGTATTAAGGGTCTATTCAAACAAAGGTGAAACTCAGGAGAATGACTGAAGAAGTGAAAATTCTAGGTCAAAATAGCCAAACCAGAAATATTCTCCCATTTGGTCTAGATTGTTCTCTTCTGCCAATTCTCCTGAGTTTCACCTTTCTCTGAATAACCCTTAAGTCTATTTTGACAATTGACGATGTGTTGATTAAATGCTATTATATCATTTTCAAGTATTTTGCTTATTGAGGGATTTTGTCCTCAAGATCTCCAGCTCTACCTTCTTGAGGTGGTCATAGTAACTCCTGGAGGATCTTTAATTTCATATTTTCGGCATTTAGGTTGGAGAAGGATTGTTTGCTGTTTGTGACTGAATTCAACCTTTTTTTTGTAATAGTTTTACAGAAAAGACTATTAAGGGAAAACTAACAGGGTAATTCAAAGAGATTTGAAAAGTCACCGCACGTTCGGTGACTTTTCGTTCTCTTCAATTCGGTTCCTTTTGCCGATCCCATTTCGGTGACCCTGCGGTGTATTCAGTAAGTACCACAGGGCCCCCGAAATGCAGGGAAAAGCTGCCGCAAACCTGACGAAAACTAACCGCAAAACCCAGCGAATGCACGCCGAAAACCCGCAAAAACATCTGGATTAACCCACCGAACACCACGGAAAAACCCGAGCAGGAGCCAATCGCAGCCGCCGGAAAAAGCTGAGACCAGAAGAGGCAGTGAATAAATTAGGAAAACAGTTGGCATGAATGATTGAAAAGTGAAACGCTGTTTGCGAAGGAAATGTCTGAAATTTACATATGAGATCCAGGGAATGATAATAAAGAGGGCCGTTACAGAAAAAATAAGTAAACTTAATTTTTTTTTTTAAAAAAATCGGACTTTTAAAAAAAAAAATAATCCAGAAAAATGCTTAAAAGATCCTAAAAAAATCTATAAATAAAGAGACTCTTTACTGCAGAATTTTATAATGAACGGTTTATTAGATATTGAATTAAAACGGGAATATTTTTAACATTGAAGCCTATGGGATTCTCCTGAATAAACCTGTCGAATGAAACCACCGAATGGCAGGGCATTTTGGGAACCTTTCACTGCTGGTTTTTGTTCTCTGAATAGCCGAAGCAGTGCTTTTCATGGGGATTTCACTGCCCTCGAACAGGCACCGAACAGGCACCGTATGTGCAGGCAATTCGCCAGGATTTGGCTAATTGTCTGCTCTCTGGATAGTCGAATGGCCAAGAAAGGTAACCGAACGCAGATTTTCAGCATTCGGTTACCTTTCTAAAGCAATTCGGATCTCTTTGAATAACCCTGTAAACTTAACTCATTTTTAATATATTAGAACTGGGTGAGGCTGAACTCAAACCTTAACATGTGGTTTTTATACATACTTGAAAACGAGAGAAATCTCAATGTAACCTTCCTGGTAAAATCCTTTCTCAAAAAAAAATAAAATTAACATTGCGGCGAGTATGAACATCTTGTGATCACAATATGTGACCAAAATTACCATTATTATAACTATATCCTCAGCTAGGTGTTTTTAAAATCTTTTATAGTATGTTTAAGCAGAGTGCACTGTATAATATAGTTAATATATATACTTCCAGGCCAAAGAAAGTCACCACATACCATAGAAGTCTGTTATGATCTGGTGTGGCTTCAGTCGGTCATGTCTGGGTTTACCAATGTTATGTGCCCAAAAAAAAAGGTCAACTGACCCTACTGAATGAGCAAGTTTTTCCATCAATGGGTTTTTTCTTCCCTGATGGCACAGCGGGCATATTCCAAGATGGCAATGCCAGGATTCATTGGGCTCAAATTGTGCAAGAGTGGTTCAGGGAGCACGAGACATAATTTTCACACATGGATTGGCCACCACACAGTCCAGATCTTAACCCCATTGAGAGTCTTTGGGATAATGTGCTGGAGAAGACTTTACGCAGCGTCCGACTCTCCCTTCATCAAAACAAGATCTTGGCCACAAAATAATGCAACTCTGGATGGAAATGTTGTGATATTGCATGAGCTCATTGAAGCGATGCTACGGCGAATGTGTGCAGTAATCACGACAAATGGCTGTCCAATGAAATATAGTGGGCAGTATAACAAAGCTAACTTAACCAGAGCTGTTATAAACTTAATAATTCCATAGACTATAATGGTTCTGGCAAGTTTACAACAGCTCTGGTTAAGTCAGCACCAACTCTGTAATATTGCCCAGTGACTTTTATTGGCCAGGCAGTGTATATATATATATGTACAATATATAAAAAAGAACAGTCCATAAGTATGAGCACATTCCATCAAGTCACTCTATTTCAAAAAATATCAAAATTTTTTAGAATATTCAATCGCCTAACTGAGGGAATAAATGCTGGGAATTTTGTTCACAAAATATGATCACATTGTGGTTAAGCTGTCACAGTCACCAATGTACCCAATCATTGTATATTGTGTTTTTTGTATATTGTATTTATTTGTCTTAGATGCACACGCGTTGGTTGCTTGTTCAGGTTGAGCGCAACCTTTCTACCGTTGTATGTTACATATAGAGGGCTGACAACCCTCATTTGGTATGCACCCCTCCCTGTTCACAGGTGTTCCATCTTGGCTGCCAATAAAGGTCTAGAGCTGCTTGGGAGCTCCCGGAAGGATTGTGGCTCCACCAAATAAATTGATCCCGTAAATTCAGATTTGGTTAACATAGATAGGACCTGTCAACGATAGGATACATTGACGACTGTGACAGTAAGCAAGATGTGATCATATTTTGTGAACTAAATTCCCGTAATTTATTCCCTCAGATTAAAAATGGGTGATCTTTTTTGAAATAGAATAATCTGATGGAATGTGGTCTTTGATATGGAGTGCTCTATTTTGTATATTGTACTTTTTGTATAAATGCACCACATTTGTTGCTTGTTTAGGTTGAGTGCAACCCTGCTACTGTTGTATATACTGTACTATCTCTTATCTGGCCTCCCTCTGTCCCGCCTCTCCCCCCTACAATCCATCCTGAACGCCTCTGCCAGGCTAATTCACCTCACCCGCCGCTATGTCTCTGCCGCTCCCCTCTGCGAGTCCCTTCACTGGCTCCCCATCCACTGCAGAATTAAGTTCAAAATCCTTATCCTTACCTACAAAACCCTCACTAACTCAGCTCCCCACTACCTCTTCTCACTAATCACCAAATACACCCCAGCCCGCTCCCTAAGGTCAACCAGCGACCTGCGCCTAGCTTCTCCCCGCATCACCTTTTCCCATGATAGACTGCAGGACTTCACACGCGCAGCCCCCATTCTCTGGAACGCTATCGCTCGTACGGTCAGACTTTCCCCTAATTTCTCTTCCTTCAAACGCTCCCTTAAAACATTCCTATTTAGGGAAGCCTAACACCCAACTCACTGACGCAACCATCAATCACTCTCACCTTGCAGTCCTCTCCTCCTGTTTCCAACCCCAACCCCTCTAGATTGTGATTTCCTACGGGAATAGGGCCTCTTCCCCTCTTGTACTGTTTGTCAAATGTTGTTCAATGTATTGTAACCCGTCTATACTGTGCCTATTGTACAGCGCTGCGGACTATGCTGGCGCTTTATAAATAAAGAATAATAATAATAATACTTATTGTGATAGACAGTGTGATTAGGGGCAAGGTGGTAGACCATAGGATTATCAGATGGTGGTTAGAGGACTCCCTTTTTCCCTATAGAGTTAACTAACAGCTGAGGCCTATTTTTTATTTATTTTTCTTGAGAAAGTATTTTACCAGGAAGGATACATTGAGATTTCTCTAATTTTCAAGTATGTCCTGGGTGGCGAGTATGTACCGCTAGGTGTCTTGGCCAAGGACACTTACAGTTAGGATTGTCCTGCTCTTTAAAGGATGTGTGTGGTTCCCTCAGGGTGCAGTAGTGTGTGCAGGGTGCAGAGTGAAAATAAACCTAATCCTGACCCCAGGAGAAAAGTAGACAATATTTTACTCTTATAGGTTGGTAAACGGCTTAGCCGTCCACCTTGCTAGACAGATATGTTACAGTGTTAAGTTAGTCTCTGCTTCCAGGAGTAGGTGTTTGTTTTGTATTTTGTTTATTTTGTATTTGTAATTTTTTACCCTGCAATGGCTGCACAACAAACCAAGAAACCAAAGCTTCGATATCTGTGTCTAGTGACTACATCACAATATATATATATATATATATATATATCACGAGTATAGCAGTATGTAGTGATACCTTTTTTATTGGACTAACGTTACATTATTTAAAAGACAAGCTTTCGAGAGAACTCCTCTCTTCCTCAGGTCTGGATGCTTACTGATCAGTTCATAGAATTGAACATTAGGACATTAAGGGTCACATGGGTGGGGGTATTAGATGTCATAAAAAGTGAGAGTCAAATGGTATGTTCGAAATGGGAAAATAAACGCATGAGGGATCTTAGGCCCATAATAAAACAACAGAGATAAGATCATACAACCTAGAATGAAAAAATGAGGAAAAAAAAGAAATAGAAAAACAAAAACACAAAATAGTGAAGGCTGAAAGAGTCATAAAAAAAAAAAGGAAACCAAGAAACAAAACATCAGCCAGAATTTTGAATGTTATGTGACGTTATGACAATGGGTTAAAAACCCAGAATCGACATTGAGTCCAGCATTTATAGTGTTAAAATATGTGAGATATATATATATATATATATATATATACAAATATTTAGCATTAAAATTATTGTTAATGGTTAGGTTGGCTTATTAAAAGTTTTGAAGTATCAGTTATCTCTTTAGTTTTGACACTAGAAAGAAAATCTTCCACTGCATGTTCAGATCTCTACTGCAAAATGCGGATGTGCAGTTATAATCAATTTCTATCTCTGAGAAATACTTTAAAGCCTTCTTTAATACAAGATTTATAAAGAAGTAGATGTTATGTCCATTACATATAGACATAAATAAGTATAAGGTTTTAAATAATTCCAAAAAATGGGATCTGTTGCCAGCTCAGTCTCTTCTAGGTGATTCTAGACAAGGAGCATGTTTACAATCAGTCAACAAATTTATTGCAGCATTGGCAGTGAAGAAAAGCATCAAAATTATTAGTTTGGGCTGATAGAACATGTGAGACGCAATCCATCCGAAAGTGTACAGGAAAATGTCAGATGAGGAATATCAGGGGTGTGCATATAATACACACATTTTGAAAAAGTGACATATCTTTGAATGAATGATAACATAAGGCTGTTTAAAATACGGCAATATACAGCCTTAAATCTTCTTTCACCATAATAACTTCCTAGCTGTAAGCTTTAACTAACAGTGACCAAGTGAAATTTAGGTGCGCTCTTCCTCAGCGCACTTCGACACACTTAATTCACGGTGAAAATCACTGAATCGATTAGATAAACAGCCGAACACATCCTGAAACGGTTGCAAAAAAGTCAAATCGATCCGATAACCCACCGCAAAACCGCCGAATCGATCCGTCCGAACATCCGCCAAATGCATCTGCCGATCTGCCGAACACACCGATGAATAGATCCCAAAAAAGCCGACCAGTCGCCGAACAGGGGCAAGAATTAAAAATCCTGCAACTTTTAAAAGGTGTTTTAAAAAAAACCTAGTGTACGAAAATGCCTAGGAATAATATGTAAGGTCCTATGAATAACAATAAAAAGGTCTGTTACAAAATAAGAATAAAAACCCCCATGTAAAAAAGAATCAGAATCAAAAATTTCACAGAAAAAATCCTGAAAAATGCTTAAGTGATCCTAAAAAAATAAAGAGAGAAAGAGACTTTTTGCTGCAAATGAATGTGACTGTGGAGACCGTGGCAACACAGGTTCGAATCCCAGCAAAAGCACCTCTTCAGTAAGTGTCCTTGGGCAAGGCACTAACGGTACATACTCGCCACCCAGGACATACTTGAAAACGAGAGAAATCTCAATGTATCCTTCCTGGTAAAAATACTTTCTCAACATAAATAAATAAATATTTAAGAAAAACAGGGATTTTTTTTTACGTTGAAACCTATGGGATTCGCCTGATTAAACCTGTCGAAGGAAACCACCAAAAATCAGGCATTCCACTGACATTTCAGTGCTATTCAGTGTTCTCTGAATAGATTAACCATTGCTTCTCAATGGGGATTCCACTGCCGCCGAACAGCACCGCATTTTGCTGGCAATTCACTGACATTTGGTGAATCGCCAAGTTTTTGAATAGCCGAATGGCCACGCAGTTGCGCCGTACGGGGAAATTAATCGTTCGCTGCAATTCGGTGGCCAAATTGGCAGTCTCTGAATAGCCCCTCTAATGTTTACAGGCCAGATAAAAATACAAACCCTCAAAATAAAGACCAACAAAATTAGTAGTTACAAAATAACAAACACAGAGAATATTTTTAGCAAAAAAAGGAGTTTAATGATAATTTCTTTCATTAAATTTATTGCGAAGAGGGGCCTAACATAGAGGTATGGGTTTAAGTAAAAATCATTAAATACCTCATCTTGATAATAAAAATCTAGTTTGACATTATGTTGAAAACCTTTTTCTTTACTTTAATTAATGAATGAACTTTGTCTTGTACATCTAATTTTAGTTGTGAGAAGATGGATGTGGCTCTTATTGTAGTGTTTTCTATTTGTTTGTTTTTTTAAAGAACTGTCATCACCCATGCTAGGTTTAGTAAAACTCTGGCCATATATACTAATATTAGTAACTCGATCATGGTAGTGAATGGGGGTAACTTGATCTTTAAAAGCTCCTGCAGGTGCCCAAGATCGAGTTAGCTCGATCTGGTCTTATCCTGTAGCAAATGTTTATTGTAAACAAAATTTGTTTACAAATGAGCACTAGAATGTGCCGCTAAGGTTTCAGCACATTGAACCTGTCAATGTGCTGGAACTACAGCAAACAAAAAAACACGCCAGGTGAGAACTCAATCTACCACACACCCCTTCACCTGAACACCACCTCCATGATCTTCCGATCACCCAAAAGCAGAAATAACAAAAAAGAGGTGGTGCTGCAAAGGTGTAAGTAGACATGTTTATTTAGAGCACCTATGGATTACAATGCAACATTTCAGCCGTCTCAACTGCGACAGCCAAACTTCACATTGTAATCCGGAGGTCCTCCAAATAAACGTACCTGCTTACATACACCCTTGCAGCCCACCTCTTTTTTGTTTTTTCTGTTGATGTGCTGGAACTGTTTGAACAACTGTGACTTCTGTGTCTGTAACACATTGCACCAGCTGATGTACACCTGCTGTAGTGATATTTGGCCAGCAGGAGGTGCCCTCTGCCTCTCAGTTGGGTTTCATGACAATAAAAAAGCATTTTAGAAATGGTATGGTGATTTCTAACTGTGTTGTTAATGTAAAGTGGTTTTGGATAAAACTGCTGGGTCCTGCCAATGGTTTTATGGAAAACAACTGTAGCGAACTGTCTGTGGAAAAACAAACAATTAACCAATGAATGGAAAATCATTTGCTTAAATTAACTGACTTTGTTGGTTTAACCCCCTACACTACCAAGATTGACGATACTCAATTTGCAAGGCACCTCCTGGTGCCCCGATATCGAGTATAGTCAATATGGTGTTCCACAGAAGAAATGCAAAGGCATTTAATTTATCGCCAACTAAATAAATTTGCATTTGGGTACTAGAAAATGTCACTAAAGCTTTAGCTCATTGGGCATGATACCTGAAATTCTAACAGGGATATTCAAAGAGCCAAATTGGCTCTGAAATTGCACCGAACAGTGAATTTCGACGTACGGCATACTTTCGGAACCATTCGGCTATTCAAATATTGGCGAATTGGCAGAAAAATACAGTGCCTGTTCGAAGGCAGTAAAATCCCCATAGAGAAGTAATGGTTAGTCTATTCAGAGAACACTGAACAGCAGTGAAATTACCTGATTTTCGGTGCTTTCATTCAACAGGTTTCAACAGGCGAATCCCATAGGTTTCAATGTAAAAAATGTTCCTGTTTTTATTAAAAATTGATTTAATCGTTTATTCTTTTAATTTGCAGAAAAAAGTCTGTTTATTTATTTTGAGGCATTTTTTTTGATTTTTTCGTTGAATTTTTTTTCGAATTTTTTTTAAATAGCGTTTTTTTTCTGTAACAGACCTTTTTATTATTATTAATTAAACCACACATAATAATTCCAGGCATTTTCATGCAGTAGTTTTTTTGCAAACTGCTTTTAACAGTTGCAATGAGTGTTTTTTTGTGTTCATTTCTTTCTACACTGTTTGTTGGCTTTTCATTTTTTTCCGGCAGCTGGTCTGTGCTCTGTTCGTCGGATCGTCGTTTTTTAGGATGCAATAGTCGGTTTTGCGGTGGGTCATCGGGTGTGTGTGTCATTTTTTTGGCGACTTATCGGATCGATCCAATGTTGTTTGGCGGTTTCTTCGTTCGATTCGGCGGTTTTGCAGTGGCTTTTCTGTTCCATTCGGCATTTTTGTGGTGGTTTTTCAGATGAATTCACAGATTTTCCCTGCACTTCGGGGACCCTGCGGTGACTACTGAATTCACCACAGGGTCATTGAATTTCACTCTCCGAAGTGCGGGGGATGAAAGAGCACTGAAATTCCGGTGGAATTTTCTAGTGTAAAGTCAGATGGGAATATGTCTAAATTGACAGCTCCTTAGTTCATCATCCACAAGGACCTGAACTGCAGTAACTCCTTTTGGCCAGCAGATGGCAACAGGTCATTACAGTAAGGAATACAATGGGAATATTTAGAAATATTTAGTACTATTAAAAGCGATTTTCCAAAAACCCACTGGTTCCTGAAAATCAATTGCTACTGAAGAGGTTCGTTAAATCAGTGGTCTGCGACCCTGGTCCTCAGGGTCCATTAACAGGTTAGTTATTAAGGATCACCTTGGGGAAATGCAAACTGAATCCTGCAATCACTGAGCAGCAAATCATATCACCAGTACTGTGCTTCAGATATCTGGCAAACCTGACCTGTCAGTGGACCATGCTTGGGGACCACTGCAATAAATAACCATTTATCGACAAATCTTAGTTGCATATATCCTAGAACACCATTTTTTTTCAAAAAGCATTTTTGAAATCTAGATCGTAATATTCTCTTTATTCCTTAAATATTTCTTATTCTAATATAAAAAGCTACATTAAAATAATATATATTACTTTACATTTTAGGATGGGTCTTGGCACTCGCTTTGTGGTGTAATGATTATTATTTGTTACGTTGTTCCTATATTGTTTTGTTTCAATATCAAACATGTCATACTTTAAACAACAACATAAACTAAATGCATGCAACTTCAGATACATTGATTTTCCTATTCATTTAGCACATTCACCAAAAACAATGAATGTGAATGTTAAAGACTCTTCATGATTGCACGCAAAGATGATTCATTTTAGGACATTCATGTGCATTATAGCAGAAGCTTTTTGTTGTTATTATTATGGAAATGTAATGAGGAAGAACATGGTGACATTCCCTGACTCTAATTATTTTTCATTTTTCTCGTTCTTTACGCTTCTTTTGCAGGTTTTACTGGGACCTGATAATGCTCATTATGATGGTTGGAAACCTCGTCATCATACCAGTTGGAATAACCTTCTTCACAGAACAAACAACCACGCCGTGGATTATCTTTAACGTTGCGTCCGACACCGTATTTTTATTTGACTTATTCATGAATTTTAGAACTGGTATTGTTATCGAAGACAATTCCGAGATAATCCTAGATCCTAAAGTCATAAAAATGAACTATTTGAAGAGCTGGTTCGTAGTTGACTTTATTTCCTCGATTCCAGTGGATTATATCTTTCTCATTGTAGAGAAAGGGATGGATTCGGAGGTCTACAAGACCGCTCGGGCGCTCCGCATCGTGAGATTTACAAAAATTCTCAGTTTGCTGCGTCTCCTGAGGCTTTCGAGACTTATAAGATACATTCATCAGTGGGAAGAGGTAAGGCGATAAATCTATTTAATTGTTTATTTACTTCTAAATAGCAGATTCTGGAGAGGAGTCAGAAATGTTGGGCAAAACCAAAAGAAACCATGAAAAATTCTTTGCTCTTTATACAAATTGTAATTTTTTTGGAGGCTTTTTTTTATACTTGTAGCCGCAGTGAGTTCCCTTTCATAAATATGGATCATGTGGAAGGTAAAATGTATTCTTGGTCATTCGAAAAAAATATATAACTTTCTCTCTACATTACTGATTAGCACAAAATTATTACTTCTTCATTTAGCTTTATTATTTGAAGAAAAAAATGGGCATAAAGTCCGTAAAGACCACCTGGAATCCCCCACCTACGCCAATATTAGAGGGTTACCCATCCTAATTTAAAAAAAATATTATTTTTTCCACCATATATTTATTTTCTAATTTGTATTTCATACTTTTCTTGTTTGTGTGGTTGCTTTTGAAATATTCACTTAACCCATTCAATTCCAAGAATTAGTGTACTCGACTTGCAAGACAACTGCTCGTGCTGCAATATCGTGTATACTTGACGTGTCGGCGAATACTGGAGCAACGCGACGGAATTGAATTTTTTGTAAGCAATAGTTATTGCTTGTTTGCTGCAAACAAATTTCGCTTGCTTTTGGGCTGCAGAATATGCCCCCAAAGTTTTAGCCATGCGGGCATAATGCCCAAAGAGCTAAAACTGTGTTAAATCGGCTTATGATGCCCTGACATTGGGCATTCAGCAGCTGATGCAGGGAAAAAAATAAAAATAAATGAGCAGCAGCTGTAAGGGCTCTAACTGAATTTGGCAGTAGATGGCGCCATCTACTGGCCAAATAGGTTATTTACTGTAAGGAATACAATAGGACTATGTCCAAATATTTCTTACTATATCATCAATTTAAAATGATTTTACCCACGCTATACTCCATGCTTACCACCTTGCTCAACTGGAAGGAACTGTGATACATAGCAGCTTGGGAAACTGACATTGGAGAATCTCTGGAGGCGGAGGACTGGGCCAATATTTGGGAGGCAATGAAATCGGTTTCGGTCTGCACAACACACCAGGAGCAGTTGATCAAAACAATTTTCCGATGGTATGTGACTCCGGTCCAGGTTTTTCGCATACAACCGATCACCCCTGGCTTGTGCTGGAAGGGCTGTGGAGCAAAGGGCACTTACTTTCACATGTGGTGGGCCTGCCCCCGGGTTCAGGCGTTTTGGGAGGAGGCCCACACCCTTATTACGGCAGTCCTTAACAGGGACATTTCCAAGGATCCCTGGACCTTCTTATTGTCAAGGCCCATTCCTGACCACTCTAGACCAGAGAACAAATTATTAGCCAAGATAACGATAGCGGCCCAGAGGGTCCTGGCCGAGAAATGGAATTGTCCCGCGGTCCCCACATTTAACTGCATCTATGCAAAGCTTCGGGATGTTCAATTAATGGACGAACTCACAGCAATTTCAAACCACACATTACCTAATTATTATAAAGTCTGGTCCCCATGGCTAGATCAGATGGGATCCTCGGGAATGGATGGCCTTTAACTATTTGTGTCTGATTTATGGTGACTAAGGTGTTGCACTAATAATTCCTATGCGAGATCCCTCATGTCCCTAGACGAGCGGAGGGGGTCCTTTCTTCCCCCATTTCCTTTCTCCGACTTTTTTCTTGAGGCTTGGGCAGGCCCCCTCTTTTGTTGGTTTACTTTTGATCAATGAACGTTATTCGCTTACTTTTTCCTTTATTTCCCTTTGCTCTCGTATAAAACCGAAAAGCACATGGCACGTGTATTACCAACTGCATGTTTTTGTTGAATAATGCTTTTCAATAAAATTATATTTACTAAAAATATATATATTTTACACAAAACACTGGTTTCTAACAATGTTTTTTTGGAAAATTACTTGGTTGTTAAGGGTATAAACAGCTTGGATTCCTATTTTTTAACGTGGGAAAAAAAAACCGGATCCCAAACAGTGCTATGGAGATGTCGCTATCTGCCTGTAAAATATGTCCATTTGAAACTGTGCTTAAATATTTGAAGCTACGTTTGAAGCACAGTTTCAATCTACTTATAATACTATTTTTTTTCATAAATCCACTGGGTCCTGGCAGTGGATTTATTAAAACAACTTTGTAGTGAAGGGGTTAAGTAGGAATTATAAAGAATTGATATTGGAATTGCAACACGTTGAGGCATGTACTCAAGCTGCAAATATAGCTGGGTTACACCGCTTCTCTATTTCTGCTATTATTTCAGCCTACGCTTCACTATCTTTATACCATTTCATCTAAATTCTCTCTTTATTGAAAAAATCCCTGTCAGTAAAGAACTGTGCTTTGTATTGCTATGGGATTTATTCTACGCGCTTATACAATGAATTACATTTAACTCCGTTCCCTGTTCTATTAGTTGCGAACAACCTTAAATACTAAAAAGACAACCTCAAATTGTGCTTGAATTTGCACTTGCGGCATAAACATACATAGAATACATTGAGTCATTTCAAAAACTATACTTTCTATTTTAGATAATACGGAATTCGGGAGATAACGAATGAAAAGGGCTTCAAAGAAAATTTTAAAATAAAATAACATAATTGAATAAATAAATTTCCAGCTGGAGAGGCTACAAGGGCTGTCAGCGGCATTCATCCATAAACTCTGGCAAGCAGAATACAGGGCGTGTGCAACGCAAGGTTTTATTTTAAAATTTCCCTTAACACTTTGCGCACTCAGGAAAATAATACAAGTGATGTAAAGCAGTGGTCCCCAACCCAGGCCCTCAGGGCCCACTAACAGGCCAGGTTTGCCAGATATCTGAAGCACAGCACAGGTGTTATGATTTGCTGCTCAGTGATTGCAGGATTCAGTCTGCATTTCCCCAAGGTGATCTGCAAAATCTGGCCTGTTAGTGGGCCCTGAGGGCCTGGGTTGGGGACCACTGATGTAAAGCCTCGACAAATAACAATTCAAAGCCTCTTTCCCCAAACTGCACCAACTATAACTCACTCTTTTGCTTTTAGAATGTAATGTGCGCATAGTGTTTTACTCTAAATATTCATCGGGTTCGTATTAATTAACCCCTTCACTATGAAGCGTTTTTTGTTGAAATTTTTCCTTATCATAACATTTATTTGAAAAATGGGATGAAAAGTGATCAATTAAATATAGGGTAAAACAGAAATTTTGCACAGAAATTGTTGTTGGGGATAGTTAAAAAAAATTAAATATTGTAGATTTGCTCATTTTAAATTTTTTATGCCTTTAACCTTTACGGAAATATTGTTGGAATAAATTATTCTGAACTCTTGATGGTGTCCCTTACTACACACATTGTGACACGGGGTCTGCATTATTAGTATACAGGCAGAAATGGTCTTTGTCTCTGATACAGCAAATGCAATAAAGATTGATACTAAAAATACTCAGATCTCCTGCTTAGGGGGTTTATAGAGATCATAATGAGATTATTAGCAATGCAGCTTCCAAAAAATACCAATTGAATATAAAAATGATATCTGTATGTGGCAAAATGCCAGGGTATGGAAATTACAGTAACACCTTGTATCTGTACTGTACAGGGATTTAAAGTCATTATAACCCCATGAATCATATCCCTGTACAGCAGTGAGTGACCCCAGAGCTCTCCCTGGCTGTTGTAATGTAGCAACAATGTTCCGAACTTTTTGTTACAATCCTAAGGATTCCCAGTTTACCACACGCAGCCATCTCCCACAAGCTCTGCATCTGCAATCCTAAGGATTCCCAGGTATTCGGCTATCAAGCATGAATTCCCTCAAGTCGCTCCACTGCTCCAAACCTACTGTTTTTATACTATATTGCCTTAAATGTATTATTCTCAGGTTGTTTAATTTTCTTCTTAACTTTTTCCCTCCGTTTCTGATAATTTCTCATAGTAACTTTGCTCCCCCTTGCATGTCCTTAACTTCCTGCATACAGACCCTCCTCTCCTAAATCTCTGTCTCTTTCTTTCTCCAGTTTACCACACGCAGTCATCTCCCACAAGCTATGCATCTGCACTCTGCAGTGCCACCCGCCCTCCCCATCCACCCTCCCTCCCCATCCACCCTAACACCCAGTCCTGGCCCCAAACTCATTGCTTCCCTTCCAGCTGCTGCCAGTTTCTTTTAATTAACCTCCTAAGTCCAAGCTTCTTGCCATTTCTATGCAATCCTTGCTTTTCTCTCTCTAGCCACCAGCTCCACACTCCCCTCCCCCCTTTTGTTTCACTTACCTTTGTCCTTTAGATTGTAAGCTGACGGGATGTCTGGCTGAGCACTTGGTTAAAGTGCTGTACTTCCTAGACTAGCTATCCTACGTGCAGGGTAATCTTTTCCTTATTTATCATGTACGTCTCATGTTTATGCTCCCCCATTGTTCCTCGCTGCGGAATATGTTGGCACTTTATAAATAAAGATTAATAATAAATAATACAGTGAGTTTGAGAACTGCTCTTTGTAGCTTGTTTACAGTACAATAGGGTGAAAAAGAGATAGGTAAGACAGTGATTCTTGTTTCTCCACAGTGGGCACACTAATCTTGCTTTAGAAAAGGTATGCAAATGGCGTTTGATATGTTGATGATTCTTTTTGATTGTATTATAATGCAAAATCAAGTTAAGTTACATTTGGGAGTGAAAGGGTCAATAGTCATTGTTTAAGGGATAATAGAACATTATTAAAATATTACATGATATAATTAATACATTTATAAAATAATTAGTGCATCGATATATTATTTTAAACAGAAGGCAATGGGATATTTTATATATTATTTTTTTTGCGTGTTATGAAATGGAGAAATCTATATACACAGGGCTGAAGTACAAACGCCTTCCTTTGCCATCCATCACATATACACTAAAAGAGCTTGAGGAGTTAAACTGCTGCACAACCACCCGTCACTGCTCCGCTTTGCTGTTATTTAAATGTGTGGGGTCCTTTTTTCAGAATAAGGCAGGCGGGAGAATATTTTTGTTATGGCCACTGAAAACACATACAAACCTTCAGTTACAGGCAGAGAATTCTAAATACATACACTGTATTGTTAAAGAGGGTGAGGACGGAGTATCCAAACGTGATCCTGTCTCCAAGAAAAAGGACTGAAAAATGCAAGCTGAGGTCCTCTTGCAAGGAGGAAGGAGCACTTTGTAACCTGATCTCTATTTATCAAAACGGTCGTACAGTTTAACATCCTTACCACCAATTTTCTTTGAATGAAAGATAATTAGTTTTGGACAATAGTTCTCTTTGATGAATTTAAAACCCTCTGTATCCTGACAACTCGCTGCATTACCGAAACCTCTCCTTAAGGGTAAGAGGATACGGGACTATCTTGTATCAGCAGAATGCTTGCAGAGGTACACATGTCATCCCACTGAAAGCGGGCATTGGAAATGGATAACCTGAGTCAGAACACAGACGTTGCCAGCAATACAAATATTTCATTCTATTAAACGTGCACTGTTTATGTTGCACGATTTTAAAGAAACAAGCACATTACATATATACGCCAGTGTTCATTTTGACAGCAAATTTTGATTTAGTTTTAGTCTTACAGGCTAATTCAAAGAGATTCGAAAAGTCACCGCACGCACTATTAGAAGAATAGCAGAGTTCTGACTTTTTCTCCTGCAGTTTGGAGGCATTTGGTGGTCAGTTCGGCGGTCTTTGACGACATTCAGAGACTTCATGTTTGGTGCACTTTGGTGACCCTGTTGTGAATAGTGAATTCACCGGAGGGTCAGTGAAATGGATTTTTGCTATCTCAATTCAATTCCAAGTTATCAGTAAGATGAATTGGAAGAAAATATCAAGTGCTGAAATGTGTTGATACATAGATTTTCAGGCAGAGAAATGGGCAAAATCAACATTAGTGTTGATTTAGCAATACAAACCAAACCCTAACTGTAACCCTATAGGTAACCTTCACCCTAAAAAGAACCCTAACACTAAAAGACCTGAACACCAGGAGCTACGCATATGCTAAGGGTTACTTTTAGGGTTCAGGTTGTTGTTAGGGTTAAGGTTACTAGTAAGGATTAATTAGATAAAATTTCAAATAAAAAGCAGAAGTACTTCCGAAATAACGAATTGGTTTCATACGAATTGAAACGAAAATGAAACGGTACATAACGAAATTGATTTTTTATACTGTTTCATTAGAGAACCAATGAGTGAATGAGTCCTCTATGCACACTGCAGCGAAATGGTAATTTAACCCTAGCTTGCCTTTTAACCCTCATG
Source organism: Leptobrachium leishanense (assembly GCA_009667805.1). Classification (NCBI taxonomy): domain Eukaryota; kingdom Metazoa; phylum Chordata; class Amphibia; order Anura; family Megophryidae; genus Leptobrachium; species Leptobrachium leishanense. The sequence continues at coordinate 10,358,848 of CM019063.1, read as the reverse complement.
TTTAACTCTAACAGTAATTGAGCAGGATTTGATTTATTGTTTTCTTTTTTCTTTCTTTTTTTGTGATCCGAATTTTCGAATCTATCCCAAATTACAAACGGAATCGGTTTTGTTTTATTGTTTCATGAAGCACTCCGTCCCTGTCAATTGGTTGTGGTGCCGAATCTGTTGTATTCAGCACCACAGGCCAATAGACAGCTCAATATTTAACCCTATCTTGGTTTTTAACCCTCACGTTCGTTTCTAAACCCCTCACCCCTTGAGATTGTAAATTCCCACGGGAATAGGGCCCTCATGTCTTCCTGTATCTGTAGGCAAGAATACTAACCAGCCTCTTGTATGTATTGTAGAATTGTCCTGTCTTTGCCCATAGCATCTTTTGTACAGCGCTGCAGAATGTGTTGGCGCTTAATAAATAATAATAATAATAATAATAATGTCTTTATTACCTAATGTACCAGTAATTGACCAGGATTTTTTTTTTTTTTAGTGCTCCAAATAGATTTTAAATCAAATTCGAATCGATCCCAAATTACGAAACGAAATTACAAAACAAATTGAATCAATATTCAAACGAATTCTGTTTCGGACTAAATTATTTTCAAATGAAACTAAACTAGTTTTTCAGCGGTGCACACCTCTAACATTTACTTCCCCTTTGTGTTGCCCTCAGATTGCCAAATCCTATAATATTTTGTGAATAACCCCATGAATATCGGAAATCCATATATCTTGTTTCATGTTAGATTTATGGGCAACTGCAGTTATCTTGCAATGTACATATACCGTGTGTAAACCGCATAATATGGTGAACACATAGCACTGTCGTCTAACATCTAATGGACCTTTTCAGATTAAATTGTTCCTGGGCAAGTATGGAATGCAGTACTCTACCATTTACTAAAAAAATTTAATTTAGGGAAATTATATAAATGTTCAAAATAGAGCTTAATTCATATTTAGTTATACAGTACCTCACATATCATAATTTCTGAGTGGAATGCGTTGCCTGGCATTTGCTTTGAAGCTATTTTCCAATAACTATGCCGTAACATTATCCACTTACTTGTTTTTTGCTGGTTTGTACAGCTCCTACAAACGAATGCCAGCTGAATATCAATTGCCTGTACTGTATCTATTGTCACTTGAAGCGAATGTGTGATTTCTTTTTAATGGGAATGTGGATCGTAAGGCTATTCATTTGTGTAATTAGGGTCTGTACGATGTATATTGCCGGTTGCATTTACATCTCAGAACTCAAATGCAAAGCCTCACACAGACAGAATAATGGAGTGAGATGTATGTAAACCTGGCAAGCATTTTCTTCTACACGATTGGTTCGTCTTGTAAATCATGGAATAATTGACGTGAGGGTTCATCGCACATTTGTGGGTTGAAGTTGATTTGAAACTTTACAGTTATGTGGGTGTTGTGTCACGTCACATCACTGCATTGTGTTGTGCCTCCGATTAAAACATGGTAACTAACTATCGATGGACTTACACTATTTTCTACATTCAAGATAAAATTCCTAACTGCATCTCTTGAGCTGTCATTGGTACTGCAATAGATCTTCCTCCAAGGATGATTCACACCCAAACACAAAGGTTTTTTTTCTTTACAGATCTTAAACAAATGAATATAAAATAATGAGTGTTTCAGAAAACGTACCTCTACTTATGTTGAGCACATCCCATTACAACAAGTGCTGGAAGTGAAGCAGGTTTCTGTTGGGCACATGTCGATGTGGCATTGCATGTTGTTGCTAATGCATCTCAATATTGCATCAGCTATGTTGTGGATCTCATCCCTAATGTTATCCACTAAGGTGTCAATTGTGTGAGGCTTATTACAGTACACACGTTCCTTCAGATAGCCCCACAAACAGAAGCCTGGACTGGTAAGATAGGGAGACCAGGGTGGCCACAGATTTTTGGAAATGATAATGTCCTCACGTGATGTGGCATGTTGTGCCATCTAGATGGATGTAACTCTGTATCCATTCCAAAGAGTAAGCCATTTTGCTCAGCGGGAGTGCTATTCGAGTGGCTGTAAAGTTGGTTTGGCTGTGCTGGCACCTAGCAACCAATTCCAACCTGTGCTGTGGTCAGAAATTCTCAATAAGAGGAGGTATGTTTGCTGAAACACTCATTAAATTTCTTTCACTCCTTTACACTCTGCAATGAAAACATTGGCTTCGGGTCTACATGAATCACCCAGTATAACAGAAAACTATATAAAATGGGAGGTATAACTCTGAAGACTTGTATCTGAACACTGACACATTACCTGTCATGAAAACTCTTGAAGACTTATGAGTTCCATAAGATGATAAATTACCAGGTTTCTTGAAGGAAAAAGAAAAAAATATGCAGAAGAAACAGTAAAATGTACCAAAATGTCATAGCAACAATTCTTATGGAATTCTAAGGGGATTTTATTTATTAAAGATAGTGTGACAGTGTGATTAGGGGCAGTGCGGTAGACCACAGGTTCATCAGCAGGCGGATGGAGGACTCCCTTTTTCCTCTAAAGGGTTAACCAACGGCCAGTGAATAATTAAGTCTGCCCTGCCCTTTATAGGAGATGTGTGGCGCCCTCTGAGAGGACAATCTTGTGTGCAGAGGTGCAGAGTGTATGGAAGCCTAATCCGGTTTAGCTGTCCACCATGTCAGACAGATATGCTGCAATGTGAAGTTAGCCTCCTCATCCAGGAGTAGGTGTTCATTTTGTATTTGTTTATTTTGTATTTGTTCGTATTATACCCTGCAATTGCTGCACAAGCAGAAACCATAGAGCACTGATATTTTTGTCCAGTGGCTATAACACAATAGATTTAGGGGTTTTAAGGGTTTGGCTATAGTGTAGGCTAATTTTGGCAGGGGGTTAGGACTTTAGTACAGAGTTAATAGGAGAGGGGAGAATTTTTTAATCTTTATGGGTTTTATTATTAGATTTATTTTAAGGGTTTAGGGGGGATAGTCCATTTGAATTAGTTTTTTAAGGCCTATTTTTTTAATTTCTATTTTTGTAGGGCTAATTGGACATAAGGGTGACCTGAAGTACCCCCTATATCTTTAGCCCCGTAGACCTTATGGATTTTTGAATGGGGAGTGGGTGAACTGTGTTGTGGCTTATCCACGCTCCATTTTAACACCTTGGAGGCCTTCTTAGCACTGACATATGGGGGACTGGAGGACACTCTTGGCAGGATCGCATAATACCGCGGTCATGCAATGTGTTATGATGTATCGCGACCCTGGCCTTGTGCCTGGGCTGATCCCAGCCTTCAAGACTGGACCACACAACTTGAATGGACTTTGCAAGTACTTGGATGACTCTGCAACAGGGGTATACTGCAGCACCATCCAAGTGCATTTTGACTGAGGTGAGATGCTTTGCATCGATTTTGGGGGAATTTTGTCCTATGACTCGACTCCCAGCTGTAGATCAAAAAAATATATAATTGGGGATTTTTTGCACCCACAGTTTGTGATCTTGTGTGCACATCTGCTACATTTGAATAATATTAGCCTTTAAGGGCAGGCTTTCTGACAGAACGGCAGGCTTTGGTGAACCAGTATGACCCAGAAATCATAACAAGCATAAGAAATTTGATCTAGAAAAGTCTTTTGTAACTTAATTTCACAACCAATTTTGTCGCAGATAGAGAGAGTGTCAGGTGTGTGCCACAGGAAATGCATTCCTCACTTCCTGTAGTCCACAGTTGCATACTGGGTATGAAAGAAAGCAATCTATCTGACTGTGGTTCTTACAGTGATTCATAATCCTCATCGCTCACTTGTTGTTGTCCATTTATGTTGACCGTTCATTTGCTGGTCCACTCTCTGCATCTCATGGTTTTTTTTCCAGTCCATTACTCAGTTATGTGCACCAGGAGCTGTCCAGGTGACGTTGTAGCTATTCCTCAATACCTTGAACATGTCACATTATAGAATAATTAGACAAAGAAATTGTCTGGAGATAACAAGTGTTTTATCCCCAGCCAAATCAAATACCAATTAAAAGCATATGATTATCTTCCGAGAATTATTTGACAGATGCTTTTATTTCTCATGAGGGTTACCTTCCCATCAACCTATTGCTGTGTTTGTATTGTTTTGTGTGTTCTGTTTTGTGGCAGTTTACTCTTGTAGCAGATGTACAATTCTCTGCACAATTACAATTATTTATATTTGCACCAGCATATGCTACAGCTCTGCACAACTGACTAAGCAAAACATATATATACTGTACATTATAAAAACCAAGTCACAAAGAAGCAAGTGCAACAGAAACAGGGCTTCTGTTGACAGGTCACATTGTAATGATGTGTATACTTCATGTTATGTATTAGTGTATTATAGTTATGCCTAGTTCATTCTGCATGTTAGGAAACAGTTAACAGTCATGTGATCAGGGGGCGGGGAGTGGCAGTTATTGTAAGATGGATGCTGCTGCTGAGTAAAGTCTGTTCTTATCGAGCTCTTTGTTGTCTGCCAATACTTCAGTGGATTCATCACATGGTACCAGAAGTGAGGTCAGAGAGACATGGCAGCAAACAGCAACACAAAGAGCATTCCTTCCCTGGATTTGGAATCAGGAAACATATCAGAAAATTGGTCAAAATGGAGGGAGCTGATAGAATTTGTGTTCGCAGGCCCAGATGCCGACAAATGGACTGATCAACAAAAAGCAGCTCATTTCCTGATATGTGTGGGACAAAAAGGACGTGATGTGTGCAGAGCGTGGCAAGCAAGTGGGGATATCACTGCAGAGGACAAGAGAAAAACAGAGGTACTGTTTGCAAAGTTTGAAGCGTATTGCAACCCCAGGAAAAACTCCACAGTGCAAAGGAAAGTGTTCTATGAGAGGAATCAGTGTACAGGGGAATCTGTGGATGAATGGGTGACACAGCTGCGCTTGCTCGCCAAAGACTGTGCTTTTCATGATGCTGGAGATATGATTAAAGACCGTATTGTGATGGGCAAAAGGTTTAAAGAAGTTCAGGAAAAGCTGCTGCAGGAAGAAGATTTAAATATAGAGAAAGCCATAAGGATTGCTAGAGCATATGAAATGTCAAGAAAAGACATGCAGGTCCTGGGAGGAACACAGCACCAGATCAATGCTATAGAAAATCAAAGCAGCAGATACTGGCAAGAAAGAAGACACAAAGGGATCAAAAGCAATCACGTCACTGGGAAAAACAACACACCAGCAACCTGGACTATTGTGGAAACATGCACAATAAAGAAGCTGTATGTCCTGCAAGGTGGCAGACATGCAATAAATGCAAGAAAAAGGGACATTTTGCCAGGGTATGTAATGGGTTTTCACACACTGCAAAGACACAAAGGGCTGTACAGGCCATAGAGAATAGTGACGACAATGCAGGGTCAGACTCAGATTGCACATCAATACACCTTACAGCAGTACAGAAATCACATCAGTTTGCAGATGAAGCTAATGTAACCTTACAGCTAGGGGCTGACAAAACTCCAGTCAAATTTAAAATAGACACAGGAGCACAAGTGAATTGTGTGCCTAGCCACGTATACCTGGAATACCTCAGGAATGAATGCCCTCTGGAAACTCAAGACCTACCGAAACTGATGGGATATGGTAGCGAAAAGCTTAAAGTAATGGGTCGCTGTAATGTCATATGTTCTCACAAGGGATCTGAACAACTTTTACAATTATTTGTGATCGACACACAAGCCCCAGCAGTATTAGGTCTAAAAACAAGTAAAGAGATTGGTCTTGTACAGATTATAATGACTGTGGATGGTGGGCACAGCGGTTTGTCAAAGGAAGACATTAAACGTGAGTACTGTGATCTATTCCAGGGCTTAGGGTGCCTCCCAGGGATCAGCCGTATACGTATACAAAAGGGTGCACAGCCTGTCATTCATGCACCAAGGAAAATACCTCTAACTCTGGAGAATAAAGTGCGAGAAGAACTAACTAGGATGGAGAAGCTGGGAGTAGTAAAAAGGGTCACAGAACCGTCAGAATGGGTCAGTTCTATGGTCGTGGTGGAAAAGAAAAACACAGGTGCAATCCGTATTTGCATTGACCCACGTGATTTGAACAAAGTAATAATGAGAGAACACTACAATCTCCCCACCATTGAAAACATAGCCCACAAGCTTGTAGGGGCAACAGTGTTTAGTGTACTGGATGCTCAGTCTGGTTACTGGCAATTGCGTCTTGATGAAGCCAGCAGTTATCTGACCACTTTCAACTCTCCTTTTGGGCGATGGCGATTCACAAGGGTACCTTTCGGCATAGCGTCTGCACAGGAGATATTTCAAAAGAAATCACATGAATTGATTGATGGTCTACATGGCGTGGAAGTAATAATCGATGATTTGTTGGTCTATGGAAAGGATCATATAGAACATGATAAAAACCTCATTACTTTACTCCAACGATGTCGTGAGAAAAATCTGAAACTCAATCCAAACAAAATGCAAATTGGAGTAGATGAAGTTACATATTTTGGACACATACTATCCAAAGAGGGTTTGAAGCCTGATCCAAAGAAGATAACAGCAGTTATTAATATGAAGGCCCCAACTTCCAGGAAAGAACTGGAGACGTCTTTGGGCATTTTCAACTATCTATCCAAATTCTCCCAAGGTCTTGCTCAGCAGACAGCACCATTACGTGCTTTGCTACAGAAGGATGCTATGTGGTCTTGGGATGCAAACATGGAGAAGACTTTTGACAAAGTGAAAAAAGTGATCACTAAACATCCAAGGCCAATACTAAAATATTTTGGCGTAAACTGTGACACTACGCTTCAGGTGGATGCATCTCAGTTTGGGTTAGGTGCTGTACTGATTCAACAAGGACATCCTGTGGCATATGCTTCACGTGCGCTGACTACAACACAAGCCAACTATGCTCAGATTGAGAAGAAGATGTTGGCCATTGTGAATGGATGCGAGAAATTTCACCAGTACATATATGGGCGACCTGTGGTTGTGGAAACAGACCACAAGCCATTGGAATACATCTTGCAGAAGCCGCTCTCTTCTGTAACTACATGCTTGCAGAGGATGGTTATGAAATTACAGCGATACGATCTCACGGTGAAATATAAGCCTGGAAAGAAAATTCCAATGGCTGACACATTGTCTAGGGTGTTTCCAGATGGTCATGAAGCCAGAGATGAACCTGACTTGGAAGAACAGGTACATACGGTACTAGTGAATATTCCAATATCTGGTGTACGACTGGAGATGATAAGACAAGATACCAAGCAGGATAAAGTACTAGAAAAACTCATACGTGTCATGTGCAATGGCTGTCCAGAAAAACAAAAGAAACTTTGTCCTGAGCTGCAGGGATTCTGGCCTGTGAGAAATTTCCAGTCATACTGATATCATATTCAAGGGAGACCGTATTCTTATTCCTAAGGCACAGCAGGCAGAAGTACTGGACCAAATTCACCAGGGACATTTGGGCATCACCCTGTGTAAGCGCAGAGCATGGGAGGTGATTTACTGGCCTAATTTGGACCTTGATATTGAGTCACTTGTGAAGAAATGTGAAACCTGCCAAACATTTCAAAAGAACAATGCAAAGGAACCTCTCACACCGTGGAATTCTCCATCAAGGGCATGGCAGAGACTGGCCACAGATATTTTCCATTTCGAGTACAATCACTACCTGATAGTAGTAGATTATTACAGCAAATACTTTGAGCTGGTGCAGCTGAAAAATCTAACAGCATCAACAGTCATATGGGCTCTCAAAGCCATACTTTCAAGACATGGAGTGTGCGAAGAACTTGTGTCCGATAATGGCCCACAATTTTCGTGTTCTGAATTCCAGTGTTTTTTGCGTGACTGGGGTGTCCGGCACATACCCACCAGTCCATATCACCCACAGGCCAATGGGTTAGCTGAGAAGTATGTTGGCATAGCCAAATCTATTATACGGAAAGCTCAATCATCAGGTCAGGATGTGTACCTCGGCCTGTTAAACTATCGTGCAACACCCATGGACGGTTTATGTTCACCCGCACAGTTGCTAATGGGTAGAGCGCTGAGGACCACAGTACCTATTGCACCACATAAGTTGCAGCCTCACTCTATCCCACAGGAGCAGGTAGCAGGTCAGAGGAACAGTAACGTGAAAAAACAAAACTGTATTTTGACAAAAATACCAAGTCGCTTCATCCTCTCAGAGCTGGGCAAGCTGTGAGGCACAGAGTCACTGGAGATACATGGGAACCTGCTCGCATTGTCAGTGAAGCCGATTCTCCGAGATCATATGTGATTGAAACTGAGTGTGGATCTCAACTCAGACGAAACAGGCGTCATCTTCGCCCAGACACTGCCTCGGATACTCCACTGGGGCAACCAAACGACAATGAAAATAAGGAGCAAAATGAAGACCGTACGGAATTCCTGGACACGGATATAATGTCTACTGAGGACGTTGAGGACAGCATAAGTTTATCATCTTGTGATAATGCTGGAGGTGACTCTCAATTGGACATCGATTCTACTGATAGTGAGCCAGCGGTTACTTTCTCCCGCTATGGTCGAGCTTTTAAACCAAAACTATGGAAAGACTTTGTATCATATTAAGCGTTTATACTTGAAGGGGAAGATGTAATGATGTGTATACTTCATGTTATGTATTAGTGTATTATAGTTATGCCTAGTTCATTCTGCATGTTAGGAAACAGTTAACAGTCATGTGATCAGGGGGCGGGGAGTGGCAGTTATTGTAAGATGGATGCTGCTGCTGAGTAAAGTCTGTTCTTATCGAGCTCTTTGTTGTCTGCCAATACTTCAGTGGATTCATCACAACATGACCTGCAGGTTCTCGCCTCTCGCGAGATCTTGCTGGTTGGCGGAGTGATCTTGGAGGGAGACTGGGGACTTTTTTTCCCCAGTCTCACTCTGTTCCCAGCAGCCAGAAGCAATGCATTGGACCACCATTCTCGCTGTGGGATGAGAGGTGAGTATCCTATTTTTTTTGGGTGTATACAGCTTGTACTGACTGATTCTGCAATTAGCTAGAGCTCTAAGCTGTAGCAAACCTTTTCAGTTTGCCACAGCGGTGAGTAATTAGCGTTAGGACTATGTGATCCTAACTTTAATTGCTCTCTTCTCACTCATTACGGCTCCCCATGTTAAGAATAGGCAGGCACAAAGTACAGTAAGTTCGTGCTAAAAGGATCTAATACTGATGCTCTAATGGATTTTTTAACCCACTACCGACCGGGAGGTCATCTATGCTGCACGCTATCACCTCAATTAACCTAGCACTAACGCCCACGTATGTGAGCTCTAGCGTTAAGGAGGGCCCTGAGGATCTAGAACTTTCCCAATATGATGCCTGTTTCCCTCTGTCCGCCATAGGGTTTTCCAGCAGCTAGTTCTGGCTTCTTACCTTATCTGGGTAGTGAGTGGGAAGCTTTTTTCTGTAGCAGATGGTGGAGGAGTATAACGTCACATAGCATATACACAGAATTATAATGTTTTTGCTAGGATACCTGCAAACATAAGCCAAAAGTGAAGGTAGTGGGTCAAAGAACTGGTTTTAACAGAGACAATAAAGGGTCAACACATATTGCTGCACCCAGTGTCTTTCTGCCCAAAACAATGAGACCTGTTAAGAAAACACAATTGCCCATGCGATCTTGCTCAAGACTCACGCAAGCCTCCCTACAGTTCTTCAGGAGATCTCTCTATCTGTCTGTCATTATATTGCCTGTCTGTCATTATATTGTCTGTCTGCCATTATATTGTCTGTCTGCCATTATATTGTCTGTCACTATATTGCCTGTCTGTCATTATATTGTCTGTCATTATATTGTCTGTCACTATATTGCCTGTCTGTCATTATATTGTCTGTCATTATATTGTATGTCACTATATTGTCTGTCTGTCATTATATTGTATGTCACTATATTGTCTGTCTGTCATTATATTGTCTGTCATTATATTGTCTGTCTACCATTATATTGACTGTCACTATATTGTCTGTCTGTCATTATATTGTCTGTCTCTCATTATAGGGGTTATTCAAAGAGAGCCGATCTGGCCCCGAAATGTAACCGGACGCCAAAATACAGCGTACGTTGCCATTTTGTGGTGGTCCGGCTATTTAGAGAGCAGGCAATTCGCCAAATTTTGGCGAATTGCCTGCAGATATTGTGCTGTTCGAAGACAGTGAAATCCCCCATAGAGAAGCAATCGTTAAGCTATTCAGAGAACACCAAACAGCAATGAAAAGGTGCTGAAGTGACCTGCTGTTCGGTGGTTTCCTTCAGCAGGTTTATTCAGGCGAACTCCATAGGCTTCAATGTTAAAAATTTTCCCGTTTTAATTTAATATCTAATAAACTGTTTATTATTTTATTCTGCTGTAAAAAGTCTCTTTATTTATTGATTTTTTAGGATCTTTTAGACATTTTTTGGGGATTTTTTCGGCAAATTTTCTTTTCCTTTTCTTTAACCCTTTCGCTGCTGAGGCTTTTCCCGCCCCTGTGCTGAGGTCATTTTTTACCTGTTTTGCGCATCATGTTTCAACGTGTTTTGAAGGCTTATTTTAGTATATGACACCGACATATTATATATCGTTCTTTCCGTCAGACTCGGTAGATTCATAATATGTCATTATTATATGTATACGTTATGTCATGTCTGTATATTATAACAAAAAATGCAATAAAATATGTATTTTCAATAATTTACAACGTGTAAAGTGTTTTTTTCCACATTTTAACATGCGAGCAATTGCGGTTATATTTTGTATGGGGTGCGCTTGTTAAAAAAATTAGAGATGGGGTCTCGTTACATTTTTTTTTGGGGAAAATGACACTATTTTTAACAAACGCACCGCATACAAAAATCGTTAGTGCAGCATCATTGTTCACATTATAATTGAAATGGGAACAATATTGCTGCATTAACAAACCCAAAAAAATAAAAAAAAAGTGTTTATTTTTATTTTTTTAATTTTTTTTATTTTTATTTTTCATTTTTTTTTTTTTTTACAAATTTTTTAACTTTCATGTTTGGTATCGTTGGAACGGCCATGCTCTGGCCGATCCAACGATATCAAAATTTAACCCCTAGCTGCCACGGATCGGTAGATAGGGAGTTCATTGGAACTCCCTATCTCCACAGTTGGTGGCAGTTAGGGGTTAACTGTAGGACTGGCGTCTTCGTGCTGCGCACGATGACGCCAGTCCTCTGGGGGAGTTCCCGGAAGCTTGGCCGACATCCAAGATGTCGGCCAGCTCCCGGGAAGGATCGCGAATCGGCGCTTTTCAGCGCCGATTTGCGATCCAGCTCCCCAGGGGTTAATGCCAGGCATCATTTGGAAGGGCAGGCTGTGCCCTTCCAAATGATGCCTGGGTTAAGCCCCTGTGTGCCACCGATCGGGAGGGAGAGAGGTCCGAAGGACCTCCCCCCCCTCCCTTTCAGGCGCCTTCTCCGCACATGCGGGGGGGGCGCCTGAATTAGGTGTCATCGCGCCCCCGCGATGACACCTAATGTTGGCGGCTGCTGGTCCGGATGCCGGGCTGACATCCAGGATGTCAGCCCGCACCGGAGGGGCCAGCGATCGGCCGGAACCCGGCCGAACGCTGACCCCAAACTGAGGACGCGCTCAGCGCGTCCTCAGCACACCAGCGGTAATGCTGAGGACGCGCTGAGCGCGTCCTTAGCATTGAAGTGGTTAAAATCGTTTCTTCTTTTTTCTGTAACAGACCTTTTTATTATCATTCATTGTATCTTATATGTAAATTCCCGGTATTTTCGTTCAGTAGCTTTTTGCAAACAGCGTTTCAATTTTAAAACTTTCAAGCGTATTTTTTTTTTCTTTTACCCCGTTCGTCGGCTTGTCGGCTTTTTCCGGCGGCTGGTCTGCGCTGTGATCAGCAGCTCATTGGCTTTTTCCAGGCATGTTTGGCTTTGTTTTTGCAGTGGTTTCTGCGGGTTTTTGGTGGGTTTTCGGTGGGTGTTCGACCGGTTTGCGGTGGGTTTTCCCTGCACTCTGGGGACCCTGCGGTGAATGCCGAATTCACCGCAGGGTAGGGAACTTTGATTCCCTGATGTGCAATAACCCCTTATATTGTTTTTCTATCATTATATCATCTATCTTTTTATCCCTCTTTCCTTCATTATACTTGTCTTTGGCTTTTTGGCCATCTATAGGTGTTGTAGATTTAGAATAGCACTAATGTTTGAAATAGTGTTTAATTTCATGTGTCCGGTCATAAAAAATTTATTCCTTTTAAAAATAATCTTTTTAAAGAGTAAATAATCCAATATACAGCGAATGAAAAGGGAAGAAGAAAATATTGCAAGCAGAGCAAAACTGCAAACCTCAACATATATGTATTAAAATATATTTAATATATTTTAATTTATCAAATATGCCCGGCAGTGCAATGTATGAGATGCAAAAAATAACCCTGGGAGACCTTTATATTTTTAATCCCTGAAGGTAAATTCCCTGAACTGTAAATGCAAAAGAGCACTGGTAGAGTTAATTACCTTTCTTGACCTCCTCTAAAACTTTTAGCCCCGAGATGCTTTATTTTTCAATATTTAATTTACATTAGAATTCTTATAAAACCCAATAACCAATATGTAATTCTGCTTAGTCGTGAATTTTGTAGATAAGAAGTAATCTCGAAATGATGCCATATTCTACTTGATTTCATTCAGCCATGAAGATTATATTTTATAATTCAACAAATATGGTTCCGAATTTTAATTACTCTACCTACACGCACAGAGAGAGATATCATTTCAGCTAAAATGTTGAGTCAGCTCATTTGGAAAAGATGAAATATTAGCCGAAGAAATGTTATCCTTTACACTTTTCAGACAGAAATACGTCGTACCTGCTTTCCGTTCTTCATATATGGGTCAAATAGTCAAAGAAAGCAGTCTGGGTTATATTATAGATATGGGTCAAACAGGAAAAGAAAGCAGTCTGTTTACAAATGCTCATTAATATTTATGAATGCAAATAAATTGTAGCAATATGATCACATAATGTATTTATTGGTGTTTAATAAGATAAATTATCAGAAAATTTCAGCTCGTGGATGAAATTTTAATAGAACTCTTCTAGTTAACTATTTTGGCCAAGGTATTAGCATTTAGCTTTACCAAAGGATAACTGGTCCAGGCTCAGCATCAACTCTTGTGCTATGGATAAAGTTCTCAATGCCATCACTATGCTAATGCCAGAGGAAGTCTAAAATGGTTATCTCCAAGCAGCTGTTCAAAATCAATTAATTTATTTTGCAAGCAATTACCTGAATTTACAAGCTATTACTTGGTTTACACGCTTTTATTGTTGAATTTAAAAGTACCATATTGTGACAGAGTGCTTGGGTTGGGTAACAGAATGTCTGCTAGAGTAATCGAGGGAAGATATTTAGGACCCAGAATCCTGCATGGCCTCTATCCTATTGCACACTTGTTGCCAATTAATTATTTAGGCAACCAGTTAATTCTCAGGTTGTTGACTCCTGGACAGAAGTGTTTAATCAGACTGCTGAGAGCAGGGCAGGGAGCAGGAGACAGAACGCCTTACATTCGAAGGCAAAAAAGAGAGCGTAAATAAAACTTTAGCATTTATTGAGATAAGAGTATAGGGCAGGGAGCAGTAACACCTTTAAGAAATGCTTTGATTTTTTTTGCTTATTAGATTATGTTACCTGGATAGTCAGGATCGCTGTATGTTTTGGTAAGTGCTCTAATTGAGCTAGGATTTTGTTTGTAGTTTTTGTTTAATCATGTGCAATAGTAATTCGAAGCCAAGTGGGACGTTTGTTAAGGCTGGAATAAAAAGACCTCTCATTTCCACAATTTCAAGTCAGCAGCGATTTATACCCTAGAGGACGTGTTGTTTGGCTGGAACCAAGTATCCTGAGCCGTTGCTGTGTCACACTATCATTGCCAAAACTGTCAGGATTGGTATTTGGAGTTGGTTGAAAAGGGAGATCTACCTCAATCTTACTTTTGACATTTATTTTAATCCATCCCGATACTGAGGAACAATTTACAGTGTATCCGATATGGATTTTATGCAAGGACAGATGACATCACTGCACATATGCTGCCTTACAGCTCTGGGCACATTGGCCTAGGTTCACTAAACTTTGAAAAATGTAATGATGATAGAGATGCCTGTTCCCATGAGGAAATCACTGTTTGGTAAATCCAAAAGTCACTACAAACTGTGGTGGTTCTATTGAGCCTCAATATCCCTTCTATTATAAATAGAGGAACCGACAAACGCTGGTGGGTGCAAGTTAAGATAGGTGCCTCCCAAAATGAATCAAAACCTGAAAATGAAATCCTAGCGATGCTTAAACAAAAGAATATAAAGCATGGGAAGCTACATGTATGTCCTTAACACATTTGCAAACACTCTAAAACAATTCAAAAAGTGCCAAAAAAATCCTAAAAGACCACGAAAACAGGCCATATTGTCAACTATATAATGGCAAGTATTAGTCATTATGCTGGCCCCATAGCAAGGCACATGTGAATATTGGGACTAGTCCAATCAATATTTGAAAAAACCTTTGTTCTAACTATCAACAGTGATCCCACATCCACGATCCCGAGCAATAAACCCAGAATAGGAATAATGGAAGTGGAAAATACTGACACATGCTTCCTAAAATGCTATAGATCCTGAACACTCAATTCCCCAGAGGCATAAACCAAAACATCTGTATGAACATATAAGTGTATTTAGCACAGAGCTAACATAAGCAGAATTGAATCCTGGCATGAGATGGTGCACACAGTCATCATGTGATGGTGTGATGGGCTATTCAGGTGCTACAATGTATTTCTAGCTAGATTACATCCAATCTGCGTTTTATGGCTAAGGCAGTAATTCTTTGGTGATAGAATGTCCTAATGGAGTTATGTTTGACACATGTTTCCGGTTAAAGTCATCATGTGAAAGTTTTTACAGATGCTCTGTTTATACTTCATTATTTCTATTAATAATATTTTGTTCAGCATTTATTCAGTGTTTTAACACTTCTTGACATCATGTCATTTATTCATTGTCAATTTCATTTTCTTTAAACTCATGTTCTGGTGTGTTGATTGTGCTTATGATGATCTTATGTTACAGTAGAAGATCTGCCTCTTCCTCCAAGTAGTATTTTAGGGATAATGAATAAGACAAGGTGCACTTACATTCACTGGTGTATTTTGGCTTAGGCCAACAAGGCCTAGGCCTAGGGTAGCACTTTCCAGGGGGCGACGGCCCGCACTGGTGTCCCCACCCCTAAGTATTTTACCAGGAAGGATACATTGAGATTTCACAAATTTTCAAGTATGTCCTGGGTACGCAAGGCCTAGGCTTTCACTTTCCAGGGGGCAGCAAAAAACCTCACCACTAAATGGGTTACTCACAGAGCATCGAAATGACGCCAACATTTTGGTGTTCTGTTGTTCCCTGCACTTGGGGAATCAAATTTCCCCACCCTGCAGTGAATTCACCAGTCAGCGCAGGGTCCCCGAAGTGCAGGAAGTTGGCCGCTGAATGCCGCCATCGCAAACCCTGCTGTTTTCAAAAAACCTACTGAACGAAAATGTCTGGAATTTACATATAAGGTCCTATGATTGATAACAAAAAGGTCTGTTACAGAAAAAAGAAAGACCGCTATTTTTAAAAAAAAACAATAAATAAAGAGACTTTTTACTGCAGATTAAAATAATAAATTTCCCCACCCTGCAGTGAATTCACCATTCACCGCAGGGTCCCCAAAGTGCATGGAGTCGGCCGCTGAATGCTGCCACCGCAACTCCGTGGCCTGCTGTTTTCAAAAGAACTACTGAACGAAAATGTCTGAAATTTAGTTATAAGATCCTATGATTGATAATAAAAAGTTCTGTTACAGAAAAAAGAAAAACTGCTATTAAAAAAAAGGGGGGGGGGAATTTTGCTGAAAAATTACTAAAAGGTACTAAAAAAAAAAATCAATAAAGACTTTTTACTGCAGATTAAAATAATAAATGGTTTATTAGATATTGCATAAAAACGGGAATATTTTTAACATTGAAACCTATGGGGTTCGCCTGAATAAACCTGCTGATTGAAACCACCGAACATCAGGGCATTTCACTGCCATTTCTCTGCTGTTTGGTGTTCTCTGAATAGATTAACCATTACTTCTCTATGGGGATTTGCAATGCCTTCAAACAGCACCGTACTTGCTGGCAGTTCGCCAAACTTGTGTGTGAGCATATCACAGAGCAGTGGTGTACTTAGGGGAGTGGCAGTGGGCGGGCCGCCCCAGGTACCAGTGATTATTTGGGTGTCATTAGGGGGTACTAAGAGGTGCCACTGTCACTGTGTGTCAGCTTTGAGCTGTGTTCTCAAACAACGAGCAGCGGAGGAGGGCATTTGCATATGGAATAAAATCGAATAGAATAAAAATCCCCCTCTCCTCCCTCCATAGCTCCTCCCCTGCCTCACAGCAGCTCTAGGAGAGGGGAGCGGGATGTGATTTGTGTGCAGAGAGAGAAGATGACAGTAAATGGAAGGTAAAGGGGGGGTATCAGCAGGATATGAAGCCCTGTCTGCTTACTGCTGTTTAAAGTGGACCTTTCCTTAACCAGCACTGCAGTGATAGAAATTTGTCATTGAGCTGCCTGGCTCCTGGTGAGGCTGCGTGCGTGCATGTCATGCAGTCCGGCCAGTCAGGTGGTACTGAGTCTCAGTACCACCTGACTGGCTGAACCACGTGACACGCACGCAGCTGCCCGCCCTTTCGTTAACACGGTCTCTCACTCTATTCTGGACTGAACACCCACCGGGATGGGAATCAAAGCCACGGTGCACCCTCTGGCAGTGGCTTTGCATTGCTGTGAGTTTTATTGCTGTGAATTCTGATACGCTGACACACACACCTCACATTGCATTGCTGGGAGTTTTATTGCTGTGGATTCTATGATACACACTGCATATTACTGTGAGTTTTATTGCCCTGGAACTCTGGGATACGCTCATACACACTGCACATTACTGTGAGTTTTATTGCTGTGCAGTTCTGATATGCTCATACACAGTGCCCATTTCTGTGGGTTTTATTGCTGTGCAGCTCTGTGATACACTCATATGCAGGGCACGTTTCTGTGGATTTTATTGTTCAAACAATTAGAGCGGCTGTGATCCAGTTTACTTGACATGCATGGCTGTTCTTTGTAAAAATGCTTGAATTTAAACATTTCATAATTTTATTTATCTCAATAGATACATTTGAAATGGTATACAAAATATACAAGTAGGCACTTGGTATCCACTTTTAATATAAAGAGAGGAAAAGGCGGAGCTCTAAGAGGAAAAGGTGGAGCTTAAAGAGGAAGGGTGGGGATTAACCAGGAAGAGGTGTGCCCTTGACAGGAAGGGGTGCCTCAAATTTAAATTAGGGGGTGCACGAGTTTAGTCAGGCCTAGGGCAGCACAAAACCTAAATACACCACTGCTTACATTACATTATATTTATAATGTGACATTTTCAGTAGCTACATACTTTCAGGGTAAAAACAAACAATAGACATTGCACGAAAGGAACAGCAGACGCATCTTTGGGCACTATCACCTCCTTAATGCCAGTGCTAGCGCTCATATAAATGAGCATTAGCGCTATGTTAATTGAGGTGATAGCGTGCCGCATAGATAACCTCCCGATTGCTAATGGGTTAAAAAATCCATTAGTGATTCGGTATTAGCGCATTTTAGCGTGAGTTTACTGTACTTTGCTCTCCCTATACTTAACATGGGGAACGCAAAGAGTAAGCAGAGAGTAATTAGCGTTAGGATCACAAGGTCCTAACGCTAATTAGTCACAGCTGTCACTAACTAACAAAGTTTGCTACAGCTTAGAGCTGGTGCTAACTGTTTCCGCTGTTGCAGAATCAGTTAGCAGCAGTTGGTACCCCCCCCAAAGAAAAATGAAATA
Source organism: Leptobrachium leishanense (assembly GCA_009667805.1). Lineage (NCBI taxonomy): Eukaryota > Metazoa > Chordata > Amphibia > Anura > Megophryidae > Leptobrachium > Leptobrachium leishanense. Next base: position 10,340,867 of record CM019063.1, on the reverse strand, counting down.
CTCCCCTCTCATCCCACGACGTGAACTGTGGCCCGATTAACGCTTCTGGCCATCGGGAGCAGAGTTAGACTGGGGAAAAAAGTTCCCAGTCTCCCTCTGCAATATCTCCGCGGACCTGCAGGATCTCACGAGAGGCGAGATCCTGCTGGTAATGTGACCCGGCAGCAGAAGCCTCCATGGAGCTCTAAGAACTCCATGGAGGGGATGCTCACGACGGTGCTTTAGCACTGCCCCGAGCATTCTGGAGCCTAGTGGCCACTACAGGGCAAGCTACTGGACTGAGCCATGATCTACAGATAAATCGGGGACTCTAGGGGAGATTAGCGAATGCTAATTTTTCCACTTAGCATCCCCATTTTAGCTATAGGGAGGTGATAGGACTCCTTGTCTTTGTTTTCTATATGGTAGGGGAAGTAAACGTCCATTAGTGTCAGCAAATTTTTTTGCCTTCATCAAATACTGAATACTGATTTTCTAACATAAATAAACAGCTTTAAAATCGTTTAATTTCAATCTTACTAAATTTTTAAGTTTTAGAAATGTATGTTTGATTTCTCCATCATATATATCAAACACTGATATGGCTCGGTTTTTTAATTTTCTTTTCATTTACTATTTTTATCTATTACAAAACCTGAGAAGGGAAATATGCATTCAGTCACACATTTATTAGAACGAGTCCTGGTACGATGCATTAAATAAGGTCATGTTGTGTTTCATTTAAATGGTATCCTGTTGTAAAGTCACCATCTTGTGACTTTGTCAAGGCGAGTATGAAAAGTCCCCGGCTTTAGAAAAATAAGAAACAACTATTGGGGAGCCCAGAAACTGGTAACATCTCGTCTAGCGATAAGATAATGCATTAACTCCTTATGATCTGTAAGATCAACAGATATCCATGTTTTGGTGTTATAATGGTAGGAAAGAGGACCTGTCTATGTGGGGTGCCGGACAAAAACCCTACAGCCAGGTTCCCTAATGCCAACATCCCGACGGCCAACTTCCAGACAGAACAAGTGCCGGACATACCAAGTTCCCTACACGGCCAACTTCCAGACATCCATTATCCCAGCGGCTAACCCTAAATACTAACACCCTAACCCTAGGTTTAAGGGGGTTAGGGTTAGGGCTAGGTTTAGGGGGGGTTAGGGCTAGGTTTAGGGGGTTAGGGTTAGGTTTAGGGGGTTAGGGTTATGGCTAGGTTTAGGGCTAGGTTTAGGGGGGTTAGGGCTAGGTTTGGGGGTTAGGGTTAGGTTTAGGGGGGTTATGGCTAGGTTTAGGGGGTTAGGCTTAGGGCTAGGTTTAGGGGGCTAGGGCTAGGTTTGGGGGTTAGGGCTAGGTTTAGGGGGTTAGGGTTATGGCTAGGTTTAGGGGGTTAGGGTTAGGGCTAGATTTAGGGGGGTTAGGGCTAGGTTTTGGGGGTTAGGTTTAGGGGGTTATGGCTAGGTTTAGGGGGTTAGGGTTAGGGCTAGGTTTAGGGGGTTAGGGTTAGGTTTGGGGGGTTAGGGCTAGGTTTAGGGGGTTACGGTTAGGGGGTTAGGGCTAGATTTAGGGGGGTTAGGGTTAGGGCTAGGTTTAGGGAGTAGGGTTAGTGTTAGCCGCTGGGATTTTGGATGTCTGGAAGTTGGCCGTCAGGGAGTTGTCTGAGTAGGGAAGTTGGCCATCAGGGAGTTGTCTGTGTAGGGAAGTTGGCTGTGTAGGGAAGTTGGCCATCAGTGAGTTGTTTATGTAGGGAAGTTGGCTGTCAGGATTTTGGCATTAGGGAACCTGGTTGTAGGGATTTTGACCCAAACCGTCTATGTGGTAAATCCACCAACACTCCATGCTAGATCCTGAATAGGGATGAGGGGTCTCTCAGGGATTTCTTTGGAGTGGTAATTTAATCGACTAAAATATGATTAAGGCTAAATTTTTGTCAAAGGACTATGGCCAAAACTAAATTAAAATTGATCCCTTCCTAGCATTTTCATCTAGTTTTCATTAACTGATGAAAATGTCTATAGATTTTCGTCAGTTTTGGTCATCAAAACTTTGACTACTTTTTTCAGTGACCAAAAGTAGACTATAGGGGTTATTCACAGAGATCTGAACTTGCTCCGAAAATACAACGAACCATGAATTTCCCCATACGGTGCAATTTCGGGGCCATTCGGGTTTTCAAAACATGGCAATTCGCCAAATATTGGCGAATTGCCAGTGAAATAAGGTGCCTGTTCGATGGCAGTGAAATCCCCGTAGAGAAGCAATGGTTAATCTATTCAGGGAACATCGAACAGCAGTGAAATGGCAGAGAAATGCCCTGATGTTCGGTGCTTTCATTCGACAGCTTTAATCAGGCGAATCCCATAGGTTTCAATGTTAAAAATATTCCCTTTTTTTTCAAATAGCGATTTTCTTTTTTCTCTAACAGACCTTTTTATTATTATTCATCGGACCTTATATGTTAATTCCAGACATTTTCGTCCAGTAGTTTTTTTGCAAACAGCGTTTCAAATTTTGAAACTTTCAATCATTTTTTTTTTTTAACTCATTCGTCGACTTACCGGGTTTTTCCGGCAGCTGGTTGGCGCTGTGTTTGGCAGATCGTCGTTTTTTTTAGGACACGTTCAGCAGGTTTGCGGCGGGTTTTCTGTGGCGTTTCGGATCTATCCGATATTTCAGATCGTATCAGCAGGGTGTTTTCTACGGGATTTCAGCGATTTTTTTTATTTAAAAAAAAATTCTGAAGTTTGGCAGCGAATTTTCAACAGGTTTTCCGATCCGTTCCCTGCACCTCAGGGAGCCTGCGTTGAATGGTGAAAGTGCGAGGAACGAAAGAGCACTGACGTGCTCTGTGAATAACCCTGTATAACTAAGACTATGATGAAAATTATTTGTCACTTAACCTCCCTGACAGTTTCCCCGAGTGTGTCTCGGGGATAAATTTCACCGCTGAGAGCGGTAACCCCAAGACACACTCGGGCTGTATACATCACCTCTCCGTGCGCTCCCTCGATGATCTCTGCAGTCTCCTCCGGCGATCGCGACCTCATACTTCCTGGATTCCTTCTCGCGTGGAAGGAACCAGGAAGTATAAGGTTGCGGTCGCCGGAGGAAGCAGCTGGGGACATCGATGGAGCACAGGGAGAGGTGATGTATCCAGCGGCATCCCAAGTGTTGCTCGGGGTTACCGCTTCCAACATAGGAATTTAACGCCGAGCCACACTCGGGAATAGACAGCTTTTAGACGCGGTTTTTCACAAAAATTAGACCGCCAGGAGGGTTAAATTAATACTACTTCTTTGCATGACAAATGAGAGGTTTAGTAAGAATTTCTGCATTGACTGTTAGGTACTAAACCTCTCCACAGAGTTTTAGACTTTTCTCATGGATCAGAAACGCAGAAAAGTGATAAAAGCACAAGTATTTTTCACCCCAAGCAGGACCTGTCAGCCGGGTTGTTTGAACTTCCCGGCTGTCGGTCACTGTTTAGGTCACTCGAGACGCCAGCACGCTCAAGCATGCCGACATCAAGATCAATCTCTGAGACCAATCGCATTAGCGAACTTTATGGGACTTGTAAAGTTTGCAAGTCTCGATGCGGTGCACAATTTGCGTTCCCTACGCTACGCAAGTAGCATAAAGACCATAAATTGGGCAGAAAAGACTCAAGGACTTTCAGGTTCGAGGATCCCTGAGCAGAAGAGGAGGAGCAACTCGTGCGGAGCGACAAAAGGTGAGTAAATTCACCCCCAAAAAAGTAAAAAACAAGTGGCCTTTGTCCAAATATTCAATGGCAAAAAAAGTGAACTCTATTTTTTAGTAGAGTGTTCCTTTAAAACAATGTTAAACTAATGCATTTTTAAGTCCGTTGAGCCTCATGTATAGTTTGGAGGCTAAGCCTAAGCCATAGTAAGTGTATTTAACCATTTAGCTTATTAGATGTCATAAGTTTACTTTTATAAAATACAAAAAAATATATGAAAAAGATCCACGGAGAAGACATGTGACTTCTGGAATCCATCATTCCATCTTGTACATTAGACAAGTACATGCAAAGAGCATGTTTTCATTTTCTATTAGAGATAGTAATGTGGTGCACACAAGGAATATTTTACTGTTGTGGAGATCGTTGTTAAAAACAATGCATAACACCGCAGTAGTAGTAAAAGATCAGATCACCCACTGCATTATCTGACTGACCTGAAAAAATAAACTAGCCTGGTCTATAAACGCAGACGATATAGATATTTTTAGCATGTCAATAGCCTTTAAATATCGCAACGCAGATTGTATAGTGCTGTTGCTCACTTTGCAGCCAAACTGTCTGTCAACGCAACCCTTCCATCGCCCTCAGCAGGAATCCTTCCTCTCCACGTAATTTAACTAGTAAGACATATAGAGGTGGGTAAGTTAGATCTTCTCTCGGGAAAACAAAGTTCTTAAAATAGATTTTCTTTATTTGATACAGAAAGATGAAAGTTGAATCTATATGAACGGCCGGATTTGAACATGGTACCTTTCAAAATGGCAAATAAACTTGAAAGAATAAAAGAAAACTGCCCAACTTCTTTGACCCTTTCGATACTCTGAGTTAATTTGATTTTCAAACGCCCCATCAGGCGCCTAGAATCGAGTTAACTCAATCTGGTCTTATGCTGGACGATTCTTTATTGCATACCATTTTCCTTGCATATGAGCTCCAGAATAGACAGTATTCACATATGTCGATATGCTCTACGTATCTGGAGAAGCTCTTTCAGTCCCCAACATCGGAAAGATGAACCAGTGGCCTCAGGGTAACGCGAAAGTCTAGGTAATCCCCAACCATCTGGAACTCTTATAAAGGGGAGGGTTCACGTAAAAGGTAGTTTAACATCTTGAAATAAAGATACTCTGCTCGTGAAAAAAAAAAAAAAAAAAAAACAGATAGGAGGGGGGCTGGGGAGAGAATCATAAAGGGCAAAACGTCCTCAAAAATTGACTACGTCGTCTCTGAATGCAGGGGGAGGGGGAAAAAACTGGGGAGAAACTCTTGCAGTTTCTTGAGTCACACACACGCAAAAACTGGTGCAGAATACATGTAGATCCGCAGAAAGTGTCACCGTATCACGGGGACACAATGCAACAGTGGGGGAACAGTATCCCAACAAAAACGTGTGGTCAGATTCATATCCGGAAAAAAGGTCATCAACCAGGTGAAGCGTCCGCCGATTCCAAGGAGAGTCCCGCTCCAGCCAGTATCGGCCAGGCCTCAGCTGGTTCAGAGATGACAAGGGTTATCGTTCCGTATGCCACTACAAGAGATCCGGCCAGTCCCCATCGGTATTTAACTTTCCTACATCGGAGAAAAGCCGTCACGTTCCGAAACCGTCGTCTCGCTAGCAGGGTCCAGAATGGTAGGTTATTATAGAGTGTCAGCGATGTACCTTCAAAATGCACTGTTGCCCGTGCTGCCGGTGCAGACATAATTTGCGTCTTCACAGCGATGTCTTTAGTGACTACAATGACATCTCTCGGGGCACTCTGGGGGGCCGTCGCAGCCTTACAGATCCTGAACACCGAGCTGAACATGCCTGTCTCGGCGGCAGAAGGCCCAGATATCTGGTGTGTCACTCGAGTCACATAAGGGAGTAGCTCCGACAGGGGTACTGACTCCGGGACCCCCCGAACCCGGATGTTTCGTCTGCAGGGTCTGGATTCAAGGGTCTCCACTGTACGAGTCAGGAGGTCAACCTGACCTCTCAGTTCACCCACCTGAGACGAAAGGACAGATTGCTTCACTACCATATCTGCATTCTGTTCCCGAACCGCCACTACTTGGGAACGTAGCTCCTCCACTTCAGATCGTACCCCAGACAGAGCAGCAGACCACGTAGATCTAATCTCAGCCAAAAAACTTTAGTAATCGCCCATTGTCGTTGGTCACGCGTCATCTGTCACTGCGAAAGAAGTGGCATCAGTATCAGGGGGAGCCAAAATTAAGTCATTACCCGAGGGTGACCCCATTCTTCCAGAGGCACCCGGCATCTGCTGCTTCACACTCGACTCGGAGAGACGACCCTGGGACCGCGGCGACACATTGTTCCCGCCAGGAAGGAGAAGGACCTCCTCAGAGCCTCCCTGCGAAGTCCATGGAGGGAGTCTCAAGGGCCTCCTGGGACCTCGCCGCCAGGGCCCTCCTTTTCTTCTGGGCCCGCTTCTTCGCAGCTGGGCCCAGCGTCACCCGGCCACCCTCTCGGGGGGTCTGATCCAGCCAGTCCACAGCAGTCTCATGTCCCAGGGACCACGTGTCATCCTCTGAGGAGCTGAAGCCCGGGGGTAAGGTGGTCAAACCTGCCGCAGTATATCTGCCTCCCAGCGACTCCCTGATATCTTGCTGGCGCCGACGAGTGGTCTCCGATTCTCCTCCCGGTCTCAAGTTCTTCTTACCCATCCTCCAGGGGTAAGTAATCCATCCGAGCGTCAGGAAAGTCCCCGGTCTGAGTAGGCTGCACTAGGCCCGAGACCCGCTGGAGCAGAAACACACCAGCAAACGATCGGGAAACCGCAACTCAGGGTGCCCCAGCGTATCTAAGGGTCCTTGGCTCAGCAAAGATATATTGCTGGATGAGAAGGTCGCAAATAAAGTCAGCAGTAAAAGCCAAATATCGGCAGAGCTCCTCGGCATGCGTCTGCTCTCCTGAAAGAGCTTTTTTACACGGTTGCCATCACAAAGGTTTGACTAAGGCACAAGCCCTTTTCAAGTGCCTGAGCCGAAACGTTGTGATGTTATCCATGATCAGGTAATAAAACTCCTTCATGGTCCATCCTGAGTGCTCATTCCTCTGTTTTTTCTACACAATATGGAGTTTGAGCCTACCCAGTCTGAGTGGCATTGGTCATTTGGACCCTTTGGTAGGCGTTCCTCCTTTTTGCACTGAATCCACTGTACAGACAATGAAGGTGAAGAAAATTGCAAGTATGTGTGCACGAAGTATAGGGGTGTGTATATGTGTGTTTGTGGGTGTGTGTTATTGGGTTATGGGAAATTTAAAGGATATTTTGAAAAATCCTTAGAATCCCAGTTCCTGCTAGTGGTTTTATGAAAAGCAACTGAGCAGTGAAGGCGTGAGGTTGTTTCATCCCATAGTAAGCAAGGAAGTTAAGCTAGAACCATACACAAATTTAAAAATCCATACAGCAGTGATGTGTTGAGACAGCTGAGCACACCTCATACTGCACGTGATCAGCAGTATAATGGGGTGTTGTGTACCTTAATCATTGCATGCAAATGAAACAGCGGTCAATTTCTCCCTCAGATCCAGAGCATTAAGCATGGAGCAAAGCATCGGCATCGTAAAAGGATCTTTTGGTGCCTGGACCATGAGATGACTTGACTTGATTAATAAAAAATGAGAAATATGTAACTGAAGCTCCCTCTGCCTTTGTGCCCTCACCCTCCTTGGCACCCTTGCCCACACTATACAGGCCCTCTTTGCCTGTTGGAGAAGTGTGGAGCCTGGCCTCCTGCCAAGAGATCGTGGACCAATTTGGCAAAGCCAGTTCTCATGGACAATGGGCATAAGGGGTACCTAAGGGTTAATGAGTTAAATGTATTCCTATCTTGAAACTAGGGATGTGCGTTTCGGGTTTCGGAATTTCGGAATTTTCACGAAATTTCCCGATTCGTGCATTCGGATTCAGCCGATTTTACGAAAATGTTAAGATCCGAATTTTCCGAAAACGGAAAATTTACGAAACGAAACGAAAATTTGTTCGGAATTTTTGAATGGACTAGAAATGTGTAAAATCGAAAATCATTTTCGTTCCATTCGTAATTTCGGCTCCATTCCTGATTTCGGTTCCATTTCAGTAATTTCGGACAACATATTTTTTGGTTATATCGCTGATTCTGTAATTTTGTATCATTCCCATCTCAATGTATTCTTCTTGTAAAACACGAAAAATCTCAATGGCAGAATTATCGTATCGACAGAATTATCGTATCGACAGAAATATCGGATCCGAAAAACCATTAGTTTACGTCAAAACGAATAGACACTTTGAAACGAGGAGAACAGACGTTCCTAAAAACACGAAAATTTCCGAAATTACGAAAAAAAGTCGATACGAAAAACGAAACGAAAACGAAACGAACCGAAACGGAAATCGGCCGAAACGAGCCGAAACGAGCCGAAACGAAAATTTACAAAGTATGAACGAACCGAACCGAATCGAACAGAAAAAAAAATCGGTGCACAAGTCTACTTGAAACTGTTTGTATTTTAGGAGTTTGTGTTAGAGATGCAATGTAGACGTATTGTGCTTGCTATCTGTTTGTCCTTAGATTGATTTGATGAGGCGTGCTTGCTAATCTCGTCTAGTGTGTACTAATTAGGATTCTGTGTCTTCTGAAGGAAGCTGTGTCTGATGTCTGGAGAGTGATACATAGAAATATACAGCACTCCCTCAAGTTCTAGCTGAGGGTTGTAAAGAAAGCTGCTGCTGATCAGCTGACCCGGAGAGAAGGGACGGGCGCTGTAACAGGTTTGGGTCTGGTCCACAGCTGGTGACAAGTAAACCCCCCGGTTGCTGTTACAACATATAACTAGCATAATTTTATAACTGGAGAGCTATATTAGCAGTAAAGATACAACAGCAACTCAGAGGTGAGGGGATAATTCAGTATTTGAATCGATGAGTCTACCTTTTGGTTTGCTGATCCAGGACTGGAGATGGCAGAGGACTCTCTATTGATAGCCCTGGTCTATGTATTATCCTATTCTATTATTATTGTGATTTTCTTCCAGTTTTGTTGTGGTGTACACAGCTGATGCAGTTTTCAAAAAAATGCCTTATTTAATTGCAGGGCAAAGAGGACTACTTGTAGAACAAAGTGGGCTACAATTATAGCACTTAGCAAGTGACAGGCATTTCAGGAGTGAATTGCTCCTGACATCACACTTATCTTTCCCCTGATAAACGTAGTGGTGCAGTAATCATATATTAGGAGAATATGAGGATCTACCGGCAGCTAGGTTTCTTTTTTCTAGCTTCCTTCCAATTCCGTTTTTCTGTGACTTTTGGTGCATTATATGTGATTGCACTTTTTATTTTCTACTTTCCTGCTTTGACTGTTGATTAAGATGCGGCACCAGAGTGTTGCTGTTAATAGTTTTGAAGTGGTTAGAATTTTTTTTAGGTTTTGATTTGTCTCGCTTTGAACTAAAATTGATTTCTTGAACGGATGCAGGTTTTGTTTTGCTATAAGGGTTATTCAGAGAGAGCTGATCAGGCCCCGACATTTAACCGGCACTGAAATTCAGCGTACGGTGACATTTCGGGGCCATTCGGCTATTCACATACGGAGCCTGTTTGAGGGCAGTGAAATCCCCCTTAGAGAAGCAATGGTTAATCTATTCAGAGACACCGAACAGCAGAGAAATGTCAGTGAAATGCCCTGCTGTTCGGTGGTTTTATTCGGCAGGTTTATTCAGGGGAATCCCATAGACTTCAATGTTAAAAATATTCCCGTTTTTATTCAATATCTAATAAACAATTTATTATTTTAATCTGCAGTAAAAAGTCTCTTTATTTATTGATTTTTTAGGACCTGTTAGGCATTTTTAGGGATCTTTTTTTTAAAGTGTTATTTCCTTTTTTTCTGTAACAGACCTTTTTATTATCATTCATAGGATTTTATATGTAAATTCCAGACATTTTCGTTCAGTAGTTTTCTTGCAAACAGCATTTCAATTTTGAAACTTTCAAATGTAGTGGGTTTTTTTTTTCACCTTGTTTGCCGGCTAGTCGGCTTTTTTCGGGGGCTACTCTGCGCTGTGATCGGCGGCTCGCCGGCTTTTTCCGGCGTGTTTTTTTCATCAGTTCCGGCGGGTTTTCGTCAGATTTTCCCTGCACGCCTGTGGTGCTTGCTGAATACACTGCAGGGTGGGGAACTTTGATTCCTCGAAGTGCAGTAAAGCGCGGGAAACAAGAGGGCACCGAAATGTCGGCGACATTTCGGTGTTTTCTGAATAACCCCCTATGTAATGTCCAACAGATGTAGCTGCCAGTCTACCTAAACCATCCCCCCCCCCTCAAAAAACCTGTAGTGTACTAATAGTATCCTAATTCCTTACATTTTATTAATTAATTAATTTTCGGGGAATTGCAATTGAGTTACTTTGACAAGGGCCAAATAGTGATGACTAGGTCAGAGAATCTCCAAAAGCAACAAGTCTTGTGGCGTGTTCCCAGTTTGCAGTGGTTAATACCTACCAAACTAGTGCAAGAGAGGGTAATCATTGAACCAGCATCAGGAACATGGGTGCCCAAGGCCCAAGGCCCAATGATGCATGTGAGGAGTGAAGGATAGCTCATAGTGTCCAGTCACACAGAAGAGCTACCATAGCTCAAATTGCTGAAAAACTTAAAGCTGGCCATCATAGAAAGGTGTAAGAACACACGTGACACGTACCACCTGCTTAGAGATTGCAGCAGACCATGTACACCCCTCATGACAGTCCTGTTCCCTAATGACGACGGCCTCTGTAAGCAGGATAATGCACCCTACCACACTGCAAAAATAGCTCAGGAAAGTTTTCAGGATCAAATATTTCAAGGTGTTGGCTTGGCCTCCAAATTCCCCACATCCAAATCCAACTGACATCTGTGGGATGTGCTGGAACAACAAATCCCATCCATGGAGGTGCCACCTCGCAATTTACAGGGCTTAATGGATCTGCTGCTAATGTCTTGGTGCCAGGTATCACAGGACACGTTCAGACATCCTGTAGACCTCGATGCATTATGAGGGATTCCTACACAATATTATGCAAATCAGTGTAAATTGGCTCTTTTCATTGAGTATAATTTGGGCCTATTGTTTTTTGCGTCTGACAGTCTTCTAGACCAGTGTTTCTTAAACCTGTCCACGGGACCCCCAACAAGGCCAGATTTTGCAGGTCACCTTGGGGAAATGCAGACTGAATCCTGCAATCACTGAGCAGCAAATCATATCACCAGTGCTGTGCTTGACATATCTGGAAAACCTGGCCTGGTTATGGGTCCCGAGGACAGGTTTAAGGAAGCCCTGTTCTAGACTACCACTAATACATACAATTTCTTGTTTGACATACACGGCCATAAGTCATCCAAAATAAAATTCAGCTGCGATTTAAAAAAAATCTTTGAACATTGTTTTTCTTTCTATCTTCTTTTTTAAATTCTCATTGATGACTTTTAACTTTATTTTTATTCTACTGACAAACATAAACATGATTGGTTTTCCTCAACGCTGTCAAGATCTGAAAATGGACTGAAATGTCACGAGAGACATGGAATATTTCATTGTACTTCATTGATCATGGCATGGTTGTTGACAATAAATCTTTGCTAAGAAAATATCATTATTGCTACCTACAGGTACGGCACAGTTGGAATCACAGCAGTAGACTATGTACTGCATGCTACACTGGATGAGAATTCAATGAGATTGCTGAATGTCACTGTTGTAGTATGGTTGATTATTAAGGAAAACACCAAAGCAATCACAGTATTAAGTGGAACCAGCAGTTAAATCATTAGCGGTTAGATAATTTAGAGAGGATAAAAATGGATGTGCTATCTAGGCATGTGGGGCCCTATTCTAACCAGGCTGTTAAGGTAATGAGTGGAACTATTATATTTAACGACTCCACTCTTTAATGTAATAGCTCAAGCCTCTTTTCCAACTGAACTCAGCTTTAGCAGCTGCTTACTTTATATTTTGTATATGAATCGTTAACTATTGGTCAGCAGTACAATAACGTGCTCTTCCCTGGTAGCTCTTTATTCTCTGCTTGAATCTGTATTCGATGCTGAATATTGGCTCAAACACTCTCGCATTTAGTGATATAGCCTTTGAAAGGTAATTTTACGCAGTAAAATAACTACCTTAAAAAATCTTGTACTTACCTCTGGCTCCACGGTACATAGGGCGCCATGATCCGCTGTCTACTTTGGCCACGTGCAATGGAATATTGGAAACAAATAGCTTGCAGTGTCCGTCTGCGGCCCTGGTGCCACCTCACTTAAAGGGTTGCACTTTTCTTCATGGAGTTCTTTGGACTTCAAGAGCTGATACTAATGGTGGCAGACTACTCTGCTGCCAGTATTGTGTAGCAGCTCCCTACTGTTGCGACTCAGGCCACTAATAGAGTGGTTGGGTCATCGTAGAGTTGGTAACAGGAGCCCGCTAACAGGCCAGGTTTTAAGGCTTACCTTGGGGAAATGCGGACTGAATCCTGCAATCACTGAGCAGCAAATCATATCACCTATGCTGTGCTTCACATATCTGGAAAACCTGGCTTGTCAGTGGGTCCCAAGGACATGCTTTTGGAAACTGTGCACTAAGGGATATCAACTCATGCGGATTATTTCCTTTTAGTGGCTCCCTGTTACCAACAAGGGGCCCTATTCCAACTGAGCCATTAAGCGAATGGCTCATACTGCCATTTCAACCATGCTACATGCTTTATTGTAGCTCGACATTAGCGGCTAATGTTTGTGTATCCTAACGACTCCTTTATTTTGTACAGGAGTCATTAATAAGTGTATTCAAGTAAGAACAGTGAGCTATTCAGGGCTCGAGTCCAGCAGGAACGCGTGGGAACAGCGTTCCCGCACTTCTGCCGTGGCAGGAACGCAGCGGGAACGTTGTTCCCATGTTAATCAATAGGCTGCGAAGTAGTCCCCTTGCAATCGCGGCCACTCTGGAGCTCTCACGGCTGCTTGTGATCTGAGTTCCTCTGCTCAGTGAGTCCGGCGCACGGTGCACTCTGATGACGCATCAGAATGCCGCGCTGGACTCCCTGTCAGGTGGCCAGCATGTGAGGAGACCCTGCCCCTCCCACCCAGACCACCAGAGGCCCGACCCAGACCAGCAGGAACCATGCTCTCCATATCTGCACACCTGTGCTAACGGACCAGCAGGAGAGGGGTAAATAATCCATTCTAATTGTATGTGCTTTTTTCTGGCGGCAGGTACTATGTACGGTAGCAGTACCTCACCAGCCAGCAGCCCGAAGGAGCAGAGGAGACAGAGCGTGATGCTCTGATCTCCTCCTGCAGTGTCAGAGAATCAGAAGCGCTCGGCTCCCGAACGCTTCTGATTGTTAGGGCAGTATGAGGCAGGGGGGGGGGTTGTCAATTTAGAGGAGCAGGGTGCCGCCGCTCACAGCACGGTCCGACACCTCTGCAAGTAAGAGCCCTGGTAGAACACTGTCCTGCCTGAGCTCTGTTGAACAGCTGCAGCCTTTATTAATGGGCAGCGGCTGAAGAGTTCAGAGATCAGGCAGGACAGGGTTCCACCCCGGCACAGCTCCTGTCCTGACTGTGTTGCCAGTCAGGATTAAGGGTGGAATGCCCCTCCCTCCACTTAACCCCTTCTTCGAGGCCCTCTGGTCCTACAGCAAAACCACCATCCCTTCCTCGCTGAGTGACCACACAGCCACCCCCCCTCACTCAGTCTCACAGGTTACTGTGAAACTGTAATGGAGGCTGTGGGGGCCCCAGAAGCTGCAGCCGGCCTAGTCTCCCTCACATAACCACCTGCCAGTCTGCCAGGTATGAATGGAGTGGGTGGAGGGGGAGTGATAACCCATTCTGCCAGCTTGATTACTTTACTTATTAAACACTTTACAAGGCATTTTATTACTATAGAGCTCTGTGTCACCCTCATAAAAACCGCACATTACTATAGAGCACTGTGTCACCCTCATAAAAACCGCACATTACTATAGAGCTCTGTGTCACCCTCATAAAAACTGCACATTACTATAGAGCTCTGTGATACCCACATAAAAACTGCACATTACTATAGAGCTCTGTGATACCCACATAAAAAACGCACATTACTGTGGAGCTCTGTGATACCCTCATAAAAAACGCACATTACTGTGGAGCTCTGTGATACCCTCATAAAAAACGCACATTACTGTAGAGCTCTGTGATACCCTCATAAAAAACGCACATTACTGTGGAGCTCTGTGTCACCATCATAAAAAACGCACATTACTGTGGAGCTCTGTGATACCCTCATAAAAAACGCACATTACTGTGGAGCTCTGTGATACCCTCATAAAAAACGCACATTACTGTGGAGCTCTGTGATACCCTCATAAAAAACGCACATTACTGTGGAGCTCTGTGATACCCTCATAAAAAACGCACATTACTGTGGAGCTCTGTGATACCCTCAAAAATTGGAAAACAAAACTTTCGTCATATAAATACAAAAATATGTTCAAAAAAGTTTTTTTGCTGAAAATTAAAAAGAGTAAATGGTCTTTAATTAAAAAAAAGGCATTTTATTACTATAGAGCTCTGTGTCACCCTCATAAAAACCGCACATTACTATAGAGCACTGTCCTCAATAAAAACCGCACATTACTATAGAGCTCTGTGTCACCCTCATAAAAACCGCACATTACTATAGAGCTCTGTGTCACCCTCATAAAAACCGCACATTACTATAGAGCTCTGTGTCACCCTCATAAAAACCGCACATTACTATAGAGCTCTGTGTCACCCTCATAAAAACTGCACATTACTATAGAGCTCTGTGATACCCTCATAAAAAACGCACATTACTGTGGAGCTCTGTGATACCCTCATAAAAAACGCCCATTACTGTGGAGCTCTGTGATACCCTCATAAAAAACGCACATTACTGTGGAGCTCTGTGATACCCTCATAAAAAACGCACATTACTGTGGAGCTCTGTGATACCCTCATAAAAAACGCACATTACTGTGGAGCTCTGTGATACCCTCATAAAAACGCACATTACTGTGGCTCTGTGATACCATAAAAATGCACATTACTGTGGAGCTCTGTGATACCCTCATAAAAACGCACATTACTGTGGAGCTCTGTGATACCCTCATAAAAAACGCACATTACTGTGGAGCTCTGTGATACCCTCATAAAAAAGCACATTACTGTGGAGCTCTGTGATACCTCAAAAATTGGAAAACAAAACTTTCGTCATATAAATACAAAAATATGTTCAAAAAAGTTTTTTTGCTGAAAATTAAAAAGAGTAAATGGTCTTTAATTAAAAAAAAGGCATTTTATTACTATAGAGCTCTGGTCACCCTCATAAAAACCGCACATTACTATAGAGCACTGTGTCACCCTCATAAAACCGCACATTACTAAGAGCTCTGTGTCACCCTCATAAAAACCGCACATTACTATAGAGCTCTGTGTCACCCTCATAAAAACCGCACATTACTATAGAGCTCTGTGTCACCCTCATAAAAACCGCACATTACTATAGAGCTCTGTGTCACCCTCATAAAAACTGCACATTACTATAGAGCTCTGTGATACCCTCATAAAAAAACGCACATTACTGTGGAGCTCTGTGATACCCTCATAAAAAACGCCCATTACTGTGGAGCTCTGTGATACCCTCATAAAAACGCACATTACTGTGGAGCTCTGTGATACCCTCATAAAAAACGCACATTACTGTGGAGCTCTGTGATACCCTCATAAAAACGCACATTACTGTGGAGCTCTGTGATACCCTCATAAAAAACGCACATTACTGTGGAGCTCTGTGATACCCTCATAAAAAACGCACATTACTGTGGAGCTCTGTGATACCCTCATAAAAAACGCACATTACTGTGGAGCTCTGTGATACCCTCATAAAAAACGCACATTACTGTGGAGCTCTGTGATACCCTCAAAAATTGGAAAACAAAACTTTCGTCATATAAATACAAAAATATGTTCAAAAAAGTTTTTTTGCTGAAAATTAAAAAGAGTAAATGGTCTTTAATTAAAGAAAAAAAAGATATTACATTGAATCCTATGGGATTCCCATGTTTAAACCTTTCAGACAGAAACACCGAAAATGTATTGTAAGTGTGTGTATATATGTATACATACGTACACACATTATGCTTTTTTTTTCGGTGGTGGGGATAGTGGATTTCTTTGTTGAGTTCCCTCACTTTTTTCCCCAGGACTTGACCCCTGGAGCTATTCCAACGTAGTTTGCTGCTCTCAGTTCAAACAGTGTTCCTGGAAGAATAAGGACTCGAAGACACGCTGATAACTGATTTTACTTTGCTAAATCATTTAGCACTTTGATGTAAAGATTTAAAACAATTCTGAATTTACCTCAGATCCCATGTTCTCTGTCCAGACATAGTAGAATACTGGAAACAAATAGTTCCCAGTTTTTATCCGAACTTGCGCAGAGTTTGTGGAGCATCACAGACAAAAAAATCTAATTTGTAGTTGTTAGTTCATCCAAGAATTAAGGGATACTCTAATCATCCTGGCCACTTTAAGTTATAAAGTGATCGGTATGTGAGGAGAGCTCCCCTTCTATGCCACCTTACCAGCTCCACCAATCTGGTGAAAACGTTGAGTGTAGTGAAGGCTTTTTTTCCAAACGGCGTCATGGGCAGCTACTGGATAACGTCAGCTGTCCCCGGATTATTCTAGGTTTATCTTTATTGTAGATGCTACCTGTAACATTATACATATATATACAGTACAAAACGAGGGTAGCGCTCAACCTAAACTAAGCATAAAGTGTGGGTGCACATAGTTTAGGTTGAGTGTTGCCCTCCTTGTGTATACTGTATGAAAAGGGCTGACACCCCTTGGGTAAGCCCCCCACCCTGTCACAGGTGGTCCACCCACAGAATCTATTTAACCTTGAACTGCAGGGAGCTTCAGAAAGGACTTGGTCCTCTATAAGTGAGTTGATCCCGTAAGAGCAGTCATTAGGTAATAAGGATAGGACCTGTCAAAAGGTGGAATACATTGGCGCTGTTGGCAGGCATAAGCAATTTATAGCCATATATTGTGAACTAAATTTCCATCATTTTCAACAGAGTTTAGATTTAAATCCTTGTAAAAAAAAAGTCTTGAATGGGTTAAGAACTGTTGTAATCCTAAAAGGGGTAAGAATTGTTGGAAGTGTAGCGCTCACCCCCGGAGGAGCCGCTGAATTACCCAGGATTGGTCTCACCGCACTAACAATACACTGTACACCAGCACATCTTTATAGATTTTCTCAAATGTACTTTACTGTAAGCAATAAATCTCAATAATTACATATGTACGTTAACCATGAGAATCAAGCATGCTAGGAAATGAATGACGGTAATATGGGAGCATAACTATATAGCGACCAAACCGTTAATATAATTCTCAGTCCTTTGGTTCAAAGTCCCACTTAAAATACCTTTTAGTTTATGTCCTAGGGTACCCGGGTACTAAATCCACTGGCCAGTGGATAGATAAATATCTTCGACTAGTCAACGTTGGGGCCCTGAAAATGCAGCAAGCAAATAAGTGGGCACTGTTAGCAATATCATAGGCCGGAGGCCTCTCACCCAACTGGCGAAACAGCTTGTCCTGGACCGATGAAACTCTGAAGAAAGGTCCCTCTCGAGAAGATCCATCCTCTCAGCCGTCTGGAGCCTGATGCTGTCAAAGTTTACACTCCCGATCCTGGTTCTCCTCCGCCAGAAGTAGAATACCACCAGCACTCCTCTCTGCCTGGGCCTCCTCACTCGCAGTCCCTCTCGAACGCACTTGGAACAGGACCATTTCAGTGGGATGTACTGCTGGTCGATACACACTCTCCCCGATCACTCCAGCAATGGATGCTGCCGGCTCTCTGCTCTCCAACTGGCCAAGATCCCAGAAAGTGTCACACGAGCGACTGACTTCTCTCACAGCTTTCTCAGTTCACCTCACGCTGCACACACTCCTCTCATTTCTTGGCACTAGAGAGCTTAATTCCTTCCTCTCTCCCCAGGGTTTCTGGGGGATGTAGTCCATAAATCCATTACAGTCTTTCACTAGACGTTGCACTCTGGCTCCCTCTAGAGGCATAACAGCTGCAGTTCTCAGAGCCAAATTAAACACAGGGCTACAGAAGCTTGAAAGGCTAAAGTCTGGTAAAAATTTTAAATGTCTAAATGTATAAAGCTGCTGTGGAAGTCTTTGAATGTGTTAACTGGAGTGCTCTCTAACTGGTTTGTTTATATATATATATATATATATACACATATATATATATATATATATATATTAGAATACACAATATATAAATATCCCATTTGAAATTTAGGGTCATGTTGCTACTTCAGTTTTTTCTAGTCCAAAATCTGTGGGCAGATTTGAAAATCTTGGTAGACGTCCTTCTTAGGACCTAAATATTAGTCCGTCTTTCTAATTAATCCATGTATGCTACATTAGATATAAAATAACACTTAGGCCGGGGTCAGACGAGCGTTTTTAAGAGTGGAAGGAACGTCCGTGTGGCCGCCAGGCTGAGCGCAGTTTGTGCGCTCATCGCTGCAAGGCTCGATCCTCCTATGGAGGATCTCGCTTTTATGGAGGATTGTGCTTTGCAGTCCCGTCGAACGTGCGTCATAGCGAATCGACGGGGAGGCTTTCAGAATGTCCACAGCACGCCCGCTACAGTGTGTGGCTGGCCCCGTTGAAGCATCACAATGTTGTGGCGGACGCCGGGAGGAACGTCAGTACAGGCGCACATAGACCCCGGCCTTACAGGGTATCCTACAACTCCAGGAGAGAACATTTCAATTCGGTATTAAATAATATAAAACAAAACCTTTTTTTAATGTGATATTTTGCATCTTTTTTTGTCTCTGTAGCCAGTTCTTTTAGACTGTGTGTGTCTGTCTGTCTGTGTGTGTGTGTGTGTGTGTGTGTGTGCCTGTCTGTATTTATGTTTGCAAGTGTATGAATGTATTTCTTCCTTCTCTTTTGTAAAGCATTTTTGCTTATTTATTGCTCTTTCCCATTAGTTGTCCAACACTTCACAGAAGCCGAGTGAATGTGTATTTAGTTCAATAAAAGCAGCATGAAACTTCTGTGAGTGCTCTACTCCTATTTCCAAAAGGCCATGTCAGTTGAATTCTTTACAGGTCAGTGAACATATTCCATCTCCAGAACAACTTTCACAAGAATAAAAAAAAAAGCCGTTGTCTCACATGATGGAAGCTGTATGAAGGTATCCTGGTAGGAACACACAGGACTGAATTCTATACATCTACTTACGTTGCCAGACTTGGGTTACATAGAAAATCCAAACCTTAAATTACAGAAGATAACCAATAACAATTAAATAATTAATTCATGTAATTTATCCAACAGAGTTTGTATTCCCTCAAGATGGCAAGTAAGCGTCTCTGAATTAAATAGGAGAAAGTTGCTCCTCCATTGACACGCTGCATGCTAATAGTTTAACCACTTCGCTGTGGAGGACACGCTGAGCGCGTCGTCGATTTGCATGCTTTAGGTGCGTAAGACGCAAATTAGCATTTGCTAATTTTCCCTTTGCGTCTCGGTTTTACCATTAGATTGCAGGGCAGGTGCGGAGTCCAGCAGCCTGCCCCATAGTGGCTGCTAGAGTCCTGGATGCTCGTGACAGCGGTAAAGCACCGCCCCAAGCAGTGGCGTAGCGTGGGTTGTCAGCGCCCGGGCCAGCCAAGAATTGTGCGCCCCCCAACCTGTGGACATGTTATCGATATTGCCCCAGCCAGCTCACCTGGATATTGCCCCAGCTCTCACATGGATATTGCCCTAGCCAGCTCTCACATGGATATCGCCCCAGCCAGCTCTCACATGGATATCGCCCCAGCCAGCTCTCACATGGATATTGCCCCAGCCAGCTCTCATGTGGATATTGCCCCAGCTCACACATGGATATTGCCCCAGCCAGCTCACACATGGATATTGCCCCAGCTCACACATGGATATTGCCCCAGCTCACACATGGATATTGCCCCAGCTCTCACATGGATATACTGCCCCAGCTCTCACATGGGTATACTGCCCCAGCCAGCTCTCACATGGATATACTGCCCCAGCCAGCTCACACATGAATATTGCCCCAGCTCTCACCTGGATATTGCCCCAGCTCACACCTGGATATTGCCCCAGCTCACACATGGATATTGCCCCAGCTCACATCTATTGCCCCAGCTCACATCTGGATATTACCCCAGCTCTCACATGGATATTGCCCCAGCTCTCACATGGATATTGCCCCAGCCAGCTCTCACATGGATATTGCCCCAGCTCACACATGGATATTGCCCCAGCTCACACATGGATATTGCCCCAGCTCTCACATTGATATTGACTCAGCCAGCTCACACATGGATATTGCCCCAGCTCTCACATTGATATTGCCCCAGCCAGCTCACACATGGATATTGCCCCAGCTCACACATGGATATTGCCCCAGCCAGCTCACACATGGATATTGCCCCAGCCAGCTCACACATGGATATTGCCCCAGCTCACACATGGATATTGCCCCAGCTCACACATGGATATTGCCCCAGCTCACACTGGATATTGCCCCAGCTCTCACATGAATATTGCCCCAGCTCTCACATGGATGTGCCCCAGCTCACACATGGATATTGCCTCAGCTCACATCTGGATATTGCCCCAGCTCTCACATGGATATTGCCCCAGCCAGCTCTCACATGGATGTTGCCCCAGCTCACACATGGATATTGCCCCAGCTCACACATGGATATTGCCCCAGCTCTCACATTGATATTGACCCAGCCAGCTCACACATGGATATTGCCCCAGCTCTCACATTGATATTGCCCCAGCCAGCTCACACATGGATATTGCCCCAGCCAGCTCACACATGGATATTGCCCCAGCTCTCACATTGATATTGCCCCAGCCAGCTCACACATGGATATTACCCCAGCTCACACATGGATATTGCCCCAGCCAGCTCACACATGGATATTGCCCCAGCCAGCTCACACATGGATATTGCCCCAGCCAGCTCACACATGGATTTTGCCCCAGCTCACACATGGATATTGCCCCAGCTCACACCTGGATATTGCCCCAGCTCTCACATGAATATTGCCCCTGCTCTCACATGGATGTGCCCCAGCTCTCACCTGGATATTGCCCCAGCGGCAGCCAGCTCATACATGGATATTGCCCCAGCTCCGAATCCAGCAGGGGTTGGGGCCCAGATGCCGGGCAGCGGGAGTGCCTGCCCGGTCCTGAACAGCGTGTGAGTCCATGTTGAAGGGGAGGCGGCTGCGTGCGTGCGCAGGTCACGCGGTCCAGCCAGTCAGGTGGTACAGAGACTCAGTACCACCTGATTAGCCGGACCACGTGACCTGTGCCTGCACGCAGCCGCCTCCCCTTCAACACGGACGGACTCACTGTTCAGGACCGGGCAGGCACTCCCGCTGCCCGGCATCTGGGCCCCCTCAACCCGCGGGCCCTTGGGCAGGGCCCGGCGGGTCAGTCCGGGCCTCAACTTTTAGGGGTGCAAATTTCTTTTGAAATTATGCGCCCCTAAGAAAACTGCGCCCAGGGCCACGCCCCCCCAGCCCCCCCCCCACGCTACGCCACTGGCCCCAAGCATCCCCTCCATGGAGTCCATAGGACAACACAAAGATCCATGAGGCTGAGTTACAGTGATCCTTTCATATATTTATCCTGTTTGTATTACACAATCTTTGTTCCTAATTATCTGTACATTTTGAACCGTTGACTTCCATATTGGCTTGCATTAATAATTACATAATTCAATCAAAGTGGTGGGAAATAAACGTATCATCAAGTATTGTATCTTCTAGCATGAGCACTGACTACAAAGCTGGTCTATTAATGGATTGGGCAATCCTCTGCTTACGTTGCACAGCACGAGCTCATACATCTACGTCCTTGTGAATCCCAGCTCATCCTTCCTTAGTAGATGCAATCGCTCAATATAGCAACTACAGTATATATACTATATAACACTCCATACTCACACTGAAGTAGACTCGGCCAGAAGATCTGTCTTGGAAAGATCATTGAACTACACAAAGTTATTGAACTACACAAATACACTGCCAGGCCAAAAAAAGTCACCACCTGGATTTAACTAACAGGGTTATTCAGAGAGAGACGATCTGGCCCCAAAATGGCACTGAACAGTGAATTTCCCCATACGGTGCACTTTCGTGGCCATTCGGCTATTCAGAAAGCAGGCAGTTTGCCAAATTTTGCGAATTGCCAGCTAAATACGGTGCCTATACAACAGCAGTGAAATCCCCATAGAGAAGCAATGGTTAATCTATTCAGAGGACACCGAACAGCAGAGAAATGTCAGTGAAATTACCTGATGTTTGGTGCTTTCAATCGGCAGTTTTAATCAGGGGAATCCCATAGGAATCAATGCTAAAAATATTCCCGTTTTTATACAATATCTAATATACTGTTATTCTTTTAATCTGCAGCAAAAAGCATTATTTTTAATTTTTTTTGCCATTTTTGGGGATTTTTTTCGCCAATTTTTTTTCACATTTTTTTTTAAATAGTGTTTTTTCTTTTTTCTGTAACAGGCCTTTATATTATTATTCATAGGACCTCATATGTTAATTCCAGACATTTTTGTCCAGTAATTTTTTCCAAACAGCGTTTCAATTTTGACACTTTCAATTGTTTTGCTTTGGTTTTTTTTCCGTCCGGTTGCTTTTGTTCCTGCGGCTGGTCGGTGCGGTGGTTGGTGGCTCGTCGGCTGCATTTGGCGACTGTTCGCTGGGTTGGTGTCAGCGGGTGGCGTGTATGCGGCAGAGGGTGACGGGTTTGCTGCAGCTTATAGGATCAGATCACATCCGATAATTTCTGTGAATTTTTTTAAAAAGAAAACGGCACAGACTCACTGAAATGATCAGATCCGATAATTTCGGCGGTTTTGCGGCAGCTTTTCTCGCACTTCTGGGACCGTGCAGTAAATGCTGAATTCACTGCAGGGTCAGGGGACTTGATTCCTTGAAGTGCGGGGAACAAGAGAGCACTGAAATGTCAGTGACATTTTGGTTCTCTCTGAATAACCCCTTATGCCAATAGGTGCTCGCCTTCCATTGGGTAATTACTGCAGTGATTAATATGTTTCAGCTGCAAAAAATGAGGTCATGTGACTCCATGAATCTACTGAATGAGCAGGTTTTCCCATCAATGGGTTTCTTCTGTGCTGATGGCACATTCCAAGATGGCAATGCCAGGATTCGTCGAGCTTGAATTGTGCAAGAATGGTTCAGGGAGCACGAGACATCATTTTCACACATGGATTGGCCACCACACATTCCAGACCTTAATCCCATTGAGAATCTTTGGGATAATGTGCTGGAGAAGACTTTACGCAGCGCTGCGACTCTCCCATCATCAGTACAAGATCTTGGCCACAAATTAATGCAACTCTGGACAGAAATAAATGTTGTGACGTTGCATGAGCTTATCAAAACAATGCCATGCATGGTGAATGTGTGCCGCAATCAAAGCAAATGGTGGGCCAACAAACTAGTGTATTACACACCATAGGCCCTATTACATTCTTCGCGCACAATTGTGCGCGTGTGCAAAAACGCATTAACGCGAGGGGCAAAACCCTTTGCGCTGAATGTCGTATTACGACGTTTGCGCACAAAATGCACGTTAAGGTCTACCGCGAGTGACCCTGCGAGAGCAATTTAGCGAGAGCAATTTAGTGCGCGCATCCTATACTTAACATTGTGAGCGCAAATGCGTTTGTGCGCTGGTACGCGCATGGTATTACAATCTTAGTGCAAAATTTAACAGACAGCGTTTGCGCGCATAATTTTAACGACTTTGAAAAGCTGGTGGTAACGACAAATTGTAACAACCTGACCGTACCAAACTGCGGATTCACAACGGAGAACATCGATGCGCACGTTTTTTTTTACTAGATCCGTCAAAAATTACGACTACTACCTTGTCCTCCGTCAGAACGTTTCGTCTGTTGTATGCAGTCCGCACAAAATGCGTTCGTCTGACGGACTCGCGTTAAAAATTACATTGCGCTCACTGATTTCTGTGCGTAATGGTACTTTGCGGTCATTTTTGCGCGTCGGTTTTACGAGCACAATTTCCCGACGGATGGAAAATGCGCGAGGAATGTAATTCCAGCGGTGATTTTCGTGCGTTAACGTTTAACGCTTCGTGCAAAAAAAACACACGCGTTTAGCGTGCGTTTTTGCGTTAAGAATGTAATAGGGCCAGATGAAATTAACCTTCTAGCAGTCTAAAATATATTTTTTAAATTACATGCAAAGTCCTGTGTTTAGAAATGACCTTTTGTGGATCCGTTTTGTAGGAAAATGGAGACGTGGAGATCAATAAACAGTATTCATAGCACATTATTTATAATGCTGGCCTGCGCTAGAGGATGCTCTCTCAATATGATTAGTAAATATTAGCTCGCTGTGCTTTAAGCCTCAAGGATTAACATTAATTCATGCCAATATGATAAATAATCAACTGTTTAATAATAACTTCTGTAAAGCCACAACCTCAAATTGTCGTATTATTTTTTAAGTTTCACGGGGGGAGGGGGATTAAGATTAATGAAAATACCTTTAGTAAATTTGGGAAGCTGTATTTTCCCAAGAAGGTTAATTACTGTAATGTGTTTATCTAGCTCTCTAACAATAATTCCCTCAGTCACATGGCAATATCGCTTTAAAAATAGGCCAGATTAAACAAATCTCTTTACTTGGGCTGTAAAAATAACGGATGCCTTCCGATGAAACCGTTCATAACGCAAAAGAAAAATAAATAAATTCCATGAGCAAATGATGGTGTGAGTCAGCAAAGCGCATAATGTAATAGGTTTGGCAGTGACCTGGCGATAAATCAAGGAAAGAGCAAAAAGAGACAAAAAGTGCATCCTATTTTGCTTGCCAGACCTACACAACTTGTAGTGGTAGAGAAATAGTTAACTCTAAATCAAGGGAAATACTTTTTTAGACATACCAAAGGGGTTATTCAGAGAGCACCAAATTGTACCGAACAGTGAGTTTCCCCGTACGGTGCAATTTCGTGGCCATTCGGCTTCTCGAAAAGCTGGTGATTCGCCAAATATCAGCGAATTGGCAGCAAAATACGAGTGATCTTCGACAGCAGTGAAATCCCCCATAGAGAAGCAATGGTTAATCTAATCAGGGAACACTGAACAGCAGTGAAATGTCAATGCCCTGATGTTCGGTGGTTTCATTTGACAGGTTTAAGCAGGCGAATCCCATAGGTTTCAATGTAAAAAAATTCCCAGTTTTTCTTAAATATTTATTCAACCTTTTATTCTTTTAATTTGCAGCAAAAAATCTTTTATTCATTTTTTAGGATTTTTTTTAGGCATTTTTCGGGATACTTCGACATTTTTTATTCAGATTTTTTTCCCTGTAACAGGCCTTTTATTGTTGTTCATAGGACCTTATATATTATTTCCAAGCATTTTCACGCACTTTATTTTTTTTTAAACACCTTTTAAAAGTTGCATTTTTTTCTTTTATTTATCCCTGTTTGGCAGCTGGCCAGCTTTTTTTGGATCGATTTGGCGGTCTAGTCGTCGGTTCATTGGATGCATCCGTCGATTTTTCGTCGGGTTATGGGATTGATTCGGTTGTTTTGCAGCAGGTTGAGGATGCGTTCGGCAGTTTGAGGATCGATTCGGAGGTTTTTTGCCAGTGTTTCAGTGGTTTTTAGACTCATTTGGCAGTTTTGCAGTGGTTTTATGATTCAATTTGGTAGTTTTGCTGGGGTTTGATGATGCGTTTGGCGGTTTGAGGATCAATTCGGTGTTTTTTTGGACCAATTCAGCGTTTTTTTGTTTTTTTAGATTCGTTCGGTAGTTTTGAGGCTGTTTTCCGATTCAGTTCGGTGATTTTACTGCGGTTTGAAGATGCGTTCGGCAGGTCGATTCGCCACACTTCGGGGACCCTGTGGTGAATGCTGAATTCACTGCAGGGTTGGCAAATTTAACACACCCAAGTGCTCTGAGTAAAGATTGCAGTATATGATGCTTATGTTGTGACGAGCAGGGGCGTACCTCGGGGGCGGCCTGCACCGGGTGACACCACCCCCTAGAGTGACACCCTAAAAATAATATTATTTTTTTTAAACTTTTACAAAGTATTTTACCAGTATGTCCTGGGTAGGCAAGGCCTAGGCAGGCACTTTCCAGGGGGCAGCAAAAAACCTCACCACTAAAGGGGTTACTCAGAGAGCAACGAAATGACGCCAACATTTTGGTGTTCTGTTGTTCCCTGCACTTGGGGAATCAAATTTCCCCACCCTGCAGTGAATTCACCATTCAGCGCAGGGTCCCCGAAGTGCAGGAAGTTGGTCGCTGAATGC
The DNA here is from genome assembly GCA_009667805.1 of Leptobrachium leishanense. Taxonomy (NCBI): domain Eukaryota; kingdom Metazoa; phylum Chordata; class Amphibia; order Anura; family Megophryidae; genus Leptobrachium; species Leptobrachium leishanense. The sequence goes on along the minus strand of CM019063.1, from coordinate 10,314,668 downwards.
CGCCATCGCAAACCCTGCTGTTTTCAAAAAACCTACTGAACGAAAATGTCTGGAATTTACATATAAGGTCCTATGATTGATAACAAAAAGGTCTGTTACAGAAAAAAGAAAGACCGCTATTTAAAAAAATAAAATAAATAAAGAGACTTTTTACTGCAGATTAAAATAATAAATGGTTTATTAGATTTTGCATAAAAACTGGAATATTTTTAACATTGAAACCTATGGGGTTCGTCTTGAATAAACCTGCTGAATGAAACCACCGAACATCAGGGCATTTCACTGACATTTCTCTGCTGTTCGGTGTTCTCCGAATATATTAACCATTACTTCTCTAGTTTTGCACTGCCTTCAAACAGCATCGTACTTGCTGGAAGTTCACCAAAATTTGTGTATGAGCATATCACAGAACAGTGGCGTACTTAGGGGAGGGGCGGGGGCGGGCCACCCCAGGTACCAGTGATTATTGGGGTGTCATTAGGGGTACTAGGAGGTGCCACTGTCACTGTGTGTCAGCTTTGAACTGTGTTCTCAAACAACGAGCAGTGGAGAAGGGCATTTGCATTAGGAGAATAAAAATTCCTCTCTCCTCCCTCCATACCCTTCCCCACAGCAGCTCTAGGAGAGGGGAGGGGGATATGATTTGTGTGCAGAGAGAGAAGATGACAGTAAAATGCAGGTAAAGGGGGGTATCAGCAGAATATGAAGCCCTATCTGCTTACTGCTGTTTAAAGTGGACCTTTCCTTAACCAGCACTGCAGTGATCAGAAATTTGTCATTGAGCTGCCTGGCTCATGGTGAGGTCCTGCATAGAGGGGACCAAGCTGCATTCACTGCATCACCAGGGAATAGGCAGCCCAGGGTAAACAGGGATAGGGAAGAGGGAGTCTTAAAAAACTGGAATAGTAAAGAAAAAAAGACCATAGCAGCATCTCATACTTGCAAAACACACACCCATTCTCTGCTCAGCAACTCCAATCCACAAAACCAGCCACCCGGCCAGTACATACACACAACTCCCATCACACAAAACCAGCCATGCACACACACAACTCCAATCACACAAACCAGCAACGCACACAACTCCTATCACACAAAACCAGCCACCCACACACAACTCCCATCACACAAAACCAGCCACCCATACAACTCCATCACACAAAACACCAACACACAACTTCTATCACACAAAACCAGCCACCAACACACAACCCAGCCACCAACACACAACTCCTACCACACAAAACCATCCACCCCAACACACACAACTCCCATCAACAAATCCAGCCACATGTGTACTCTTGTTCATTGCATGAGGGTCGATATGTTGTGAGTGTGCAAAATCACTTAAAAATAACAATTATTCAAAAAGAATCTACACTCGCCTCTTATTGCACAGCACAGAGTACACATGATCCACCAACAGCAGATTCATATATCATTATTATATGTATATGTCATGTCGTGCCAGAATGCTGTAACTAAAAATATTTTTGAAAGCAATAAAGAAAGTGCGTGTTTTTTTTTTTTTTACATTTTAAAGTTGGGGGTGCCAAATATAGGATCCGCCCCGGGTGCCAAATGTTCTAGGTACACCCCTGGTGATGAGACATATGGTGCTATATTTCAACTGAGCCATTAATATTAAAGAGCAAGCCGTTAAGTATATAACGGCTACTGCAAAGTTCTCTTGCCACTCTGCTGTTGCAACTGCCTACATAAACTCCTTCTATACTTTGCATTGGAAGCACCAATTTGTGGCCTTCTGGAAAATAATGAGCACTTCCAAGGTTACCTATTATTCTCGTCTTGATCCGGTATTTAACCACTTGGCTGCTAAGGACGCGCTCAGCGCGTCCTGCCAATTGCACCTCCTGTGCTATGGACGTGCTGAGTGCGTACTAGCACAGGAGGCAGCAATCAGCCGGGATTCCGGCTGATTGCTGCCTCCTCCCCCGGTGTGGGCTGACATCTTGCACTCCGGGGACATCTTGGGACCCCGGGAGGATGATAGATGTCATCGCGGCGGCGCGATGACATCTATTTCAGGCCCCCCCCGCAAGTGAGGAGAAGGTGCCTGAAAAGGGAGGGGGAGGTCCATCGGACCTCTCTCCCTCCCGATCGCCGGGGGCCAGCGATCAAAGCCAGGCACGGTTTGAAAGGGCACAGCCTGCCCTTCCAAACCGTGCCTGACTTTAACCCCTTGGGTGCCAGATCACGATTCGGTGCCGAAAAGCGCCAAATCGTGATCCTCTCCCGGAGCTGGCCAACATCCTGGATGTCGGCCAAGCTTCTGGGAACTCCCCCTGACGACTGGCGTCATCGTGCATAGCGTGATGATGTCAGTCTGGGAGTTAACCCCTAGTTGCCACCAATTGTGGAGATAGGGGGTTCCAATGAACCCCCTATTTCCCGATCCTTGGCAGCTAGGGGTTAATGTTTGGAATTGCTGGATCGGCCAGAGCATGGCCTTTCCAACGATAGCAAGCATGACCATGTACAATTTAATTAAAAAAAAACATATTAAAAAAAATAATAATAAAAAATAAACAAGTTTTTTTTTTTTTTTTGTTTTGTTAATGCAGCAATATTGTTCCCATTTCAATTATAATGTGAACAATGATGCTGCACTAACGATTTTTGTATGGGGTGCGTTTGTTAAAAATTGCATAATTTTCCCCCAAAAAAATGTAACAAGACCCCATTTCAATTTTTTTTAACAAGCACAACCCATAAATAAATATAACCGTAAATGCTCGCATGTTAAAATGTAAAAAAAAACACTTTACACTTTGTAAATTATTGAAAATTCAAAGTTTATTGCATTTTTTGTTATAATATACAGACAGGACATGACGTATACATATAATAATGATATATTATGAATCTGCCGATTCTGCCGGAAAGGACGATATATAATATGTCTGGGTCTGCTTCAAAACGCTTTTAAGCATGATGAGTGAAACCGGTAAAAATGAGCTCAGCCTACAGGCGTGAAATGTCTCAGCAGCGAAAGGGTTAAAACAAAAAAATGTAAACACTGGCTCTCAGAAACCTTTAATTAATTTACTTTTCATTTGCAAAATCCATTAACACACAAAAGAATGTAAAAAATCCATGAGCACCTCTGGTCCCACAGTGAGGAGAACAGCACAATCTGGGCACAATTTGTACGTTCCCACAAGAATAGGGTCCTCCTGTAGCTGGTGTTGAATTATTAACTTGCATGTTTAGTGTATTGTAGTATTGTATTGTCTTTATCCATTGTACCTTTTGTAGAGCACCGTGAAATGAGTTGGCACTTAATAATTAAAAATAATAATAATGCAACTCATTCCCAGGGTCTTTCAACAGCCTTGAGAGACCATCTATAAGCAACATATTTGGTCTCCATGGAGTCCTGTGGACTTCAATTGATGCTACCATAGATGGCCCTCAGCATTGCTCCTGTGTATTACAAGTGGAGTCAATAAAAAAGCAGATACTAATGGTTAAGCGCATTCATAATGGGGGGTGGGGTCCATGAAGCTTTAATCCAGTTTCGAGACACTATCGTAAAAGCTGAAGTCCTGTTTTATTGTTTTTGAAAATGGGCTTAACTTAACATTTTCTTCGCTGGAAAACCACATCTCCCAAAGTCTGATTGATTGGTTTCTAGGGTGGAGGTGCAAACGGCATAGCTCCTTTTTTCATGAAAACCAAAGCCGTCTTAATACAGGGTGTGCAAGGACAGGATCCCAGTGCTATAAACACTCTAAGAAGCTAACGTTCTTATGGTGCTTATGGCGCCCTTTTAAGTCAAACAATAAATCTGTACCTACGTGTATCCTGAAACACATGTGTCAGACTGGATAGATAGATGAGCAGACAAAAAGGAGGACAATGACAGCTACCATTAGATTGAAATGTTTGTTTGCTGGCAGGGTAGATGTCGATACATTGATGATGCCTTTCAACTCTAGAACCTTAGGTTTACATGAAAAAAGCAGTTTTATGCCTGAGAATATTGTCCATTTTTGGTGCTGGAATAAATCCATAAATAAATAAATCGGGAATTTGTCTGGTAGGCTGCCAAACTTGACGGCCAGTCGGTTGCTCAGGAGCAGGCCTACTGATACAGAAAACACCATTACCAGGGCCGTCTTTAATATTGACTGGGTCCTGGACAAAACATTTTCCCTCCCCAGGCAAATTTGCTCTCCACCCCAACATCCCCCAAAAAAACCAACCCATAAGATAAATAAACATTTCTTTTTGTGGGTTTTCTTTTCTTTTAGATTTTACATGGTCATGTTTGGTAAAATTGGAAAGACCAGACTCTGGAAACCTGCATCTCTATTCTTTACCCACAAATTCAGGTCAAAGGACCCCCTGCACTCGATGCAGTGCGGCGGTTTAGGTTTTTAGATGGAACAATGTGTACTAACGCATTATGCCATCGCCTCCACACTTGGGCAACATGGGAAATGACACAATGAGTTAGTGCAGCAGCATTGTTCACTTTATAATTGAAAAGTGAACAGCAGTGCTGCATTAGAATGAAAAAAATTTAAAAAAGAGTATTTTTATTAATTTTCTTATTATTACTTAAAATATTTTTCCATAAAACATGGTCATGTTTGGTATCATCGGAAAGGCCATGCTCTTGACCCTCTAGCATCTATGGCTCTGTAGACATGGATGCCCAAAGGACCCCTGGATCTCCTCCACAGGGATTTCCCTTGCCAACCGGGGGGTCCCATGTCTAATGTCAGTGTGCCCATGCGTAGTGGCGTCATTGAGCCGGGTTAAGTCCCACAGTCCCTGCGGAGGAAGTCCGCAACTGATGCAAGACAGGTGCCGAGCCGCGGAGTGGGCCATTGGTATTGTGGTCTCAAAGGGCAGCTGCCTTGGGCCCCACAACAGTGACTGGGCCCTTTTGCTCGCATAAAAGACGGCCCTGACCATTACAGTGCATTGCGCAATGTACTATTTAGCTAACGGTGAGTATTGCTCCTGGCTCTGTCTGCGGTGAACAGTAACAGGGAAGCAGAGTGCAGGATGCACCCAGGTGACACCCTGCAGGGGATGACACCACTAAGCAGGAACTAACTGTACTCCAGTAATCCTCCTGCAGTAGAGTCATCTCAACTGAGTGCGTGACTGCAGCACAGTGGAAGCATCCCAAGAGGAGACAGCAACAAATCACCGAAGAGCATTGTGACAGGCAACACATAGATTGGGGAAATTCAGTTGCAGAGGAAGTAAAGGGAGGAATCTGATATACATGTCACATAGTATAATACACAGAAAAAAAGCGTGCGGCTCACTCTGCAATGCCTGGGCATATTTTTTGTTCCAGTCCGGGTCTGAATATATATATATATATATATATATCTCATTAGTTTCATCAGCATTAACTCCTTTTTTCCTCTCTTAAATTCAATTAAATGACTTGCTCCTTTTGGGTTATCGTGGATCTTATAACAGAGTCATGGGAACAAATGGATACATCACAAACCATTGAAATTAAGAGAATTTGCTTATTTGTTTAAAAAGTGATTATGATATGTATTTTTTACTGTCACTTTTTTATGAAATCAGGAACCACACGCGGTCAAATGCAACAAACTTCAATAACGCTAGCATTATTATTTTTTATTGAAACCTTATCTGGCAGTAATCCTTTTTATTCCTGCATTAACACGTTATCCTGAAGCTTTATTCTGAATACCAAGAATTCTAGAGGTGATAAAATGACAGGCGAACCAAGGAAGAATTGTAACTTTACCCTGGAAATTCTTTCAAAGATTGTTCATCATTAGGTAAAGTAGAACATAACTGTAGAGTTCTGGCAAGATAACCTTTTATCCACTTGAAGTACTGGAAGTTTTTCACAAGCAAGAGTCTGACATCCAGCCTTCATAATCAATAGCACAGATAACAAAGTATTCTCACAGTTGCGGAGGTCAGGGAAGAGTCACCTCACTTATCTTAGAACTAGTACTTTCACAGCCTTGGACCCGTTCTTTGTGATTGAGACTACTATGAATAAGATGTGACTCGTTAACCTTTACAAGACTATTCAAAGAGCACCGAAATTCCACCGGAATTTCAGTGCTCTTTCGTTTCCTGCTCTTTGGGGAATCAAATTCCCGACTGTGATGAATTCAACATTCGCCGCAGGGTCTCCGAAGTGCAGGGAAGATCTGCCAAATCGAATGGAAAAAGCACCTCAAAACCGCTTCAAAACATCAAATCCGACCCGAAAAGTCGCCATAAACCCACTGAATGCATCCGAAAGGCCAACAATACGCCGAACAGCCGTAAAAAGTCGACAAGCCGACGAAGGGGGTAAAAAATAAAGAAAACACTGCAAGTGTTTAAAAGCTGCTTGCAAAAAAAACCCTACTGCACGAAAATGCCTGGAATTAATATATAAGGTCCTATGACTAATTAAAAGGTCTGTTACAGAAAAAATAAAACTCTATTAAAAAAACGGGAACAAAAAGTTTTGCCGAAACAAAACAAAAAAATGCCTAAAATTGCTGCAGATTAAAAGAATAAACGGTTTAATAGATATTGAATAGAAACAGGAATATTTTTAACATTGAAACCTATGGGATTCGCCTGATTAAACCTGCCGAATGAAACCACCGAACATCAGGGCATTTCACTGACATTTCACTGCTGTTCGGTGTTCTCCGATTAACCATTGCTTCTCTAAGGGGGATTTCACTGCTGCCGAGCAGCAAACACACAGATACTATATTTCGCTGGCAATTCGCCAATATTTGGCGAAGTGCCTGCTCTTTGAATGGTCACGCGATGTCATCGTATGGGGAAATTCACCACTAGGTGCAAACTCAGAGCCAATTCATCTCTGTTTGAGTAACCCAAATTAAGCCAATTTAGTCCTATGCAGGGGTGTAACTAGTCCTCACTGGGCCGGGGCAAAATTTATGTCCAGGGCCCTCCCCCCATACCTCTATCCATGCACACAGTTAAAATGCTATATATAAATACATACACCCCTATACATATACACTCACATATTTACACATATACATACACACGTGTTCCTATACATAACTGTTCTGATGGCAAGGAAAGCATAGGGTGCCCTTGACATGCAATGCAGGATTATTTTTCCCCGTTGTTATGACGTCGGGCGCTGCATGACATACAGAGCTCCTGGTCTAAGTAAACCATCTCTGAGAGCTGCATGAGGCATTGACAGATCAGCTTGTGTGTCCCGTACACAGACCCTTACGGGCCCAGGGCTGTCCACTCCATTCACCCTCACTCCACACAGATGCAATTGCAGGGTCTGTTCAAGTGGCCTCTTAGAGGGATGGGCTCAGTGGAAGACGAGAACCCTGCTATCCCCATAATTCATGGTCATGTGAAGTCATATGGACTATACTAGTGAATATCAGCAGCAAGATAGTATGACACTTCAAGGAGTCTTATGGACTCCAGGAGTAAGTACCAGAGCTCTAGCTCTAGTGTTCATAACTCTAACTGGCCTACAACTCTAGTGGAAATGTGACCAGCGGCCTATGCTTTACGTTTGTCAAAAATATTGAGAAAGCACGAAGAGGTTAATAAAACATTTGCACAAATTTCACAAGTTGCAAACTAAAGGAAATAAAAGGTTTTGGCATGATTAAACGTATTTATGAAAATTAATGAAAGAAATCTCAGTAGTTGGGTTCATAATTGATGCTCTACTCCGAAAGAATGTGATAATCAGTAGAGAAGATATAAATAATTCCCAGGAATAAAATTGGAATAAGGTCTGGGGGTTATTCATTAAACAGTGGATTGTGGTGTGCCGAAAACCAATCTTTGTGGAATATATATCAAAATATTAATGTTAATAACAAAAATAATAAAAAAAAAAATAAGTTCTCAATTCTACCACTTCCATTTCTTCATCAAAAATGTATTATTCTTTTTAAATGACATCATGGATTGTGTAGGAGTGAGGGAGAGTAAGGGAGTCTTCAATCTTTTGTGAAAAAATGCAGAAAACAAGTGTTTAGTTTTGTCACTTATAGAGCATTTTTAATATAAGAACAGTAAATACATTAATTTTAGAAACAAAGAGCCATATTATGATAATCACGCTAAAACAGGGACGCTAAAGAGAAAAACCTGCGCCTGCAGATTTTTCCTTTGCGTCTCCATTTTAGCGTGATATTACGGGGCAGGCGCTATTCCAACAGCCTGCATCGTAACAAAACGCTAAACCTCAGGATGCTCGCGGCAGCTCTAAGCGCCGCTGTGAACACCCCCTCCATGGAGTCCATAGGACTCCATTAAGGCTAACACTGCTGGTCACATGACATGTAGGATTTCACTGCGCGAGGTCAACAGAGTGATTTGCAGAGGGAGACTGGGGGACTTTTTCCCCCCAGTCTCTATCTACTCCCGGCGACAAGAAGAAGCTGATGGAGCCACTGTTCTCGTCGCAGGATGGGAATTGAGTATTCGATTTTTGGTTTTATTTTTGGCTGGTGCTGACAGATTAGCACCAGGTCCTAGCTGTGGTTAACTTTTGAGTTAAACGCAGCGGGACGGTAATTAGCATTAGGACTTTGTAATCCTAACACTTATTAAAGGAACACTCTAGGCTAAAAATCACCCCCCCTTTTTAAATTATATTAAACCTATTGCCCTACCTAGTTATTCAGTATTTTTTTTTTTAATGTAATACTTAACCTAAAAACCACTTGTTTCCAATGGTGTTTTTTTTTTTTTATATATATACCATCCTCTTCCGCTCCCGTCCTGAAAATCTTCAACTTGGCTAATGGTTTCGTGAGAAGCGCGTATGCGCGCCTCTCACGTAAACCAGCCTATCAGCAGGCTTCCTCCTGGCTCCATCTTTTTCGATTAGTGTTATGCGGAAGAGGAAGCGCAACACTAATCTCAGCCGCTGCCGCCAGCTACTGCGGCGAGTTGGAGACGTCATCGCGCTGAAAGCGCAATGACGTCTCCTATTCGGCAATAGTCGGCAGAAGCGGGAAATATGAATCCCGCTCTGCTGACTGACAGCTGGGAGGGCGGAGTAAAGTCCTCCGCCTCTCTCAGCTGAGCGGAGGGGGCAGCGGAGGAAAAGGGCATACTTAGGACATCATGACCACCTAAAAAAGCTTAGGTGGTCATGTTGCCTAGAGTATCCCTTTAACACTCTGTGCTCCCCATGTTAAGCATAAGGAGCACAAAGTACAGTAACCTCGCAGTGAAAAGCACAAGATCCGGATCGCTAACAGGTTTTTTTAACCCGTTAGCGTTCGGAATGTAATATGGTGCGCCTGTGCTAGGGCAACCATTACTAACGTTGGTGAGCACTAACGGTAGCGTTGTCAAAGTAATAGGGCCCAAACGGTTTTCAGTAGCAAACTAAACAATTTTAATTTTATGTGGTCATGATTTTGAGTCTACAATAAAGTCACTCAGCTCTTAATGAGATTTTCTCATAGAGTTTAATTGTATCCTAAATACTATCTTAGTTATTAGATAACCAGTGCGCAATTGCACACTGCATCATCCCCTCTACACTTGTACCCAGCATGGCAAAGGAGTACTTGAGTTATTTCAGTGGCATTGTTAGCTTCATAACTAAAAGTGGACACTGCCATAGATTAACCCCTTAACGCCGCAGGACGTTCCATGCTGTCCTGCATTTGGCGGGCTTTAACGCCGCAGGACGGTATGGAATGTCCATGGAGACCAAATATGTTGCTTATAGATGATCTCTCAAGGCTGTTGAAAAGACCCTGGGAATGAGTTGTAGTATTATTATTTTTAATTATTAAGTGCCAACTAATTTCACGATGCTCTACAAAAGGTACAATGGATAAAGACAATACAATACTACAATACACCAAACATGCCAGTTAATATTTCAACACCAGCTATAGGAGGACCCTATTCTTGTGGGAACGTACAAATTGTGCCCAGATTGTGCTGTTCTCCTCACTGTGGGACCAGAGGTGCTCATGGATTTTTTACATTCTTTTGTGTGTCAACCCCTTAAGGATGCAGGACGTTCCATGCCGTCCTGCATTTGGCGGGCTTTAACGATGGTATGGAACGTCCTGGACGTCCGGAGTCCAGCCGGCAGTGATACTCACCTCCCCGGCGGCTCCTACGCAGATCTGGCTTCGATGAAGCCTGATCTGCGTTTTTTATTATTAAAATTTATTTTCATAACCCCTAGCAATGGGGAGATAGAGGGGTCCCAAGGTCCCCCCTTCCCTTCAGGCACTCTGCTGGGGGGAGGGGATGCCTGAAAAAGACGTAATTGCGTGCCAGCTCAATGACATCAGTCCGCCGTCAGGGGCACGATGGAATGGTCTGACTTCTTGTTTAAAATTACCTTGACCAGAGAGGTAAGTATCTCACCTCTTGTGGTTGCGGGAACTGCATGATGTGTTTAGAACATCCACCGCATATACCAGATAAGCCCCTGACATTTCCCAAACGTCGTCCGCAGCCAAGGGGTTAAAGAGCACACAATAAATACTGTTAATATGATTTCTGTCATGCAGGTAGAGAGGAAAATTTGTTTAGAAATCAACAGAGGGAAACGTTTGTTTGAATTGATAATAATAATAATAATAATAATAATATCGGCTTCTCTTATATTTCTCATTCATATTCAAAAGAAATACTGCAACATATATGAAGTTTTGTGCATGGATCTTAGTACCGATGGTTCAAAAGAAGTGTGAAAACCCTAAATTAAATGATTTCCACCAATGCATCAGGAATTAACACATTCTTTTTTTGACGCCATAATGTCAATAACATTTTGTAAATGTGTTTTTCTATGCAAGAAGAGACTTGTTTCTTCCCTGGTTAGAAGGCATTTCCTAACCAACATTTTCTTTCAATTAATACATGCGAATCTCAGAAAGAAATTATATATTTTTTAAGATCCAGTATTGTCGGAAACAATCAGTTCTCGCTGGGTGGAAAAACATTATGAGTCACTGTTGAGTGTACTTAGTTTCTACTTTTTATTATCTCCTTTGAATTCAGAAGTGCTTGTCTCCCAAGTAGTCTGTAAATGAAATATCTATTTTCCGTGTCGCACTCCTACAACTAAATTGGTTTTAAACCAAGATTTGAAGGAACCTTGAAGAAAGCCTTGATTAGAGTGAATTTAAGTTTACCGATTTTCTTTGTAATTAAATAACTGAGTGTGCCTTGTTGTTACTGTTGATATGGCTGGTCAGGCTTCTTTCTTGGTTAATATTTATACAATAGATTTTAACCTTCTCCCAACCAGACGCTTTTTGTTATAAACCATTTGATCATAGCATTTATTTGAAACATGAGATGCGTTTAGTTACAATTTTAAATGTAGGGTATATCAGATTTGCGTAATGATTGCTATGCTGAGAAATCAAAATGCAAAAATAATGTAAATTTACCCATTTTATTTTTTATTTTCATAAGGTCACGTAGGTGACCCAGAAGAGAAAAAAAAAGGGGAGGTGAGGGGGGTGGCAAAGGTCATCACCGTGACACTCCTGGCACACTCCCAAAGGAGGCCATAGATGGATAATGTCACGAGGCCCGGGAGCCGTAGGCCAAATATGACAGACAGAGCCATGATGGCGCACCTCGGGACTACCTGGAAAATGGCAAACAATAAAAACAGGGAAGGGGAAAGGGGGGCTACACCATCGCCAGCAGGTTGAGCACCAAGAAAAAACAAAAATGGAAGGGAGCTAATAATAAAAAAAGGGCAAGAAAACTCTGCTAATAGGGGAGAAGAAAGTCAAAAAGGGTCTGCAAGGTGTCTCTTGTAGGCAAAGAAGTCCTCCCCAGCCAGGGAACATCAGCATAAAGAGCCATCGGGAGTGGCTGGAAAAGGCTACCAGACAGCAGAACAAGCAAAAGAGGGGGAGCGAATAAAAATAAAAGCAAATGTGTCCCCACAGCCGGAGTCCAGGAATGGCAGCAATCACAGCACAGGCAGGGCGATACACAACAGGCCAGGCCAGGTGTACACAGAACGCCGCGGGCAGTCCCGGTATGGGAGACAGGGTGACAGACCCATGCTGCTTCCCCCCGGCTGCCATAGCTTGGGCCTGCGGCCCACTAGCGAGCAGCCTCCCGAAGCACGGTGTCTTCAGCAGAACAGGAAACCCAGGTGGGTATACGGCAGCCAGCACTTCAAGTAGCACTCCATCCTCAGCCTGTGTAGGCTCGCCCCCTCCTTGAGCATTGAGCGCCGCTCCTGGAGGCAGAGGGTCCGGCGGCCATCCAGCATGCTGATTGCCAACAGCACTGCGCCTCTCACCATCTCCAGCCTCCAGATACTCCACCATACTGCAAGTAGGAAAGGCCTCTACCAAAGCACCGATCCCGGTGCAACTTCCATCAGCGGCCAAAGCAGCTGCTCGGCCATCAGCAGGTCCTGTGAGTGGGGCAGCCTCTGAGCCTTCCTCCCACGGGGCCCGCACGTCCCGGGCAAGACATCAACGCCGCCACCATGCGACCCCTCTAATCTAAGACTATGTCCTCTTGTTTTGTACTTTCAGGGTTATTCAGAGAGAGACGATCTGGCAGGTTAATTCCAGGCATTTTCGTTCAGTAGTTTTTTTGCAAACAGCGTTCCAATTTTGACACTTTCAGTGGTTTTTTTTTTTACCCCGTTCCACAACTTGTCGGCTTTTTCTGGCCAGTAGTCGTCGCTGTGTTCGGCAGATCGTTATCTTTTTCCTGACGGGTTTGGTAGATCATCGAACCGGATCTGATCCGATAATGTATTGGATCAGATCGGATCCAATATTTTCTGCACATTTAAACAAAACAAATAGCTGCAAAAACTGCCTAAATTATCAAATCCGATACTTTCAGCGTGTTCCCGTCGCTTTATCGAATCAAAACGAATCCAATTCAATAATAATCCGGACCTGCCGAAATCATCGCATCCAATATTTTCGGTGCTTTTTGCGGCTTTTTTTTTCATTTGCAGCTTTTGTGGCGGCTTTTCCCCAAACTCCGGGGACCCTGCGGTGAATGCAGAATTTACCGCAGGGTTGGGATATTTGATTCCCTGAAGTTCAGGTAATGAGAGAGCACCGAAATGTCGGTGACATTTCAGTGCTCTCTGAATACCCCCTTTGTTTTCTTTTAAATATACTCCCTTCCTCTACCTTGTTGATTCCCTTTACGTATTTAAAAAGTTCCATGAACGGCTGAAAGGTGAATCCAAACATTCCACCTATACAATACAATGAACCCAATTCTAAGACTCAGCATACAGGGTTATTCAAAGAGAATCGAAAAGCCACCGCACGTTCGGCGACAATTTGGTTCGATTTGGCGACCCATGTTGGCAACCCTGCGGTGTATTCAGCAAGCACCACAGGGTCCCCGAATTGCAGGGAAAGGTCACTGCAAACCCGCCGAAGACTCACCGCAAAACGAGGGCGAACGCACACCAAAACCCGTAAAAACATCTTGATTTACCCGCCAAAAACGCCGGAAAAACCCGAGCTGGAGCCGATCACACGCAGCGCAGCCGCCGGAAAAAGCCGTCACCGCAGACAAATGCAGTGAATAAATTAGTAAAACAGTTTGCTTGAATGTTTGAAACTACTGAGCGAAAATGTCTGAAATTTACATACGAGGTCCAATGAATGATAATAAAAAGGTCTGTTACAGAAAAAAATAAGTAAAGTTAAAAAAAAATAGGAATTTTATAAAATCCCAAAAAATGATTATAATATCCTAAAAAATCTATAAATATAGAGACTCTTTACTGCAGAATAGTATAATCAACGGTTTATTAGTTATTGAATTAAAAGGGGAATATTTTTAACATTGAAGCCTATGGGATTCGCCTGAATAAACCTGTCGAATTAAACCACCGAATGACAGGACATTTCGGGAACCTTTCACTGCTGGTTTTTGTTCTCTATTTAGACGAAGCATTGCTTCTCTATGGGGATTTCACTGCCCTTGAACAGGCACCAAACAGGCACCGTATGTGCAGGCAATTCGCCAAGATTCTCTGGATAGCCGAATGGCCAAGAAAGGTAACCGAACGCTGATTTTCGCCCTTTCGGCAGCCATTCCAATCTCTTTGAATAACCCTGATAGTGTTGGTTGACATCCGTGACCTCCATATTTTCTTCTTCTTGCGTGTAATATACAGATTAATCTATGGTTTATATTTCTTTTTATTTTGAGATGCCTTTGTGGACTCATGCTGAACTGAATATTCATTTATGTGGAGTGCTGAGCCCTTAAAGGTTGTTTTATCTTACTGTTTTAAGTGTTTCAGGTAGAGGAGGCACATTTGTTGGGAGTATAGCGACGTCAATAAAAAAATATGTCCACTATTTTTGGGGAAATATTTATGTTGTAAACTTCCTAATTTCTACTTTTTCTGTGCTTGTACCTCGATATCTGTATCCTTTCTGAGTAATTGTATACCTGGGGAAGTCTGCAACTAACATACCACCACCGATTAAACTGATCAGGACAGCAAACATAATTCTTGAGGCCCCCTACTAAACCAAGGGTTGGGACCACCCTTCCCTCCTCATATTTGCCATTTTCAGTAAACTAAGAAAAGTGGAACATGGTGCCTCCTCTTCTGCGTTCATTTTTTTTACATGGAGTGAGCTAAATCCCTGGTGGTCAAGTAAAGGGATCTCTACTTGTTGCAGACCACACTAGTCTCTCCCCCAGTGATGAGTCAGAGTACTCTTACCGACCCCAGATGTAAAAGCCCAGTGGAGAATTTGTTGGTATTTTGGTCAGTCAGTCCTGGATGGCATGGAGGAACAGGTACATCCAGGACTGTCTTTAACGCTGGGCAAAAGGGGCAGTTGCCCCAAGCCCAGTCATTGTTAAGGGGCCCAAAGCAGCTGCCCCTTTGACCTGTGTAAACCGTTGACGACCGCCGCCACTGCAAGCAGAATGCATTAACAGCATTCAGCTAGCAGCCCCCTCGACTGGCCATGTCTTCTTGTGAGCCTCAGCGTTCTCCCTCGCGCGGCCATCGTCCTGTGAAGGCTGTGACACGGCCTACAGGCGAGATCTTGTAAGAGCGCGTCACAGCCTTCAGAACGAAGCCGGCTAAATGAGCTAAATCCCTGGTGGTCAAGTAAGGGGAGGTAAATGCTGGTACTCGGAGGAATACACAGTCATCTGATCCTGAGGTCTGTGCTGTTAAGTATAATTCTGGGGGTCTGTGCTGGGTACATATATTTCTGGGGGTCTGTGCTGGATATATATAATTCTGGGGGTCTGTGTTGGATACATATAACTCTGGGGGTCATTGCTGGATACATATAATTCTGGGGGCCTGTGCTGAGTACATATATTTCTGGGGGCCTGTGCTGGATACATATAATTCTGGGGGCCTGTGCTGCGTACATATATTTCTGGGGGCCTGTGCTGGAAACATATATTTCTGGGGGCCTGTGCTGAGTACATATATTTCTGGGGGGGTCTGTGCTGGGTACATATATTTATATTAAGATATTAACATGTCTTTTCTCCCAAGAACATATAACTGTTAATAGAAATATATGATGAGAAAGAGCCTAGAAGAGGCTATAATTGGCATGTATGTACTGTTACAGATCAATCTAAGAACTTGTTTGTGAGCCAGTTCTTTATGTTTACATTATTAAAGCTTTTCGAGACAAGTCCATGATGTATTTGTGTTTTTTTTTCTTTTTTTGGGCTGTTGGGGGCAGAGTGCAAAATTATGCGGTGGGCGGGCTTTCAGGGGGGCCCAAGAAAATGTTTGCCATGGGTCCAATCAATATTAAAGACGGGCCTGGGTACATCTGTGGCACTTAGACAAGATGCACAAGGTTTGGCAAGGGAGAGGACCCCCTGGAACCACTGGGCCCCTGAACATATAATGGACTGCAACCCCCCTGATGGTATAGTTTGTACCAAGGCTGCACATAATAAATATGGTACAGATCTCTGTGGAATTGTGCTACAGTGATTAGGTGCCGTGAACGTGCAGTTGCAATTTATCTCGGGCATCACAAAAGAGATGAAACTTTATTATCTGTTTTTGTTTATTATTAGTATTATTAAAAGTATTACGTATTACTTTTAGTCTTCATATATTGATAGCTAAAGAGGCGAATGAAGGCCTCCGAAAAATTTAATTTCCATCACTCTACGCAACTTTACTCTTTTAGAATGCACTTTGAAGGTTTGCCAACAATGACCTTGCCTTCCACTTGTCAGATCAATTTGTGCACCAGTTCTAGTATCCAGGATCCCCAATGTAACCTACTCATATTCTATATTTATAGCAGTATACCCACCTACACATTGATAAATTATAGATAAAGTTCCTTTTCTGTAGTTTATCGATATTTCAGGACCTTTAATGTCTGAGGTGTTTCTAGCGTGCACATAATTGAAAAGACGTACATTACCGGTAATAGGGATGTCAAGACACAAGGGGCCAAATTACAATCTTCGTGCAAACGTTTCGCAAGGGGTAAAACCCTTTGCGCTGAACGTCGTATTACATTGTCAGCGCAAGAAACGCACGTAATCGTCTACTGCTGGTGAACCTGCGCGAACCCTGCACGAGCGTACTTTACTGCGCGCATCCTATACTTAACACTGTGAGCGCAAATGCGTTTGTGCGCTGGTATGCGGATGGTATTACAATCTATGCGCAGGATTTACCGCACAGCCTTTGCGCGCATAATTTTAGCAACTCCTAAAAGCTGGTGTTAATGGCAAATCTGAACAACCTGGCCGAAACCAAATACACCAGCCCAAAAAAAATAATGCAGCAAAGTATAGTTACACATTCTACTCCTACTAAACCAATAAAATGGAGAAGTTGTGTGTGCAATTATTATTGCTGCAGCATATATGCTCAGATTGATTTTGACAGGCGCAAAAACTTAACGTGAGATAATTGTGGTTCTTAATTCTGATTGGCTGAATCTCGTGAAAAAAACAGTCCGCACACTGATTTCTGCGCATAACGTTGCTGCGCGTGCATTTGTGCACGTCCGTTTAACGCGCGTTATTGCTCGACGGATGAAAAAATGCACGAGAATTGTAATTCCAGCGGTGATTTACGCTCGTTAACGTTTAACGCTTGGCGCACAAATTCAGTGTTGTGCATGCGTTTTTGCGTGAAGAAGGTAATTTGGCCCTAGATGCACAAACAAACGGGATTTTCCTTTGTCTTATGTAATATGTGTTTACACATTGCTGTATTCACACATTTCCACATTTATTTATTGCAATATCATAGTAATTCTTCGTATTGCATGGATAGGGATATTTCTCCGTTGTTTTGAGGCATGGATATAAGTAGACCGTTACCATTTGTGAGTGTGCTAATGGCTTCCAAAAATACCAACAAAACTTAAAAATAATGGGCCTGATTTCAACCTAGAAACAGGAATCATATGAGGGAGCAAATAGGAGTTAGACGATTTCCCTTATCGGCTCTTTGTTACCAAACTTATTCCAACTCAGTCACTGTATTTGCAGCTGGGTTGGAATACTCGGGAGCCGCTTGCAGATACCGTATCGGCATTGCGCATCACTGCTGATATCGACTTCTGGGGTTCATAGGTCTCCATGGAGCACAGCGCGAGCATGAACAAGCTCTGTGTGAGCTCACTTCAACTCACTTTAGTGTGTTTTTTCACTTATTCACTTTTTATATCCTCCCACCTAGGAGCTTTGCCTTGATGTGGGCAGGTGGGCTTAGCGTCTTTATGGCCATTTTAAGCAGACTAAAAACCTGTTTTATTCTGTAGGTACATAGTATTTTTAGCATATATGAACTATTTATTTTCTTTGCTGTTAGCCATGAGGCAGAAAGGGTTATTGAAAGAGCACAGAAATTTCAGGGGAATATCGGTGCTTTTTCTTTCCGCGAGATTCGGTGATTCCAGTTTGCCAACCCTGAGGTGAATTCATTATTCACCGCAGGGTCCCTGAAGTCTGTCAAATGTGGAGCCGCCAAACACTGCCAGTGACTGCCGATCAGGCTTCTGAACACTGCTGAAGACTGCCGAACAAACCGCTGAACGACGTCGAAGAGCGCCAAACTGACCGCTGAATGCTGCCGAACTTCAGAAATAAAAAGGAACTCTGCTATTCTTTAAAAGGCATTTAAAACAATAAAAATGCATGCAAAACGTGTGGAAATAATAAAAAAAGGTCCTATAAAAAATAATAAGGTCTGCTAAAGAATAAAAAAACAGCCATAAAAAAAATGAGGATCAACAAATTTTGCCTAAAATATCCAGGTGCAGTTTGACGTTCTCAGAATAGATTAACCATTACTTCTCTATGGGACAATTTTGCTGCCGCTGAAGATTGCCGAACTGCAGCAAACTGCACTATATTTCGCTGTCAATCCGCTAGTATTTGGCAAATTGACAGCTTTCTGAATAGTCGGATTGCCAAGAAATTGCACCGTACGGTGAAGTTCACTGTTCGGTGCAATTCGATGGCAAGTTCAGCGCTCTTTGAATAACCCTTAGAGGCCATTTTTGCCTCTTTGGCAATAATTCAGACACTGTTTGAACTTGGGTGACATAAGGGACTCTACCTAGAGTTTAGAATCTTTCATCCCAGCAATATATCTGTAAAGGATAAACAAACATATCTAAAAAATTAAAATGAGGAAATTAACATTGTTTTAATCTTTTAACACACGGCATAGTTGCCATTTTACCCTATATTTCTTAACTATGCATGTCACGAAACATACAAAAGTAATACCAGCGCTTAAATGATATTGTGTTTCCTTTTCACAGTGAAATTTAAATTGTTTTTACAACAATATAGCTCATGAATAAAACATAAACAAAAGCACACTGCAAGTGCCCAAACAACAAGAAATTAACCCCATAAGAACCACTGAAGTACATAGTCCTGGGGAAAATTCCCTTTAAAGACCAAGGACGTACTATGAACATCATGGTCCTTTAACCCCCTTCCCTCTCTATACTCACCTCTCTGGCTGGGGTCCCATGTCAGTATGGCTTCATCGGTATTATGGGCCCCAGCCGTTGCATTGCCGTCATCGCTGTGCGCGATGATGTCGTTTTCAGACACCCCCGGCACCAGCAGGGGTTACCTAAAAGGGGAGGGGGAGGTCCTTTGGACCACTCTCTCTCCCCAATGACTGAACATAGAAAAAAAGAGAGGCACAGCTGGAGAGGGCAGTGTCTTCCCTTTCCAGCGGTGCCTCTCTATAACCCTTAGGTGTCTGATCGCGTTTCGCTCCCAGAGATGGCTGACATCTTGGATGTCAGCCAAGTCTCCAGGTCACCCCCCCACCCACTGACACCGTCGCCATATGTACGATGATGACGTCAGTTGGCCAGTTAACCCACTTTGGATCCCTGTATATACCGATTCATCTAGAGCACCATATTTAGTATCATTGGAAATTCAGCATTAATCGCAGGGTCCCTAAGGTGCACTGAACGGGATCCACCGAACGCGGCCGATCAGACCGCCGCAAGCAGCTGACGATCCACCAAACTGACTGCCGAACACCGTCGAATGCCGCCGGAAAAACCTGATCAGTCGTCAAACGCCACCAAACGCCACCAAACTGGGCATAATAAAAAAAGGCCATTTTTTAAAAGGTGTTTAAAACAATACCAATGCTTTAAAATGCATGGAAATAATAAATATAGGTCCTATAAAATATTATAAAAAGGTCTGTTCCAGAATAAAAAAAAACGCCATTTAAGAAAAATAGGAATCAAAAATTTCACCACAAAAATCCAGAAAAATACCTAAAAAATTCTAAAAAATAAATAAATAAAAAGGCTTTTTGTTGAAACTGAAAAGAATAAACGGTTGAATAAATAAAGTATAAAAACCTAAATATTTATTTTGCATTAAAACTTGTGGGATTCTCCTTTTTAAACCTGTCAGACTGAAACACTGAAAACGTAGGCATTTTGCCAACATCTCGGTGCAGTTTGGTGTTCTCTGAATAGATTAACCATTACTTCTCTATGGGACAATTTCGCTGCTGCCGAAGGTTGCCAAATTGCTGCGATCTGCGTCGAACTGCACTTCGTTGGCAATTCGCCAGTATTTGGCGAAATGACAGCTCGCTGAATAGCCAAACTGCCACAAAATTGCACCGTATGGTTAAGTTCACAGATTGGTGCAAGTCCGGCTCTTATTGAATAATCCTTTATATCTTAGCTCCATTCATTGGGCCCAACGTATCATTTGGGGATCCTACAGAATCAAGGGGTCTGATCCTCCCCAGGACATTCATGTCTGAGTGGCACATGGTCACTCACAGTTTTGTGAGTGGATTTCGATAAGTCTATATTGCACATATTTTATTTATCATTCAGAAAGCAGTACGGACTCTATTTTGCAGATACTGATTATTTTGTTCACCGTTGCGCAGCATCCATTCGTAATATTGTTTTATGCATATCATGCTTCAAATAAATGTAATATTAATATTCATTTCAGAAAAATATCACTTGATAGTGGTGAGGTTCAATTTTTTTACTGCATACAGTGTATACAAAAGATTGGGGAGCACTATAACAAACAATGGCAAATATACGTTTGGTGACTTTTCGTTCTCATCAATTCAGTGCGATTTGGCGATCCCATTTCGGCGACCCTGCGGTGTATTCAGCAAGCACCACAGGGCCGTCGTAGTGCAGGGAAAAGCCGCTGAAAACTCACCGCAAAACCCAGGCGAATGCACACCGAAACACGCAAAAACATCTGGATTAACCCGGCCGAACACGCCAGGGAAACCTGAGCAGGAGCCGATCAGAGTGCAGAGCAGCCGCCGGAAACACTCGACGACGCAGACGACTGGAGTGAAAAAAAAAACCAAAAAACAGTACGCTTGAATGTTTGAAAAGTGAAACGCTGTTTGCAAAGAAACTACTGAGCGAAAATGTATGAAATTTACATATGAGGTCCAAGGAATGATAATAAAAAGAGCTGTTACAGAAAAAAGACAAAACTATTTTAAAAAAAATCCAAAAAAAAAAAATCGGAAAAGTTTATTAGGGCAAAGAAAAATCCCGAAAAATGCTTAAAAGATCCTAAAAAACCTAAAAATAAAGAATGTTTTTACTGCAGAATATTATAATAAAAGGTTTATTAGATATTGTATTAAAACGGGAATATTTTTAACATTGAAGCCTATGGGATTCGCCTGAATATATCTGCCACATGAAACCACCAAATGGCAGGGTATTTCGGCAACTTTTCACTGCTGGTTTTTGTTCTCTGAATAGACAAAGCATTGCTTCTCTATGGGGATTTCACTGCCCTCGAACAGGCACCGTATGTGCAGGCAATTCGCCAACATATGGCGAACTGCCTGCTCTCTGGATAGCCGAATGGTCAGAAAAGGTAACTGTACGCTGAATTTCAGCGTTCAGTTACCTTTTGCCAGCAATTCGGAGTTCTTTGAATAACCCTGATAGTATAGCACAGTTAGGACATGAGCAATTTATAACCCCTGCTAATGAATTCACTCACAAGATTGATAAAACAAATAAGTCCATCAATATATACTCACCTTCTTCATGTTCCTCGATTCTCCATCTCGCTGGATTGCAGGCCTCGGACCTAGGTGGTTGTTTGGAGATGAGCAATTCACCAAACGAGAGGTCGTAAGTGAGGTAAGAAGTAGTTAATGAGTGTTAAAAACAAAATCCGAAACAATTAAAATATAGGGTTGCATCCGACGCGTTTCGTCCCTAAGGACTTTATCAAGGACGTGTATACACATTTCTGGGTGTAGCTGGGTTAATTCCACTTTCATTGTAATCTCAGGAAATATTTGTGAAAAAATAGGCAAATCTGTATCCGACCTTAGAATAATTCTAGTACAATGTGGCATTTAAACTCATTTTGGGTTTAATAGGGAACTCCTTTTATTATCCGCAGGATTCGAGTCGAATTAAAATGGATATTATTAGACTGGGTAGAAAAGTTATTTTGCCTGGATAGACATGAACCTGAAGCTATTACCAGCAATTATCCGCAGCAGTGCTGTATTCAATAAACATTTTTCTTGCCGAAGTCTCAGAGGTAATTGGAATTTAATGATGATATAAAAAAAATCATCATTCGCTACAAAAGCCGTCTTTTCTCTAGATTTTATCACATGCGTAATATCATTCAAATTGCGGTGTGATTGGAGAAGAGCGGAAAACAAAACAGATACAAGCTAAAAATATTGTCTCGCATATCAAAACACTCTATTTCCTACCAAAATAACTATTTTTGTCAAAACCTCCTTCTAGTCTAGGCCAGCAGGTGTTCCGTGACTGCATACTAATAAACTATTAAAATATGTGTAGCGTGTTTTGATAGTCTGTTACTCTTGTAAAAACCTAGAAAGATGTACAGGATTGAAAGCAGGATTAAAATGCTAGAAGGCTAGGATAAAAATGCACCTATTATGGTCATAAAATGCAAAAAATACAAGGTACTAGATTAATCCCTCCACTACCAAGATCAGCTTTACTCATCTGCAAGGCACCTCCTGGCACCCCGATATCGAGTATAGTAAATATGGTGTTCCACAGAAGCAATGCAAAACAATTACGGTGATTACAAATGACATTCATTTGAGTTTAGGTTCCAGAACATGCCCTTAAAGTTTTAGCACTGTGTGCATGATGCCCCAGACTAATGTCAAACGTTTTGGAAAAATGTGTGTGCACGCAATTATGTGATTATTATCAATATTGGAACTAGTTAACCTCAGATCAATCCGGCTTTTGTCCAAATCATTCAACTGGAACTGCCCTTTTAAAAGTTTGTAATGATATTCAAGCTGGTATGGAACAAGGAGACCTAACTGGAGCCATCTTCCTTGATTTCACCAAGGCCTTTGTCACAGTAGGCTATGGCATCCTATTACAAAAACGCAAAAACTCCGGTATTGGTGATTGAACGGTAACCTGGATTCAATCGTATGTATCTGATCTGTCGCAATATGTGCCCATTTCTGCCGGCTCCTCCCTCCCCCTCCCAAATCACATGTGGAGTACCCCAAGGCTCGATACTTGGCCCCCTGCTATTCACGATATTCATAAATGATCTGCAAAGCCTCAACTGTACATATGTACGCAGACGACACCATAATCTATACCAGCCAACCAAATTACCCGCAGCTGGAGGCCGTGCTGCAAGAGCAATTCACAGAGGTAGAAAAGTGGATTGCAGATAACAAACTTTTTCTAAATACTGACAAAACTGTTACAAAAACTTACTACATTGTATAACTCATTCTGTCGCTTTGTGCTGCAATGTAACTACGTGACCCCCCATTGTGATATGTTAAAAGAACTAAACTGTCCGTCGCTGGAATCCAGACACACTCTTCACCTTTCCAACCTGCTGTTTAAGAGCTTTTCTGGGGAGCTACCACCCTACCTGAATCGGCTGCTTCCCCCAGCAGTTCCCTCATCCTATAACTTCCAATCCAGGACCTGCACCTTACTTGCAATACCACAATACAAAAAGACAGTGGCTCTGTCCTCATTTTCCTACAGAGCACCACAATTATGGAATAACCTCCCAGACGCCATCAAATCTTCCCCCAGTCTTAGGTCACTCAAGAGCTCCCTATTAAAATACCTCAATACAGAATGCACCTGTAAACATGTAACATAATGACTATTTCCTACATATTTATTTTGTTAATCTTTAGATTTGTGTTTTTGTTTTTAATATCTTGCATTTTATTACTTTGTATGTATGTACCTACTGTAACAATTCATAGAAACATAGAAACATAGAAAAATGTCGGCAGATAAGAACCTTTCGGCCCATCTAGTCTGCCCAATTACATGGATACTTTACCTGGATTTATCTTTTGTTTAGAATAGCCTTATGCCTATCCCATGCTTGCTTAAATTCAATTACTGTTTTGGCCTCTACCACTTCTACTGGAAGGCTGTTCCATGTATCCACCACCCTCTCAGTAAAATAATGCTTCCTGATGTTACTTTTAAACCTTTGCCCCTCTAATCTAAGACTATGTCCTCTTGTTTTGCTACTTTGTTTCTGTTTAAATATACTCCCCTCCTCTACCTTGTGGATTCCCTTTACGTATTTAAATGTTTCTATCATATCTCCTCTGTCTCGTCTTTTTTCCAAGCTGTACATGTTAAGATCATTAAGCCTTTCCTGGTAACTTTTCTTCAAGCCGTACACCATTTTAGTAGCCCTTCTCTGAACTCTCTCTAAGATGTCTATATCCTTCTGGAGATACGGTCTCCAGTACTGCACACAGTACTCCAAGTGAGGTCTCACCAGTGCTCTGTACAGTGGCATGAGCACTTCCCTTTTCCTACTGCTAATACATCTCCCTACACAACCAAGCATTCTGCTAGCATTTCCTGCTGCTCTATTACATTGACTACTTACCCTTAGATCCTCTGAAATAATAACCCCTAAATCCCTTTCCTCAGATGTTGAGGTTAGGACTGTATCAAATATTCTATATTCAGCCCTTGGGTTTTTACGTCCCAGGTGCATTATCTTGCACTTATCCACATTAAAACTCAATTGCCACAGCTCCGACCATTTTTTTAGTTTACCTAAATCATTTGTCATTTGGCTGATCCCTCCAGGAACGTCAACCCTGTTGCAAATCTTTGTGTCATCAGCAAAAAGACATACTTTTCCATTAATACCTTCTGCAATATCACTAATAAAAATATTACAGAGAATGGGTCCAAGTACTGACCCCTGAGGTACCCCACTGGTAACAAGACCTTGCGCCAAATAAACTCCATTTACCACAACCCTCTGTTGCCTGTCACTCAGCCACTGCCTAATCCATTCAACAATATTGGAATCCAAGATCAAAGATTGCAATTTATTGATAAGCCTTCTATGCGGAACAGTATCAAAAGCCTTACTGAAATCTAAATAAGCAATGTCTACTGCACCACCTGTGTCTATTATTTTTGTTACCCAATCAAAAAAATCAATAAGATTAGTTTGGCATGATCTCCCTGAGGTAAACCCATGTTGTTTCTGATCCTGTAATCTATGTGGTTTTAGATGTTCAACAATCCTTTCCTTTAACATGGTTTCCATTAATTTCCCCACTACTGACGTAAGACTAACTGGCCTATAGTTCCCTGATTCCTCCCTACTACCCTTCTTGTAAATGGGCACAACATTTTCTAATTTCCAGTCTTCTGGGTCGACTCCCATTAACAAGGATTGGTTAAATAAATCTGTTAACGGTTTTGCTATTACATCACTGAGCTCTTTTAATAATTTAGGGTGGATCCCATCAGGCCCCATTGACTTATTTGTCTTTTCTTTAGACAGCTGCTGTAGAACCTCCTCCTCTGTAAACTGATATGTAAATGTCTCGTTAGTGTTTCCTCCTAACTGAGGTCCCTTTTCTTCTGCAAAGACTAAACAAAAATATTCATTGAGGCAGTCAGCGAGAGTTTTATCCTCTTCTACATACCTTCCTTCGTTTTTAATCTAACTAATCCTTGTTTTACTTTTCTTTTATCGTTTATGTATCTAAAAAATGTTTTGTCCCCCTTTTTTACTGACTGAGCTATTTTCTCTCCTGCGTGTGCTTTGGAAGCTCTTATAAATTGCTTTGCCTCTTTCTGCCTAATCTTATAGGTTTGCCTATCTTCTTCACTCTGAGTTTTTTTTATAATTATTGAATGCTGTCTTTTTGTTCTTCACTATTTTGCCCACTTCTGCAGAGTACCACAGTGGTGTCAAGGGTGAGGTCTGGCATGGGTGCGCAGGAGTATGGGTGTGAGCCCAATATGCAGTGAATATGCAGTAGACAGGTTACAGGGCAAAAAAGGGGTTTAATAAGAACAGAAATACTCAAGAAGGGAGGTACTAGGAGGCAGGATAAACAGAAAAATAACTAGAAGGGGAACACTGACAACACAATCTCTAAGCGAAGGTACAAATGGAAGCAAGCAATAGGATAGTCAAAGTCTAGCAAGGGTCTGATACACGATCTCTAAGCGAAAGTACAATAGGATATAGAAACAGGATGGTCAAGGTCTAGCAAGGGTCTGGTACACAAGTAAATACAAGCATAGGAAAGCAGGGGAAAACAGGGCAATGGAGGATACCGGAGATTGATGGTGCAAAGCAGAGGAAAAATCAGGAATGTCCAATGTTCAGAGGGGATCCAGGCAAAGGGTTCAGGAGGAGATCAGGAACTCAGGTCTATTCAAGGCAAGGCTGGTAACGTCAATGAGGCAGCGTGGGACCAGGGGCGTAGCTTCCTATTAAGCAGGTCACATCAGGCTGGATGAGGTGCAGGTGATGGGTCAGGTTCAGAATGAAAAGCAAATCAAAGTCCAGAACCGTGCATGGGGAAGGAGAAAAAACACAAAAACAAAACAAAGTCCTGGAATCAACCTAGAACATGCAAAAAAGAAAACAAAAAGGTGCATCAGAGGGTCAGGACCATGACAACACCCAGGTGGGCATGACATCACCCCCCTCCTGACGGGTGCACTCCGGGCACCGAAGCTAGGACAGGGGACAGAGTCCAGATCGGTCAACTGGAGTCAGACGATATATCAAGGTTTCTCCAGAGTTCCGGGAAGCGCCTGACCACTGCTAAGTATTCCTGCCGGACCAATACTCCAGAGGGCGTCATGGAGTAACCCGTAGGGACAGGTCCCGAACTAGCGTATTTCGTGCCAGTTTTACTACTTGGATCCTGGAAGTCCTCATACAGAGCCATGAGTACAGCCCTGTCAGACCCAATATCGGGAATAGAGTCACGGGCACAACTCGGCGGAGACTCTATAGTTACAGGGCTCGGAGGGGCAGCGCCCTCAGTGAGGCTTTGCTGGGTACGGAGAGACTTGGCTCGACGGCGGCGACTACGACCCTTTGGCGGAGACAGCTTGGGGACGACTGCTGGGCTCTGCGGCGACACCACTGCTGGGCTCTGCGACGACTCTGTGGAAGCGACAGCTGGGCTCTGCGACGACTCTGTGGAAGCGACAGCTGGGCTCTGCGACGACTCTGTGGAAGCGACAGCTGGGCTCTGCGACGACTCTGTGGAAGCGACAGCTGGGCTCTGCGACGACTCTGTGGAAGCGACAGCTGGGCTCTGCGACGACTCTGTGGAAGCGACAGCTGGGCTCTGCGAAGACACTGTGGAAGCGACAGCTGGGCTCTGCGAAGACACTGTGGAAGCGACAGCTGGGCTCTGCGAAGACACTGTGGAAGCGACAGCTGGGCTCTGCGAAGACACTGTGGAAGCGACAGCTGGGCTCTGCGAAGACACTGTGGAAGCGACAGCTGGGCTCTGCGAAGACACTGTGGAAGCGACAGCTGGGCTCTGCGAAGACACTGTGGAAGCGACAGCTGGGCTCTGCGAAGACACTGTGGAAGCGACAGCTGGGCTCTGCGAAGACACTGTGGAAGCGACAGCTGGGCTCTGCGAAGACACTGTGGAAGCGACAGCTGGGCTCTGCGAAGACACTGTGAAGCGACAGCTGGGCTCTGCGAAGACACTGTGGAAGCGACAGCTGGGCTCTGCGAAGACAGCGTGGAAGCGACAGCTGGGCTCTGCGAAGACAGCGTGGAAGCGACAGCTGGGCTCTGCGACGACAGCCGTGAAGCAACAGCTGGGCTCTGCGACAACAGCGTGGAAGCGACAGCTGGGCTCTGCGAAGACAGCGTGGAAGCGACAGCTGGGCTCTGCGAAGACACTGTGGAAGCGACAGCTGGGCTCTGCGACAACAGCGTGGAAGCAACAGCTGGGCTCTGCGACGACTCGGTACAGGGGCCTGAGAAGGCTTCGAGATGGAGGCCTGAGAAGGCTCGGAAATAGAAGCCTCGGAAGGCATAGTTACAGAAGCCTGGGAAGGCTCGGGGACAGAGGCCTGGGAAGGCTCGGGGACAGAGGCCTGAGGAGGCTCGGGGACAGAGGCCTGAGAGGCTCGGACAGAGGCCTGAGGAGGCTCGGGGACAGAGGCCTGAGGAGGCTCGGGGACAGAGGCCTGAGGAGGCTCGGGGACAGAGGCCTGAGGAGGCTCGGGGACAGAGGCCTGAGGAGGCTCGGGGACAGAGGCCTGAGGAGGCTCGGGGACAGAGGCCTGAGGAGGCTCGGGGACAGAGCCTGAGGAGGCTCGGGGACAGAGGCCTGAGGAGGCTCGGGGACAGAGGCCTGAGGAGGCTCGGGGACAGAGGCCTGAGGAGGCTCGGGGACAGAGGCCTGAGGAGGCTCGGGGACAGAGGCTGAATGGCTCGGGGACAGAGGCCTGAGATGGCTCACGGACAGAAGCCTGAGATGGCTCACGGACAGAAGCCTGAGATGGCTCACGGACAGAAGCCTGAGATGGCTCACGGACAGAAGCCTGAGATGGCTCACGGACAGAAGCCTGAGATGGCTCACGGACAGAAGCCTGAGATGGCTCACGGACAGAAGCCTGAGATGGCTCACGGACAGAAGCCTGAGATGGCTCACGGACAGAAGCCTGAGATGGCTCACGGACAGAAGCCTGAGATGGCTCACGGACAGAAGCCTGAGATGGCTCACGGACAGAAGCCTGAGATGGCTCACGGACAGAAGCCTGAGATGGCTCACGGACAGAGCCTGAGAGCTCACGGACAGAAGCCTGAGATGGCTCACGGACAGAAGCCTGAGATGGCTCACGGACAGAAGCCTGAGATGGCTCACGGACAGAAGCCTGAGATGGCTCACGGACAGAAGCCTGAGATGGCTCACGGACAGAAGCCTGAGATGGCTCACGGACAGAAGCCTGAGATGGCTCACGGACAGAAGCCTGAGATGGCTCACGGACAGAAGCCTGAGATGGCTCACGGACAGAAGCCTGAGATGGCTCACGGACAGAAGCCTGAGATGGCTCACGGACAGAAGCCTGAGATGGCTCACAGATAGGGACCTGAGAAGGCTCAGAAACATAGGCCTGAGAAGGCTCAGAGACAGGGACCTGAGAAGGCTCGGGTATAGAGGCCTGAGAAGGCTTAGTGACAGGAGCCTGAGAAGGCTTAGTGACAGAGGCCTGAGAAGGCTTAGTGACAGAGGCCTGAGAAGGCTTAGATACAGAGGCCTGAGAAGGCTTAGATACAGAAGCCTGGGTTGGCTTAGATACAGAAGCCTGGGTTGGCTTAGATACAGAAGCCTGGGTTGGCTTAGATACAGAAGCCTGGTTGGCTAGATACAGAAGCCTGGTTGGCTTAGATACAGAAGCCTGGGTTGGCTTAGATACAGAAGCCTGTGAAGGCTTACGGACAGAGGCCTGGGAAGGCTCAGAAACATAGGCCGGGGAAGTGAACGTGGTTCCTATGTAGGTGGTCCTCATGCAGCCGATGAACCTGCCAGGTTGCCCTCGAGGATGACGTGCAGTTTCTTTAGGGAATTCCTCTTCAGAATCCATAGAATCCCATTCATCCGAAGAGTAGTACTCTGAAGCCGATGGGTAACATGAGATACGCCGACTGGAAGGCACTGGAGCGGTAACATAGTTGGCCGTGAGGTGTTGGCTCGAAGTCGTGGGTGTCATACCGGAGGGTAGGACAGACGCAATCTCCATGGGCACAACGGGGTCAGGCTCTGTAGGTCCGCTGGGCTCTTCCTCCATCGGTAAGTACTCTGAAACGGATTCTGTGGGCAGTGTGGATTGGGAATCCATTGGTTCCACTTGGGACTCTTGCTGCACGGTTTCAGGACCATCACCAATAGGCACCTCTTTCATGGGTTTGGATTCGGTGACGGATCTCTCGGGCAAGGACCTGGCAGGCAAAGCCTTACTAGGCTTTGGGAGCAAGGACTTGGCAGAACTATTCTCCTTTTTAGACTTGAAAGAAGTTGTGTCTCTGACAGGCAATGTATTCTTTGGCTTGGTGGGCAGTGCTTTAACGGATGCTGACCTTTTCGGTTTCGTGGGGTTAGTCCTGGAAATAACAGTCTTTTTAGCAGATGCTTCAGGTGGGGTGCTAGGTGGCTTGGGTGGGCGTAGAGGGCAGGCCGATACAGTGTGCAGGCCACTCCCACAATAAAAGCACAAGTGTTTGGACCTTCTCCTTTCACGTTCCTCCGGGGGTTAGGGGTTCTCTGGGCCCCTTTTCTGTAACAGGAACGTGCACCTTAGTAGAGATGCCCCTTAAGCCTTTAAGCAGGTCAGTAAATAAAGTGTCCATTTGCTGCAGGATACTTTCTATTAACCCTTCCACGTACACCATAACAGCATTACTCACTGCGGGCTCACTGGTTGATGGCTGCCTCATTCTGTCAAGGGTGAGGTCTGGCATGGGTGCGCAGGAGTATGGGTGTGAGCCCAATATGCAGTAGACAGGTTACAGGGCAAAAAAGGGGTTTAATAAGAACAGAAATACTCAAGAAGGGAGGTACTAGGAGGCAGGATAAACAGAAAAATAACTAGAAGGGGAACACTGACAACACAATCTCTAAGCGAAGGTACAAATGGAAGCAAGCAATAGGATAGTCAAAGTCTAGCAAGGGTCTGATACACGATCTCTAAGCGAAAGTACAATAGGATATAGAAACAGGATGGTCAAGGTCTAGCAAGGGTCTGGTACACAAGTAAATACAAGCATAGGAAAGCAGGGGAAAACAGGGCAATGGAGGATACCGGAGATTGATGGTGCAAAGCAGAGGGAAAAATCAGGAATGTCCAATGTTCAGAGGGGATCCAGGCAAAGGGTTCAGGAGGAGATCAGGAACTCAGGTCTATTCAAGGCAAGGCTGGTAACGTCAATGAGGCAGCGTGGGACCAGGGGCGTAGCTTCCTATTAAGCAGGTCACATCAGGCTGGACGAGGTGCAGGTGATGGGTCAGGTTCAGAATGAAAAGCAAATCAAAGTCCAGAACCGTGCATGGGGAAGGAGAAAAAACACAAAAACAAAACAAAGTCCTGGAATCAACCTAGAACATGCAAAAAAGAAAACAAAAAGGTGCATCAGAGGGTCAGGACCATGACAACACCCAGGTGGGCATGACAAGTGGTTTCTTCCCTTTTTTGTTTTTTCTAACAAGCCGAATGCAATTGCCTGTGGCCTTCAATAATGCTTCCTTTAAATAATCCCATTTTTCCTGGACTCCCTTTAAACTCCTCCAGTCTGATAATGACTCCTTCACACAAAATCTCATTTTAGAAAAATCAGTTTTTTTAAAGTCTAAAACTTTTGTTTTTGTGTGGTGCGGCTCCATCCCTGTTCTTATATTAAACCATACTGACTGAATTCAATGTTCTTGAGGTTCGATCCCAGCAACAGCACCTCTCCAGTAAGTGTCCTTGGGCAAGACACCTAACGGTACATACTCGCCACCCAGGATATACTTGAAAACAAGAGAAATCTCAATGTATCCTTCCTGGTAAAATACTTTATAAATAAATAAATAGTACTTTTTACAACCAGCTGGAAATGTGTATAAATGTGTCATTAACCAGTGGTTTTTGGAAAATCATTTTTAATTATACATTAAGAAATATTTGGGAATATTTACAATGTATTCCTTACTGTAATAACCTATTTGGCAGGTAGATGTCACCATCTTCTGGCCAAATGGAGTTACTGCAGTTCAGGCCTTTGTGCAGGATCAGCTGGAGGAAAAGTCAGATAGAGATAGATATTCCCCAGCTGATTGCCAAAAATGCCATGCATCATGCCCATATTGCTAAAACTTTTGGGACCCCCTCTGGATCCCAAATGCAAATTAAATTATTTTGCAAGAAATTAATTTCATTTTCAATGATGCAGCATAGCTCCAGATCTTGGTAACATGACCTCGGTCTGCTGTGTTTGATTGTGTATAATGGCTAAAGTGGAATAGGTCTAGTAGTGCATACGTGAGCAAGCAAATTTGAAGATTTTGAAAAGTCAACGTGCTTGCAATAGTAATCAAAAATAATTCACAGGTTTTAGCCATGCTTGCATCATATATAATGATTATCGAATGGACTTCTTTGGATTGTATTAATTCCTAATGCTTTTTTTTCTCCTGCAAAGTCCCAGTCACTGTAAATCACTTGATTTAAACCAATCCGAAAAAGAGCTATTAGCCAGTTTCTTTAAAGATCATGGTATTATAGCATCAAATGTAACTGCAACAAGAACATTTTGATCTTGTAACCATTTCAATGACTCGGCAGTGTGACCTCCATGGTGTTTCTGCTTTTAACAAATCCCAAATGATCTCTATAGATTGCCACTGGAGTAAGTTAAATGTGAAATGTCTCCATATCACGCAAGAAATGCATGTCTGTACCTACTATCTGAAAAGCAGATATGCTATCTTTCTTGATGTGAAAGGCATGTCTGACATAGCTTTGAGAATGTGTTATATAAAAACGTGGGCTGCCACAATATTTCTGAATGTTTATGCAGGGCAAAAATAACACAACATAATTAAATCGTGTATACGTGATCTATTTTGTGCGCACAATCATGACACGTCCCCTTACTTCCCTTGGCGCTTCCTTCTTCTCTCTATTCTCGATGGACGCACCCCTTACCTTCCCCAGGCTGCGGCCATAGCAGACTGGGAGGAGAAGGAGGATGCAATGAGCTGGTGAGAAGCTTTGCGTCGTGATTGTGCTCACGATATAGTTGGATTGGGATCTATTCCAAGTCAGCAGTGTTTGAGAATGATCATTCGAAATTCGATAGTTTAATCGCAAAGGCTGCAACAGCTGAGTTAGTATTTCAGTTTAAGGGGAAACTTAAACTTATTTAAAATAATAATAATAATAATAAAATATATTTATTTTTTTAATTCTTTTTTTTTTCTAAGGCAATAGCGTTGTCCACTATAAAATGAACAATGCTGCTGCCATTACTCACCTTCTCCTTTCCAACGACAGGAGCAGGTACAATGTTTTATACCTAGCCATATTATTCATAAAACACAATGCGCCAAAATACAAGTGAAAAATTTAGTTTTTTTACCAGTTTGTTGTGGTTGGGTTCGGCTTTTTTTCGGCAGTTTTCCTGGTCGTTTTGTGGCGTTTTTTCCAATCAATGCGTCGGTTTTTCAGATGTGTTCAGCGGATTTTCTCTGCACTTCAGGGACCGAAATTTTGCTCTTTGAAAAGCCCTTTTTTTTAACCCCTTAGTGACCGGGCGGTTTTACACAAATCCGTCTTTTAGTGACCGCTGCTGTTTTTACGTTTCTGCACTGTTAGTGTTTAGGTCAAATTTTCCTCTTAGGCTGGGGTCAGACCAGCGCACTTTTAACGTGCGTTCTGGCGCACATAATTACGGCCGCACTAGCAGCAGATGACGGGCAATGACGGCCAATATACGATGTAAAGCCGCACAAAAGTCCGGCCGTGCAACGCAAGTGGAATTAGAACGCATTTTTCTGAGAACGCTGAACCGCTAGTACTGACGTACTGAGTGCGCAGCTGCGGCATAGCGGCGTGTTTGCGTCATTAGGAGATGTCAGACACTGCTAATGTCCAGCCTACATAACGTCCAGACGCAAAAAGAGTTTTATTGACGATCCATACAAAATCACGCCCGAAAATGCGCGTCGTCTGACCGTTTTTGCGCATTCCGTGAAAAAATAGGTCAATGCGTTCGGACGCACTTTTTCACGTTCGCGGGGAAAAATGCTTTCGTCTGACCCTAGCCTAACTCGTTTATTCGACCCACACATATTATACACCCTTTTTCCCGCCATTAAATGGACTTTCTAGAAATACCATTATTTCCATCATATCGAATAATTTACTATAAAAAAAAATATGAAATATGAGGAAAAAAATGGTAAAAACACACTTTTTCGTAATTTAATCCCCAAAATCTACAACCACCCAAAAAGACCCCGGCTAAATAGGTTCAAAATTTTGTCCCGAGACTAGAAATACCCAATTTTTACATGCGTTTGCTTTTTAACCCCTTCACTGCTGAGACAGTTCACCTATGTGCGCTGCGCTCATTCTGACCATTTTGTGCTAATTATTTTTAGATGACAGCCTAGGTCCTATTTAATTAAACTCCCCCCAGACAAAAAAAACTTTAAAAAAAAACCCATTTTTTTATTCTATTTAATTTTTTTTTTATTTTTTTTTAAAACCAAACCTGGTCATGTTTGGTATCATTGGAAAGGCCATAATCATAATCATAGTCAAATATGACCATCTAGCCGCCATGGATCGGGAGATAAAGGGATCCTTAGGATCCCCTTATCTCTACATGGCAGCTAGAGGGTTAACTGGCCCACTGACATCCTCACACATATGGTGAGGTTGTCAGTGGGTGGGGGGGGAGGAGGCTTGGCTGACATCCAGGATGTCAGCCCCCCTCCAGGTTTGAATCGCGTTTTGGCGCCAATTGGCGCCGCAACGTGATCCGGTGGCGAAATTGTTAATGCCATACACCGCTGAAAAGGGGAGGCTCTCCCCTCTCCAGCAGTGCAAACGGCATCTCCCTAGCTTCAATGGTTGGGGAGATAGAGGGCTCCGAAGGAGCCCCCCCTCCATTGAAATGCATGGGGACGCCTGCTGATGACGTCACCACGCAGCGTGGCAACGTCATCAGCCTCGCCTGCCCATGTAAATCACATGGGCAGGCTTCCTCCCTGCCAGATCGCCATGGGATCCAGCGAGGGAGGTGAGTATCGGGCGGGAGGGGGATTAGGCGCCGCTGATGTACCCTGTACGTCCGCGGGTCTAAGGGAGACCCGAGGACAGGACGTACAGGGTACGTCAGCGGCCCTTAAGGGGTTAACAATGTACCTACAGGGGCTGTTCAAAGAGCACCGGAATTTTGGTGCTCTTTCGTTTCTTGTACTTTGGGGAATCAAATTACCCGACCCTGCGGTGAATTCAGCATTACCGCATGGTCCCCAATGTGCAGGGAAAATCCGCCGAACATATCCGAAAAACCACTGCACTGTTCGGAAAAAATGCCGCAAACCACCGTTAACAAATCAGAACGACCAGGAATTTGGCGAATTGCCAGCATTTGCATAGCCGAATGGCCACGAAATTGCACCCTATGGGGAAATTCACTGTTTGGTGCAATTTCGGGGCCAGATCAGCTCTCTTTGAATAACCCTGTATATCTCAGGATAGCAACATATAATGTAAGCAAACTTGCTTTTTAGCTCGCGTTTAAGCGCTAATTAAGCACCCCTATCTTTTTAAAAAAAATCTTACTATCTCTTTTCAACAATTGTCCTTTGTAAGTTTGTAGTAAAGAGGCTCAATTATTCATTTCATTATATATTTTATAACCATGTTACATAATCTAGTCTTGAGAGGGGGAATGTGTACACTGCAGGATATGTCTGTAAACAAACATATCATTGATCTCCCAGTGCAGCAGTGTTCTGGTAAACACAATGTAGTATTGATCAATGGACAGGTTGGGCCATTTCTCAAATTTCCTCCACCCAGGGACTTTAGTACATTTTAAAGGACCGTTACATATGTTCCAAAATACAATAATGCATTACCTAGGTGACAGAAAATACATTATTGTATGAAACGACATTTATTCATCACATTATTTCTGTCAGTAGCCAAAAATGATATTTCGAAGCCTGTTTTTTCTATTTTAAATAGTAAATAATTTAATTTTATGGCCTTTCACAGAATTATTTTCAGTTGACAGGTTATAACAACATCTATTAGAAGTGAAACTTTGCCCACATCGGTGCCAAACTTCCATTCTAACGATTCAGCAGTAGAGTACAAATAGTTTGTTTTAATATATAATCCAGAGAGTAGATCATAGACAAGTGAGTGGCAGTTGGATAGAATGTTGTTTTCTGGGTTTGGGGAGACAGATTGGTAGGAAAATAGTACCAGTAGTCATGTGCACGGCTGAAAAATTCATTTTGGTTCAGATTGGCAAATTTCGGAATACAAATAAGAATTTGATTTGGAAATTGCTGATTCATACCAATCTGAAAATTTTGGAAATTTCAAGGCGTGCATAATTTTTACTCTCTGTACCACCTATACCATGATCAGTCTCTATCTCCTCTTCACTTCCTTCATTCCTCATAAGGGTGGTATTGTTAGTATTAGGTTAAGAGTTACTATTTCTGCTTGTTTAAGGCTTAGGGTTAGTGTGTGTGCTTGCTATAAGGATAGTGTTAGGTTTACTATTTCTGCTTGTTTAACCTCCCTGAGTTCCCAGGTCAAATTTCACCGCTGAAAGCAGTAACCCCGAGACACACTTGGGCTGTATACATTAACTCTGCGCTCCTCTGCAATCTCTGCAGTCTCCTCCGGCGATCACGGCGTTTTACTTCCTGGATTCCTTCTCGCGAGGAGGGAACCAGGAAGTAATGAGGTCGCGATCGCCACAGGAGACAGCTGGGGACATCGAGGGAGTGCAGGGAGAGGTGATGTATCCAGCGGCATCCCGTGTGTTTCTCGGGGTTACCGCTTCCAACATAGGAATTTAACCCCGAGCCACACTCGGGAATACCGCTAGGGGGGAATAGAACACTTTTAGACGCATTTTTTCACAAACATTAGACCGCCAGAGAGGTTAAGGCTTAGAGTTAGTGTTAGTGTTTGTTATAGGGATAGTGTTAGACATACTATGTCTGCTTGTTTAAGGCTTACAGAGTTATTCAGAGAGCGGTGAAAACCAGGAGAATGATTGGAGAATGGAAAATTCTAGGTCAAAAAAGCCAAACCAGAAAAATTCTCCCATTCATCTCACTTTCCAAATCGGCTATTGTGACTTAGAATTTTCCATTCTCCAGTCTTTCTCCTGCTTTTCACCTCTCTCTGAATAACCCTGTTAGTGTTACAGGGTTATTCAGAGGAAGGTGAAAACCAGGAGAATGGCAGGAGAAGAGAATAATCTAGACCAAATAGCCGATTTGGAAAGTGAGATGAATGGGAGAATTCTTTCACCTCTCTCTGAATACCCTGATAGTGCTTGTGTTTGCTATAGGGATAGTGTTAGAGTTACTATGCTTGTTTAAGGCTTACTATTTGTGATTGTTACAAGGTTAGGGATGGGTTTAGTGTTAGGGTTACTATTTCTGCTTGTTTTGGTGTTAGTCAGGGTCGATTTAGCTTTGTGGTTCAGGTTACTATTTCTGCTTATTTAAGGCTTAGGGTTGTGGATACTGATTGTGCTTGTTTTAGAGTTAGGTCACTTTTAGATTTTCGGTTATTTAGGTTTAGGTTTATTAACCCTTTCGCTGCTGAGGCTTTTCCCGCCCCTGTGCTGAGGTCATTTTTACCGGTTTTGCTCATCATGTTTAAACGTGTTTTGAAGGCTTATTTTAGTATATTACCCAGACATATTATATATTGTTCTTTCCGTCAGACTCGGTAGATTCATAATATGTCATTATTATATGTATACGTTATGTCATGTCTGTATATTATAACAAAAAATGCAATAAAATATGTATTTTCAATAATTTACAATGTGTAAAGTGTTTTTTTCACATTTTAACATGCGAGCAATTGCGGTTATATTTTGTATGGGGTGCGCTTGTTAAAAAAATTAGAGATGGGGTCTCGTTACATTTTGTTTTGGGGAAAATTACACTATTTTTATCAAACACACCGCATACAAAAATCGTTAGTGCAGCATCATTGTTCACATTATAATTGAAATGGGAACAATATTGCTGCATTAACAAACCAAAAAAAGGAAAAAAAAGTGTTTATTTTTTTTTTATAATTTTTGTTTTTAATTTTTTTATTTTTATTTTTATTTTTTTTTTGACAAAATTTTTCACAGTAGTGTTTGGTATCGTTGGAACGGCCATGCTCTGGCCGATCCAACCATACCAAACTTTAACCCCTAGCTGCCACGTATCGGGAGATAGGGAGTTCATTGGAACTCCCTATCTCCACCGTTGGTGGCAGTTAGGGGTTAAGTCCAGGACTGGCGTCATCGTGCGTAGCTTGCCGACATCCAAGATGTCGGCCAGCTCCGGGAAAGGATCGCGAACCGGCGCTTTTCAGCGCCGATTCGCGATCCAGCCTCCCCAGGGGTTAATGCCAGGCACCATTTGGAGGGCAGGCTGTGCCCTTCCAAATGGTGCCTGGGTTAACCCCCGCAACGCCGCGATCGGGAGGGAGAGAGGTCCGAAGGACTCCCCCCTCCCTTTCAGGCGCCTCCTCCGCACATGCGGGGGGGGCGCTGAATTAGGTGTCATGGCGCTGCCGCGATGACACCTAACTCCAGCGGCTGCGGTTCGGATGCGCGGCTGACATCGAGGATGTCAGCCCGCACCGGAGGGCCAGCGATCGGCCGGAACCGGCCGAACGCTGACCCCAATGGGAGGACGCGCTCAGCGCGTCCTCCGCATACCAGCGGTAATGCGGAGGACGCGCTCAGCGCGTCCTCCGCATTGAAGTGGTTAATTCTGCTTTTTTTATGATTAGGGTTGGGAATTTTGCTTTGCACAGTGAGTGCATTTTTTTTTTCAATTATCCAAATGGAAACAAATCGATCTGTTTTTATTTGAATCAATTCAGTTACTTTAATTTACATTTAATTTGGATGTGATCCAGCTTGGTGGCTCGGCAATTCAGAATTCCGATGCTTCCAAACTTCTGAATCACTGATATTCTGTTGAATTTCCAATCGGATCTAACCAAATCGCACGAGACTAGCAGGGTTAATCAGAGAGAGGTGAAAAGCAAGAGAATATCTGGAGAAAGGAAAATTCTAGGTCAAAATAGCCAAACCAGAAAAATTCTCCCATTCATCTCACTTTCCAAATCTGCTATTTTGACCTAGAATGTTCCATTCTCCAGTCATTCTCCTGCTTTTCACCGCTCTCTGAATAACCCTGTAATAAATTTAGAGATGGATATAGAGATATCTTGACAGGTTTTAAGTACCTGCTTGTTCCTGATGATGCATTAAATTGCCTGGAATGTGTAAAAATATCTCAAATAATCTCACCGTAGCATTGTGTTATCAGTCATACCCCCAACCACCTTTCCATAACTAACTTCCCAGTGTTACTAATGTTCATTCTTGAAGAAGGTGCTTTCTAACAGTCACACATTTTATTTTATTTATTTATAAAGGATTTTACCAGGAAGGATACATTGAGATTTCTCTCGTTTTCAAGTATGTCCTGGGTTTTACTTACATCTGAATGAGAATCACCTTTTCAAATGTCCATGCCCCCAAACCTGCCACTTGAGGGTTGCATGGCTAAAAAATTAGTTTCCTTTTGGACAAAACAAATTTCATCCGAAACAAAATTCATTGAACTATTGATTACTTTCGTTTTCTAATTTTGGAT
The DNA here is from genome assembly GCA_009667805.1 of Leptobrachium leishanense. Classification (NCBI taxonomy): domain Eukaryota; kingdom Metazoa; phylum Chordata; class Amphibia; order Anura; family Megophryidae; genus Leptobrachium; species Leptobrachium leishanense. The sequence goes on along the minus strand of CM019063.1, from coordinate 10,275,409 downwards.
CGATTCGGATTGATTTGGATTGATTCAGACGCTAAAGAAATCAATAAATGCTGCTCAATTAGTGTTAGATTAGTGGTATAAATTAGAGTTAAAAGCTAGGCTTAGAAATTAGTGTTAGATTATGGTTACAAGCTAGGGTTAGATGATTAGGGTAAGAAATTAGGGTTAGAATTTAGGTTTAGAAGCTAGGATTAGAAAGAAGGTTTAGGCTAGGGTCAGACGAACGCATTTTTCACGTTGTCCGTGAAAAAGTGCGGTCGAACGAACGTACGTATTTTCCCCCGGAATACGCGATAGCGGTCATACGATGCGCCTTTTCGTCTGTGATTTTGTACGGATCATCAATAAAACACTTTTTGTGTCTGGACGTTATGTTAGCCGGACATTAGCAGCGTCTGACGTCTCCTAATCACACACACACGCCGCTATGCGGCCGCAGCGCACTCTGTACGTCAGTAGTAGCGGTTTGACGTTCTCGAAAAAATGCGTTCGTTGGCCACTTGCGTTGCGCGGACGAACTTTCGTGCGGCCGTTCGTCGTATGTTCCCCGGCATTGGACGTCATTTGCTGCTAGTACGGCCGTGATTTCGTGCGGCTAAACGCACGTTAAAACTGCGCTAGTCTGACCCTAGCCTTAGATTAGGAATGCAGTGATTGGTTCCGGTGACTGTAATTCTTTCCACCTGTGTGAGACATCATAACTAAACAAATGTGTTATAACAAATCAATCCAAAATCAATTTGACATATACCATTTCATTTTGGATGCAATTTGTTTCGCATGAAATCAATTCATTATTTCGGAAGTACTTCCGAAATACAAATGGACAGAATTTCGGACGAATTGCGATTCCTAACGAAACTAAATGCACATGTCTACCTGCCACTGCAATTGCTTGAACTAGGAAGTGGCTCAGATATTAACACATCCTCCAGTCAAATACATCAGCTGGAAAACTACAGGGCAGCACAGAACATCTGTATTGCCATTGTACAAGAATATAGAGGTAAAGAGAGAGCAGCACTCACATTTTGAGACTGGTCTACCATATGGTGCACTATACTAGCAAAGTGGCCAAGCTGCATGGACAACTGAGATACAAAAAAATCGTGTTAGCACTCGCAAAGTCCAGTTAAAATGTATTTTATTAACCCTTTCACTGCTGAGGACGTGTGGGGAACGTCCTCATTGACTCCTACAGGGTTATCCAAAGAGATTCGAAAAGTCACCGCAGGTTCGGTGACTTTTCGTTCTCTTCAATTCGGTTCCTTTTGCCGATTGCATTTCGGTGACCCTGCGGTGTATTCAGCAAACAGCACAGGGTCCCCGAATTGCAGGGAAAAGCTGCCGGAAACCTGACGAAAACTAACCGAATGCACGCTGAAAACAAGCAAAAACATCTGGATTAACCTTCGAAAAACCCGACCAGGAGCCGAATCACACAGAGCCGAAGCAGCTGAGACGCAGAGGAGGCAGTGAATAAATTAGCAAAACCATTTGTATGAATCTGGGAAAATGAAACGCTGTTTGCAAAGAAACTACTGAGCGAAAATGTCCTATTTTCACAGGAGGTCCAGGGAATGATAATAAAAAGGGCTGTTACAAAAAAAATAAGTAAACTGAAAAAAAATTAAAAAAAAATCGGACTTTTAAAAAAAATAAAAAAAAATCTGAAAAATGCTTAAAGTATCCTAAAAAATTTATAAATAAATAGACTCTTTGCTGTAGAATTTTATAATGAACGGTTTATTAGATATTGAATTAAAACGGGAATATATTTAACATTGAAGCCTATGGGATTCTCCTGAATAAACTTGCCGAATTAAACCACCGAATGGCAGGGCATTAGGGGAACCTTTCACTGCTGGTTTGTGTTCTCTGAATAGCCGAAGCAGTGCTTTTTCATGGGGATTTCACTGCCCTCGAACAGGCACCGAACAGGCACCGTATGTTCAGGCAATTCGCCAGGATTTGGCGTATTTCCTGCTCTCTGGATAGCCGAATGGTCAGGAAAGGTAACCGAACGCTGATTTTCAGCGTTCGGTTACCTTTCACAAGCAATTCGGATCTCTTTGAATAACCCTGCTAAGGAAAGATAGGGGTGGAGATAAGGGTTCCTTTGAACCCTGATATCTCTCGACTGTTTTCAGCTAGCAGGGTCATGTTTGGTATCATTAGAAAGGCCAGAGCATGGCCTTTCCAATGATACCAAACATGACCATGTTTAAAGTAAAGAAAAAAAATAATAACAATAATACAGAAAAGAAAAAAAAAAATTTACACGTGAAATGGCTCAGCAGTGAAGGGGTTAAACAGAGTCGATTAGCAATGTTTCAACCAATGACTGCTCAAAAAAATTCGTTGTTATAGGTTGAAACATCGCTGATTGTCTCTTTTTAATAAAAGTTGTTATACCTGGACTCCACTAGTGCTGATAAGCTCTAAGAACATGACTTCTCATGCACAGCACTGTGGGCCTTTTGAAATGAGTCAGACTTTTTTTAGAATGAAGAGGTGTTGAATTGATGGCATGGGATGTTTGCAGCATAAACTTTGATTTTGGAATCACACTGCAGGGCAGCACCTCTCTGCAGTATAATTAATGCAGCATATGAATCCATACACTGCCGGGGAATTTCCAGCCGTTTGTGGATTCATATGCTGCATTAATTATAACTCAGAAAACTAAAAACTAACTGATCAAAAAATGAATCGATCCGAGTCAATGAATCGATCTCTAGAGAGGTGCTGCCCGGCAGTGAGCAGATTCATATGCTGCATTAATTATACTGCAGAGAGGCACTTCCGAGCAGTGTGTGGATTCATATGCTGCATTGAAACCTATGGGTTAAAAAGCCTTGTTTCTTTAAAAAAAGTTAGGAAACCTAAAATTTCACCCAAAAAATGTCTAAAAAATCCTAAAAGAATAAACAAGTAAAGAAACTTTCGTTCTATTGGTAGTAATCTACTTCCCATTCTTAAATAAGCAATAAAAAAACAAAATAACTCATATTAAAGCGAAAAACCAACTGATTCGAATCACCCAAAATGATCCGAATCGCCGAAATGCTCCCTATCGATTCAAATCACCAAATTGATCCAAATCACTGAATCAAAAAGATACGAAACAAATGAAAAACTGCCCGAAAAAAAACACCCCAAAAAAACCCTGAAAACAACGAAACGAAAAAAAAAGTCATGCACATCCCTAGTGGTGAATGTCCCCTGGCCAGTCCTTAAAACAGTGCAGATACCGCACCTTGAATATGTGGTGCAGCTGTGGTCCCCTAAATTGAAGAAGGATAATATGAAATTTGGAGAAAGTGTAGAGGTGAGCTACAAAGCTAATAAAAGGACCAGAAGATTTTGCTCCTGTAGAGAAACTGTTGAAAGTGCACTTGTTTTAGCCCTTAAAAATAGGTGTCTAAGAGGAGACATAATTACATTTAAATACATTTGGGGGCAATACAAAAAGCATGACCTGGCCATTAGCTGGACTTTACAAAAGGCACAAGGTCATACATGCACCTGTAAACATGTAACACAGTGACTATATACAGAATGCACCTGTAAACATGTAACACAGTGACTATATTTCCTACATATTTATTTTCTGTTAATCTGTATATTTGTGTTTTGTTTTTTAATATCTTGCATTTTACTACTTTGTATTTCTGTAACAACTGTAAAATTTCAATGTTCTTGAGCCCAGGACATACTTGAAAACAAGAAAAATCTCAATGTATCCTTCCTGGTAAAATACTTTGCAGATAAATAAATAAATACATTGAGACTGGAGGAAAGACGTTTTAGTCAACTACAAAGAAATGGATTATTAATAGTACCAACAATTAAAATATGGCATTCTCTTCCTGCAGACGTTGATTTATCCAATTCAGTTGATGGCTTTTTGTGTGTTTTTCTGGTAAAATATGATTTAAACTCATTTAATTTAAAATATTGATGCAATGTTTGTGAGCCATTATGGAATCAAGAAGGATTTTTGTTTTCCCTTTTTGGGTACAATTGGAATTGCACCAAGTGTTTTTTTCCCCTTCTTTTCTATCAACAGCAGCCATAGAGATACTGTATGTAGATGGTTGAATTTGATGGACATTAGTTTTTTTCCAGCCTAACTAAAAAAATGGTCGGAGCTGTGGCAATTGAGTTTTAATGTGGATAAGTGCAAGATAATGCACCTGGGACGTAAAAACCCAAGGGCTGAATATAGAATATTTGATACAGTCCTAACCTCAACATCTGAGGGTTGGGATTTAGGGGTTATTATTTCAGAGGATCTAAGGGTAAGTAGTCAATGTAATAGAGCAGCAGGAAATGCTAGCAGAATGCTTGGTTGTGTAGGGAGAGGTATTAGCAGTAGGAAAAGGGAAGTGCTCATGCCACTGTACAGAGCACTAGTGAGACCTCACTTGGAGTACTGTGTGCAGTACTGGAGACCGTATCTCCAAAAGGATATAGACATCTTAGAGAGAGTTCAGAGAAGGGCTACTAAAATGGTGTACGGCTTGAAGGAGAAAAGTTACCAGGAAAGGCTTAATGATCGTAACATGTACAGCTTGGAAAAAAGACGAGACAGAGGAGATATGATAGAAACATTTAAATACGTAAAGGGAATCCACAAGGTAGAGAAAGAGAGTATATTTAAAAGGAAACAAAATAGCAAAACAAGAGGACATAGTCTTAGATTAGAGGGGCAAAGGTTTAAAAGTAACATCAGGAAGCATTATTTTACTGAGAGGGTGGTGGATACATGGAACAGCCTTCCAGTTGAAGTGGTAGAGGTCAAAACAGTAATTGAATTTAAGCAGGCATGGGATAGGCATAAGGCTATCCTAAACAAAAGATAAATCCAGGTAAAGTATCCATGTAATTGGGCAGAGTAGATGGGCCGAAAGGTTCTTATCTGCCGACATTTTTCTATGTTTCTATGTTTCTATGTTACATTTCCACTAGGTGACTAAGTAACTATCAGGGTTATTCAGAGAGCACCGCAATGTCACCGACATTTCGGTACCCTCCTGTTCCTGTCAGGTTCCTAGTCGCAGGCGCTGCAAGAGAGCTAAAAGCAAGTTGCCTTATAGTGGTGAGACTAGCAATGGCCCTCCTGACAAGCCATGTTGATCCAGTAACCAGGTGGTGGTTACTACTTCCCGATTCCCTCTCCATAAAAGAAAGCCATGCCTTGCACACAATGCTTCTGCATTGAGCAAGTAAACTCTTCACTAGCAAGAAGCTGCCTCTTGATCCTATATTGCCTGCCTAGACCTTATATCCTGATTCCTCCATACCCTTCTACAGCCTATACTCAAAGAACTTTCTGCCTTCCAAGTACCCTCTGCCTTCCAAGTACCCTCTGCCTTCCAAGAACCCTCTGCCTTCCAAGAACCCTCTGCCTTCCAAGAACCCTCTGCCTTCCAAGTACCCTCTGCCTTCCAAGGACCCTCTGCCTTCCAAGAACCCTCTGCCTTCCAAGAACCCTCTGCCTTCCAAGTGCCCTCTGCTTGTAAAAGATCCTCTTCCTCCAAAAGACCCTCTACCTTTGTTTACAGTCTATTCCCTAAATATCTTATACAGCTTGCATCTCTCTCTTTTACAGATTATACTCTCAGTCAATGGCGTGCGCAGCCCATTGCATTAGGGTGTGTACCTAAGGAACATTTATTAAATGCATATCTATGCTTGGATAATTTTGTACAAAACAGTTATTTGTAGTTAAGAATAACCAATGTTTATGCAGTGATACAATCAACATCCATGCTGTTTATCATGAACTAAATAAGAAACGGTCAAAATATCAATGTAGGGGGTCAAAGATGAACCCTTACCCAACATTAGGGTGTGCTTGGTCACACCAGGCACACCCTGTGCGCACAGCTATGCTCTCAGTATTGTCTTCCATACCTGGCCTAGCCCAGCTCTTACTCTTGTTTCTTTCTACTCCCCTCTTTCTGTATCAGTATTCTGTTTCTTTCCTGCTTCCTGTAAAACCATATTCTCCTCGTACCAAATCCTATATTGTTCCTCTGTCTTTATTATAGTTTAATATAAGTTCAGCATTGTCTTTTGTCTACCCTTCTCCCATCTTGTCTTCAGTTAGTCTTATTACTGTTTATTATTTATTCAGTGTCTTCCCTTTCTCTCAGTCTTACACAGCCTCCTGATATTTGTTTATTGCCTTCATATTATATTCCGGAGACTTCTAATAAACCATATATGTATATGTATATATATATATATATATATAAGTAAATGAATGTGGCGGCATTCCAGGACTATTAAGAATCTTTGACCTTTATTTCTCCACAAGGAGACCCCTTAGTCCTGGAGAGCCGCACAAATTATCATCCAGAAGCGTGAGTGCATGACGTTCTGCTGTGTATATATATATATGCATCTCTGTTCAAATCATTGCATATTGGGCTCAAACCTAACCACCCCGGAATTAGCTCCTTACAGTTCCAAGCACTTTGGCTAGTCCGATTTGCCGACACTGCGTTGAATTCAACATTCATCGCGCGGTCCCCAAAGTGCAGGGAACAAGCTGCTGAACGCATCCAAAAAACCACCACAAAACCTCTGAATCGATCTGAAAAAAGCCAACAACCCACCGAACATAACGCCTGCCAGCCGCCGGAAAGAGCCGACAAGCTGAAGGGGTAAAAAACAGGGTGTTTGCGTAAAAACTACTGCATGAAAATGTCCGAAAAACAAATAAGGTCCTATGAATAATAATAGAAAGGTCTGTTACAGAAAAAAAACACCATTTTTAAAAAATCCGAAAAAATGTGCGTAAGAAATAAATTAAAAGACTTTTTGCTGCAAGTGAAAAGAATAAATGGTTGAATAAATATTTAATAAAAACGGGGGGGGGGAATTTTTAACATTGAACCCTATGATTAAACCTGTTGAATGAAACCACGCACATCAGGGCATTTCACTGACATTTCTCTGCTGTTCGGTGTCTCTGAATAGATTAAACTTTGCTTCTCTATGGGATTTCACTGCCGTCGAACAGGCACCGTATTTCGCTGGCAAATCGTCAATATTTGGCGAACTGACAGCTTTTTGAACAGCGAATGGCCATGAAAATGCACCGTACGGGGAAATTGACTGTTTGGTTCAATTTTGTGGCCATTTCGGCTCTCTTTGAATAACCCTGTATATGTCTTTAAAAAGATAGAAGAAAATGTTTTACGGGCATCGTGTTCAATTGGTGTAACGCATGCACATACCAGGAAGGGCATTAAAGGCGGTCAAATAAATCACACAAACCTGAGACTAATATTACCATAAAATAAGGAATTATTATATGCTTAATGGTTTAACATCACTTTTTGCAAATAGCGTTTCCCGTAAAGATTTATTTCCTTTTTTCGAGCGTGTACGGATACATATGCGAGTTAATGTTCACGTAGCTTTGTCACATGTTTCCAGGCTGCAGTAGTTAATTTAAATAAATCCTTTAATCTGTCAGCTCTCTGGAAGGGACAGTCCCTCATGTGAACTTTATAATGTCCCTAATGTTACTCATGAGCGAAACGTGCGAAGGAAAGACAAATAGAATAAGTTTAATACTCATTTCCTGCGTTAGCAATTAGGCATTAAAATGGGTCATATATTACAGCTAGAATACAGGAATGCACATTAATTCATTCTGTTTGTTACTGTGCTTTGTGATACGCTGGATATTTCACACTCAGACATATTGATTTTTCCTTTGATAGGTGATTTATAATATAGGGCTGAGGTGTTAAATGTAGTTAAGTTAAAATTGTAGAGTAGCAGACTGTATTTGATGGAAGCAAATCAATGTAATGCTTAAAGGGAACCCGTTAATCACTGTTTCACTTCTCTAGCACACTCCTTGGGTAAAGTCGTGACTAATGCTATATGGAATTACTTAATGAGATATAGTTAACTGTGACCTACTTCTGTGCCAGAATTAGGTGTCACCATGGTGCTGATCCATGATCCTTGCCAACTCATACACATGCCACCATCCTCACAGGCAATTCATCTTTCATGATGTCGCCAACATGATGGCTTCTTTGTTTGCGCATTGGTAGTCAATAAAAGATATCAAAGTGGACTAAGTTTGGATCAGCCATGGTTGAGGATTGGATAGGCCATGAGTGGGATTTGGACAGGGAGTAGGCGAGAGTTGAGCTTCTACTATACCCAGTAGCCTTTGGTCATTGCTGCTGTTGGGGCATTTGCCTGGTGTATAGGATGGAACATTGGTGCCTACAATAGATGCAGTAACAGGCCACACACATGGTTTAGAGAGATTGGCTTTCTTGTCAATATGTCTTAAGACAGTGCTGGCTCCTCCAAAGGGTCAGATGGGGAAGTACCTACCTTTTTTTTGCAAAAAGTAATAAAAAAATGTAAACTGTATAATTTATTTCTGTTGTTGTTTTTTGGGCTTGTCAGGGCCACTGGCCCGTCGGCAACTGTCGCGACTGTCGCGACCGCCTCTCCGGTTTTCCGGCGTCCCTGCTCGGGTCTCGGCGAGGCGGCCTGTGTGGGTGTCTGGCGATGCCTTACAGGCCGGGGTCAGGGTCTCACCTCCTTGTGGTGTTCCGGGGTCCCGGGGGGATCAGGTGCCGGCTCCCTCATGGGCGGCATTGCCTCCGCCGGTTGGCGGCCTCCGCCATAGTGCTCGGCTTCAGGCCTTGCCTAGGCATCTGTTCAGGTGCGTGCGTGACTGGGCTCCAACAAGATGGCGCCCGGGGCATGACACGTACTGATGACATCACAGGCCTCCTATTGGAGCAGAGGGAGCCTCAGGGTTTAAATGGCCAGAATGCCATTTCATCTTCACTCCAGTATTAAAGCAGTTCTCCTTTGCCTAGCTCTGTCTTTCCTGCCATTTGAGATATTTGTGAATGACCCAGATTGTGACCACGACTGCTGATTCCTGCGTAACCCTTTTGTTCCTTCGCTCCCAATGACGTCCCTTGAGTTGTCTTCCCTCATCAAAGGAATATCCTCCCGACAGACCTGACAGGGCCATTTAACATGAGGCTGATTGATAAAATGTTTTATATCCCTTTAAACAGTGTCATTGTCTCCTCAACTACTGCTAGGCAGAATAAAAAACGAAAAGAACGATAAATTGATTATTTGTCTTTGATGGTATCTGATAAGGGCTCTACGGGAAGTCTTGGAAATCATGGACACAGGTGTTAGCAAGCCCCCTGCTGCTGGCTGATTGAGCTCTGATGGACATCAAACAAATCTAACCAAGCAAGCTTGTCTATGGCTTGAATGTATATTTATCTGCTGCGCACACCTGGCGTCTGCCTTAAACCCTTAATCTCTGAAAATGCACCCAACATTTGCCTTAATGTGCTGAATAGCAATACTAAATAGGATTTTTTTTCTTTCATACGCTGAAGTTTTGCATACTCTGAGTTATTTAAAATAAAATGGGTAGGATTAGTGTTCAGGGTTTCTTTTAGAAAATATTAATACTTTTTTCACTTTTAGATTTTTTTAGGCTGAATAATGATTTATGTATACATCTTGTGGCTAATATCTGTACTACACTTGTATTTGTTGAATTTATGGCCATTGAATTTGCCTCATTAACAGGAATATGTCTCTAAGGTTTATTCCCTATCGTCCACCTATTTTGGTGGTAGTTGTACCATATAGACATATTCCTATTCATGATTAAAAACATTTCGGGCTTCTAGTCTGGCACCCTACCAACTTGAAATGTCACTAGTCACTCTCTTTAGACTAGGGGTTTATAGGGTAAAGATAGTTTTTAAATCCTAACTTTAACTATCAGTGCCACCGTACACACCCTGGCCACTTTATCTTATTAAAGTGGTCAGGCTGCATGTAGTGAGCCCCCTCCCCCCCACTTCACTTCTGTCCCTTTATGTAGATATTGCTGTGTAGTGGAGGAGTTTCCTCTGCCCACACAGCTATTACCAGGCAGATGGGATATAAATATCCATCAGATCAGTCACCAAATTGGTCACCAATGATGTCAGCATGCTCTGTGTCGCTGACATCATCCTCTTTCTGATCGCTAGGAGCAGCGAGCGCTTTGGGATATGGCAGCCAAAGGATTGGTTCTGCACATCAGGGTTATTCAGAGAGTGGTGAAAAGCAGGAGAATGACTGGAGAATGGAAAATGCTAGGTCAAAATAGCCAAACCAGAAAAATTCTCCCATTCATCTCACTTTCCAAATCGGCTATTTTCCCCTAGAATTTTCCATTCTCCAGCCTTTCTCCTGCTTTTCACCTCTTTCTGAATAGCCCTGCATGTGTGTGATACATTGATCCATTGTTCTGCACATGCATTATGAAACTTGTACAAAGGTACAAAAGTTCCAAGCATTATAGAATTTGCATCGGATGTAAGCAAATTGTCTTAGATAGCTGCAGGAACTTCTCCATTTTGGAAGCCATGAGCTGAAGAGGAGGAGCAGTGCGTACCGAGGGAAAAAAGGTGAGGATTTACTGCTAAATTAACAGTAATTTTATAAAGATAATTGGCCAGACGCTGCCAGCAGCAATTGCCCAATTATTTAAAGAGAAAAAAAAGAGGATGTGTGTGTGTGTGTAAAATGTTAATAGAATGTCCCTTTAAGACTAAGAATCATGGAGATTTATTTACCCTAATTCTAAGTACTCCTAAGTAATTTTAACAACTCCTGATGTTAAATCCAACTATGGGCTCTATTACATTCTTCGCGCAAACGTTAACGCGTGCGCAAAACGCATTAACGCGACGGGCAAAATCCTTTGCGCTGAACGTCGTATCACAATGTCTGCGCAAAAAATGCGCGTTAACGTCTACTGCGGGTGAACCTGCGCGAACGCTGCGCGAGCGTAATGTACTGCACGCTTCCTATACTTAACATTGTGGTCGCAAATGCGTTTGTCTGCTGATATGCGGATGGTATTACAATCTTTGCGCAAAATTTAACGCACAGCGTTTGAGCGCATAATTTTAACGTCTTTTAACCACTTCAATGCGGAGGACGCGCTCAGCTCAGCGCGTCCTCCGCATTACCGCTGCTGTGCGGAGGACGCGCTGAGCGCGTCCTCCCATTGGGGTCAGCGTTCGGCCAGGTTCCGGCCGGGTTCCGGCCGATCGCTGGCCCCCCCGGTGCGGGCTGACATCCTCGATGTCAGCCGCGCATCCGGAACCGCAGCCGCTGGAATTATGTGTCATCGCGGCAGCGCGATGACACCTAATTCAGGCGCCCCCCCGCATGTGCGGAGGAGGCGCCTGAAAGGGAGGGGGGGAGGTCCTTCGGACCTCTCTCCCTCCCGATCGGCGGCGTTGCGGGGGTTAACCCAGGCACCATTTGGAAGGGCACAGCCTGCCCTTCCAAGTGGTGCCTGGCATTAACCCCTGGGGAGCTGGATCGCGAATCGGCGCTGAAAAGCGCCGGTTCGCGATCCTTTCCCGGAGCTGGCCGACATCTTGGATGTCGACCAAGCCTCCGGGAACTCCCCCTGAGGACTGGCGCACGATGACGCACGATGACGCCAGTCCTAGAGTTAACCCCTAACTGCCACCAACGGTGGAGATAGGGAGTTCCAATGAACTCCCTATCTCCCGATCCGTGGCAGCTAGGGGTTAATGTTTGGTGTGGTTGGATCGGCCAGAGCATGGCCGTTCCAACGATACCAAACACGAATGTGAAAAAAGTTTTTTAAAAAAAATTAAAATTAAAATTAAAAATAAAAATATATTAAAAAAAATTATAAAAAAAAAATAAACATTTTTTGTTCTTTTTTTTGGTTTGTTAGTGTAGCAATATTGTTCCCATTTCAATTATAATGTGAACAATGATGCTGCACTAACGATTTTTGTATGCGGTGCGTTTGTTAAAAATCGCGTAATTTTCCCCCAAAAAAAATGTAACGAGACCCCATCTCTAATTTTTTTAACAAGCGCACCCCATACAAAATATAACCGCAATTGCTTGCATGTTAAAATGTGAAAAAAAACACTTTACACGTTGTAAATTATTGAAAATACATATTTTATTGCATTTTTTGTTATAATATACAGACATGACATAACATATACATATAATAATGACATATTATGAATCTACCGAGTCTGACGGAAAGAACGATATATAATATTTCTGGGTAATATACTAAAATAAGCCTTCAAAACACGTTTAAACATGATGAGCAAAACCGGTAAAAATGACCTCAGCACAGAGGCGGGAAAAGCCTCAGCAGCGAAAGGGTTAAAAGCTGGTGTTAATGGCAAATCCGAACGTCCTGGCCGAAACCAAATACACCAGCCCGGAAAAAAAAATACAGCAAAGTATAGTTACACATTCTACACATACCCAAACAATAAATTTGAGAAGTTGTGTGTTTTTTTTTTATTGATGCAGCATATATGCGCAGATTGACTTTGAAGGTGCAAAAACTTAACGTGAGACAATTGTGGTTCTTAATTCTGCTTGGCTGAATTGCGTGAAAAAACAGTCCGCACACTGATTTCTGCGCGCAACTTTGCGGCACGCGCATTTTTGCCTGTCTGTTTTACGTGTGTTATTTTTTGACGGAAGAAAAAATGCGCAAGGATTGTAATACCAGCGTTGTTTTACGAGCGTTTACTTTTAATGCTGCGCGCAAGAAATCACGCTTTCTGCGTGCGTTTTTGCGTGAAGAATGTAATAGAGCCCCATGTGACTTACTCAAGCATCGTTATTTGCTGAATTTGCAAACAGCAGCAAAAATTGCCGTTGTTGCAACAGGGACAAAATTCGTGGTTTCACAAAAGGGGATTTCAGACAGCGGCAGGAGAAGATTCATTGATGAAGCTTCTCCTGTTGTCGTTTGAATTTCTCTTTTTTTGAAACAACGAATGTTTTGGTTGCAACAACGGCGATTTTGTTGTTTGGTTGTGTGCGACTTCGGCAAACAGTAGTGCTTCATGAATAACCCACTTCAAACCTATCAATCCCATATTTAATGTTACCATAACAGTCTTGCATTTCTATTCTTATTACACTGTATTCATTTCTGTTAGGTAAATTATGTCTAGAGACACCTTTAAGCACTTCTAATTTCTGGGGAAATCGGCATTCCGATAAATTCAAATTGAATTAATATAGCCGATATGCCAATTAAAAAGTATAGCTCTGAGAGTTGATATTTGAGCCAAATTTTTTATCAGGAATCAAAATTCCATTAAACCCAGTTTGAATCTCCCGAACTGAAAAATTACCAAAATATAGCTGGAAAAGGTACGAATTAAATTGCGGCTGAAGTCTGTGGACTCACCAGGTCAAGCAACTATTCTGAAGCTTTATGGCATGCCCTGAATTCATCAGGTACTACTTTAACATCGTTCTACAACTTTTATATTTTATTGTGTTTTTAATATTTACTTCTTTATCTCTTTATGTATTTATAAAGTTATTTTTACCAGGAAGGATACATTGAAATCTCTCTCGTTTTCAAGTATGTCCTGGGTTCAAGAACATTGAATTGTTACAGTCGTTACAGAAATACAAAGTAATAAATGTTAAAAACGAAACACAAATATACAGATTAACACAAAACAAATATGTAGGAAATATAGTCACTATCATGGTTATTCAAAGAGATCCGAAAAGTCACCGCACTTTCGGTGACTTTTCGTTTCCTGCACTTTGGGGGACTTGCCGATTCCTAGTTTGCTGACCCTGCGGTGTATTCAGCAAGCACCACAGGGCAGTCGTAGTGCAGGGAAAAGCTGCCGCAAACCTGCCGAACACTCGCTGCAAATCTGCTGAACACTCACCGAAACCCACAGAAAACAGCTGGATTAACCCCACTGAACACGCTGGACAAAACCGACTAGCCGCTAATCACAGCGCAGAGCAGCCGCCGGAAAAAACCAACACGCAGACGAATGAGTTGAAAAAAAAAAAAAAACAGTACGCTTGAAAGTTTGACATTTGAAACGCTGTTTGCAGAAAAGCTACTGAATGAAAATGACTGAAATTTACATATAAGATGCTATGAATGATAATAAAAAGGTCTGTTACAGAAAAAATAAAAAATCCAAAAAATGCCTAAAATATCTATAGATAAAGAAACTTTTCACTGCAGAATATAATAATAAACGGTTTATTAGATATTGTATTAAAATGAGAATATTTTTAACATTGAAGCCTATGGGAATAGCCTGAATAAACCTGTCGAATTAAACCACCGAATGGCAGGGCATTTTGGCAACTTTTCACTGCTGGTTTGTATTCTCTGAATAGACGAAGCAGTGCTTTTTTATGGAGATTTCACTGTCCTCGAACAGGCAACGAACAGGCACCATATGTGCAGGCAATTCGCCAACATTTGGGGAACTGCCTGCTCTCTGAATAGCCGAATGGCCAGGAAAGGCGACCGTACGCTGAATTTCACTGTTCGGTTACCTTTCGGGCCAGATCGGCTTTCTTTGAATAATCCTTTAAATTACATGTTTACAGGTGCATTCTGTGTCGAGGTATGTTAATAGAGATCTCTTAAGAGACTTTAGACTGGGGAAAGATTTGATGGCGTCTGGGAGGTTATAATCTATTGTTATAACTGACCCATAATTTAATATTTTTGCTTTTTAAACAAACTTTGACTTAAACATATTTTCCAGAAATTCGATGTAATTTTGTAAAATTGTATTTCTTTCTGAATGTTCTTTTATCAGTGGACTATTGAGTGGAGGAAAGGCAACTTCTTTTCTGTTTATTTATTTATAAAAGGTGTTGCTGCAGCACTGTTACTAGAGGTTGGAGCTGTGCCTAGTGTGGGGAGAGATTTGTCAGCTTATTCCTTTCCTGATTTAAATCTGCGTGGAGGTTATGTCCGCCTTGGCTATAAGCTGAACTTGTCACCCTGCTTAATGAAATGCGTTCTGATGTTTACTCCTCTGTTTCCAATTTCATTTGTTGTTTACACCTAAGAAGCAAAAGCAGCAGAATAAGCATACACAAAAATTCAGATTGATGTGATATGATATGCACGTATGTTATGGAATATGCAGTTTGCTTTAAAATGGCTTTATATCCATAAAAGTATAAATGTTTGTGTGTTTCAATGTTGCTTATTATACAGTATACCTTAAAGTGACACTCTGTGCACTGTGACTGCTTAATGTAAATTGAGTAGTCACAGTGTCCTGAGTGCTAACCCCCTGTTTCCACCCTCTCGGGGTGCTGTTGGGGGCTGATTCAGCCATCCCAAAGCAGGAGTGTAGCTCCTCCTTGAAGCTCAGATAAGCGAATGCTGACCTGAGCGTCAGGCTCCAGGACCAGGAAGCAGGTTCCAATTTGGGTCCCACCTCCCTCCATCAAAGCCATGAGATTGGCTGTACTCTCCCTGGAGCAAGACTACTCCCAGCAGTAATGTGACATCTTCTGACTTCCTGAACGCCAACAGCACGTAATTTCTGAAGGATCACAGACCAGCAATGCGTTTGAGGTAAATTTAAAATATTAGTGTTAAAACGGGGGGGGGGGGTGTAGAGGGTGTCAGGAGGCTTTAATGTTTGACTCTTTAACATCTCTGTCCCCACCTCCCATGTTAATCCTAGAATATAAGGTTTTATGAATAATAAAAAAAGGTCTGTTACGGAAAAAAAATGCTATTTAAAAAAAAAAATCAATCTAAAATTTCGCTGAAGAATGACTAAAAAAAATTACTAAATAAAGAGGCTTTTTGCTGCAGATTAAAAGAATAAACGGTTGAATACATATTTAATAAAAACAGGAAATTCCTTTTACATTGACACCTATGGGATTCGCTTGCTTAAACCTGTCGTAATGAAACCACAGAACATCAGGGCATTTCACTGACATTTCTCTGCTGTTTGGTGTTCGTTGAATAGAATAACCATTGCTTCTCTATGGGGATTTCGCTGCAGTCTGACAGGCACGTATTTCGCTGGCAACTCACCAATATTTGGTAAACTGACTGTTTTTCGAGTAGCCGAATGGCCAAGAAATTGAAACGTACCGGGAAATTCACTGTTTGGTGCAATTTTGGAGCCTATTCGGCGCTCTTTGAATAACCCTGTACGTCTAATAAACCCCATATAACAGATCTCCGTATCCCAACTGGGTCACATCTGTATTAGTTGAAGCTTAAGAACAGGTACACGAAAGAAGGGTGATAACATTCCCCAGAAATGAGGCAGCACACAGATCTTGGGTAGGACAGACAGACAATGAATATTCAAACTTTTCACAGATCTGAAACCTATTTCATACGGGGCGGGGAAGGAAAGGACTACACTGACACACACAGTAATCATATTGTCCATAATAACACTAAAATATAAACACAGACATTACGATATTAACAATAACAGTAGTCATACATAACACAGACAACACAAACACCCTGCACCTAGAATTGTAGGTACAGGGTGAATTCAACATGGAGGACAGATAAATAAAATGACATGCCAGACTTCCCAGAACCCATAATCCCACATCCCCCAAATATAGCGTCAAGTCCAGGTACCCCCCCCCCCAGTCCAAAGTGACTCTTGTCAAACCACAACCCTCTTGAATAGTGTAAGAGCAACTGGGGTTCACTGGTCTCTGGCTTGTGGACTAGACCCGATTCTGTTACAATGTCTGTCCCTTCTCTCCAGCCAAGCTGATCCGCAGCAGCTTTTCTTCAATCGCAACCCTCAGCCCGAATTTGAGGGAGTGCTGTATAATTCCATGTATCTCTCCCCAAACACCAGACACATCTTAATGCAGGGGAGTAGTAATATTTTATTGGACATGGGACCAGTTATATGGGAAACAGGGAGGGGAAGGTAACATGACATAATCAACTGAATACATTGTCTACAGACAGCGCATTCAACAAACAGACAGCATCAGATTAAACCTAGGGTTAAACAGATAGCAAGAACATTAAGTCTTCATTATATCACTAAGGCCTGGTTTACTCCTGGGCGTTTCACAGCGTGTAGGAATGCGCTGTAAAACGTCCTGCGCCCAAAGAAGTACAGGAGCTTCTTTGAGGCTTATTACAGCGCGTTTGCAGCCATAGACTTCAAAAAACGTGCGTACGATGCGCGTTTCTAATTGTCAAAAACGCTCATAAAACGCCTGACAAAAAAAAAACCTGAGTAAAACGCGCATATAAGATACGCTCAGGTGTGAACCCAGCCTTACACAAACCAACTCCTAAAATACAAGATAGAAATACATTTGACCCATTAACCCTTAGGTGCCCACTTATGCCCAATGTCCTTGAGAACTTTCTTTGCATATCGGTCCACTATCTCTTGGCAGGAGGCCAGCATCCACACTTCTCCAACAGGCACAGAGGACATGTATACTGTGGGCAAGGGTGCCAAGGAGGGTGAAGGCACAAAGGTAGAGGGAGCTTTGGTTACAACTAGTAACTCTCTTATAACCCTAAATATGTTCTAATCCTAATTTCTGCTCAAATTTATCATTTTATAACCCTAATATTAAAAAGTAAAGTCATCGTTTGGAGACTAACGTACAACTCAAAATACAACCCAGCAGCTACTGAAAAGTGCTAGAAACATTGATGGGACATTGATTCACTCAGGGAAGGTACAGAAACAGAAAATAACTTAGGTTTTAAATGCAAAAATAATTGCTGGAAGGTATGCCAGGATTGCTGCTGACGTATATCAGAAACTAAGCCACATATGAAATAACCTAGAACAGTGGTTCCCAACTACGGTCCTCAAGTACCTCCAACAGGTCAGGTTTGCAGGATATGTGAAGCACAGCACAGGTGATATGATTTGCTGCTCAGCGATTGCAGGATTCAGTCTGCATTTCCCCAAGGCAATCCTTAAAACTTGGCCTGTTGGTTGGGGGTACATGAGGACCGTGGTTGGGACTCACTGACCTAGAACATAGCATAGGAAGTGGGTTATTTCAACCAGCAAGCTGCTAATCTCCGTCATCAACCGGCACAGCAAATTGGAATACTTCTATTTTTGAGCAACTGTCATTATTTTTTTTTGCCAAATTGATATATTGACTTTTTCTGGAGTAAGATACTTTAAACTTACAAACTTGACATTATCAACTCAAAAGCAATGTTTTCTGATGTTATTCTAACTTCCAGTAAGCGTTCAACCCGGAGTACAAAATAACTTTTAAAAAATGAATGCGTGCCTTGTTTCAAGAGGCCTGTACAGGAAAAATAAAACTTAAATGATGTGCTTACGATTCCTATGCTTCTCAAGTTAGATAACCAATTGTCTGTTCTGTCTTCAGTTGCCAAAATTTTATTATTGTGATTTTTGTCAAAACTACAAAAGAGCATATATACACACAAAGCTGCCCAAATAAATATCTTCTTTAGTGACACGCACATAATTACATGTGTAAATATATATTATTGGATTCATACTTTATTATTATTATTATTATTCTTTATTTATAAAGCGCCAGCATATTCCGCAGCGCTGTACAATAGGCACAGTATAGACAGGGTTACAATACATTGAACAACATTTGACAAACAGTACAGGAGGAGATGAGGGCCCTATTCCCGTAGGAACTCGCAATCTAGAAGGGTTGGGGTTGGAAACAGGAGGAGAGGATACTTCTATGTAAAGTGCACATGTTACACCATAATTGTGATCCTCATATTTTAACACCTACTATAAATATAAATCCTGTATTTACGATGTGACGGGCCATTCTTCTTGATTCTTTTTGATTACCCTGTTTCTATTACGAGAGCATATTAACCATATTTAATATTTTTACACGTGGTGTCAATGTGCGATTGATCATGTGGCTGCACAACTTTTTGAATTATATTACATTTTCTTTTAGGTTTATGAATTATTATTTTTTACAGACAAAATTTATTGAAATAATTTACATTTTATGTTTGTTGAATATTTCATATCGATCTTAGGAATGTATTTCATCTTAAGAATCTTAGGAGGTTTGAGCACTGGCGGACCCAGATCGGGCACAGAGGGCATTTGCCCCCTCCCCGTGCCCCCTTGAGCTGCACACCTATTGTAGGTGATACAGGGGACCTTTGGACATATGAACCCCTGTATCTCCAGCTCCATACACTGTGCGTGATCAATGAATTTAGTAGTAATAAGAAATAGATTTGTTTGCATTTATTTTATTATTTAATCATCTGGTTTGTAAACATTGAGGGCAGACTATCCCTGAAGCTGAGCGAGACACCAAGGGTCATCTGTTACCAGGGGCAGACTGACAACTAATGGGGCCCCGGGCAATAGGAGACCATGGGACCCCCTTGTGCCGCACCCACAGGAGGTCAAAACCATACAAAACCGCACCCCCTACAACGCAACACCTCCATGTACATTGTTGTGCTAAAGAATTTATTTCTTAACTCATAATATTTGTTTTGAAAATTGTGAGAAGAAAATCCACTTGGGCCCAGCAGCGAATTGGGGAATTCACTGTAAGTTCAGACTTACAGATGGTCAACGCTCTGCTGCAACAACCACACCACCCACTCATTGCAGCTAAGGCTGCGCCGCAGCACAGAATGTCCCTGTGGCAAATGTGGGAAACTACTGATCACATTAATAGATACTGCATATTTATGATACAATACACACTACAGAGCTCCACAGCAATAAAACTCACAGTAATGTGCGTTGTGTATGAGGGTATCAAAGAGCCCCACAGTAATAAAACTCACAGTAATGTGCAGTGTGTATGAAGGTATCACAGAGCCCCACAGCAATAAAACTCACAATAATGTGCAGTGTGTATGAGCATATCACAGAGCTCCAAAGCAATTAAACTCACAGTAATGTGCGGTGTGTATGAGGGTATCACAGAGCTCCACAGCAATACAACTCACAGTAATGTGCGGTGTGTATGAGCGTATCACAGAGCTCCACGGCAATAAAACTCACAGTAATGCGCAATGTGTATGAGTGAATCACAGAGCTCCACAGCAATAAAACTCACAGTAATGTGCAGTGTGTATGAGCGTATCACAGAGCCCCACAGCAATATAACTCACAGTAATGTGCGGTTTGTATGAGCATATCACAGAGCTCCACAGCCTCCCCCTCACTTTATTCCCCCACTGCAGTCCCCTCTCACTTTATTTCCCCCCTCTTCACTTTATTTCCCCCACTCCTCACTTTATTCCACCACCCAAAAAAATATATATACTGTATCTCACAGCCTCTCTGTCCTCCGACTCCAGATGCAGGCTGGCTGGCTGGCACTGCTGGACCTCTGCAGGCTCTGATCGCAGAGTTGCACCCTTTGCCTTTGCTCTCCTCTCCTGCTGCTGCATCAACGTGAACTACGCATCATGTGACACGGAGAGGCGGCACCAGTGCAGCATGCCGTGTGGGAGGCACGCTGCATTCAGCATGTGGGTGGGAGCCGGAGGCCGGCTGAGAGCTACTGTGTGCCGTTTGCGCAGTGCGCTGGCGCCGGGCTGAGCCGGCTCAGCCTGGCCCTGCTGTCTGGCTGCACAGGTTAAACAGCTCTCACCCGAGCTGAGGGGTGCAAGAAACCGGTGGCCACGGGGTCTGCAGAGCCAGCCAGCACATCCCAAGACCGGGCCCCTACTGACCCACGGGCCCTCGGGCGGCACCCGATGGGTCAGTCCACCCCTGGCCTTTACCATCATTCTGTCTTGAAGCTCTGTCTTTGGAAGAATTCCTTATGGATGTCTGAAAATAAACTATATATTTTCTTTAAAAACCTCTTCTATAAGTATTTTTACTTCTTTAGCAGCACAGCAAAGCTATGTACATCACAGCGAGCCATTAAACCCAGAGAGACAATGTACGTTTATTAAAGAAAGAAACAAACACAGAGATATTATGTTGTTATTGCAATCTTGTTGTTTCAGGTAACATGTATTGTTGGGGTTAAATGATGAGGTTAATTGATGTGTACTCCACCTCCAGGCAGGAGGTTTTTTAGATTTTTTTAATTGGTGTGATAATTGATTCTCTTCATGTATACGTATATAATTTATTGAGAGCTTATGCTTGACAAAGATCAAAGTCTGTGGAATACAGTTTTTCTCCTGCTAGCTTGGTGTTGCATGTATAGAAACACATCTCAGTATAAATACAGTGACCCATTGTACTATACTATACATTAAAATCCCTCTGTCAGGTTTCTTGCATCCATTTATTTCCTGCTATGCGTGTATTGCTTTCAGTTCGTATGCTGGATCACTGCACGCACAGATACACCAATGGCGTTCTGCAGATTTCTCATTGCACTTTATGGAAGGCTCTCGGCTCTCTCAGTACTCACTAACGCGTGCATCTTTCTAGTAAATGGTTTTCCCTTTCCATTGAGGCTCACCACTTGGAAGCACTCGCTTGGGTTGACTCCTATCTATCCAACAGGTCATTCTCTGTGTCCTTTGCTGGTAACTTCTCCTCTTCATTGCCTTTATCTGGTGGTGTACCTCAGGTCTCTGTCCTAGGTCCTCTGCTCTTTTCTATCTATGCCTCCTCCCTGGGCAAAATCATTAACAGCTTTGGGTTCAACTACCACCTCTATGCTGATGATACTCAGATCTACCCCTGATCTCTCTCCTTCTGTTTCTGTCCTTTCCAAAGTCAGCGACTGTTTGTCTGGCATTTCCTCCTGGATGGCCTCTCAACACCTAAAGATAAACATGTCTAAGACTGAGCTGCTACTAATTCCTCCTCCTAATGCCTCCCCGTCTCCTGACTTTTCTATCACGTGGAGGGTATTGTCACGACCCACTACGCGCGCTGCTGCGCAAAGACGCCGGGTTAAACCGCGCACTATCTATCTATCCTAGACCCAGATAATTACGCGCATTTATCTACCCATCCCAGCCACACTTTCTCTCACAACAGGCACGTAGAGCGCGATATACTGATCCCAGGATTGCAACACAGTAGAAGTCTTCTCCTGAAGCGCGTACTACCTATGTTTCTCACAATCCCGGAGCTCACTTTCTTATTCTATTAGTAACGCTGCCACCAGTCCTCACGGACACTACGCGTGTCGCAACAGGAGACGCAGGGCTTAGCAGCCGCACTATCCTAGACTCGAACAGTGACTACGGATCCCACAATTCCCTGCTGTTTCCTGACGACCGCAACACGCAATTTCTTATATATATAACCGAGCTTAAAGCAAATAGCAACTCTCCCAATCTCTTAGTTAGCGTGGATTTCATCAGCCAGAGTCAAAACTTAAATACTTTTTTGTTTATTTATGATAGAAAAATCACAGTGCTTTGTCACATAAAAAATTATAACTAGAATAAATCAATTAATTACACACTACACAGCAAAATAGAAAGAAAAAGGGGCTAATCACAGAGCCTTACTTACGACGGAATAATCAGTAGCTAGCATCGGTGCCTCCTGGGGCCTGGAGGTAGGAACATGGACAGATCAATCCTCTTTAGAAGGTACCCCAAGTGATCAGCAAAAGCACATGGCCAGTGTTCCGAATTTATACACTTCCTGATCTTTCTAGCCCCCACCCACCAATGGCCCAGTGTCCTGGACTCCATTTCCCAGAGGGCCATTCTCGCTCGTGCTCAGTAAGCTTGTCAATTAATCTTTAATTGCCTAAAGGCGTCCCTCTTCCCTCCAGACCCCCCTTAGATATCAAGGATGTGCTTCCTGTCTTTGAAGATTGTGTCCCCATCTCTTGGTGCCGACCTGGCTGCCAAGGTGTGATTTTCTATGTTAGTGTACAAAGAAATTCCCTTTTTACAGCTACATGTTATATCCTCCCCCAAAGGAGAAAGCTAAACATTTTGATTACATTTCAGCTGTGGACACAGGAATACACTTACCAAATGGCCAGACACAAATATGAATATACTCTATATGGAGGAGATAACTCTATATGGAGGAGATAACCAGGCAGATAGACACATATATACAGGCAGACCCTTATATATAGAAATACAGATCTAATCTGCCACATCTCCCATACAAAGGGAGACGCAGAAAGGGAGGGGCTAACTAACATGCCTCTCACGTGCATCTTAACACGGGTTTGCCAACGGGCATCTGGCACCTGCACCAGTCGCCGGTGCTATGACGGAGTGGGGGACGCAAAGGTGTCCGTGCACTTTGCCCACCAAAGCATGCATTCCCTCTCGCAACCGCATCACACATTGCCCCATGCAGGCCTTTGGCGACTCCACCATTCTTCCCCACCTCTCCCAAACCGGGGGGAGGGGGTCACTCATACTGCACTCGCAACATGGCACAGACTCGGGGAAGCCCCTGTGCTTCTGCAGCCCCTCCGGGTGCAGCACGGGTGGCTCACTCTCAGCTCGCACCTCAGTCTTACAGGCAGCAGAATCCTCGTAGCCCGTAGCCTGCTCTGGAGCCTTTCTTACAGCAGGGGGTATGGAGAAATAGGGTGAAGCGCCCCGCTCCCCAGTAAACGTCCCCTCTGCACCTGCCAACGGAGTCAGGTATCGTACCTGGCTCTGGGCAGATAACTGGGAGGTCCCAGGAGCCCCACCAGGACCCACTGCCTCCCCGTCTCTCACTGTCCTAGCACATTCAGAATTTGGGGAACCATACAGATGGGGCACAAGATTCTCCACGCTCACCTCGCCCCCATTGCACACAGTTTCCCCACTTTATCACACAGTTTATCAAGCACGCCTTGCTTCATAACCGATGAGCATACAGCCGTATGCCTCCCTCCTCTACAGGGAGGTTGCTCAGTACCAGTTTCCTGTGGTACTGGGAATCTGGTTGGCTTTCCCCCAGGGCAACACGCGTCCACCCCAGGCCCTTCCTCCTGACCACACAGCATGCGCTCGTGCCACCCGCAGCCTCAGACACATGTGACACAGACTGGCATACCACAGTATCCTGCCCATCCAGGATGTTCTGCCCTCCACTCCTTTCACCTGGTACCGCCAACCTGGATGGTTCAGGCCCTGGATAACCCTCTGCCACCCTAGGCCTCTCCTCCCAACCACCCAGTATGCCCTCTGCGCCATGCACAGTCTCAGGCACCCGCGACACAGGCTGGCACACCGCAGTATCCTGCCCATCCAGGATGTTCTGCCCTCCACTCCTTTCACCTGGCACCGCCAACCTGGATGGTTCAGGTCCTGGATAACCCTCTGCCACCCTAGGCCTCTCCTTCCGACCACCCAGTATGCCCTCTGCGCCACGCCCAGTCTCAGACACCCGCAACACAGGCTGGCACACCGCAGTATCCTGCTTATCCCAGGCCTTCCGATGCCCACACCTTCCCTCCAGCACCACCGACCCAGTTGGTTCAGCCCTAAAGGAACCTGCCTTGGTCCTTTGTTCTCCCTCCCAACCGCGTGGCGTCACAGACACACCTGAGTCTGGTCTAGGCAGGCACACCACAGTATCCTGCCACCCCTCCCAGGCATTCTGATCCACACCATTCTCACGGGGCACTAGAGTCCTGATTGGTTTAGGCGCAAGCAGACCCGCAGTCATCCCTTGCCCTCGCTCCCAACCATATGGCGTCACAGACAAACCTGAGTCTGGCCTAGGCAGGCACACCACAGTATCCTGCCACCCTTCCCAGGCATTCTGATCCACACCATCACACGGCAGAGACGGGCCTTGTGCCCTACTCCCCGCCGACCGCCAGCAGGTACCCACTTCCACCATGTGCACCGCGGCCTCCCCACGCATGGGGTCTGGGGAACCAGCTGACTCGGGTGCAGGCGGGCATTCACTCACCCCCTGCCTTTCTTCCCAGTCACACTGCCCCCTCATGCTACCACACAACACCTCAGGCACACCTGGCGCAGGCGCAGACTGACTCACTGCCATCCCCTGCCCTCCCGTCCAGGAATCCTGTTGTGCATCCCCACACACAGCCCTCCCCACTGTAGAGCCACTAGTGGGCCTGGGTAAATCCCAAGCATCCCTTTCCAGCACATACTGTGACACCAATTTACCCAAATTCGTGCCCAGTAACACATCTGTAGGAATATTTTCAGACACTCCCACCTCCCGCAGACCTCTCCCCGCTCCCCAGTCCAGATAAACCCGGGCTATTGGCACCGCAGAACGTACCCCACCAAAACCCTTTACCGCTAGAATCCTGCCAGGAATAAAGTCTGCAGGGCTGACTAACCCTGGACGCACCAAAGTTACTTCAGCCGCCGTATCTCTTAAACCCACAGATACCTGAGTCCCGACAATGACTGCTTGCTGGTTCACGTTGGCACTGCCCTCCGATCTGGTCACAAACAGGACAGAGGGTGATGCTGAGGGGTATCCTCCCCCAGCTGTGGATGCAGGCTTCTTCCTCTGCGGGCACGCTGCCAGGAGATGGTGGGCACTGTCACAAATAAAACTGCGACGGCGCACACTTCTTCCAGGCGAAGAA
Organism: Leptobrachium leishanense; assembly: GCA_009667805.1. Classification (NCBI taxonomy): domain Eukaryota; kingdom Metazoa; phylum Chordata; class Amphibia; order Anura; family Megophryidae; genus Leptobrachium; species Leptobrachium leishanense. Next base: position 10,250,023 of record CM019063.1, on the reverse strand, counting down.
GGGGTCGTTCCCCCCTCCCCAGCAGAGACTGGCACGGAGGGGGCGCTGCCGCAGTGATGTCGGGGGGTCGTGCTGAGTTGGGCTTCCATCCTGATGATCCTTTGGGGGAACCTCTGCTCTGGTCCACAGACGCTCTGTTGGCCGCATGGAAATCGGCCAGCTCACCAGCTTTCAGGGCCGTCTCGGGTTTGTGATCCAGAAGCCATTCCTGGATCTCAGGTGGGCACAGCTGCACGAACTGCTGTTTGATTAACAGGTCTTCCAGGGCTTCCAAGGTATCAATCTTCAGCCCCCTGACCCATTGTCGAAATAGGGTGGTCAGGTGGCTCACAACTGCAGAGTAGCTCTCTGCGGCCCGCTTCTGCAAGGATTGAACTTTTTGCGATATACCTCTGGTGTGAGGTTATAACGTCTCTGCAGCGCGGCTTTAATCGCCTCATAGTCCTGGTCGCTCTCAGCTGGTGACTCAGCAAAGGCTTCAAGCGCTGGACCTTTTAGTCCAGGAGTGAGGTACCTGGCCCATTGCTCTTTGGGCAGCTGGTACTGTCGACAAGTCTTTTCAAAACTTCGCAGGAACACATCCAGGTCCCCATCTTTGTCAAGGGTGGGAAAGTTCTCTGCACGAGGTCTGGGCGTAGCGAGCTCTGCAGCGCCCACAGGGGCAGGAGATACTTGCATTCTGCTTGCCTGTAGCAGAGCAAGCTGATGTGCCCGTACGGCTTGGCGCTCCGCCGCTTCTCGCTCACCCACAGCCCTGCACTCCGCAGCTTCGCATTCAGCTCTGCACTCCGCAGTTTCGCGTTCAGCCTCAGCTCTGCGCTCCTCTCGCTCTTGGTACTGCAGGATGAGCTGAAGCCGCATCTGAGAGTCCGCAGAGTCCACATGTTTTAAAACAGTCTGCAAGTAAACATCCAGGGCAGTATCACCCTTGGGCGAAGCACTTGACACTGTCCTTTCCACTGGACTTGCGCTTCCTTCCGCTGGGTCAAGCGTGGTACCCTGCTCTGCTGCGTCCTGGACTGCTTGCCTCGCCTCATAATCCTCGAGGGCTTGCAAAAGCTCATCTTTCTTTTTATCCTTCGTCGAAATATTTTTGTCTCGACATAATTGTTCCAAGGTCTTTTTCGATGATTGTTGCGACATTCTCACTCCAGCCAAATAAAAGATAGAAAAGAAAAACAAAGAAGGGGAAGGGAACTGCTGTGTATTGTGTAAATTCTAATAAATGCACTGAGTTCTGCTCTGGAAATTGGAAAACCAATTTCTTTAGTATCTGGATCTATGTTGCTTCACAGATCCAAATACTAACCTGATATCCCACCGCTTGCCACCAGTTGTCACGACCCACTACGCGCGCTGCTGCGCAAAGACGCCGGGTTAAGCCGCGCACTATCTATCTATCCTAGACCCAGATAATTACGCGCACTTATCTACCCGTCCCGGCCACACTTTCTCTCACAACAGGCACGTAGAGCGCGATATACTGATCCCAGGATTGCAACGCAGTACAAGTCTTCTCCTGAAGCGCGTACTACCTATGTTTCTCACAATCCCGGAGCTCACTTTCGTATTCTATTAGTAACGCTGCCACCAGTCCTCACGGACACTACGCGTGTCGCAACAGGAGACGCAGGGCTTAGCAGCCGCACTATCCTAGACTCGGACAGTGACTACGGATCCCACAATTCCCTGCTGTTTCCTGATGACCGCAACACGCAATTTCTTATATATATAACCGAGCTTAAAGCAAATAGCAACTCTCCCAATCTCTTAGTTAGCGTGGATTTCATCAGCCAGAGTCAAAACTTAAATACTTTTTTGTTTATTTATGATAGAAAAATCACAGTGCTTTGTCACATAAAAAATTATAACTAGAATAAATCAATTAATTACACACTACACAGCAAAATAGAAAGAAAAAGGGGCTAATCACAGAGCCTTACTTACGACGGAATAATCAGTAGCTAGCATCGGTGCCTCCTGGGGCCTGGAGGTAGGAACATGGACAGATCAATCCTCTTTAGAAGGTACCCCAAGTGATCAGCAAAAGCACATGGCCAGTGTTCCGAATTTATACACTTCCTGATCTTTCTAGCCCCCACCCACCAATGGCCCAGTGTCCTGGACTCCATTTCCCAGAGGGCCATTCTCGCTCGTGCTCAGTAAGCTTGTCAATTAATCTTTAATTGCCTAAAGGCGTCCCTCTTCCCTCCAGACCCCCCTTAGATATCAAGGATGTGCTTCCTGTCTTTGAAGATTGTGTTCCCATCTCTTGGTGTCGACCTGGCTGCCAAGGTGTGATTTTCTATGTTAGTGTACAAAGAAATTCCCTTTTTACAGCTACGTGTTATATCCTCCCCCCAAGGGAGAAAGCTAAACATTTTGATTACATTTCAGCTGTGGACACAGGAATACACTTACCAAATGGCCAGACACAAATATGAATGTACTCTATATGGAGGAGATAACTCTATATGGAGGATATTGTTGGTTATGTATGAAAGAGGCACTGGAGTCTTGTGAATCTGCAGTAGAGAACTTTACTTTGTGCATATAGCAATAAAACAACTTATAACAGATTAGTCACTGGATATATATCAGGATGCTTCATCATCACACAGCTAGAAAGGAAGAAGGAAGTAAAGCAGAGACAATAGAGACTTATTTCCTGTGAACATATACCAACGAGTTTAGAACACATTTAACCTGTACTAACAGCGCCACCTGCAGTCCATAGTATAATATATGCTGTTGTATCTCCAACACCCCTTCTCAACAGCATGTGCATAATCATACAACATTCAGCTTCTTTTGAAGAGAGTGCAACAGTCGCTTGTTTTCGACTAGACCAGCTGATGGTTCCTTCTCCGTACTGGAAGATGTAACCAGTAGTAGATTTGCGGTCTGTGATATCTCCGGCCCAGTCAGCATCTACATATCCAATTAAGTTTGCATTGGGTGTTGCTGGCAGTCGCAGTTTCATATGAATTGTTCCTTTTAGATACTGTATCACCCTTTTTACGGCATTCCAATCACGTTGACAGGGTGTTGAAACTTTTCTACAGAGTATACTCAATGCTGCGGCAATGTCTGGTCTTGTCACAGTTGCAATGTATAACAATTTTCCAATTGCTTTGCGGTACTTCTCATTGTTAGGTAACAAGTTTTCCATTCCATTGTCTTTCTGATAAGCTGGTTCCATAGGCGTTTTCACCTCTTTTGCATCTTGCATGTGAAACTCTGCTAGAATATCTGTAATTTTCTGACTTTGGTGAAGAAGATAACTTCCGTCTTCTTCTTTCTCGATTTGGATTCCTAAATAGTGAGCAATGTTCCCAAGCTCTTTAATCTCAAAGTTTTGTTTCAATGTGCTAGTTATTTGATCATAATCCCCTTCTTGTTCAAAACAAATTATGATGTCATCAACATAAATTAGTAGGTAGATCCATTTGTTGTCTTGATTCTTTGAATACAGGCATGGATCAGCGTTACTTCTTGAAAATCCTTCTGTTGTGAGTACTTCGTTCACTTTTTCATTCCACATTCTTGCTGCTTGTTTGAGACCATAGATGCTCTTTTGCAGTTTACACACAAGGTTCTGTCCTGTATTAAACCCTGGTGGCTGCTCCATGTAGAGTTCCTCTTTGATATCTCCATATAGAAAAGCTGTTTTGACATCCAGGTGCTTCACTTGCATTTGTTTTTCAGCTGCAATGCTGAGGAATGTTCTAATGGTTGTGTGCTTTACCACTGGAGCAAATGTTTCATCATAATCTTCTCCATATTTCTGGGAATATCCCTTGGCGACTACTCTTGCCTTGTATCTGTGAATGTTTCCTTCTGCGTCGTACTTCACTTTAAAAATCCATTTACTTCCTATAGTTTTGTGACCGGGAGGGAGCTCTGTGAGAGTCCAGGTTTCATTTTTCTGAAGTGATTTTAGTTCTTCTTCAGCCGCCTTTCTCCACTGATTGGCTTCCCCTTTTGGTAGTTTATCTATGTCTTCCCAAGATGTTGGTTCAAATGTCTCATGTGTCTTAACAGTGTATGACAGCTTGCGCGGTGGGATCCCTTTTGTTGTCCGAGTAGATCTTCTGATTTCTGGTTGTTCTGTCGGTTCTACTGGATTGTGAACAGTTAAGTCATCAATTGTGAGTTCCACTTCTTGGTCTGACTCCTGCACAGTTTCCTTTTGGTCAGCATCTCTTGCTATTTCAATCGGCACCTTTTCTTCGTGTTTTTCGGGAGTCATTATTTCTGATGTTTGGCTTTCATCAAAATAAACACTGCGGCTTACTGTGACCTTGTTGGTCTTTGGATTAAGGATTCTGTATCCCTTACTTTGTTCACTGTAGCCTATTAGAATGCCTTCTATGGCTCTGTTCTCCCACTTGGAGCGTTTTTCACTTGGAATGTAAACGTATGCTTTGCAACCAAACACTCTAATATGACCTATACTAGGTTTTGATCTGTTCCACATTTCATAAGGGGTACTTTCAATAGCTTTAGATGGTAGTCTGTTCTGTAGATATGTTGCAGTCATTATTGCTTCTCCCCAGTACTTGTTGTGTAGGTTGGCATCTGAAAGCATGCATCTGGCCATTTCTACAAGAGTGCGATTTTTTCTTTCAGCTACACCGTTTTGTTCTGGAGTGTACGGTACGGTTGTCTGGTGTATGATACCATGTTTCTTTAGATATGATTCCACTTCTTTACCCATATATTCCCCTCCATTGTCCGTGCGTATTATTCCGGGTTTCCTTTGAAATTTGTTGCTAGTCATCGCTACAAATTCTTGAAGTTTATCAGTTGTCTCACTTTTGTGTTTCATCAGATATGTCGTTGTGTACCTGGAATAGTCATCAATGAAGGTTATTAAATATTTGTTGCCGCTGGGTGTCGGGGTTTTCATTGGTCCACACACGTCACTGTGTATAAGTTCCATGGGTTTAGTGGTTTTTCTTTGACTGGCTTGTGGAAGTGGTGTACGTGTGGCCTTTGCTTTGATGCAACACGTGCACTTCATCAACTTTGGACAAGGTATCATTATCATGTCTTCTGATAATTCTCTCTTAGAAAGTTCCTTTATAGCTTCTGAGTTTCGATGCCCCAATCGTCTGTGCCATAGATGGATGCACTTGTCATGTGGATTATGAGTGACTGTTTTGACTTGAACACGTTCAGTGACGATTTTGTATAGGTGTTCATTCAACCTTCCTTTTGCAACGATTTCTTTTCTGTTTCGAATTGTGCATTCATTACCTCGGAATTGTACTGTAAGTCCATTGTTAGCAAGGTTTTTTACTGATAGGAGGCTTCCTTCTAGACTTGGAACATACAGAACGTTCTTTACAAGGATGCTTCGGTTACCTCCTGATGGTGTGATGCAGTTCAGAAATCCTTGACCTTTACCTTCTGATGTAATACTTTTCCCATTTGCTAGGAAGACTTTGTCTTTTGTATTAAAATTAATTTCTGTGAAGAAGGTCTCATCACTGGTCATGTGACTTGTTGCTCCTGAGTCAATGTACCATCCATGCGGGGTAGTATTCTGAGTTACTTTAAAACTTGCACTCCACGCTGTGTCTTTGCTTTCCTGTGTGGCTGCTTTAGCTCTTTCTTTTGTGAATGTCTCTCTCCTTCGCTGTTCTGCTTTCCAGATTGAACAATTATATTTCAAATGACCTGTCCTTTTGCAGCGAAAACACACTCTGGTCTCTTTGTTTTGTTTTGTGTTTTCATTCACCTTTAGAGCTACTTCTGTTTTGTCATTCTCTTCACCACGTATATTTTCCTTCTTTCTGTTGTATTCATCAATTAATTTCCCTTTAGCATATTCCAGTGTTAGTTCTTCCTCTGGTCTGGTTTCTAGAGCGTTTATCAGGGCACTATATGATTCTGGAAGGCTGCATAATAGTAATGCCACTACATGATTGTCTTTTATTTCTTCTCCAATTGCACGTAATTGCTCCACAATTTCCAGCATAGCGTTCACATGTTCACACATTTCCTGGCCTTTTTCCAGCCTCATCTTATACAGTTTACGTAACAGATATAGTTTACTGTTTAAGTTTGAACGCTCGTGCAGTTTCTGTAGCGCAGTCCACATACCTTTAGCTGTGTTTTCTTTTCTTATATGGATTAGTTGATCATCCTCCACTAACAGGCTTATAACTGCTTTTGCTTGCCTGTTTCTTTTGTCCCATTCTTCTGGGTTGTCAGTGGGTCTGATTGTATCCAGCACCTGCCACAGATCATCTTTGGATAACAGCATTTCCAGCTTAAACTTCCACAGCTGATAATTGGTATTGTTTAGCTTTGCTATTGCATATTTCACATCTGAGTCAGTTATCTTTCAGTATATTGGATGCAGCTCCTTTCCTCACACACAGCAGGTATTTGGATGATAGCTGCAGCACTTACTGATTTGTAGTTTCGTTTTCAGTGTCTGGGCCCATAACCTGTTGGTTATGTATGAAAGAGGCACTGGAGTCTTGTGAATCTGCAGTAGAGAACTTTACTTTGTGCATATAGCAATAAAACAACTTATAACAGATTAGTCACTGGATATATATCAGGATGCTTCATCATCACACAGCTAGAAAGGAAGAAGGAAGTAAAGCAGAGACAATAGAGACTTATTTCCTGTGAACATATACCAACGAGTTTAGAACACATTTAACCTGTACTAACAGCGCCACCTGCAGTCCATAGTATAATATATGCTGTTGTATCTCCAACAGAGATAACCAGGCAGATCGACAAATATATACAGGCAGACCCTTATATAGATAGAAATACAGATCTAATCTGCCACAGTATCATTCACTATCTCCCCATAAAACCAGGTTCGCTGTCTCGAAGTTACACTTGACTCTGCTCTTTCCTTCATCCCCCACATCCAATCTCTTTCCTCCTCCTGCCACTACCAACTATGCAATATTTCCAGATTTAGGCCATTTCTTACCGCTGACACCACAAAACAACTCATCCACGCTTTTGTATTCTCCCGACTTGACTATTGTAATAATCTCTTATCTGGCCTCCCTCTCTCCCACGTCTCCCCCCTATAATCCATTCTGAAAGCCTCTGCCAGGCTCATTCACCTCACCCGCCACTCTGTCTCTGTCGCTCCCCTCTGCGAATCCCTTCATTGGCTCCACATCCACTGCAGAATTAAATTCAAAATCCTTACCCTGACCTACAAAGCTCTCACTAACTCAGCTCCCCACTACCTGCCTCACTAATCACCAAATACACCCCAGCCCGCTCCCTTAGGTCAAACAGTGACCTGTGCCTAGCTTCTCCCCGCGTCACCTCTTCCCATGATAGACTGCAGGATTTCTCACGCTCAGCCCCCGTTCTCTGGAACACTCTCCCTTGTACTGTCAGACTTTTACCTAGTTTCCCTTCCTTCAAACCCTCCCTTAAGACATTCCTATTTAGGGAAGCCTACCACCCAACTCACTGACACAACCAGTCCACCACTCTCACCTAGCAGTCCTCTCCTCCTGTTTCCAACCCCAACCCTTCTAGATTGTGAGTTCCTACGGGAATAGGGCCCTCATCTCCTCCTGTACTGGCTTGTCAAATGTTGAAATGTTGTTCAATGTATTGTAACCCTGTATATACTGTGCCCATTGTACAGCGCTGAGGAATATGCTGGCGCTTTATAAAGAATAATAATAATAATTTACCCCTGTATTTGAGGAGCTGCATATATGACAGGTATTACAATATTACATGTGTTGGCAAAGGTGTTGGGGGCACATTGGTATTTTTATGGAAGTCTTTAGCAGCCATGTATTTTTTTTTCTGACTTGCTATCTCCTGATAACAAATTGTTTTCTCAAGATAACTTTATACTTGTTATCGAACGCAGGCAAAATTGACCCTATAAATTCAGCTGAATAATTTTTGAATGAAGATTACTTTTTATCATATGCTCCCAATATAATGACTAAGCTGCAAAATCTTCTCTTATTATTGTTACAGTTATACTTTAACCACTTGGCTGCTAAGGACGCGCCAAGTGCACCTCCTGTGCTATGGACGCGTTCAGCGCGTCCTAGCACAGGAGGCAGCAATCGGCCGGGATTCTGGCCGATTGCTGCCCCCCCGGTGTGGGCTGACATCTTGGATGTCAGCCCGGCACTCCGGGACCCCGCCAGTGGCCAGTGGTTAAAGTCAGGCACTGTTAGGAAGGGCACAGCCTGCCCTTCCAAACGGTGGCTGGCTTTAGCCCCTTGGGGGCCGGATCACGATTCGGCACCGAAAAGCGCCGGATCGTGATCCTCTCCCAGAGCTGGCCAACATCTTGGATGTCGGCCAAGCTTCTGGGAACTCCCCCTGACAGCTGGCATCATCGTGCATAGCGCGATGACGTCAGTCCTGGAGTTAACCCCTAGTTGCCACCAATGAACCCCCTATCTCCCGATCCGTGGCAGCTAGGGGTTAAAGTTTGGTATCATTGGAAAGGCCATGCTCTGGCCGATCCAACGATATCAAACATGACCATGTAAAAGGTAATAAAAAATAAAAAATATTTAAAAAAAATTATAAAAAAAAGAAACAAGTTTTTCTTTTGTTTTGTTTTGTTAATGCAGCAATATTGTTCCCATTTCAATTATAATGTGAACAATGATGCTGCACTAACGATTTTTGTATGGGGTGCGTTTGTTAAAAATCGCATTATTTTCTCCCAAAGAAAATGTAATGAGACCCCATTTCTAATTTTTTTAACAAGCGCAACCCATAGAAAATATAACCGCAAATGCTCGCATGTTAAAATGTGAAAAAAAAACTTTACACATTGTAAATTATTGAAAATTCGAATTGTATTGCATTTTTTATTATAATATACAGACAGGACATGACGTATACATATAATAATGATATATTATGGATCTGCTGAGTCTGCCAGAAAGAACAATATATATTATGTCTGGGTCATATAATAAAATAAGGCTTCGAAAATGCGGTTAAACATGATGAGTGAAACCGGTAAAAATGAGCTCAGTACACAGGCGTGAAATGCCTCAGCAGCGAAAGGGTTAATGATAAACAGGGGTCAAGTCCTAAAAATTAAGTATGCAAACTCACCAATATGTGTGTCCAATTAACCCACACTAAGGTATAATTCATATATATATATATATATATATATATATATTAGTGATTGGGGCAGTGTGGTAGCCCACAGGTTCATCAGCAGGCGGATGGAGGACTCCCTTTTCCCCTATAGGGTTAACCAACAGCCAATGCATAATTAGGACTGCCCTGCCGTTTATAGGAGATGTGCTTCCATCTGAGAGGGCAGTCTTGGTGCAAAAGGAAAGGAAGCATAATACATTCTAGATTTTTTATAGGACCTTTTTTTTATTATTTCCACACATTTTCATGCATTTGTATTGTTTTAAACACCTTTCAAAAAATAGTAGAGTTAAGTTTTTTTGGTTTTTATCTGCAGTTCGGCGGCGTTCGATGGGCTGATCGGCTGTCTTCAATGGCGTTCAGCGGGCTGCTCGGAGGTCGGCGGCAGCAGCGTTTGGCAGCCTTCGGCATCTCTACGTTCGGTTCACTTCGGGGATCCTGCAATGGATAGTGAATTCACCAAAGGGTTGGTGAACTAGAATTGGGAAAGAGCACTGAAATTTTGGTGCTCTTTCAATAACCCTCAAAGTGTTCAAGGGGTTTGCAGAGCTAATCGCTGTAATTGGGTGTTCGTGTTGCCATTATGGACATTCCATAGAGATCCCCGATATTAATGACAGCATAGAGTATAAAGTTGAAAAAGAATTATGAGATGTATCCGTCTATTTCTATAACAATACACACTGTCTGGAAAGCTTAGTTTAGTCATAGTTCATTTGTTTTGAAAAGTCTACAGGGATCTAAAACCCCACAAAAAGTAATTTGTGAATTTTTTTATCTCTAATTTGCATACAAATTGGATCTTAATTGGCAATATAAACAGCAGGTCCTGAAGCACATTTAATGATTCCTTTTGTTTATTATTTGTACTTCTTGCGATTCCCATATTACACATAAGCCATTCTCAAGACTCTTTGATCCTCTTCATCAAATAAAGTAACATAAAAATATTTCCCAATTAACCCTTTTTTATCCAGCAGAAATCATCACGTAGTCAGTCAGCAGCAGTCATCAATAAAATAGAGGGTTAAATGGGCAGATCCACACAAAGTGTCAGGAGGGGCATTTTACCTATTCTGGCTATGAGCTGGTGTTTGTTTAGTAATGGCAGTGACATTGTGTGTTTTAAGAAAACCATATAATGCCACTGAATTAGAACAGAAAAAAAAATACTTTTTTTTTACCTTTACATGGTCTCACTTTGTAAATAAGAAAGTGAGAGTGAGATATTGCATTCGCAGTGTTCGCTTTATAATTTAACCCCTTAGAGACTACGGACGTACCATGTACATCACGGCTGCGGGTCTCTTTTAGACCCGCTGACGTACATGGTACGTCCTGCAGTCTTTTGAGCGCTGGAAGCGATCAGATCGCTTCCAGCAGCTCAAACGCCATTGCAGGCTGCCTGGGAGTCCAGGCATCCATGCAATGGCGGTTAGAAGTGCCGGGGCACCTTGTGATCGCTCCCCAGGAGCGATCAACATCCGGTTTGACCGGAAAGGTGCCCCGCACTTCTAGAGAGCGCTGGAAGCGATCGGATCGCTTCCAGCAGCTCCAGGGCCATTGCACGGTGCCTGGGAGTCCAGGCATCCGTGCAATGGCAGACAAAAGTGCCGGGGCCCCTTGTGATCGCTCCCCGGGAGCGATCAACATCCGGTTTGACCGGAAAGGTGCCCCGCACTTCTACAGAACGCTGGAAGCGATCGGTATCGCTTCCAGCTGCTCTGAGTATATTGCAGGGATGCCTCGACATCGAGGCATCCTTGCAATTTGGTTACCTGCCGCCGGTCCGTCCGTGATCGCTCCCCCCGAGCGATCACTTCCGGTAGCGGCAGGAAGTACTGAGTGCCACGAGGTATCGGGGCACTCAGTACAAAAAAGATCACATAAGTGATCAGGTGCTCTGCTGGGTGCCTCGAGGGATCAAGGCACCCAGCAGACTAAAAAAAGTGTAAAAAAAAGTGTAAAAAAAGTAAAATAAATAAATAAAAAGGTATAAAATAAAATAAAAGAAAACTGACAGCCAAGATGGCGCTGCCCTTCTAAGGGCAGGGTCATCTTGGGGCTGTGTGGGATGTTCCTAGCCTGCCTCATCAGAGAGGCAGGCTAGCAACATCCAATCAGAAGTTATAAAAAATCTAAATAAAATTTCTAATTTGTCAGGTCAGGTCAATATTTTGTAAATATTGGCCGTGACCTCTGTGATTCTCCCTCCCTCTCCTCACTTGTGTTTTGGTGAGCGAGAGAGAGAGATCAGATTTGACAGGTTAGAGATTTTAGGTAGATTTAGTGAGATTAGAAAAATTGAGGCAGATTTAGAGAGATTTTAGGGAGATTTAGAAGAATTGAGGCAGGTTTAGAGGGATTTAGAGAGATTTAGGTGTTTATTTGTATTTTCTTGTGAAACCCAACGGTTCTTCTAAGAACCAATAATCCGCTTATATATATAATAATTATAAAATTTTATAATCTATTATATATAATGTCTGAGAGGGTGTACAGCGCCGTGGAGGCATATGCCATCCTGGCGTCAGAATCTGAGGCATCTGCGTGTGACTCAGACCCAGATTTTGACCCCGCTAACTGCTCAGAGACCTCACTAAATACATCATCTACGCTGGCTGATGTATCTCCTAGTGATGTTTCTGATGCAGATCCTGGGCCACCACCTGCCAGCAGGCGACGCACAGCTCCAGCTGAGAAGTGGGTAGTGCCTCATCGCCAGAGGCCAGATATCCCTCCTTTCACGGCAAATCCTGGCATCAATATTGATGTTGCAGGATTTCCCGCCACACAGTTTTTGCAGGTGTTTATGGGGGATGATTTGTTGGGCCACATCGTGGCCCAATCAAATCTGTGTGCCCATCAGCATTGTGCTGCGAAGCCAGACTCCTACTTGGCAAGGCAGCAATGGACCCCGCTAGATGTGCCAGAATTTCTGAAATTCTGGGCACTTACTATGCTGATGGGCATTATAAAGAAGCCCTCAATTCGCTCCTACTGGAGCAGTAGCCCCATCTGCTCTACCCCCATTTACCCCCAATCAATGTCACGTAGAAGGTATGAAAACATTTTGCGTTTCATGCACTTCAGTGACAACAGCCTGTGCCCTCCTAGAGAGCATCCCCAGTTTGACAGGCTGTATAAAATCTGCCCCCTGATTACCCACTTCGCCGCCAGGTTTGCAGAGGCTTATACACCTGGAAGGAATATCTGCGTGGATGAATCCCTAATGAAATACAAGGGAAGGCTGGGATTCAAGCAGTATATTCCTTCCAAACGCTCCAGGTATGGAGTGAAGGTGTATAAGCTCTGTGACAGCGAGAGTGGGTATACTCAGGCCTTCCGGGTGTACGAGGGAAAGGATAGTAGCCTTGACCCCCCAGGTTGCCCAGAACACATGGGAACCAGTGGCAAGATTGTGTGGGACCTACTTTTTCCCCTGATGAACAAAGGGTACCACTTGTATGTTGATAATTTTTATACGAGTGTCCCTTTGTTCAAGCTGCTGTATTGTTTTGATACAGCAGCATGCGGTACTGTTCGCAAGAACCGCGTAGGTTTCCCAGCACAGCTTGTCCGCACCCGGTTAAAAAGGGGGGAGACCTCAGCTCTGCGCCAAGAGGAGCTGTTGGCGGTCAAGTACAAAGACAAGAAGGATGTATACCTTCTATCCACCATCCACACTGAGAGGTCTGTGGAGGTCTCTGTACGTGGCAGAGTTGAGCGCATCAGGAAGCCAATGTGCATCAAAACCTATAACCGGCATATGGGTGGGGTTGACCTTGCAGATCAGCTGCTCCAGCCCTACCAGATTATGCGGAAGTCAAGGGCCTGGTACAAAAAGGTTGCAATTTACCTGATGCAAATTGCAACCCACAATGCCTTTTTGCTCTTCAAAAAGGCAAACCCCGGAGTGACGCTGTCCTTTTTACAGTTTCAGCTCCAGGTCATTTCGGGGGTTTTGTACCAGGATGCACATGCTCCCCGGGCGGTGATGGGGGACAGAATTGGGGCTACACATTTTATTTATAAAATCCCCCCTACTGAGGGCAAACAGAAACCCCAAAAAAGATGCAGGGTGTGTTTCAAGAGGGGGCAGAGGAGAGACACAATCTTTTACTGCCCAGAATGCCCTGGACAACCCGGTCTGTGTCTTGGGGACTGTTTCAAGATGTATCACACTGTGCGTGATCTGTGATTTTTTTTCCTTTCTATTTTTTCGTACACGTTAGTTAGTTAGTTCAGTTTAGTTTTTTTTTTTCTTTTACTGCACCAGACTTTTACATTTTATTCCTACATTTTTATGTTCTAAAATTGGTGCTGTATTTTGCCAAATCTTTGCACACCTATGCATGGGGGGCATGGGTGTACTCAGGAGACCTTGCAGAAAACAACCTGGAGAGTTTTCATGCAGTAACAAACAACAGTGTCTCCTAAATCACAGTCCAAATCTAATGTGGGCGTAAAAATCTGAAAATTGAAAAATTACCGCCACACACCTTCTCAAATGTTTTGGGCTAAAACCGTTGCATCCATGGCATCAAAGCACTCCATATGCAATACCTTGGGGTGTCAACATAACAAATATAAACAATTTTCTGGCAATAATTCAAACTGGGGTATGCGGTAGACCCAAAACCAAAGATAGGCCTAGTTTAAGAAATAATCTCAATTTCAACTCCAATGACAAAGTCCTAAAAATTGTATTTGAACCTTCCCAAAATCCTGGCAAACCTATGCATGGGGGGCATGGGTGTACTCAGGAGACCTTGCAGAAAACAACCTGGAGAGTTTTCATGCAGTAACAAACAACAGTGTCTCCTAAATCACAGTCCAAAATTGATGTGGGTGTGAAAAGGAAAAATGACCACCAAACCGTATCCAATTTGTTTGGAGCAAACGGTTGCATCCATGGCATAAAAACACTCCATTTACAATACTTTGGGGTGTTAGCTTACCAAATATATGCACGTTCATAAAATTGGGGTATGTAAAAAGGCCCCTAAAAAGAAGATAAGCAAAGAAGATACTGTATGTCAAATTAGAAAATTGACAATCACATGTCAAAAGATTGGCGTAGCACCCCAAAAACAACAGAACAAATCTATATATGGGTGGTATCACTTTACTCAGAAGATGTTGCTGAACATATTTTGGGGTGTTTTTTGGCAGTAACCCATAACTGGATTTGACAATTCATGCCTAAAGTACAATGTGTGTGAAAAAATAACACAAAAAGTGACCACCTGAAGGTTTGACATAGAGCTAGTGCATGGAAAGTGTTAAAATACAACTCTTTGAAGTACCCTAGGGTGTGCCCTTTCTAAAAATATGTGGTTTGATGGGGGTAAATTACTTTGGCCGGCTTCAAAAATGTCCCAAATAGGACATGGGTGCATGATGACGAAATGTGAAAATTCCAAGTTGGAAAACTGAAATGCGCACCCCCCAAATAAGGCCTATTAGCCCCCAAATGACCCGACATACCTATACATGGGTGGTATCAATTTACTCAGTAGATATTGATGAACATATTTTGGGGTGTTTTTTGGCAGTAACCCATAACTGGATTTGACAATTAATGCCTAAAGTACAATGTGTGTGAAAAAATAACACAAAAAGTGACTACCTGAAAGTTTGACATAGAGCTAGTGCATGGAAAGTGTTAAAATACAACTCTTTGAAGTACCCTAGGGTGTGCCCTTTCTAAAAATATATGGTTTGATGGGGGTAAATTACTTTGGCCGGCTTCAAAAATGTCCCAAATAGGACATGGGTGCATGATGACGAAATGTGAAAATTCCAAGTTGGAAAACTGAAATGCGCACCCCCCAAATAAGGCCTATTAGCCCCCAAATGACCCGACATACCTATACATGGGTGGTATCAATTTACTCAGAAGATGTTGCTGAACATATTTTGTCGTGGTTTTTGGCAGTAAACCTTAAAGTTCCCAGTACATGTATTCTTAAATTGCGTTAAAAAAAAAAAAAATCACCAAAACTTTTTTTTTTCTCAAACTTTGGCATAGATTTGTGGTAAAATGGTTTGCATGGAAAGAGTCAAAATACCCCAAGTTTAATACCTTGATTTGTGTACTTTAAAAAAATATGTATATGTGGAGGGTTATTCAGGAATTAGTGACAGATATCAGTGTTACAATGTCACTATCACTAGTTTTGAAAATAAACTCTTTGGAAATGGCAAAGTGCTACTTGCACTTATTGTTGCATAAAATAAGGAAAAAAGCGAGGAATATGTAAACATTGGGTATTGCTAAACTCAGAACTAAATTTAGAAACTACTAAGGAATTAAATTTTTTTGACGGTTGTTGATACATTTGTCCTAAACACTAACAGCGCAGAAACGTAAAAAGAGCAGCGGTCACTAAAGGACGGATTTGTGTAAAACCGCCCGGTCACTAAGGGGTTAATAATGGACGAAGCTGCTGATTTAGAAATAAAAAAGTATTTTTATTCTTTCATGTCATTTGATTTGTTTGTATGTTTTCCATGGTTTGGTATCATTGGAAAGGCCAGACTCTGAATTCTCCAGTGATACCTCACTTAATACCTATAATGAATTTTCAACTCGGGGGGGGGGGTGGCACATGAACCTGTGTCAGTCACTGGGGTACTTGAAAACGAGAGAAATCTCAATGTATCCTTCCTGGTAAAATCCTTTATAAATAAATAAATATGCAGCCATATGGTTTCAATACAAAAAAAGCATTTTTGCACATTACACATAAGGGGTTATTCAGGGAGAGGTCTGGCCCCGAAATGTCACTGAACAGGGAATGTCCCTGTACAGTGACATTTCGGGGCCATTCGGCTATTCAGAGAACAGGCAGCTTCCCAAATTTTGCCGAACTGCCAGCAAGTACGGTGCCTGTTCAAAGGCAGTAAAATCCCTCATGGAGAAGCAATGGTTCATCTATTTTTCCATCTGCCCTTATATTTCATCTTTTCCTCAATCCGTTTCTCTAATTTTCACTTTCTCTCCTCTTGTCTGTCCTCTTTCTACCCATCACACGCTCCCTTTTACTTTTTCTCTCTCTAGCTTCCCCTTCTCTTTATTTGTCATATCTTCTTCTCTATCACTCTCTTTATCATTCTGATTCTTTCTGACTGTATCTCCCTCTCTAATGTCTAACCTAGCTTCTAAACCTAATTCCTAACCCTAGCTTCTAACCCTAATCTAACCCTAGTTTCTAATCCTAATCTAACCCTAATTCCTAACCCTAGCTTTTAACCCTAATTCCTAACCCTAGCTTCTAACTAGTGATGGGCCGAACACCCCCATTTTCGGTTCCCATTCGAACTTGAACCCGAAAAAAGTTCGACAGCAAACTCGAACAAAATTCAAACACCATGCAAGTCAATGGGGCTCAAACATTAAAAAATGAAGGTCCCCTCCATAGGGCGTATATGCACGATATTGGCCATAAAAGTTGTATGGGAGTCCGGGTACTGCCCTGGGGGACAGAAAACAATGAAAAAAAGTTAAAAAAAACAGTTTTTAATCCTTTCACTGCTGAGTGCTGAACCATTTCACCGCTGTGCACTGAGTTATATCAGATTTCTGGAAATTGGAATCTGTGTGTTGGCACTGCCAGCTATCAGGCTGTATCACTGAGTTATACCAGAGTTCTTCCACAATACCTCAGCGGGGTTACATTGTGAAGGCACTAGCTGGCACCAAAGGCCCAATGTTTGGGTGCACTGACGCGTGTACCAGATTACAATCATTTTAATATTTGAATGCAGAGTCCACCCCTGCACTCTTCCACAATACCTCAGAGGGTTTACGGTGTGAAGGCACTAGCTGGCACCAAAGGCCCAATATTTGGGTGCACTGCCACTGACGTGTGTACCAGATTCATATCATTTTAATATTTGAATGCAGAGTCCACCCCTGCACTCTTCCACAATACCTCAGAGGGGTTACGGTGTGAAGGCACTAGCTGGCACCAAAGGCCCAATATTTGGGTGCACTGACACTGACGCATGTACCAGATTCATATCATTTTAATATTTGACTGCAGGTCCACCCCTGCACTCTTCCACAATACCTCAGAGGGGTTACGGTGTGAAGGCACTAGCTGGCACCAAAGGTCCAATTTTAATGCACCTGTTGTTACTTTCATCCAAAGCCTGCATAGGTTTCCCCATAATTTAGCCAAAAAATCACTAAACTTGTTCTGCATGTCCTAAAACATCTCCTCTTTTCATACAGGCTGCCGCCCCAAGTAGTTGTTTATTAATAGATTAAAAGAAAACCATTTACCGTCATTTGAAATGTCATTTTTTTCTTTTTAAATGTTTCTATACATCCTACAAATTCGCCACTTCACGGGCAGGTTATGAGGACCTCCTAGGCACGATATTTGAAGGATTTTTTTTGTTTTTATCCTTAACCTTTATTTCATGGAAAAATCACTGTTCCTTTAAAAATTATTTTTTTTTACTTTTTTCCTTGTTTCCTGTCCCCCAGGGCACTACCCGGACCCCCATACACCTTTTATGGCAAATATCTTGCATATATGCCCTCTTGGAGGGCACTCTAAAAATCGAACGTTCGAGTCCCATTGACTTGCATTGAGTTCGAATCGTGTTCGCGTCCGAACGCGAACTTTTGAAGTTGTTCGAGTTCGAATGCGAACCGAACACGGGGGTGTTCGGCTCATTCCTACTGTGGAGTCAGTTTAACCTGGGGTAGCACCTTTTCTGTACTGCCCAGGGAGGTTCAGCATGCGGCAGCACCGGTTTTACCTTTTGTGGTGCCGCCACCGTCGAGGACTGTGACAATTTCTGTGTATCAACCCTGGCTTTTTTGACCCCTGGCACTTGGCTGACGCTCTACTCTGGCGATACGACCCCTGGCATTTCTGATTACCTGCTCTGGTATATGACCCTTGGCATTCTTCTGACATTCGAAACTTGTATTAACTCCTGATGTGTTGTTCTGGTTATGAACTCCTCTGATTCTGTTTTAGGTAGGTGTACCGACCATCCTAAGGATCGGTAGTGTAGGATAGTTGTGCTGCGTACAGGGAATGGATCAGACATACAGTATATATACAGTATATATAAAGTATATTGGGGAGGAACGTGACAGCTAGTGTGTTGAGTGTGAGGTTACTGACTATGGTTAGGTTAGCATATGGTTATGGTTTGGATTATTGTTGGGGCTAGTAGTAGCTAGGGGGTTTGGTGTTAGGGTTAGGTTTTCCGGTAGAGTAGTAATAGAGCAAGAAGTTTCTTTCAGTATTTACATAACATTTCTTTGTCACATTCTGACCACTTTAATTAGCTAAAATGATGAGGGTGCATAGAGTGTCCTTTTACAACAAAAAAATCCCTTAGAATATCTGAAATGGGTAGATGGTCTGTACAGTCCTCTCTGTTTAGAAGGGGACATGAGGTTGGGATGTCAGACCGTTATTTATTTTTAATGTATGATACTATTATCCTCACTGTTATCATTGAACATTTATAAAGTAAAGGTTAAATACAGAAATCAGACGCATGAAACCTAACTTCTACGTACCCCATCATGCTGACCTGGCTATATTTGTGAATTAGGTCCAAATCGTTTCTTTACTGCAAGCTGGCTTGCTATATTTGTTTAAGAGGTCATAGTGGGCTCGTTGGGACACCTTGCCCTTTCCTTAAATTGAATTCATATATTTTTAAGCTATTTTGCTGCTGGCAATCTGATTCCTGCCAGCAAGAGTTTCTAATGTAAGGTTGTTCAATTACAGAAATCAGGAGCAGCCAGCCTGACGTTTGCAATTTGAAGAACTGACCTGGCTACGTTTTAATGAGTCAGAACCACTGCAGGTATTATTCGACCCACTATACTTTTATATAGTTATATTTTAAAGGGTACCTGGTTTGAAATCATTTAAGTGGTTTAGTGGGCTATAAGTCTTATAATACGTACAAGAACACTACTCTTCATTACAATGGGGTCTATTCAGTAAGTATCAAGTATATCCCAAATATTCAGCTGCTCTTTGTTGACTTACATTTGGGATATACAGTTCCCCTCTTGGTGTATAGAAAACGTTTTAGTTTACCATAGCATATCTATGACCAAACGAATCTCAGTAGAGTTTTGATGGATTTGCTAACAATAATTAACCAAGTTCTTCTTCTAAATCCAACCAGTGACCGACAACCTGCAACAGGTTTTCTATAGTTGTCGGCATACGACTCAGCTGCTACCTGAGATTCAATGAGTAGCCCCCATCATCTCTTTAGCTCTTTGTAGAGGTAGAGATAATATCACTATCTACGACCATGGAGACATAGGAACAAATCTTGGTTAAAGCACCTCTCCGTCACGTATCCTCAGGCAGGACAACTAACCGATACATACTTGCCTACCACACAATATGGACTGTGGAGCATATCAGTAAAGTCTCTACACTACAACAGTGGAGGAGTAGGTTTGAATCCTAATAACACCTGACCAGCATCTCTCTCCTCTAAAACCATGGAGAAGTAAGCTCAGCCTCACCGACATGGCTCTTGGCTCTCCAACCATTAAAAAGCAGATTAGAATCCTGGTCGGATCATCTCACCATCAAGTGTCCTTGGTCAATACCCCTAATGACATACACTATATTGCCAAAAGTATTCGCTCACCTGCCTTGACTCACATATGATTTACATGACATCCCATTCCTAATCCATAGGTTTCAATATGACGTCAGTCCACCCTTTGCAGCTGTAACAGCTTCAACTTTTCTGGGAAGGCTGTCCACAAGGTTTAGGAGTGTGTTTATGGGAATTTTTGACCATTCTTCCAGAAGCGCATTTGTGAGGTCACACACTGATGTTGGACGAGAAGGCCTGGCTCTCAATCTCTGCTCTAATTCATCCCAAAGGTGTTATATCGGGTTGAGGTCAGGACTCTGTGCAGGGCAGTCAAGTTCATCCACACCAGACTCTGTCATCCATGTCTTTATGGACCTTGCTTTGTGCACTGGTGCACAGTCATTTTGGAAGAGGAAAGGGCCAGCTCCAAACTATTCCCACAAAGTTGGGAGCATGGAATTGTCCAAAATGTCTTGGTATGCTGAAGCATTCAGAGTTCCTTTCACTGGAACTAAGGGGCCAAGCCCAGCTCCTGAAAACAACTCCACACCATAGTTCCCCCTCGACCAAACTTTACACTTGGCACAATGCAGTCAGACAAGTACCGTTCTCCTGGCAACCGCCAAACCCAGACTCATCCATCAAACTGCCAGATGGAGAAGCACGATTCGTCACTCCAGAAAACGTGTCTCCATTGCTTTAGAGTCCAGTGGCAGCGTACTTTACACCACTGCATCCGACGCTTTGCATTGCACTTGGTGATGTATGGCTTGGATGCAGCTGCTCGGCCATGGAAACCCATTCCATGAAGCTCTCTGCACACTGTTCTTGAGCTAATCTGAAGGCCACATGAAGTTTGGAGGTCTGCAGCGATTGACTCTGCAGAAAGTTTGGGACCTCTTTGCACTATGTTCCTCAGCATCCGCTGACCCCGCTCTGTCAGTTTATGGCCTACCACTGAGTTGCTGTCGTTCCCAAACACTTCCACGTTCTTATAATACAGCTGACAGTTGACTGTGGAATATTTAGGAGCGAGGAAATTTCACGACTGGATTTGTTGCACAGGGGGCATCCTATCACAGGTCCATGCTGGAATTCACTGAGCTACTGAGAGCGACCCATTCTTTCACAAATGTTTGTAAAACCAGTCTGCAAGCCTAGGTGCTTGATTTTATATACCTGTGGCCATGGAAGTGATTGGAACACCCGATCCTGATTATTTGGTTGGGTGAGCGAATACGTTTGGCAATATAGTGTATACTGTATGTGACTACCTCACTCCATATACAGTATATCCCTTAAAGATTGTAAGATCCATCAGGAACTGGGTCCCCCAAGTTATATGTGTAATACGTATCCGTACCGGCTAGTTGTAGTAGAGGTAACATCACTGCTCTATAACCATTGAGAGAGACCGAATTTCAAATCCCGGCCAGAGCACCTCTCCAGTAAGTGTCCTTGGGCAAGACACCTAATGGTACATACTTGCCTACCACACAATATCGGCTGTGGAGTCCAGTGGTAACATGTCTACCCTTTGACCATGGAGAAACAAATCAAAATCCTGTTCAGCACATCCCTCCAATACAACTGTGGAGAACCAAGTCTTGACTTTACGAGAAGCAGGTTCATCCTAACTACCAGATCACTGATCTACAATCATGGAAAGCCGACTCCATCCCACTCAGAAGATGCCACCAGCGAGTGTGCCTGAGCACTTAATGATATGGATACGCCAACCTCACAAAATACTAGTACATCTCATAGATTGTAAGTTCCCTTGGGAACAGAGTTCACCTGAATCAGGCCATATCATCCATGTGTGGTATTCTAATGTATCAACTCCTTGTACACTGATCTTGTAAAGCCCTGCAGAATTTGTGGCTCTATATAAATAAAGGATAATAATAATAATGATAAAAAAATAATCCTTGTTAAGCCATTTCAGATGTACTAATGTAGAGCTTCCTGTCTTCCACTATTCTTCTGTAAACCCCTCTTCCCTGTAGGAGGTAGGATACAGAAAATAAAACAAAAAAAATGCTCCCTAGAGAGTCATAATTAGAATGTCTAGATTTTATTTTCTCGGATTACTCCTTTTTTTTTTTTAATCTTTGACCCAAATGCAGCGAAGCCTCAGCTGTCTTTTAGTTCCATATTTCCACAACCAAAAAAAAGTCTTTAAGAAGCCATATTGATCAGAGAATCACAGAAGTAGGCTCAAACCTTAATCCACAAATTAGAATACAAAGCCGAAAAAGATGTAGCTTGCCTCACGGCCACAAAAACAAAGCACCTTGACCTAGATTTATCAAAATGTGAACTGTAAAATTCTTTGGAGCAGAAAATTATAGGCCTTCTAAAGAGATCCGTAATTCATTGAACATCAGACTTTTGTTCTTTTTTTATGCATTTACCAGGAAGCTATAACGCAGGAGAGAAATAAAAGACAGCGAATACTTGTGCTATTGCTTTCAAAGCTTTTGTTTTCCAGAGTCTTTCACTGGAGTGGAAATTTATAATAGATGCTTAGCCATTTGTCACAGAACATTCCTATAGCTCCTAATACGTCCTAATGCGTAGCCACAAAACTAACCTACAGAATAAAAAATACTACAAATATAATACATATTTTATGGTGCAGCAATATAGTAAAATGTTTGTATTTGTCTATATATACTTAAATAAGCTGTACTGTATGATAAAAATAAAACTTAACATAGTAAGACGGACCCAATATATTTAGTTTTTTAAAAGATTTTATTGAGGAAGACTAAGGGCCCTTTTACATTCTTAACGCTAGCTTTATTGCTCAGCTATGTGAGTGTTAACTCTAGATTAAGTGACTGTAACGCATGCTCCCATATTACATGACGAACGCTAACGGGTTAAAAAATCCATTAGAGCATCAGTGGTTTCCACGAGCTTACTGTACTTTGCGCTCCCTATACTTAACATAGGGAGCTCAATCTATAATTACTGTTAATATAAGTAAGTTATTACTAAGTCCTAATGATAATTACTGCACTACTGTGGTAACTAAAAAGTTAAACACAGCTAGGAAGCTGGTGCTAACTGATTACTGCTTCTCAATGCTTTTTATTCTGGAAAAATAGGTGGGGGTACTCTCACGCCCAGGGAAAAACTGATTACTATGACTGTTTTTCGTGTCCTAATAAATACTCCTTTATTAATCCTTTAAGGAAAGGAAAGAGGCAATTTTACAAGTTCTGAACACCTCTAAAAAGTAGAACTTCAGCTATCGCCTCTTCAACCATAATTTACCTCTTTTATATTAAGTGCACCAAGGCGCGTACATCACAATGCTGCCAAGATGCCCGCTTTTATTAATACTTTGTGGCGTGCAGGCAGCAGATAATGTGGCGAGTCTAAGAGCGATACCAGCCTTTTGGATGCAGGGCAAGGGGGCAATGCTGGACTGCAACATGGACACAGGCGCAGAATTTTACGCACAGCAGCCTGTTTAAAGACAAAATACATTCATTTACACACACAGCCATACGTTCACATACATAACCATATATCCCCTACACCCCTGGGGTATGTAGCAATAAAACTCAAAGTAATGTGCAGTGTGTATGAGCTTATCATAGAGCTCCACAGCTTTTTTGACACCCTCGGCCAATCCCATTCTTCATTACACCTCCCATGGCCCCCTCCCTTCTTTTTACGCAGGTCCTTTGTTTTTACGCAGGTTCCCCTTTTTTGTTTCTAGGCAGGGCACATTTTTAGTTTCTAAGCAGGTCCCCTTTTTTGTTTCTAGACAGGTCCATTTTTTTTTAAAACCAGGCAGGTCCTGTTTTTTAAAAACCAGCAGGACCCCGTTTTTTTTTAAAAACAGGCAGGTCCCCATTTTTTTTTTTAAAACTAGGCAGGTCCAGTCCCAGCTCCCCACCCCCCCATCACTACTCACCAGATCTGGCCTGAGCTGCTCCTCCACGCTGGCTCTGTTCTCCTCCTTTGCACTGGTGCCTCCTCTTCTCGCGTGTGTGATGTCACGTTGGACCAGCTGACACCCCCAAAAAATCAGATACTCACCTTTCATCCCACAAATCACTCCGTGGCTGTGCACGATCTCGCGAAAGCGCACAGGAACATCCCTCCATGACGTCCTATGGACTCCAGGAGGTGATACTCGTGGCAGCACTTTATTGCTGCTGCTAGTATCCAGGAGGGTAGTGCTGCATTACGGGTAAGGCTGCTGAATCAACGTGTGCCCTGTAACATGTGCTAAAATGGGGAACATTACAGTCACAGGTTTTTCCCGTTAGCGCACCCGTTTTAGCAAAGGGCAAGGAATAATGCCCTAAAGGTGATACACTAACACGTCAGTTCAAGGAAAATACGTGCTTCCGAAAACTTGCAGGTCATGCTTTTTGCGAGACCAAGTAAAGCCGCTAAATTTTAATCCCACTCATTGGAGTTGCAAGAACTTGTCCGTTATAAAATAAGAGCAGGCAGATCTGGACTTTGCAAGCTAGATGACAAGGTATATAGCAGGACAACGATTCCATAGCTTTTCTTGCTGATCATAGTATAAACCACTAAGGACCCCCATTTTTAATGTCTTTTACAATTCTCTCTTTACCATTTGTCTTTAACCCCATCACTATCAAGCGGTTTTCTATAAAATGGCTCGCAGGACCCAGTGTTTTTATTGAAAACCACTTATAATTACCTACACAGAAAACATGCACTCTAGAATCTCTAAAGTGCATTTTACTGTCAGTAAGCCCTATTTGCATGCAGGTGTCTCCCTCTACTGGCCAAATATCACTCCTGCAGGTGCTATTCAGCTGGGACTCCGTATTTATCCTGAAGGAGAATCAGGAAGTCTCATCTGTTGTATTTGAACTTTAGCAGCATATTCTGGAGTCTATTTGTATATGAATTTAGTTGACAAGAAACAAAATTTGTCTGTATTGGTTCAAAATAAGACAAGATTGGTTTATCTCAAACTCAGGCACCTGCAGGTGCTTCTGAGGATTGAGTTAACTCAATCATGACAGTGAAGGGGTTAAACATTGTATTGGCAACACATAAACAAAACTCACAATTAATATTTAATTTATAGATACTTTTTTAATGCTGCATTGTGGAATACATTTTTTTAACAAAATTTACAAAAATAAACTTAAAATATATTAAAGAACAGAAACAAGTACTAACTAATCTGTTGCATCACAATTAGCTGAAAGGTTTCATGTAGTGAAATGTCAAATTGAACAAAAGCAATTAAATGTTACGGAATTGATCCAAAAAAAATTGGTTAAATTTGAAATCATTTTCCTAACTGAAAAAAAACCACACTCTTTGTGCAATACTAGCATTAAATGTATCACAAACATAATCAGTAACTGCAACCTTAACCCTAGAAGTAACCCTAGCCCTAACCTTAATCCACATGGTAACCCTAACTAGAAACAAATGCCACTGTCTCATCTCTCTCCCGGCACCCCACAGAGAGAGAAAACAAGCTGCATATAGGAGCCCCAAACCTCTCTGTAACAAAAAGTTCAAACACATTACTATTACATTCCAGCAGCCAGGGAGAGCTCTGAGGTCACTGATGTACAAGGATAAGATCCAGGGGGTTATAATGAGTGAAAATCGTGGTACAGTACAGATACAAGGTGTTACTGTAATTTCCATAATGTTACGTCTGCTCTGTTTTTAGCCATGCCCCTGGTGGCGAGAGGCTTTCATGTCAAATTTTCCCTTTCTGTAGTTGGCTAAGCTGCTCCAGGGTTCTGCTGTGCTGATCTGGTCTGGAGTCACATGGTCGAATCACACAGACCTGCTCCCTATATAACTGACAGCAGCACAGGGGTTCAGTGACCTGATATGAGTTCTCATGGTGGCTTTTGTCCTGTGTGTTCTTGTCCTGGTCCCTGATTCCTGGTTCCTGTTTCCCGCGTTGCTGCTTTGTATTCATGTATAGTTTATCTGGTTATGACCTCGGCTTGTTTTCCTGACTATCCATTTCTGCCTGCTCCTTGTATATTGTATTTTGATCTGTTGCCAACCTCTGCCTGGCTAACGATTCTCTGTCTCTATATCCTTGGATCTAGTCCTGACTTTTCTTATATGTTTCATGTTATATGTTTTTGGTTTGTTTTAGTCAGTATTGATTAGAGGCCATCAGAAGGACCTCTCCAGTTTAGGATTCCTGTTCTGGCTTGCCCTCCTCCTCTGGCTCTGTCATCCTTTCTGAGGCTTCCATAGATAGAAAGACCATTAAAGGATCTTTTCCCCAGTGATAGGGATCCCTTTAGTTTTCTTCTTTGCCCTCCTGTCCCTTTTGTTTCAGTCTGGTTCATTTCTTGCCCCAGAATATGTATTATTTATCTGTCTTGTATTAAACCCAGCAGCTAACCTGCCTCAAGGGCTAAACTTTTCCTTGTTTCAAGTTTTTATGATGGCCCAAGTTGGCGGCCACCTGACACATATATACAGGCAACATGCCACAGACAGATAATATTTTTTTTATCGTGCTGGTATTTTCTGGAAGCCGCATTGCTAATAATCTCATTGTGGTAACGAGAAATCCCTATGAACAGGAGATCTCACAATTTTTATCATTTATCTTTATGACAGATACAGTATTTGACACAAAGGCTATTTCTACCTGCATGCTGATAATGCAGACCCCATGTGACATTGTTTATGCTAGGAGACACCAACTTGAGTTCAGAATCTTTCATTCCAACAATATTTCTGTAATGGATAAACAAATACATGAGAAATAAAAAATGACCAAATTTACATTATTTATATTTTTTAACTATGTCAAAACAATGATCTCTGTGCAAAGTTTCTATTTCACCCTATACAGTTGTGTTCAAAATTATTCAACCCCCAATGCTGTAAAGGGTTTTAGGGAATTTAGTGTACATTTGTAATTGTATTCAGAATGAAATCCTACAAGGACTTTTTAAAGATCCTCTGCGGAGCTTCAGTTGGCGGACAGATGGTCTTACGTTTTCCTGCAAAATGTCTTGATAAACTCTGGAATTCATTTTTCCATCAATGACAACAATCCGTCCACGCCCTGAGGCAGCAAAGCAGCCCCAAACCAATGATGCTCCCTCCGCCATGTTTTACAGTGGGGATGAGGTTTTGATGTTGGTGTGCTGTGCCTTTTTTTCTCCACACATAGTGTTGTGTGTTTTTTCCAAACAGCTCAATTTTGATTTCATCTGTCCACAGAATATTTTGCCAGTAGTGCTGCGGAACATCCAGGTGCTCCTTTGCAAACTTCAAACGTGCTGCAATATTCTTTTTGGACAGCAATGGCTTCCTCCGTGGTGTCCTCCCATGTACTCCATTCTTGTGTAATGTTTTCCTTATTGTAGATGTGTCAACAAAAATGTTAGCATGTGCCAGAGATTTCTGTAAGTCTTTACCTGACACTCTAGGGTTCTTCTTTACCTCATTTAGCATTCCTCGCTGTGCTCTTGCAGTCATCTTTACAGGACGACCACGCCTAGGGAGAGTAGCAACAGTGCTGAACTTTCTCCATTTGTAGACAGTCTGTCTTACCGTGGACACATGAACATCAAGGCTTTTGGAGATACTTTTGTAACCCTTTCCAGCTTCATGCAAGTCAACAATTCTTGATCGTAGGTCTGTAGGGAGAGGTATTAGCAGTAGGAAAAGGGAAGTGCTCATGCCACTGTACAGAGCACTGGTGAGACCTCACTTGGAGTACTGTGTGCAGTACTGGAGACCGTATCTCCAGAAGGATATAGACATCTTAGAGAGAGTTCAGAGAAGGGCTACTAAAATGGTGTACGACTTGAAGGAGAAAAGTTACCAGGAAAGGCTTAATGATCTTAACATGTACAGCTTGGAAAAAAGACGAGACAGAGGAGATATGATAAAAACATTTAAATACGTAAAGGGAATCCACAAGGTAGAGGAAGGGAGTATATTTAAAATGAAACAAAGTAGCAAAACAAGAGGACATAGTCTTAGATTAGAGGGGCAAAGGTTTAAAAGTAACATCAGAAAGCATTATTTTACTGAGAGGGTGGTGGATACATGGAACAGTCTTCCAGTTGAAGTGGTAGAGGCCAAAACAGTAATTGAATTTAAGCAGGCATGGGATAGGCATAAGGCTATCCTAAACAAAAGATAAATCCAGGTTAAGTATCCATGTAATTGGGCAGACTAGATGGGCCGAAAGGTTCTTATCTGCCGACATTTTTCTATGTTTCTATGTTTCTGAGAGCTCTTTTCTGCGAGGCATGGTTCACATCAGGCAGTGCTTCTTGAAACCAGTAAACCCAAAACTGGTGTGTGTTTTTAAAGGGCATTACAGCTTTCAGCAACACATCCAATAATATCACACTGATTGAACTCAAGGTTGGCTCAATCCTGGCTCCAATTAGCTCTTGGAGAAGTCATTAGGCTAGGGGTTCACATACTTTTTCCACACTGCACTGTGAATGTTTACATGTTATGTTCAATAAACACATGAAAACATATAATGTTTGTGTTTTTATTATTTTAAGCAGACTGTGTTTTTCAAATTGTTGTGACTTAGATGAAGATCAGAGCACATTTTATGACCAATTCATGCAAAACTCCACGTAATCCCAAAGGGTTAACATACTTTTTCTTGCCACTGTACTTATTGATCAAAAGCACCTCCAGCTGCTCCTAGATTGAGTATGCCCGATTTGGTCTGATCCTGGAGCAATGCAACGGTATTTTGCTCTGGGCTTCAGAATGTGTCTCTGGAATGTAAACACATCGGACAGGACAGCCATTGTGCTGAAATTATTTGAAAAGCTTTGAGATTCGTTTTTCTTCCAATGATATACGGAGCTCAAGCTATAATGTGTATGTAGTAGCACTTTTTTGGCCAGTAGATGGAGCCCTCTGCATGTCCAATAGGGCTTGGCTACCATGAACATATACAGAGGGACATCTCTGTATTTATTTATTGTGAAGGTAATGGAAAGTGATTTGCCATAAAATAAACCACTGTATCCTGCCAGTGGTTTTATGGAAAATCACTTGATATTGAAGAGGATAACATAAAGCACTTGATTTATTTTAACTACATGGGAAGTGAGCATTTTTGCTAAAAACAAACCAAAAATTCAGACGATTACGTACAGTATTTAGATGCTACAGTCATATCCCATATCAGTATCAAATAGTTCTAATTTAGTAGGAACAGTTACAGTTACAAGTTTTTATACAGCACTAACGAGTTATGTAGCGCTGTACAATGGGTAAAACAGAATAACACTATAGATACAAGTTAAAGACACAGAACAATAGGAGAGAGAGGGGACTCTGCTTGAGATCTTACAATGTAAGAGGAGATGGGTGACACACTAAATGAGGGTAAATAGAAAATATGAAGTAGTGAGACGCATGTGGGCTGAGTGGAAAGATGGTGTAAGTAAGGAATAGTGGTGGATCATAGATTGATCCAACAGGCCTCTTTATCCCCTTCACTACCAATATCGAGATATCTCGGGCTTCAAAGGCACTATCTGGTGCCCCGATATCGAGATATCTCGATATGCTAATCTGCAGTCCAAAAGAAAATGAAATTTGTTTCTGCAAACAGATTATTTTTTTTTCCTTTTGGGCTGGGGAAGGTGCCCCCAAAGTTTTAGCCCTCTGGGCATAATGCTCAAAGAGCTAAAACTGTAAAATCAGCTGCTCAAAGCTCTGAAATATTGAGCTTTCAGCAGCTGATGCAGGTAGAAATAGAAGAAAATAGACCAGCCACTAAAACCTCTAACTCAAGCAAAAAAAAGGTTATTTACAGTAAAACACTCAATAGGTCTAAAAACTCAAATATGTCTTATTTTATAATTAATTAAAAATAATTTTACAAAAAACACTGGTATCTGACCATAGTTTTTTGGAAAATCACTTGGTAGTGGAAGGGATAAAGTAATGTGTTTTTAGAGACTTGTTGAAGGACTGGAGAGACGAGGAGAGTCTAATGGTGCGGGGAGGGCGTTCCATAGAAAGGGGCAGCTCTGGAAAAGTCCTGTAGGCGGGAGTTGAGGGTGCAGGTATGAGGAGACGATAACATCAGATCATTGGCCGAGCGAAGTGGTCCAGACGGGGACAACCCAATGGGACAAAAAATAATATACTGCATATGTATATGCTATTGTTTACTATGTTGTACATTTTGTTAGATAGTATTCCTATGAAAATAACATGTCCATTTGTTATTTCGGTCTGGTTATTCTTTTTATTACCTTTCTTCGTAGCACTTTTCCCCTTCATATAACATGATAGGATTAATGAGTAAGAAGCACCAATGTATAATGTGTTTTGTTAATAATTAAGTGGACCAACTACGAAATATTGAACCGATGAGGATGAATGAGCCGGTAATGATTTCTATAATCTACTCTAATGTAAGTGCATTAGCCGTGAAAAAAAACAAATCCAAAAACGTAAAAAGCAATTGATTATCAGAGGTGTAGCTGGAAAGAGGAGTGCGTTGATTCTAAAATGAAGGAGAATTCTAAAATGAAGGAGAATTATACTTTAGACTATTACGTCGAACATCTGACACACTTTTCTATCTCAATTTTTCAACTTATGTTATTTTAAAATTGGCTGTCAGTTCTTTTGAATTCAATAAAACTTTAATATTAAATGAGCAAACCTCAGGCCATGAATACAGAGTTTTAAAAGGAATCTTAATCCCGTCACTACCAAGCGATATTTGATGAAACATTTTTTTATCATAACATTTATTTGAAACACATGATGCGAAAGTAACAATTAAATACGGGGTAGAATAGAAATTTTGCAAAGAAATTGTTGCTCTGAGATAGCTAAAAAATTTAAATAATGTAAATTCGATCATATTCAATTTTCACGGTGACTTGACATTTATATTGCAGTTTTCGTATAGTTAGCAGCCAAAAATACATTAACCCTTTCACTACCAAATGATTTTAGTTGAAAAATATTTTATCATAACATTTATTTGAAACACGGGATGCAAAGTTATCAATTATATACAGTTGTGTTCAAAATTATTCAACCCCCACTGAAATTGAGTGTTTAGGCCAGTTTG
This sequence comes from Leptobrachium leishanense, assembly GCA_009667805.1. NCBI lineage: Eukaryota > Metazoa > Chordata > Amphibia > Anura > Megophryidae > Leptobrachium > Leptobrachium leishanense. The sequence continues at coordinate 10,219,167 of CM019063.1, read as the reverse complement.
ACATTGATTTTGATCATTCAGTCATCTTGCTTACAATTAAATCAAAGAGGCACGTGTAGGTCAGACAAATATAACATAACATTTATAATGAAATAACCACAAATGTCTTTTCTGTGCTCACATCATTATCAGTTTTATTCATCCCCCAAGTGACATTCAATCTTAGTACTTAGTACAACATCCTTTTACAGTTATAACAGCTTTTAAACGTGAAGCATAGCTTGACACAAGTGTCTTGCAGCGATCTACGGGTATCTTCGCCCATTCGTCATGGGCAAAAGCCTCCAGTTCAGTCACATTCTTAGGCTTGCGCACTGCAACTGCTTTCTGTAAGTCCCACCAGAGGTTCTCAATCGGATTTAAGTCAGGTGACTGCGATGGCCACTCCAAAATGTTCCAGCCTTTAAACTGCAACCATGCTCTAGTGGACTTGGAGGTATGCTTGGGATCATTGTCCTGTTGAAAGGTCCAACGTCTCCCAAGCCTCAGGTTTGTGACGGACTGCATCACATTGTCATCCAATATGTCCTGGTACTGAAGAGAATTCATGGTACCTTGCACACGCTGAAGCTTCCCTGTACCTGCAGAAGCAAAACAGCCCCAAAGCATGATTAACCCCCGCCATCCTTCACAGTAGGCAAGGTGTTCTTTTCTTCATAGGCCTTGTTCTTCCTCCTCCAAACATAGCGTTGATCCATGGGCCCAAACAGTTCTAATTTTGTTTCATCAGTCCACAGAACACTATCCCAAAACTTCTGTGGTTTGTCCACATGACTTTTGGCATACTGCAGTCGACTCTTCTTATTCTTTGGAGACAGCAAGGGGGTGCGCCTGGGAGTTCTGGCATGGAGGCCTTCATTACGCAGTGTGCGCCGTATTGTCTGAGCTGAAACTTCAGTACCCACATCTGACAAATCTTTTCTCAGTTCCTCAGCAGTCACACGGGGACTTTTCTCCACTCTATGCTTCAGGTAGCGCACAGCAGTCAAAGTCAGCATCTTCTTTCTGCCACCACCAGGTAGCGTTTCAACAGTGCCCTTTGCCTTGAATTTGCGAATGATGCTTCCTATGGTCTCTCTTGGTATGTTTAACATCTTTGCAATCTTCTTATAGCCATTGCCCTTCCTGTGAAGAGTAATCACCTCTTCTCTTGTCTTCCTGGACCATTCTCTTGACTTCACCATGTTTGTAACCACACCAGTAAATGTCTAGAAGGAGCTGAGTATCACAGTCATTTTAAAGCTGCCTAATTGGTGCTTATTATGCTTTATTGCTGCTCCGTGACATCCACAGGTGTTTTCAATACCTGATTGAAAACACTTGAATGAACCTCTGTTCTTCAGAGTGGTAGTCTTTAAGGGGTTGAATAATTGTGTCAATGAAGAATTCACAAAAGAAACATTTACTACTGTATTACAAAACCAATTGATGTCATTTTAGTTGCATATGGTGCAACAGGACAATGACCCAAAGCATACAAGTAATTCAACAAAAGAATGGCTTCAACAAAACAAAATACGCCTTCTGGAGTGGCCCAGTCAGAGTCCTGACCTCAACCTGATTGAAATGCTGTGGCATGACCTTAAGAGAGCGATTCACACCAGACATCCCAAGTATATTGCTACACTGAAACAGTTTTGTGAAGAGGAGTGGTCCAAAATTACTTCAGATCATTGTGCAGGTCTGATCTGCAACTACAGGAAAAGTTTGGTTGAGGTTATTGCTGCCAAAGGAGGGTCAACCAGTTATTAAGTCCAAAGGTTCACATTCTTTTTCCACCCTGCACTGGGAATGTTTACATGTTCTGTTCAATAAAAACATGAAAACAATAATGTTTGTGTTGTATTATTTTAAGCAGACTGTGTTTTTCAAATTGTTGTGACTTAGATGAAGATCAGAGCACATTTTATGACCAATTCATGCAAAACTCCACGTAATCCCAAAGGGTTCACATACTTTTTCTTGCCACTGTATACTCAATAATGGTAGCAATGGGGTTTATTTTTTTTTAAAAAAACATTTACCAAAATAAAACTTATGATTATATGTTAGATTTCAGTAGAAGCCAGTGAGGAACTAACAATTCTGACTTGCTTGCTATAAAAAAACAATACTTACTGGTCCTTGGTCAGGAAAGCATGGCTGGTTCTTTCCCACCAAGTGGCCTGGACCATGGCTTTCCTTGCTTTCCTCCTACCTCTACTTCCACCCTTCTAAGGGCCAAATTACAATCTTCGCGCAAACATTTGCGCTGGCGTAAAAAAACATTAACGCGAGGGGTAAAACCCTTTGCGCTCAACGTTGTATTACATTGTCAGTGCAACAAACGCACATAATCGTCTACCGCAGGTGAACCTGCGCGAACCCTGCGCGAGCGTACTTTACTGCGCGCGTCCTATACTTAACATTGTGAGCGGAAACGCGAATATGCGCTGGTATGCGGATGGTATTACAATCTATGCACAGTTTGTAACGCATAGCGTTTGCACGCATAATTTTGGCAACTCCTATCAACCTGGCCAAAACCAAATACACGAGCCCAAAAAAACAAAAACCCAGTAAAGTATAGTTACACATTCTACACATACCAAACAAATAAAATGGAGAAGTTGTGTGTGCATTTATTATTGCTGCAGCATATATACTCAGAATGACTTTGACAGGCGCAAAAACTTAACGTGAGAAAATTCTTAATTCTGATTGGCTGAATCGTGTGAAAAAAACAGTCCGCACACTGATTTCTGCGCACGACGTTACTGCGCGAGCATTTGTGCGCGTCCATTTAACGCACGTTATTGCTCGACGGATGAAAAAATGTGCGAGGATTGTAATTCCAGCGGTGATTTACACGCTTTAACATTTAACGCTTGGCCTACAAATTCACGCGTTGCGCGTGCGTTTTTGTGTGAAGAGTGTAATAGGGCCCTAACTCTTTTTTTCCCTCCCTACCCCTCTTACCTCCATTGGATGTGCTATAAATGCCTTGTTTCTGTGCTTTTTCTCTACCTCTATCCTCCATGGATGGTACCCGGATTTATATTCATCATCCAGTCTTGCTGAGTCTTCTGCTGTATGTCCTGTGCTGCCAGCCCACGTACAGTATCTATAATTTTGTCAGTACAATATTATCATCCCACTCTTCCAGTACCAATTGATTATTTCTAAAATACTGCAAAATCTGCAAAGGAAAAACTTTTTTTTTTTAATTATTTTTTTTTAATTGCATCTCTCAAACGGTGGTGGCAACTGACTTTGCAACTGCAAATCATTTAACTCCATAAAGTAACAATCAAAAGCACAACAACATTTAAAGCTTTCTTCACCTCTGTTTGCAAAGATTAGGGCATGATCCCCTGCCTTCTCTTACTGCAACTGGAAACACATTGGGAACAAATACTTCTCCAGTGTCTGTTTCCTATAAAGTGTACATGTGATGTCATGTTGGTCTTGTGTGACTCTGCATGGAGTCCGTGGAAATCAAAATGGAAATATCAGGGGTGGAGTGTGTCTTCACTGCCAGTATAATTCCATGAGTAAGAGAAATTGCGACAGGAAACACTCATCTGGTGTAAAGGAGCCACATAATACAATTAAGTCGTCTACTGATGACCGGTTCGGACGCAGGGAGACAAAAAATACTCAAAAAATACACAAACACATAACTGTGGAATAATATATATATTTATTATATATAGGCCACAGCTAAAACTCCACACAATAACCCACCACCATGACATAACCATTCCCATAACAAAATTAAAACAATAACCCAGTGCTGAAAGAGGACTCCCCACAACCACCACACGCCTCCAAACCAACCAACCACCAAAAAACTTCCCAACTCCCAACCATCTGACCAAAGTTATCCTAACTAAAAAGGAACCCCTAGCCAGCACTGCCTACAAGCCCCCGCCGTGACAAAGGAGCCCAACAAAAATACTATACTAACGAAAAAACCAACCCAACCTGGAATTAAATAAAACAGGGTGGGAGGGTGGGGATTTTAACCGCTCTACCTCAGGAGAAAAAGGTGCGCAGAGCCTCTCCACACGCGCCTTAAGTACCCTCCTGGCAACTCCTCCCACACCGCTCCCGCTCAATCTCCTCACGCGCTGCAAAACCTTCCAGAAAAATCCTCCCTGCATCCTGACATCAGAGGCAAATTAAGGGCCCTACGCCTTAGGTGCTTCAGGCCTTATTTCTAAGGCTCAATTTAAATATTTTATCATAATAACAATGGATGAAATGGAAAATAGCCCATAATTTGTTTTTTTCTGGGGGGTTTTTTCGTCTGTTATTTTGACTAAGAATCTTTTTAATTTACGTCTTATAAACATATATTTTCCTCGCCACCCATGTCTCCATATGGATATATCCACCACTTTATCACTATAATGATCTATGTATTTCTAATTCTAAAGAAAAGGTACAGATTAAACATATCAACTATACTTTCTAACACTATAGGGGTTATACAGAGAGCTCTGAAATTTTGGTGCTCTCGTTCAGTGCACTTTGGCATTCAATTTGCCATCCCTGCGGTGAATTCAGCATTCACCGCAGGGTCCCTGAAGCTCCCCAAAGGGATCCGACGAACGGAGTTGAATGCATCCGCCGAATGCATCGCAAACCACCAACCGCAACCGAAGACCTGCCCAACAGACCGCCTATTGCAGCCGCAAACCACCGAACACGGTCGACGATCCGCCGAACGCCGCCAAAAAAAAGTCGATCAGCTGCCAAACGGGGTAATTTTTTTTTATTAATTAAGGGCATATAAAACAAAAAAAATGCATGAAAAAAATAAATAACGTCCTATGAATAACAATAAAAAGGTCTGTTACAGAATTTTTAAAGAAACACCATTAAAAAAATCTGAGTTAAAAATTTCGACTAACAAATCCTGAAAAATGCCTTAAAAATAAATAAATAAATAGGCTTTTTTTCTGCAAATGAAAATAATAAATGGTTGATTAAAAAATAATATAAATGGTAATTTTTTTTCCCATTGATACCTAGGGGATTCGCCTGTTTAAACTTGTTAAACAGAAACACCGAAAATCAGGGCATTTCCCTGACAGTGTGACGTTCTCTGAATAGATTAACCATTACTTCTCTATAAGGAATTTCACTGCCGTCAAAGGTCATCGAATTGCACCATATTTTGCTGGCAATTTGCAAATATTTGGCAAATTGCTGTCTTTCTGAGTAGCTGAATTGCCACGCAATTGCACCGTACTGTGACATTTGCCATTCGGTGCAATTCAGTGGCAAATGTGGCACTCTTTGAATAACCCCTTATAAACTTCTCATACTATTTTACTATTATGCTGTTTCTTTAAAGAGATTTGACATGAAAGGTGTTTTATTTCTATGAGTTACACCCAAAGCAATCAGTAATATCATAGCAAAAAAATCTAATCTGAATTAAAACAAATTCCACTTGACCTGCATTGATCTGGATTTTTATTGTACAATAAACTTGACTGAAGGCATGAAAATGTGAGCGCTAAACTACAGAGACCGTTTAAATTAGCAGTCAGTGAGCGAAGTTATTAATTAGGATTCTAGGACTCTTTTTGTTCCCATTTGTTATTATACCTGATAAAATGCAAGAATTACTGGAGCCCGTTTTAGTGTTCGTCGTGTTATTTCAGCGTTTGGTAAAAGTAGGTCGCATTGTACAAAATATTAACAAAAACAAGCCCATTCTAGTACTGTATATAAAAATGCTGTGATTGTCTGAAAAAGTGTGATATTTAATTAGCTCAAAAATCTATTGTGAGTGAAAAATAATAGATCAAAACGGGTTTAGGCTATAAATTTCATAAATATACAAAGATAATTTCTGTTAAAGAAAAGAATATTGTCAGTCACTAAATTGGTCACCGATGAAGTTAACATGCTCTGTGTGCTGATACCATTCTCTCTCAGAACACTTGCAGCAGCAAGTGTTCTGGCAGATGGCAGCTGATGCATTGGTTCTGCAGGTGCTGCATCAATTCATTGTTCTGTGCAGATGTTGCAGAATTTGCGCGCAAATGTATGCAAGTTCAGAGCATTACACAATTTGTGTTTCATATGTTATACAATTTGCGTAGCTGATTGTGTTTAGCATCACTCCCAAAATTGACTTAACTTGTGTTTGCATTATAACACATTCAAAAGCAATCACTAGCATATCAAACCCCCTTTTGCAAGCAAGATTAGCGTGTCCCCTGTGGCGAAACAAAATCCACTGTCTTATCGCTCTCCTTTTCACCCTATCTTACTGCAAACAATTTATAAGGAGCAGCTCTCAAACTCATTGTATCAAAAAGTTTAAAAAACTTTGTTGCTGCATTTCAACAACCAAGGAGAGGGCAAAATACAGGAAAGGCTCTGGGGTCACTGCTAAGATTCAGGGGGTTATAATGACCGAAAATCCCTTTACAGTGCAGATATACGGTGTTACTGTAAATTCCATACTCAGGCATTATGCCACAAACAGATATTATTTTTATAAACCAAAGGAATATTTGGAAGCTGCATTGCTAATAATCTCATTTTGATCACTACAAATCCCCTTAAGCAGGAGATCTCACCTTTTTTATTATTTGTTTGCATCACATTTCCTGGATCAAAGGCCATTTCTGCCTGTATGCTGATAATTCAGACCCCGTGTGGACATTGTGCCAGATAAGGGACGCCATCTAGGGTTTGCAACCTTTCATCCCAGTAATATTTCTGTAAAGGATAATCAATACATGAAAAATTTAAAATGAGTAAATGTAATGTACATTATTTAAATTTCTTAACTATCTCAGAATAATAATTTCTTAGCAAAATTTCTAATTTACCCTATATTTAATTTTTTTTAACTTCACATCCAACACTACCAATAAATGTGATAAAATATTCTGCAAAAAATACTTGGCAGTGAAGGGGTTAAAACTTTAATAAAAATATTTCTTAGCTCAACATGCTTTAGATATGGGTCATTCCTGAGAAGTAGACATGTGCGGTACGTTTCGTCCGTATTCATCCGAAAATCCACCATTTTTCGCTTTCGGAAGCATTTCCGAAACCGATAATCAGCTGTCCGAAAATTGGAATCGATCCTAAAATCCAAATCACAGTAACAACGAAAAAGTAAATTGAACACAAACAGAAAAAGAAAAAAGAAACAATGCAATTCAAGACAAAGCAATGGGTTAATGAGCATTGGTCATCTCACAGGGCACAGCGCATGTCCCAAGCAATGGGTTAATGAGCATTGGTCATCTCACAGGGCACAGCGCATGTCCCAAGCAATGGGTTAATGGGCATTGGGCCATTACTTTTTGTCTTTAATCATTATAAAATTATATAAAATGGAAAATGAATCGATCCGAAAACGAAATACGGATCGTCCGAAATTAACGAATCGGTCCTAATGCCGGTAACGAATCGATCCATAATGAAAATTTTCGGTCCTGAAAAAATCCAAAACGAAACAAAACTTTTGTCCATGCACATGTCTACTGAGTAGGACTGCGCAGGGCCTTTTAATATTTATTTATAAGAATGAATTCTAATAGAAAATCTTTAACAGTTTGTAGTATATTTCCATAGCTTGTATTATTTAAAGCAGAATGTCACTTTATTAGAAACTGTAAGCCAAGGGTGTGAATTTGTGATCTTTTGATGCTGTTGCTCTGTCTAAATATAACTGGGAGAGTAACACAATGAGTGGGACTGAAATGCAATTGACACAGTGTAAAACTAAATAAATTAATTATATACCATTTAGTTTTGTTTCAAATCGTATCGTATTCGTAAGTACTTCCGAACTACGAATTATCAAATTTCGTTCCAAATTCAGAATTTTTCTGAAACAAATGCAAATCTTTACAATTCAATGTCTTTCAATACTTCTTCATTTATTGAAAGAGAGCTAGTAGTAGTTTATTGCTTCATTCCTCAGGGATTTCAAGTGTGCAACTGTAGTCTACATATATTGATGCCCCAGTACAATCTGCACCGTGTTTCCTTACATGAATAGCTTAGAGCATTATTATAGGGGTTATTCAATAAGAGCCGAACTTGCCACCGAACTGCACCGAAAGATGAATAGTTGGCGAATTGCCATCAAAATACAGTGCAGTTCGCCACAATTCACTGACTTTCGGTGGCAGTGAAATTCTCCCATAGAAAAGTAATGGTTAATCTATTCAGAGAACGCCGAACTGTACTGAAATGTTGGTGAATTGACCCCCTGCAGTTTAGGGGATAAAGGGTTCCCTGGTGAGAGAGCATTCGTTCTACTCTTCTACCTGGTGCAGACCATACTACTCGCTCACTAAGTGATGAGTTAGAGTGCTCTTCTGACCCCAGGTGCCCAACGGAAAATTTGTTGATATCTTGGTGGGTCAGTCTGAGGTGACTTAGACAAACTGTTCAGGGTTTGGCCACGGCTCCCTGGAGCCACTGGGCCCATGAACATATCATGGGCTGTCACCCCCGAAGACTGCCCTGGTCATGGTACTTCAATCAAGTAAAGGGCAGCTTTATATAGCTAGAAAATACTTACCACCAAACCGTCTTAATATCCCTACCTACATCTTATCCAAGACTATCATAAGTACATACCCATTGTTTTCCACCACATACAAAAATGTAGTAGCAAGCCTTTGGTATGTTGAGTCACGTATTTTCCAGGGTCTAAAAACCAGTACAGATACACAAGCAGGCAGATGAAGGTTAGTCAGAATTATCTATGCATTGGATGCTTTGCAGTGGAATACTTAAAAGCTTGATAATTGTTGTTGAGATATGCTTGTTGTGAGGCAGAAATCGATAAACACCACATGTTGGAACCATAAATCAATGGCTTTGAAAAGAAACTAGAAAGACAAAACGGGAGATGGAACTGAACGTTTATTAAATTGAATTCTGTGGATTTAAGTTTAAGACAGACCTTGTAATTACAAATGCCTAATTATTTTTGGTTCAGTTTTCTGTTTTTCATCTGCAAGCCCCATTGGTCGATTGGTAGAAGCTTCACTGTGGAAATATTGGTTTAGAAGTATGGACACTGTAAACAATTATGACTGCTTCAATTAAGAAAAAATCTTCTAAATGTGTTTGTGCAGCTCGTCTAGTTATTTCCGTTTGGGTGAGACAGAGGGGCACATAATGTAAATGCATTTTGCAACATGCAGAGTTTGACCAGTTATCAGATGGCCTGGTTTATGACATTCGGTCCATTGCACTGTGCAGATGTTGGTGCAAAGACAGCATTTACACTCACAAGCATTTTACACTGCCTAGCCCAAAAAAGGGACCATTTGGATGTAACAAAGCAAATAGGTAAGAGCCTTCTATTGGGTAATTATTGCAGGGACAGATATGTTTCAGCTGAAAAAGATGAGCTCAGCTGACTTCCTGAATATACTTCATGAGCTGACTCCCTGAATACACTGAGGTTTTACCATCAATGGGTTTTCTCTTCACTGATGGCACAGCGGGCATATTCCAAGATGACAATGCCAGGGTTCATCGGGCTCAAATTGTGCAAGAGTGGTTCAGGGAACATGAGACATCATTTTCACACATGGATTGGCCACCGCACAGTCCAGACCTTAAACCCATTGAGAATCTTTGTGATAATGTGCAGGAGAAGACTTTACACAGCGTCTGATTCTCCCATCATCAATACAACATCTTGGACAGAAATTAATGCAAAATTTGATGGGAATAATTGTTGTGACATAGCATAAGCTCATGGTGAATAAGTGCAGAATTCAAAGCAAAAACCATTCCAATGAAATATTAGAGCGTGTGACTTTTTTTGGCCAGGCAGTACATTTTCAGTGAGCTACTGAAAATGTGGCAGTTTTGATATTTTTTAATTTTTCCATCAATTTTAACCGTGCCCTCAAGATAAATATGTAATTTCAATTTATAAATATATAAAAATTATCTGGAACAATTTTTGTAATGCTACAGAATGTTATTAGACAGACACTTTGAACATATATATTTTTCCCAAGTCCACTTAACCCCTTCACTGCTGAGCCATTTCACGTTTTAAAAAGAAAACACATTTTTCTTTTTTTGTTATTATTTTTTTTCTTTACCTTAAACATGGTCATGTTTGGTATCATTGGAAAGGCCATGCTCTGACCCTGCTAGCTGAAAACAGTCGGGAGATATCGGGGTTCAAACAAACCCCTATCTCCACCCCTATCTTTCCTTAGGAGTCAATAAGGACATTCCCCACACGTCCTCAGCAGTGAAAGGGTTAATTCTAAGTTATAACAACTGAATCATGTGACAGGGAATTCATAAGTTATAAATTTATTGTTTGTGAAAAAAATATCAAACTAGAAAAGCAACAGGCAAATGGCAAGAGCCAATCGTGACGTACTGAATTTATTATGTCTAATTTATAAGCAAATATCTAAAAAAATATGGACTGTGTAATTCTAATACTGTGAGGTGGAAACAATTACATTATGAATTAGGAAAACAACAGGTAATCTAGATATTACAAAATAAATGTGCCTTGTGCCTTGTTTTGTAATAAACTGTGTAACAAATTTACTCCGATTATACTTGTCTTTGATCTGTTCAGCAACTGCACAACCCATAGGGGGACAGGAAACACAGTTTACACACTAGCCCAGTGGCCCTATTCCAGGTGAGGTGGTAAGACAATGCTAAATATTAAAACTCAGCTCCAGCATTAGCAGCGCCCTAACACCATTCTATTACAACCAAACTGCTATTTTAGTGGCTCAGGTCAAAATAAAAGGGAGCCGTTGCTCCACTTCTGAAGTCCATAGGATGTTTTGATGGATTTAGGCCTGTGATTGCAGAATATATGTAGTACCAACTCTGGCCACTGGTGATGAATCCTCCTCACCAGTGGTTGCATCTTGCCTGGAATACCATCTCTGGCCATACTTATATATTCTTAGAGGAGCAGCTCTTGGTTTCATTAGGTAGGACTCGTCTTAACAGAGGTGCCTTGACGGGACAGGTGAGCTTACACTTTAACATTCAAGTAAACTAAAACCTCCTGATTGTGTTTTGTTTCGCATTGATCTATAGGAATAAGCGCAGATGACACCTTTCTTTTCTTGTTATGTTTTATACATGGACTGGGCTGGATACTTCTGGTTGTGGCAGCCGCCCTGGTAGGGAATAGGAGTGACATCGCTTTTTCTTTATGTATATATCATGTTGCAGAAGCCCTATAGCTACTTTTAAGTAGCTGGCATTGCCCGCAAGAGAACCTCCGAAAAAGCACAGGGCCACAAATTGCAGGAAATCCAGCAGAATTATTTGAATTAAATAATATTCACTCACCATACGGGATGGTTTTGGAAAGATTTTTCTGGAGGCTCCACCACCTTCTGGATTTCCTGAAATTTGTGTTCTTGCTCTTTTTTTAGAGGTTCTATTGCGGGAGTGTGCAGCGAACAGGTCGCCCTTAATGCCTGTAAGGTCTTCATATGAGAGCTTGCTAGCACATGTTGAATTAGGGGGTGGCTTACTGTCTTGCTGTCACACCGGCTGCCTTGGGTAAGGCTTCCAAAAGGGGCAAGCACATCTTGAATTAGGGTGTCTCAGGCTGCCTCGCTGTTATACCCACTGCCTCAGGAAAAGTTTCCAAAAATGGGGCCAACACATCTTGAAATAGGGCACGTCATGCTGCCTCCAGAAAGTGGGGCAGATTACCATTTCAGCAGTATAGCAGGACAGTCCCGAAAATTCAGTACTGTACAGGTATTGTCACGTCCTCGGCCCCCACAGCATTGCCTGGGGGGTCTGGGTGCCAAGAGTTAGAACTGGCTGATCGACATCTGAAGGGGCAGGGCTTGGCATGGTGACGCGGAGCCCCCGGCCTTAAATACATTACATGAGAGTCTGGTCGTCGCCCTGACGTGGAGTTATTTTCCTGCATCGCCAGCTGATTTCAGTGTTCTGTTTCAGTGAGACTTTTGCCTAGTTGCCGACTTTGCTAGTACGAGGACCTTGCCTACGTTATTTGACCCGGACTGCCTACTGACGATTCGTACGCTTATTCCCTTGTGTGTATATGTTGTATGCTGTGGTCACAGAGTGTATGTGTACTTTATACCGCATGATTTCTGTTTGGGGGTCTGCCTGTCAAGTTGCAAAATCGTTCAACCACTCAAGTTGTCTGTCGAGTGCCCAGTCTAGGTACAGATCTTATCGCAAGGTCTCCCGATTGTGGGTCTGCCCTGCAGGTTGCTAAACTCAATAACTTCTCAAGCTACCTGTTAAGTACCAAGTCGAGGTACAGATTTAAAAGCATTATTTCTGATTGTAGACCTGCCCCGCAGGTTGCTGAATTCCTTGCGCATTCATTCAATGGTACCAAGTATAAGTATATGAGAGTCATTCCTGTTGCTAATCCTACATATATGACTCCCATCTTTTGTTCAGACTCAGAAAGTACTATTGATCACGCTTTGTTAAACCAAGTTATATACATGTCTCCATACACTATATCTGTCTGTGTATGTATAGTTAAAGTGCTTTCACTTGGTGACGAAACCATTTGATGCTGAGTGGTATATAGTATTCTGTATCACCTCCCTGGCTGGGAGTGCTAGGTGTTGCAGTCCCTACTGCTATCAAGATACGTATCAGAGAAATCTGTCCATAAAGATCTTAAGCACGTTGAGCACCAGCGCGAACGTAACAGGTATGGTTCTATACCACTGATGGCGAACCTTGGAAACCCAGTTGTTTTGGAACTACATGACACTCAGCCGGCCTTCTGTTTGACTGAGTAACATGGAAAATGTAGTTGTGTAGCATCTGGGGTGCTAAGGCTTGCCATCACCATTAAACAACTAGGTGCAGTCTACACCGAAATAGTATTAGATTTTGGAAACGAATGCCCTATATTTTTGCACTTTTCTTTGCACTTTGACTGTCTTCATACGACCGTCTATGTTATTGTAAATGGTTCTAATTTTCAGAAGTAACTGACAGTTTTCTGTTATTTGTCTTTGACAGATTTTCCACATGACCTATGACCTGGCCAGCGCTGTTGTCAGAATCTTTAACCTCATCGGAATGATGTTGTTGCTGTGTCACTGGGACGGTTGTCTTCAGTTTCTTGTTCCATTACTTCAAGAATTCCCTCAAGACTGCTGGGTGTCCTTAAATAATATGGTGGTAAGCATCAAAAACAATAATGTTAATTGGGGAAAAAAAGAAACCAAACTTTTATCTTACGTCGCCTCAAACTGTTGTCAATTAATTTAACAGCTGTCGGCTAGCAATGCTTTCTATACAACAACAATTTAGTAGAATACATTTTAAAATAAGGCTCATTTAGGAGAAATAAAATAAATATAGGCTTATTTAACGTAGATATTGAATCTACATTGTCTGTTTTTTTTTTATTTAGGCTAGGGTCAAACGAACGCATTATTCGCAGCGACCGTCAAAAAGTGCATCCGAACGCATTGACGTATTTTTTCACGGAATGCGCGAAAACGGTCAGACGAGCATTTTCGTGCGTGATTTTTTTACGGATCGTCAATAAAACACTTTTTGCGTCTGGACGTTATGTAGGCCGGACATTAGCAGCGTCTGATATCTCCTAATCATGCACACACGCCCCTATGCCGTTGCAGCGCACTCTGTACGTCAGTACTAGCGGTTCTGCTTTCTCGAAAAAATGCGTTAATTTTCCACTTGCGTTTCGCGGCCAGTCTTCCCTGCGGCCGTACTTCGTATACTGGCCTTCATTGCCCGTCATTTGCTGCTACTGCGGCCGTGATTAAGTGCGCCTCAACGCACGTTAAAAATGCGTTAGTATGATCCCAGCCTTACAGTTTTTGAACTTTAGGGGAATGTTTGTGATGTCATATCATTGTTCCAGGATTTTATCTCCTTTACAAGACTTTATAAACCTGACATTTAAAGAGTCACTAACCATCATAACTATTTAATTCAAATGGTCACGTGATCGAAGTGTCCTCAAACAAATCCCCCCTTCGTCCACTGCATTGGCTGTTCTGGATGGGGGTGACAGCTTTCCTTCCTCCCGGTAGCCCATCAATCAGCTTGTGCTAGGACAGCCTCCCGAGATTTTGTGGAGCAATCCGCAAGATGCCCGGCACCTGCCATTCTATGCATTTGCATTGAGAAGAATTGGTCTAGCAGTCAAAGGAGCATTCAGTACACTGAGAGTACTTGCTTAACAATTTATTTATTTATTTATAAAGGATTTTACCAGGAAGGATACATTGAGATTTCTCTCGTTTTCAAGTATGTCCTGGGTTCAGGAACATTGAAGTGTTACAGTTACAGAAATACAAAGTAATACAATGCAAGATATTAAGAAACAACACAAATATACAGATTAACAGAAAATAAATATGTAGGAAATAGTCATTATGTTACATGTTTACAGGTGCATTCTGTATATAGTCATTATGTTACATGTTTACAGGTGCATTCTGTATTGAGGTATGTTAATAGGGAGCTCTTGAGTGACTTAAGACTGGGGGAAGATTTGATGGTGTCTGGGAGGTTATTCCATAATTGTGGTGCTCTGTAGGAAAATGAGGACCGAGCCACTGTCTTTTTGTATTGTGGTATTGCAAGTAAGGTGCTGGTCCTGGATCGGAGGTTATAGGATGAGGGAACTGCTGGGGGAAGCAGTCTATTGAGGTAGGGTGGTAGCTTCCCAGAAATGCTCTTAAACACCAGGCTGGAAAGGTGAAGGGTGCATTTACACTCCAGCGATGGCCAGTTTAGCTCTTTTAACATGTCACAATGGTGGGTCATGTAGTTACATTGTAATGCAAAGCGGCAGAATGAGTTATACAATGTAGTAAGTTTCTGAAGGTGTGTTTGCGGGGCCGCTGTATACACTACATCTCCGTAATCAATAGTCGGCATAAGCATTTGTTGTACAATCTGCTTTCTTACCGCGGGGCTCAGGCAGGATTTGTTTCTGTACAGGGCACCTAATTTGGGGTAAAGTTTAGATGAGAGTTTTTCGATGTGGGGCCAAAGGATAGATTTGGGTCTAACCACATACCTAGATATTTGAGAGAGGTGACTGTGGTCAGCGTGCCATTTGATTTTGTCCCAACACATAGATGGGGATTTTGCAATTTGTGTAGTTTAGGTGCTGTTCCAAAGAGCATCGTTACAGTTTTGTCAGTATTTAAATAAAGTTTGTAGTGTTTGATCCACTTTTCTACCTCTGTGAATTGTTCTTGCAGCGCGGCATCCAGTTGCGGGAGATTTGGTTTGCTGGTATAGATTACAGAGTCGTCTGCGTACATGTGTACAGTTGAGGCTTTGCAGACGTTGGGCAGATCATTTATGAATATTGTGAATAGCAATGAAGTGGAATGTCCCGAGTGGGACCTCAATATCGGGAAAGATATATTTTTAATTATACGTTAAGCAGAGGATAGCAGTTGAACCCCTCTGGTCTCCAGTCCATTTCCAGTTTATCCCCTTCACTACTTAGTGAGAAAAAAAAAACACTGGCCGAAACCAGAGGTATTTATGAAAATAATTTTAATTACTTGTACACAGGGCTTTTTTTTTGCAGGTACGCGCTGGTACTCAATACCGCCACCTACTGGCAGGGCAGACTCTCCTCCGTTAGGATCTGGAGGACGACTGCAGCCCATGGTGGAAGTTCTGCTGATCAGGGCCAGCCTGGATGTCAGCTCACCTGCGGGATCTATGCCGCTCACTGACATCATCGCACATGAGCGTGATGATGTCGGATGTGTGAGTTCATCTCCTGCCTGGCAGTGCAAATATGTATCTTCAGATTTTTTTAAATTTATCTATTCCTCTTTTACAGCAATATTGTTGAGATGAAAAATTCAAAACCCTAGCTAATATCCCTTACCTAAGAAAATCTCAAACTGGGTGTGCAAATTTATCATTTAAGAATAAACGGCCTTTGCATTATTTATTTACAGCAAATTACATAACCTAAAGATATATAGTAAAAATGATCAGATATCCTATGTATAAATATTTGTAGTGATCATAATGAGATTATTAACAAAGCAGCTTTCGAAAGCACCCACACAGTATAAAAATAATTCAGTTTGTGGGCATTATGCCTGTATATGGAAATTTTAGTAAGACATTGTATGTGTACTGTACGGGGATTTTCAGCAATTATAGTAGCATGTAAACCCAAAGCGCTTCCTGTATCCTACACTTTTTTCCCTATAGTAATACAACAATAAAATAAATAAATAAATATAGTGTAGGGGCACCTTCTTTCAGCTCCTTTGCAGTCATACAGGCTGGTATGAGTGAGTTTTGATATTAATCAATACTTATTTTAAAAAGTATTTAAGTAGTTTTTTTTATTGCAAAAACCCATTGTGACGGACCCCGGCTATCCTGACTGGATATCTCTGCCAAACACTGCTTCCCTTACTCCAGGACCCCCGAAGAGGACAGCGATTTACAGCTAAATACCCCAAACGCGAGACAGGACTCAGAATGAAGTAAACCAAGGAACAACTGTGTATTTCAAGCCAGCATTTACAATTATACATTTTACAGGGACAATCCCCTTTCATGACAGACAACAGATAAGAAAACAAATAAACCAATCACTGAAGAAGGGGCAGGGAAATACAAACTGGTAAATTCCCAGAAATGACTCACTCAGGCAGGTACAAACCTTTAAACATTAATCCAATTATCTCCCTGGCACTTGGACACTTCTTATCAGTAATCTTTAGTTTGCTGGGGGGTGGTCAAACAGTGAACAGATGTACATGGAAAAAGCAAACACATTTATAAGATCCACAAGCTCCGGATTCCTCAATAGTCTAATGGAATAAGTCTCTTTTTAATATAAAAACATCAGTTTCCACTTAGCTGGGCGAGAGGGCAAATGTATCCGAAAACAATTCCACAGGCCCAGCTACAAAAGGTGCGTCTGCCGGTCACTCAAGTCCCGGCTCCATTCTGTGCTCTTACCGGTCTCTTCCATGGGCCATAGTTTCTGGGCAGGAGGCTAGCCCACAACCCCCTCCAGAAGCCACAGTCACGGTAAGTTCTGTCACACCCATTTACAGTTTTTTTTTGTGGACAGGAGTTACATTTAGGGCGCTATTCCAACCGAGACGTTAACAGCAAGACACTAGTGGAGAAACTGTGTGCGAGCCATTTACTATCAGCGTCTCCTCATTAGCATACCTACTCCGACCAAAACACAGAAGGTGTAGCTGGAGAGTTACATTTATTAGAGATGTTACATTTATTAGCGAGATGTTATAAATTGTGTGGAGCAGTGAAATTACTGTCTGGAGCTTACAAAAGTGAAACGCGTGCAGCTTTTACCAATTGAACTCCTGTGACAGTATTGCAACTCCAGTGTAAACTTAACCAGAGCTGTTTTACACCAACTCCAATCACTCTGGGATGTTTACATCTTGTGTTTTACACCAGCTTTTAGGAGTTGATAAATTTTCCTGGTTTGCACCTAGCAGCCAGGAAGGGCAAGGCTCCGTTTTCCTATATACCCCAGGTGCTGATACATGCGGCGTCTTGGAAGCGCTACTGCAGGTATCAGGGCGGTTAGCGCTGCATTCCTGTGTGAGGTGCTGAGATAGCAACTTCCCTGGAATATGACGTTAACACGGAGGCGGTAAGGGAAAATCTGCAGACCCCATTCAGAACTGCCTTAATTCTTCGTAGCATAGATTCAACAAGGTGTTGGCAACACCGCAGAGATTTTGGTCCAGATTGACATTCTAGCATCACGCAGTTGCTGCAGGTTTGTCAGCTGCACATCCATGATGTGAATCTCCCGTTTCGCCACATCCCAAACATGCTCTATTGGATTGAGATCTGGGGACTGTGGAGGCCATTGAAGTACAGTGAACTCATTTGCATGTACAGTGCTGCGGAATATGCTGGCGCTTTATAAACAAATAATAATAATAATGTTTGAGATAATTTGAGTTTTGTGACATGATTCATTACCCTGCAGGAAGTAGCCATCAGAAGATGGGTACACTGTGGTCATAAAGGGATGAACATGGTCACTTGGTACTAAGGGCCCAAAAGTGTGCCAAGAAAATATCCCCCACACCATTACACCACCACCACCAACCTGAACCGTTGATACAAAGCGGGATGAATCCATGCTTTCATGCTGTTTAAGCCAAATTCTGACCCTACCATCTGAATGTCGCAGCTAAAATCGAGACTCTTTAGACAAGACAATGTTTTTCCACATGCATCTTCACATGCAAATTGGTAGAATAGAGGAGGAGCTGGAGAGTAAGGGGAGGACGGATTGTACCCCCTCTGGAGCATAGAGAACTATGTGTTATTATAGAGCTATCCCTTTGGAGCTCACCACAGAGACCTGTGATGAAAGAAATACCAGTGATTCAGTGATGTGCATCATGCACTGGTAAGTATTGATGAGATTGCTCTTTCGTCCATATCACCAATGTGCGCTCCACATTATTTGAGCACTTGTTAAGGTTGATTAAAGCGTTATGTACCGCATATTGGAGTGAGCTGCAGAGCAAAATGTCATACAGTTATCTCCTCCTTAAGTATTGAGCGCCATATTAACCTCTGTTGCTTGTTTTCCTTTAATGTTTCTCCAATCTTCTATTGTGCAATTTTGGTGAGCCTGTGCGAATTGTAGCCTCAATTTCCTGTTCTTAGTGGACAGGAGTGGCACCAGGTGTGGTCTGCGACTGCTTCTGCTGTAGCCCATCTTCTGCAAGGTTGGACATGTTGTGCATTCAGAGATGGTATTCTGCATATCTTGGTTGTAACGAGTGGTTATTTGAGTTACTGTTGACTTTCTATCATCTCAAACTAGTCTGTCCATTATCCTCTGACATCAACAAGGTATCTTCGTCCACACAGTTGCCGCTCACTGTAAATTGTATATTTTTTGGACCATTCTCTGTAAACCCTAGAGATGGTTGTGCGTGAAAATCCCAGTAGATCGGTAGTTTTTGAAATACTCAGTCCAGCCCGTCTGGCACCAACATCCATGTCACGTTCAAAGTGGCTTAAATCCCCTTTCTTCCCGATACTGATGCTCGGTGTGAACTTCAGCAAATCGTCTTCACCGCGTCTAGATGCCTAAATGCATTGAGTTGCTGCCATGTGATTGTCCGATTAGCAATTTGCAGCTTTTATGGCTTTTTAAAATCATAATTTATAGAAACATAGAAACATAGAAAAAATGTCGGCAGATAAGAACCTTTCGGCCCATCTAGTCTGCCCAATTACATAATATGGCTGTGATGAATATAAAGCTGCTTTATTTTTTATTCAACCCCAAGTCAAACATTTTCGCTCTTTGAGGTGTTATAATCCGATATTAAAATGAATTTGCTTTGAAAATTTACTGAAATGGTTAATATTTTGCTTTAAAGCAGTGTTTGTCAGCTCCGGTCCTCAGGTCCCTCTAACAGGCCAGGTTTTCCAGATATCTGAAGCACAGCACAGGTGATATGATTTGCTGTTCAGTGATTGCAGGATTCAGTTGCATTTTCCCAAGGTGATCCTTAAAATCCACCCGGTTAGTGGGTCCTGAGGATTGGGGTGGAGAAACAATGCTTTGAAAAACTTGTAATATTTAATATTGCGAAATATTTTTTGTTGTGAAACTAAAGATAATAAAATAGGAAAAGAAACACATTTCTGCTTAGGAAACAATTCACCGGCCTTTGTGTTTGTGAAAGCGGACATTTTTACCATTCCCTTTATCAAACATAAAGAGATCTGGGATGAATGGCTACAATCAAACCTTTTCCGCTGATCTTCCACTGCAAAAAATATCTGTGCTTTTACAAGAGAACTTTTTGGTTGGAAAAGCAATTTCACCTTCTGGCTGGAACTCTACAAAATAAAGAATAAACCACACAAGTTCAGTTTTTAACTTACTGTATATACAGACTTACATGTGCAACAAAGCGTGATTTAAGCAGGAATCCAAAATGTAGAACATATGTTTAACAAAATAGCATTGCATCTTGACGTATACACTTTATACACTTTCAGAGAAATTCATAGATTTAAGAGCACATATATTTGCAAAGATGGCACTAGTATTTTTATTTTTTAACGTTGTCCATTTTTTGTATATGGTGTTATCTCTCCTCCAATTATTATCCTTTATTTATATAGCGCCACATATTCCGCAGCGCTTTACAAGATACGTGTACAAGGGGTTGATACATTAGAATACCACACATGGATGATGACCTGATTCAGGGGGACCCTGTTGTAAGGGAACTTACAATCTATGCGATGTACGAGTATTTTGTGAGGTAGGCGCATTCATACCATTAAGTGCCCAAGGACACTTACTGGTGGCTAGGGATGAGCCGAACACCCCCGAGTGCAGCTCGCATTCGAACTCGAACTTTTCAAATGTTCGAATTCGAACTTTTCAAATGTTCGAATTCGAACTCGAACTCAATGCAAGTCAATGGGGCTGAAAATTCGATTTTTAGAGTGCCCTCCAAGAGGGCATATATGCTAGATATTTGCCATAAAAAATGTATGGGGGTCCGGGTAGTGCCCTGGGGGACAGGAAACAAGGACAAAAAGTAAAAAAAATAAGGTTTTAAAGGGACAGTGAGTTTTCCATGAAATAAGGGTTAAAAATAAAAACGAAAAATTCCTTCAAATATCGTGCCTAGGAGGTCCCCATAACCTGCCCGTGAAGTGGCGGATTTCTAGGATGTATAGAAACATTTAAAAACAATGTCCGGGTCCGAGTAGTGCCCTGGGGGACAGGAAACAAGGACAAAAAGTTTAAAAAATAAATTTTTAACCCCTTTGCTGCTGACGACGTGTGGGACACGTCCTCAGTTACTCCCGCTGTATGCTGAGGAGAACATGTCCCACACGTCATCAGCTTTGCAGGACCCCCGGCAGAGATACTCACCTCTTTGTCCGGGGTCCCTGCGGCGTTCTGACTTCAGCGTCCCCAGAAGTTAAGCTCCTCCCGACGTAATTGACGTCATCGCGCCATGCGCGATGACGTCATTTCCAGGCGACCCCCCCGGCAATGCCAGGAGATCGCCTGGAAGGGAGGGGGGGATCCCTCTCCCAAGCGATCGGGAGGTCCCACAAAAAAAAGCCAGGCACCGCTTAAAAGGAGAGAGTCTCCCCTTTTAAGCGGTGCCTGGCTTTAACCCCTTAGGCACCGGGTCGCACTTCGACGGTCTAGCTCCGATGGGGGCCGCCATCTTGGATTGCGGCTCCACTCCCGGTCCCCCCTCACTGCCTGACGTCCTCACGCATATCGTGATGACGTCAGATAGCCGGGAACCCCTAGCTGCCCAGAATCCCCTGGTGGAGATAGGGGGTTCATTTGAGGGTTCACAGAGATGCTGTGAGGTTGTGCATAGAGATGCTGTGAGGTTGTGTATAGAGATGCTGTGAGGCTGTGTATAGAGATGCTCTGTATAGAGATGCTGATGGGGTTGTGTATAGAGATGCGGTGAGGTTGTGTATAGAGATGCTGATGGGGTTGTGTATAGAGATGCTGTGAGGTTGTGTATAGAGATGCTGATGGGGTTGTGTATAGAGATGCTGTGAGGCTGTGTATAGAGATGCTGTGAGGCTGTGTTTAGAGATGCTGATGGGGCTGTGTATAGGGATGCCTTGCGGCGCCGAAGTGCGGCCTAGCTCCGGTGGGGGCCGCCATCTTGGATGGCGGCTCCACCCCCGGGTCCCCCCTCACTGCCTGACGTCATCACGCATAGCGTATAGAGATGCTGTTTGTGTATAGAGATGCTGTGAGGCTGTGTATAGAGATGCTGTGAGGATGTGTATAGAGATGCTGTGAGACTGTGTATAGAGATGCTGATGAGGCTGTGTATAGAGATGCCTTGCGGCGCCAAAGTGCGGCCTAGCTCTGGTGGGGGCCGCCATCTTGGATGGCGGCTCCACCCCTGGGTCCCCCCTCACTGCCTGATGTCCTCACGCATAGCGTGATGACATCAGATAACCGGGGATTGGAACCCCTAGCTGCCCGGAATCCCCTAGTGGAGATAGTGGGTTCACTTGAACCCCTATATCTCCAGAACCGTGGCAGCTAGGGGGTCATGGAGGGTGTCAATCGAAAGGCCTGAGCATGATACCCAACATGACCAGGTATAGAGTAAAAAAAAAAAAAAAAATCACATGTAATGTGTTATTTTTATTAATGCAGCAATATTGTTC
This sequence comes from Leptobrachium leishanense, assembly GCA_009667805.1. Lineage (NCBI taxonomy): Eukaryota > Metazoa > Chordata > Amphibia > Anura > Megophryidae > Leptobrachium > Leptobrachium leishanense. The sequence goes on along the minus strand of CM019063.1, from coordinate 10,196,943 downwards.
ACATTTCAATTATAATGTGAACAATGATGCTGCACTAATGATTTTTTTCTATGGGGTGTGTTTGCTATAAATCACGTAATTCCCCCCACAAAATGTAACAAGTCCCCATTTCTAATTTTTGTACAAGCGCACCCCATAGAAAACATAACCGCAAACGCTCATGTGCTAAAATGTGAAGAAAAAACACTTTACACATTGCAGATTATTAAAAATTAAATTCTTATTGCATTTTTTGTCATAATATACAGGCAGGACATGACGTATACATATAAAAATGATATATTATGAATCTGCGGAGTCTGACGGAAAGAACGATATCTAATATGTCTGGGTCATTTAATAAAATGTGGCTTCAAATCGCATTTAAACATGATGAGCGAAAGTGGTAAAAATTAGCACACAGCAGTGAAATGCAGGGTTAAGGCGTTAAACAGCATATCAAAGGAAGATTTAGTAGAGAAATGAACACTTCTCAGAAGCACAATTGTTGTTTGATTCATGTTCAGATCAGGAGACACCACACCCTCAGTCTGCATACAATGTATCAAATTCATGAGACTGGACTAATTAGAAGCACATGTTATTTCCAAGCACTAATTAACACCTGTTGTTTATGCCGTTTGAGAACACAGGTCATTTAGAGGTGAGAATCTTTGCACGTAGACATTAGTTTTTAATTCAATATCTAATAAACCGTTGCTTATAATATTCTGCAGTAAAGAGTCTCTTTATTTCTAGATTTTTTTGTTTTTTTTAAGCATTTTTTATACTTTTTTAAAAATATTTTTTTTTGCCAACTCGAACCAAACACGCCAAAATGTTCGAAGTTCACGAACGGCCAAAGTTCGAATCGAACTCCGAACTGATCGAACCGAACAGCTCATTCCTACTGGTGGCATCTTCTGAGTGGGATCGAGTCATCTTTCCATGATTGTAGAGCAGCGACCTGGTGGTTGGTTTTAACCCGCTTCTCGTAAAGTCGACACTTGCTTCTCCACAGTTGTATTGGAGGGATGTGCTGAATGGGATTTGACTTGCTTCTCCACGGTCGAAGGGTAGAGACGTTACCACTGGACTCCACAGCTGATATTGTGCCATTAGGTGTCTTGCCCAAGGACACTCGCTGGTGGCATCTTCTGAGTGGGATCAAGTCATCTTTCCATGATTGTAGAACAGCGACCTAGTGGTTAGGTTGAACCCCGTAAAGTCGAGACTTGCTTCTCCACAGTTGGTTTGGAGGGATGTGCTGAATGGGATTTGACTTGCTTCTCCACGGTCGAAAGGCAGAGATGGTACCACTGAACTCCACGGCTGATATTGTGCCGTTAGATGTCTTGCCCAAGGACACTTTCTGGAGAGGTGCTCCAGCCAGGCTTCAAACCTGGGTCTCCACGGTTCTAGAGCAGTGATGTTACCTCTACTCCATCAAGTGGGTACATTAAACTCTCCATCTGTTTCTGTCTGTTCAGACATTGAATGCAATCACATGTAATATATGGCCTGGGCAATGAATGTAGAACTGCCAAATGTTAACCCATCATTCTACAGCCCAACAAAAGCAGGTTATCATATATTAAGAACACACAGCTAAAATTTAAGAACTTTCCAAGACGTTTTTCTTTAAATTTTTCAGCCTATTGTAGTCCTAGTTGTATTTTATTAAGCGTCACTACCCAGTTCTGATATTCAATAAGTACACATTTCTCATGATTTGTACCACCTCCATTTATATACGTCATTGAAGTATTGTCTTTTTTTGATAATGGATCCTTTTCTTTAGATTTATGTCATGCTGCCACCTCCTGACTGGAGCAGGCATACATCACTGCATGGATATGGATCTGTACATTCTGAATGTAATTTACAGATGCAGAATGCATGTTGGTTCCTCTACTTGTAATGGCGAGGCCCCATAGTAATTGGGAATATTAAAACAGGGAGTAACGAGTTGTAAATATACAATATATGTATTAATGGAATAGAAAAGAAAATATGGCAGAGTCAGCGCTTCCTCCAACGGTGATAATACTCTGTCTTTTTTCTTCTTAATATCTTTAAATGTAGATATACCCCTTAAATAAAACAGAAATAAATCATAGCGCAGCAATGTGGTTTGCACTTATTGGTAAAGAAATGAGAGGGAGCAAACTCACATTTTCGGGTGTCTAAATCAGACACTTGATGTAATCAACAGCCGGTGACTTTCAAAGGAGCACCGGATCTCCTAATCTCCCAGCAGGATCCTTATTTCGTTTCTCACACTGTTGAAATAATTCAGTGCATGTCACTGCATCATGACGTCATGTGGAGTACCTCTTTATGCTGACAGCTTTTTAATTCTTTCAGTGCTCTCTGAATAGCCTTGTATATCTAGCCATTTACATGTGAAGAATGTGAAAACAAAAATTCCAATTACCATTAGGCTCTATTGAATCCATAATGTACTCGTTCAGTTCCAATAACTTTTCCATTACGCTCCACATCGTGTCATAGATAAATAGCAGTGGTCTGGCTCATATGGTAAGTTAGGGCTTCATAAATCGTTTTTACAATTCTTATGTTATAGAAAAGGATCCCATAAGAACAAAAACCATCCTCACTGGAGGTACACACCCCTTGACCTAAATTATAGCTAGAATCGTGTATTTCTTCATACCTCAGCTCGGCACCATAGTAAGGGCCTCACCTGCCACTATACTTTTTTTTAAAATATACTTTTATTCCACAATAAGTACACGTCAACATTACATACATTTTGGTTATAGCAGTTTTGAATGTATACAGTAAACATGTCTCGCAGGTCATGAGTTCAAAACCAACCTGGAACTTGTAGCTTCCATTTATTGTACCTAACAAACCAAATTTTATTTATAGCATTGTGTTGCAGAAATCTTTTATTCCTTTGGGGGGACAAAGAACACTAAAAAAGGGAAGGGTTCAGGGAAGGCATGAGATAAGGCAGCATATGTCACCAACCTTTTACTCAAGTCAGGTTATAGAAGAATCGTGAGACGCACCTCATGAATGGAGAGGGGATCAAATACTCCTGTCCAGTTGGGGTTAAGGTGAGGGTACTTCAGCGAGCCCGTATCATTTCGATACTATATTCCTCTAGTCAATCTTATAAGTATTTAGTGTAGAGCACCATTGAAAGTGTCATACCTTATCTTCATGTCCGGAGGGAGCCATGGATACTCTCCTAGATGGTCCTGTGAGTGTATCAATGCTCTGTTTTTTTCATTAGAAGGGTTTTGTCTTTCCCTTTGATCTGATTACATTAGTACGATTTGGGAGCTGTTGCCATTGTCAAGTAGGATCAGGGATCTGGGTGGCTGCCTTTGAGTTTGGATATAGGTGGCTGCAGTATCCAGGAGGGACCAAGTGTCCAGATATCCCTGGGACCTGTCATCAGCCTTGAAAATCAGTTGTTCAATATCACACAGGCTTTCTATATGAAAGTGCCATAGTGAGAGGTGGGCAGGTGGCCTGTATTCAAAAGAGCGGTATAATGTGTTTATCCATGTTTAGGATTCTGATTGCTAAGAACTATTTGTAAGAGGTTCTAGAGAGACTAGTATGGTGTAATGGCATAACGGCTGGGTGGAAATCTGGGTGAGGGTCTATGTAATTTCAAAAAAATAGACCAAAACGTCTTCATCATAGAACATTCTAACCTGATATGTAGGAAGCTACCTTCTCCGTAGCCACATCTCCAACAACTGTCAGGCACATCTGGGTTTATCTTATGTAAGAAAGTGGGGGTCTGGTACCACCTGATAAGTAATTTGATTGTGGACTCCTGAGTTTGACAGGCTATGGAGCAGTGATGGGTTAATTCATAATTTTAGACCATTGTTCTTCATCAATGTTTAGAATCAAGTCCTTTTCCCATTGTCCCATGAAGGGGGGTGCTGGGACTATACTCGCAGCCTGTAGTAAGCCATACTCGTGGTTGTAATAAGCAACAGTGATGAGAAACGCCATGTAAAATTAGATTGAAGTTGGTATAAAGGGTTTCAATCAAGGTCAAGTCTCTGCGCAGGGGCTGGCAACATTTGGCCTGGTGGGCAACGCAATAAGTGAACTACTTGCAGGAGAACCAACCCTCTTTCCCAGACTAGTTATTTTTTTTTATTTAATACAATCAACCCATTTATGACTAAATTTGTCCTTCTGGCTAAGGCAGACGGCAGTGGTGAACCCACAATGGTCACAGTCTCGGAATGTATTACCCTTCCACAGGGATTGAAGTGCCATAACAGTCCCTTGTCTTGTTTTACCATTTCTGTATCATTGGCGCCTGCCATGACCTAGAACATCTTGACTATGCCTTGGATTGACCTTCTTGTAGCACACCTCGTACCTCGGTTTCAGTTTTAATATTGTCGCAGTCCTATTTTTATTTACAAGTTATTCCAGAACTAGAATTCTAGCGACTATTAACCAACGCTAAAAACAAACAATCAAAAACCAGCGAAAGTTTCTAAGCAGGAATCAGTTTTGGAAATGGTTCATTATAAATCAGGCTGATTGAGTTAACACATGGAGAGGTTATTTCAAACAAATGATTACACGTTCGCATTGAGCTGCTACAGTAACTTGTGGTTAAATCAATTTAACTTATAAGCTTTCACAAAATACCTGTGCTCAGGCTATAATTACAGGAGCATAAGTTTTAAACCTTTGCAAATGCACATTAAGGTATCTATCACAATAACGTATGGATTGCTGACTCAGCTTTCCGCGTGCATGTAGATGCATTAGAAAATATTTTGAAAATATCCTGCTGGGATTCCTTTTATGGAATGTCTATCAAATTGCCAAAAGAGTGAGTAGGAAGTGATGTCAAACCTGCTGGATGCAGATTCATATTTATTTATTTATTTAGAAAGTATTTTACCAGGAAGGATACATTGAGATTTCTCTCGTTTTCAAGGATGTCCTGGGTTCAAGAACATTGACATTTTTACATTCGTTATAGAAATGCAAAGTACTAAATGCAAGATATTAAAAACAAAACACAAATATACAGATTAACACAAAAATAAATATTTAGGAAATATTTATTTATCAACCCTTTAACTACCGAAAAAGGGTATACAAGATTTTTCACTTTAATACAAAAAAAAATGAAAACTCTAGCATATATATATCCTCTTTCGCATACCTTTTAAATGCAAGATCAGCGGTCTTCCGGGGGAAAAAAGATATGATCTGTAACCCTCTATTACTGTAAAGATGGGCCAAGGAGCAGCCCAAATTCTCAGTGCAATATAAAGCTCAACAAAATTTCTGTTTTACTTAACAGTAAAACAGAAAAAATTTACAAAATACGAACGAACCGAACCAAATCGAACCGAAAAAAAAAAATCGGTGCACAAGTCTAATTAGTAGCTCTCTTTTACTGACCGGCAGAATAGGCCAATACATTTGTCAGACCAAAAAAATAAGTCTATATAACCTAGCAAGTTATTATCAATCACAAATGAAGGTTATAAAGGAAAAAAAAGCACCAGAAAAAGAGACCTGCCGCTGCTATTCCGATAAAATCATTCAGTCAAAATGATTTGCAAACTTTATAAGTATAATTGCTGAGATAAAAAGTAGGTCACTTTCAGCGTCACGCTGCCTTCCATGTTAACACTGTTTTCTGTTTGATAATTTGCTTCCATTATGTTTATATCAGCCTGGTTAGAGATTCAAATTAATAGTGGAAAAATATGAGGTAAACAAAGAAGCATGGGCACAATATACACAATATCACTTTGAATAATGCCCTGGCAGGTAAGTAAGTGTCCTGTAAAAGCAAATCTAAAATAGTTAATGGTGGATGCATTGGTAGATAAATAGAAATTAATAGGTAGATTTCTATTGATATTGATGAGTAGATACTGTAGATATCGATAGGTAGATAGATAAATAGATAGTGATGTGAATAGATTGATATGAATGGGTAGGTAGATATTTATATGTATATTTATATATTGATATAGATAGATATTGATACGGACAGATAGATATTTATATGGATACTAGGTAGATATTGATACAGATAAGTAGACAGCTATTAAAATAATTAGGTAGATAGATATTGATGAGAAGATATTGATAGGTACAGATTAGAAGATTTGGACAGGTACAGCTAGAAAGATATTGATAGGTATAGGTAGGTAGATGTTGGTGGGTAAGTAGATATTGATGAGTAGATATTGATAGTTACAGATGAGAAGATATTGATAGGTAAGTAGATAGATATTGATAGGTACAGCTAGATAGATATTGATAGGTACAGCTAGATAGATATTGATAGGTATAGGTAGATAGATGTTGGAAGGTAAGTAGATATTGATGAGTAGATATTGATGAGTAGATATTGATAGTGACAGATGAGAAGATATTGATAGGTATATAGGTAGATATTGATATGTACAGCTAGATAGATTTTGATACGTACTGTATATAGGTAGATATTGATAGGTATAGGTAGACATTGATAGGTATATAGGTAGATATCGATATGTAGAGATATACGTATTAACCACTTGGCTGCAGCAGACGGGCTCAGCGCGCCGCCGTCCAGCCAAGTGGCAGCCAAGTGGTTCTCCTGTGCTATGGACGCGCCGAGCACGTCCTAGGATAGGAGGCAGTGATCAGCCGATATTCTGGCCGATCGCTGCAGCCTCCTGGTACGGGCTGACATCTTTGATGTCAACCCAGTCTCCGGGACCCCGGCCGGCAGTAATAGCGTCATCGTATCGGGCGCAATGACGTCTATTCCAGGCACCCCCGCCAGTGCAGGGAAGGTGCCTGAATAGGAGGGGGCAAGGTCCTTTGGACCTCTCTCCCTCCCATTCTGCTTGGGGCCCCAAGAAAAGGCTGGCACCACTTTGAAGGGCACAGCCCATCCTTCCAAGCGGTGGCTGCATTTAACCCCTTGGGGGCTGGATCGTAATTCGGTGCCAACAGGGGCAGGATCGTGGGTCCCTCCCGGAGCTGGCCAACATCTTGGAACTATCAAATTGATATCAACTACTGAATCTGAAATGAACTATCAAATTGATCTTAAATTAAAATACAAGTAATAGTCAGCAAAGGACTTTATGAAACAAATAAATTTTGTTTCACTGTTTAATTTGACACAGCTTAAAAATTAACCCTAGCGTTTCTTTTAACAGCAAATTTGATTAATTGGGGTTTTATCTAGTGATCCAAAATTCAAATTGATATCAACTATCGAATTGATATACAGTATGAAATTTGAATCAATTGATTTGAAATTTCTAATTGATCCGAAAGGAAACAAAATGAAATACGAAACGAAATTAGTTACAAAATTCCGAAAACTAAATTATTTAAAAACGAAACTAAACAAAACAAATTTTTCAGCTATGCACATCCCTAAATATACTTTGGGCACTATCAGCTGCCCTCGCTAAAACTGGGACGCTAAGGGCAAAAATTTGTGTACGCTAATATCCCCTCGGCATTCCATTTTTCCCAGCAGATCGCGAGGCAGGCGCTGAGTCCGGCAGCCTGCCTCTTAGCGATCGCTAAGCTTGCGGATGCTGGGGGCAGTGCTACAGCCCCGTCCCCAGCATCCCCTCCTTGGCATCCATAGGACTCCATAGAGGATTGTGCTGCCGGGTCACATGATCGGCAGGATCTCGTCTTGCGCGAGATCCTGCTGGTCGGCAGAGTGATCGCAGAGGGAGACAGGGGATTTTATTCCCCCAGTCTCCCTCTGCTCGCGGCGGCCAGAAGCAGCGGATCGGGCCGCCATTCTCGCCGCGGGATAAGAGATGACGCCGCGGGATAAGAGATGAGTATGTGATTTTTGGGGGGTTTGAGCCACAGGTAACGGATTCTGCAGCAGCGCAAGCCATTACCTGCACCTCTAAGCTGGTGGTAACTTTTTCGTTAGCGCCAGCTCTTATTAACTAGCGTCAGAACCAAATGATTCTAATGCTAGTTACTTTGTGCTTTCACTTTGCGCTCCCCATGTTAGGTATAGGGAGCGCCAGGGCCGGATTAAGATCTCTATGGGCCTGGAGCTGAAGATTTAGGTGGGATTTTTCTTGGAATTTAGTGAAATGAAAATATATTTTAGGTTATTTAATATTTCATACGGCTATATCTAAGCAAGGCAGATACTGTGTGGGTAAAGCTCCATTCAGATTTCAATCATTTACAGCGTGTAAAATATATTTTTCATATTTTATCACCCAAACCTCTGTGCTTATATATTTTAAAGGACATTCTTGTTAAAAAAAATTGAAATGGAAGCCTGTTACTGCATTTTTCTGAGAAAATATACAATTTTAACCAAAAAATTTTTTTAAAAAAAATATTTCCCTTGTGTTTTGGAGGATGGTGTTTTATGCAAAAACGTCGAACCGCTAGTACTGACGTACAGAGTGCGCTGCGTCCGCATAGCGGCGTGTGTGCGTGATTAGGAGACGTCAGACGCTGCTCATGTCCGGCCAACATAACGCCCGGTGCACTGTGTATGAGCGTATCACAGAGCTCCACAGCAATAAAACCCACAGAAATGTGCAGTGTATGAGCATGTAAGAGCTGCACAGCAATAAAACCCATATAAATGTGCGCTGTGTATGAGCGTATCACAGAGCTGCACAGCAATAAAACTCACAGTAATGTGCGCTGTGTATGAGCGTATCACAGCTGCACAGCAATAAAACTCAAACTCATTTTGTTTAAACCCCCACTTCTTTCATTTAACCCCACTTCTTTCATTTAACCCCACCTCTTTCATTTAAACCCCACTTCTTTCATTTAGCCCCACCTCTTTTATTTAACTCCCCACACCTATTTCATTTAAAAAAAACACCTCTTGCATTTCATTTACTCCCCTCTCTTTCTTTCATTTACTCCCCTCTCTTTCTTTCATTTACTCCCCTCTCTTTCTTTCATTTACTCCCCTCTCTTTCTTTCATTTACTCCCCTCTCTTTCTTTCATTTACTCCCCTCTCTTTCTTTCATTTATCCCCTCTCTTTCTTTCATTTACTCCCCCTCTCTTTCTTTCATTTACTCCCCCCTCTCTTTCTTTCATTTACTCCCCTCTCTTTCTTTCATTTATCCCCTCTCTTTCTTTCATTTATCCCCTCTCTTTCATTTACTCCCCTCTCTTTCATTTACTCCCCTCTCTTTCTTTCATTTACCCCCCTCTCTTTCTTTCATTTATCCCCTGTCTTTCTTTCATTTACTCCCCCCTCTCTTTCTTTCATTTACTCCCCCCTCTCTTTCTTTCATTTACTCCCCCCTCTCTTTCTTTCATTTACTCCCCCTCTCTTTCTTTCATTTACTCCCCTCTCTTTCTTTCATTTACTCCCCCTCTCTTTCTTTCATTTACTCCCCCCTCTCTTTCTTTCATTTACTCTCCTCTCTTTCTTTCATTTACCCCTCTCTTTCTTTCATTTACTCCCCTCTCTTTCTTTCATTTATCCCCTCTCTTTCTTTCATTTACTCCCCTCTCTTTCTTTCATTTACCCCCTCTTTCTTTCATTTACTCCCCTCTCTTTCTTTCATTTACTCCCCTCTCTTTCCATTTACTCCCCCCTCTCTTTCTTTCATTTACTCCCCCTCTCTTTCTTTCATTTACTCCCCCTCTCTTCTTTCATTTACCCCCTCTCTTTCTTTCATTTACTCCCTCTCTTTCTTTCATTTACTCCCCTCTCTCTTTCATTTACTCCCCCTCTCTTTCATTTACTCCCCCTCTCTTTCTTTCATTTACCCCCTCTCTTTCTTTCATTTACTCCCTCTCTTTCTTTCATTTACTCCCCCTCTCTTTCTTTTACTCCCCCTCTCTTTCTTTCATTTACTCCCCTCTCTCTTTCTTCATTTACTCCCCCTCTCTTTCATTTACTCCCCCTCTCTTTCTTTTACTCCCCCTCTCTTCTTTCATTTACTCCCCTCTCTCTTTCTTTCATTTACTCCCCTCTCTCTTTCATTTACTCCCCCTCTTTCTTTCATTTACCCCCTCTCTTTCTTTCATTTACTCCCCCTTACCCCCTCTTTCTTTCATTTACCCCCCTCTCTTTCTTTCATTTACTCCCCCCCCCCTCCTCTTTCTTTCACTTACTAGACCTAGGAGGCTTTGGGCTCTGCAGCTGCGGCTGAGCTGGGGGCTGGAGGCAGAGTCACCTCTCCTTCCCGCATCTGCTCTGGCATGTGGAGCGCACATGGGAGGAAGTGACGTCATATGACCACTTCCTCCCACCGGTTCGCTCAGCGGCGCAGCTCGCAGCTCTCATGTCCGGCGGGTCCCTCTGATCCAGCGGCGGGTCCCACCGAGCGGCGGGGTAGCAGGTCCCACCGAGCAGTGGGGCGCCGCCCCCTGTAAATTGCCACCCTAAGCCTTGTTGGCCTAGGCTAAAATACAGCGCTGATAGTAGCAATGCTTCGTCTATTCAGAGAACAAAAAGCAGCAGTGAAAAGTTGCCGAATTGCCCAGCTGTTCGGTGGTTTCATTCGACAGGTTTATTCAGGAGAATCACATTGGCTTTAATGTTGAAAATATTCCCATTTTAATTCAATATCTAATAAACCGTTGATTATAATATTCTGCAGTAAAAAGTATCTTTATTTATAGATTTTTTTAGGTTCCTTTAGGTATTTTTCGGGATTTGTTTTGCGAAACTTTCTTTTTTAACCCCTTAGTGACCGGCGGTTTTACACAAATCCGTCCGTTCGTGACCGCTGCTGTTTTTACGTTTCTGCGCTCTTAGTGTTTACGTCAAATTTTCCTCTTACTCGTTTATGTAACCCACACATATTTTACACTGTTTTTTCTCGTCACTAAATGGACTTTATAAAAATACCATTTTTTTCATCATTTCATATAATTTACTATAAAAAATATTGTGAAATATGACACAAAAATTGAAAAAAACCCACTTTTTCGAACTTTGACCCCCAAATTTCTTATGTATCAACAACCGTCAAAAAAAAATAATTCCTTGGTAGTTTCTAAATTTAGTACTGAGTTTAGCAATACCCAATGTTTACATATTCCTCGCTTTTTCCTTATTTTATGCAACAATAAGTGCAAGTAGCACTTTGCCATTTCCAAAGAGTTTATTTTCAAAACTAGTGCTAGTGACATTGTAACACTGATATCTGTCACTAATTCCTGAATAACCCTCCACATATACATATTTTTTTAAAGTACACAAATCAAGGTATTAAACTTGGGGTATTTTGACTCTTTCCATGCAAACCATTTTACCACAAATCTATGCCAAAGTTTGAGGAAAAAAAAAATTTTGTGATTTTTTTTTTTTGAACGCAATTTAAGAATACATGTACTTGTGAACTTTAAGGTTTACTGCCAAAAAGCACCCCAAAATATTCAGCAACATCTTCTGAGTAAATTGATACCACCCAAGTATAGGTATGTCGGGTCATTTGGGGGCTAAAAGGCCTTATTTGGGGGTGCACATTTCAGTTTTCCAACTTGGAATTTTCACATTTCGTCATCATGCACCCATGTCCTATTTGGGACATTTTTGAAGCCGGCCAAAGTAATTTACCCCCATCAAACCATATATTTTTAGAAAGGGCACACCCTGGGGTGCTTCAAAGAGTTGTATTTTAACACTTTCCATGCACTAGCTCTATGTCAAACTTTCAGGTAGTCACTTTTTGTGTTATTTTTTCACACACATTGTACTTTAGGCATGAATTGTCAAATCCAGTTATGGGTTACTGCCAAAAAAACCCCAAAATATGTTCAGCAACATCTTCTGAGTAAATTGATACCACCCATGTATAGGTATGTCGGGTCATTTGGGGGCTAATAGGCCTTATTTGGGGGTGCGCATTTCAGTTTTCCAAATTGGAATTTTCACATTTCGTCATCATGCACCCATGTCCTATTTGGGACATTTTTGAAGCCGGCCAAAGTAATTTACCCCCATCAAACCATATATTTTTTTAGAAAGGGCACACCCTGGGGTGCTTCAAAGAGTTGTATTTTAACACTTTCCATGCACTAGCTCTATGTCAAACTTTCAGGTAGTCACTTTTTGTGTTATTTTTTCACACACATTGTACTTTAGGCATGAATTGTCAAATCCAGTTATGGGTTACTGCCAAAAAACACCCCAAAATATGTTCAGCAACATCTTCTGAGTAAATTGATACCACCCATGTATAGGTATGTCGGGTCATTTGGGGGCTAATAGGCCTTATTTGGGGGTGCGCATTTCAGTTTTCCAACTTGGAATTTTCACATTTCGTCATCATGCACCCATGTCCTATTTGGGACATTTTTGAAGCCGGCCAAAGTAATTTACCCCCATCAAACCATATATTTTTAGAAAGGGCACACCCTGGGGTGCTTCAAAGAGTTGTATTTTAACACTTTCCATGCACTAGCTCTATGTCAAACTTTCAGGTAGTCACTTTTTGTGTTATTTTTTCACACACATTGTACTTTAGGCATGAATTGTCAAATCCAGTTATGGGTTACTGCCAAAAAACACCCCAAAATATGTTCAGCAACATCTTCTGAGTAAATTGATACCACCCATGTATAGGTATGTCGGGTCATTTGGGGGCTAATAGGCCTTATTTGGGGGGTGCGCATTTCAGTTTTCCAACTTGGAATTTTCACATTTCGTCATCATGCACCCATGTCCTATTTGGGACATTTTGAAGCCGGCCAAAGTAATTTACCCCCATCAAACCATATATTTTTAGAAAGGGCACACCCTAGGGTGCTTCAAAGAGTTGTATTTTAACACTTTCCATGCACTAGCTCTATGTCAAACTTTCAGGAGTCACTTTTTGTGTTATTTTTTCACACACATTGTACTTTAGGCATGAATTGTCAAATCCAGTTATGGTTACTGCCAAAAAACACCCCAAAATATGTTCAGCAACATCTTCTGAGTAAATTGATACCACCCATATATAGATTTGTTCTGTTGTTTTTGGGGTGCTACGCCAATCTTTGACATGTGCTTGTCAATTTTCTAATTTGACATACAGTATCTTCTTTGCTTATCTTCTTTTTAGGGGCCTTTTTACATACCCCAGTTTTATGAACGTGCATATATTTGGTAAGCTAACACCCCAAAGTATTGTAAATGGAGTGTTTTTATGCTATGGATGCATCCGTTTGCTCCAAACAAATTGGATACAGTTTGGTGGTCATTTTTCATTTTCACACCCACATCAGTTTTGGACTGTGATTTAGGAGACACTGTTGTTTGTTACTGCCATGAAAACTCTTAACTGTTTTCTGCAAGATCTCCACACCCATGCCCCCCATGCATAGGTTGCCAGGATTTTGGGAAGGTCAAAATACAATTTTTTATGAACTTTGTCATTAGAGTTGAAATTGAGATTATCTTCAGCTAGGCCTATCTTTGGTTTTGGGTCTACCGCATAACCCCAGTTTGAATTAATTGCCAGAAAATTGTTTATGTTTGTTATGTGTCACCACCCCAAGGTATTGCATATATGGAGTGCTTTGATGCATGGAATGCAACGGTTTTAGCCCAAAACATTTGAGAAGGTGTGTGGTGTAATTTTATTTTCAGATTTTTACGCCCACAGTAGTTTTGGACTGTGATTTAGGAGACACTGTTGTTTGTTACTGCATGAAAACTCTCCAGGTTGTTTTCTGGCAAGATCTCCTGAGTACACCATTGCCCCCCATGCATAGGTTTGCCAGGATTTTGGGAAGGTTCAAATACAATTTTTATGACTTTGTCATTAGAGTTGAAATTGAGATTATTTCTTCAGCTAGGCCTATCTTTGGTTTTGGGTCTACCGCATACCCCAGTTTGAATTATTGCCAGAAAATTGTTTATGTTTGTTATGTTGACACCCCAAGGTATTGCATATGGAGTCTTTTGATGCCATGGATGCAACGGTTTTAGCCCAAAACATTTGAGAAGGTGTGTGGTGTAATTTTTCAATTTTCAGATTTTTACGCCCACAGTAGTTTTGGACTGTGATTTAGGAGACACTGTTGTTTGTTACTGCATGAAAACTCTCCAGGTTGTTTTCTGCAAGATCTCCTGAGTACACCCATGCCCCCCATGCATAGGTTTGCCAGGATTTTGGGAAGGTTCAAATACAATTTTTATGACTTTGTCATTAGAGTTGAAATTGAGATTATTTCTTCAGCTAGGCCTATCTTTGGTTTTGGGTCTACCGCATACCCCAGTTTGAATTATTGCCAGAAAATTGTTTATGTTTGTTATGTTGACACCCCAAGGTATTGCATATGGAGTGCTTTGATGCCATGGATGCAACGGTTTTAGCCCAAAACATTTGAGAAGGTGTGTGGTGTAATTTTTCAATTTTCAGATTTTTACGCCCACAGTAGTTTTGGACTGTGATTTAGGAGACACTGTTGTTTGTTACTGCATGAAAACTCTCCAGGTTGTTTTCTGCAAGGTCTCCTGAGTACACCCATGCCCCCCATGCATAGGTTTGCCAGGATTTTGGGAAGGTTCAAATACAATTTTTATGACTTTGTCATTGGAGTTGAAATTGAGATTATTTCTTCAGCTAGGCCTATCTTTGTTTTGGGTCTACCGCATACCCCAGTTTGAATTATTGCCAGAAAATTGTTTATGTTTGTTATGTTGACACCCCAAGGTATTGCATATGGAGTGCTTTGATGCCATGGATGCAACGGTTTTAGCCCAAAACATTTGAGAAGGTGTTGGTGTAATTTTTCAATTTTCTGATTTTTACGCCCACAGTAGTTTTGGACTGTGATTTAGGAGACACTGTTGTTTGTTACTGCATGAAAACTCTCCAGGTTTTTTCTGCAAGATCTCCTGAGTACACCCATGCCCCCCATGCATAGGTGTGCAAAGATTTTGGCAAAATACAGCACCAATTGTAGAACATAAAAATGTACGAATAAAATGTAAAAGTCTGGTGCCTGTCAAACTGGGGATGCTCTCTAGGGGGCACAGGCTGTTGTCACTGAAGTGCATGAAACGCAAAAGTTTTCATACCTTCTACGTGACATTGATTGGGGGTAAATGGGGGTAGAGCAGATGGGGCTACTGCTCCAGTAGGAGCGAATTGAGGGCTTCTTTATGATGCCCTCAGCATAGTAAGTGCCCAGAATTTCAGAAATTCTGGCACATCTAGCGGGGTCCATTGCTGCCTTGCCAAGTAGGAGTCTGGCTTCGCAGCACAATGCTGATGGGCATACAGATTTGATTGGGCCACGATGTGGCCCAACAAATCATCCCCCATAAACACCTGCAAAAACTGTGTGGCGGTAAATCCTGCAACATCAATATTGATGCCAGGATTTGCCGTGAAAGGAGGGATATCTGGCCTCTGGCGATGAGGCACTACCCACTCCTCAGCTGGAGCTGTGCGTCTCCTGCTGGCAGGTGGTGACCCAGGATCTGCATCAGAAACATCACTAGATACATCAGCCAGCGTAGATAATGTATCTAGCGACGTCTCTGAGCAATTAGCGGGGTCGAAATGAGGGTCTGAGTCTGACGCAGATGCCTCAGATTCTGACGCCAGGATGGCATATGCCTCCTCGGCGCTGTACACCCTCTCAGACATTATATATAATAGATTATAAAATTTTATAATTATTATATATATATAAGCGGATTGTTGGTTCTTAGAAGAACCGTTGGGTTTCACAAGAAAATACAAATAAACACCTAAATCTCTCTAAATCCCTCTAAACCTGCCTCAATTCTTCTAAATCTCCCTAAAATCTCTCTAAATCTGCCTCAATTTTTCTAATCTCACTAAATCTCACTAAAATCTCTAACCTGTCAAATCTGATCTCTCTCTCTCGCTCACCAAAACACAAGTGGGAGAGGGATGGAAATCGAAGAGGTCAGAGCCAATATTTACAAAATATTGACCTGACCTGACAAATTAGAAATTTTATTTTGATTTTTTCTAACTTCTGATTGGATGTTGCTAGCCTGCCTCTCTGATGAGGCAGGCTAGGAACATCCCACTCAGCCCCAAGATGACCCTGCCCTTAGAACCCTAACCCTAACCCTACCCCTAACCCTACCCCTACCCCTACCCCTAACCCTACCCCTAACCCTAACCCTAACCCTACCCCTAACCCTAACCCTAACCCTACCCCTACCCCTACCCCTACCCCTAACCCTAACCTAACCCTACCCCTAACCCTACCCCTACCCCTAACCCTAACCCTAACCCTAACCCTACCCCGACCCCTAACCGTCAGTTTATTTTATTTATTTTTATTTTTATTTTACTTTTTTTTTCACTTTTTTTTTACTTTTTTTTCCACTTTTTTTTACACTTTTTTTTACACTTTTTTTTACTCTGCTGGGTGCCTTGATCCCTCGAGGCACCCAGCAGAGCACCTGATCACTGATGTGATCGTTTTTGTACTGAGTGCCACGATACCTCGTGGCACTCAGTACTTCCTGCCGCTACCGGAAGTGATCGCTCGGGGGGAGCGATCACGGACGGACCGGCGGCAGGTAAGCATATTACAAGGATGCCTCGATGTCGAGGCATCCTTGTAATATACTCAGAGCAGCTGGAAGCGATACCGATCGCTTCCAGCGCTCTGTAGAAGTGCCGGGCACCTCTCCGGTGAAACCGGATGTGATCGCTCCCGGGGAGCGATCACATGGTGCCCCGGCACTTCTAACCGCCATTGCACGGCTGCCTGGACTCCCAGGCAGCCTGCAATGGCGTTTGAGCTGCTGGAAGCGATCCGATCGCTTCCAGCGCTCAAAAAACGGCAGGACGTACCATGTACGTCAGCGGGTCTAAGAGAGACCCGCTGCAATGACGTACATGGTACGTCCAGGGTCCTTAAGGGGTTAAATAATTTTTTCTTTTTTCTGTAACAGCCCTTTTTATTATCATTCATTGGATCTTATATGTAAATTTCAGAAATTTTCGTTCTGTAGCTTCTTTGCAAACAGTGTTTCACTTTTCAAACATTCAAGCGTACTGTTTTTTTTCTTTTTCACTCCATTCGTCTACGGTGTCGGCTTTTTCCAGCGGCTGCGCTGCGATCGGCGGCTGCTCGGGTTTCTCCGGCGGGGTTATTCCAGATGTTTTTGTGGGTTTCGGTGTGCGTTCGCCAGGTTTTGCAGTGAGTGTTCGGCGGGTTTGCGGCGGCTTTTCCCTGCACTACGACGGCCCTGTGGAGCTTGCTGATTACACCGCAGGGTCACCGAAATGGGATTGCCAAATCTCACCGAATTGAAGAGAACGAAAAGTCACCAAACATGCAGTGACTTTTCGCTTCTCTTTGAATAACCCTGCTAGTGCCTCACTTGATATTACCAGCTAATTATTCGGCAAATGGACTCGTTTTGTGATCTGCAGAAACACAGGATACAATATGTACATATTTCCAATGTTATGAACATGATTTGAGCTCATCACATACTCACCAACACCTATGAACAAGTAGGATTGTAACTCTGCGGTTTTGTATATTTTAGCATCTCATACAATTATTTATTAAAAAAATATGAGCGTGACTTCTGATGTGCAAGAAAAGAAATGTGGAGTGGATATAAAAAAAAAGTATGCACACCCTTATGAAACTTCACGGTTTTGGACCATAAATAACAAGACAGAGAAATACTGTCAGGGTTATTCAGAGAGCGGTGAAAATCAGGAGAATGACTGGAGAATGGAAAATTCTAGGTCAAAATAGCCGATTTAGATATTTTGACTAACAGGGTTATTGAAAGAGATCCGAATTGCTGGAGAAAGGTAACCGAAGGTTACCTTTAGTGGCCATAGTAAATAACCTATTTGGCCAGTAGATGGCGCCATCTTCTACCAAACTGAGTAACAACCGTTACAATTGCAGCTTGTGGTTCCCTGCATCGGCTGCTGAATGTCCGATGTCAGGACATTCTTCAGCCGATTTTACACAGTTTCGCTCTTTGGGCATTATGCCAACAGGGCTAAATCTTTGGGGGCACCTTCTGCAGCCCAAAAACAAATTTGTTTGCAGCAAATACATTTCATTTCCTTTTGTCCTTCCGAGCTGCAGACCTAGATATTCCAATACCGGGGCACCGGATGGTGATTTTGTGTCAGGCTCGCGCCATGAAGGAGCCATGGCACAGCCTCTGTGTAGTGATATATTCCCAAGCGCTGGGGGTGAGCAGGCAAACAGACAATGGAGGCTGTATTGGCACAATAAGCTTATATTGTAGAATCTGGTACACAGCAAACAGTCCTTGCAAAACACAAAAATACAAGCAATGGCAAGTGGATTGTGGGCCACGTAGTCTCTCTCTCTGGATCCTTATGAGGAGAAGCAGGAGCCTTAGGTAACAGTACCTTGATGGAAGGTCTAACTCTAGGAGAGAGCTGAGGGCTGGGAGGCACTTGAGACTCTCTGGACCCATTGGATAGTGGGCCATGCAGTGGATCTTCCAGCAAGCAGGAACCAGGTCATGCAGACACAGCAAGGATGGAACAACACTGGTATACACGGCAAAGTGGAATCAATCAGGAGACAAGGAAAATAAACAAGAGGGAGCTCTCAGGACCTCTATAGGGAAGGAAATACACAAAATGAAAGAGCAAAGGGGAGGAGGGTGTGGTCTGGTTTTATGCAGAACCTCAGGTTCAGACACAGGAGTTAACCCTTAGGTGGGAAGCAGGTAAGGAGAACTAGTGACCCAGGCTGACCACAGCAGGCTCTCAGGGCTGAGGCATGACATTTTGAAGCCCGAGGTATCTCGATCTTGGTAGTGAAAGGGTTAACCCTTTCACTGCTGAGCCATTTCACCTCTGTGTGCTGAGCTCATTTTTACCGCTTTTGCTCATCATGTTTAAACGCAATTTGAAGCTACGTTTTATTATATGACCCAGACATTTTATATATCCTTCTTTCCGGCAGACTCGGCAGATTAAAAATATTTCATTTTCATATGTATACGTCATGTCCTGCCTGTATATTATAACAAAAATGCGATAAAATTAGAATTTTTAATCATCTATAGCGTGTAAAGTGTTTTTTTCACATTTTATCATACGAGTTTTTGCATCAATATTTTCTATGGGGTGCGCTTGATAAAAAAATTAGAAATTGGGACTCGTTACATTTTTGGGGGGGGAATTACGTAATGTTTTAGCAAACGAACCCCATAGAAAAAAATCATTAGTGCAGCAACATTGTTCACATTATTAATGAAATGTGAACATTATTGTTGCATTAATAAAAAACACACAAACAAAAATATATATATTTTTTTTCTTTACTTTAAACCTGGTCATGTTTGGTATCATTCGAAAGGCCATGCTCCAGCCTTTTGAATGATGTCAAAGATAACTCCCCTAGTTGCCGACGTTTGGGAGATATGGGGGTTCAAAGGAACCCCCTATCTCCACCAGGGTATTTTCTTGGGAAATCCCCGGGCAGCTAGGGGTTCCCCGGCTAACTGACGTCATCGTGCCACACGCAATGATGTCTGTTGCCGAGGGGGGACCCGTGGTGTTGCCGTCATCCAAGATGGCGGCCCCCCACCAGATCTAGGCCACGATCTGGCGCCAAATGCCGCCGTTCACGGTCCAGCATTTAAGGGGTTAAAACCAGGCACCGCTTTGAAGGGCAGGCACCGCCCTTCAAAGCGGTGCCTGGCTTTTGTTTGTAGACCCTCTCGATCGGGAGGGAGAGGGATCCGAACAGATCCCCCCTTCCTTCAGGCATCGCGTCCGACGCGATGCGTCATTACGGCGGGAGGGTCTTTAAAAGCGGCATCTGACTTCAAGGAAGTCAGAACATCACGGGACCCGGACCAGAGAGGTAAGTATCTCTCTGGTCCCCCTGCCGAGCGGAAGACATGTGGGGAACGTCCTCCGCATACAGCAGGGGTCAATGAGGACTTCCCCACATCGTCCTCCGCAGGGAAGGGGTTAATAAAACAGAACAGTTTAGTGAATAAACCTCTATTAGTGTTGCACATATATGACCCTACTCAGGCTAAGCCAGTAAAAAGGAAGTATATCGCCAGAGTACCGGCTGGGTGTAGTAGAGGTAACATCACTGCTCTGCATGGAGACAGCCAGGGCAGGATTAAGATCTCTATGGGCCTGGAGCTGAAGATTTTGGTGGCTTTTTTTGGAATTTAGTGAAATGAAAAAATATTTAGGTTATTTAATAGTACAGATATACAGATATGGGTATATCTTATGGATATACAGTATCTTAACCAGGCAGATACTGTGTGATTAATATTTCATTCAGATTTCAATCATTTAAAGAGTGTAAAATTATATATATTTTTCACATTTTATCATCCAAATTAGGGATGAGCTGAACACTCCCCGAGTTCGGTTCAAGCCCGAACCCGAACTTCCCATTTGTTCGGGACCGACCCCAAACCCGAACCCCCATGCAAGTCAATGGGGCTGAAAATTCGGTATTTTGGAGTGCCCTCCAAGAGGGCATATATGCTACATATTTGCCATAAAAGGTGTATGGGGGTCCGGGTAGTGCCCTGGGGGACAGGAAACAAGGACAAAATTTAAAAAAAAACGTTTTTAAAGGGACAGTGAATTTTCCATGAAATAAGGGTTAAAAATAAAAATGAAAAATTCCTTCAAATATCGTGCCTAGGAGGTCCCCATAACCTGCCCGTGAAGTGGCGGATTTCTAGGATGTATAGAAATATGTAAAAACCAAAAAATGACATTTCAAATGACGGTAAATGCTTTTCCTTTAATCTATCCATAAACAACTGCTTGGGGCGGCAGTCTGTATGAAAAGAGGAGACATTTTCGGACATGCAGAAAAAGTATACGTTTTTTTTGACGGTGAAAAGCAGGAGAATGGAAACTTCTAGACCAAAAAGCCGATTTGGAAAGTGAGATAAATGGGAGAATTTTTCTGGTTCGGCTATTTAGACCTAGAATTTTCCATTCTCCAGTCATTCTCCTGAGTTTCACCTTTCTCTGAATAACCCTGTCAGGGTAGAATTTTTAACGTGCGTTTAGGCGCACTTAATCACGGCCGCACTAGCAGCGAATGACGGGCAATGACGGCCAATATACGAAGTACGGTCGCACAAAAGTCCGGCTGCGCAACGCAAGTGGAAAGTGAACGCATTTTTTCGAGAACGCAGAACCGCTTGTACAGACGTACAGAGTGCGCTGCGTCCACTAGCGGCGTGTGTGCGTGATTTGGAGACGTCAGACCCTGCTCATGTCCGGCCAACATAACGTCCAGACACCCAAAGTTTCCTGGTTTGGATCCGTAAAAAATCACGCACAAAAATGCGCATCGTATGACCGTTTTCGCGCAATCCGTGAAAAAAATACGGCAATGCGTTCGGATGCACTTTTTGACGGTCGCTGCGAAAAAGGCGTTAGTCTGACCCTAGCCTTATCTCACTTTCCTAATCGGCTATTTGGTCCAGATTATTCTCTTTTCCTGCCATTCTCCTGGTTTTCACCTTTCTCTGAACAACCCTGAGAGAGAGGTGAAAGCCAGGAGAACTGGCAAGAGAAGTGAAAATTCTAGGTCAAAATACACGATTTGGAAAGTGAGATAAATGGGAGAATTTTTCTGGTTTGGCTATTTTGACCTAGAATTTTCACTTCTCCAGTTATTCTCCTGCTTTTCACTGCTCTCTGAATAACCCTGTGAATGTTTAATCCCGAGGTGAAAAATAACATTGCTTTAGAATTTTTTCAAACAAAAGTTAAATGCAGCATATTAGGATGTTTTAGGGAAATTAATTCTCAAATCTCAATCAGAAGCAGACACCACCCCACCCTTAGTACAAATATTGTACAATGTATCAAATTGATTACCAGACTAAAAACACCTGGTGTTATGCCCGTTTGTGAACAGAGGTCATTTAGAGTTGATAATCTTTCCACATACACATTAGTTTTTAATTCAATATCTAATAAACCGTTGCTTATAATATTCTGCAGTAAAGAGTCTCTTTATTTCTAGATTTTTTAGTATTTATTTAAGCATTTTCTATACTTTTTTTCAAAATTTCTTTTTTTTTTCGAACCCAAACCGAACACGCCCAAAAAGTTCGAAATTCACGAACTTTCGAACTGCCAAAGTTCGGGTCGAACTCTGAACCGTCCGAACCCGAACAGCTCATCCCTAATCCAAACCTATGTTCTATAGGGAATTCTTGTTAAAAAAAAGAGAAATGGGAAGCTGTTACTGCAGAAAATATACAATTTTAACAAAAACATGAAATATTTTCCTTATGTTTTGGAGGATGGTATTTTATGAATAATATGAATATGTATAAATCACTGACCTTTCTCCCAGCGTGGGAAATAAGAAGGGGAGTATTAGCAGTGGTAAGTGGGAGTATTAGCTCATTTTATATGTGACAAATGGACAATACCATCGCTTCTTTTAGTTTTCTTTTCTTTTAGATTTTACATGGTCGTGTTTGGTATCAATGCAAAAGCCAGACTCTGACCTGCCCAATGATGCCTCACTTGACCTTGTGAGGTATAAAGATTAGTGACGCAGGGGTCCAAAGTCCCCCCCAGTGCTCTTCATGCAGTGCGGCAGTTTATGTTTTTGATGTAACAACGGATTGTGTCATCACCTCCACACTTGTTGATGACATGAGAAATGAGATGGTGGGTTAGTGCAGCATTATTGTTCATGTTATACTTGAAAAGTGAAAAATATTGCTGAGCTAGAAAGAAAAAAAAAAAAAGAAATTTTTAATATTTTAAATTTTACTGTTACATAAAACCTGGTCATGTTTGGTATCATTGGAAAAGGTCATGCTCTGGCCCTTCCAGTGATACCTCACATGACCATGTAGCTGCTATGGATGTAGAGATACAGGGGTCCAAATGCCCATCAATGCAGGCATAATTATCCTTTCTCTGGGCCAATTCTGGGGCATGGGCCTGGAGCTGCTGCTCCATCAGCCCCTATGTTAATCCAGCCCTGGAGAGAGCCTGTGGAGACATGGGCTTGATCCCAACGAGCACCTCTCCAGTAAGTGTCCTTGGTCAAGACACCTCACGGTACATACCTGCCACCCAGGACATACTTGAAAACAAGAGAAATCTCAATGTATCCTTCCTGGTAAAATCCTTTCTCAAAAAAAAAAAGCAGCAAAGTGTAAAGCAGAATGCAGTGATACCTTTTTTATTTGACTAACATTACATTTAAGTGAAACGTTTTCAAGAGTATCCTCTCTTCTTCAGGCCTGGAAGCTATACTACATTCTGATATACTCTATTCTGTATATATTCTCTATATATTATATTCAGCAGACATTTTAAATAGCCCTTCACAAGTAAGAGTGTATGAGTAGCTCAGGCCAAGCTGTTCCTTTTAACCTTATAACCGCTTTTGACTCTCCAGACAAATTTCATCGAACGCTGTAAAAATCTGGCTTTGTGTGAATGCTTTCTAAACCTTCTGTGTGTGAACAGATCAAGGGGGCGTGAGCCAGGCAAAGACTGATGTTGCTCGAGGCAGGAACAGATGGGACTGGAAATTGCATGTAAAATCACTGAAATTTGCTTGATTTTCATATATTTTTTTTAACATCATTACTTTTTCCAATACGCACTCTATTCATATCTGCATAATGTGTTTTAGAAGTCATGTCCCATTTTGGCTATGTGGGGGCTCAAGTGCCTCCCTGCACCCCATCCTAACCCAAATTCACGATGTGCGTTCTCTATGATTATTTGAAATTATTTTAGTGATGAACAATTTTAGACTGACATGGGAGTTTAATCGAAGACCAAAATAGAGAAATTTGATCTTGTGATGTCATTAATGATTGGACAGAACAGAATGACAATGTCCTACATTCATTATTCTTGGAATTTAAATTTTGCAAGATTTTAATGAGCACAATGGTGGCTGAGATCTGAGCGAGTGGGATGAAGGATGGAATTCTAAAGAATTATAGTCAGAATCTTAAACCCTTAACACCGCAAGACGTTCCATGCCGTCCTGGCGGTGGGAGGGCTTTGAAGATGCAGGGCATACATGTACGCCCCCTGTCTTCAATGGGGCCACCTTGGCCCCTCCCCGCAGTCTGCGTGCACCAACTAGTGATGAATGTCATTGGCTGCACGGGGACGGCCTGAACTCAAGCTGTCCCCCTGCAGCCAATGATGCGCGTTGCACGTCGGCTGCAGGACAGGCAAAAATCAGCAAGGCATACCTGTACGCCTCGCCGGCGAAAGCCACCCTTTAATGGTGCCACCCGTGTGTCCTTAAGGGGTTAAACACCTCCAAAAAGACAAATTCAATAGTACAAATATGTATCCCCTGACCTATGCTCGGAGCCATCTAGTATGGCAATGGCATGGAGGGTGTTTGTGCCATGGCAGAATTTTGATGCATAAGTTACGTACTTCATTTGCATGTCCTACCCAGAATTCACTGCTGCATACAGGGAGTGTAGCAAATGAGCTTTGTGGGCAAAGGTATCCTCTGATTTGTTTTGACTTGAAGATGTTTTTCGCAATGCCGTTTGATAATTGTATAATTTCTTATAATATACAGTATGGAGGATTTCATTCTCACTAGAAACACAATGCAGGAACAACCTCCCAGGTAAATACCCACACTCACTTGGCAACCCTCACCAATAGCCCCAAAAATAAGAAAATTACAAAAGCTTGTGAGTGCAGCAAAAGAGAGGAGAAAAAAGAGCAAACACTCCAAGGTATAACTCACATATTGTCTATTAGCATAAATATGCACAGCTTTCAACAGTAACAATTCTCTAGAATAGAAACACAAGAGAAATCATAGTGCAATACAATTGCCATACAAAAGAACGAACAAATGCAAAATTGCCATTCACAACTGAGAAGGCACAATTATAGAAATTGTGCAAATGTGCTCATTAACAGGACTCCCCGATATCGCCCACTGTAAGGATTCCTCCACCGGGCCTGGCTTGACCTCCTTCAATGGTCCCGGTGGCAATAACCTTAGCATGTTTCAAGCCCACCAAATAAAGGGCACTATTCCCAAGTGAACGCTAACGGTAGCGTTCGGATGATTTACAGGGTTATTCAGAGAGAGTTGAAAACCAGGAGAATTGGCAGGAGAATGAACAATTGCAACCAAATATCCGATTTGGAAAGTGAGATAAATGGGAGAATTTCCTGGTCTGGCTATTTTGACCTAGAATTTTCACATCTCCAGTCATTCTCCTGGTTTTCACCTCTCTGAATAGCCCTGTTAGTGTTAACGCTAGGATAAGTGACTTTAACGTGTGCCCCCGATATTACCTTCCTAATGCTAAACCCATCAAAATTCACTTCCGTGAGCTTACTGTACTTTGCGCCTCCTAGTCTCAACATGGGGAGCGCAACCAGTAATTAGCGTTAGGATAAGTAAGATATTACAAAGTGCTAGCACTAATATGCAAACCACAGCTTTTAGCTGCTCCTAAAAACTGGTGCTAAATGATTCCGCTTTTGCAACTCAAAAAAAAAAAAACACTTCTCCTATGGACTCCAAGAGGTGATACTCACTGCGGCGAGGAAGCATTAGCGCTGTGTTCCAGGGTAAGATGCTGAGACAGCATCTGCCCAAGAATATCACACTGAAAAGGGGACGCAACGCATCTGCTGGTTTTCCCCGTTAGTGTCCCTATTTTAGCGCGAGGCACGGAATAGGGCCCTAGATCCGTAGTGTAAACTCATTGTATTACCAAGAGTTCATAAAGGCATTTGAGCACCAAGAGGAATGATCAACACTGAAAAGTCACCGCACGTTCGGTGACTTTTCGTTCTCTTCAATTCGGTTAGTTTTGCCGATCCCATTTTGGCAACCCTGCGGTGTATTCAGCAAGTACCACAGGGTCCCGAATTGCAGGGAAAGGCCGCCGCAAACCCGACGAAAACTAACCGCAAAACCCGGCGAATGCATGCCGAAAACCCGCAAAAACATCTGGTTTAACCTGCCGAAAACCACGGTAAAACCCAAGCAGGAGCTGATCACACGCAGAGCAGCCGCCGGAAAAAGCCGACACTGCAGACGAGTGAAGTGAATAAATTAGGAAAACAGTTTGCATGAATGTTTGAAAAGTAAAACGCTGTTTGCAAAGAAACTACTGAGCGAAAATGTCTGAAATTTACATATGAGGTCCAGGGAATGATAATAAAAAGGGCTGTTACAGAAAAAAATAAGTAAACTTAAAAAAAAACCAGACTTTTTAAAAAAAAAGAAAAAATCAAGAAAAATGCTTAAAATATCCTAAAAATCTATAAATAAAGAGACTCTGTAGCGCTGCTTCAAAAACACTGTATTCTGGTGCATTGAACTATTGCTGCCACCAGAGGGAGACAGAGACATTGTGGAATATGCTGGACAAAACTGAACTACAACTACCATCAGCCTTTGCGTGAGGACAGGAAGGAGGTGGTATAGGAAGAGGAAAGAGATCAGCAGCCTCGTGCAAAGGAGAAGCAGAGTGAGTGGAGCAGTGAAAGGTGGAGGACGCACGTTGGAGCTGTCAGGGATCGCAACCAGGCCAGAGTACAGACGCTGTCTTACTGGTGCTGGAGATCGGGACAGTGACCGTGTTAAGACCTACCTGCACAGCACTGAGAGGTCTGAGGAAGAGCTAGATCCGGCAGGACCCCGAGTTAGGAGACCACGCTGATCGATTGGGAGTGCAGGCGGTGGATCGTTGTTCCAGTTGCGGAGATTTGGCAAGCAGGGAGCAGATTCAGTGGTACGGAGTCCCAGTGTACCGCGGAGAAGATCCTTTGATTGAGGCATTGGGTGCTGGACAGTCTCGTTCATCGGATGGGTGAGAGGCCTCCCAGGCCACAGTTCCCAAATAAGAAACGTACGCTGCAATATTGTTTAAATCCACAGGGCCCCAACGGTGACTAGTCGAAGATTATTTGTTTCATTCACTGGCCAGTTGAAAACCGTACCCGGGTACCCGAGACAACACACATACACATTTTTGAGCTATTATTCACGGGACTTACACTCCAGAACTGAGGGGGTTAACCATTTCTTTTGCCGCCACGTGTTTTTCCTGCGTTACGAATTCTTGTCATTTAAATACCGTATATGCGTAATATATGCTGCTTTATTGGGATCAGTAAAGAATATAATACATAAAAATCCACAACCGTGCTGGTGTATAGTTATTTCCTAGTGCGGTGAGACTAACCCGAGGTTTATTCAGCGGCTCCTCAGGGAGTGAGCGCTACAACTCTTTACTGCAGAATTTTATAATGAACGGTTTATTAGATATTGAGTTAAAACGGGAATAATTTTAACATTGAAGCCTATGGGATTCGCCTGAATAAATCTGCCGTATGAAACCACCGAATGGCAGGGCATTTCGGGAACCTTTCACTGCTGGTTTTTGTTCTCTGAATACCTGAAGCAGTGCTTTTTTAAGGGGATTTTACTGCCCTCGAACAGGCACCGTATGTGCAGGCAATTCGTCAGGATTTGGCAAATTGCCTGCTCTCTGGATAGCTGAATGGCCAAGAAAGGTAACCGAATGCTGATTTTCAGCGTTCGGTTACCTTTCTCCAGCAATTCGGATCTCTTTGAATTACCCTGTATGTCTTCTATGACAAGCCTCCATTGATTCCAGAGCCTAGAGAGTTAGGGCAGGGCAAGACACCATCAGTACATACTCACCACCCAGGACATACTTGAAAACGAGAGAAATCTCAATGTATCCTTCCTGGTAAAATCCTTTCTCAAAAAAAGGAAAAAAAAAGGTTTAAGTGCAGTTTCTGCCACATGTGTTGTTTAAACGAAAGTCGAAAGGATTTTTACGACTTGATAATATTACTACTCATGTGCCAGGTGTGTTTATTGAATTATGAGTGCTCTTGTAAAATTGCAAAATTCAACATTGGCAGGAAGATGTTTACTAGATATGATAAACATGGTATCGCTGTGGCATTCTTAATCTTACACACTTTACGATTGCTTCAAATGAAATTATAGGACATTTTCCGTACCTGAAGGAAATATAGCAATCTACTGGATTTAATGCTGCATTCAGAATTCCAAAACAATTAGGGCTTTGGAAATGACTTAAGGTTAAATCCTGTACGTCCTTGAGGATGGCAGGACCATGAGTGGTGGGACAAATGAGGACAGTCATGATTTAAGTGACTGTGTCAGGATCAATGAAGAGTGAAACTACTCAAGCTAGGCTGTTTCAAAACAATCAGTAAGGAATTGGAATACTCTGTAAAAAGCTTTTTCTTTTATAATAGTTGCACAAAATAACACATCCGTATTTAAGAGCGATCCGAAGTCTGCGAAAGGGATTTCGTACATAAGATCTGCAAATGATATCAAACAGTAAATGGATATTATTTGCTCCCAGAATTAAAATGTATTATTTAGTGAATATAGTCCATGTTTTTATTAAGTCTCAAGGAATAATGGTATATAAATGTAAACCCTATGCAATCGTGATTGTGTATACACTATGGGCTCTATTATATTCTTTGGTCAAACGCTAACCCGTGTGCAAAAACGCATTAACGCAAGGGGCAAAACCCTTTGCGCTGAACGTCGTATTACAATGTCCGCGCAAAAAATGTACGTTAATGTCTACCGCGGGTGAACCTGCGCGAACGCTGCGTGAGCGTACTGTACTGCTCACGTCCTACACTTAACATTGTGAGCGCAAATGCGTATGTGTGCTGTTACGCGGATGGTATTACAATCTATGCGCAATATTTAACGCACAGCGTTTGCGTGCATAATTTTAATGTCTTTGAAAAGTTGGTGGTAACGGCAAATCTGAACGTCCTGGCCGAAACCAAATACACCGACCCAGAAAAAAAAATACAGCACAGTATAGTTACACATTCTACACATACCCAAACAATAAAATTAAGAAGTTGTGCGTGTTTTTTTTTTTTTGATGCAGCATATATGCGCAGATTGACTTTGACAGGTGCAAAAATTTAACGTGAGACAATTAAGGTTCTTAATTCTGATTAAAGCAAAGAGTGTGTATATATAAATATACACTATACAGTGTGGGCGCCTATTTATAAATTAATTTAAAGTGCAGGGTGTAGTGCTAATAAATAGTCAAATGCTGCCTAGAGTATGGTAAAAACACATAGAAAACAACCAAAATATGTGTCAGAATACAAGATAAAAGGCGAATATCCATACGGCGCATCTAGTACAATTAATATGTTAATAAATCAATGGATATGTAAAATCCATAAAATCTATTAAAAAACTCATAAACCGTAACAGTAAAAAATGTATTAAAAATGTATATTATTATCAAGTCAATAAGGTGCATAGAGTAAAGTCCAGGTCAAATGTGCAAACAGTGCAAAAAAGTGCTCAAGTATATATTGATGGAATACTCAAAAATGATGATGAGAAATGATGTGCTGATCTTCTTATAAGTGCTGGTGCTGAATCCTCATATCCGTCAGTAATCCTCAAAGAAAGCACATCACAAGAGAGGATAATAGTGCAGACAGTCAAAATAAAATAGGCTCGAATTATAACCAAAATCCAAACCACTCACATTTATGGAGCCCACAAGGTCCCGGCTCAAGGAGAAAACAGCCTGCAGCCAAATATAGGGTGGCACTTCCCTTCTTTCTGTTCGTACTGGAGACTAAAAATAGAGAGAATCGGGAGACAGCACTCCCATAGCGTAATGCTGCGTATATGTGGAAATGTGATAAAGGAAAAGATTAAGCACACTCACCGATTTTAGAGCCTCGTAATATCAGGCTCAATCTATGTCGCTCTGGGTCCTCTTAAGGTGGGAATCCAAACCTCTTTGCCTCCGTGGTGATGGATCCAAAATTCCAAGAAGAAAAAAAGGGGTCGGAGAAAGGTGGCAAATATTGGGAAAATTTAATGGATAAATAAAATAAAATACAGGACAGAATCTACCGAGACGCGTTTCGGCTTAAAAAGCCTTCCTCAGTCGGTATAAAGGTAAATGTGCATACTGACCTTTTTATGGACATTTACCTTTATACCGACTGAGGAAGGCTTTTTAAGCCGAAACGCGTCTCGGTAGATTCTGTCCTGTATTTTATTTTATTTATCCATTAAATTTTCCCAATATTTGCCACCTTTCTCCGACCCCTTTTTTTCTTCTTGGAATTTTGGATCCATCACCACGGAGGCAAAGAGGTTTGGGTTCCCACCTTAAGAGGACCCAGAGCGACATAGATTGAGCCTGATATTACGAGGCTCTAAAATTGGTGAGTGTGCTTAATCTTTTCCTTTATCACATTTCCACATATACGCAGCATTACGCTATGGGAGTGCTGTCTCCCGATTCTCTCTATTTTTAGTCTCCAGTACGAACAGAAAGAAGGGAAGTGCCACCCTATATTTGGCTGCAGGCTGTTTTCTCCTTGAGCCGGGACCTTGTGGGCTCCCATAAATGTGAGTGGTTTGGATTTTGGTTATAATTCGAGCCTATTTTATTTTGACTGTCTGCACTATTATCCTCTCTTGTGATGTGCTTTCTTTGAGGATTACTGACGGATATGAGGATTCAGCACCAGCACTTATAAGAAGATCAGCACATCATTTCTCATCATCATTTTTGAGTATTCCATCAATATATACTTGAGCACTTTTTTGCACTGTTTGCACATTTGACCTGGACTTTACTCTATGCACCTTATTGACTTGATAATAATATACATTTTTAATACATTTTTTACTGTTACGGTTTATGAGTTTTTTAATAGATTTTATGGATTTTACATATCCATTGATTTATTAACATATTAATTGTACTAGATGCGCCGTATGGATATTCGCCTTTTATCTTAATTCTGATTGGCTGAATCGCATGAAAAAACAGTCCGCACACCGATTTCTGCGTGCAATGTTAATGCGCGTGCGTTTTTGCGTGTCTTTTTAACGCGCGTTATTTTTTGACGGATGAAATAATGCGCGAGGATTGTAATACCAGCGTTAATTTATACGCGTTAAAGTTTAACGCTTTGTGCAAAAATTCACGCGTTTACCGTGCATTTTTGCGTGCAGAATGTAATAGAGCCCCATCAGCGGTAGCAGACACAGCAGCCTGAGATTGTCTTAACACGTTCTGGGGCTGTGCTGTTTCACTGCAAATTAAATTTGTTTGCTGCAAACAAATTTGGTTTGCATTTGGGCTCCAGAGGGTGCCCCAAAGTTTTCACACCATGAGCATGATGCCCAAGGTGCTAATACTTTTTAAAGCCAGTTGCGTGTGTGTGTTCGATATGGCAGCAGGTAAGCCAATCCTGCACGGAGTCCAGAAATGTAGTAACTCCATTTGGCCAGAAGATGGTGACATCTCCCTTTCAAATAGGTTATTACAGTAAGAAATACATTGGGCATATTCCCACATATTTCTTCTATTGTATAAATAATGATAAAATGAGTTTCCAAAAAAACACTGGTTCCTGACAGTTTTTTTTAAAAAAAAAATCACATTATAGCGAAGGGGTGTTAACCACTTCAATGCGGAGGATGCGCTCAGCGCGTCCTCCGCATTACCGCTGCTGTGCTGAGGACGCGCTGAGCGCGTCCTCCCATTGGGGTCAGCGTTCGGCCGGGTTCCGGCCGATCGCTGGCCCCCCCGGTGCGGGCTGACATCCTCGATGTCAGCCCGGCGTCCGGGACCGCGGCCGCTGGAATTAGGTGTCATCGCGGCAGCGCGATGACACCTAATTCAGGCGCCCCCCCGCATGTGCGGAGGAGGCGCCTGATCCCTCCCGATCGGCGGCTCTGCGGGGTTAACCCAGGCACCATTTGGAAGGGCACAGCCTTGCCTTCCAAATGGTGCCTGGCATTAACCCCTGGGGAGCTGGATCGCGAATCGGCGCTGAAAAGCGCCGGTTCGCGATCCTTTCCCGGAGCTGGTCGACATCTTGGATGTCGGCCAAGCTTCCGGGAACTCCCCCTGAGGACTGGCGTCATCGTGCGTAGCACGATGACGCCAGTCCTAGAGTTAACCCCTAAGGCTAGGGTCAGACGAACGCAGTTTTAACGTGCGTTTAGCCGCACAAAATCACGGCCGTGCTAGCAGCAAATGACGTCCAATGCCGGGGAACACACGAAGTACGGCCGCACGAACGTTCGTCCGCGCAACGCAAGTGGCAAACGAACGCATTTTTTCGAGAACGTCAAACCGCTACTACTGACGTACAGAGTGCGCTGCGGCCGCATAGCGGCGTGTGTGTGTGATTGGGAGACTTCAGACGCTGCTAATGTCCGGCCAACATAACGTCCAGACACAAAAAGTGTTTTATTGATGATCCGTACAAAATCACGGACGAAAAGGCGCATCGTATGACCGCTATCGCGTATTCCGTGAAAAAATATGTCCGTTCGTTCGACCGCACTTTTCCACAGTCGACGCGAAAAATGCGTTCGTCTGACCCTAGCCTTACTGCCACCAACGGCGGAGATAGGGAGTTCCAATGAACTCCCTATCTCCCGATCCGTGGCAGCTAGGGGTTAAAGTTTGGTATGGTTGGATCGGCCAGAGCATGGCCGTTCCAACGATACCAAACACTACAGTGAAAAAAGTTTTTAAAAAATAAATAAAATTAAAATTAAAAATATATTTAAAAAAAAAATTATAAAAAAATAAATATTTTTTTTTCTTTTTTTTGGTTTGTTAGTGTAGCAATATTGTTCCCATTTCAATTATAATGTGAACAATGATGCTGCACTAACGATTTTTGTATGCGGTGCGTTGGTTAAAAATCGCGTAATTTTCCCCCAAAAAAAATGTAACGAGACCCCATCTCTAATTTTTTTAACAAGCGCACCCCATACAAAATATAACCGCAATTGCTCGCATGTTAAAATGTGAAAAAAAACACTTTACACGTTGTAAATTATTGAAAATACATATTTTATTGCATTTTTTGTTATAATATACAGACATGACATAACGTATACATATAATAATGACATATTCTGAATCTACCGAGTCTGACGGAAAGAACGATATATAATATGTCTGGGTCATATACTAAAATAAGCCTTCAAAACACGTTTAAACATGATGCGCAAAACCGGTAAAAATGACCTCAGCACAGGGGCGTGAAACGCCTCAGCAGTGAAAGGGTTAAACCCAGCATATTGTTTTTAACTTTTTTTTAAAATTTTGGTGCATATTAAGAAACAAAATTAAATTTCACAAATATTAACGCCATCAGGTCTATTCACTGAAGGTGAAATTTAGGAGAATTGGCAGAGAAAAAAAACAATCTAGACCAAATAGCTGATTTGGAAAGTGAGAGAAATGGCAGAATTTTTCTGGTTTGGCTATTTTGACCTAGAATTTTCACTTCTCCAGTCAGTCTCCTGAGTTTCACCTTTAGTGAATAGTCCCGTATATTTTTTATTATTGAAAGCTTTTTTTGAGAAAATTGTAAAAGAAGAGTCAACAAAACAGTGCAAGGGAATGCTGAAAACAAGATGAAAATCAAAAGGTCTATTCAAAGAAAGGTGAAACTCAGGTGAATTGACTGGAGAAGTGAAAATTCTAGGTCGAAATAAACCAGAAAAATTCTCCCATTTATTTCACTTTCCATATCGGCTATTTTGTCTAGATTGTTCTATTCTGCCAATTCTCCTGATTTTCACGTTTCTCTCAATAACCCTGCAAGAGAAAACTATCAGGTCTATTCACTAAAGGGTGAAGCTAAGGAGAATTGGCAGGAGAAGAGAACAATCTAGACTAGGGATGTGCAATTCGTTTCCTACCGAATCGGTTTTCGTACGAAATTTTCCTGCTTCCGAGGGCATCCCGAATCCGAAATGTTGACCACACAAAATTTTCGGATCAATTCGAAATTTCGAGTCATTTGATTCGATATTTCGGATGATTCAAAATGTCGGGTCGATTCGATAAATCGGGTCGATTCGATGATTTGGATTATTTCGGTGATTCGGATCATTTCAGGTCATTCGGTTCAGTTGGTTTTTCGTTTTATGCTGCATTATTAATTCATACTGTAGAGGTGCTGCCCGACAGTGTGTGGATTCATATGCTGCATTATTATACTGTAGAGGTGCTGCTCGGCAGTGTGCGGATTCATATGCTGCATTAATTATTCTGTAGAGGTGCTGCCCGGCAGTGTGCGGATTCATATGCTGCATTATTATACTGTAGAGGTGCTGCCCGGCAGTGTGAGGATTCATATGCTGCATTATTATACCGTAGAGGTGCTGCCCGGCACTGTGAGGATTCATATGCTGCATAATTATACTGTAGAGGTGCTGCCCGGCAGTGTGAGGATTCATATGTTGCATTATTATACTGTAGAGGTGCTGCTCGGCAGTGTGCAGATTCATATGCTGCATTAATTATACTGTGGAGGTGCTGCCCGGCAGTGTAAGGATTCATATGCTGCATTATTATACTGTAGAGGTGCTGCCCGGCAGTGTAAGGATTCATATGCTGCATTATTATACTGTAGAGGTGCTGCCCGGCAGTGCGCAGAATCATATGTTGCATTATTATACTGTGTAGAGGTGCTGCCCGGCAGTGTTCGGATTCATATGTTGCATTATTATACTGTGTAGAGGTGCTGCCCGACAGTGTGCGGATTCATATGCTGCATTAATAATACTGTAGAGGTGCTGCCTGGCAGTGTGAGGATTCATATGCTGCATTTATTATACTGTAGAGGTGCTGCCCGGCAGTGCGCAGAATCATATGTTGCATTATTATACTGTGTAGAGGTGCTGCCCGGCAGTGTTCGGATTCATATGTTGCATTATTATACTGTGTAGAGGTGCTGCCCGACAGTGTGCGGATTCATATGCTGCATTAATAATACTGTAGAGGTGCTGCCTGGCAGTGTGCGGATTCATATGCTGCATTTATTATACTGTAGAGGTGCTGCCCGGCAGTGTGCGGATTCATATGCTACATTGAAACCTACGGGTTAGGCTGGGGTCAGACGAGCGTAGTGTTCACGTCCGTGATTGCGCCTAAAAGTACGTCCGTGATAGCATGAAAGTAAGTCCATTGGAGCCTGACACATGAAGTACGTCCGCACTGAACTGCGGACGCACAACGGCCGCGGCAAACGGACGCAGGTTAGGCAAGAACGTAATACTGCTAGAACGGACGTGCGGAGTGCGCCACGTCCATAACGTCTGCATAGCTTTGTGTGTGAGTGATGGAGCATGGTCAGACGGACTGCATTTATACGTCCAGCATTTTTGACGGACAGAATGTTTTTTCATTGTAATTTATTTTTCCCTCCTACATCCGTCAAAAATAACTTCAGTGAAAAAACGGACTGTGTGACCACTACTGCGTCATCCGTACTGACGATGTCCGTACTGCACGCACGTACAGTCCGTAGAAATCACGCTCGTCTGACCCTAGCCTTAAAAAGGCTTGTTTCTTTACAAAAAGTTAAGAAACCTAAAATTTCACCCAAAGAATGCTAAAAAAATCTTAAGAGAATAACTAAGTAAAGTAACTTTCATTCTATTGGTAGTAATCTGCTTCTCATTCTTAAATAAGCAATTAAAAAAACAAATAACTCATTAAAAAATGAAAAACCAAACTGAACCGAATCTCCCGAATGATCCGAAATGATCCAAATGCCAAAATGACCCGAATCACCGAATCGATCCGAAATCTCGAATCGAACCCGAAATTTCGATTCGATATCGAATCACCGAATCGAATCAACAAATCGAAATGAAAACGATCCGAAACGACTCGAAACGAAAAAAAAAACGACCTGGAAAAGAAACTAAACTTAATTTTCAGCGGTGCGCAACTCTAATCTAGACCAAATAGCCGATTTGGAAAGTTAGATAAATGGGAGAATTTTTCTGGTTTGGCTATTTTGACTAAGAATTTTCACTTCTCCAGTCAAATCTCCTGACTTCACCCCTTAGTGAATAGACCTGTAAGACTCTTGCATATCTATATGATATAGAAATCAGTTCTTTTCTATTAGTTTATGCTAATCTATAAATATCTGCACAGAATTCTCAGGTAGCAATAGCGTGAGAGTTAAAAAGAGCGGGATGGCTCATTATTCGTCTATTTATCATTACAACTACCATTGCAATAATTTACATGGCACCAACATATTCCACAGTGCTGTACAATGGATATGTCAAAACCAAACATAAATTGACAAAACAAGTGTGACATACAGAGAACAAAAGGAAAAGAGGACCGTGCTGGAGCGAGCTTACAAGCATTTTCAATGCTTTTACTATTTTTTACAGTCAGTTCTCTATGTGTTACCTCATATTTATACCCCTGTGAAACAGGAAGTCATGTTTACACAATTTCCTGTTTCTGGTCACCCTGGTGTACTAATAAATTTAAAATTTAAATGGGAAAACACTTCAGATTTTTCTCATGAATTCATAGGGGTGCTAATAACTGTGCCACTCCTAGAATTAACAAAATATTTTTTGGATACTCCATTGTTGTGTTTGCAATTGCAATTGTTTGATATCTATGAGAGCAGAGTGTGTGCAATTTCTTTTATTGCACAATGATCAATAATGTTAAACAACAAGGAACATTTTATAACAGCCTTTATTACTCTTATTTCCCAAGTGTGGCAATAATAGAGGAGGGCCTTCTATCTATCTATCTGTCTATCTCTGGTTTGCTGAGCTGCTCAGGCGAGGCCCCAGCGAACGGGCGGCTCAGGCGTTGCCCCTGGCCGGCCGTGTGGCCCAGGTGAGACCCCAGCGACTGATTGTGGGCTCACCTGGACTCAAGGGCCCGGGTGCAGTGGTACTCACTGCACCTCTGGTAGTTCTGTCGCTGCCTATGATTTACCTACTTTCTCTAAATTACGTCAATACCTTCCAGCATTTTTTATTCTAACACAACTGGTGATCTTGACACGAATAAGCTTCATGTTTTCCTGCACCATAAAACTCCACAAGATTATAAACTCATCTGAGCAAGGCCTTCTACACCTCTTTATGGGCTCTATTCCATAGTTGGTGCTAATGTAGCATCCCCTCTCATCCCGCGGTGAAAAAGGGTGGCCCGATCCACCACCACTTCTTCTCGGGAGCAGAGTGAGACTGGGAACAAATAGTTCCTAGTTTCCCTCAGCAATCACTCTGCAAAGCTCACAGCCTGGAAGCGCAAGCATCCATGGAGTCCTATGGACTCCAGGAGCTGATACTCGCGGTGGCATGGAAGCTCTTCTGTGGGTAACAAGGAGGTTAGCGCTGCATTCCCAGGTGAGGTGAGATAGCACCTTCCCCGGAATAGGATGTTAACATGGAGACGGTACGGGAAAATCTGCAGGCGCACATTAGCCCGGTTATCATCTCCATGTTAGCGTCAAGAATGGAATAGGGCCCTATGTGTTTATGTGTTCTACAGTAAGTTTGTTTCACATTTTGTCAGATTAATTCCCTATTCTGAAGCTCTGTGGAAACCGATGGTGCTATATAAATAATAATAATAAACGTCATCATCATCTGTCTAACGTAAATTGTGAAATGCTTAGTTCTTGATCTCACATCCTGCACTAATTAGTGACTTAGACAGTAAGTATCTTCTTTTCCCCGTTTCCAGGGAGACGGTGTGGTTGCAAGCATGTTACGTTAATGCATTTCTTCAATACTCACACATTACAGTTTATTTCTGAGAATTAGAGAGCCCTCGGTACCCACTTTGGATACTCTGCTCGTTGTAACAATGAAAGTGGCTTGTCTGAATCATTATCTCAATACAAAAGATCTGATTCCCTCCTTTCAGAGAATACAATAAGAGCAGGAATTAGCTAATGATCTTGGATATTTTCAATGCTGCTAATTAAGAATTTTTTCTCAATGAAATAGAAATGTGCATTATTTCTCATCCCCCAGTGTGTGACAGGGTTAAATTGCTTTTTTGGGGAAGATAAAATATCATTAGCTGACGTTCAGCAATAGTGCTTTTTGTTGATGTGACCATTACCATTCTGATCACATCGGAAAATAATAACAGAATAATGACGGAAATAATAATTAGTTAATTCGTCGACATCGCATAACTTACATTTACCTCCATCCACCCGCACGCTCTCTTTTTACTCTTAGTTCATCATCATTATTGTATATTTACTCATGAGAAATTAAAAAGATATAACATGCAAAAAATCTAATATAAGCACCATGCATTCATCTTTGCCATTAAATAAATGAGGAACATACAGTATAAACTGCAAATACATAGTTGGCTCTTTTTCCTTTTCCATATTTGTACTTTTGAGACATTCTAATCTTGTTTTTATTAGGGTTTAAATTAAAAAAAATGTTTTCGTTCAGCAGTAGATTTGTAGCTGTACAAAAGGTACAAGAAAGCTTTGTTCTGAGAGTTTTTCTCTTGTCTTGAGTACGTTAAGACATCAAGAATATACGCTGTGATTAAAGATATATATTGGGTAAACTAGATAGGTCAGTCAATCCTTTCTCCACTGTCAAACTCTATGTTCCTGTTTCTTATTGACTAAGACAGAAGACTCGACCATTTTTCGGGAATAGTCATTGCACAGTTCCATCCACGCACGGACGTATCCCGAGGTGCAGCGCTTCTCGCTTGTAGTGGATGATAGGGGATGATTTTGTGCCTATATGCATGAATGATTTAAATTGGATAAAACGTTTCTGTGTTTTGTTCTGGCTTGTAGAAAACGTGCAGGAGACGAGAAGTGACAGACTACAGTGGATGAGGATCCCATTGTATGTGTGTAAGCGGAAGTAATGTAGTTACTGATGCTTGCTGCTAGGATGTTCCCATTCATCATTGCATTTCTCAGACCATGGCAAATGATACTATAGACTACGTTATTTGCCAAGAGAGTTTTATTTACCTGATGAAAATACCTTACAACATTATTATTATCATTTATATAGCGCCAACAGTTTCCGCAGTGCTTTACAATAACCAATAGGGAACGCGATACAGATAAATGGCCATATGATGGTAACACAAGGTAGAGAGGACCCTGCTCATAGGAGCTTCTTACAGTGTAGAAGGATTTGGGGTGAGGAAGACCAGGGGAGTATTACTGGACGACAGGATCATTGGTGCGAGTGGTTCGGGAATGGTGGTGCAGTGAAGCAGCTTCAATCATGTGTGAGAAGGTTAGCAGGGGGATGAGTTGCATGAGTAATGTGGAGCGCTAATCTGAAGAGATGGGTTTTGAAGGATTTCTTGAAGGCCTGAATATCAGGGGAGAGTTTGATAGGGCGAGGCAAGTCATTACACAGGACCGGAGCTGCCCTTGAGAAGTCTTGGAGGTGAGAGTTGGCAGCGCGGGTGTAGACAGAGGACAGGCTTAAGTCACCCGACGACCAGAGTTGTCTAGACAGGATGTGCTTGTGTAGTAATGAAGACATGCTCATAGATTGACTAGACTGAAGTATGCAGATAGGCTTAACTTAAGTGGACCAAATGATGTCTTCTATGCCAGAATTCCATTTCACTATACAGATAATCAGTTCTCTAACCAAAATGTCTAAAACATACAGCTTTGAGGAAATTAATAAAATGCTTTGCCGAAGTCTGGAATTTCGCAATATTTGGCAAATGGCCAACTTTCTGAATAGTCATGAAATTGCACCGTACAGGGAATGGTTTAACTTAAACCCATTGGATCCTGCCAGTGATGTTATGGTAAACCACTTCATAGAGCAGGGGTTAAAAGGAGTTATCAAGATCCCAGTAGAAGCCGCCGCAGTCCAAAGGACTGAACATCATTCCCCTGGTTAGTTTGACATGACTTATTGGGAATTTTCATCTTGAGTTTCTTTGTAAATGTTTGCTGAATAGTGCGCTCTGCAATAAATTTACCTTATAATGTATGTGCAGGATTTCTAACTTGAATATGTGTGTTATTGAAGTCCAGGTGTTATTTAACTGCCATCAAATTGACGTTGCAATCAAATAGCTTTACGGCCTATAGATGTGATATACATGAAACGGTCCAGTGCTGTAAACACATTTACAGTGATGCATATTCCCAAGAGTCTGATCATGATGTACAACTAGTTCCTAACTGTAAATCATCTGGCTTATTGCTGAAGGTCAGCTTGTGTCTGCGGTTGAATTTCTGCATTGCTTTGTTCAAGGCTGCAGGTTATTGATGTATGGATTTAGCTTCTCAATTCCCTAGCCAGCCTGACATATAACCAGAAAAGACTTTTGTTGTTGGTGTGCATGTATGTGTATACAAGTCTTGTGGCTATGTTTTAATAGATTAAATAAAAGTTACGTTATTGGCTGAACCATCTTGGAGTGCCGGCACATTTAATACGTTTATACATGAGAGCCAAGTTTCAGGCACCGGGCAATTCAGACAGCAGAAGCTGGAATGCAGGACCGCTTGTGATTGCGTATATATATATATACAGTTGTGTTCAAAATTATTCAACCCCCACTGAAATTGAGTGTTTTGGCCAGTTTGACATTGATTTTGATCATTCAGTCATCTTGCTTACAATTAAATCAAAGAGGCACGTGTAGGTCAGACAAATATAACATAACATTTATAATGAAATAACCACAAATGTCTTTTCTGTGCTCACATCATTATCAGTTTTATTCAACCCCCAAGTGACATTCAATCTTAGTACTTAGTACAACATCCTTTTACAGTTATAACAGCTTTTAAACGTGAAGCATAGCTTGACACAAGTGTCTTGCAGCGATCTACGGGTATCTTCGCCCATTCGTCATGGGCAAAAGCCTCCAGTTCAGTCACATACTTAGGCTTGCGCAGTGCAACTGCTTTCTTTAAGTCGCACCAGAGGTTCTCAATTGGATTTAAGTCAGGTGACTGCGATGGCCACTCCAAAATGTTCCAGCCTTTAATCTGCAACCATGCTCTAGTGGACTTGGAGGTATGCTTGGGATCATTGTCCTGTTGAACGGTCCAACGTCTCCCAAGCCTCAGGTTTGTGACGGACTGCATCACATTGTCATCCAATATCTCCTGGTACTGAAGATAATTCATGGTACCTTGCACACGCTGAAGCTTCCCTGTACCTGCAGAAGCAAAACAGCCCCAAAGCATGATTGACCCCCCCGCCATGCTTCACAGTAGGCAAAGTGTTCTTTTCTTCATAGGCCTTGTTCTTCCTCCTCCAAACATAGCGTTGATCCATGGGCCCAAACAGTTCTAATTTTGTTTCATCAGTCCACAGAACACTATCTCAAAACTTCTGTGGTTTGTCCACATGACTTTTGGCATACTGCAGTCGACTCTTCTTATTCTTTGGAGACAGCAAGGGGGTGCGCCTGGGAGTTCTGGCATGGAGGCCTTCATTACGCAGTGTGCGCCGTATTGTCTGAGCTGAAACTTCAGTACCCACATCTGACAAATCTTTTCTCAGTTCCTCAGCAGTCACACGGGGACTTTTCTCCACTCTACGCTTCAGGTAGCTCACAGCAGTCGAAGTCAGCATCTTCTTTCTGCCACGACCAGGTAGCGTTTCAACAGTGCCCTTTGCCTTGAATTTGCGAATGATGCTTCCTATGGTCTCTCTTGGTATGTTTAACATCTTTGCAATCTTCTTATAGCCATTGCCCTTCCTGTGAAGAGTAATCACCTTTTCTCTTGTCTTCCTGGACCATTCTCTTGACTTCACCATGTTTGTAACCACACCAGTAAATGTCTAGAAGGAGCTGAGTATCACAGTCATTTTAAAGCTGCCTAATTGGTGCTTATTATGCTTTA
Source organism: Leptobrachium leishanense (assembly GCA_009667805.1). NCBI lineage: Eukaryota > Metazoa > Chordata > Amphibia > Anura > Megophryidae > Leptobrachium > Leptobrachium leishanense. The sequence goes on along the minus strand of CM019063.1, from coordinate 10,155,242 downwards.
TTGCTGCTCCGTGACATCCACAGGTGTTTTCAATACCTGATTGAAAACACTTGAATGAACCTCTGTTCTTCAGAGTGGTGGTCTTTAAGGGGTTGAATAATTGTGTCAATGAAGAATTCACAAAAGAAACATTTACTACTGTATTACAAAACCAATTGATGTCATTTTAGTTGCATATGGTTCTTTAAAAAGTCCTTGTAGGATTTCATTCTGAATACAATTACAAATGTACACTAAATTCCCTAAAACCCTTTACAGCATTGGGGGTTGAATAATTTTGAACACAACTGTATATTATAACAAAAAACATTCTGGTTAATTTTTTATACACTGCCTGGAGAAATAAAGTCAAACTCTAATATTTTCTTTGGTTGCCTTTTGTTTTGATTCCGGCACGCATTCGCCGTGGCATTGTGTTGATAAACATATGCAACATAACAATATTTATTTCCATCCGGAGTCGCATTCATTTGTGGCCAAGATCTTGTATTGATGATGGGAGAGTCGGAGCTCTGCGTAAAGTATTCTCCACCGCAAAGATTCCCAATGGGAGAGTCAGCGGACCACATTTTTTTGACAGCTGAAACATATTTATCGCTGTAGTAATTAACCAGTGAAAGGCTCGTACCTGTTTACTTAGTTAACCCCTTCACTTTCGAGACTGATATATCCTTGGCTTCAAAGACACCATCCGGTGCCCAATATCGAGATATCTCGATCTGCTGTCCGAAAGCAAATTAAATTTGTTTCCTACAAGCAAATTTAATTTGCTTTTGGGCTGCAGCAGGTGCCCCCAAAGTTTTAGCCGTGTGGGCATAATGCCCAAAAAGCTAACACTGTGTAATATCAGCTGATGAATGCTGTGAAATATCAGGCTTTAAGCAGCCGATAGAGGAAAAAAACAAAATCGAGCTGCAGCTGTAACTCAATTTGGCAGCAGATGGCGCCATCTACTGGCCAAATAGGTTATTTAGAGTAAGAAATACAATGGGAATATGCCCAAATATTTCTTACTGTGTAATTAATTGAAAATTATTTTACAAAAAAACACTGGTTTCTGACAAAGGGGTTAAATCCTGATGGTGACATTTTTGCCCAGGTAGTGTATATTCCTATATAAGTGACCATATGTTTTCTTACACTGGTTTAGTGGCGTATTTTTAAAAAATATATAAAAAAACTAATTTGCAGAAACAATGCAGAAAAAAAGAGCACAATAATAATTAGTATATATGAGGACATGCTTGGTGTCATTGCTGTATGTGTGTGTGAAGATCATTTTGCTGATTATTTTGACTAGGATGCCCCATTATACAAACAATTCATTGATATAGAACTCTCTGGGCTCTATTAACTTCTTCGCGCAAACTTTAACTCGTGCGCAAAAACACATTAACGCAAGGGGAAAAACCCTTTGCACAGAATGTCGTATTACAATGTCTGCGTAAAAAATGCGCGTTAACGTCTACCGCTGGTGAACCTGTGCGAGCCCTTTGCGAGCGTAATGTACATTGCGCGTCCTATACTTAACATTGTGAGCGCAAATGCGTTTGTGCGCTGGTACGCGAATAGTATTACAATCTGTGCGCAAAATTTAACGGACAACGTTTGCGCGCATAATTTTAACGTCTTTGAAAAGCTGGTGTTAATGGCAAATCTGAACGTCCTGGACGAACCCAAATACACCAGCACGAAAAAAATATATGTTTTTTTTATTGCTGCAGGATATATACTCAGATTGATTTTGGCAGGCGCAAAAACTGAACGGGAGACAATTGTGGTTCTTAATTCTGATTGGCTGAATCGCGTGAAAAAACAGTCTGCCCACCGATTTCTGCGCGCAGCGTTAATGCGTGCGCTTTTTTGCGAGGATGATAAAATGCGCTCGGATTGTAATACCAGCATTAATTTACGCGCGTTAACGTTTAACGCTGCGTGCAAAAAAAGTAGCGCTGCGTGTGCGCTTTTGCGCGAGGAAGTTAATAGAACCCTCTGAATTTTATGATTCAGAGTAAAATCAGTCCCAAATGTATCCGGCTTGTGAAGTTGTAAATTAATTGGTAATTAGGGTGAGGGTTTGACAAATTGAATTATTACAGTCTTTTTGATTAATACTGGTCTTATATTGAGCATCAAATGTTCAGCGTTAAAGCAATACTATTTCAAATGCAGTCAAACACATCCCTACGGAGCCTTGATGACGTCAAGAAACCATGGCCTGGTTTCAGAAAGCAGGCTGCAGGAGGAACAGGTTTTAAGGTTTACATTTCATCGATACTGTTTGCAGCTAGGGGAAGAGATGTGGGACAATTAGTTAGCTTGCAGTTCTTTAATTTACCGCATTGATTTCATTAACGTCTCAATCTAAGATGATGCATTGATTGATGTGACTGAGTCTCGAAAACATGGATGTCAAAACATGAAACCTCCGCTTTTAAAAAAAAAAAAATTACTTGCTGAACAGCATCCGATAATTCAAAAAACTAATTATTACAAGTCTGAAACAAAGTTATTGTATGGTATTAGAATACATTTGATTTAGAAAGTATTCAGACTGCTACATTTTTGCATGTTTATTAACCCTATACTGACCAGGTGGTTTTACCATTGTCAGTCCGAAAGTACCCACTGCTGTTCTTACATTTCTGCGCTGTTTGTGTTTAGCTCTAATTTTCCTCTTACTCCTTTTCTGGAACCCACACATATTATATATCGTTTTTCTTGCCATTAAATGGACTTTCTAGAGATAACATTTTTTTCATCATCATACAATTTACTATAAATAGAATTTGTGAAAAAATGGGGGGGAAAAAACACTTTTTCGAACTTTGACCCCCAATTGCCAAAAAAGTCCCCAGCTAAACAGTTTCTACATTTTTTCCTGAGTTTAGAAATACACAAAACTATACGTTTTTCTGCTTTTTAACCCCTTTGCTGCTGAGCCATTTCACCTCTGTGAGCTGATCCTATTTTAACTGTTTTGTGCTCATCATGATTAAACTCAATTTGAAGTCCTGTTATATTATATGACCAAGACACAATTTTTTTTTTTTAAAAAAATACGCATTTATTTTTTCACCAAACATGGTCATGGATCGCGTACCAGCATGTAAGGGGTTAAAGAAAGGCAACACTGGACCCCCCTCCCTTTCAGGCACTGTGCCGATGAGGCAACTGAAACTGATATAATCGCGCCCAGCGATGACATCAGTCCGACGGCCGAGGTCCTTAAAACCAGAGGTCTGACTTCAAGGAAGTCAGACCACCATGGGTCCCCAGCCAGAGAGATAAGTATAGGGAGGGAGGGGAGTTAGAAGCCGATGATGTACAGGGTACGTCCTTGGTCCTTAAGTGACCTCTTTCTCAAGACATACCCAGTACATCATGGGCCCTTGTGAATGAAAAATGAAATATCACATTGACCTCTAGTTGCCAAGTGGAGATAGGGTGGTTCAAAAGACCCCTCTATCTCCTGACAAACAGTGACCCACAGCTAGCTTCTCCCCGCATCACCTCTTCCCATGATAAACTGCAGGATTTCTCACGTGCAGCCCCCATCCTCTGAAATGCTCTCCCTCATACTGTCAGACTTTCCCCTAGTTTCCCTTCCTTCAAACGCTCCCTTAAGGCATTCCTATTCAGTCAAGCCTACCACCCGACTCACTAATACACCTCACTGCCCCCAACCAGTCCATCACCCTCACCTTGCAGTCCATCACTCTCACCTTGCAGTTTTCTCCTCCTGTTTCTCACCCTCCAACCATTCTAGATTGTAAATTCCCAAGGGAATAGAACCCTCGCTTCCTCCTGAAAAGGGATGAGCGTTCGGTTCGGATCTGTTCGGAGTTTGAATCGAACATCGGCTGTTCGAAAGTTCGCGAACTATGAACTTTTTTGGGACGTTCCCCAAAAGTTTGAATTTTTTTTTTTAAAAAAAAGTATAATAAATGCTTAAAAAATACAAAAAAATCTATAAATAAAGAGACTCTTTACTGCAAAATATTATAAGCAACGGTTTATTAGATATTGAATTAAAACGGGAATATTTTTAACATTGAAGCCTATGGGATAAAACATACTTTTTGCTAAAACATCAGGCAGACGAGGCCCTCTAATCAGGCATTGTAGAGGGCAGCCTGCCGGGGCCTCCCAAGGATCCCCTTGAGGAGCATGCGGCCGCCGGATGACAGAGTTGCGACTGTGCAGGCTAGCCGCCCGGGTGCATGTGGCAGAGACAGGCGGCGCAGGGAGGGAGCCACTGCACCTGCGGCCACGGCAGACCCCCCCCCCACAACCAGGATCCAGGGAGCCCCCACTGACCACCAGGCTAAGGTAAGGCGACACATTTCTAAAAAAATAAAAATCCGAGGACATTTTTAAATGTCCCCGGGAACATAAAATAAAACTTTTTTTTTCTTTCTCTACCTGGCTAAATGTATTTAATTATATATATTAAATGTACACGAAGGTTTTGCACTCACGGTTCACTGCGGGGTTCCACTCTCACCTGGTGCTTCAGCAAAGGCTAAAATCGATATAGGATGGCAAGGATGCAATCACTCATAGGGTTTTCCAAAGTGATCTTTCTTTGATAAATCCAGGAGTCAACGTTTCGGCTCAACATAGAGCCTTCATCAGGACAAACAAATTATATATATTAGATACATTCAGCCAGGTAGAGGGTTGTGGCATGTGGGCTGCGCGGAGTCTCAGGCAGTGATTTTTTTTTTTTTTTGTGTGTATATTTTTAGCAAATTTATAGGGGAAGTTAAGGGCAGGTATGATATATATCTATATTCTTATAAATTTATATATCCAGACTTGTATTACACACACATTTTGGCAACTAATTGCCCCCCCCCCATTTGGCTGATCCCTCCAGAAGAAATGTTGAACCCGATAGAGCAGAGAATAATATATATATTATATTAAAATGTCTCCTCTTTTCATACAGACTGCCGCCCCAAGCAGTTGTTTGTGAACAGATTAAAGGAAAACCATTTACCGTCATTTGAAATGTCATTTTTTTGTTTTTAAATGTTTCTATACATCCTACAAAATCCGCCACTTCACGGGCAGGTTATGGGGACCTCCTAGGCACGATATTTGAAGGAATTTTTTGCTTATATTCTTAACCTTTATTTCATGGAAAACTCACTGTCCCTTTAAAAACGTTTTTTTTAAAACTTTTTGTCCTTGTTTCCTGTCCCCCAGGCACTGGTGTATTTTGGCCTAGGCCGACTAGGCCCAGGCCTAGGGCGGCACTTTCCAGGGGGCGGCAGCCCGCACTGGGTGGCCCCACCCCTAAAAAAAAAAAAAAAAAAAAAAAAATTTTTTTTTTTTTTTTTTTTACTTTTGCAAAGTATTTTACCAGGAAGGATACATTGAGATTTCACTAATTTACACTTTCAATTTCACTTTCCAGGGGGCAGCAAAAAACCTCACCACTAAATGGGTTACCCACAGAGCACCAAAATGACGTCAACTTTTTGGTGTTCTGTAGTTCCCTGCACTTAGGAGAATAAAATTTCCCCACCCTGCAGTGAATTCACCATTCACCGCAGGGTCCCCAAAGTGCATGGAGTCGGCCACTGAATGCTGCCACCGCAAACCCGTGGCCTGCTGTTTTCAAAAGAACTACTGAACGAAAATGTCTGGAATTTACGTATAAGATCCTATGATTGATAATAAAAAGTTCTGTTACAGAAAAAAGAAAAACTGCTATTAAAAAAAAGGGGGGGGGAATTTTGCTCAAAAAAATCTGAAAAATGACTAAAAGGTACTAAAAAAAAATCAGTAAGTAAAGACTTTTTACTGCAGATTAAAATAATAAATGATTTATTAGGTATTGCATAAAAACGGGAATATTTTTAACATTGAAACCACCGAACGTCAGGGCATTTCACTGCCATTTCTGAGTCTCAGTACCACATGACTGGCTGAACCACGTGAAACGCACGCGCGCAGCTGCCCGCCCTTTCGTTAACACAGACTCTATTCTGGACTGAACACCCACCGGGAAGGGAATCAAAGCTACAGTGCACCCTCTGGCAGTGGCACCCCACTGCTGACAAGATGGCTCCACTGCATAATTGCTGTGTGCTCATATTCACTCGGTTTGCTGGGAGTTTTACTGCAGTGGATTCTGATGCACTCATACACACCGCACATTGCATTGCTGGGAGTTTTATTGCTGTGGATTCTGATACGCTGACACACACCACACATTGCATTGCTGTGAGTTTTATTGCTGTGAATTCTGATGCACTCATACACACCGCACATTGCATTGCTGGGAGTTTTATTGCTGTGGATTCTGTGATACACACTGCATATTACTGTGAGTTTTATTGCTCTGGAGCTCTGGGATACGCTCATACACACTGCACATTACTGTGAGTTTTATTGCTGTGCAGTTCTGTGATATGCTCATACACACTGCACATTTCTGTGGGTTTTATTGCTGTGCAGCTCTGATATGCTCATACACAGTGCCCATTTCTGTGGGTTTTATTGCTGTGCAGCTCTGTGATACGCTCATATGCAGTGCACGTTTCTGTGGATTTTATTGTTCAACCAATTAGAGCGGCTGTGATCCTGTTTACTTGACATGCGTGGCTGTTCTTTGTAAAAATGCTTGAATTTAAACATTTCATAATTTTCTTTATCTCAATAGATACATTTGAAATGGTATACAAAATATACAAGTAGGCACTTGGTATCCACTTTTAATATAAAGAGAGGAAAAGGCGGAGCTCTAAGAGGAAAGGGTGGAGCTTAAAGAGGAAGGGTGGGGATTAACCAGGAAGAGGTGTGCCCTTGACAGGAAGGGGTGCGTCAAATTTAAATTAGGGGGTGCACGAGTTTAGTCAGGCCTAGGGCAGCACAAAACCTAAATACACCACTGCCCCCAGGGCACTACCTGGACCCCCATACACCTTTTATGGCAAATATCTAGCATATATGCCCTCTTGGAGGGCACTTTAAAAACCGAATTTTCAGGTCCCATTGACTTACATTGAGTTCGGATCGTGTTCGAGTTCGAACTCGAACTTTTGAAATTGTTCGAGTTCAAAGTCGAACCGAACACGGGGGCGTTCGGCTCATCCCTACTCCTGAATTGATTTGTCAAAATGTTGTTCAATGTATTGTACCCCTGTCTATATTGTGCCCAATGTTCAGTGCTGCGGAATATGCTGACGCTTTATAAATAAAGAATAATAATAATATAAAATGGATTCAATTTCAAGAGGCTGTGGGGTTTGTTCGGTACTGGTGTAGAGTAAGTGTGTGGTGAGTGATAATGTAGCTTGACTAGTGGTTTCGATTGTGAAATTATGAGATATATATATCACACTGTGACAAAGATTCAGTAATGGTCCTCTATTTATTCTTGGAAAATACATGTTTTTCTGCTCTTCTGAAATTGTGTGTATGCATTCATATGCTGCAGTCACAGTTGTGGTTATCCACTAATTACCATTTTTTTTCTAAATGGAACTGTTTTTTAAATTTGACATACTTTGAGGGTTGAACTATGGTGATAATCTGGTGAATTCACTATTTATTGACCCACCACCAGAGTTTCATTGTGTGGATCAGGACCACAGCTGTTCATCATAGTTGCTACACTGGTGGTTTTCACTGTTGTTTGCAACTTCAGCACCTAGTGGATAACCCTATTGTCTTTTTCATTCATGGATTATTTGCTTTTGTTTTTCTGCAAAAAACAGATTAAAATTGAGGGGGATTAAACTTGATTCCATTTGGTTGATGTGTAGACCAGCTGGTGTTGCAGGTTCTCATACTTGCCACGGGGAGGAGATGACAGCTTTGCTGGGCAGTTTTAGGTTTTTGCTAATTTTGCAGGTTTCCCAGTGAATTATGTGTACTTTTTCCAATTCGAGGAATAGTTAATGTATGCCTACGAGATTAATAAGTACTATGAATATCTCTTACGCAATGCAGATGCTTCGAGAAGATGTCAATGGGCTCCAGTCCTAGCACAACTTAATTTACTTACTCTGGGCTACAGTCCATAGTTGTCAGTAAGCTAACTACAGGAAACGTGACACATAACATCTCCTATAGTTAATTTATCAACAGGAAACACCATTCCAAATGCAGGAGGTTATTCTAAATTAACATCTCTTATACGTATTATGGAAGGCGCTAATTTTCACATCCGCGTGGAAGCGCAGGCTAATACAAAGTCGCCTGCGCTTTCACCCGGGGGGCATTATTTCACTGTGAAATAACATCTCCTCAAAGTTGGTGTTAAGTGATTTTGCATTTCCAGAATCACTTACAACGCTTACTAAACTCCCCTATTAAATGCTATACTCTTCTCTCATCCCACAGTAAAAATGGCAGCCACTTCTTCTCGTCGGGAGCAGAGTGAGACTGGGAATAAATTTATAATTTCACTCCGCGATTCATCAACAGCGTTGTGTGATCGCGAACAGCTTGCGGCCAGGATACGGAAGGCTCTATGGAGTGCTATGGACTCCAGAAGCCAATACTCTGTCGATATCAGCCAGCTTTGCATTCAGGGCTTTGCTAGGCAGTAATAACGATTTTACTGCTTACCATCTCCATAATACCGACAACTAAGGCCACCAGGCCGAAACGTCATGGGACGGCTTTCCCCTAATAAGTTTTGAACATACCAACTACTCTCCGCTTGGGGTCCTGCCGCTTTTTTGTTCTGGCGTGAGCTAAATGTGTCTGAGGCTATCAGCGGTTAAAATGCTTCTAATTACTAAATTCTGCATTCTTCTAAAAATTATATATTCTGCTTTTCCAAATCCTATTTATTGCGCATTGTAGACTGCCTACTGCTACATAGCCTGAGAAACCTTTCAATCCCTGAGACTTTATCTGTTTATCATGACTGCCAAGATTCTTATTAATGTGAGATATCTTTCATCTTCTTGATTTGTACGTTAACTTCAGGCTTCTCCCAAGCATGTTTAATTATACCATGTTTACATAGTGTAACTTTATCCTTTCCATGCATACAAGATATCAGGAGAGCACCAGGGTTAGAATAAGATCTGTACTGGCCTGGAGCTGAAGAATTTGGTGGGCCTATTTTTGAAACTGCATAAAATGAAAACATGTTTTGTAATGGGGCAGATATGTGTATATGTAACCAAGCAAATATATGTATATACAACTGAGCAGATACATGTATAAATAACCGATCAGATATACAGGGTGTTCATAAAGGGTCCTATTACATTCTTCTGTGAAAAAACAGTCCGCACACTGATTTCTGTGCGCAACATTGCTGCGCGCGCGTTTTTGCATGTCCGTTTTACGCGTGTTATTTTTTGACAGATGAAAAAATGCGCGAGGATTGTAATACCAGCGTTGTTTTACACACGTTAACGTTTAATACTTCACGCAAAAATTCACACGTTCTGCGTGCGTTTTTGCGTGAAGAATGTAATAGATCCCAAAGTCTCTTTCAGATTTCAAAAATTAATTACAAAGGAAAATGAAAAGACAGATAAGTGAAAAATATTATAAAATGAGACTTATATATTTAAGTTTTCTTTTTGCCTCTTTTAATGCATGAAGCACATCCAGATGGTACTCAATTTCTTGCCATGTTGACTGTAGCATACCCTCATCAATGGTGGCAATGGAATCAGTGATCCCCTGCTTTAGATTAGTGATGTCCCTTTGTACCTTTGTTCCATACATGATATCTTTAACATAACCCCATAGAAAGAAGTGGAGGGGAGTGATATCTGGTGAACGAGGTGGCCAGGGAATTGGGCCACCCCTTCCAATCCACTGGTCTGGAAAGGATTAATTTAGGAACCCACGAGCATGCAGCCCCCAAGGTGGTGGTGCACCATCTTGCTGGAAAGTGATGGCTGGTTGAAGGTCATGTAGTTGTGGTGCCACAAATTCAGTCAAAAGTTCAAGGTAAACATTTGCAGTAATTGATGTCTTTTCGAAGAAAGACGACTTCTTTCTACGGGTTTATGTTAAAGCTATCGGGTATGGAACAAAGGTACGGGACATCACTAATCTAAAGCAGAGGATCTCTGATGCCATTGCCACCATTGATGAGGGGATGCTACAGCGAACATGGCAAGAAATCGAGTACCGTCTTGATGTGCTTCGTGCAACTAATGGTGCCCATATAGAGGTGTATTAAATGAGGCAAAAAAACGTAAATATATACGTCTCATTTTGTAATAATTTGCACTTATCTTTCTTTTCATTTGCCTTTGGAATACATTTTTGAAATTTGAAAGAGACTTTATGGGCACCCTGTATATAAAAATAAAAAACAAGGGAAGGCAAACGCGTTTTCCTATTGAAACTCTGGGTTGCAATGCGTCCCCTCCGCTGTCTGCCTCAATTATACATATATAGCAATTCAGCCCATGCATCAGCTTTAATAGCCACTATGTTAGTCCAGCCCTGGAGAGCACAATGTCCTTTCAATAACTAAAATATATCCGAGCCCGATGCCTGTACATTGATATAAACACCTCCACTAATGACATTTTTATTTTACTGTCTTTACAAAAAGTCTTCATGCTGATAGTAACACACATTAAATATCAGGTATAGCAAAATATAAATGAGTTCCGTAGATATAAATGCTTGGGAAATTTAGAGACTACAAGATAGGAAAGGTGTAAGAAGGAAAAAGGAATATTAGCTAGGAATGTCGAACTGTAATTAACCCCTTCACTACGAAGTGATTTTCTAAAAACACATTCTCAGAAACCAGTGGTTTTTTTGTAATATAATTTTTAATGAATTTTACAGCAATATTTATTACTGTAAATAACCTATTTGGCCAGTAGATGGCACCATCTACTGCTATACTGAGTTACAGAGGTTTGAGCAGCAGGTCTATGTTTTTTGTTTTTCCCCTGCATCGGCTGCTGAAAGTCCGATATTTCTGAGCATTCATCAGCTGATTTTACAGTTTTAGCTCTTTGGGCATTATGCCCACAGGGCTAAAAGTTTGGGGTCGCCTTCTGCAGCCTAAAAGCAAACGAAATTTGTTTGTAGCAATTGAATTTCATTAGCTTTTGGGCTGCAGATCAGCAGATCGAGGTGTCTCGATATCGGGGCACCAGATGGTGCCTTTGAAGCCTGAGATATCTCGATCTCGGTAGTGAAGGGGTTAAAGAGAATACGACCTGCAGGAGAGAGCACAGGAGAGAGAAGAAGCATGTGAGGAGAAGAAATAGAGTTAGAAAACATGGTGCTAGCTGGCCAAAAAGACTGGTATGGAGGGTGCAAAACTGTCAAGAGATCACCGAGTCACACTTTAATGAAAAGTAATAATATGCTGAAGTCTTCGAGCTGTTAGCTCTATCAATTTCATATTCATAGCTGTGAACGGGCTGAACTAATACTCCTGCGACTCATTATTTCATTTCACTTAATCTTTTGCATGCTGTGCAAAATTGTGGTGCAGCGTCCTATATAAATTAAGCACAGGTGTCTTTAAAACAAATAATGGGGGTTATTTTTGGCCAGAATATTAAACCCCTATGTGCGTTAGACAATTTGAGAGTTCTTTGATACCCAACACGTACTGTATCTCTCGGCTTTACAAATATAAAATTATTTTGTTTTAATCCACCAATTACATATTTATCTGACAGCCGCGAGAATCTGTAATTCCATTAGAATATTAAAGAGATTTTGTTCTTCCCACGGCACGTCAAGCAGTTTTCTGGAATTCCCGTAAGTTGATATTTCATCAGCAGAACTTCCATATTTTTGCAATCAGTCTGGTCCAATGTTAGCTAATTAATGGTGACATACCGGCGTCGCATGCCACCACAAACAGCACCCTATGGATTACGCTTGGGGATCATCGCTAATATGTGTTTCTGTGTACTCTTACGCACAGTTTATCCATGTCTGATAGCATCGCAAGACTGTTTATGTCAAATTAGGAAACGAGTCTCGTAATGATGAGCCCGGAGGACTCAAATATGCAAGCATAGAGTCAGAGTGTAGAGACAAAAATGCCTTCCATTATTAACATGTTCAGTGCCAGATCACTGCTAAAATCTTCTTATATAATGGACTTTATAACATGCAGTATTATTTATTTATTTATAAAGGATTTTACCAGGAAGCATACATTGGGATTTCTCTCGTTTTCAAGTATGTCCTGGGATTTCAATCAAGGCACGAGTTGAAAACATTCAGCAATTGAAAACCTTCAAGGGGTTAAAGAGAGCACTGAAATGTCACTGGCATTTCGGTGTTCTCTTGTTTGGCACACTTCGGCGAGTTTAATTCAGCATTCACCGCAGAGTCCCTAAAGTGCGCCAAATCGACCCTCCGAATGCATCAGATAATCTGGTGAATCGATTAGTTAACAGCTGAAAAAATGTGGAATCGTACCTAGGAACCACTGATTTGATCTGATAAACCGCTGAATGTGGCCAATGAATCGCCAAACAGGCTGCCGAACGACTCCGGAAAAAGCCGACCAGACAACAAACAGGTGTAACAAAAACCAGCAACTTCTAAAAGGCTTTTAAAGAAATAAATAATACATGAAAATGCATGGAAATAATATATATGGTCTTATGAATGACAATAAAAAGGCCTGTTACAGAAAAAAAAACACCAATTAAGAAAAATCGGAATCAAAATGTAGCTGAAAAAATCCCCAAAAAATTCTAATAAATAATTTATTAAAGAGACTTTTTGTTGCAAATGAAAGAATAAACGGTTGAATAAGATGTAAAAAAAACGAGGAATTCTTCTTACATTGAAACCTATGGGATTCACCTGTTTAAACCTGTCGCATTAAACAACTGAAAATCATGGCATTTCGCCAACTTTCACAGCTGTTCGGCGTTCTCTGAGTAGATACATTCATACACACCGCACATTACTGTGAGAATTATGGTTTTGGAGCTCTGTGATACGCTCATACACACTGCACTTTACTGCAAGTTTTATGGCTGTGGGGCTCTGTGATACGCTTATACACACCACACATTACTGTGAGTTCTTTGGCTGTGGAGCTCTGTGATATGCTTATACATACATGACACAATACTGTGAGTTTTATGGCTGTGGAGCTCTGTGATAGGCTCATACATGCCACACATTACTGTGAGTTTTACGGCTGTGGAGCACTGTGATATGCTTATACACACCACACTTTGCTGCGAGTTTTATTGCTGTGGGGCTCTGTGATACACTCCTACACATCACATGATTTTGGGGGTGGAGCAGCATTTCATCCATGGCTCCAGGCAGCACAGAGGCTTGGGCCGGCCCTGCCAATGGACATTTCTTTTGGCCGCTCAATGGCAATCTTGGCCTGGGCCCAGGTTATATATGTGTCACGCACCTAACCCAGACCAGTGCCATGTAAAAAAACACCCATGTCATTGCTGACCCTGCTGTCACCTAGTCCTGGTAGAACTTTTCCTGCTCTATTCCAGTCCAGGTTTTCCTAATGTCCTGCTTATGTGAGACTGAGGGGTGGGCCTTCCTTATAATAAGTTAGGTGCCCCAGAGCCTTCTTGTCTTGACATTACAATAGCTGTTCCTGGCTATTCCTGCACTCAATACTCAGGACTACTTGCTGTATTAGATCATTCCTGCCATTGTGTTTCCTTTCATCCCTATCTGAGTCTGTACTGTGTATGTATCACTGCCTGCTGTGTTTCACCTGGCACCTGTTTGCCCCACACCTGCCAGTCTGCTGCTTGTCCCCTGCAATTGGGCTCTGTCTGTGGGACCTGCTGCCATGAGCGGGACAATATGTGAAACTACATAAATAACCCCTATGCAGAATTTCCCAGGGAACATATATCACGTTAGAACAAGTGGGACGAGGCAATGCATCATCCTTGGGACTGAAACTGAAATACCACCAGGTGCACCTTGTATGGTGGAATAAAAAAAAAACCATTAGATTAATTTCTTGGTGTTTTGGAGTAAATTGCTTTTTGCAGATCTATAATAGATGCAGTTGCAATCACTGCAGAACAGATTGCAAGTGATACAAGCAGTTGTCGAGTTAAATATATATATATTTAAACTGTTTTGTTTGTGAAAGACATTGTGCACGTGCTCTGTGGGCCCCCAAACGTCACAATATATATATTGCTTGCCTGTTTATTTATTTTTTTTAGGATTTTAAGGCATTTTTCTTCATTATTCTCAGCAAAATTTTGGATTCAGATTATTTTTTTATTTTTTCTCTGCCTTTTTTTTTATTATTTTTTTACAGACCTTTTTTTATTATTATCCATGGCACCTTATTTATTATTTCCATGCATTTTCATGCATTTTTGTTTTAAATGTCTTTTAAAAATTAAGTTTTTTCGTTTGTTCGGTGGCTGACCGGCTTTTTTTCAGCGGCGTTCCGCAAAGGCGTATGGCGATCTGTTTGGCGGCCTTCGGCAGATCGTCAGCTGTATTCTGCGGTTTGCACCTGCATTCGGCGGTCTGTTCAGTGGGTTGACTGGCGCACTTCAGGGACCCTGCGGTGAATGCGAATTGAACTCACCGAATGAGTGAAATTTCAGTGCTCTCTGAATAACCCCCATAAGATTTTATGGAGCAACGAGGGATTTACTCTACATGTCACAATCACTCTACCTGTTCACAAGCCCATGTATTGTAATTTTCTGGCTTTTATTTTAAACACAATGAAAGCATGCCATGCCCCTTAAGCCAAATACAATTGATGTACATGCATGAACAGAGCTAGGAAAAGCTTCTAATCATTTTAGTTCAGTTTGATGACTAACCTTGGACAGGGTCTCCAAGGCATCTATGGCAATCAGGTGGTATATACACGGTATATATGTATTGCTTATGCGTAATTTTAAATTTTCGTGTGTGTGATTTGTTTTAATAGTTTGAACATATATAATCAAGTGATTATTCTTTCTTTTCTGTTTCAGAATGATTCCTGGGGGAAGCAGTATTCATATGCACTCTTTAAAGCCATGAGCCATATGCTGTGCATTGGTTATGGAGCTCGAGCTCCAGTCAGCATGTCTGATCTGTGGATAACAATGTTAAGTATGATTGTGGGAGCCACGTGCTACGCCATGTTTGTTGGTCATGCTACAGCCTTAATCCAGTCTTTAGATTCTTCAAGGAGACAGTATCAAGAGAAGGTGAATTATTATTATTATTATTTTTTAACATTAAATACTCATTGAATTGTATCTGTGTACATGTGATCACGCACTTCATAATTCTCCTCAAACCCCTTCTCTTAACACTTCCCGTAACCCTAATCTCAACCTTTAACCCTACCTTTAATCCCAACTCTTACCCTTAATCCTAGCCCCTAAGGCTGGGGTCAGACGAGCGTTTTTAGGAGCAGAAGGAACGTCCGTGAGAGTGGACGTTCCTTCCCCTCTGATGCCTGTCTGGCCACCTCGCTGAGCGCAGTTAGTGCATTCGGTGTTGCAAGGGTCGATCCTCCTATGGAGAATTGCGCTGAGCAGCCCCAGACAACGAGTGTCGTAGCGCTTTGACGGGGATGCTTTATAAATGGATGCAGCACGCCTGCTGTAGCGTGCACAATTCGTGCTCGCACTACAGCATGTGGCCGACCCCTTCACAGTGTCACAATGCTGCAACAGATGCCGGGGGGCACGTCAGTACGGGAGCACATAGTGCGCTCGTCTGACACCAGCCTTATCCTAACCCAGTGTTTCCCAAACTTATCCTCCAGACCCTCAACCAGGCCTTGGGGAAAAGCAGACTGAATCCTGCAATCACTGAGCAGCAAATCATATCACCTGTGCTGTGCTTCACATATCCTGCAATCCTGGTAAGGCAGAAGGTCCTGAGGACAGGTTAGGGAAACACTGCCGTATCCCCTACCCCTTTTAAAGTAAATTTAGGGTTAAAGATTAGGATTGAGTTGGAGTTAGGATTAGGATTTTATTTTCCACAAAAAGCAATACAATGCTCTGAAGAATAGTAGGCCAATCCAGCTGGATCAACAGCACCACTAAATTACCCAGCAACATCTCAGCTGCGGAATGCGTCCCTTCAAATTATGATCATTGAAATCATAAGCACGGCATTCCATACAGTCTGATCCTCACCAATCCATGTTATAAGGCAGGCCTCACAATTTCCACTCGCCTGCTCACATTTGGCGAGTGGCAATTACATGAGGGCGAGTGGGAATGCAGAGGCATGGCTGGATAGGGGTTAGGTGGGGCAATTAGTGGCGAGTAACTCTTAAAACCTGGCTAGTAGCTTGGGACTTGAAATTTTGAGGCCTGTTATAAGGAAATACACACTTGTGGATAGTCTGTGGAGCAAATACCTCATTGTGTACAGCTTTCCAGGGAGCTTAACAGATGAGTATGCCTCACTAAACTAGTAAACCCACTGAGAGCTCTGGTTACATTTCATTGAAACCACTCAATGTTGGCGTTGGTCCCTCTAAATTGCAATCATTAATATAAAAAAACCCTACTCCATTTAGTCCGTACCAATCCAACTTCCAAAGATATGTATGCCTCTAGACAGATCAAACCTTCTTTGTGGAGTGGACAGTCACCAGGTATGCAACTTTCCTGGTGGCATGGTGGCATTAAGAACACACCTATTTGCATTTGGTTGATCCGTCTCCAAAGGAGCATGTAGTTAAGGTACTAACAACTGTGTTTCAGGCATTCTGATTTTGCTCCCCAACATCCATTCAGCGGTGGACAATGTCCTTCTAGTTAATGATTATAAGGTGAGCTCAGGTTTCATTATGAGGACGAATCGATATCTGCCGGCCAAGGTCCATGTGTAATTGACTTATGAAACAAAACACCCCTCAATATAATTAACTATGTGATAAAAAGGTCTGTGCTTACTTTCCTATAAAAATTGTTATTACAAAATCCGGTGAGCCATCTTCTATTCCATTAAATGCTTCCACTCTTCTGGAAATTATTTACATTGGAAGTTGAAAGATTCCTCAAGGAAACTAATATTATTAAGTCAAATACCATCACTGAATGATTATGCCTCATTCTTCATTCCGACTTATCCCAGAGATGATGAATGAGGAAAGATCTGCATGCCAAGTTGCCAACCACTAAGCATATTCCCTGCAGGTCTTGAAAATCTATACATTAGGCACAGTACAGATGGTTATTTATTCCTACTGATATTTGGTAACACAGGAGTAATCTTGATGGTGTACCTTTTTTTTTATTCAGAGTTCAACCAAGAGTTTTACACAAACGCAGCTGATGATTTTCATTGTGCATTCTGATTAATGTGCTACATGCAGCTGCTCAGTCTATAGTCATCCACCATACAACTTTGTTACACCAACGTGTTACTTACTGATTACTCACAGAGGGAATTAAGAGTTGGCGGAGAGTGCAGTCACCTGTTCCATAGCATAGATCTCTATATTGTTTGTTTTATATCAGATTGATGATTCCTATGATTACGTGCCCAGGTTGCAGAAAATACAGAGTGCCGTTTTCGATATTGCTTATTTCTGTTCTGTAATACAGTTACAAGTATTTATAAAGCACCAACAAGTTTCGTAGCGCTGTATGGGTGAGACAGAATAACAAATATATATACAATGTAAACACACAGATTGGAACAGTAGGAGAGAGGACTCTGCTTGAAAGCTTACAACATTAGAGGAGAGGAGTGGCACATTAGGTGAGGGTAAATAGAAAACCTAAAGTAGCAGGGTATATGTGAGCTGGGTGGGTAGATGGCGCAAGAATGTACAACGGGGGAACTATGGAGTGAGCCAAAGGGGCGAGGTGCAGGAGTTGCATGGGGTGAGGTGGATGAGCCTAGCACAGGCATTCATAACGGACTGCAGAGAGAGAACCTGGGATCTCTTAAGGCCAAAGAGAAGGAGGTTACAGTAGTCAAGGTGAGAGATAGAGCTTGGATGAGCATTTTAGTAGAATCCTGATTAAGAAAAGGGTGGACATGTGCAATGTTTTTTAGGTGGAAGTAGCAAGATTTGGTTAGCGACTGAATGTGAGGAGTGAAGGAGAGATCAGAGTCGAAGAGGACCCCGAGGCAATGAGCCTGAGAGGTAGAAGTAATGGTGGCACCATTCACTTGAAGAGAAATGGGTGCTGGAATGTTAGTTTCAGAGGGAGGCAAGATGAGAAGTTGAGTTTTGGAGAGGTTGAGCTTTAGGAAACGGGAGTTCATCAAGTCGAAGACATCTGATAGGCAGACAGTAACATGTTCCAACACAGAAGGAGAGAGATCGGGGGAGGAAAGGTAGATTTGAGTCTCGTCAGCATAGAGATGATATTGGAGTCTATATAAAGAAATGAGGTTGCCCAGAGAGGCAGTATTGATCGAAAAGAGTAGGAGACACAGAACAGAGCCATGAAGTACCACAATTGAAAGAGGAACTGGGGGTGAAGAGGCACCTGCGAAGGAGACACTGTAGGAGTGAAGAGAGAGAAAGGAAGAGAACCAGGAGAGATCGGTGCCACTGAAGCCAAGTTGACACAGCATGAGGAGCAGGAGTGAGTGGTGCAGCAGAAAGGTCAAGAAGAATTATCAGGGAGAAGCGACCGTTGGTTTTAGCAGCAACTAAATCATTAGTCACCTTGGTCAGAGCAGTCTCAGTGAAGTGCTGGGAGTGAGAGCTGGACTGGACAGATCAATTAAAAAGTTAGCAGCGAGAAAATTGGTGAGCTGGTTATAGATCAGGCGTTCCAAGATTTTGTAGGCAAAGGGGAGCAAAGCGATGGGACAGTAGTTTTGAAAGGGAGGTGGGATCAAGAGAAGGCTTCTTTAGAATGGGGGTGATTAGAGCATGTTTGAATGCAGAGGGGAAGAGTCCAGAGGAGAGGGAGAGGTTGAAAAATATGAGTCAAAACAGGAACAATGATTGGTAGGATAGACCAAATAAGGTGTAAGGGGATGGGGTCAAGCTGACAGGTTGTCGGGCTGGAGGACATGAGAACTGCTGAGACATCCTCCTCAGAGACTGGAGAAAAGGAATACATACAGGGTTATTCAAAGAGATCCGAATTGTGTCCGAAAGGTAACCGTACAGTGAAATTCAGCGTACGGTTACCTTTCCTGGCCATTCGGCTATCCAGAGAGCAGGCAGTTCACCAAATGTTGGTGAATTGCCTGCACATACGGTACCTGTTCGTTGCCTGTCCGAGGGCGGTGAAATCCCCATAGAGAAGCAATGCTTCGTCTATTCAGAGAACAAAACCCAGCAGTGGAAAGTTGCCAAATTTCCCTGCTGTTTGGTGGTTTCATTCGACAGGTTTATTCAGGCGAATCCCATAGGCTTCAATGTTAAAAATATTCCCGTTTTAATCCAATAACTAATAAATCGTTGATTATAATATTCTGCAGTAAAAAGTCTCTTTATTTATAGGTTTTTTAGGATCTTTTAGGCATTTTTCAGGATTTTTTTCTTTTTTCTGTAACGGCCCTTTTTATTATCATTCATTGGATCTTATATGTAAATTTCAGACATTTTCGTTCAGCATTTTCTTTGCAAACAGCGTTTCACTTTTCAAACATTCAAGCATACTTTTTTTTTGTTCACTCCATTCGTCTGCGGTGTCAGCTTTTTCCGGCGGCTGCTCTACGCTGTGATTGGTGGCTGCTCGGGTTTCTCCTGTGTGTTCGGCGGGGTTAATCCAGATGTTTTTGCGGTGTGCGTTCGCTGTGTTTTGCAGTGAGTGTTCGTCGGGTTGCGGCAGCTTTTCCCTGCTCTATGACGGCCCTGTGGTGCTTGCTGAATACACCGCAGGGTCGCCAAAACGGGATCGCCAAATCGCACTGAATTGAAGAGAACGTAAAGTCACCGAAAGTGCGGTGAATTTTAGATTCTCTTTGAATAACCCTGATAGTAGAAGAGGGGGCAGGGACTGACAGAGTGAATGAAGTAGAGTGGTTAATTTAAGAGGGTAGTGAAGAGATTTCTAGTCTAAGTTTGGTAATCTTATCAGTGAAATAGTCAGCAAAGCAGACAGCTGTGAGATCTGTGGAAGGTTGAGTGGAAGCGGGGTGCATTAGCAGATTGAAAGTATGAAACAAACGTCTGGAATCATGATAAAAGGTGGACATAAGGGGCAAGAAATAAGATTGTTTAGCAATGGATAGAGCGTGGCTGTAGGAACGGAGCATGAATTTGTAGTGCTGGAAGTCAGTCAATGTGCGAGACTTCCTCCAACTACATTCAGCTGCTCCTGAACACCACCGAAGATAACATGTGTATTTAGTGTGCCACGGTTAATAGTTAGGCCTGCATGTAGGATGGAGAGAAGTAGGAGCAAGTTCGTCAAGTGATGTGGAGAGGGCAAAGTTGTAGGTATCCGTGGCTTTGTCAGTGCAGTCGGATGTTGAAATTGGAAGGTGAAGAGGATGGATAGCGGTGGAGAGAAGCATAGGATTCAAGGCATTGAGGTCGAAGAGTAGAGGGGGTGGAAGCTGGAGTCTGGGTTGGCAGCTGGAGAAGATCCAAGGAGAGGAGGTGGTGATCAGAAAGGGGGAGAGGTGTGTTGGATAAGTTAGAAATACTACAGAGGCTGGTGAAAATAAGGTCCAGGGCGTTGCCAACTTGGTGGGTAGGAGTGTTGGACCACTGTGTAAGGCCCAAGCAGGAAGTGATAGAGAGCAATTTGGAGGTGAGTGGGTTGGAGGGAGAGTTGATGGGAATGTTAAAATCTCCAAGGAAGAGAGATGGAATGTCAGATGAGAGAAAGTGAGGGCTCAAGCCTGAGAAAAAAGTCACCCAGTCTCCCGCTGTGAATCACTATGCCGTCCTGCCGGATGTCGCGAGGTGAGATCCTGTACCGTCATGTGACTGGCAGTGGAAGCCTCTATTGAGTCCTATGGACTCCATGGAGGAGATGCTCGTGGCAGAGTTTAGCGCTGCCGCGAGCATCCCGAGGCTTAGCGCCGGATTACGATGCAGGCTGCTGGATTAGCGCCTGCACCGTAATATCACGCTAAAACGGGTACGCTAAGGAGGAGCCTGCATGCATAGGTTTTTCTCCTTATCGTCTCCGTTTTAACGTGATGATCGTAATAGTGTCCCAATTGTATTGCTTTTCATACAGTATACCGATCAGCACTCCATTTGGGCTACTAAATCAATTAGCCGTCATTACCACACAGACATGTGTTGATGTTGCTTTACAATGAAGCTGATTAATTCCAATTACCAAGGCACACTGGCATATCACTTTTCATCAGGCTTTGTGAAATGCTTAGCGTTACAATATTGTGTAAACAGAGCATAACTCAAACCCTTTTTTTATTTTGTTATTATAATTCTACATGTCACTTTAAATCTATATAACCTAGAAAAACAAGCAAACTAGCTGGAAGAATAATGTAATCTGTTTTTATTAAAAAAAAAAAGGTAAGAAAGAAAAAGATTCACTGTCAGCATATTATTGTTGCAGGTGAATGCCCAGAATAGCTACTGAAGTTGTATCTTTCCTTCCGAAAGTGGAGTCTGTTTTGTAGCAATCCAACACTGTTATTACATATAGGTCAGAACATTGTGTGCCATATCCACAACATAAGAACACGTGGATGTAGCACAGTCTTGTAATACGCATTTTAAAACTCTGATCCCTCAAGTATAACATTTTACTGATTTTGTTTTAGTTGATCCAGAAGAAGCAAACACAAATCCAAAAATAAAAAAAATAGTCTTAAATCTCAATGGAATAGTTTAAAAAAAATCGAATGTTCTTATTCCTGGTACATACACTACCTGGCCAAAAATAAAGTCACACACTCTAATACTCCGTTGGACCACCTTTTGCTTTGATTACAGCCCACATTCGCCGTGGCGTAGATCGCTTATGCAATGACAACATTTATTTCCCCCCAGAGTTGCATTAATTTGTGGCCAAGATCTTGTATTGATGATGGGAGAGTCGGATGCTGCGTAAAGTCTTTTCCAGCACATTATCCCAAAGATTCTAAATGGGGTTAAGGTCTGGACTGTGTGGTGGCCAATCCATGTGTGAAAATGATGTCTCCTGCTCCCTGACCACTCTTGCACAATTTGAGTCCGTTGAATCCTGACATTGCCATCTTGGAATATTCCTCCACCATCAGGGAAGAAAAAACCCATTGATGGAAAAGCCTGCTCATTAAGTCCTGCTGGGAAGCCCATGCAGTTCTAAACGTCATGGCTGGCAAATGATAGGGGACTCCTGTTCCTTATTTCCCCCTCACCCATGGCATGCAGCTGAGGGCTTAAATCACACCTGTCTACAGGTGGAAAGAATGGTGGTCAAGTTACCTAATATTGTATCATCACCACTTGACTTTCAAAACTCCTTGCAAGATCATTAATGAATAAACAAAAACGACCTCTGGGGAGCACCTTGAGGTATCTGTCTCACCATCTGAGTCCAGCTTGAGAAATTTCCTTTGACAAGTCTCTGCATTCTTTCACTAAGCCAGTTTTTAATCCAAGAACAAGTTTGTTCCTTAGATATGATCAGAAATTTTAGGTATATAGAACATGCAAGAAAGAGGAAAGCCTTTGGACCCTTATCGCCAATTGAAAATTTATAAAACTTATTTAAAATATTATGGTAAGAGGGTTTTTTCACTCTAAATAATACCAAGAACAGTATTAGCATAATGGCTTATTTTATGCTTAAAAACACTCTACTACTACGTTCCTGAACACTATCCCTGAGTGATGTGTTTCCACTAGTTTGTATGATGGCTCTATTTTAATTTCTAGTTTCGTTAAGATCATTGACTACTATTATAGGTCCCTATACACCTCCAATGAATAAATACATACATAGACATATGCTGAATTTACATATAGATATATGTACACACACACAGCAAAACCTCCTGCCACCCTGGTTGCTGTGTTTATATTTAAATGTAATGTTAGTCCAATAAAAAAGGTATCACTACGTACTGTTAGGCCGTGTGATGCCAAAATCACGAGTATATCTAAACTATCTATATATATATATATATAATGTATATACAGCAACCAGGGTGGTATATATATATATATATATATATATATATATAATCACCAGAATATAGCAAGGAAGGTATTAATGGTAAAGTATGTCTTTTTGCTGATGACACAAAGATTTGCAACAGGGTTGACGTTCCTGGAGGGATCAGCCGAATGACAAATGATTTAGGTAAACTAAAAAAATGGTCGGAGTTGTGGCAATTGATTTCTAATGTGGATAAGTGCAAGATAATGCACCTGGGACGTAAAAACCCAAGGGCTGAATATAGAATATTTGATACAGTCCTAACCTCAACATCTGAGGGTTGGGATTTAGGGGTTATTATTTCAGAGGATCTAAGGGTAAGTAGTCAATGTAATAGAGCAGCAGGAAATGCTAGCAGAATGCTTGGTTGTGTAGGGAGAGGTATTAGCAGTAGGAAAAGAGAAGTGCTCATGCCACTGTACAGAGCACTGGTGAGACCTCACTTGGAGTACTGTGTGCAGTACTGGAGACCGTATCTCCAGAAGGATATAGACATCTAAGAGAGAGTTCAGAGAAGGGCTACTAAAATGGTGTATGGCTTGAAGGAGAAAAGTTACCAGGAAAGGCTTAATGATCTTAACATGTATAGCTTGGAAAAAAGACGAGACAGAGGAGATATGATAGAAACATTTAAATAAGTAAAGGGAATCCACAAGGTAGAGGAAGGGAGTATATTTAAAAGGAAACAAAGTAGCAAAACAAGAGGACATAGTCTTAGATTAGAGGGGCAAAGGATTAAAAGTAACATCAGGAAGCATTATTTTACTGAGAGGGTGGTGGATACATGGAACAGCCTCCCAGTTGAAGTGGTAGAGGCCAAAACAGTGATTGAATTTAAGCAGGCATGGGATAGGCATAAGGCTATCCTAAACAAAAGATAAATCCAGTTAAAATATCCACGTAATTGGGCAGACTAGATGGGCCATGTGATGGAACCGTTCCCTTCCATCTGTCCTGACTCTCCAGACACCCCTTCGTTGTGGTCAGCCCGGCTACTGGGAGCACTGTCCTCAGCGCCTCGAGCAGCTTGACCCGCCTGCTT
Organism: Leptobrachium leishanense; assembly: GCA_009667805.1. NCBI lineage: Eukaryota > Metazoa > Chordata > Amphibia > Anura > Megophryidae > Leptobrachium > Leptobrachium leishanense. The sequence continues at coordinate 10,131,182 of CM019063.1, read as the reverse complement.
CTGTTCCTCTGCCCTGGAGCCGTTAGGAATCTCCAGAAGGCCGCTTGGTACCTTCTGAGGGTGATAGTGTATAGTGTAGCGTCGCTGAAATAAAGACACCAGGCGCGGCTGTATGCTTTAAAACAGGATTCTCTCTCTCTGAGCTCTGAGAGTTCTCTGACTTTTTAATGAACAAAATGCCACCATTTATGCTGAAGTCCAACAGTCATAATTTGCATAAAATGACGCACCTCGTCCTACATTACATTATGTCAGTTATTTAAAACATTCTTTACATTCTTTAGCCTTCAGCTCACACAACATTTGTATATCCATTGTTCTAACACATCAGATTAAACACACACTATCAGAGATCCCTTGAATTAAACATGCAGCTAGATAATGGGAAAAGCCCTGGTGCATAAATTACACAGCAGTAAAGCTTGTTTCCTGTATACACAAAAACACATTTACCTACAGGAATATAAGTATTTTTAAAACCAAAGCTATGCCATTTTACACTAAACTAAATTAAACTAAAACCAAACGATGTAAAATATATCTAAAATTACACGATATAAATGAACATAAAGTCTCTTGGGGTTTGAAGCATGGAGCGTTACATCAGCTCCATGACAGGCCAAAAGGTTCTTATCTGCCGACATTTTTCTATGGTTCTATGTTTCTAATATAGCACTGCGTAGTGATGCCTTTTTTATTGGATTAATGTTACATTTAAAAGACAAGCTTTCGAGAGTGTAACTCTCTCTTTCAGGTCTGGAAGATATACGGAGAAAAATCATAAAATAGAACAATAAAGAACCAAGCAGAGGGGGGGTAGGATGGGTATTGTAAATACTAAGGGCACTATTACATTCTATACACAAACGTTAACGCTCACCGGCTTGAGCAATAACGTTTGCCGCGGTATTAACCGCATATTACAATCCAAACGGGTTAAAAAAAAACGTTTGCGTCTGGTACCTTGCGCAGCGCTGCGCGAGGTTACTGTACTTTGCGCTCCCCATGTTTAAGCATAGGGAACACAAAGTGTTAATCAGTATTACAAAGTGCCAGCACTGATTAACGCCTGGCTCTGGGCAGCGCAAAGTTAACCAGAGCCCGGACTTGGTGTTAACAGATTCCGCTTCTGCAGAATCCGTTAAACCAGCCTTAAAAAATTAAAAAACAAGCACATACTCACCCTCTGTCCTGCGGCGAGGACCGCGGCTCTGCTCGCCTCCTCCGGCCGGCGGGAGCAGGGAAAGACTGGGGGGAAAAGTCCCCCCCCCACACACTCTTTTCCTGTGTATCCCTACGCCGACAGGCCAGATCTCGCCTCGCAAGATCAGACCGGTCACATGAGCGGCAGGGAGGAACTCAATGGAGGCTTATGGATTCCAGCGAGTGGATGCTCGCATCTGCGCTCAGCGCTGCCACGAGCATCAAGGCTTTTTACTCTCGATAACAATGCAGGCAGCATTTTTTGCACCTGCATTGTAATCCAGCGTTAACGCGGGCGCAAGGGGGAAAACTGAATGCGCAGTTTTTCCTCCCTTGCGCCCGTGTTTTAACGCTAAGAGCGTAATAGAGCCCTAATAGTGGAATCGTATGGTCAAGAAAGGTAAACAGAGAGGACAGATCATAGGCCCATAAACCAACACAGATAAGCATCACGGTGAGCGTCTGATGATAGTGCATAAGAGGAAAAAAATTATTATTTAACCCCTTATGACCGGGCAGTTTTACACAAATCCTTTCTTTAGTGACCGCTGCTGTTTTTTAAGTTTCTGCGCTGTTAGTGTTTAGGTCAAATTTTCCTCTTACTCGTTTATTCAACCCACACAATTTTCGTCCCGAGAATAGAAATACCCAATTTTTACATGTTTTTGCTTTTTAACCCCTCCACTGCTGAGCCAGTTCACCTATGTGCGCTGAGCTCATTCTGACTGTTTTATGCTAATTATTTTTAGATGACAGCCTAGGTACTAATTAACTAAACCCCCCCCCAGACAAAAAAAAAAATATATATATATTTTTTTATTTTTTTAATTATATATATATATATTTTTTTTAAAGTGTTATGTTTACACCAAACCTGGTCATGTTTGGTATCATTGGAAAGGCCATGATCAAAGGATCCCCCAATCTCCACATGGCAGCTGGAGGGTTAACTGGCCCACTGACATTCTCACACATATGGTGTGGATGTCAATGGGTGGGGGGTGACCTGGAGGCTTGGCTGACATCCACAATGTCAGCCCTGTCCACGTCTGAATCGCATTCGGCGCAAATTTGAGCTGAATTGTGATCCAGCAGTGAAACCGTTAATACAGTACACCGATGAAAAGGGGAGACTCTCCCCTTTCCAGCGGTGCAACTTGCATCTCTCTATCTTCAATGGTTGGCGAGATAGAGGGCTCTGAAGGAGCCCCCCTCCCCTCCATTGATTTCAATGGGGGTGCCTGCTGATGACGTCACCACGCAGCATGGTGACATCATCGAGCTCGCTGGCCCATGTAAATCATGAGGGCAGGACCTGCCAGATCTGCGAGGGATCCAGCGAGGGAGGTAAGTATCGGGCGGGAGGGGGGTTAGGCGCCGCTGACGGGGAGACCCGTGGGCAGGACGTACATAGTACGTCAGTGGTCCTTAAGGGGTTAAAGAAGAAAAAGAGAGAGAAAAAAACATATAAACCAAGCACAATGCTGTATGTTAAGAGACACTATGATAGATAAAAAAACTGAATTTACATTGAGTCCTTCTTTTATGGTGTTAAAATATGTGATCATTTTCATTTCGAATGTCTTACGTTCAGGGGAGTCTTTAAAATGTCCTTTGAGGATATTAATCCTCAGGTTTTGGATGTAGTGGCCTTTCAGATTAAAGTGATGTCCCACCGGGGTACAACATGTACAATATGGGCCATATTGTATTCCTCGCGCATCGGTTTTGCGCACACGCAAATACGCATTTGCGCGAGGACAAAACCATTTGCGCAGAACGTCGTATTTCAACGTTCGCGGAAACGATGCTCGTTATCGTTTATCGCGGATGGACTTGCGCGAGCGTGATGAACTGTGCGCGTCCTATACTTAACATTGTGAGCGCAACTGCGTTAAGCGGATGATATTTCAATAGATGCGATGACGACGTCCTAGGAACGACGTTTGCGCGCATAATTTTAACGTCTTTGAAAACTTGGTGTTAACTGCAAATCTGAACATTCTGGCCGACACAAAATACACCAGCACGAAAAAAAAAATACAGCACAGTATAGTTACACATTCTACACCTACAGAAACAAAAGAATTGTGAATTTGTGCATATTTTTTTACTGCTGCAGCATGTATACTCAGATTTATTTTGACAGGCGCAAAAACATTAGTGAGTCAATTAAGGTGAATTGATGTCAATTAAGGTTCTTAATTCTGATTGGCTGAATCCCGCGAAAAAAACAGTCCGCGCACTGATTTAAATGCGCAATGTTACTGCGCACGTATTACACTTCGTTTGCGTGTTTTTTTTACTAACGTTATTTTTTGATGGATGAGAAAATGTGTTCGGATCCGAATATCACGTTAATTTTCGCACGATAACGCTGGACACTGCGCGCAAAAAAAATTGCGTTGCGCGAGCGCATTTGCGCAGAGAATGTAATATGGCCCTATGTATTTTCCTGGTGGTTCTTGATCGAGTGTCGGTGCTGGTTCATCCAGAGATTTAGTTTAAGGCTGTTTTCCCTAATATAGCAGCCCTTATCACACGCCGTGCACTGGATCATGTATACCACATTGGCAGACGTGCAGAGGTACGAGCCCTTGATGTTGTATGTGGTGTTAATGTGCCAAGTAGTGTTGCTGTCACATATATGTTGGCACAGTTTGCAGCAGGAATTGATGCAGCATTTGGTCCCATTCTGTATGTGGTCCTGTTTCTGAGTGAGTTTGCTGCGGACCAGTCTTTGCCTCAGGTTAGGGGGTTGCTTGAATGCCAATAAGGGGGCTTTGGGAATATTTATTTGAGCGAGGGTCCTCTGTGACCAGCGGCTGCAGATCTTTGATGATTTTGTGAATTCCCTCTAGAGTCAGGTTATAGGATAAAACTAGATCCGTGTAGTGTTTTTCTTTTCTTTATAGCGCAACAGCTGTTCACGCGGTGTTTTCAGGGCAGATTTGATTTTCTTAGAAATTGTCCATTTCTTATAGACCTTCTGCTTAAATGATGCCAACAGTTTGCTCAGGTGACACTGACCATCCCTGTCCCCAGTGTCAGTTATACGTATGTATATATATGTATATAATCTCCGTATACAAAGCTGTATTGGCGGCACTCCCGGTCTTATTCACAAAACTTTTTTTAGCACGCCCACGGGGTTAAAATTTTGGGGGCATCCTCTGATGCCGAAATGCAAATGAAATTCCTTTATAGCAAACAAATCTCATTTGCAGTGATACGAAATAACCCCAGATCGTATTAACTGCTGTGTCTGCTACTACTGGTTGTGTTTGCACGATCAAGGTGGTGAAGGGGTTAATGGCAGAGTTTTTTTCTTAATGGCATAGTTAAGCTGCAATCAAGTGTGTAGAGTGCTAGCCTCTTTGCATTGCTGGATTTTCATGAGCACTAGGCAAGGAAAGATTAAGGGGTCCTCGAGTGCAGGCGCATTAGTTATTTGTTTATATATAATATATATGTTATATATATATATATATATATATATATATATATATATTAGTCTAAAGACATAAATACACAAGACTATATACATACGAAAAGTAAAATATTCTGTTTGCCATTACTGTTATTATTATTATTATTATCTTCATATTTATAAAGCTCCACAAGCTTCTACAGCAGGTAAACAAATCTCACAGATAATTGAAGCCACATTTTAGGCATACATTAACATGAAATGACAAGAGCCATGCTCAACCTGGGCAAGAGTCTAATTATGGCCATTTAGGTCTTTATATATTTTCACCAAATGATAGCTGAGCATTGGTTTGACAGCTCTGCCTTCCAGTCATTTTTATGCAGGAATAAGGAAAATAAAATAAAAACTGGTTAATAATTAGCTTACATAATTACTAAAGTAAATATTTCATAAATCTTGGACTTTTTTTTCAATCTTTTATCCTTCCTTCTTTTCACCATAATCAAAACTGAAGTAAATTTATTAGACAAAATGAAAACAGTGGCTGACATTAATAATATTAATAATAATTAATAATAACGACCGGAGAAATCGTAGTATATTCCAACTTTGGGCTTTATTTTTAGGGGTCTTAGATATGGGGATTCAGAGTTAATTTAAGGGTTAGGCTCATAGATGTTTGACTTAACAAAGTACTATTTATATTTGTAGATAATTAACCTGCAGGCAATTCCTCTACGTATGTTTTATACGCTGTATTATATCCAGGTGTAGAATGTATTCTTTAAATCCTGCAATTCAAATCTTATTTCCAGGCTTTTAATAAAGATGTTTAAAAATCTTCACTTGCTTAATGCCAAAAATTAAGTAATGTTTTAACTCCCTGCAAGGAGCAGCCATAACTGCAAGATTTATTAAACACTCAGCTGGATATATCTAAATGGAATAGACTGGCCATCTGTATGTTTGCAGCTTATATAACTAATGCTTTAGAAAATACTTAAGTAGTGCTTTTGTTTCATTGTGTGTTTTTTTAATGTACTTTTTAACTATTTATTCCTTTACATTTAACATTACAATTGTAGGCAGAGAAATAATATCCTCAATGTATTGTACTTTGAAAAATAAATGTTATTATTGAAGTATAATTGACATTATTATATATTATATTCCAGTTTTATAGTATTTTGCTATTGCAGTGCTTGTGTTGTCTATTCTTCCAACTATAGAATTACCTTTCCGGAATACTCTTAAAAAGACACTGTACACACTGTGACCATTCCATGTAAATGGAATGGTCACAGTCTGAGCATCCTCAGTTCTCTCCCACCTCCGTAATGCTCTTGAAAGGTTTATTCAACCCTCCAAAAACAGGGGCTTAGCTCCTCTCTGAAGCTCCGGTCTGCAAGTAGGTGACATGAGCTTCAGGCTCTGGGTGCAGGAGATGACCACCAATTTGGTCCCTACCTCCTCTCTATCCCAGCCATTGAACTGTCTGGATTCTCCCTGAGGCGTCCAAAATTTTGGCGAAATTACCATATTTTTGGTGCTTCTGTTTGACAGTTTTGAACAGTCGAATCCCATAGGTTTCAATGGGAAGAAAAATACTGGTTTTATTTTTTTATTCATCCATTTATTCTTTTCATTTGCAGCAAAAAGTATTTTTTACTTATTTAGGGCCATATTATATACATAACGCTAACGTTAGGGCTCAGCTGTGAGAGAGTTAATGTTCGTTTTGGTAGCCCTAGCGCAGGTGGACCATATTGCGTTCTGGACGCTAACAAGTTAAAAAAAAACGTTAGTGATTCAGAGCTTGCGCTTTCAGTGCGAGCTTACTTTTGGAGTGCAAAGTGTTAATTAGCATTAGGATTACAAAGTCCTATCGCTAATTACCGTCCCGCTGCAGTTTACTCAAAAGTTAACCACAGCTAAGAGCTGGGGCTAACTGATTCCGCTTCTGCAGAATCAGTCAGCACCAACTAAAAGAACCAGCAAAAATCACATACTCATCTCTCATCCCGCAGCAAGAATGGCCACTCAATCCGCTTCTTCTTGCCGCTGGGAGCAGAGGGAGACTGGGGGGAAAAAAGCTCTCCAGTCTACCTCTGCGAATCACTCCACCGACCTGCTGGATCTCGCGTGGCGAGATCCACCAGGTCATGTGACCGGCAGCGGAAGCTTCAATGGAGTCCTATGTACTCCATGGAGATGATGCTCGCAGTGGCGCTTAGTGTTGCCGCGAGCATCCCTAAAACTTACTGCCGTGTTATGGCGCAGGCTGCTGTTTTTCCTCCTTAGCGTCCCCGTTTTAGCGTGATATGTAATATGGCCCTTAGTTTTTAGAATTTTTTAGGCATTTTTCTGGAATTTTTTTTTGTGTAAGTTTTGATTCAGATTTTTTTGAAATGGCTTTTTTTATTCTGTGACAGACCTTTTTACTCTTCATAGGACCTTATTTATTATTTCCATTAATTTTTTCAGTTTTAAAAGCCTTTTAAAAATTGCGTTGTTTTTTTTTATAAAGAACAAACATAGATGTAGGGTGTGAAATCATCACCATTTTTCAACGGAATTATCAGCCGAAAATGGTGCTGTCGGCTGAAAGGGAAAAAATAAAATCGGCCAAACATAAGTCATCCGAACTGGAGGCCCAGTCGAGCTGGGGGCTCGCCTGAGCCTTTTTGGCTGGGCCTCCAGGCCCAGGTTCAGATGATTGATTTTTGGCCTTTTATTTTATTTTTTTTTCTTTCATCCGACAGTACCATTTTTAGCCGATAATTTCGGTGGCCGAAATATTGGTGCATCCCTAATTTAAAGTATGTTTTTAATGTTATAATGCACTTTATGACCATTTTTCTAGTGTAAACATAGGCAATTATTCCAGCCTTGATGGGTTACTAAGAAGAACTACTGAGTAGAAGAGAGGAAAAACGCTTCACACATAAGAATAATAAATTGGCCTTTGAAGTCACTAACTGGAACTGAACATTGATCACGTGTCTATACTTGAATGGAACAAGTCAGGTGATTTTGAATAGCCTGCAGAATTCCATCCCTACAATGTGGGATATTTTGACACGTATCGAATCAGTATGTAAATCTACAGTAGACAGTGGGCTGGTCAACTGCCTGGCAGTTGTCTGCTGAAATTCCAGCAATGTGTCACGGTTCCCGGATACCACCACGCAGTCCTTAAAGCCCAACACTCCACAGAGCCAAAAAACTACCAACAGGGTAGCCGTAAAGGAATCCCTAACTGTCTGGTCCTTAAAAATTGGCCAGGTATATGTATACTAGCTACACAGAAAGAGTTAATCAAAGACAATGTCGTAATACAAAACCAGGTCAGCAACTCGGGGGTAGTCAGACGAGCCAGAATCAGGAATACAGTGTATAGAATAGTCAAATGGAATAGCTGGGTCGATATCAGTGCAGAAGTGTAGTACAAAGAAATAGTCTAGGGCAACGGAAGGCAGAATAGTCAGAAAACAAGCAGAGGTCAATAACAGGTTAAATCACGAGAGAATTCAGGTACAAGGAGCTCAGGTATGGATAACTACGATCTGGCACTGCTTAGAAGGAACTGTTGGTTTTTAAAAGACCTTCACCAGACCGCGCCCCCCTCTCAAGCCACACCTCATGCAGCCACCTCCCTGCCTGTTTCAATTTAAACCGGGCGTTGGTGAGCGAGCAGCATCAGACATGCTGCCGTCAAGCACACCGGAAAGGCTGGAAGCCCCCAACGTTACACAATGGTGTGCGCATCCCTTTTCATTATGATGTGCACCCATGGAACATTTATTATTTACACATTTATGCCCATATCACTTGGCACCAAACCGTTATTTTTAGTTGGGAATAGGCAATGTTTATTCAGTGATACAGTAAATTTTCATGAAATTCATCATGAACAAGATAAGGAACATCCAAAATATCAATGTAGGTGGTCAAAGATTAAACTCACACCCAACATTAGAGTGTTCCTGGGCACCCCAAGAACACCCTGTGCACGCGCCCTGTGATTTCCAGTAATCTTGGGAGGAAGTGAGGTGGCCCGATGCTGGAATAAAGGTAAATTTAAAACCATTCTAAGGGATTAAAATGAGAAGAGGGACCAGATGGGTTGATGTTTAACCCTTTTGTTTCCATCCTCCCAATCTAACCTTAGAGTATCCTTTTTAGTTTCTCCTCACACCACTTTGATTTGACAGGTCAGATTCTAATGCTATTTAGGGGTACATTTAGATACCGACCAGACAGGATGATTCGGTTGAGGCTTTCCATGATTAATTTGGTTACAACTAGTAGAGACTGACAGGACTCCAAATAGAAACAAGCATTTGGCTGCCGAATGGTTAATATCTTAATGAGTCTTATTTGAATATTTCCCAGATATGCCTATAGCAAAACCATTTAGCTACAAGAGGCTTGACAATATACTGGCTCTGTCAAATTATCCCACTCGCTATGACCAGGCTCCACACGTTTCCCGCATGTGCAACACCAACAAAGCTTTTCATGTCAGCATTATTTTTAGATTATGCAGGCAGGAGGGCGTCTGTTCTCTTTGTGTCCATATGTGTCAGGGATATAAATCAAGCCTCGGTCAGTTATAGCTGTGCACACACTGTGAAAATGCAAAAAAAGCAGGAAAAACAACTAAAATGAAAAATGGTGATGATTTCACACCCTACATCTATCTATGTTTACATCATCAGAAACGCTCAGTATTTTCACAGACACAAACAGGACGCAGCTCTGAGATTCCCCCCAAGTGTGTCTCAAAGGAAACAGCCATTCATTTGATTTTTTTTTTGAGAGCAGTAAATGATTGTGGCTACAGGCGTTTTGGAACACCAAGGCAGAGTCTCATAATCTGTTTTTTAGATAAGCTCAGCAGCCCCAGAGATCACTGAAAGGAGTGAAACAAAACAAGTGGAAACAAGCCATCAGAAACAGAATATACGTCGGGCGAAGAAGCAGCGAAACATGTTAGCAGGGGAATCATTCAGAAAACCCTGCAAAACAAAGATATCAAAAGATGTATACAGTTTAAATAAACATTCCTAAAACAACTATCCGGGTGGTTAACATTTAAAGTATCCCGTCTAATGCATTTTAAACATTTCTGCTAATCTAACTTAAAATGTTCTTAAAAAGAACAGACACAATGTAGGAATTTTAAACTTGTAGTATAAACTAAATATAAACTAAACTAAATATAAACCAGTGGACGAAATTGTAAGTTATTTCGTTTATTACAAATTTCTTTCTTTTATTTTTTGAATAAACTAAAGGAATCCTCTCTTCTAGTTGTAAAGGGGGTTTGCGAGAAACTGCTCACAAATTCATCACTTATGTTAACCTGCTAGTGCAAGGCTGTCAAACTACGGCCTCCCATATGTTAATGATCTACAATTCCTATGATTGTCTGGCCATTTAGTGCATTCAAAGGATTTTGGGAATTGTGGGCAATCAACATCTGGAGGTCTGAGTTTGTCACCCTTGCAAATGGATTCTGAATGAAGGGTCAAGAGCCGTTAACATGAGCAGTGGTAAGTTAATGGAAGTTGTCACAGTGGCGAGCTTATGTACAAAAGCTTTTGCCTACTTCCCGGCTGTCATTGGCTGCTGAGAAGGTACATCATTGGCCAATAGACATCTGTCCGGCAGATGGGTTCTCCCAACTTATTAATTATCTGAACAGGTGGAGGAATTTCAAGTTGAACAAGAGTTGGCTGCAATCTCTGAGTGGTACTTGCCAGCATAAGCTTGACTAGTGATGTAAAGAAACATTGGCTTGTGCACGTGCTTCAGCCAACTGAAGTGAATTGAGCCACTTACTGATTTGACAAAGGCTCAATTCACTGTAATCATTGGGTTGTACTTAGCTGTACTGATGAAATTGGTTCAGACAATTTCGTAATGATACATGATTTACATGACTAGTCAAGCTGACACTGGCAAGTGCCACTTGAAGATTACAGCCAACTCTTGTTCAACCAGCCGACTCCTGAAATTCCTCCTCCCATTCGGATAATTAAGACACTGGGAGACCCCATCTGCTGGAAGGATGTCTAGTGGTGAATGACAATGGCAGAAATGTTGCTTCTTCTGTTGTCCAATAGACCAAATAAATCTGCTATGTGCATCATATTGGAGGGCTTTAATTTGTTTTTTTTTGGTTTGGAAAACGTTTTACTAAAACTCCACCACCTACGGCCCTCAAATTTGAGCTGAAAAGCAAATTTTATGATCTTACCTCAGAACACTTTGCCCTAATTTCCACCATAACGCATTAAAATAAAAAAATGAAAATATCTAATCTGCAAAACATATTTACAAAATGTCCTTTCCTTGCTGCCATGGGCATTGTTTACTCCAAATGACTTGCCTAGAAAGATGAGAAGTCGATTGATATCTTGACATTTTGTAACTCAAAACTCATGGTGTAGCAAGCAGGTGACTCCAAGTTTACAGTTTGGTAAATGAGTCTATGATGTTCCTGCTGTAAGAAGATCCTTGGGTCGGGTTCTGTAGGCTCTGAAAAAGATCCAAATTGTAATGTTCAACATGTGCACAGGGAAACATTTAGGTTCGGTTTAGAATAATTCAGTGAAATTTTGGATACTGAAATAATTTGGAATCAGCTGATTAAGAATAAAGGAAACAGATTTGAATATCAGAAGCGCACGACATATTCAGCCGTTTCCATTTAGAACTACAATGTAATAAAATCTAAAAACCTACACAGAAGGACCCCAAAATGGCTTAGAGTTGTAGCACAGAAAGAAGCCTAGGAGTCAAAATAATGTACAGAATGAAGCATGTGTTTCAAAATGATGCAAAATGACAAAGCAAAATCAACAATATGTTCCCAAAATATCGTACAGAATGAAGCGTATGCTCCAAATATAAAACAAAGAATTATGCCTGTTTCCTGAATAATGAACAGAATGATGTATATTTCGTAAATGGTGCACAGAATGGCCATAGGCATCAACAAATATGTGGAGCAGCATTACCATTTACTTGTAATTTTCTAAATTAATACAAATATATCCGATTAATTATGAATCTGGCTGATTTATAATCAGATGGATTCTGATCAAGTTGGGATATTTTTATTCACATAGTGATTGGTTTGACCCCTTCACTACCGATAAAGATATCTCCGGTTTCAAACCATCTAGTGCCCCGATTTTGAGGTACCTCAATATGGTGATCTGCAGCCCAAAAACAAAAGAATTTTTTGCTGCAAACTAATTTTATTTGCTTTTGGGCTGCAGAATGTGCCCCCAAAGTTTGAGCCCTGTGGGTATAATGCCCAAAGAGCTAAAACTGTAAAATCAGCTGCTGAAAGCTCTGAAATATCGGGCTTTCAGCAGCCGATGCAGGGGAAAAAAAGAAGAAAATAGAACAGCCGCTCAAACCTCTATAACTCAATTTGGCGGTATAAGGCATCTACTGGCCGAAATAGGTTATTTACAGGAAGAAATACAATGTGTATAAGCTCAAATATTTCTTACTTTATAAATAATTTAAAATTATTTTACAAAAAAAACACTGGTTTCTGACAATGGTTTTTTTGGAAAATCACTTGGTAGTGAAGGGGTTAAAATATTGGCAATTCGGAATTCAGATCAATCTGAGTTGCAGATAATTCAATTGAGCATCAGTTCGGACTGAACCGAATGTCTAGTACTGTTGTTCTGCTAATTTACCTGGGGCTGAGAAAGGATATCACAATATGGAAGTGTCACTCCTTTATTAAGTCTTTATAAAATACTATTTGTTCATCGAGGGAGTTTTTTGCCAACTATTGCAACCTTTATTTCTATCTAAGGGTTTAAGAGGCCAGTGCAGTCTGAAGTCTGCAGGTTAGGATTTTGTGACAGTGATTGCATAGTAGCTCACCGCTATCCATGTGAGATAATATAGGTGTTTCAATCATTTTGCAGCATGAGTGATAGCTTCTCAATATTTTGAGGGTGACGAGCTGAATGTCATCCACTGGGTACTGCTCATTTGTTCTCTGGGTTTCCATCCACTCATTTAAATAGCCTTGTGTCAGCTTTGATAAGTCAAACAATTCATTCTATTTCTTTTTTTGTATATAAATGTTTTATATTCCTTCTATTTATTTTTTATATATACATACATATTGTTATATAACTATATATTTATATTTTATATTACTTTATATTCATAGAAACTAAAATGTATTTAGGTTTTATCAGTCATATAACAAATATTCAAAAGTAGAAACACAATGTCAGTTTAAAAATGCATTGAGGGCATGTGGGTCATCCCTGAAGCAAAAATACATAACGCACAATTTCTTAAACTGCACCTCTCACAGGTATATAAAACATATAGCTAGAGCAAATTAAATGTCTTCTAGATATTTTGTTGCAGAGTTAAAATACTAAAAGAGAAAATAAATAAGTTTTATTTAATGCCTCTTCTTCAGTCAATCATGCATGACACACCCCTGTGTGCTCATATAGATCCATCTATGCTGAGGATCGAGTGACAGATGGGGAGTAGGAAAAACTGTCTCCAGATAGCTTGTCTCTTCACTATCACAAACCATGCACTGCAGATGGAAAATAATTCTTGATGTGCATGACTGTAAGAGAATTATAAGAGTGATAACGGTCTATTCAATAAAGGTGAAACTCAGGAGAATTGGCAGAAGTGAAAATTCTAGGTCAAAATAGCCAAACCAGAAAAATTCTCCCATTTATCTCACTTTCCAAATCTGCTGTTTGATCTTGATAGTTATATTCTGCCAATTCTCCTGGGTTTCACCTTTTAGTGAATAGAGCTGGTAGTGTTATTACAGGAATAGTTGTTGGTCTCTCACTACATTCATACTCAGAAGCTGCAGTAGCTGGAGACATTTCAAGTTGGAGTGGGCCAGAATGCAATCATAAATGTTTTTGAATAGGAATATGTCATTATGGAAATACTACCTCCAAAATATGTGGATGATCTTATAAATAGGGAATAAACTATACAGACATATTCCTATTAATGAATCAAATAAGTTGCCCATTTTGAGGCTAAATTCAAATTACGAGCATAATCCAGAATTTATCCACAAGACGTATATATAACACTTTACTCAGTATTAGATAAACTAAAAGTGAAGATAAGGGAAAATGTGATCTTATTAATAGTTAAAAAGTTAACTAAACTCTAATCCTACCCAATCCCCCCCTAAATAATTCTCTAAAGTAAGGGGGAAAACTGTTTGCTATTGCTGTTGGGCACATTGAGGCAATAGATACTACAATTTACCCTTGCATTTTCTGGCATTAAGGGGTTAAAACAGGCACCCGGTGTGCGAAGCAGGTAAGGTCTACATTCAAGCCTCAACTCCTAGCTTGGACAGTTTTGCTTACCATCCAATTGAGCTTCATTATGAAGCAGCAGGGAGCTGCCAGACAGTTGCGGACTGTTCAATCACATAAACTCTCTTAGAGTCCTTATCAGACTTCTGGATAACAACTGATGGAATGCACCTAATACGATCAGGCTGCTATGAAAATATTTGATTGGAATACAAAATGCTTATATGCCTTGAAATGAACTTTGCTCTAATTAGCATTCTATTACCAAGCTGACAGTTTAGAAATGCATCTCACCTAAGAATCTGCTGGCTTGTGTAAATGTTTTAAAGCACACCCAAGATAAGGGGGAGAGGCTAACAAGGAGGGAGTAAAAAAGTACAGTCAGAAACAGATGTCAATTCCTGTTAAAGTAGAAACATTAAGAAAACTAATGAAACTGCAAATTATGTTTATCTTTGTATTACTCTGTATTTTAACTTTTAATATGCTGCTGTAGGCATTCCCCTGTGTTACTTCTCTCTGATTGGATATTGAAACATCATGAAGAGTATATATATGATAATAAAGAGGAGCAAAAGCAGAGAGCTTCTAAGTGAAAGAACTTCCACGTGTCCGTGTGGTTATTCTAGATGCTTGATCTCTCTCGGATCGATCCTGATGATATATTGCCAAGGAGAGATGATCTAACCGGTTAGCAGTTTATCGCATAGAAGACTACCGACACACAGCACGCAGAGGCTGACTTTTCCTGCCAACAACAACCAAACGTTCAGGATTTTTTTCCACAATACCCAACCACTGTAGAATCAGGTTTTTTTCTCTATACGTAGCAACATTAGAGGAGGTAGCAAGGGACAAGTCTTAAAGGGACAAAACACATTTATTAATTACACGAATGCTAAAATTGCACAAAATAAAATATAATTATTTAGTTTAATCTTTTTTTTAGAAAAGCAAATGGTGGGGCACTGCCACAACTGTCCCTATAGATGAACCTCCACAGTTGAAAACTGACATATTTGAATTTGCTTTTACCAAAAGTACTTTCAAATCCAAAGAGGATGAGATAATATGTATTTATATATTTCTATAGACTTTATCTATGCAGTAGTAGTGATGGGCCAAACACCCCGTGTTCGGTTTGCATTCGAACTCGAACACCTGAAAAAGTTTGACCGCAAACACGAACACAATTCGAACAACATGCAAGTCAATGGGGCTCAAACGTTTGAAAATTAAGGTCCTTTCCAAGAGGGCATATATGCAAGATATTTGCCATAAAAGGTGTATGGGGGTCCGGGTACTGCCCTGGGGGACAGGAAACAATGAAATACATAAATAAAAAGTTTTTAACTCTTTCACTGCTGAGTATTGAGCCATTTCACCACTGTGCGCTGAGCTAATTTTTACCGCTTTTGCTCATGTTTAAACGTGACTTGAAGCCATGGGAAATGTTTGACCAACAATGAGTGGGAAATGTTTGACCAACAATGAGTGGTAAATGTTTGACTAACAATGAGTGGGAAATGTTTGACTAACAATGAGTGGGAAATGTTTGACCATGAGAGGGAAATGTTTATGAATCCCATAGGCTTCAATGTTAAAAAATTTCCGTTTTTTTTTAATTCAATAACTAATAAACCGTTTATTATTATATTCTGCAGTAAAGAGTCTATTTATTTTTAGATTTTTTGTATTTTTTTAAGTATTTTTTATACTTTTTTCAAAAAAAAATGAGGATCTTTTAAGCAATTTTTGGAATCTTTTGAAAACTTTTTTTTTCTCAAACGTTCCGCGAACGTCCCGAAAAGTTTGAAGTTCGCGAATTTTCAAACAGCCGATGTTCAAATCGAACTTCGAACCGATTCGAACAGGCAGCCCATCCCTATGCAGAAGTAGACCATTAGTACTATATTAGGCTTTGTAAAAGACAAAGATAGTCCATATTATTTTAACAATGGAAGACTGGGAATAATCTAGAAGAGGGGGATACGAGGGAATAAAATGGGAAGCAGGAGAAAGAGATGGGGTGCTTTTGCAAGAGAACTCCATCATTCACTAGATATACACTACTGAACGCTAGACATATACCGATCCCTTGATACAAGATATTTCAAAGTTTGAATATGTAAAAAAAAAAAAGAAGATATTTCAAAGTTGTAATTGCTACAGTTTTATCTCATAAATTCCCCACAGCATCCATAGGTTTAGAAATCCTCATTTGTGTGATTTAATGCGGCAGTCATTTTTTAAATCAATTCTTAAAAACTTTAAACTGTTTCTTCTTATTTTATAGTATAAACAAGTCGAACAATACATGTCATTTCACAAATTGCCTTCCGACATGAGACAAAAGATACACGATTACTATGAGCACAGATATCAAGGGAAGATATTTGATGAAGATAATATTCTAAGTGAATTGAATGATCCACTAAGAGAGGTAAGATATTATTACTGTTTATGTTTAAGTTTATTTTATTCTTGAATTCTGCTATATTTATTAAGTTTGTTATATTGTTGTATTACACTTGCAAATTTTAAAAAAAATATCATTACTCAATCTACATAAATACAATTTGTGTCACTTGCATTTTGTGTGTGACTTTTGCAATCATTAATATATCACTGGAATTGCCCAACCGGAATGTTGGCTCCTTTTGAAATCTATGACAGGGGCTTTGTCACCAAAAATGTATTTATTCTTCCATCTTATATCGTCTTGCAGCATTTAAAAACAATTGGTATTCTGCTACCTGTTCGCTATTACCTGCCAGGAGGGGTGGCAGGGGACACTTGATGTGCATGCACGCCACCTATGATCATAAAAATAATTATTACCAACAATGGTCATCACCACACAAGCACATCCACGCTGAGCATGTGAGGACTGAGGAGATGGTCCATCATTGCTGGTGGCCATTTTTGTTATTTTCACTGGTGTATATATAGGGCACTATCACATTGCCCTCACTAAAAGCGGGACTTTTAGGGGAAATATTCTCATTTGCTAATTTCCCCTTAGCATCCTGGTTTCCCCAGCAGATCATGGGCATGCGACGAGTCCGGCAGCCTGCCCCTTAGCAATCTCTAGGCTCGCGGATGCCGGGGGCAGCACTACAGCGCCATCCCCAGCATCCCCTCCATGGTGTCCATAGTACTCCATGGAGGATCATGCTGCCGTTTCACATGACCAGCAGGATCTCGCCTCTCGTGAGATCCTGCTGGTCGGCGGAGTGATCACGGAGGGAGACCGGTGACCTTCTCCCTCAGTCTCCCTCTGATCCTAGCAGCCAGATGCAGCGGATCGGGCCGCCGTTCTCGCTGCAGGATGAAAGGTGAGTATGTAGTTTTTGGGGGGGTTTGAGTTGCAGGTAACGGATTCTGCAGCAGCAGCACAATCTATTGCCTACACCTCTGAGCTGGCGATAGCTTTTTGAGGTAGCACCAGCTCTTAGGATCACTTGGTCCTAACGCTAGGTACTAACGCTAGTTACTCTGTGCTTGCACTTTGCGCTCCCCATGTTAGGTATAGGGAGTGCAAAGTACAGTAAACTCGCGCTACGAATCGCAAATTAATGAGAGGTAACGTTTTTTTTAACACGTTAGCAATTTCAAGTAGATGTGTGCGCAGCTCTAACACTGATGCTAGTGTTAGCTTGAAAGAGGTGATAGAGCCCTTTGGGCCCTATTACATTCTTCGTGCACAATTTTGCGCATGCGCAAAAACGCATTAACGCGAGGGCAAAACCCTATGCGTTGAACGTCGTATTACAACGTTCGCGCAAAAAATGCGGGTTAGCGTTTAACGCGGATGGACCTGCGCGAGTGTGATGAACATATTTTTAACGTCCTAGAAAAGCTGGTGGTAACGCCAAATTGTAACAACCTGGCCATACCAAACTGCAGATTCACAACGGAGAATGTCGATGCGCACGTTTTTTGACGGACTTGCGTATAAAAATGACGGTCTTCGTATAGAAATGACAGACCTGCGCATAAAAATGACGGACCTGCATAAATAAATGACGGTCTTGCTTAAGAAAATGACGGACCCGCGTTAAAAATGATGGACTCGGGTCAAAAATTACATTGCGGTCACTGATTTCTGCGCGCAAACATACTTTGTGCACATTTTTGCGCGACGGTTTTCCGCACGATTTTTTTTGACGGATGAAAAAATGCGCGAGGATTGTAATACCAGCGTTAATTTTCGCGCGGTAACGCGTTTTGCTGTGTGCAAAAAAATGTGCTACGCAAATGAAAATGCCCGAAGAATGTAATATGGCCCTTAGTGTTTGTGTGTGTGTGTGTGTCTGTGTGTATAAGCTGACCTGACACTATAAAACAAAGATTTCAAGTTAACCTTTTGGCACAGGTGGCACAAGTCATCATTAAATAATTCACTACACTAGCTTTTGCTTCCCACACTGTGGAATGCTATGTGTTACTCTCACATTTCAAATTGGGGCTTGATTTAATTTGGCTCAATCACAGATATCTGCAGCTTTTTTGACTCCAATTAAGCCATTTTTCAGTTCGGGAGATTTAAATAACGGCATACTGGCAAATTTTGCTCAATTATCGGCACTCGCGCCATTACCTTTCAATGGAAATTTCAGGTTTAGCAATTCTATTCTCATTTACCGGTAATCTAAGTTCTGAAAAATGTCTCTTTGAGCAGCGAAACAGTGAAAATCACTCTCAGTATCATTATAAATAGTAATGTGGGTTTACCACTTTCAGGGAGACTTCTTTAAATGTCCAGGACAGCTATCAATGTCTCGCCCTGGGTACTGCTCTTCAATCTGTGCTGTCTATAACTAACCCGTAAGTAACCCTAAATATAGCCCTAGACCTAAAAATAACCCTAGTCTCAAATGTCCTGTACACTAGGGGTTACTTTTAGATTAGGGTTAGTTTTGGGGAAAGAAAATGTTTTTCAGCCTATTACCAGCCTGTTTTATTTTTCTAAGAGGAGACATTTTTTGGAATCTGGCTGTTGCATAATATGTTCGATTGAGTCATCTAATATTTTATCAGAAAAATTATCAGACCAAACGACACAATATTTTTTCTGTAACACCAGCCAATCTAATTAAATTGAACCTTTTTATTGGCTGCTGATATCACATCTTTTCTATAGACTTATTTTTGTTCTTTAAATTAGGGTTTAAATAACTTGATGTAATTCAAGATAGTCGCAATATGTCAGATAATAGTAAATGGGAAAAACAGCCAGTCTCACTATTGTATAGTCAAGAAAATTTGATTTTATTCAGAGCAATCTGACAGTTCGGCTCTCACCCAAAACCTTTCCCAAGAATGCATGAGAAAGGTTCAGGTGAGATAGAAATGTCACATTTCTCTGATTAAAATCAGCTTTTCTTCACTATATGATGTGTGAATGACTTTTTTTCTTTAGTTACTGCTGTCCTACCGGGCTGGCTGCCCTGATTGCTTTGGAACTCACTGTAATAATATGAAATTTGTTAAGTGCTATATCAATGATCCACTGCAACTGCACCAAATGATGTCGATCTTGAAAGGAAAAAAAAGTCTCTAAAATTAATTTATCAAAGTTAGGTGTGTAACAGGTCTCCGTCTCCGTCCACCAACTGGGTCACATCTGTTAATATGTTAATGCCGCTCCCTTGCTCTCCAGCCCTTAGCTTAAGGATGGGTACACTGAAAGAGTGGTGATTAGCATTCCCCAGAAATGAGGCAGCGCACAGATCTTGAGGATAGAACAGTCAGACTGAGCCTTTAATGAATAATATACAGTGCCAGGTAGGGCCTAGCAGCCAATGGGAAATCCCTACTTGGCATATTACTGCGGCAGCTCAGGAATCACTGCCTGTCTTCTTGCTGTCTGACATCATTAAACCAGGGACAGATAATGAGATTAATTTTGCTATCCAAGAGGCATTGCACAACATGCCAACAAAGCAGATCAATAGGACAATAGCATATTGTGAGGATAAACGGATTCAGATTGTACAGTATCTGATAATGGGACAATGTTTACCATACAAAACAGACAGAGACCACTCAAAACTTTAACAGATGTACACATATTCTAGATAGTTGGAGATGGAAAGGGCTACAGCGACCCACACAGAAATCCTACTAACAGATAAGCATAGACAATAACGATAATAACAGTATTCATGGGTAAAACAGATGACACAAACACCCTGCACCTAGAATTGTAGGTACATGTTGACTCTAACATAGGGAAACAATATATAATATCAGGCCTGCACCTCCCAAATAGGGATGAGCCGAACACCCCCCGAGTTCGGTTCGGATCTGAACCCGAACTTTCCAAATGTTCGAATCCGAATCCGAACTCGAACTCAATGCAAGTCAATGGGGCTGAAAATTCGGTTTTTAGAGTGCCCTCCAAGAGGGCATATATGCTAGATATTTGCCATAAAAGATGTATGGGGGTCCGGGTAGTGCCCTGGGGGACAGGAAACAAGGACAAAAAGTAAAAAAAAAAAGTTTTTAAAGGGACAGTCAGTTTTCCATGAAATAAGGGTTAAAAATAAAAACGAAAAATTCCTTCAAATATCGTTCCTAAGAGGTCCCCATAACCTGCCCGTGAAGTGGCGGATTTGTAGGATGTATAGAAACACTTAAAAACAAAAAAATTATGTTTCAATTGATGGTAAATGCTTTTCCTTTAATCTATCCATAAACAACTGCTTGGGGCGGCAGTCTGTATGAAAAGAGGAGACGTTTTAGGAGTCGGACACGCAGAACAGGTTTAGTGATTTTTTTTGGCTAAATTATTGTGAAACTTATGCAGGCTTTGGATGAAAGTAACAATAGGTGTTTTAAGGCTGGGGTCAGACTAGCGCACTTTTAACGTGTGTTTAGGCGCACTTAATCACGGCCGCACTAGCAGCAAATGACACGCAATGACGGCCAATATACGAAGTACGGCCGCACCAAAGTCCGGCAGCGCAACGAAAGTGGAAAATGAACGCATTTTTTCGAGAACGTTGAACCGCTAGTAGTGACGTGCAGAGTGCGCTGCGTCCGCATAGCGGTGTGCGTATGTGATTAGGAGACGTCAGACGCTGCTCATGTCCGGCCAACATAACGTCCAGACACCCAAAGTTTCCTGGTTTGGATCCGTAAAAAATCACGCACAAAAATGTGCATTGTATGACCGTTTAAGCGCTTTCCGTGAAAAAACACCTCAATGCGTTCGGACGCACTTTTTGAAGTTCGCTACGAAAAATGCGTTCGTTTGACCCTAGCCTAAAATTGGGCCTTTAGCGTCGGCAACAGTGCCGTCACACAGTCTCACCCCTCTGAGGATATGAATCTGATACAGGCGTCAGTGGTAGTGCAGCCAAATTTTGTGCCTTTGGTGCCAGGCCAGCAAGTGCCATCATACAGTAACCCCTCTGTGGTATTGTAGAAGAGTGCAGGGGTGGACCATGCGGTCAGGGCCGGTGCTAGACTATTTTGCGCCCTAGGCAAGACCAGCTACTTGCACCCCCCCAAAAAAAAAACGACATAACATGAAACTGCTAAATTTCTTTTTACTTAAGAAAAAAGTTTGAAAAGCACCAATAGTAAAGGTAAAATAAATATAAATAAACTGTATTAAACCATTTTAAATTAACTGTATTGAACAAACTTAAATTAACGAAAAACTAAATAAAAGTTGTGACGTAAGTTTCAATTTCAGAAACATCGAAATTTCACTTTGCGTGCCTTATCCTTTGCAAATTTTCATGAATGCGTTTATATATATATTGCCCAGGCCAGCTCACATCATGCGTATATATATTGCCCAGGCCAATCCCCTGGTGGAGATAGGGGGTTCATTTGAACCCCGATATCTCCAGGCATCTAGTGGGTCATGGAGGGTGTCAATCGAAAGGCCTGAGCATGGCCTTTCGAATGATACCCAACATGACAGGTATAAAGTAAAAAAAAGAAAAAAGAAAAGAAAAACATGTAATTTTTTTGTGTGATATTTTTATTAATGCAGCAATATTGTTCACATAGCAATTATAATGTGAACGATGATGCACTAATGATTTTTTTCTATGGGGTGCGTTTGCTATAAATCACATAATTCCCCCCACAAAATGTAACAAGTCCCCATTTCTAATTTTTGTACAAGCACACCCCATAGAAAACATAACCGCAAACGCTCATGTGCTAAAATGTGAAAAAAAACCACTTTACACACTGCAGATGATTAAAAATTTAATTTTTATTGTATTTTTTTTATAATATACAGCCAGGACAGGACGTATACATATAAAAATGATATAATATGAATCTGCGGAGTCTGCCGGAAAGGACGATATCTAACATGTCGGTCATTTAACAAAATGTGGCTTTCACAGCGGTGAAATAAAGCATATTAGAAGTTTTAGGAGGGAAATTAACACTTCTCAAATCTCAATCAGAAGCAGACACCACCCCACCCCCTCAGTATAGTCTACAATGTATCAAATTGATTAGACCAGACTAAAAATGAAAAACACAGGTCATTCAGAGTTGAGAATCTTTGCACGTACACATTAGTTTTTAATTTAATATCTAATAAACCGTTGCTTATAATATTCTGCAGTAAAGAGTCTCTTTATTTCTAGATTTTTTAGTATTTTTTTAAGCATTTTCTATACTTTTTTCAAAATTTCTTTTTTATGCGAACTCGAACCGAACACACCCAAAAAGTTCGAAGTTCGCGAACTTTCAAACAACCAAAGTTCCGTTCGAACTCCGAACCGTCCGAAACAAACAGCTCATCCCTACTCCCAAATACATTTCTAGTTCCATGTATCCTAAGTTCAAAGTGAGTCTCGTCACAAGGTGGAAACAATAAATTCTGTGTAACGTGGGTATTTCTGTCCACATGCAGAATGCTCCCCTTGAAGTCAGTATTCCGTGGAAGTACCGCTTCTGGTCCAGAACGCAGGCAATAACGCACAGGAGATCCTTGCAGGTTCAACTCAAATGGAGATTGAGTTTATTTTACATTTTGCAACTGGTTCAAACAAACACACAGGGAAGGTACAGAAACAATTGAAACACGCCCAGCAGTGAAACAATGGCTTAGGGAGTAGGAATCTGGTTACAACTGTTTCCACAGAGGAGGGTGCTGCAAGAGTCCAAAGTGACGCACGTTCGGTTATTGTTTTAAGATAATACAAGAGAAGAAAATTGCAGGGCCCAGATAACGGTGCCTCTCTTTCACTCTCTTATCTGGCTCTAAATGATTCAATACGGATGATGCAGTGACAAAGCTATTCAAAAATCTTTAAACTATAATAAATGATGGAAACTTGTTGGTATACATATGATATCTGATCTTGTTCTAAAATATGTTTTTATTTGGTTACCTGATAAGTTGGGAAGTCATTTTAAAAAAGAATATGGCTGAACTCTAGCCATACCTTCAACACCATTCTCTATTGTAGATATTGTTCTCCTTTCTCCCTTTTGAAATGTTGGGAGGTATGTCACAGCAATGTGCAAATATTACAAAATATCCTTATGGCAAATTCATAATGTATGATAATATACGTCACAGGTCAAGTTGAGAGGGAACGCATGGGAACACTGTTCCTCCACTACTTTTGCAGAGAAAACTAAGTTACCATTGGCACCATTGGCCCCATACAGTATAGCTCTTGTATTTAAGTGTTTAATCATGTTTCCTTGTTAAATCATATATTTATTGTCAAGTATCATATATTTTTGCTAAAATACACACACGATATATATAACAAACCAGGAGGAAAGCACTCCCATTCATACATTTGTGAAAATTCTACAATGGTTTAAGAGTTATTGAATTCTATGAAATCGATTTAATCTTTAAATGGTTAAGCTACTTTTAAAGTATGTTTATGTTTATTACATGTGAGATGATAATTGTTAACTGGGGGTTATAAATCTTGATGAGTTCCCATACAAATTTTTTTCGGACTTGACCCCTTCTTCACCTACTCTAGTAGTTTAGTAACATATTTTCAGATTTATTTCTAGTTATCAAATTAAAAATATAAACTTTAGGTTTTCTGGTGAAATGTCTTGAGGATTTTTGGGAAAGTGCCATACACTGTCTTTTTTCTCCTTAAAATACACAATGTTCTTTCACTTCATAAGACTTACAACTGATCATTTAAAAGATTGCTATCCGGGAGAAGCCTTTCACAGCTTCTGTGTACTTTCGATCTTTCATAGAATAGATGGGAGATATTGAGTCAAGATCTATTTTATTGATTGTGGTTGGGATAAAAAGCCTCTATTATGTTTGACATGGGAACATCCTTTTAGAAACGCACGGCACAATGAGCTTACTACCATTATAAGACTATTCCGGCTTAGAAGTGTACAATTCAAGAGGACCCTCTAAGCTAGGGCTAGCAAACTCCGGCACCCCCAGAAGTTTAGAACTGCCATTTCCCAGTATTCTTTGAATTTAATAGATGGCTAGGTAATCATGGGCCTTTTAGTTTAGCAACATCTGGGGGCCAGAGTTTGGCAGTCCGGCTCTAAGTACTCTAACCAGCACAGCTTATTGTGTTGGTTATTGTGCTTGGGTTCTGTGGCTGCTCTGCTTCTTGTTTACACTGGGCCATTTTGGGTGTTGAGTCTACCTGGCATCAATAACCAGAACCAGATCCTTAGGTGCGTACAGGATTTATATTTCGATGCACAAATGCGGCCTTATTCTGATCGAGCCTTTATGGTTAAAGAGCGAGCAGATGTACAACCTCCGACTAAGCTCTGATGCTATGGAACTATGTCCGGAAACTAGGAGGACTGATTGGTCCCCTCCGGATTGGAGGATCAATTTATTTTTAAATGAATTTAAGGAAGCCAGTGGGCTAGTTTTTCAGTACCGCTGAGGAAGCCTAAGGGTTCAGACACCAGGGCGAAACGTGTCGGTCTTCTTTTTACTATTTTTACTGCTGTTTTTTTTCTTTTTGTATTTTATCATTTTTAATGGAATTAAGTTCCCTGCATTCTAAGAGGAATCTGGATCTCTATTATTTTGAGTGATACAAGATCCCTATCACATTCGTGAATGATTCAGGGCTTTTCTGAGGAGTTGTGCCCTGATTCTAAACAACCCTCGGGCGACACCAGGAGAGCCTATCAGGCTCAAATACATGTGAGTGAATTGACTTATTGAAATATCAATCAGCCTGTTAATACCATCAGCACTATGTCTTCTTCTCTTGCCTTCTGAGATTTGAAAATTCTACTGAACCTTGGAAGAGGCCAGTGGGGGGGCCTGATTGAATTCCACCCACGGGCGAATATACTAGAGCCAGTCTTGGGCTCAAAAAAGTGTGAGTGGTCAATCATCATTTAAAATAATTAAACTGTATCAAAAGGATTTTATGCTATACTCTTATTTTCTTTTTCCGAGGTTATTTAACCATTACTCGAAGCATATTTAAGCTAAGTATAAGCTAAGTATATTGTTGCTTTATCTATTGCACTGGGAGCGCCTCACCCTCTATCTGTGTTTTTGAAAAAATATTCCAGTTTTTATTCAATATCTAATAAACCGTTTATTATTATATTCTGCAGTGCAAGGTCTCTTTATTTTTAGATTTTTAAGGAACTTTTAGGTATTTTTTTGGATTTTTTTTTAAATAATTTTTTCATTTTTCTGTAACAGACCTTTTTAATTATCATTCATTGGATCTTATATGTAAATTCCAGACATTTTTGATCAGCAGTTTTTTTGCAAACAGCGTTTCAAATTTCTAACTTTCAAGCAAACTGTTTTTTTTTCACCACATTCGTCTGCTTGTCGGCTTTTTCCGGCGGCTGCTTTGCGCTGTGATCACCAGCTGCTCGGATTTTTCCGGCATGTTCGGCTTGTTTTTTGCGGCGGTTTCTGTGTGTTTTCGATGAGGGAGTCGGTGAGTGTTCGGCGAGTGTTTTGCGGTTTGTGGCGATTTGTGGTATTTGCCGTTTGTGGTATTCCCTGCACTACGGGGGCCCTGCAGTGCTTGCTGAATATACCGCAGGGTCGGTGAACTAGGAATCGCCAAATCCCCCAAAGTGCGGGGAACGAAAAGTCATTGAACGTGCGGTGACTTTTTGGATCTCTTTGAATAACCCTGTATGTGTGTCTGTCTTTTTTTTGTTTATGTCTATAGCAATGTCTCTGTCAGTGTTTCTGTGTGAGACATGGATATAATATAGAATCCCAGAAAAATCAGGACCTAAAGAAAATAGAGTAATCCACAGTAATCACTGAACTACTATTGTCATGTATAGTGGTTTCTTGTATAGACTCGGTTAGGTAAGCCTTATTGTATACCATCATGCACAAAGGCTTACCAAGAAAAACACACCTATTGTAAAACTTATTATTTATTCATTAAAGGATAAAACAATTGTATGTACACACACAGTAGTTATGACATATGCACTTTTTTAATTTTAATATCAGTGCAACCTGTAATGCCAGTTTATTCAGTAACTTTGATAATAGGTCGTCTACTTATAATATTCAGTATACAGGTTGCAAAACGCACACACGCACGCACAGAAAAACCATAAGTCTGTAACTTATATTCTCGTGTATGGAGACTATCTGCAAAACAAAATAGCGTTATATAAATAATGTATAATAATTATTATCAATATACAGGGTTATCCAAAGAGATCCGAATTTGTCCGAAAGGTAACCGAACAGTAAAATTCAGCGTACGGTTACCTTTCCTGGCCATTCGGCTATCCAGAGAGCAGGCAGTTCGCCAAATGCTGGCGAGTTGCCTGCACATACGGTGCCTGTTCGGTGCCTGTTCGAGGGCAGTGAAATCTCCAAAGAGAAGCAATGCTTTGTCTATTCAGAGAACAAAAACAGCAGTGAAAAGTTGCCGAATTGCCCTGCTGTTTGGTGGTTTAATTCGGCAGGTTTATTCAGGCGAATCCCATAGGCTTCAATGTTAAAAATATTCCCGTTTTAATTCAATATCTAATAAATCGTTGATTATACTATTCTGCAGTAAAGAGTCTCTTTATTCTTAGATTTTTTAGGATCTTTTAGGCATTCTTCAGGATTTTTTTGCAATTTTTTTTTTCTTTTTGATTTTTTAAATAGTTTTTTCTTTTTTCTGTAACAGCCCTTTTTATTATCATTCATTGGATCTTATATGTAAATTCCAGACATTTTCGTTCTGTAGTTTCTTTGCAAACAGCGTTTCACTTTTCAAACATTCAAGGGTAATGGGGTTTTTTTCCACTCCATTCGTCTGCGGTGTCGACTTTTTTCGGTGACGCGCAGCGCTGTGATCGGCGGCTGCTCGGGTTTCTCTGGCGTGTTCAGCGGGGTTAATCCAGCTGTTTTGCAGGTTTTAGAGAGTGTTCGGCGGGTTTTGCGGTAAGTGTTCGTCGGGTTTGCGGTGGGTTTTCCTTGCACTTCGGGGACCCTGTGGTGCTTGAATACACCTCAGGGTCGCTGAAATGGGATCGCCAAATTGCACCAAATTGACGAGAGCGAAAAGTCACCGAACATGCGGTGACTTTTCGATTCTCTTTGAATAACCCTGAGTGATTCATTTGATCATACACGCCTGAGCTGACAAATACCAAATTTGGCCATTAATATGTTGGGTTAAGAGCACAACTGTACTTTAGAAGTTATATACGAGTTTTACACGAAGAAGCTTCACCCAATAATAAAGTGCATACGTTTCTCTCTTAATCTGTTAATCGTAATTATGGTCATGCAAATATTTCTATCTATACCCCGTTACCCTTATATAGAACCAAATAAAAATAGATTATTTTGGTTTAAGACTCACTTCAGAGCAGAGTACACCTCTAAGGCTAAGGTCAGACTAACGCATCTTTCGCGTTGTCCGTGAAAAAGTGCGTTCGAATGAATGGACGCATTTTTTCACGGAATACGCGATAGCGGTCAAACGATGCGCATTTTCATGATTTTGTACGGATCATCAATAAAACCCTTTTTGTATCTGGACGTTGTGTTAGCCGGACACTAGCAGCGTCTGACGTCTCCCAATCACGCAAACACGCCGCTATGCGGACGCAGCGCACTCTGTACGTCAATACTAGCGGTTTGACGTTCTCGAAAAAATGCGTTCGTTTGCCACTTGCATTGCGCGGCCGCACTTTTGTGCGGCCATTCTTCATATGCAGCCCGGCATTGGACATCATTTGCTGCTAGCACGGCCGTGATTTCGTGCGGTTAAACGCACGTTAAAACTGCTTTCGTCTGACCTTAGCCTTAATGTGCGGTGTTCCTTTTGGGGATCTACTGTATGTATGAAATATACACGTTACTGACCAGAGATCATGTATGCACGGATATAGTCCTGGAGAGAGCTATTTTGTTTTGCAGATAGTCTCCATACACGAGAATATAAGTTACCGATTTATGATTTTGCTGTGCGTGTGTTTTGCAACCTGTATACTGAATATTATAAGTAGACGACCTTTATCAAAGTTCCTGAATAAATGGGCATTACAGGTTACAACGATATGACATATGAGCTTTTTTAATTTTAATAAATGTGTATTATCTTTTAATGAATAAATGTAAAGTTTTACAATTGATGTGTTTTTCTTTGTACGCCTTTATGCTTAATGATGTGTGAGACATGGGGAAGACATTAGCGGAGGGGAAAGAAATCCGTTTTTTCTGGAGTGCATGAAATCTTTCTACCAACCCTATACATTATTATCCGACGACCCAAGACTTTAACTCCCACTCTAACTCATCAGAAATGGACACTGATACATTGATTTTTTGCACATGTTGGGCTCTATTACATTATTCACGCAAAAATGTACGCGTGCGCACAAACGCATTGACGCGAGGGGAAAAACCCTTTGCGATGACCGTCAAATTACGACGTTCGCACATACGATGTGCGTTAAGGTCTAACGCGAGTTACCCTGCGCGAGCGAAAGTTCCTGCGCGCATCCCATACTTAACATTGTGAGCGCAAATGCGTTCGTGCGATGGTACGCGGATGGTATTACAATCGATGTGCAACTTTTTACGAACCACGTTTGCGCGCATAATTTTAACGTCTTTGAAAAGCTGGTGTTAAAGGCAAATCTGAACGCTCTGGCCGAAACCAAATACACCAGCACGAAAAAAAAATACAGCAACGTATAGTTACACATTCTACACATACCCAAACAATAAAATGGAGAAGTTGTGCGTGTTTTTATTATTGCTGCAGCATATATACACAGATCGGGAGACAATTGTGGTTCTTAATTCTGATTGGCTGAATCGCGTGAAAAAACAGTCCGCACACCGATTTCTGCGCGCAATGTTAATTTACACTCGTCTTTTTAAGCGCGATATTTTTGGTCGGATGAAAAAATACTCTCGGATCGTAATACCAGCGTTAATTTACGGGCGTTAACGTTTAACGCTGCGCGTACGAATTTGCGCGGAGAATGTAATAGAGCTCGTTGTCTGTTATTTCACAGATTATAAACAGCCCATTATCAGTGAAATCATTTTATAAGGTGGTGTTTCCGTTGCTGATCGAAATAGACAATTCAGTATCATGGATAATACCTGTAATATATTCCAAATGCATTGCAAGATCTATTTTTCAGAGAATTCTATATTATTCCCCCATTTCTCCCATATTCCCCATCATACACATGGCTCGCAGTGTCTCTAGCTTGTCATTTTTCTTATATTGTGCAAAATCATGCATTTCAATCATCGCCAATGTGACATTTGTTTTTCTTGTCTGTTCCCCTCTCCATCCTATTTTTAGCGGTAGGGAAATACCACCCTTTAATCATCCGAGAGCACAGAATACACTCCAAGACGTAAGAATGTTTATCATACTCATCCATAAAACAATTCAATATTGTGCGCTGTAAAAATACCAAAGCTATGAAAAGCGATCCTGTCACTGAAGACATCTGATAGACTAATGAATGCAGCTCTGGGTGGGAAGCTCCCACATGTGTTCAATTAGCTGTCATACATCACGTTTGACAAAAAAAAAAAATATTATACAGTATCTATAGAAGACTGATTTCTGGCAAACCTCCAAAGCATGATTTGTGTTATCAGTTCCTTTCACTCTAGTTTTGTAGATGAAATAAATATATAATTTACTGTATATGTCACCTGGCGTCAGAGGAGCGTTTTTAAGAGTGGAAGGAACGAATGTGAGAGTGGACGTTCTGACGCCCGTCTGGCCACCTCGCTGAACACAGTTAGTACGCTCTGAGCTGCAAGGCTTGATCCTCCTATGGAGGATCGTGCTTTGCTGCCCACATGGCCCTAAAGGGTGCAAATTAATTGATGTTCATGTATAATTACTACTCGCTATCAATATTCCAATATTTCCAATATAATTAAAAAAAAATTAAAAGTGCAGATTAAATTTATTGCAACATTATTATTTTTAGTTTTGGGGTTCTAGAGCCCGGGGGCTGTACAAGGCGTTTAGGTTTAAGGGGTGATCCAGAGAGCGAGGTCATAGGGAATTCTAAGGCCAGGACAGGCAGCATTCTATCACTGGTCAAAGGAGAAGCCAGTGTCTGGAGGCAGAAAAACGCAATATCAGGAGCAAACTCAGGTGTATCCACACAGTGAGGAACAGAATGTCTGTCTGAGCACCCTTGTCCCAATGAGAGAGGTTTAAATAGGGTGCCAGAATCAGGACCTTCCTCCTCCCAGAGCCCGGCCTCCGTCGCTTCCCACCCACCAATGGCAGAAGGGGGGAGGACCCCAGACATTATCGAGGCAACCAGTACCTAAGTTGCAGACATTGAAGCTCCGCCTCACAACCAACACCCCATGACATTGAGATGCACTGGAGATCCTCCAACCGTCAGGAGAGGGGTTCCCAAGTCTCAGAATTTTTTCTGCATCTTGCATCTTCAAATTTATAATGTGTTTGAAAGTGTTTTATTTCGACAACAGAAAAGGGAAAATTCTTCTGCCTGATTGGTGGGTTTGTTTCACACATTTTATCTTTAATACAAAACTCCCCCCACCCAAAAAATTAAGATAACTTAACAGTTGGATGAAAAGATATATAATACAAGTGTACTTAATGGTTGTGAAACGTTGAGTTCACTGAACTGAAGACTTGAGTAACCATAAAGCCGTGAATAATTGTACATTTAATAAAAAATAAAGAATTGACATTCAGGCACAAAAAGTTTTATTTTCATGGTCTCAAGCAGATTTGAAGAATAATGTCACATAACGGTAAGACAGTGCTTGCCAGTACTTATAAGGAAGCCCCAAAATGACACTAGCTCTGAATCAGACAGCAAAAACAAGACTCAGTCCGTCATTTCAAAAATATGTACCGTGGGTTGCCAGAAGGTGCACCGGATATCCCTCTCGGGGGAACCAGCTCCTTGATAAAGCCACAAACATAAGATGAGACCAGGCACACGAGACTTTAGAAAGTCTGATTATACAGCCAAAACGTTGGGTTGTCCATCAAAGGGTCAGTTGGCTTATATGGTATATCTGGTCCCATCTTACTTTTGTAGCTCTGACTCAGAGGCACAGCATTGCATTGGGGAAGATTCATAAAAATCAGTTGAGTAAGCCTCTTCAGTGAGTGGTATTCCTGTGAACTCAGCTTAAAGTACAAAACAATTGTGAAGCTATTAACCCTCTTCTCTTCCCTGCAATCTAAATTTAAGGGGTTATTACATAGCTACCATTCTTTCATTGAAACTATGGTGAATTCAGAATTTAGGAAACTTCCACCACAGTTCTCCATAGTTTCCACCGTTCTTTCCACTGCATTATTACTTTTTAACTATTGCTACAGTTTCTGAGTCAATCCAAAACCCCAAGCTTAGATGAGAGGTCTAGTACCTTTCTAGTCATGGAGAAAAAGACTCAACTCTCAGTCAATGCAGTAATTCAAATACAATTTCGTGTTTTTTGTCAGCTGAGGAGTTTGACGCTCTTCCAACAGAGGAAGCCTTTACAGGCGAAATGCGTAGAGCAAATTATGGCCTATAATATACCCTTTTAATCCAATATGGAAGGGTTTTTAACCTGTACAGCAATTATCATTTGTTGTTTATTTTTTGTGCCCCTTTTGTAATGTCTTAATTCCCAGGCAGTCATATATGAATTTTACCTCTATCAGACCACAGCAGTAGCACTTTCCCATTTGCCTCCATTATGATCTATCTATAGATGTCTATAAATGCTCGCAGTTTAGTCAATAAAATCAATGAACTGGAGGCAATGATGGCAGCTGAAAAAGTAGATTTAGTGGCGGTTACTGAGACATGGTTCAGTGAGAAAAATAAGTGGGACATAACAATACCGGGGTACTCTTTATATAGAAAAGACAGAGAAGGTAGGAAAGGAGGAGGAGTGGCCCTGTATGTGAAAAACAACATAAAAACGAACCAAATAAAAGTGAGCGAGGTGAACATAGAGTCAGTTTGGGTTATGCTAACATTTGGCAATCATACAGTAGCTCGTGTAGATGTGATCTATAGACCCCCTGGACAAGTAGAAGAGCTAGATAATCTGCTGTTTGAGGAAATAGCCAAAATGGCAATGAAGGGGGAAGTTATTATCATGGGGGACTTTAATCTTCCTGATGTGAGCTGGAAAACCAAAATAGCTGGGTGCACCAGGAGTACAAATATTCTAAACTCCCTACTGGGATTATCTCTAACACAAGTAGTTGAGGAGCCGACCCGTATAGAGGCCATATTGGATTTAATACTCACAAATGGAGGTTTGGTATCGGACGTTGTTGTAGGTGAAAATTTGGGATCTAGTGACCACCAGTCAGTATGGTTTAATATAAGAACAGGGATGGAGCCGCACCACACAAAAACAAAAGTTTTAGACTTTAAAAAAACAGATTTTTCTAAAATGAGATTTTGTGTGAAGGAGTCATTATCAGATTGGAGGAGTTTAAAGGGAGTCCAGGAGAAATGGGATTATTTAAAGGAAGCATTATTGAAGGCCACAGGCAATTGCATTCGGCTTGTTAGCAAAAACAAAAAAGGGAAGAAACCACTGTGGTACTCTGCAGAAGTGGCCAAAATAGTGAAGAACAAAAAGACAGCATTCAATAATTATAAAAAAACTCAGAGTGAAGAAGATAGGCAAACCTATAAGATTAGGCAGAAAAAGGCAAAGCAATTTATAAGACCTTCCAAAGCACACGCAGAAGAGAAAATAGCTCAGTCAGTAAAAAAGGGGGACAAAACATTTTTTAGATACATAAACGAGAAAAGAAAAGTAAAACCAGGATTAGTTAGATTAAAAACGAAGGAAGGTATGTAGAAGAGGATAAAAGTCTCGCTGACTGCCTCAATGAATATTTTTGTTCAGTCTTTGCAGAAGAAAAGGAAGGAAAGGGACCTCAGTTAGGAGGAAACCCTAACGAGACATTTACATATCAGTTTACAGAGGAGGAGGTTCAGCAGCTGTCTAAAGTAAAGACCAATAAGTCAATGGGGCCTGATGGGATCCACCCTAAATTATTAAAAGAACTCAGTGATGTAATAGCAAAACCGTTAACAGATTTATTTAACCAATCCTTGTTAACGGGAGTCGTCCCAGAAGACTGGAAATTAGCAAATGTTGTGCCCATTTACAAGAAGGGTAGTATGGAGGAATCGGGGAACTATAGGCCAGTTAGTCTTACGTCAGTAGTGGGGAAAATAATGGAAACCATGTTAAAGGAAAGGATTGTTGAACATCTAAAAACACATAGATTACAGGATCAGCAACAACATGGGTTTACCTCAGGGAGATCATGCCAAACTAATCTTATTGATTTTTTTGATTGGGTAACAAAAATAATAGACACAGGTGGTGCAGTAAACATTGCTTATTTAGATTTCAGTAAGGCTTTTGATACTGTTCCGCATAGAAGGCTTATCAATAAATTGCAATCTTTGAGCTTGGATTCCAAAATTGTTGAATGGATTAGGCAGTGGCTGAGTGACAGGCAACAGAGGGTTGTGGTAAATGGAGATTATTCGGCGCAAGGTCTTGTTACCAGTGGGGTACCTCAGGGGTCAGTACTTGGACCCATTCTCTTTAATATTTTTATTAGTGATATTGCAGAAGGTATTAATGGAAAAGTATGTCTTTTTACTGATGACACAAAGATTTGCAACAGGGTTGACGTTCCTGGAGGGATCAGCCAAATGACAAATGATTTAGGTAAACTAAAAAAATGGTCGGAGCTGTGGCAATTGAGTTTTAATGTGGATAAGTGCAAGATAATGCACGTGGGACGTAAAAACCCAAGGGCTGAATATAGAATATTTGATACAGTCCTAACCTCAACATCTGAGGGTTGGGAT
The DNA here is from genome assembly GCA_009667805.1 of Leptobrachium leishanense. Taxonomy (NCBI): domain Eukaryota; kingdom Metazoa; phylum Chordata; class Amphibia; order Anura; family Megophryidae; genus Leptobrachium; species Leptobrachium leishanense. The sequence goes on along the minus strand of CM019063.1, from coordinate 10,096,850 downwards.
TTAGGGGTTATTATTTCAGAGGATCTAAGGGTAAGTAGTCAATGTAATAGAGCAGCAGGAAATGCTAGCAGAATGCTTGGTTGTGTAGGGAGAGGTATTAGCAGTAGGAAAAGGGAAGTGCTCATGCCACTGTACAGAGCACTGGTGAGACCTCACTTGGAGTACTGTGTGCAGTGCTGGAGACCGTATCTCCAGAAGGATATAGACATGTTAGAGAGAGTTCAGAGAAGGGCTACTAAAATGGTGTACGGCTTGAAGGAGAAAAGTTACCAGGAAAGGCTTAATGATCTTAACATATACAGCTTGGAAAAAAGACGAGACAGAGGAGATATGTAAAGGGAATCCACAAGGTAGAGGAAGGGAGTATATTTGAACGGAAACAAAGTAGCAAAACAAGAGGACATAGTCTTAGATTAGAGGGGCAAAGGTTTAAAAGTAACATCAGGAAGCATTATTTTACTGAGAGGGTGGTGATACATGGAACAGCCTTCCAGTTGAAGTAGTAGAGGCCAAAACAGTGATTGAATTTAAGCAAGCATGGGATAGGCATAAGGCTATCCTAAACAAAAGATAAATCCAGGTAAAGTATCCATGTAATTGGGCAGACTAGATGGGCCAAAAGGTTCTTATCTGCCGACATTTTTCTATGTTTCTATGTTTCTATCCTCTTACCATGAACCCATGAAGACCTGTTTCCTACGGTATAGTGACTTTATCAGACAGGAGGTATTCTAAATAGATATATAGAATATAAAAGGCATGTAATCTGAACAACAATAGAGCAAAAACAAACATAGGGAAATATTGCCACACAACTAACATTAGTGTATATACGTGGCGCCCACATATTCCAGATGAATAAAGCGCCCATCATCCCAAATGGGATCCACTCTGTTATATTGATCACAAAAAAAGTTGGATAATTATCGGCGATATATACAAAAAAAGAGGAGAGCAAATAATAGTGCAGACCATCAGATAATAAATCTAAAATATGTATATTGCACTCACAATAATATACTATAAATAGGCACATCACCTGCTGACCAGTCCGTCCGGATGGAAAATAGCAATATCCTGTCCCAGCGGAGGTTGCAGTCCCAGCTCAATGTGTTCTGTCAAATGTTTTGACTTCTTCAGGAGAAATAACAACATTAAAAACATATGTTAGCTGTACCAGTGTTTATTTTGTAGACTAAAAATTTTAGTCTAAAGTCGACTAAATATTATAACATGTTTTTGACTAAAATTAAAATAATTCAGATGACTCAAATGTGACTAAAATTAAAATAAATCAAAATTTGCTGTCAAAATGGAAACTGCATTTTAAGATAAATGTTATTTATAACATAACAGTTCTATCTGCGCCTGTATTGTATGTTCAGACCTAACTACCATAAATAATAACAGGTTAATAGATGTTTACTCCAGGAGTATAGAATGAGAAACACTTTAACTAAACCCATTAGATTTTAGTCGACTATTTATTTTATTTGTTTATTTATTTATAAAGTATTTTACCAGGAAGGATACATTGAGATTTCTCTCGTTTTCAAGTATGTCCTGGGTTCTAAAACATTGACATTTTACAGAAATACAAAGTAATAAATGCAAGATATTAAATAAAAACACATACAGATTTACACAGAAAATAAATATGTAGCAAATAGTCATTATGTTACATGTTTACAGGTGCATTCTGTATCGAGGTATGTTAATAGGGAGGTCTTGTCTTGATGGACCTAACACTGGGGGAAGATTTGATGATGTCAGGGAGGTTATTCCATAACTGCGGTGCTCTGTAGGAAAATGTGGATCGAGCCACTAAAACTAGGCTTGTGCACCGACTTTTTTTTAGATTCGGTTCGGTTCGTTCGGATTTTGTAAATTTTCGTTTCGACTTGTTTCGGCCGATTTTCGTTTTGGTTCGGTTCATTTTGTTTTTCGCATCTACTTTTTTTTCGTGATTTCGGAAATTTTCCTGTTTTTCGGGAACGTCAGTTCTCCTCGTTTCAAAGTGTCTATTCGTTTTGAAATAAACTAATCGTTTTTCAGATACGATAATTATACGATACGATAATTCTGCCATTGAGATTTCTCATGTTTTACCAAAAGGATACATTGAGATTTCTCTGGATTTCCAGGAAGGATACATTGAGATTTCTCTGGTTTTCCAGGAAGGATACATTGAGATGGGAATGATACAAAATTTAATTACAGAATCAGCGATATAAATACGATGTCCGAAATTACTGAAATGGAACCGAAATTAGTAAATGGAGCTGAAATCACGAATGGAACGAAAATGAATTTCGACTTTACACATTTCTAGTCCATTCGAAAAGTTTTCGTTTCGGCACGAAAATTTGTTCGTATCTGCCGTTTTCGGATCTGAAAGTTTTCGGAAAATGGGCCGAATCCGAATGCACGAATCGGGAAATTTAGTGAAAATTCCGAAACCCGAAACGCACATCCCTAACTAAAACTAGACTAAAATTAAAACAATTAAGATGACTAAAATTTGACTAAAATTAAATGCTGTTTTAGTCAAAAGACTAACAGGGTTATTCAAAGAGATCTGAATTGGGGCAAAAGGTAACCGAACGCTGAAATTCAGCGTACGGTTACTTATCCTGGCCATTTGGTTATTCAGAGAGCAGGCAGTTCACCAAATGTTATTATTATTATTATTCTTTATTTATAAAGCGCCAGTATATTCCGCAGCGCTGTACAATAAGCACAGTATAGACAGGGTTACAATACATTGAACAACATTTGACGAACAGTACAGGAGGAGATGAGGGCCCTATTCCTGTAGGAACTCACAATCTAGGAGGGTTGGGGTTGGAAACAGGAGGAGAGGACTGTAAGGTGAGAGTGATTGATGGTTGTGTCAGTGAGTTGGGTGTTAGGCTTCCCTAAATAGGAACGTTTTAAGGGAGCGTTTGAAGGAAGAGAAATTAGGGGAAAGTCTGACAGTACGAGGGAGAGCGTTCCAGAGAGTGGGGGCTGCGCGTGAGAAATCCTGCAGTCTATCATGGGAAGAGGTGATGCGGGGAGAAGCTAGGCGCAGGTCACTGTTTGACCTTAGGGAGCGGGCTGGGGTGTATTTGGTGATTAGTGAGGACAGGTAGTGGGGAGCTGAGGTAGTGAGGGTTTTGTAGGTAAGGATAAGGATTTTGAACTTAATTCTGCAGTGGATGGGGAGCCAGTGAAGGGACTCGCAGAGGGGAGCGGCAGAGACAGAGCGGCGGGTGAGGTGAATTAGCCTGGCGGAGGCGTTCAGGATGGATTGTAGGGGGGAGAGGCGGGACAGAGGGAGGCCAGATAAGAGATTATTGCAATAGTCAAGTCGGGAGATTTCCAGGGCGTGTATGAGCTGTTTTGTGGTGACAGCGGTGAGAAATGGCCGAATTCTGGAAATATAACGCAGTTGGTATCGGCAGGAGGAGGAAAGAGACTGGATGTGGGGGGTGAAGGAAAGAGCAGAGTCAAGTGTAACTCCAAGACAGCGAACTTGGTTTGATGGGGAAATGGTGATACCCTCCACCGTGATAGTGAAGTCAGGAGGTGGGGAGGCATTAGAGGGAGGAATTAGTAGGAGCTCAGTCTTTGACATGTTGGCGAATTGCCTGCACATACGGTGCCTGTTCGTTGCCTGTTCAAGGGCAGTGAAATCCCTATAGAGAAGCAATGCTTCGTCTATTCAGAGAACACAAAACAGCAGTGAAAAGTTGCCGAACTGCCCTGCTGTTCGATGGTTTCATTCGACAAGTTATTCAGGCGAATCCCATAGGCTTCAATGTTAAAATATTCTCGTTTTAGTTCAATATCTAATAAACCATTGCTTATAATATTCTGCAGTAAAAATTTTCTTTATTTTAAGTTTTTTTAGGATCTTTTTTCGGGATTTTTTTACAAATTATTTTTTCCGTTTTTTTTTATTGTTTTTCTTTTTTCTGTAACAGACCTTTTTATTATCATTCATTGGACCTCATATGTAAATTTCAGACATTTTCGCTCAGTAGTTTCTTTGCAAACAGCGTTTCACTTTTCAAACATTCAAGAAAACTGTTTTGTTTATTTTCACTACATTCGTCTGCGGTGTCGGGTTTTTCCGGCGGCTGCTCTGCGCGGTGATCGGCGGCTGCTTGGGTTTCTCCAGCGTGTTCGGCGGGGTTAATCCAGATGTTTTTGCGTGTTTCGGTGTACGTTCGCCAGGTTTTGTGGTGAGTGTTCGTCAGGTTTGCGGCAGCTTTTCCCTGCATACGACGGTCCTGTGGTGTTTGCTGAATACACCGCAGGGTCGCCGAAATGGGATCGCCAAATCGCACCGAATTGAAGAGAACGAAAAGTCACCGAACGTGCAGTGACTTTTCGATTCTCTTTGAATAACCCTGTTAGACTAAATCAAAATTCTTGGTAGTGAAAGGGTTAAATTATTGAATCACCTTTTTACAACTTTACATGGAGAATTCACTGTGTCTCTTTTTGTTTATACTTGATTCTAAAGCTGTTCCAGCATCTCAGTACGACTGATTTTTATTCTTGCTTGAGACATGTATTATCTGAAGATGTGTTGCACAATAACCTTTTCTTATAGTCCAGCCTGGTCCTGTCAAGGCTAGGCAAGAAGATAATTGCGTAATAAGTCATCTTGGAGCTGATCAATTGAAAAACATAGCAAGAGTGAGACAGCATTCACTTAATCAATATCTCTTGCTTTTGTCAACTATCCCATCATGATAGTCATTATATTGCTCCCGTGTCATCCTGACCAACATGCTTTCAATTTAAATTTTATTTTTGTTTGAAATTGATGAATGCTGAAACTATATCCAGCAGTGAAAATGTCTAACAATCTAGCACAGAGACTGAGTCACAACTCTTCCTTTAAATACGACGTCTACGGGTGGAAAGATTTCCTTTTTTTCTCTTTAAATTCCCAAATCTTTATTTTACATCTTAAATTATTGCTTCTCCAAAACAGATATTGGGTAACTTTTATTCATCTATCATAGCTATACATACTCAGGGTTATTCAAAGAGCTCCGAATTGCTGGAGAAAGGTAACCGAGCAGTGATATTCAGCATTCGGTTACCTTTCCTGGCCATTCGGCTATTCAGAGAGCAGGTAGTTCGCCAAATCCTGGCGAATTGCCTGTTCGAGGGCAGTGAAATCCCCATAGAGAAGCAATGCTTCGTCTATTCAGAGAACAAAAACCAGCAGTGAAAAGTTACCGAATTGCCCTGCCATTCGGTGGTTTCATTCGGCAGATTTATTCATTCAGGCGAATCCCATAGGCTTCAATGTTAAAAATATTCCCGTTGTAATTCAATATCTAATAAACCGTTCTTTATAATATTCTGCAGTAAAAAGTCTCTTTATTTATAGATTTTTTTAGGACCTTTTAGGCATTTTTTGGGGATTTTTTGCAAACATTTTTTTTCCGTTTATTTTTTTAAATTAGTTTTTTCTTTTTTTCTGTAACAACCCTTTTTATTATCATTCATTGGATTTTATATGTAAATTTCAGACATTTTCTCTCAGTAGTTTGTTTGCAAACAGCGTTTCACTTTTCAAACATTCAAGCGTACTGTTTTTTTTTTTCTTCACCTCCTTCGTCTGCGGTGTCGGGTTTTTCCGGCGGCTGCTCTGCGCTGTGATCAACTCCTGCTCGGGTTTCTTCCGGCGTCTTTGGCGGGTTAATCCAGATGTTTTTGCGGGTTTCGGTGTGCGTTCGTCCAAGTTTTGCTGTGAGTTTTCGAGTCCTTTGGACTCCATCGAGAGGATGCTCACAGCTGCACTTAGCGCTGCCGCGAGCATCCCGTGGTTTATACGGTGCAGGCTGCTGGATTTGGATTAGCGTCTGCATCGTAATATCACGCTAAAATGGGGACGTTATGGAGAAACCTGCAGGCACAGGATTTTCTCCTTAGCGTCCCTGTTTTAGCGTGAATATTGTAATATGGCCCAACAACTCCATCGATTTGTCTGGTAACTTCACAAAGGGCTCAGACTCTAGCACCTATTTTTTTTTTACGCAGATGTGTACATTTGTTTTGGTATATCTTCTTGACAATGTACTCCTCACTTGTAGCTTTCAGACTGTTCTCTTTACTGTAGTTTTTCTGAGACACTATGTCATTGAATCTACAATTGTGCTGTTTCTGACACCACATTATTTATTTGCAAAATGGAAAAATATGACAGTATCAAATTTGTTGTTACACAATAACCAGCTTCTAACACAAGAGAGAAAAATGTACCTGGCAAACAAAAAATCTATATCTAGCGCTACGCTTTCTTTCTAATGAAATCAGTGAGAGGTTTTATTTTACATCAACCGCTTCTACTGTACAATGTCAGGGATTGTTGGTACCGGGGAGGTACTGGCGTTGTAGATATGAGCCCGGTATGCAGTGACGCACACAACTGGAGGGAATGATGGAGGTGGAATACAGGATGGAGACAAACCAACAAGCTGAGGATGAGGGACAGGACAGAAAAAGGACTGCCCAGACACCTGTCGGCACATACTGGGGCTTACAAGAATCGGAGTTACTGGGAACTTGAACTGGAGACACTTGGAGATTTGGAGACTCTCAGAGATATGGAGACACTTGAAAATATGGAGACACTGGGAGCCTGGAGAGCCTGGGAACCTGGAGACACTTGATGCCGGGATGCAAGCTGACTGGGGATGCAGGGGAATTTCTGGTGGAATTGCTGGTTTCAGGAGCAGCAACACACACACAGGACTAGACTGTTAGAGCTAATGGGCGGCAATGCTGATGCACTGACAGAAAGGTGGAGTAGCATTTTATTGGAATCAGTCAGTGTTTCATTGCTCACACTAGTGTGTGCATGCTGAGGCATGAAAAACCAGGGTCGGGTGTACTGAGGTCCGGAACGGAATAGGAAAACGAAACCAAAACCTGGTCTGGAATACACTGACATGACAGGAAGGAGACTGCCAGGAATTAGGCCATGGCTGGGTCAGTCCTGCCACGGTTCTTCCTTGGTTGATCTCATGGCACTGGGCATGGGCCATGAAATACAGCTAGAAAGACCTTCCAATATTTGGTAATACGTCTTAAAAGATACACATAACTTCTTGCGGCTTTACTGAAGAAGATCTTATTGTCACAATAATTCTATTAAAAGTAACTGCACCTCAAACTGACTGATTGCATCACCTTGCTGGATGGCAGCACCTAAGCGATACCATAATATACAAAACTCTGAGTAAGAACGGGTCACATCAGGCAGGGTATGTGAAAAATATGAGAAAGATGCTAAGGAGAATGCTTGATAAAGGTCCTAGGAGAAGGACCGCAACGCAACGTTGAGCATTCTCCAATAAATCCTGCTCCTATTTTCCACATACCCTGCCTGATGTGACCAGTTCTTTCTGGTATTTTGGTGATACAGCGGGCTGGCTGTCTTTGGATCTTGATTCACTCGGCTAGGGTGAAGTAAAGTGGCGCGTGCTTCTCCTTATTTTCATTTCATAATATGCAAAACAGACACACATGACAGCACCTACACTGCACTATGATAATTTCATGAATAAGAAACTGTTAGTGCCTTAATGACCTTTTTTTATGAAAACGAAAAAACTTCAAAGAATGTCAGGGTTATTCAAAGAGATCCGTATGGCTCCCGAAAGGCTTTCTTGGCCATTCGACTATTCAGAGAGCAGGCAATTCACCAAATCCTGGCGAATTGCCTGCACATACGGTGCCTGTTCGTTGCCTGTTCGAGGGCAGTGAATCCCCATAGAGAAACAATGCTTCGGCTATTCAGAGAACAAAACCAGCAGTGACAGGTTCCCGAAATGCCCTGCCATTCGGTGATTTCATGCGGCAGATTTATTCAGGCGAATCCCATAGGCTTCAATGTTAAAAATATTCCCGTTTTAACTCAATATCTAATAAACCGTTGATTATAATATTCTGCAGTAAAGAGTCTCTTTATTTATAGATTTTTTTAGGATATTGTAAGCATTTTTCAGGATTTTTTTTTTAAAAACTGATTTTTTTTAAATTTATTTTTATAACTTTTCTTATTTTTTCTGTAACAGCCCTTTTTATTATCATTCATTGGATCTTATGTGAATTTCACACATTTTCGCTCAGTAGTTTCTATGCAAACAGCGTTTCACTTTTCAAACAGTCAAGCGAACTGTTTTTTTAATTTATTCACTCCATTCGTCTGCGGTGTCGGGTTTTTCCGGCGACTGCGCTGCATGTGATGGGCTCCTGCTAAGGGCTTTCCGGCGTTTTCGGCGGGGTTAATCCAGATGTTTTTGCAGGTTTTCAGTGTGCCTTCGCCGGGTTTTGCGGTGAGTTTTTCCCTGCAATTCGGGGACCCTGAGGTGCTTGCTGACTACACCGCAGGGTCGCCGAAACGGGATCGCCAAATCGAACCGAATTGAAGAGAACGAAAAGTCACCGAACGTGCGGTGACTTTTCGATTCTCTTTGAATAACCCTGTGTATTAATAATGACTAGCCCCGGGTAACGACAAGGAAGGCGTTGCACTCCAAATTGCAAAACAAGTGGGTTATCCTGATCAAACCAGAGTCAAGGTACAAAGCCAGGTCAAACCATACAATCCAAAACACAGAGACCCCCGGAAAACAATGAAAGGTAAACAGAAACCAGTACAGGGCACAGAGCTCTATTTAAACCCCTACCAGGCTTCTGATTGGTTGTAGCAGCTATAGAGGCCAGACATCTAGAATAGTGGCCTGTCTGTGGCACGAGCAGGCATGGCGATGCCAGCGGGCATGACATTGACACATTAAGTTATTTTCTATAGTTAAAGGTAATTCCTCAGGGTGCTAAAGAAAACTGCTTTTCATCATCTCATCAAGGTTAAGGCTGAAGATATCTAGACAATCTTCTCAGGATGCTTGAGTAGTTTTATATTGGTTGTTATTGTCCTTATTGAAAGAATCAGTGCCAGAGTAAATAATATATAGAAATGACATGACTAGTTTTAAGGCATCTTTCTACTTCACGAGCCTGCCAGACTGATATTTTCCTATAATAAATTATGTATTAAAATGTATTTATTAACATTCATACTGTAAAAAACCTTATCTTCTTGTCACGCAATGTGATGAAGGCTACGTTGGTCGGTTCCCAATTTGGAAAGATTTCGGGCTCTATTACATTCCCAACGCAAATCTTAACGTGTGCGCAAAACCGCGTTAACGCGAGGGGCAAAACCCTTCGCGCTAAACGTCATATTACAACGTCCGCGCAAAAAATGCACGTTAACGTCTAACGCGGGTGGACCTGCGCGAACCCTTTGCGAGCGGTCCGTACTGCGCGCGTCCTATACTTAACATCGTGAGCGCAAATGCGTTTGTGTGCAGGTACGCGATGGTATTACAATTGATGCGCAACTTTTTACGAACAACGTTTGCGCGCATAATTTTAACGTCTTTGAAAAGCTGGTGGTAACGGCAAATCTGAACACTCTGACCGAAACCAAATACACTCAGATTGATTTTTGACAGGCGCAAACACTGAACGGGAGACAATTGTGGTTCTTAATTCTGATTGGCTGAATTGCGTGAAAAAACAGTCCGCACACTGATTTCTGAGCGCAACGTTAGTGCGCGTGCGTTTTTGTGCGTCTTTTACATGCGATATTTTTTGACGGATAAAAAAATGCGCTCGGATCGTAATACCTGCGTTAATTTACTCACGTTAACGTTTAACGCTGCGTGCAAAAAAATTGTGCTGCGCGTACGAATTTGCACGTTGAATGTAATAGAGCCCTTCATTTTTAAAATGTGTGATTGGAAATTCTTCTCACCTATTTCCTCACTTATTATTTTATTTCAGGAAATAGTTAACTTCAACTGTCGAAAACTTGTTGCTACGATGCCCCTGTTTGCTAATGCAGACCCCAACTTTGTCACAGCCATGCTAAGCAAACTGAGGTTTGAAGTTTTCCAGCCTGGAGATTATATTATCCGGGAAGGGGCAGTGGGGAAGAAGATGTATTTTATTCAACACGGTGTTGCAGGTGTCATAACAAAATCCAGTAGAGAAATGAAGTTAACTGATGGTTCTTATTTCGGAGGTTAGTATGAAACAAATCTGATTGTTCTTTCTCTGGAAGCAAAGGCATTTCCGATCCGAAACTTTGGATGGTATTTCCAGGATAACAAAACTGGTAATGTTTATATACAAATCTCCAAATTTCAGCTTTAGCAGGGGTATTCAGAGAGAGGTGAAAAGCAGGAGAATGACTGGAGAATGGAAAATTCTAGGTCAAACTAGCCGATTTGGAAAGTGAGATGAATGGGAGAATTTTTCTGGTTCGGCTATTTTGACCTAGAATTTTCCATTCTCCAGTCATTCTCCTGCTTTTCACCGCTCTCTGAATAACCCTGTAGGTTCTGGTGGAAACAGTGTTAAAAACTAGAAAACCAAGTACAAATAAGTTCAAAGTCTTTTTCAAACCAAGATATTTTCTGTAAGTGTACACAGAATATAAATGGATTGATCTAATAACGCATAGTCTAAAGTTTGGCTTTCTGTTAGAGAATAAAAAGGTCTTGACAGCTATGTTTGGAGAGTATTATGTAATATTGATTATTCAGTATATTTCTGGATTTATTATGAAAGTTTAAAGGAGCAAATGCTCGCTTTCTCAGCATGTATTCCCAGGTATAACAGGAAAAGGTCTGCCCAGCTACTAAAGCTGAATGTATCAATATATTAATATTTTTGTCAACTATGTAAGAGTAATATAATTTGAGAAAGGACACAAGAATTCTTTTCTAGTGGTATTGTTACTACTAGCCAGAATTATCTTATAATAAATATTTGTTTAGCATCATAGTACATTGATAAGAGATTGAAAACCATTATCCATCAGGAGTTATTAACCCCTTAACTACTAGGTGATTTTCCAAAAACCCATTGGGCCACATTACAATCTTGTTGCTAACATTAGCACTCACCTGTGTGAGCATTAACGTTAGCCGCAGTGTCTACCGCATATTACAATCCAAACGCAAGCGGGTTAAGTAACCCGTTTGCGTTTGGTACCTTGCGCTTTTCAGCGCGAGGTTACTGTACTTTGCGCTCCCTATACTTAACATGGGGAGCGCAACGTGTTAATCAGCACTGGATTACAAAGTCCTAACGCTGATTAACGTCTGGCTCTGGTTAGCGGAAAGTTAACCAAAGCCAGGACTTGGTGTTAACGGATTTTGCTTCTGCAGAATCCGTTAACACCAGCCAAAAAAATCCTATACTCACCTCCTGTCCCACGGCGAGGACCGTGGCTCCAACCGCCTCCTCTGTCCGGCAGGAGCAGGGAAAGACTGGGGGAAATGTCCCCCCAGTCTCTCCCTGTGTATCACTATGCTGGCTGGCCAGATCTCGCAAGGTTAGATCCGGCAGGTCTTGTGCGCCGGCGTCTGGCTCAATGGCGTGGACTCCAATAAGTGGATGCTCGGGACTGCGCTCAGCGTTGCCGCAAGCATCCAGGGGCGTAGCGTGCGGTAACAATGCAGGCAGCTTTTTAAGCGCCTGCATTGTAATTCCACGCTAAAACGGGGGCGGTAGGGAGAAAACTGCGGGCGCAGTTTTTTCTCCCTACCGCCCCCGTTTTAGCGTGGAGATTATAATGTGGCCCATTGTCAGAAACCAGTGTTTTTTGTAAAATAATTTTTAGTTATACAGTAATGCATAGTTATTACTGTAAATAACCTATCTGGCCAGTAGATGGCGCCATCTACTGCCAAATTGACTTACAGAGGATTGAGCTGCAAGTCTATGTTTTTTGTTCCCTTCATCAGCTGCTGAAAGCCCGATATTTCAGGACATTCAGCAGCTGATTTTACAGTTTTAGCTCTTTGGGCATTATGCCCACAGGACTAAAACTTCGGAGGCACCTTTGACAGCCAAAAAGCAAACAAATTTTATTTGCTTTTGGGCTGCAGATGGAACAGCAGATCGAGATATCTCGATATCGGGTCACCAGATGGTACCTTTTAAAGCCCGAGATATCTCGATCTCAGTAGTGAAGGGGTTAAGGAATGTTTTGTCGAAGTTCCAAACAACAAAGATAAACTTGGTGATGTTAGTTGGTTAGTGATGGGAAGAAAAACAGGGGGACCAAGTTTCTGCCACTATGACCACTTATGTAATGGGTTTAATAAGTGGTGACGGTGGCTAAAATGCCCAGTTAAATTATTATTAAGTTAAATTGAAAACATGATCAAAATGAAAGCTACCTAAAAAAGAAACAGATCAAACAATATAAATCATTAAATAGTTAATCGATCCATTAAATGAAAGCGCTAATCAAAATTCAAAAAATTTTAAAATTTGTTCTCATTTTGAAAACTCTTTTAACTGTATTTCGTTTTCCTTTATTCCTGCAGAAATTTGTCTTTTAACAAAAGGGCGGAGGACAGCGAGCGTCAGAGCCGAGACATATTGCCGTCTTTATTCCCTATCCGTGGAGAATTTTAATGAAGTTCTGGAGGAGTATCCCATGATGAGAAGAGCTTTTGAAACTGTGGCCATTGACAGATTAGACAGGATAGGTATTATTTTCTTACAAATATTTCAGTACATTAATATATTCTTTAATGTTTTTTTTTATACATGTAACGATGTTTATAAATGACATTAATATATTTAAATAATGTTTTTTTATCACAAGTTAGATGTTTTATATTTTTATCACAATGTAGCAACATATGATTGTATGAGCATGTATGATATTTCAGAATTCTTCATATGAACTCATCAGTGCAACAGAAACAAAGGTATAAATGTACTGCTTGCTACATTACTGAACAAGAGACAGGAAAAAGAGCGAAAGAAAGGAAGAACATTAAAGGAGACATGCACTATCATACACATATACACTAGGATAATTTACTCACATGTAAACCCTTGTACTTGTACGCAAGTGGAAGTTTTCACGCAAATACTAAGTTCAATATTTAAGTTATAGTTTTTATATTCTTTTATTAAGCTTGTTTTACCTTCTCTACACAACAGGGTGACATGTGCTCAGATAGTGTTTACTGTGCTGTTCTTTTATATCAAACTGCTAAACATTTCATATGTTTTCATTGTTTTATGATGTTTACATCTCCCTTTTTCCTTGTTTGGTGCAGTGCTGCCCACAGGTTTTGGATTCAGTGGAACTCAAATATGATTCACATGCATTAGGTGTATAGAAATGTATGTATCTATGTTCACATTGAGTTAACCAATCTGAAGAGTGGGATTTTATCTGCATTGTAAAACATTCTTAAAAGGATCTTCCAACTGTTTGTCACAAACGCCAACATGACTAAATTGTATACCACTGCTAAAAAGTTAAATTCTGCATATTGAAATGCCACAAACGCCAACATGACAAAGTGTATAGTGCTCTGATAAAAATGTAATTCAACATATTGAATGCATTTTATTTATGATTTTTATATTTTGTTTATTTTAATTCCTTTCATCCTTTTTCTTCATCGGAGCAATGTACACTTTAGGAGGTTATTTGGTAAGCAGTGGTGTTTCCGTTGTTGCAACCACAATAAACGTTGGCGCTTCATGAAAGGGAAATTCAAATAGCATCAGAAGGAGCTTCACTGAAGATTCTCTTGTCATTTGAAATTCTTTTTTTTTAAATGCTGACATATTCTGTGGTTGCAACTACTGAAAATAATGACCCTTGTTGCATAATCCTCTTAGTAATGTTGATGTCCCTTCATAACGGATTGCTGTATCTGTGTAGTAAACTACTCCTAAATTTACCAGTTGAGGCTAGTCCAATATATTCCTATGTCTACTACTTGGTTTGATTTGTGCTGGAGAGAGAGAGAGAGAGAGAGAGAGAGATAAAAATATACAGACAGATAGATAGATATGGATGAATGTATATATAGATATAGAGACCGATATACAGAGAGATAGAGATATAGAGAGATAGATATAGAGATATATGTACATAGATAGATATAGACAGATGGATAAAGATAGATATAGATGGATATAGATAGAGATGGCTGGATAGATAGATGGATATAGATAGGTGATATATATAGATGGATGGATATAGGTAGATGGAGATAGATAACTAGATAGATGGATAAAGATAGATATATGGATATAGATAGGTGGATATAGATGGATGGATAACGATAGATATATGGATATAGATAGAGAGATGGATAAAGATAGATGGATGGATAGATGTGTGTGTATATAGATAAATAGATATAGAGACCGATAGAGAGATAGATATTAGATGAGATAGATATAGATAGATGGATAGATAAAGATATAAAGATAGATAGTAAATTAAAGAACAAAATAATATTGGCGTAGGCGCAACTCTTGTATTATAAGTGGGGTGGAGCCTATATCACGATCGCCACTGCACCCATATGTGTCATCCCTAGAGTGACAAATTAAATTGATAATAGAAAAAGAAAGGGTGCGGCGCTTCCCAGTGATTAAGGAGAGAAATAATCAATATTATTTACCCCAATGAGATATCTCTTCACAGATTGATAGAGGATCAATACCTCAAAAATGAAAAAGACAAAAAAATAGTGCAATACAGTGGATACATATATGTAAGTGATGGGGGATGTAGCAATTTTACACTCACACTCTAGAGAGCCTCATCCGGCTCTAGCACTATTCGCCCGTGGGTAGATTTCATATAGGCCCTCCCACTGGCCTCTTCACAAGCCGATGTTTTCTCAATGTATATGCAGAGAAATAGAATAAAAAATAGCATAGAGTAGTACTGTATATACTGACAATGATATTAAGCAGAAAGTCAGACCATCAGTGTTCCTGAGCATCCAAGGCTCAAATCAGAAGGCCCAAGAGTTGTTTCCGATGGCACAACTCTTAATGAAAGCCTCAATGGTCAGCAGGCCAGATGGATGAAAAAAATCAATCTTATAATAAAAAAAGTAAAAGAGTAAAAGATAACATTTAATAACAATGATAGTAACAATAGTAGTTACAATAAAAAGAAAAGCTGAACGCGTTTCGATAGGTCGATTAGACCCTACGGCTTCCTCAGCAGCAATAGAAGATAAACCCCCTGGTTCACTTAAATACATAATCTATTAAATTGTTCATCCAATCGAAAAAGATTTCTCAGGGCGGGAAAAGGTTCCATATCGTCCTCGCGCTCGAGACGCTCCTCCGACGTCATCATCTCGCGATGCCAACGCTCCGCCGATAGCCTCAAAAACGCGAAAATGAAAGCAACACACCCCCCTCTGCTGCGCCTGCGCATCAATCCCAAGAGCGAAACCGTAAGTTGCGTATTTACGTCGATTACGTCCGTGCATCTTAAAACGAAAGTCCGACGCGTCCAATTGACGGGAAATGACATATTAAGGATCAATGCCACACTTTATCTCTACGTCTTTCGAGGCACATTTCTGACGTCATCATCTCACCGCTCCATCGCGGGGGCGAAAAACAGATTCTTCATCGCCATTTCTATTCACTCTCCGCCCTCACCAGCGAGACCGGAGTCCACATAATCACCTTATTTTTTATCCTTATAAGAGAAGTGCAGAAGTACCCAAACAGGTCGAACAGAGGATATTATCCTTCAGATTTTGTATATTTGCTTCTTGTGTTGAAGGCAGTCTCCATATTAATCGGACCAACCACATAGAATAAACGAAACAAAGTGTAAAAAATTATATTAATCTAACACCAACCACATAATGTGGCCATCCAAAGTTTATGTCAATGTAATCATGGCATGTACTAACAATACAAGATATCTAATAAAAGCTTGTTATTCATGAACCCGAGGGGGAAAACCCATACACATCACAAAAAATGGGACAACTCAAAATCCAAATTCAAGCCTCCAGGTTGGAGGGTACCAAGATTGTAAATCCACCTCATTTCTTCTCTGTTAATCTTTTTATTAAAGTCTTCCCCCCCTCCAATTTCTATGGACTAGTTGGTGAATAAAACTATTACGTTCTTTAAGCAGGTAGATTCTAATAGTTTTATTCACCAATCCAGTTGTCATGCACTACATTGGCTCGGAGCTGTCCCTAAAGGTCAATTTCAAAGAATGAGGAGAAATTGTTCGGAGCTATCTCAGTTCCGGATACAGGCTGAAAAATTAAAGGGTGACTTTTTGGAGAAAGGCTATGAAGGAGAGAGTCTCGATGCCACCATTTTAGAAGTGGAACAAATAGAGAGGAAACAGCTCCTTCAATATAGGGAAAAGAAACAGGTTAATGATGGTGTGACCTTTGTGTTTAATTATAATGCACAAGCGGCTAAAATTAAAAACATTATAAAAAAACATTGGTCCATCCTACAACAAGACCCTCTTCTTAAAGAGGTTCTTGATACCAGCCCGACTGTTATAAATAGGGGAGCTAGAAATCTTAAGGACCATTTGGTACAAAGTCATGTAGATCCAATGAGAAAGAAGGATTGGTTCGGTTTACAGTCAGGATTTTACAGGTGTGGAACATGTCCTGCCTGTAAAAATTTGCATTTATCGAGAGCATTCATCCCCACTTTTAATAAAATGGAGGGAGATGGAAAAGAAATTAAGATTAAGAGTGTCATCACCTGTAGAACCAAGAATGTAATTTATAGACTTACATGCCCGTGTGGGCTTCATTATGTTGGTCACACTACACGGTCTCTATACATACGCATTAGAGAACATATTTATAATATAGGAAAGGGCGTTGAACACCATTCTGTCCCTTGCCATTTTAAGAAAACCCATGGGTGTAGCCCTTTGGGTTCAACATTTGTGGGAATTCAACTAGTCCATAGAAATTGGAGGGGGAAGACTTTAATAAAAAGATTAACAGAGAAGAAATGAGGTGGGTTTACAATCTTGGTACCCTCCAACCTGGAGGCTTGAATTTGGATTTTGAGTTGTCCCATTTTTTGTGATGTGTATGGGTTTTCCCCCTCGGGTTCATGAATAACAAGCTTTTATTAGATATCTTGTATTGTTAGTACATGCCGTGATTACATTGACATAAACTTTGGATGGCCACATTATGTGGTTGGTGTTAGATTAATATAATTTTTTACACTTTGTTTCGTTTATTCTATGTGGTTGGTCCGATTAATATGGAGATTGCCTTCAACACAAGAAGCAAATATACAAAATCTGAAGGATAATATCCTCTGTTCGACTTGTTTGGGTACTTCTGAACTTCTCTTATAAGGATAAAAATGAGGTGATTGTGTGGACTCCGGTCTCGCTGGTGAGGGTGGAGAGTGAATAGAAATGGCGACGAAGAATCTGTTTTTCGCCCCCGCGATGGAGCGGTGAGATGATGACGTCAGAAATGTGCCTCGAAAGACGTAGACATAAAGTGTGGCATTGATCCTTAATATGTCATTTCCCGTCAACTGGACGCTTCAGACTTTCGTTTTAAGATGCATGGACGTAATCGACGTAAATACGCAACTTCCGGTTTCGCTCTTGGGACTGACGCGCGGGCGCAGGAGAGGGGGGTGTGTTGCTTTCGTTTTTGCGTTTTGAGCTATCGGCGGAGCGTTGGCGTCGCGAGATGATGACGTCGGAGGAGCGTCTCGAGCGCGAGGACGATATGGAACCTTTTCCCGCCCTGAGAAATCTTTTTCGATTGGATGAACAATTTAATAGATTATGTATTTAAGTGAACCAGGGGGTTTATCTTCTATTGCTGCTGAGGAAGCCGTAGGGTCTAATCGACCTAGGCGAAACGCGTTCAGCTTTTCTTTTTATTGTAACTACTATTGTTACTATCATTGTTATTAAATGTTATCTTTTACTCTTTTACTTTTTTTATTATAAGATTGATTTTTTTCATCCATCTGGCCTGCTGACCCATTGAGGCTTTCATTAAGAGTTGTGCCCATTTGAAACAACTCTTGGGCCTTCTGACTTGAGCCTTGGAGGCTCAGGAACACGTGAGTGGTCTGACTTTCTGCTTATATCATTGTCAGTATATACAGTACTACTCTATGCTATTTTATTCTATTTTTTCTCTGCATATACATTGAGAAAACATCGGCTTGTGAAGAGGCCAGTGGGAGGGCCTATATGAAATCTACCCACGGGCGAATAGTGCTAGAGCCGGATGAGGCTCTCTAGAGTGTGAGTGTAAAATTGCTACATCCCCCATCACTTACATATATGTATCCACTGTATTGCACTATTTTTTTGTCTTTTTCATTTTTGAGGTATTGATCCTCTATCAATCTGTGAAGAGATATCTCATTGGGGTAAATAATATTGATTATTTCTCTCCTTAATCACTGGGAAGCGCCGCACCCTTTCTTTTTCTATTATAGATAGTAAATTAGATAGAGAGGATGGCTGAATAGATAGAGAATTATATGGATAGATACAGTGATAGTAAATGAGATAGTGAATGAGTGATAAATAGATAGTGAATGAGAGATAGAGTAGATAGATAGCAAATTAAATAGTGAATGAGATAGAATTGTATATTTTATTATTTATACGAGTTATTTTTATGTGCATTTGGTACAGGTTAATTCTAAGGTTACCAAATGATCATAAAAATCAACTTAGAACATCACACACTGCTAAAACATTAACTTGATTACTAAATGTTCGTTTGCCATCCTATTTATCCATGTAACATGTCGATAATGTAATAAATACAATATGATTTAACATGTAAGTAATGAACTGTAACCCTTTCACTACCGAGCACTTTTTGCTAAACACAAGTATGTATTTCAACATTTTAACGAAACACAGGACGAGTAGTTAACATTGTAGGGTAAAATAACAATTTAGCTGAAATTACTAAAACACTAAATTAATGTTAATTCGCTAATTTTTAAAATTTTCTAAACCCTTAACTTGCACAATTTAACACCTGGTCTGCATTGTTAGCATACAGGCAGAAATGGACTACGTGGCCATATACAGTAAATGTGATAAGATAGATAACAAAAAATCTTCAGATCTCCTGTTTATGGGGATTTTAAGTGATCATATTAAATTTATTAACAATGCAGCTTCCAAAAAAATACCAATTAAATATAAAAATAATATCTGTGTGTGCTATAATGCCTGTGTATGGAAACTACAGTAACAACTTTTACCTGTAGTGAACAGGGATTTTTAGCAATACAGCAATCTGAACCTTATACGTGTACAGCAGTGAGTAACCCCAGAGCTCTCCCTGTATTCTGCCCTCTCCCTTCAGCAGTAAAGTTTGTTGAACAATTTGTTACAGTGAGGATCGGGGCTCCTCTTTGTAGTTCAGAGCACTGTATTCCAGAGAGAACAGTATTCTTGGACTTAAATTTCTCATTTTCATTGTATTTCAATACAAAATTGCATGTAGCTAGGTTTTTGGCAGTGAAAGGGTTAAAGCTTGTTTTCCTGCATGCTGCAAACGCTTCTGCTGCTAATTCTATATACACTCTACTAACACGGTTAGATTGCTTCACTGAATATCTGCCGTATGTGTACTGCTATTTGCTTTGTGGCTAGAGCTGCCAAATGCTTAACTGAAGTCTTTGTTATTATTATTAATATTATTTTGTAATTGCAGTTACAATCCATTCAGTATAAAACCAGTGACCTTTCAATGCGTATATCATGTTCCCATACGCATGGAAAACTAGAAATTGTTTCTAGTAGATCGACTACACATTTCCGTTTTTCCATTCTAAAATGTCATCTGTGCTTCCAGCTCATTATTAATATTTTTTTTTTCCTGAACAATATTATTAATAGTGATTGAGATCCACTGAATAACTGTGTAAGGGATGCAGGTGTTTCCAGTAACCCTTGAAATCTGTTAATATGCTTATAGGTCATTTTCACATTCCAGGTCACTTAAGAACAATATTCTGCTTCATTTGTTACTTATTACTATTACTACTTAAGTTTAAAATTTGAAAATGAGCTCTCAACTTTTTATAGTGTTCAGTGAATAGCTGCAATTTCTAAAACTGAACATCTCTCATCTTCGTTAGCTGCTTATGTTCTTTGATCCTTGAATGCATTTTAACAATACCTTGTGTGTCATGTGTGCACTGTAACATTGGACTCTCAAGAGGTGTAACCTTTAACCTTTAATCCAGTGCAATAAAAAGAAAATTCAAATAGGTTGTGCATTAAAATCCATAAATATTCATTCAATAATGTTTTATAAGTGAGGAAATGTACTGATAAGTGATATGTTATGAGTTTGAGTGGTGGAAACATTGGTGTGGGAACATTCTCGATTCAAAGGCTTAGGCCTCATTCACACTGATACGCACGTACGAGCGTATTGTACTATATGGAACCTATGCAAATAAATGGCTCCATACACATAACCGCATATGGAGCCGTATATCTGCATTGCGTAAATGCGCGCGAAAACAGAATGGAACCGAGCTGCGTCCCGGCAGCGTAATTTTCCATTTTTGCGCGTGTTTGCACGTGCACAAGCGTGTGCACACGCGTATACACTTGTACATTACTAAGTTTAACCCCCCGACAGTGTTCCTGAGTGTTAACCTTCAGTGTTGAAAGCGGTAACCCCGAGCCACACTCGGGCTGCCCACATTGCCTGTCCCTGCGCTCCCTCACTGATACCCGCTGTCTCCTCCAGCGATCGCAGAGTTTTACTTCCTGGTTCTCTTCTCGCGAGAAGGGAACCAGGAAGTAAAACTCCGCGGTTGCCTGAGGAGACAGCGGGGATCAGTGAGGGAGCGCAAGGAGAGTTAATGTATGCAGCGGCAGCCCGAGTGTGCCTCGGGGTTACCGCTTTCAACACTGAAAGTTAACCCCGAGCCACACTCGATACCAGGGGGCCAAGACGCCAGGGACATAAAAAAAAACACAAAAATGTTTTTATCACGCGCGTATGTGCGTGCATATACGTGAACATACACAAAAAAAATATATAAACGCGTATATTTGTGAATGAGGCCTTACAATAACTAAGCCAACGCAGGCTAGCAAGGTTTATTAACCTTATAATTCATGACAAGTTAATTGGGGGAATTCAGGAGCTTCAAGTTGTAAAAAGTACCTTTTTAACACTACCAAGCGATTTTCCAAAAATCCACTGCCAGGAACCATCATGTTTAATTAATTAGACAGTAAGAGCTATTTGGGCCTATATCCAGTGTATTCCTATCTGGTAGACAGATGTCACCATATACTGGCCAAAAAAGTTAGTGCAGTTACAACTGCAGTTCAAGGCTCGTTGCATCAGTTGGGGATTGTCCGATATAGGACATTCCTTAGCTGACTTTAAACAGTTTTTGCACCTTGGGCATTAGGCTAAACCGTTGAGGGCACCTTCTGTAAGCAGACAGAGTTTGTTTGCAACAAAATAATTCAATTTGCAATGATACAGTACAGCCGCAGAACGTGTTAACACTATCTCAGACTACTGTGTCTGCTATCACTGGTCGTGTATACACGATCGCGGTGGTGAAGGAGTTAAATAAAGCAACTTTTTTATTATTAATACTATAGAATGTTAATCCTAAGCACCTATTTTACAAGGAAAACTGGGGGAAATCTGCCTCCCTCATCCCCTCAGTTCCTACGCCTGTGGGTGGAAAGAGTCCATAAACATGTACCAAAAACAACTTTCTAGCTTCTAAAGTTTAAAACTACAGGGGTTATTCAGAGAGAGCCGACCTAGCCCCGAAATGTTGCCGAACAGGGATTATCCCTGTACGGTGACATTTCGGGGCCATTCGGCTATTCAGAGAGCAGGCAGTTCACCAAATTTTGGGGAACTGTCAGCAAGTATGGTGCCTGTTCGAAGGCAGTGAAATCCCCCATAGAGAAGCAATGGTTAATCTATTCAGAGAACACCAAACAGCAGCGAAAAAGTTGCCGAAGTGCCCTGCTGTTGGGTGGTTTCATTTGGCAGGTTTAATTAGGCGAACCTCATAGGCTTCATTGTTAAAAATATTACCGTTTTAATTCAATATCTAATAAACTGTTTATTATTTTAATCTGCAGCAAAAGGCCTCTTTGTTTTTTGATTTTTTTTAGAATCTTTTAGGCATTTTTCAGGATTTTTTCGGCAAATTCTTTTTCTGTTTTTTTTTTGTATAATGTAGTAGAAATGACTAAGAAATGTATTGTTAAGCCATTGGATGGAGGGTGTTTTCCCTTACATGGCAAAATCGTATAGGATTTTAAAGGGATACTATACGGTAAAAGCGGGATCCGTTCCCTCTCCCATTTTTAGCTAAGGACATCTGTTAAAGTTCTCCTTGTTTACGGCTCCGAGTTCTCCTCAATTTTTCTGACAGTCTGATTCTCTGGTTGGCTCCCCCAGTAGTTTCAAGGGGAAGGTTTGTGTATGTAAATGACCCATGTGTGACTGTATAAATATATGTGTGTTCCATTCTAACCCTGAAAGACCTCAGATCTATAGCCCCGGCATATTTCTGAGGGATGCTAGTGAGACTCTCTACGTGTACCTGTCTTTAAGTTGTGGCTAAGGACTGGAGAAAGGCACGGAAGTCTGCCTGGGTAAAACACAGGGGGTCCTGCATGTAAGCGGCATTGGCAGATGTGATAGAGAGATCTGTTACACCATAGATATCTTAAGTATAGGAATTTAGATAGATAATATGAGAAATAATCCATTAAAAAAATTCTGGGGGAGGATTTTCTTTTAAAGCTGGCTTTACAGCATCAGTCCAAAGTTTAACTTAATTCTTGCCTTACTCTTAAGGCTAGTGCTAAAATTACACTGTCAGCATCACATAACATCATTGTATTTCAGGGCCATACCTACTATAAGTCAGCTAAGTGAATGCCCTTGGCTGAGAGATCAGGTGTTGATGTGAGATGGCCAACTCACACTGTGGGCTAGATCACAAGCTAGCCGTCAACGGCGATCCACCAAAGGGAAAAGTCTGCGAGAGACTTTTCCCATTTCCGGATCGCTAGGCTCCTATCCCACTGAGCTGCTGTAACAGCAACTCTAGCTGGAATATTTTCCAGCCTCTACGTGCCACCATCCATAGGACTCCATAAAGGCCAGCGCTACCCTGTCCATGCTATGCGCAAATCCACTTGAGCAGGGACACACAGGAGCAGCGGAAGGAGTCATGGAAGAACAATGGGAACTATTTGTTCCCAGACTTTCACTACTTGTGGCCAGAGGAAGTGGTAGATCGTGTCGTCCTCTGCACCATGGGATCAGAAGTAAGTATGGGACTTTATGGGGTTTCATATTTATATATTAGGTAATTTTGATAAAGCACCCAATGTTATCCTAACAGCTTAGCTGTGATCTAGTCCTTTATAGGTAGGTTTGAGTTACTTTTTGCAGAATGCTAGATTGTTCTTTATGACTAACAGTTCAATCTTCAAAATTTTACATTGATTGAATTATTTACATATATACTTATATATACTTTATATATATATATACTTGTCTTTTAAATGTAACAGCTGAATGAACCCCCCATAAGATCGAAAAGCATATATAAATCTGAAAGATTAACACTATTGTGACCACAAATTAAGTGTCTACAGAACTACAGACCATTAAAAGCTATTTTTATGTGCATTTGATTATTTAAAAAAGAGGTTGCACGCATGCACCTGGTATCTCTATCAAAAATACAGCAGATTTTACATCCAATTATATTTCCCTCAGGAGTCACCGCTTACAGATGAAATACTTTCTATGTTCTCATAGCATTGGCATGTCCTATTTATTAGTTAATAACATTTTTTTTTAAATAAAATATTACCAGCAGGCAGCCTTTTAAATTCATCATTTAGTCATTTATAGATGCATTGTACTTTTGCAAACACTTTTGGTTAGAAACATTAGATACAACTCCACAATCTGCAGGAATGGTCCAGAAATTTTCAAACTGCTTCATCAACCTGCATCTTATTCCTGTTATAATCTGAGTGCCACCAATTAATCATGCAAGTAAGGGTAAACTTGTTGCAACATAATGACATGTATTTCTTTGGTTTCGGAAGGGATTAGTGTTTTAAAGGTTTAGGATTATGGTTAGTAAGGATTTACATTTAGTCTTGCCACCCTTCCAAGTGTTGTGGACTGTCTGTGACATCTCATCAATCAGATAAAGCATTGTTAGATCGTCAGATAAAGCATTGAGATATGATAGAAACATTTAAATACGTAAAGGGAATCCACAAGGTAGAGGAAGGGAGTATATTTAAAAGGAAACAAAGTAGCAAAACAAGAGGACATAGTCTTAGATTAGAGGGGCAAAGGTTTAAAAGTAACATCAGGAAGCATTATTTTACTGTGAGGGTGGTGGATACATGGAACAGCCTTCCAGTAGAAGTGGTAGAGGCCAAAACAGTGATTGAGTTTAACCACTTGGCTGCTAAGGACGCGCTCAGCGCGTCCAGCCAAGTGGTTCTCCTGTGCTACGGACGCACTCAGCGCGTCCGAGCACAGGAGGCAGCAATCCGCCGGATTCCGGCGGATTGCTGCGCCCCCCCGGTGCGGGCTGACATCTTGGATGTCAGCCCAGCACTCGGGAGCCCGGCGGGGACATTAGGTGTAATCGCGGCGACGCGATGACACCTAATTCAGGCGCCCCCCCCGCATGTGCGGAGGAGGCGCCTGAAAGGGAGGGGGGGAGGTCCTTCGGACCTCTCTCCCTCCCGATCGCCGGGGAGCAGGGGGTTAAAACAGACACTGCTTGGAAGGGCACAGCCTGCCCTTCCAAACGGTGGCTGTCATTAACCCCTGGGGTGCCGGATCACGAATCGGCGCTGAAAAGCGCCGGTTCGTGATCCTTTCCCGGAGCTGGCCGACATCTTGGATGTCGGCCAAGCCTCCGGGAACTCCCCCTGAGGACTGGCGTCATCGTGCATAGCACGATGACGCCAGTCCTAGAGTTAACGTGGCAGCTAGGGGTTAAAGTTTGGTACTGTTGGATCGGCCAGAGCATGGCCGTTCCAACGATACCAAACACTACTGTGAAAAATTTTGTAAAAAAAAAAAGAAAAAGAAAAAAAAATTAAAAAAAAATTATAAAAAAAAAATAAACAATTTTTTTTTCTTTCTTTTTGGTTTGTTAATGCAGCAATATTGTTCCCATTTCAATTATAATGTGAACAATGATGCTGCACTAACGATTTTTGTATGCGGTGCGTTTGTTAAAAATCGTGTAATTTTCCCCAAAAAAAAATGTAATGAGACCCCATCTCTAATTTTTTTAACAAGCGCACCCCATACAAAATATAACCGCAATTGCTCGCATGTTAAAATGTGAAAAAAAAACACTTTACACGTTGTAAATTATTGAAAATTCATATTTTATTGCATTTTTTGTTATAATAAACAGACAGGTCATGACATATACATATAATAATGACATATTATGAATCTGCCGAGTCTGACGGAAAGAACGCTATATAATATGTCTGGGTCATATACTAAAATAAGCCTTCAAAACGCGTTTAAACATGATGAGCGAAACCAGTAAAAATGACCTCAGCACAGAGGCGGGAAAAGCCTCAGCAGCGAAAGGGTTAAGCAGGCATGGGATAGGCATAAGGCTATCCTAAACACAAGATAAATCCAGGTAAAGTATCCATGTAATTGGGCAGACTAGATGGGCCAAAAGGTTCTTATCTGCCGACATTTTTCTATGTTTCTATGTTTCTATGTTAGGTGCCCTAACTTGACATAGATCTTAGTCCTCTGCAGTTACCCTCTTCCTAACCTACAAATCCATTTTTTGGTATAAAGGCAGTTAATCCTTTAAGCACAGATCCATAATTCCATTTTCAATATTGCTTCTATATTTTTTTCCATGTATTATGTGGCCATTTCAGAATACGTAAACCATGAGCCGCACAGCACGTCACGCAAATTAATAAGTATGATTCGTTTTATGATATAGTCAGGCTAGCTAGTGTAATTCAACTAAATTTCCCACTAAACACAAATATTATGTTTGTTTTTCATGAATTCCAGATTTATATTCACAATGCAAATATACCAATTATATACTCCTGAAAACATATATTATTAAACTATTTTGTAACTTTATATTTTTATTGCAATTTATATTCAGGCTTCAGAGAGGACCTGGAAAAGAAATTCAGGTTTGTTTCTGTCTTCCTCAGCAAATAGCCAAAAGCATTAGTTTATTTTGTTTCCGCTTTTATTACATAAATGCTATTTTAATCAACAGTTAGCATTATGCTTCTTACTATGAGATGACGTTAGATTAAATGTCTGTAGAAAGAAATGCAGCCTCGATTTGACTTTACTCGCAAAAATAGAGTCAAGGCAGGATCAAAATGAATGTAAATGAGTGTTGGTGTAGAAGCATGGTAGTCTGTTACTTGACACAGTTTTGTCATACATTGGTGAAATGCATTTTCATTGGTAACCACCGCTTTTTCTCATTTTGTCCTGTGAAGTGTCATGTTTTTTTCTTTACAGTGTCCACCTGTCCACCTTCACGCTACAACTCTTGATGTGCTCATTCTGTTAACTTTATGAATTAACACCATACTAATATTGCATCTTATTATTAATATATGTTTCCCTTTTTTTCAATGATTCAGAATGATTCACTAATAGCAGTCTCTATGCTTTAAAATTTATGAACATGGTATTGGAAATTAACTTTGTTTTATAAGGTGTTTGTGACTCAGTCCTGTGCCAAGATTTTTCTATTTACAGGTATATGTATATACAGTATAACCCTCCCACTACCATGTACTTTTGTGTCGAAAACAACACATTATGAGAACGTCTATTTTATTTTTGTGATGTGTAGTTACCACCTAAATGAAGAGTAGAATAGCCATTTTGCATATGGATTGCTATTCCAAAATAGTTAAATTAAAAATGAGCAGATTAAAAGCTTTTTCCATTTCTTCTTTTATCCTTTACAGAAATATTATTGGGAAGAAAGGTTCTTAACTCCAGATGGTGTCTCTTGTGTTATCTCAGTATTAGCATACAGGCAAAAATGACCTTTGCGTCAATACAGTGAATGTGAGAAAGATAGATAATAAAATGGGCAGATCTACTGTTTATGGGGATTTGTAGTAATCCGAATATTAGCATATTATTAGCATAATGAGATCATTAGCAATGTATTAACGAGAAGATTTTTTGGACCCAATATCGAATTAGATCCAAATATGGAATCGGAGCTTATATACCAGCGTGATAGGATTAAACCTTACTTAAAATATTAGAAAGAAAAAAGAAGAAAGTGGTGGCTATTTTTTCATGCCTATTGGCTAATGTGCTGATGCCACTTATTGCTGGTATAATACAAAAATACAAAAATAATGATAATAGATAATAACAACTGTACATAAGAACTGACAATTAACTTTATTAAACATTTACAAATAAAACTAAATATTTGGATAAAGTGGTTCACAATTATTTTGAATATTTCCGGTGGAACCAAATGGCAGACTAGCCAATATTCCCGTATGTCCAGGGGTAGTAAAGCACTTAATTGTTCCTAGAACATCAATCTCAAAATAGATAAGGAAACAAGTGATTAAGTGTGTCAATGTACTCGGATAGCTATTTACAGCCGATTGGTAAAACCCCTTCCACCTAGGTAGCTATTAGCAATAGGAATAACTCATTCATGTTGATTTGGTGTTCCATAATTTCAAATCTCATCGAATGCAGTAGAAAGCAAACTTGATCACTCAACAATAAATAAACGCACAACCAGTCACAATTATCATACCTCCTATGTAATTATTATGATATCCCCTACAGTGGCAGCTAGTATACTTGGTGTCAAGACATCAATGGGTTCATTTACATATATAATTAATCACACGTGTAGTATAGAAATGAGTGATTAGATATCCATACCAGATAGAAGAGATATTATTATTATTATTATTCTTTATTTATAAAGCGCCAGCATATTCCGCAGCGCTGTACAATAGGCACAGTATAGACAGGATATATAAATAAACCACCGACCATTCATATATTGGATAGAGAGGCTCTCTTGTTTCAAGATTAATTTACGACGAGATAATTGAGTTATATCATATTGATAGAGTCCGTCATAAAGTATATTATACTAGAATACTTGAACCTCTCAGTCAAATAAATATGAGGGTCTTAACACATCACCACTGTTGGTCATAATAATAGTAGAGGATGTTGTGACCAGAAGAGTTGCTAAGTTTGGGCAAATCCGCACCAGAATTTGTTTGGCAATCTAGAGAACAAAAATAATTGTATATAATATCATACCAAGATAGACCTCCATCAACATTTAAGGCTGTCTAACAGGTGATTAAACCTTTATAAAACCGTGGGTACGGTTCAATATATAGCGTAAGTCTATTGCTATGGGTTGCTATGCTGTCCCTAGAATGGTGTGCATATACGCAATTGGTATTATATACGATTTTGCAAAGTTTAAAAGGGATCTCTCCAATGATGGTCTAGTAATCTGAGAATCAAAAATTAAATATTAGTATGTATAACACCGGACTCGACCTCCACCAACATCGGAAGTTTACCAACAAAGCGAATAACTTTTAATATAGGATTGAATTGCTATGCTGTCCCTCAAGTGATGTATATACACACACAATTGGTATTGGACCAGACAGTTTAACAGTGTTTAAAAGGGATCTCCACAATGATGGTCTAGTACTCTGAGATTCAAAAGATATTATGTATAACACCAACATCGGGGGTTTGCCAACAAAGCAAATCATTTTCAATGGCAGGTTTGCAGTATGATATATAGCATATCCCTAATACTCCAGTATTCCAAATTCTATACTATCCCTGGATTGACATACAGACATGAATTAGGCTAGGTCTGCCGAGATCCAAATGGCCGGATCAAAACATATCGCCAGTTTAGAAAAGTGCAATCTGTTAAAAACAATTGGCCATCACCAAAAGAGAAAACGCTACTTAGCGTTGTTGGTAAACTTCCGATGTTGGTGGAGGTCAAATCCGGTGTTATACATACTAATATTTAATTCTCAGATTACTAGACCATCATTGGAGAGATCCCTTTTAAACTTTGCAAAATCGTATACAATACCAGTTGCGTATATGCACACCATTCTAGGGACAGCATAGCAACCCATAGCAATAGACACGCTATATATTGAACCGTACCCACGGTTTTATAAAAGTTCAATCACCTGTTAGACAGCCTTAAATGTTGATGGAGGTCTATCTTGGTATGATATTATATACAATTATTTTTGTTCTCTAGATTGCCAAACAAATTCTGGTGCGGATTTGCCCAAACTTAGCAACTCTTCTGGTCACAACATCCTCTACTATTATTATGACCAACAGTGGTGATGTGTTAAGACCCTCATATTTATTTGACTGAGAGGTTCAAGTATTCTAGTATAATATACTTTATGACGGACTCTATCAATATGATATAACTCAATTATGTCGTCGTAAATTAATCTTGAAACAAGAGAGCCTCTCTATCCAATATATGAATGGTCGGTGGTTTATTTATATATCCTGTCTATACTGTGCCTATTGTACAGCGCTGCGGAATATGCTGGCGCTTTATAAATAAAGAATAATAATAATAATAATATCTCTTCTATCTGGTATGGATATCTAATCACTCATTTCTATACTACACGTGTGATTAATTATATATGTAAATTAACCCATTGATGTCTTGACACCAAGTATACTAGCTGCCACTGTAGGGGATATCATAATAATTACATAGGAGGTATGATAATTGTGACTGGTTGTGCGTTTATTTATTGTTGAGTGATCAAGTTTGCTTTCTACTGCATTCGATGAGATTTGAAATTATGGAACACCAAATCAACATGAATGAGTTATTCCTATTGCTAATAGCTACCTAGGTGGAAGGGGTTTTACCAATTGGTTGTAAATAGCTATCCGAGTTCATTGACACACTTAATCACTTGTTTCCTTATCTATTTTGAGATTGATGTTCTAGGAACAATTAAGTGCTTTACTACCCCTGGACATACGGGAATATTGGCTAGTCTGCCATTTGGATCCACCGGAAATATTCAAAACAATTGTGAACCACTTTATCCAAATATTTAGTTTTATTTGTATATGTTTAATAAAGTTAATTGTCAGTTCTTATGTACAGTTATTATTATCTATTATCATTATTTTTGTATTATACCAGCAATAAGTGGCATCAGCACATTAGCCAATAGGCATGAAAAAATAGCCACCACTTTCTTCTTTTTCATTCTCATTAGCAATGTAGCTTCCAGAAATACAAATAGAATATACAGGAATACAATTCATGTTATTTTATTGGTGAAAATTCCTGTACGTTACAGATACAAAGTGTTACTGTAATTTCCACCCACAGGCATTATGTCACATACAGATATTATTTTTATATATTCTATTGGTATAATCCAGGGATCTCAAATTCTGACCCCCCCAGACGTTTATTGCCTACAAATCCTAGAATTCTTTGAATGCAATGACTGTCTGTCACACTCGCGCCACCAGGCTCACGTCAAGGTGGGCCCAGGTTCAGGTGGAAAGTCCCTATAAGCAGAGATACTACGGCAGGCAATAGTAAAGTTGACAAGAAACCAAACAGGGTTAATCAGAGACCTCTGCACGGCAATAACAAAGAAGCCCTAAACTGACAGGCTTGTCTTTAGGGTAGCCGAATCTACGCTAGAAGGAATAATTACCGCAGGGCTGTGCAGAGTCTTATGAAATACACAGATACCGGGAATCAATATAAACAGTACAGACTAGGAACATGCATAAGCATCATCATGAGGGAAGCCAAAGATCAAAAAAACAGAGCGAGTACCTTATCCAGATGCCGGAGTTGAGAACCAGGAGGGTTGTCAGTCAAGCCAATAGTCGGTATACGGGTAATCGGTATAACAAATAAACAGAAAACCAAAACACGGCAATAACTAGAAATGAACCAGGAACAATAATGGCAGGAGAACAGACAGACAGAGAAACAGGAACAAAAGTATATAACCAAATATATACAAACTGAAACAGGATACAACAGCAAGCAGCTCTCAGGATACAACACACACCACAGAATGAATCAGGAAAGTGAAAATCATGGAGCAATGCACTATGGGAACATTTCTCTAATTAGGGAGGAGATCAACACAAGGACAGACAGGTGAGCTAGGAGCAGAACCCATTAACCCCTTTGCTGCAAGCCAGGAAAGAAAACATAACAACACAAGAACTAAACAGGATTATGACGAATACAGAGCACAGGGGACAGGGCTGGGAACGTGGAACGTGACACTGGCCAGAGAATCATGGGAGGTGTAGTTCAGAAACACCTGAGGGGCCAGACTTTGAGATCCCTGAGTAATCTATTTCTATTACATTATGTGATGTTATGTATTTACGACAAATGCCATTTCTGCCTAGGCTAATCAAACAGACCGTGTTTGAAAATGTGCAAGATAAAAAACACAATCTATTGATTAGAACCTTTCATCCCAGCAATATTTCTGTAAACAGTAACCGAATGAATAAAATAATAACTATTATTATTATTAGAACTAGCAAGGTTATATTATTTTAATCTTCTAACTGTCATGTAATCAAATTGCTATTTTACCTTACATTTAAGTGTTGACCATACAGTCCATTTTTCAAATAAATGTTAGAATAGGTTTTTCAACAAAATGCACTTTGTAGTGAAAGGGTTAACAGGATATCCTTATTTTGTTTCTTTTTCCACTGGAATGTTTACTCTTTACTATTTTTCAGTAAATAAATCCCAGGGGTTATTTCCACTGTTGACTGAGTTGCTAAAGTCACAAGTTAATAGCATTCTTGATTTAAGGGGAAATCTCTCTATTGCAGGCAATTTTGCTGCAAAGTCACATATGGCAGCAGACTCACGCAGGCTGGTTCTGTTAATGTCTGGATAGCTAGAAAAATATATAACAGAATGTTACAAATATAGCAAGTTGGCTAATAGCTAATTTTACATGTTAGAGATGTTATGTTGGACTTCACTAATCAACTGTGCAAGATGAGAAATAAGGAGCAAACAATAAGAAATCTGCAACTCGGAAAAACTAGGTCAGCTTAGTAGTTGAAATATTCCACTATTTGGTTTATTATTTTTTTTTCAGCTTTGCTCGATTTTCCTGAGCTAGGTCAGATAGGACAAACAGGTGACTTTGTAACTCAATTGCCTTTAGAAAACATGGATATACAGGTTTTCTCATGATGAATATTCCATATGTTAGTGTTCTGTTCTTCTGTGATATAAAGTGGAAATCTAAACAGTTTTTTTTCCTTTTAAGCCATTATTAATATAAAAATATGAAAATCAAAGTCTGGCTATATATTTTCTAAAAGAAACCAAAAAGAGTTTACATAATATCATTGCAAAACCAATGTGAACCACTAGGCTAAAGCGATTTTCGATCTTGTAAAGCGCTGTGCAATATGTGGCGCTATATAAATAAAGGATAATAATAATAATAAATATTCAGAATGAAACACATTTTGAACCTTTGAATAAGGCCATAATTCTGCTCATGTACAAGTGTTTGATCATATACGTTTTAGTAATTTAGCATTCTGTTATTTTCACTATTAGAAATCTGAGTCCAGATTCTCCAGGTCACTTTTTTCATTTTCATTGAACTTCTTGTTCACTTCCTATTTCTGAAAATATTGAAGCAAAAGTACCAAGGGAAAAGGAACGCCAGTTACCAGGGCTGGCCCAAGACACTGTGCTGCCTGGTTCCAAGGATGAAATGCAGCCCCACCCTTAAAAAAACAAAAAAATAACATGTGCCGTGTGAGCGTATCAGAGCTCTACAGCAATAAAACGGACAGTAATGTGTGTATTTGAGCTAATCACAGAGCTTCACAGCAATAAACCTCATAGTAATGTGTGATGTGCCTAGATGAGGCCCCAAAATGCTGCCCCTGGCAAAGTGCTGCCTGGAGCCATGGCTCCATCTGGCACCATGGACGGGCCAGCCCTGCCGGTTACGCTCACACCGTGGGATTTAATAAGGCTGATTTAATCAGAGCAAGACGATGCAACTTTTCGGCTCAATACACAAGTCTTTTGTCACGTAAATAATGTTGATAAAGGCTCTTGTATTGAGACAAAACATTGTATCTCCTTGCTCTGATTAAAGCAGCCTTATCAAATCCCAAGGTTCTGACAATCATTCCTATTCTACAAACATTTGGGGGACCGATAGCTATGGCCTGCTGTGTGGAACCTGTGATTGATTTCCAGGCGTGTGCTTCCACATTCTCTGCAAATTTGAAGTAAAAGTGCAGCTTAACCTTCCATGTTTCCAGTTAATCCAAGTAGAAGCTATTCCAGTCCACTCTCTTACTGCAAATAATTCTGGGATATGTAGAGTTACAATTTAAAGTTTCATCCAAACAAGTGGTTGAATTGTAGCCATTTATAATTTATCATTGAACCTTTAACCTCGTTACTACTGAGATCGAGATAACCGGTGCCCGCTTTTGACATATCTCGATCTGCAGCACTGCAGCCCAAAAGCAAATGATTTTTTTTTGCTCCAAACGAATTTCGTTTGCATTTTGGGCTGCAGAATGCCCAAAAAGAGCTAAAACTCAGGCTAGCTGATTGTCCTGACATCGAAAATTCAGGAGTCGGTGCAGTTAACACGAGCTGCAACTGTAAATCAATTTGGCAGTAAATGGCACCACCTACTGACCAAATATGTTATTACAGTAAGAAATACACTGGGAATATGCTGAAATATTTCTTACTGTATAATTAATAAAATCTGATTTTTCAAAAATCCACTGGTTCCTGGCAATGTTTTTTTTGGAAAATCACTTGGTAGTGACAGGGTTAAAGAGCTTCCTTTCTACTGTCAAAAGAAATAACAGTACAGCACTCCTTGGTTCTAAAATAAAATCACTCTGTGTATTTTAACACATACATCATACAACAAGGACTTTTATCCCTGCGTTGAACCAAAACTTCTTCGTACTTGTTGTGGCCAAAAACATAGAAGGGATTTTATTGAAGAACCAATGTGTGATGATCTATTGTTTCTTTTGTATCCGGGTTGTTGGCTGTGGCACAGCCAAATTGTTTGTGCACCCTGAATTGAGTGGCGTTTCCACTAGTAAAATGGTCTGTGCCATTGTCTCCCACTTGACGTGGTACATTCTACATTGACCTACTTTGTCACTCCTTGTTTTAAGGTTCAAAGATAAATGCGAACATTATAAGAGGCTGATATCTAATTTATATTTCTATATTTAAAAATCTATAATTAAATAAAGAATCAAAGACAATCAAACAAAGCGTATATGTCATGGTTTTTATGCAGAATTTCTGACAGTGATAAAGAAACTCTGAAAGTCAAATGGGTTTATTGATAATCTTGGCACTGATGAAAGAATAGCATCCCATGCTTGGCAGAAATCATTAGAGAGATTCTCTACTGAGTTATTTTCAAACAGAATTCAAAAACATGTTTTGCACTGGAGTGATAACCATGGCCTAGAGCAAAATATCTTCTAATACTAACTAGACATGTGCATGGCTGAAAGATTCGGTTCAATTCAGTCCAGAAAAATTGGCTGATGTTCCAGGTTCGGAATAATTTCAGAGTCAAAAATCGTCTGACTTTCTGGGAATGTACATACAGTATTTACTAGTGTCATATTATTACAACAAGATGAAATATTGGGTTTGGGTTACTATTTGTTTGTTCCAGGGTTAGTGTTACTTTTAGTGTTAGGGTTTGTATTAGGGTTTATAATATTATTTTTACAGGAAAAAATGGCGTTGCGCCCATACTCACCGGAGCGGCTGCAACAGCCAGGAGTAACAACCCAGTTAATGTATAAAACATAACAAGAGAAAAAAGGTGTAATCTGCGCTCGTTTCTATGTATTTCCATGTACAACAAAACACTTGAGCGCAGATGACACCTTTTTTCTCTTGTTATGTTTTATACATTAACTGGGCTGTTACTCCTGGCTGTTGCAGCCGCTCCGGTGAGTATGGGCGCGACTCCAATATCACATTGTAGAAGTTGATAATCAGGGTTATTCAAAGAGCTCCGAATTGCTGGCGAATGGTAACTGAACGCTGAAATTAAGCATTCGGTTACCTTTCTTGGCCATTCGGCTATCCAGAGAGCAGGCAGTTCGCCAAATGTTTCCGAATTTGTGCCTGTTCGGTGCCTGTTCAAGGGCAGTGAAATCCCCATAGAAAACAAAAACCAGCAGTGAAAAGTTGCCGAAATGCCCAGCCGTTCGGTGGCTTCATTCGACAGGTTTATTCAGGAGAATCCCATAGGCTTCAATGTTAAAAATATTCCTGTTTTAATTCAATATCTGATAAACCGTCTATCATAATATTCTGCAGTAAAAAGTCTCTTTATTTATAGATTTTTTTAGGATCTTTTAAGCATTTTTCTGGATTTTTTTGCAAAAAGTTTTATTTTTTAAACCTTTTTCTTTTTTCTGTAACAGACCTTTTTATTATCATTCCCTGGACCTCATTTGTAAATTTCAGACATTTTCGTCCAGTAGTTTCTTTGCAAACTGCGTTTCACTTTTCAAACATTCAAGCGTACTGTTTTTTTTTTTTCACTCCATTCGTCTGCGGTGTCGGGTTTTTCCGGCGTCTTCGGTGGGGTTAATCCAGATGTTTTTGTGGGTTTCGGTGTGCCTGGGTTTTGCGATGAGTTTTTTTTCCACTACGACGGCCCTGTGGTGCTTGCTGAATACACCGCAGGGTTGCCAAAATCGGATCGCCAAATGGTACCAAATTGAAGAGAACCAAAAGTCACCGAACGTGCGGCGACTTTTCGATTCTCTTTGAATAACCCTGAATCAGTTAAGAGTCAGGACCACAAAGCAATAGAATCAGACAAGGCTCTGGTGAAAACATCTGATAAACGAACAGATGATGATACACTTGGCTGTACCTGGGTCTCCGCACTCACTTCTCATAAAATGTGGACTAATCTTAATTTAATTCCGATTTAAAGAAAACCACAATCTAAATCAACTGATAACACACAAACAATTGCTGTTTTAATTTTTTTTGTCAAATGAATTTAGTAACTTGAAAATCCTCCTTTTGCAGCGACATCCTCAACCCAATGTTTCCTGTATTTGCTTATAAGACATGCAATGAGGATGAATTTTGAACCCTATCATCCCTATAAAGTTTCAGTTCATCAGGATTTCTGGGTTGTCTTGATTATAGAGGTCAGGAGTTGAGGGTCATTATGGTCGTTAAGTATACTGGCCACATTTGTTAATCATAATGTCTCCTGTCCCATTCCAGCTCAGCTGCAAGCTTTCACTGTGACTCGGCTGTTGCACCAACTAAACGCAAATAAATGATAACATGGGATTCTAAGGATGCTCAGTATTCTTCCCTTGAGCCGGTATTTAAAAAAAAAAATGCCTGCTCTCAGAACCCGGTTAAGTGATTTTGAAAATATACAGGGTTATTCAAAGAGAGCCGAACTTGCCCCAAAATTGCACCGTACAGTGAATTTCCCCATAAGGTGCAATTCTGTGGCCATTTGGCTATTCAAAAAGCAGGCAGTTTGCCAAATTTTGGCGATTTGCCAGCAAAATACAGTGCTGTTCGACAGCAGTGAACTCCCCATAGAGAAGCAATGGTTAATCTTTTCCGAGAACACCAAACAGCAGTGAACTGTCAGTGAAATGACCTGATGTTCTGGGTTTCCTTCGGCAGGTTTAACCACTTCGCTGCTGAGGACGCGCTCAGCGCGTCCTCAGCAGTCCCGCTGGTGTGCTGAGGACGCGCTGAGCGCGTCCTCACATTGGGGTCAGCGTTCGGCCGGGTTCCGGCCGATCGCTGGCCCCTCCGGTGCGGGCTGACATCCTGGATGTCAGCCCGGCATCCGGACCAGCAGCCGCCAGAATTAGGTGTCATCGCGGGGCGCGATGACACCTAATTCAGGCACCCCCCCGCATGTGCGGAGGAGGCGCCTGAAAGGGAGGGGGGGAGGTCCTTCGGACCTCTCTCCTCCCGATCGGCGGCTCTGCGGGGGTTAACCCAGGCATCATTTGGAAGGGCACAGCCTGCCCTTCCAAATGATGCCTGGCATTAACCCCTGGGGAGCTGGATCGCGAATCGGCGCTGAAAAGCGCGGTTCGCGATCCTTTCCCGGAGCTGGCCGACATCTTGGATGTCGGCCAAGCCTCCGGGAACTCCCCCTGAGGACTGGCGTCATCGCGTAGCACGATGACGCCAGTCCTAGAGTTAACCCCTAACTGCCACCAACTGTGGAGATAGGAGTTCCAATGAACTCCCTATCCCCGATCCGTGGCAGCTAGGGGTTAAATTTTGGTATGGTTGGATCAGCCAGAGCATGGCCGTTCCAACGATACCAAACACTACAGTGAAAAATGTTGTAAAAAAAAAAAAAAATTAAAAACAAAATAAAAAAAAAAAAATTAAACACTTTTTTTTTTTTTTGGTTTGTTAATGCAGCAATATTGTTCCCATTTCAATTATAATGTGAACAATGATGCTGCACTAACGATTTTTGTATGCGGTGCGTTTGTTAAAATAGTGTCATTTTCCCCAAAAAAAAAATGTAATGAGACCCCATCTCTAATTTTTTTTAACAAGCGCACCCCATACAAAATATAACCGCAATTGCTCGCATGTTAAAATGTGGAAAAAAAACACTTTACACATTGTAAATTATTGAAAATACATATTTTATTGCATTTTTTTGTTTAAATATACAGACATGACATAACGTATACATATAATACTGACATATTATGAATCTGCCGAGTCTGACGGAAAGAACGATATATAATATGTCTGGGTCATATACTAAAATAAGCCTTCAAAACACGTTTAAACATGATGCGCAAAACAGGTAAAAATGACCTCAGCATAGGGGCGGGAAAAGCCTCAGCAGCGAAAGGGTTAATCAGGCGAATCCCATAGGGTTCAATGATAAACATATTCCCAGTTTTTATTGACTGTCTATTAAACCGTTTATTCTTTTAATTTGCAGCAAAAAGTCTTTTTATTTATTTTTTTAGGATTTTTTAGGCATTTTTCGAGATTTTTTCGGCAAAATTGTTTTCCGGTTTTTCTTTAAATAGCGTCTTTTTTTCTGTACCAGACCTTTTTATTATTATTCATAGGACCTTATATGCTAATTCCAGACATTTTTTACCAGTATTTTTTTTTGCAAACAGAGTTTAAAATTTTCAAAGTTTCAATAGTTTTTTGTATTTTTTTATCTGTTCGTTGGCTTGTTGGCTTTTTCCGGCGGCCGATCGACGCTGTGCTCGGCAGATCGTCAGCTTTTTTCAGGTGCGTTCGGGTTTTTTTTTATAGTTTTGCGGCAGTTGGCCAGCTTTCTTTGGCTGGGTACGGCAGTTTTTCTTCGGTTTTGCAGCGTTTTTTCCGTTTGCTGCGGCGGTTTTGCAGTGGATTTTCAGATGCGGTAGGTGGATTTTCCCTGCACTTCAGGGACCCTGCGCTGAATGCTGAATTCACCGCGGGGCTGGGGAATTTGATTCCCCGAAGTGCGGGGAACGAGAGAGCACCAAAATGTCGGTGACATTTACGTGCTCTCTGAATAACCCCTATAGTTTTATTATATTTTATAAGCAAAATACCAAAAGAGCAGACAGACAGTGATGGACGCACAGCTCCAGTGATTTTGTATTTCCCACTAACATAGTGGCTCACACATAACAGAGCCACTGCTAGATATCAGCTCATGCCACGTTTGTCCATTTTTGTAACCAATATCTGACTTAGCCAGAAAAGGGCCTGCTTTGACCATTCTAAAACACGAATCTTCATCCTTTTTGGCCATTTATTAGTTGATTTACTTGTTTTCCTCAGATCATTGTCTTCTTGCATCACATAACCTCTCTATAGCTTGAGGTAATGTGCTGCCGCCTTGACATTCTCTTGTAAAATGTCTTGATATACTTTTGGATTCATTGTTCTTTCTTACCACCTTCAACATTGACATTGGGATGATCTTTGCAAGATTCCGACTCCTAGGTAGAATAGCAACAGTCTCGAATTTTTGCTCTTTGTAAATAATTTCTCTTACTCTGTATAGATGAACACTCTGGTTTTCATCAACGCATTAATTACCCTTTGTAGAAATGGAAATAGAATCTTCGCGCTTGTAAACTGTCCAAGAAATTCTTTTATGTCCTAAAATATAAAGGACCCTATTACAATCTTCGCGCAAACGTTTGCGCCGGTGCAAAAAACATTAACGCAAGGGGTTAAACCCTTTGCACTGAACGTCGTATTACATAGTCAGCGCAGCAAACACACGTAATCATCTACCGCGGGTGAAACTGCGCGAACCCTGCACGAGCATACTGTACTGCGCGCATCCTATACTTACCATTGTGAGCGCAAATCCGTTTGTGTGCTGGTATGTGGATGGTATTACAATCTATACGCAGTTTGTAACGCACAGCCTTTGCGCGCATAATTTTAGCAACTCCTAAAAGCTGGCGTTAATGGCAAATTCTATCAACCTGGCCGAAACCAAACACACCAGCCCAAAAAAATATGCAGCAAAGTATAGTTACACATTCTACACATACCAAACCAATAAATTTGAGAAGTTGTGTGTATTTATTATCGCTGCAGCATATATGCGCATATTGACTTTTACAGGCGCAAAAACTTAACGTGAGATAATTGTGGTTCTTAATTCTGATTGGCTGAATCGTGTGAAAAAAACAGTCCGCACACTGATTTCTGCACGCAACGTTACTGCACACGCATTTGTGCGCGTCCATTTAACGCGCGTTATTGCTCGACGGATGAAAAAATGTGCGAGGATTGTAATTCCAGTGTTGATTTCCGCGCGTTAACATTTAACGCTTGGGGCACAAATTCACGCATTGCGCGAGCGTTTTAACGTGAAGATTGTAATAGGGCCCAAAAAGTGAGACATACAGTGCGCAGTATGTAAAGATCTTCTGACCAACTATAACAAATTAATGTGGTGAAACTCACTTTTTAAAGAGCCATATGAAGCCAAATGCCTCCCGATGTGGTTTCAGGCCAAGAGTGAGTCCCAGTGGGGTCAAAGACTGCAGCTCCTCAGCTCAATTCAGCAAAAGTAGTTTATTGCATAAAACCAGAATAAAATCAGTCTTTGACCCTACTGGAACTCACTCTTAGGCTGAACCACATTGGGAGGCATTTGGCGCTGTTATATCCTAGTTGTGATTACAGTTTAGAGCCGGCTTCATATTTCTCCTTAAAAAGTGAGTTTGACCACATGTATTTGTTATGGATGGTCAGAAGATCTTTAAATACTGCGCAATGTGTGTCTCACTTTTTATATTTTAGGACATAAAAGAATTTCTTGGACAGTTTACAAGCGCGAAGATTCTATTTCCATTTCTACAATTTCTTTATATACACTGCGGGAGCGAGTGTATACGAAACTTTGCTGCTGTAATTTATCAGTCCACTTGACCTGCACCAATCATCATCTTGTAATTACCTTTTGTAGCTGCTTGCATCAGTACAAGGTGCCTTCAAGTTGTTTAAAACAAGGAATGGTTCACAGTAACTAGTCTTTCTGAAGAGCAACAGAGTTGTCCATAACCATACCTTGTGCGTCTTCATATAAAGAGCAGGATACATGTTCAACCCTTACTTTCGGTTCAGGTCCTTAAGGGAAACACCTGACTCAAAATAACTTTTGGAGACGTGACTTCTTAACGCAGTTTCACTTGCTTTTTGTAGCCTGCAATGTGAATACGTACACAATGTCTTCCTGTTACCAAACATTTTCATTTAACTGTATAAATCAGAATGCAAATTGATTGATTGTTAAGATTTCTATTTAAAAACTAGTAAGCAGTACTCGTTGGTCTTAGGTACTATCTATATGTCCATCTTTCTATCGTAAAATCACAGCAAAATATTAGCCATAAAATTACATTTAATATTGCAAACTAATTTTCTGTGATTTTATATACACACAGAACAAGTATAGAAAGGACATTTTTGCTCATAATGTGCAGAAATAGCATTTTCAAATCACTTGTGTATAGAGTCAAATGATTTCTATATTATTCACATTGTGTCACGTGATTTGATTTCATTTCCTCCTTTCTTGTTTTTGACCATATTCCACAACAGTTTCTGGTGTATCATTTTGGATATGTGCAGAATATTCAATTTCATTGAATATCTCTGTAACATAGAAATGCTTTGTATAGTTCATAGGCTATACAGTAAGTGGATACGAATGATTAGATTAGATTCCAATATGTACTGTATTAGACATCTGTATACCACTATTACGCTTTTTAATCTCAAGATTGTGCGGTTTTGATCTCATTATATGGCTTAATAAACTATTTAAATAGACTATGAAGATACTAAACATTGTTCTTTCCCAACAGGGAAGAAGAATTCAATTCTTCAGCAAAGGTTTCAAAAGGACCTCAACACGGGAGTATTCAACAACCAAGAGAGCGAGATATTGAAACAGATAGTGAAACAAGATCGGGAGATGGTGGAAGGGGCTCCCTCAGTTAGCCACCAACAAATTCCAGCTCTAAATTCAAGTACCAATTCATCTCTGAGAATGAGGACTCAATCTCCACCTGTTTATACAACAAACAGTTTGTCTCATGGAAACCTTCAATCTCCAACACCAAGTCCACAGACACCACAACAGGCTGTTGTATTTTCGCCGTCTTCATTTACAGCAGCAGCCTGTAGTCCTTCTGTACAGAGTCCTCTGGCATGTCGGACATTTAACTACAGCTCTCCAACTGCTTCACAACTTTCATTGATGCAGCAGCAACAGACACCTGGATCAACACAAAGTACCGAAGCACAGAAGAGTGCTCAATCGCTTTCAAACTCTAATCTTACACGAGAAGTGAGGCCTCTTTCCGCCTCACAGCCTTCTTTGCCCCATGAGATTTCTACTTTAGTGGCAAGGCCCCACCCAATGGTAGGAGAATCACTGGCATCTCTACCACAACCCGCATCAAATGTACAAGCCACTGGGACTCAGTCGGGAAGTCGGAGCAATGTCCCTCCTAGAGTTGCCCTCTTTCGTCAGATGTCCTCAGGAGCTCTACCTCCTGCAAGAGTTGGAACACCTACACAACCACAGCCAGCTCTAGCACCCAGTAAGGATTCCTCTACACCACCATCCACAGACACAGACACAGATAAACCACGATACGCTTCAAATTTATGATGCCTGTTACGTGTACATACTGCCAGCACTGTAAAAAACTGAAACTATCCCAAAAAAACTCTTTTAAATTATAGAATCAT
Organism: Leptobrachium leishanense; assembly: GCA_009667805.1. Classification (NCBI taxonomy): domain Eukaryota; kingdom Metazoa; phylum Chordata; class Amphibia; order Anura; family Megophryidae; genus Leptobrachium; species Leptobrachium leishanense. Next base: position 10,054,499 of record CM019063.1, on the reverse strand, counting down.
AGTATCTGAAATAAAAAAAATATTTTAGATGGCTTTACCATGCATAAAGAATGTAAAATATATAAAAAAAGTAACTAAAACTAGCACTAAAACTTCCATGAATATAAATTCATACACATACGCTTGTCTTCCTTTTATTTTAAACATTTTTGAGAACATTTTTTTTGTATTTTTTGTTTTGAATACACATTTAACGATTAATGTTTACTTAGTTTTCTTTCTTTCAAATTATTTAGGGGAAGGACTGAAGAGTCACAGCTAACTGTGATTACCAGCAGTTTAATGCTGACGTTGTAGGATGTTGGTTTTTTTTGTTTCACCTTGTAAATTTCAACATCATGGGACGTTCTACACTGTTGTCTTTAATCTATGTATTCATCCACTTATTAACAGCCATTGTTATGTTTGTGCTCGTGTTTTATTTTATGTTAACGTGATTTCACTTAGATTAAGATTGCATTCATTGTTCTTTTTCTTCGCAAACTTTTCAGTTGATCAGAGCGATAGAGAGTACGTAACGCAATGGGAAAATACTTCACGATGGGAGTAAGACATGCTGTCCTCTGCATGTGCATTTATCACTGCAAAATATAAACCAAATGTGTTCAATGCTTCCATATCATTTTACACACACCCCCAGCCATTTAATATTTTAAGCGGGGTAAAACAAAGTAATCCGACATTTCATAAAACATTATCAAGCCATCGCATAGCAAAAGGTATAAAAATGCTATCAATGTCATTAGTGAAGTCGTTTTGTGTGTCGCCACTTCCATTTCTTATCATATTTTGTTATTTCTTCTTTCTGTGTGTTCCGTAAAGGATCAGTATATCCTAAGGCATGTAGCTTAGCAAAATAGATATGAGATTTTAATAAAAAGTACTTTTTTAGAAAAGGGGGGAAGGGGCACGAAGGAGAAAACGCAGTGTGATATCAAATTGTTATGTGAACGCCAAATCCATCTTTAGACCTTAATCTCGTCTTGTGATCTAGACAAACTTCATGACAACAAAAGTTCATTAGTATATCATTTGTGCCTAAAACGTTGAGCTAAATATTTATTCGACTCGATTCGTCATGGCAACACTTGTATTCGACCTCACTGTATTAGGTGTAAATATCTACGTATCTACAAAACAAGCCTTGGTGATTAGATCACCTGTATCATAGATCTTTATTTTATTGCTGTAAATAATATGCTATAGGAGAGATGCAGGTGAGAAAAAACAAATAAGAGTTGCCGTGAAAAAGAATATCACGTGCAACGTTTTGCAGGGACAGACTATACAAAGACACTTGTATGCCTTTTGGTACAATGATTATATAAATCTATATTCTGTTAAAGTCTTTGATATTGTAAAGCAAGAGAAGATACACTTATACTCAAAAAGCCATGGTAAAAAAAAACAGTACTGAATTGGATGTTTGTGTTTAATTCCAAAAATGGATTTTGTCAGTTGTCCAATGTCATAAACTATGTTCGGTCCAATGTTATAACAAAGAAATCTTGAATTGTAATTCTCATCATGTCGTTGGTCTACAACACTGGTTCCCAACTGGTCCTCAAGTACCCCAACAGGTCAGGTTTTCCAGATGTCCAAAGTACAGCACTGGTGATATGATTTGCTGCTCAGTGATTGCAGGATTCAGTCTGCATTTCCCAAAGGCGATCCTTAAAACCTAGTCTGTTGGGGGTACTTGAGGACCACGGTTGGGAACCACTGGTCTAAAACATCCTAACAGGCAATTACTTGTAGGACTTCAGTTGGGGGTGCACAGTTCAATATAAATGTGTGAGAGGTCAGAGAGATGTTCGTGTTGTACCAAGAAAAAAAGGAAGAAGTGCTTAAAACATGTAACGTTTAATATATATGTACATGGTAACTCATGGTTGGACTTTACGGAATAATCGGAAAAACTACGTATGTGCATTAAGTACTCATGAAACAAATACAACGACACATACATTTCATATTTTATTAATGATATTATTCGTAAAATCTATGAGTCAATTAATAATTACCATAAATTATAACGTTGGCAATTTAACAATTTCTCCACCAAGTACAGCTGAAGTATATCCAGGTCTCATAATATTGTAGTAACGCGGGATCATACATATCAAGTATATGCATTATTTTAGTAATTGGTTCTATCACTATCATCTGTATTTGTTGGTTTGAAGTGAAGCTCAAATGCCTTATTTAAGATTGAATAACCGTAGAATGATGCGTCGGTCGCTATAGTTTGATTTATAATTGCATTTTTTTTTACACTTTTAAAATAGCAGAATTGCAATGTACAGCAGTACACGCATTCTGATTTATGTATGTTGACTTAAAAAAGCAAGCACGGGTGTGTCAGGGTTCTTTATAAGAAGACTGTGTGAAATTAGTACCGTAACTACATTTTGAATTTTTCCTGGGTGCACGCATGTTCTACCATGTTCGCAGCAGTCTGGCATATGCAAAGGTCACTAAATTCAATGATGACACCATTTTTCTTGGTTTTAGGATAGTTTTTCTGAATTATTTTTTGCACACTTACTATATTTGTGCTTGTATTTCTCACAAAAACAATATACAGATTAATTTTGATAGCAGTGAGTGACAGCTGGGAGTGAAAGAGCTGTCCTACAGGAAAGCCCACCACTCACTGCAGGAAGTCGACTCAGTGCCAATGCACTAACTAATCAGCACTCCTGAAGGCAAATTAGGCACCTCTGCGTTATGACCCTCAGTACTGTAACACCCCGGTACTGTAACTACAAACAAGCAGTTGGCGATATTTTACCAAGGAATGAGATATCCCACTGGTCTACATTCATTCTTCCTCTAATGAAAAAAAAATGTGAGAGCTTAGAGTTTTTGTGGTTAAATCGCTGCGGGAACCTGAAAATTCACTAAGACCAGCTGCTGCCCCGCAAGGCTGTCATGTCTTCTCTATTACTAATACAGGAACCTGAGCCTGTGAGTAGCTACACATTGACCGATGCACCATTTAATATGCCACTAGGACCTAATCAGCCTAGTATGGCGGAATCAAAAGCAAATAAAGCAAGGTGAATAAAATCTATGGGCTCTATCACCTCCTTCAAGCTATTGCTAGAGCTCACGTTAGCGCTAGCATAAAGGATGTGATAGCGCGCCGCACAGCTCACCTCCAATTCGCTAACAGGTTAAAAAACTCATAGGCACTCGTTAATTTGTGATCCGTAGCGTGAGTTTACTGTACTTTGCGCTCCCTATTTCTAACATGGGGAGGGCAAAGTGAAGGCACTGATTAACTGGCGTTAGTAACTAGCATTAGCACCTTCTGATCCTAAGAGCTGGCACTAACGAAAAAGTTACCACCGGCGCAGAGGTGTAGCAAACTGATTCTGCTTCTGCAAAATCAATTAGCTGCATCCTAAAAAACCCCCCCAAAAAAACAAATACTCACCCCTTATCCCGCGGCGAGAACAGCGGCTCGATCCGCTGCTTATGGCCGCCGGGAGCAGAGTGAGGCTGGGGAGAAAAAGTCCCCAGTCTCCCTCCGCGATCACTCAGCCGACCAGCAGGATCACATGAGAGGAAAGATCCTGACGGTCATGTGACCTGGCAGGAGAAGCCTCTATGGAGTCCTATGGACTCTATGGAGCAGATGCTAGGGACGGCGTGTTAGAGCAGTCACCAGCATCCGTGACCCTAGCGGCTGCTATGGGGCAGGCTGCTGGACTCAGTACCTGCCCCATAATCTGCTGGTGAAACCGTGACGCAAAGGAGAAATTAGCGATCACTAATTTTTCCCCTTAGCATCCCAGTTTTAGTGAGCGTCACGCGATAGTGCCCTATGTGTCTCCAGCCCGTTTGGAAAAACACACCACAAAATGTAAGAAAACATGTAATTTCCTTGATTGCAAGATTAGCCCATTATAAAACCAAATGCGTACTTTAGAGCATGGATCTCAAACTCCGCCCCCCTAGATGGTTCTGAGGTACAACCCCCATGATTGTCTTTCCATTCAAAGAATTCTGGGAATTGTAGGAAATAAACATCTGGGGGAGGTGGAGTTTGAGATCCCTGCTTTATAGAATGTCCATACCATTCCAACTAAAACCATGAGAATAGTGAAGAACACCCATGAAATGCCAACATTGCACTAATTGTGTGGATCAATGAGGACATCGATACCATTTCTGCAATTTAGGATGAGAAAAGTACAGTAAAACCAAAAATAGATCTCAGAAACTGACAGACAGGCCCCAAACATCTAAAAATAGTGCTATGCAAGTCAATAAATGCCAAAAAACAGTCTTAAAGAATATACAAGCCAATTTTACATAAATATTCCATAAATACTAATGAAAAACGTCAACGTGAACTCTGGCAGTGAGCGTTGGCCTACAATTTAGCTCGTGGCCACTGTAGCTGGACTTTTTCCTGGCAGCTACACCGATTACCGATCAGCTCACACACTGGCCACGTAAAATGAATTTGGAGTTTCTCCTAGAACAGGGATCTCAAAATCCATCCCCCCAGATGTTCATTGCCTACAATTCCTATAATTGTTTGAGTGGCTAGAGAATCATGGGAGTAGTTGATCAGAAACATCTGGGGAACCAGAGTTTAAGATCCATGTCCTAGAACATGGACAGCTGCCATCATGGCCCAAATCCCACATAGTGAATGTAGACCAATGAGTGGATTTCATCCTTGCTTGAAAAACGACCCAATCTTTGTTACACAGCTTCAATCTATGCACTTTATGTCACCTAGAACTGAAGGAGCTCAGACTGTAGGGCGTTTAGACTGTAATTGTATTAAATTATTTGAGTGCAAGGTTTAAGTGAAGATGACAACAAGTCCAAATTAAATAAGACTGTCCCTGTCTAATATACTATTACCCTTTTAACCCCTTCACTACCAAGTGATTTTCCATAACACCATTGTCAGAAACCAGTGGTTTTTGGAAAAATCATTTTTAATTATACATTTAAGAAATATTCGAGCAGATACCCATTGCATTTCTTACTGTAAATAACCTATTTTGGCCAATAGATGGCGCCATCTATTGCCAAATTGAGTTACAGCAGTTTGAGCCGCTGGTCCATTTTCTTCTTTTTTCCCTGCATTGGCCGCTGAAAACTCGATGTCAGGGCATCATCAGACAATTTTACACAGTTTTAGCTCTTTGGGCATTATGCCCACAGGGCTTAAACATTGGGGGCACCTTCTGCAGGCCAAAAGCAAATGAAATTTGTTTGCTGCAAATTAATTTCATTTGCTTTTGAGCTGCAGATCAGTAGATCGAGATAACTCGATATCGGGGCATGGATGGTGCCTTTGAAGCCTGAGATATCTCGATCGCGGTACTGAAGGGGTTAACTGTACTAATGCTAAAAAAGAAATTATTTTAATGAGCAAATAAATAAAATGCTTAAGTATTTTGCTTGGTAATATTTAATCTATTTAAAACAGATCTGAATGATTCAACAATCAAACGCTTTCCATTACGTGGGCCTGCTTAGTAAATAACCGTAGATTCGATTAAAGTAATTGATAAATATAATAATATTGCCTCTTTCAGTGTGATAAAAAAAGAACAAAAGCCTGATCATCACTAGATCTACACCTAAAATCCTTGGAAATGTCACCATGGAAGTAATAATAGACTAATAATGCTACAAATAAGAACAAATTAGCAACTACAGATAACTACAGCAAATATTTTATACTTAGACTTATTTTGCTCATTTAGTTAGCAAAAATGTAAATTTTCCCTGCGCAGGGACTTCTAGTACTGAAATTTTACCCGGTTGCGGGTACCTGAAGACATAGAATATAACCTTTCACCTTTAACTCCTTCACTACCAAGGGATTTTCCAGAAAACCACTTTCAGGAACCAGTGTTTTTTTTTGGAAAATAAAGTATAATTATCTATACAATATGAAATATCTGGGATTGTTCCCAATGTCTTCCTCGCCACCTGCTGGCCAAAAGGAGTTACTGCACGTCTGGTTTCTGTGCAGGATCAGCTGGGGAGATGTCCCTCAGACACATTCCCAGCTGGTTTTAAAAATAGTAAGCACTTCAGGCATCATGCTCACAGTCCTAAAACATTAGGGGCATGTTCTTGAGACCCAAATGCAAATGAGTTTTGTATGTAATAAACTAAATTCCTCTGCATTGCTCCTGTGGAACACCATATCGACTATATCCGATATCGAGGCACCAGGAGGTACCTTGCAGATCGAGTATATTCAATCTTTGTAGTGAAGGGGTAAATTATTAGCATTTGATCATAACAGTAAGACATTAAAGTGATTTGTCCTGAAACCAAATAAATAACCAAGTTAAATTATTTTGCATAAAATATAAAATAATTGAAAAATAAGCTTGATAGAGATTATCATCAAACAGGCCTATAATGTTTGAGTCAATGAGAGTATCATGACGATGGTATTCTAGATGCCATTGCACTCATTAGCGTTGTCAAGGGCAATCACAAATTAATGTTGATTCATTTGGCAGAATTATATATAATTTTAACTCCAATTTAAAATGCCATATATGACGAATTTTCTGCTTATCCGACACGCATCGATATGGTTATTGGATAAATAAGGGATTTCCATACTTTATAAAGAACTACAAAAGCATCTTATTAAAAACATCATATAGGATATTCTTTTGAAAGTTCTTGTGTTGACATGAAAACTAACTTTAAAAATCAAATATTTAAATACATAATAGAAAAAAAACTTAATTCAACCTGTTAGATATTTTTCCATATTTTCTTATCGGCAAAAATATTATAATATGGTTCCTCAAGGTACTGCAAATTGATATTTTGCACTTTCACTACCAAATGCTGATCATTGAAGAAATAAAGTATCATAGCATTTATTCGAAACATTGGATGAGTAGTTAATAGTTAAATGTAGCATAAAATAGCAGTTGTGTGTATAGATTGTTATTCCGAGACAGCTGAAAGATTGCATGAATAAAATAATGTAGAGCTGTGCAGTTTTTATTTATTCATTCACTTTTACAGAAATGTTTATGGGAAAACAAGTTCTAGACACTGGATGGTGTCCCTTATCTTGCGCAATTTCGAACGGGGTCTGCATTATTATCATACAGGCAGAAATGGCCTTTGTGTCAGATACCGTACATGTGACACAGGTAATAATATTCAGATCTCCTGCTTATGGTGATTTGTAGTGATCATAATGAGATCATTAACAATGTAGCCTCCAAAATATCCATATGTTATATAATGCCTATATATATAGACAACGTTAACACCTTGTATCTGTAATGTAGAGGGATTTTCAGTCATTACCCCCTTAATCTTATCCCTGTAGAGAGTGAGTGACCTCAGGGCTCTCCCTGTATTAAGCCCTCTCCCTGGCTGCTGTAATAAAGCAATGTATTGTCTTTAATTGTTGTTTTTTGCAGTGTGAATGGGATTTCTTGCCTCTGTGCAGTCATACAGGACGACAGAATTTGGAGGTTAATGGGAATTTTATTTTTCCCCTGGAAAAACACAAATTCTGCTTTGTGTATACATGTGTTTGGTAGTGAATGGGTTAATAACCACGATCTATGAAGTTTATGGCCTTTTTGCTGAGATTACCAATACATACACATATAAACAAGAAGATAAATAGTAAATATGCTGATTACATAATGAAAAGATGTGATATTAACCTTTTGCCACTGGGCGGGTTGTGCCCGGTGTCAGGGCTAGTTCGTCCCACTTGCCGGCTGCTGTGGCAGGCCCCTCCTCTGGCCCACCTACATGGCTGCTGCGGCAGGCCCCTACTCCGGCCCGCCCACGCAGTTTATGCGCGACACAGGGGGGATGGCCTGAGTCCAGGCCGTCCAGTGGCAGCCAACGGTGCACGGCGTGCACCAACTTCTGGGCGGGGCAAAGAAGGTCAATTGAAACTAGCGAGCCGTACTATGCTTCAAGGCCCACCCGCCACAAGAACTGCAAAGTACGCTCCACGTAAGGAAAGGGTTAAAGTAAAATATGATATTAAAATAAATTAATATAGATTTTATTCTTCCAGACTCTTAAAAACTACCGCAGTTATCGAAGGTCTACTAATACAAACATAAATCAAGGTCCAAGAATTTCACTAGGAAATTCAACATTTTATGATTAACATTTAGGGAAAGATTTTTTTAAAATCACACTGCCAGTTCATGAATTTAAAGCGTATTCTAACATTTTGTAAGGAACTATTTGAAATTTTAACTTTTCACTATTTACAAAAAATTGTCTGAAATCTAAGCAAACGCACAATAAATAAATATGACAATAAAAAAATAAAACGCATACAACAGAAAGGGTTAGGTACAAAACTTATAAACTGTGAGAAATCACAGGAAATAGCACATTATTGAACAAAATGAGATTCTTCAAATCAGCAAATTTACCAATCCGGTATTTTTTCAATGTATCAATGTATTTCTCAATTTCTCATATCCTGGTTACTGAATAATCATGAAAATCTGTAAGGACCAAAAGAGCTGAAATGCATGTGTTTTGTATCACAAATTGTATTTGTAACTGAGAAGCTCATACCCAATTAGGGTTAGGATTTTATTTGATTATCTTATGGTAAGCAAGGGGTGTTTTCACTTGTGACAATCTAGGTATATCTCAGTTTGAGTTGATTTTAAATAATATACTAGTTTGGTTTTGGTGTTTTTCAAAATGTTACTTGTACGAATAATAGAGTTACATAAAATATATTTTTAAAATCATTATCAAATTCATTAATTACAATCCTTGCATTTTTTTTCAATCTAGTGAATAGTAGAATTCCAGATATGAAATGCACTTAAGCAATATATATATTTAATAATATATATATATTATCCTAAATGTTCGTCTCTTTTCTGTTCACCCGTCACGCACACAGAAGCATATTTTTTTAGAAACAATTTTTTATTTACTTAGTTTCATCTTATGTTTGCTGAAACGAATAGGTTTGCATGCATATTTAACAAAATCAAGTAGAGATAATGACTTTTTGTATTTTCCTTCCCTTTAGTGCAATTAGAAAATAAATTACGTTTTTCAATGCAATACAAAAAAAGTAGTCCGTAAGTAGTCTTACAATCCTTCCCCCTCTCAGCAAGTCAGTCTTTTCCAAGAGAAGAAACACTTTGCACTCCTGGGGCACTGTTTAACTGCTGTTCCAGGTATAGAGGGACTCATAATCCCATAATTCCAGTCCTCTCCACATTGAATGAATATATATATATATATATATAGGCTAAACAACCCTTATCCAGAATGCCTCGAGACCCTAAGCATTCTACCTAAATGTCAGATCCTTCCAGATTTCGGAATCTAGGAGAATCTGAAGACTTGTGTCTGTGCAGCATGTCACACACTGAAGCTGCACATAGTCACTCAGAGTGTTCCTCCCAGGTCTACAGATATCAGAAGAAAGTTGGTGACCAGTATGACCTGTGTAGGGAGGTACAGTAAGTGATTCTACAATTCAGAAGGCTCTCTCAGCCATTAGATTCTTTTGAGGGCAATGAACGTTCTTGAATAAAAAGTCAACCATGAGCTCCCTACAGGGATACCTTAGAATTTGTATTCTTAGAATTTCATAATTCTCTTTTGTTGCAAAGATTATTTTATTATTAAAAATGTCTAATTATATATATATATATATATATATATATATACACCTCTTATTATTTTGTATTATTATATTTTTAAAAAATATTGCTAGGAGTATTTTAATTATTATTTAAAAAAAGGAATAAAATATCTTTAATCCACAATTTATCACACTTACATATTTTAAATAGATAACAATAATTACCCTAATTATAACAACAGATTTTACTTGAGCTACAGAGTTCTATTCACAGTAAAAAAAAATCGTCTGAATGCATCATTTTACCCATTCACTGCCAAGTGATTTTCCATAAAACCATTGGCAGGAGCCATTGTATTATGGAAAACCACATTATGAAAAAACAAACTTAAGATATTCCTTAACACTATCACAATTGCACACACAACTACCCAAAAATACACATGTACACACACACACTGTAGAGGCACTGAAATAGCTTAATTGACATTTAATTTAACAGGCACAATTTAACAGGCCCTCTGTTGGTCAAATCCCAGTGCCTCAGGATGTTTTCATAAGAGAGTGCAGAGACACTAAGTTTATTTTCTGGACACTGATGGTAACTGTGTGAGATACAGTGCATTGGCTTCATTGTTTGATATACTGTAAACGTCAGTACACATTCTGGAGCCCACATGGAAATGTATTTTGTATGCTATAAAAAAAATTGTTTCCAATCCTCCAGACTGTTGAGTTAAGTCAATCCCAGGAATCTGAAGGCTGCTTTGAAGGTCAAGTTAACACGTTCGTGTTAGTGCAGAGTTTAATAGTTGTTTATGTAGAAAACAAAATTTGTTTCCAATCCTTGAGATTGTTGAGTTAAGTCAATGCCAAGAACCTGAAGGCTGCTTTGAAGGTCGAGTTAACACGATCGTGTTAGTGCAGGGTTTAACAGTTACTTAGGTAAAAAACATTTTTTTTTCCAATCCTCCAGACTGTTGAGTTAAGTCAATCCCAGGAAACTGAAGGTTGCTTTGAAGGTCGAGTTGACACGATCATGTTAGTGCAGGGTTTAATAGTTGCTTAGGTAGCAAATGTACACCTCAAGACCGGAGTAATCAAACTAATATTTCAACCATGCTTTATTCAAAATTGTGTTATCTAGTAACTTTCTACTTTGTTACAATGACCATTAGAAAACATAACTTGAACCCAAATTAAATTCCACTCTATTACTCATATTACAAGGTAGTCTATGATGATGTCATCAAATAATTATTTTTCAGAGTTTTTAAAGACTTTGAATATTATACCAAGAAAGTGAAATTTCAGAACTCTTCCCAATACAAACATAATTTTAAGCTGAAAAAAGCTGAAATTTGAAATCAGTCAAAAGGTTCTTATAAATGTTGTTCTAATTTAGAATTGTGTAGGATAGCTATTAGAATACGTCATTTTATTATGCTACTTAATGCCTTCGCTATCATAATTGAGTTAACACAATCTCCAAAAGCTCCTGCCAGAGCCCAAGATTGATTCAACTTGATTTGGTTATTTTCTGGGGAATTGCAAAGGCATTTTGTTTACTGCAAATAAAAGTCATTTTCAAATAGGCTCCATACTGTGCCGCTAAAGCTTCAGCGCGTGGTCATGTCAGCCAAAGCACAAAGTACAGAAGCTGTTTGAGCAGCTGGGACTTTTGTGTCTGAAACACGGAGACCCAGCTGATTGCTACCTGCAGTAGCACTAATTGGCCATCAGAGGTCGACCTCTGCCTGTCACATAGAGTTTACTGACAGTCTAGGTATAGTATACATATATACAATGATTTGTGTAATAGATTGTTTAGTAAAAGTAAAGTGGTTTTCCAAAAACACCCACTGGGTCCTGCCAGTGATGTTATGGAACGCTACGTGTTAGTACAGGTGCTACCATCTTCACTACCTGGTGATTTCCCATAAATACACTATCAGGAGCCATGTGTTTAATGGAAAACTATTTTATTGTAACTGTTAAGTAGAATCTCTACAGCTTATTTCCATACTGTATGCATTATTTGACAAGCAGATAGCCAAAAAGTGCTATTGCCACTTCAGTTCAGCTGTCACTGCCGTGTCTCCAATAGGAGACAAAGACATTCCCCAAGGCTTCAAGCCGTTCTAGCACCTCGACTGTAATGCTGAATGTACTAGAACTTTAGCATCAGAATCTGGAACTCATATGCAAATAAATTTAGCTTGCAATAAACATTATTTGTTTGGATAGCTGCTTAATAAGTCAATTTTAGTAGTGAATGGGGTTAAGGGTGATATAGGGCTGGCTGACAATTCAAACATTTTAGGAACACTAAGACTAACTAACCTCTTGCAGTTACATCGCGTCAGTAACAATACTGTAAACAATAAAAAAATCATATGCCAAGTAAAGTATATATCATTTCCTTTTAAGTATTTTATTTTTTTATTTTCAGTACAAGGGAATGTTTTATTTACAAACGTTTAAATAGTTATGAATAGCAATAACTAAATATGTGTTTAATTGAAAAAACTAATAAAAAATGTATTTATCAAGCATGCATAATTATAAATAAAATAAAATGGAGAATGCCATCTAAAGAGCTACAAACCTATATTTAGTATATATATATGAAAACTTCATATTACAGTGTTTTTGTACCTCTGCTGACTGTATGACTGTTCTACGTAACATGCAAATGTCTCGCTGTGTTTTATGTTGATGTTGGTCATATCTGAATGCTTAAAATAATATGTAATAACAATAGAATCATTGACATTCCACACTTTCATAATATTCGAAAATATATATTTAAAAGGAAATATGATAAAAAAAAAATGTTGTCTTGGTCAGCGCACTAGAAGCCATTTAAACAATTTCTGAAAAATCAAGTTGTGGCCATTTAAAAACTAAGGGGTCTATTAACTGGTTCGCGCAAAAGCGCACGCGCAGCACAATTTTTTTTGTGCGCAGCGTTAAACGTTAACGCGCATAAATTAACGCTGGTATTAAAATCCGAGTGCATTTTTTCATCTCAAGAAATAACGTGCGTAAAAAAGGTGCGCAAAAACTCGCGCACATCAACATTGCGCGTAGAAATCGGTGTGCAGACAGTTTTTTCACACGATTCAGCCAATCAGAATTAAGAACCACAATTGTCTCCCGTTAAGTTTTTGCACCTGTCAAAATCAATCTGAGTATATATGCTGCAGCAATAATAAAAACACGCGCAACTTCTCAATTTTATTGTTTGGGTATGTGTAAAATGTGTAACTATACTGTGCTGTATTTTTGTTTTCGGGCTGGTGTATTTGATTTCGGCCAGGACGTTCGGATTTGCCGTTACCACCAGCTTTTAAAAGACATTAAAATTATGCGTGCAAACGTTGTCCGTTAAATTTTGCGCTAAGATTGTAATACCATGCGCGCACCAGCGCACAAACGCGTTTGCGCTCACATTGTTAAGTATGGGATTCGCGCACGAACTTTCGCTCGCACAGGGTTCGCGCAGGGTCACTCGCGTTAGACGTTAACGCGCAGTTTGTGCGCGAACGTCGTAATACGACGTTCAGCGCAAAGGGTTTTGCCCCTCGCGTTAATGCATTTTTGCGTGTGCGCAAAATTGTGTGCGAAGAGTGTAATAGTGCCCTAACTTTATTAATTAAGGCAAAAGCCACTGGGTTGGACATTGTATGTGCTACTGAAATGGAATTCTGTTTCTTCTATCTTGGCCCAATTTTGCAATGCTGAGTTAAAAACAACACAACTCGATTTTGCTTAATACCTAAGCTTATATTTTTATGGTGAAAAAAAACAACTAGAATGTGAAAACAAAAATATTGATAGGGTGCATCCAGGAATTAGGCAATTGAAATTAACAAGGTTTGGTCAATCCCAAATATGAAAACAGGTCTTTGATTTCATTTTTTTTATTTTGTAACCTGATAATAATTCTAGTATTACAATTATGCACAAAATGATGAAATATGTGTTTTATAGTGCCTAGGTAAATCAGATTCATAGCATAGAAATACGTATCTGGTAACGCAATGGTAATTGCTTCTTGGTGTTCAGGTGGTTCTCATGATTTACGTTATCCACATGGATTATATAAAAAGGAAGCAAAACACAAAATGCATATGATAGTGCAGGGTGTATAAATGAAATATTGGTGCAATACTAATAGACTATTCCACTCACAAGTGTAGAGCCCCGTCACTGGCTCTGAGTGGTAGAGTGCATCTGGGTCCTTTTTCTTCCTATTATTCTGAAGGAGACCCACACCCACCCACTCAGAGCCAGTGACAGGGCTCTACACTTGTGAGTGGAATAGTCTATTAGGATTGCACCAATATTTCATTTATACACCCTGCACTATCATATGCATTTTGTGTTTTGCTTCCTTTTTATATAATCCATGTGGATAACGTAAATCATGAGAACCACCTGAACACCAAGAAGCGATTACCATTGAGCTACCAGATACGTATTTCTATGCTTGTTGTTATACTGGTTTGGGGGAAACCTCTATAGATCTGGTTTGGCATTGGGATACCGGTGGTGGCACAAATTTGGGCGCTGACCATTTTTTCTTTGTGTGTTGTAAATCAGATTCATAAATTGCAAATCCCTAACAGTGAGCTGTTAAAAGTTGACAGTGGAAGTGTCTGATTATTAGATCAAAATTGCTTTATTTGGAGAAAAAAAAACAGTTTAGTCAAGTCAGAATTGTATAAATTGAATCTATTCAGACTTTTCTTGCTGGACTTTTCATTTACCTCTGATACTTTCATTGTTCTGTAATTCAATTGTCCAAAAATATTTTTTACTAATGTGCAATATTAGATAAAACAATATGTAGCAGTTTCTTTAATTAAATTTGTGCCACAAATGTTGAAAATTACCATTTGTATACAAATGATTGATGTCCGGCGAAGTAATGCCAGGAAAACAAGAGAAATATCAATATTATATGTTAAATCCTGGTAAAAATATTTTGTTAATAAATCAGTCTAAACTGCGAGGAATAAAACCATAAAACACTGGAAATCTAAACTCTTAGAACCTTTATAATATAAATGAAAACAATTCGCTGTGAGAGTGAGGCCATGTAGACAGACCCAACACTTATTTGAGTAATAAGGCCACTCTTTTTCTTGAACTCTGTAATGTTTTGATTTAGACAGTTCTACATCCTACTATAATGTAATCGTTGTTTTCTGTTTATTATGAACCTCTTCAATACCAAGACCGAATATACACTATCTGCAAAGTAGCTTCTGGTGTTCTGATATTGAGTATACTCTATGTGTATTATATTGGAGCAATGCAGAGGAATTTCATTTTTTTACAAGCAAACTTTGTTTCAATAGGCAGCAGAATGCACCCAACGTGATACCACCTTGGACACGATACCCAAGGTTCTACAGTACTTTAAACAGCGTGGATTCCTGTTTTTGTTTTTTCCCATAAAAAAGAAGCAACGGAACACAAGCTGTCCTATAGATGTGTAATTGTGCTATTTGGCCAGCAGATGGCACCACCCTCTTGTCAAATAATGCATACATTTTAGGGCTCTATTAACTTCTACGCGCAAAAGCGCACGAGCAGCGCTATTTTTTTGCGCGCAGCGTTAAACGTTAACACACGTAAATTAACGCTGGTATTATGATCCGAGCGCATTTTTTCACCCGTCAAAAAATAACACACGTAAAAAAGACATGCAAAAACGCACGCGCATTAACGCTGTGCGCAGAAATCGGTGGGCGGACTGTTTTACACGCAATTCAGCCAATCCGAATTAAGAACCACAATCGTCTCCCGTTCAGTTTTTGCACCTGTCAAAATCAATCTGAGTATATATGCTGCAGCAATAATAAAAACACGCACAACTTCTCAATTTTATTGTTTGGTTATTTGTAGAATGTGTAACTATACTTTGCTGTATTTTTTTTTTCGGGCTGGTGTATTTGGGTTCGGCCAGGTCATTCAGATTTGCCATTAACACCAGCTTTTAAAAGACGTTAAATTATGAGCGCAAACCTAGTCCGTTAAAATTTGCGTATAGATTGTAATACCATCCGCATACCAGCGCACAAACGCATTTGCGCTCACAATGTTAAGTATAGGACGCGCAATGTACATTACGCTCGTGCAGAGTTTGCGCAGGTTCACCAGCGTTAGACATTAACGTGCATTTTTTGCGCAGACATTGTAATACAATGTTCTGCGCAAAGGGTTTTTCCCCTTGCGTTAATGCGTTTTTGCGCACGCGTTAACGTTTGCGCGAAGAATTTAATAGAGTCCTTAATGTGTTTTGTGAATTTGAAGCTATATTTGATATGAAGCTAAATGATGATGACAATAATAATAAATAATAATATCTGAAGCACAATTTAATGGATGTATTATGCAATTTTGGTTTCCATTAAATCTACTGGGTCCTGGCAGTGGATTTATAGAGGACAACTTGGTAGTGAAGGGGTTAATCCGTTAAGCATCAGTGATATTTGTTTCAGTCGTCTGTAGTGTGGCCTGTAAAAAACTACTTTGTATCCAGCACTTAACTTTACATAAGATCATATTCTTCAAGTTGATGGTGTAGGGCATTTTATGTAAGAATATTCCGAAGACCCCCTTTATTTTGACACTTTTGACTGTCGTTGGTACCTAAAAGGTTTAATAAACTGATATGCTTCTGCTCCGTGGAATAGTTTGGCACCATGTAGAAAATAAGGATAAAAATGAAAAATAACAATATGCTTCCTGATCTTATAAAGCATTTGAAAAAGTACAGTCAGTGGCGCGTGCACATGTATTTTATTTATACTTCTGTCCCAAGGAAAGGGAAATAATTGAACTCCGAAAGCAAATTTTTAACAAAGAAGACATGAATTTGTAAAATTTGAAATGTGCATTCTATGAGTCGGGGGGGGGGGGTGACAAAGCATTGCAAACAGGAACTAATAACCTCTGATGAACTGGCAAGTGATATCAAACGTATATGTGTAGAAAAAGGTGACACACTGTAATATGTCTCTGTTAATATTTAAAAATAAAAACGATAAATGTGTATATATATAATACACTCAGACACAAACACAAATCTATATAGATGAATGTATATACGACTTATACTATAAAAGGCTCACATTCCTGTGTTTTACAGGGCATCTGTGGCAAAAATAAATAGATAAATGGCCTATCACCTCTGTATGTATGTACATATAGAATTTCAAATCTGTACAGGATGAAGTGTGTTTTGTAAAGACTGGATCTTAATGCTGCTGGGAAAAAAATGAACTAACTGATAAACTGATTTTCACAGTTATTGTGCGATCAGGGAGGATTTTATTTTTCTTTTGTCTTTGCTCAAAGCCATAAATGCATACAAAATATTAATAAAAAAATGTCATAAAACACATTTACAAGTGGTTGGTGGTTTCTTTCTACAAACCAATGATGTGCATGATTACAAGCAATTCGTACAAGGCACCAAAGTATCTTTTTTTTAAACTTAAATACGTGGTAGCTGAAAGAGGATGAATAAAAGGTGTAGTGTTCTTCTAGGCAGTCACTGAGGATCGTATGACTTCAGTGACAGAATGGAAGCCGATTGTTTATCATAAAGTTAAAGCCTGCAGAAAATAACAAGAAGAATGAAGGATGGCGATGCGGTATGTCTATTAACAGGGGGGGAGTCAGACATAGGTTTCGGGAGGGGCTGGTGTTCGCTTCTTATTGGCAGCAGCATTGATCGCTTTAGAAGTGAAAAGTAGACAATCCCACAACCAAAGAAAAACAATAAAAATAAAAGATTGTATTGTTCCATTTTACATGGTCATATTTGGTATCATCATAAATGCAGACCAGGTCCTGTCTAATGACACCTCACTTGACCTTGTTAGATGTATAGAATGGGGAAACATGGGTCCGAAGTACTCCCCATCTCTCCTCGCAGCAGTGCAGTGGCTTACAATTTAGATGAAACAGTGGGGAGGAAAATGAGAAGTTCCCTCCCGGCATGATGACGTAATTTTCAGGGGACCCCCAGCAAAGCCGGAAGATCGCCTGAAAGGAGAGAGGGGTCCTTTCTGACCCCTCACTTCCCGATTGGGAAGAGGTAAAATTTAAAGACAGGCACCGCTGGAAAGGGCAGAGTCTGCCCTTTCAAGCGATGACTGTCTTTAACCCCTGAGGTGCCGATCCGTGATACGGTGCCATTCGGCACCAGATCGCGGATCTCTCCCGAAGGTGGCTGATATCTTGGATGTCAGCCAAGCCTCCAGGGCCTCTCCCCACCCACTGGCATCAGCACGCATGGCGCGATGATGTCAGTGTTAGAATTAACCCCTAGCTGCCAAGGGGTTTCCCTATGGAAGGGCAGGGCAGGGCATGACATATACATATAATAATGATATATTATGAATCTGCCGACTATGCCAAAAAAGGATGTATAATATGTCTGGGTCGTATAATAAAAAGTGACTTCAAATCGCGTTTAAACATGATGACCAAAAATGGTAAACATGAGCTCAGCACACAGAGGTGAAATGGCTCAGCAGTGAAGGGGTTAAAGAAAAGGTGACCATAGTTAATTCAAAACGAAACGACCATTGCTCCAACAGAGGTTTGCTCTTCAACCAATAGCAGCATCATTGTTTGACATTAAGTTCAACGTAGTTTATTCAAACAATGGTAATACTGTTGTTTAGAATGAAGCTCAGCATACAGGGGTCAAGTCCTACAGGAACGCCTAAGAACGCAGTGTTCTCACTAATTTAGCAGGAGGAACTTAGTTCCCTTTTGGCTGATACACTGGGAAGCTGCGATACATTTCCATATAAACACAATTTTATAAAACTGTCTATATTTAAAGGTTTTCCTGGATTTAAGCACATTGGAAAGGCATGGGAATGACAATTTCTCCGTGTTTGCCAGAGCAATGGCATTCTCATGCATAAAGAAGTGCTGCAGCTGCTGCTCCTCTCATTAATCTTTATGACCAGAATGGACTGAAATGTTGGTGAGTTCCCACACTTGGGGCTCTATTATATTCTCCGCACAAATTCGTACGCGCATCGCAATTTTTTTGCGCGCAGCGTTAAACGTTAACACGCGTAAATTAACACTGGTATTACGAGCCAAGTGCATTTTTCTATCCGTCTGAAAATATCACGCATAAAAAATACGTGCGAAAACGAGTGCAAATTAACGCGCGCAGAAATCGGTGGGCGGACTGTTTTTTAACGCGATTCAGCCAATCAGAATTAAGAACCGCAATTGTCTCCCGTTCAGTTTTTGTACCTGCCAAATTCAATCTGAGTATATATGCTGCAGCGGTAATAAAAACACGCACAATCTCTCCATTTTATTGTTTGGGTACGTGTAGAATGTGTAACTATACTGTGCTGTATTTTTTTTTCAGGCTGGTGTTTTTTTGTTTCAGCCAGGACGTTCAGATTCGCGGTTACCACCAGCTTTTCAAAGACGTTAAAATTATGCGCGCAAACGTTGTTCGTAAAAAGTTGCGCATCGATTGTAATACCAGCCGCGTACCAGCGCACAAACGCATTTGTGCTCATAATGTTAAGTATGGGATGCGCGTACAAACTTTCGCTCGCGCAGGGTAACTCACGTTAGACGTTAACGGCATTTTGTGAGCTAACGTCGTATTTTGACATACAGCGCAAAGGGTTTTTCCCCTCGCGTTAATGTGTTTTTGCGCACGCGTGCGTTTTTGCGCACGCGCGCATCTTTGCGCGATGAATGTAATAGAGCCCCCATTTTTTTACACCTAATATTAGGTAGCAGCACTTTTTACACCTTACATGTGGTAAGCTAAGGTAACAGGAGACTTCACCCTGAGAGGAATACCGGCTTTCCAGACATCAGAAATCAGTGTAATCAAGAGACTAAGCAAAGACAGAACTATAATATAATAGAACCAAAAATTACGTGATTTCGGCAATGAAAAACATTTTAAGATTGGCCTCTCAGATTTAAGTGCTCGTCAGTTACTATACTTCAGTTAGTGTGCATTGGGCATTTCCAGTGCCTTGACATACCACATATTTCAGGCTGAGCATTGCTGTTAGGCACTGGTTATTACTGGGATACCGTGAGCAATCATTAGTTATTATGTGACTGTGCACGCTTGAGTAAATGCCTGTTAAAATATATGTATATGAAAAGTTATTAAATGGATGCACTCAAAGACTATCAAAAAGGGTAAAAAACTGTATTTTATTAGATAATCATTACATATTGCCTGTAATCACGGTCCAGGATTAAATGATTACAGGCAATTTTTAATGATTATCTAATAAAATACAGTTTTATTTTTACTGTTTTTCATAGTCCCTGAGTGCAACCATATAGCAACTTTTCTTGTTTAGATATATGGATTTTTTTTTCACCTGGGCAATTTATGATGTAAGAAGGTGCATGCAGGCTTTATTTGTTTTGTAAATATATACAGGGTGTCCATAAAGTCTCATTTAATACACCGCTGTATGGGCACCATTAGTTGCACGCAGGGCCGTAGGAAGGGCGAGGCGAGTGAGGCACGTGCCTCGGGCACAGCTGTGAAGGGGCGCAGCCATGGCTTAAGTCCTGCGGGAACCCTCCCTCCCTGGCATGCGTCAGCACGCGGCGCCTAGCCTCCAGGGCACGAGAGGCAGGGCTGTGCTGAATGTAGTTAGGTGGGCCTGGCTCGGCCTCTGCTCAAGAACAGAGGGGTGGATCGTCAGAAAAAAAACAAGACGAGGAAGGTGAGCAATCCATCTGATTCTGCTGCTCCTTTGAATCAGACCTCAGAGAATGGAGCAGCAGCAGCAGCACTCAGCTTCCGGGCCCTGTGATCTGTCACATGACACAGGGCTCCGAAGGAGGTACAGAGAGATGCGGGAAGTGGATGGAACAGTGCAAGGCTCCTGAGTGCAGCATGATGATGATGCAATGCTGCTGCCGCCAGAGAGGAGCTCAGCTGTTATCAGTGGCCACTCAGATCCCATCCCACCAGACTACTGGAGTGGTGAGACCCCCCCCCTGTTACTGCCCCAGCCTGGAACCCTCCTCTGCAAGGGCTTCTCTGCTGCAGCTGAGCTGACCAGAGATCCCTGGCCAATGACCCCTTCCCCCTCCATTCACGGTGTCCCTGCAAGGAACTGCAGTATGTGAGGGGGGTGAGGGATCTAAAAAAAGAACACAGATAAAACATGGCTTTCTCCAGTTTTAACCCTTGCAAGGACAGGGATCTAAGCAACATTCTGGATTTGTCCACCCCTGCTGCACTGAGAAATGACCCAGTGTGATTTATGTAAGTGTGGAACATTATATATATATTAGTTACACACTTACATAAATCACACTGGGTCATTTCTCAGTGCAGCAGGGGTGGCCAAATCCAGAATGTTGCTTAGATCCCTGCCCTTGCAAGGGTTAAAACTGGAGAAGATATTCTCCTTCACAGGAGGGGCCATGTTTTATCTGTGGTTTTTTTTTTTAGATCCCTCACCCCCCTCACATACTGCAGTTCCTTGCAGGGATGCCGTGAATGGAGGGGGAAGGGGTCATTAGCCAGGGATCTCCGGTCGCTATATTTAGATGTCTGTTTTTTTTATTGTGAGTGCATATACACATACACACATTATTACGTACACACCATAAATATATATGTAGCGCTCACTCCCGGAGGAGCCGCTGAAATTGAACCTCAGGTCAGTCTCCCCGCACTAGGGAATAAATATACTCCAGCACCGTTGTGGATTTTATAAATTATATAGTTTACTAGAATAAATGGCATATAATGAATAACACGGTAGACATATATATTTACAGTACTTCGTAATGCGGGAAACACGCAGCGGAAAAGAGATACAATGCTTCGTAATTCGAGAAACGCGCAGCGGAAAAGAAATACAAGGCTTCGTAATTCGAGAAACACACAGCGGAAAAGAGAAAAATATATCTTTAACCCCCTTTGTGGTTGGGGAGTGAGTCCCGTACAGGATATGTCCCAAGAAGGTAGGTGTGTGTGTGTGATGGTACCCGGGTACAATATTCAACTGGCCAGTGAATTTTTTATGAGGTATCCTCGACTAGTGAAGTTGGGGCCCTGTGGGTTTTTGAAACAAACAGCAGCGTGCTTTCTATTTTCACAACGGCCTGGAAGGCCTCTCACCCATCCGCCAGATACTTGGTGCTCCGCTCGACCCAGGACGTCTCTCCGCTCGACTTTGACTGGGATTTTATGGGCCACCGGATCCGCTGTCTTGCCTTTCTGTAGCTGCCACAAGATGTCCAGCTCACCGCCTGCACTCCCTGTCCGATCGATCTGCGGTGCTCCTAACTCGGGGTCCTCCAGCTCACTTGGTATCAGCGTGGGTTATTCTGGTGAATCACTGGGTCTTCCTCTTATAAGGCGGAATAACCCGGTCTTTAGCTCTGTTAGGCCGCACCTGCGCTCCGGCCTGGTCACTATCAGGTTCTGCTGCACTGCGTCTTGCTCCTCTCACTCCCTGGCGCGCTCTGCCAGCTCTCTCCACGAGGCTCAGGATGTCAGCATCTGTGTCCCACCCACTTCCTGTGTCCGCTCCCAAAGCATGCCGGGAAATGTAGTCCCAATGTTCAGTGTCTCACATCGCACTTGTCTCCCTCCGGTAGCCAAAAGCAAGTACTACATGGCAGGGGATTTAAAACCAGCGCTACACTCTCCCCCTCCTAGAACTCTTGGGTCTCTCCAAGGAGGTACAACAGTTGCATTACATTTCAACACATATTAGGCAACATATACAGGCTCAGCAGCAAGCATACAATGGGTTAAATACACTTCCTCAAGTTGACTCATGTTTTGGACTACCTCAGCTAACATAGCAGACACTTCGGGCAACCTTCACACTGTGGTGACGGCCTCTTCAGTGCTATGTCCTGGTGAGTCGTAGGTGAGTCGCTGGGGTGGTCGAACAGAGCGTTTTGGTTCTGGCTCAATCAGTTCCTCTTCAGGTGGAAGTACTACAGGCGCGGGTTCAATTTTTCTCTCTACCACTGGAGCAGACATCTCTTCGGAGTATGATCCTTCCAGTGAAGGCATAGAACTGTAGTCATAAGATTCAGCTTCAGGAACTACAGGGATTTCAATAGTCTCGGGGACTTCTAACTGAAATTCAGGAGCTTCAGGCCTCAAATTACTTTCCCACCGTTCAGGAACCGAGACAACCTCTTCAGGTTCCGGTGAGCGCATCCAGTCCAGACAAAAACTCTCTTCCTCACTGTCCCTTTCGCTCTCTTCGACAGCCCGGGTCTGCTGAGACCGAGTAATGGGAGGCAAACGTGGAGCAGGCGGATTTGGCAGAGAAAGTTCGTCCCCAACTGGTATCCTCACAGCCTCTCTCAAAGGTAGTAAATGATTCCGGTGCCAGTTCTTAAGAGGCCCCGCCTTTCCATCCGGCCGGATTTGATACACCGGCAGACCCAGCAGTTGCTTGCAGACAATGTAGACTTGAGAACTCCATCTATCCGCTAACTTGTGCCTCGCAGCAGAACCCAAGTTCTTCAACAAAGCCCTATCACTGGGTTGTAAATCCTGTATCCGAACTTTCAAGTCATACAGGGTTATCCAAAGAGATTCGAAAAGTCACCGCACGTTCGGTGACTTTTCGTTCTCTTCAATTCGGTTCCTTTTGCCGATTGCATTTCGGTGACCCTGCGGTGTATTCAGCAAACAGCACAGGGTCCCCGAATTGCAGGGAAAATCTGCCGCAAACCTGACGAAAACTAACCGAATGCACGCTGAAAACAAGCAAAAACATCTGGATTAACCTTTGAAAAACCCGAACAGGAGCCGAACATGAGCCGAATCACACAGAGCCGAAGCAGCTGTGACGTAGAGGAGGCAGTGAATAAATTAGAAAAACCATTTGTATGAATCTGGGAAAAAGAAACGCTGTTTGCAAAGAAACTACTAAGCGAAAATGTCTGAAATTTTCACAGGAGGTCCAGGGAATGATAATAAAGAGGGCTGTTACAAAAAAAATAAGCAAACTGAAAAAAAAATCAAAAAAAAATCGGACTTTTAAATTTTTTTAAAAAAATTCAGAAAAATGCTTAAAGTATCCTAAAAAATCTATAAATAAAGAGACTTTTTGCTGCAGAATTTTATAATGAACGGTTTATTAGATATTGAATTAAAACAGGAATATTTTTAACATTGAAGTCTATGGGATTCTCCTGAATAAATTTGCCGAATTAAACCACCGAATGGCAGGGCATTAGGGGAACCTTTCACTGCTGGTTTGTGTTCTCTGAATAGCCGAAGCATTGCTTTTTCATGGGGATTTCACTGCCCTCGAACAGGGACCGAACAGGCACCGTATGTGCAGGCAATTCGACAGGATTTGGCGAATTGCCTGCTCTCTGGATAGCCGAATGGCCAGGAAAAGTAACCGAACGCTGATTTTCAGCGTTCGGTTACCTTTCTCAAGCAATTCAAATCTCTTTGGATAACCCTGATAGTTCCCTTTATTCCTCTGTTCCCTATTTCCTGAGGTCAAACGGGCCTGGTCAAATGCAGAGGCCAGATTCTTTCGAAGTCTATCCACATAATTTCTATGGGAAGCTACCGACGTCTGGTCCAGAGATAGCCCAAACGCCAAATCAACCGGCAGTCGAGCTTCCCTTCCAAACATAAGACGGTAGGGTGAGTATCCAGTGGCATCACTTTCCGTACTGTTATAGGCATGTACTAGCGTAGCTATGCGACGACTCCAGCTCTGCTTTTCTGTGTTTGACAGTGTCCCCAGCATATTTAGCAACGTGTGATTGAACCTTTCAGGCTGAGCATCACCTTGAGGGTGATATGGTGTAGTTCGGGTCTTTTGGATTCCCAACAATTCCAGTAGTTGCCCGACAAGCCGGCTTTCAAAGTCTCTACCCTGATCAGAGTGTATTCTCCTTGGTAGACCGTAGTGAACAAAGAACTTTTCCATCAGAACCTTCGCCACTGTCGGAGCGCGTTGATCTTTCGTAGAAAAGGCTTGGGCGTAACGTGTGAAGTGATCAGTCACTATAAGAATATTTCCCTGCCCACTAGCATCCGGCTCTAAGCACAGGAAGTCAATGCACACCAAATCCATGGGTCCTTGACTTTGCAGATGGCTCATTGGAGCAGTTCGGGTCGGTAGGGTCTTCCTTTGAATACACCTCAAACATGAATGGCAGTAACTTTCCACTTCAGCTCTCATGCAAGGCCAATAGAACCTGTCTCGCACCAGCTTAAAAGTTCTTTCTGCGCCCAAATGTCCATGCTCATCATGTAGCGATCGCAGCACACTCTCCCTATGTTTAGTGGGAAGGAATAACTGTTGGGTCTCTTCAGCATTGGTTGAGGGGCCCCTTCGGTAGACCACCCCATCCAACATCTTCAACCGTTCCCACTCTTTGTAGACCAATCTGGCTCCATCTGGGGAATTGGTCAGCAGAATTTAACGCTGGTTCGCAGTTAGGGCCTTTATGGTTAACGCAATTAAAGGGTCTCTGGCCTGATCAGCTTTCAAGTCCTGTTTTGAAAAGGTAGGTAGACTTTCATCCCTCAATTGCGTAGGGTTGCAGTAGAACTCCGGAACAGCCGCAGCCATGACTCCTATGGCCTCCGCTTCAATCCATCCCTTGACCCGGCGCTCTGCTCCTTGACACAAAGCTTGGACCCCGTCTGGAGTTAACTGAGTCCATTCTGTAGTGTAGGGTATTCTCGACAAAGCATCAGCATCTCGATTATTCACCCCAGTGCGATACTTCAGGCTGAACCGAAACCCTGACAGAGCGGCCAACCACCGATGTCCCGTTGCGTCCAGTTTTGCAGTAGTAAGGATGTAGGTAAGAGGATTGTTATCCGTCTTTATCACAAACTCGGCCCCATACAGATAGTCCTTTAGCTTGTCTACCACTGCCCACTTTAAGGCTAGGAACTCCAACTTGTGGGTAGGATAGTTCTTTTCGGAAGGCGTAAGGCTCTGGCTCACAAACGCTACAGGCCTCAACAATCCACCATACTCTTGATACAGGACTCCTCCTAGACCTTCTCTGCTGGCATCCACATGTAACTCGTACGGCTTGTGAGGATCCGCATAGGCCAAGACAGGAGCTCGAGTTAAACTCTCTATCAGCTTCGTAAAAGCACCTTCACACTGACTGGTCCACTCTCCCTGGATGGACTCTCGAGCTTTCCTCGGCCCTGGAGCTGTCGGATTTCGGTCGGAGACCTTGTGGCCTTCTTCTGTGCTTTCCTTCTGTAGGAGCTTGTTCAGTGGTTGAGCTATTTTTGCGAATCCTCCTACAAATCTTCGATAATAGGAACAGAACCCCAAGAAAGATCTAAGTTCGGTGACGTTGCGGGGTCTAGGCCAAGAAGCTACGGCCTCCAACTTCCGAGGATCTGTCGAAACGCCTTCTGCTGAGACCACATGTCCCAGATACGTAACAGACAGTAAAAAGAATTGACATTTCTCCAGAGACAGTTTCAATCCCTCTTCATGGAGCCTCTTCAAGACCTTCTCCAAACGTTGCTCATGTTCTTCCAGAGTCTTCTTATGTCATCCAGGTACACTAATACTTCGATCAGATTCATGTCCCCGACTGTCTTCTCCATTAACCGCTGGAACGTGGCTGGAGCCCCCGTAAGGCCTTGAGGCATTCTGTTGAACTCGAAGAACCCCAGTGGGCAGATGAACGCAGTTTTCTCTTTGTCTTCAGGATGCATTGGTATCTGGTGATATCCACTTCTCAGGTCTAGCACACTAAACCATTTTGCTCCAGACAAACACTGTAAGGCATCTTCTATCCGAGGAGTAGCATATTGATCTGGGATGGTTCTCCGATTCAGCGTGCGATAGTCTATGCATAGGTGGACAGAACCATTCTTCTTCCGGACCATTACTATTGGAGATGCATATGGACTCTTGGATCACCTTGCTTCTTTGCAGTTCATTCAACTGTTCTCGTAGATCATCCAGGTCTCCCAGCGGAACTCGTCTTGACCTTTCATGAAACGGTTTGTCTTCTTGTAATCGAATGCGGTGCTCAGTGCTTTTAGCTAGGCCTACGTCGAACTCATCTTTCGAGAACAAGTCTCTCCACTTCAAAACTTGGGACTGAAGATGTTTCTTCCATTCAGGTGAAATGAGAGCGTCCTTGGGGTAGAATCTTTCATCTGGAATCTCTTTATCCACTCACCCTCCTAAATCGGTAGGAGAGAGGGGCGTAGAAAATGCTACTTGCCCGATAGGCATTCGTGCTTTAAGGACCACTGGAGAATCAGACACATTGCACACGCTGACTGAGACTCTTCCTCGTGTTCTTTTCAAAGCTTTAGTGGAGAATATTTCAGGGATTACTTCTACTCCGGCTTCACTCCCATGATTAAAATTGGTTTCCAGTACCACATAGGGACCTGGTTGCGATCCGTTCAACTTGACTGAAGCCCGGAAGCTTGCTACTTCTCCTGCTTGCAGAACCTTCTCTGTTCCTTCCAATCTCCACAGGCGCCCCACTTCAGCAGGTGCCTTCTGTTCTTCGACCATTCTCTGATAGACTGGACGTAGCATTGGGTGTACTCCTTTAGTAGAACCTTCTTCCAATACGATAGGTGTCAGGAGACGTCGCACCAAATCAGTATTCGTCCCCACTATCATGGAACTCCTGTTTGCCCCTGAAGGCCGAGGACACACAATGGCCAATGCATCACAACCTCCGGACCGTCCGATGACTTCGGATCCGATCTCCAACTTCACCTGTAGATACCCGTCATAAAGGAGTTTCTCCGTTCCGATACCCCAGATTTCCAGATCCTTCAATTTCTGTAAAGGAATGTGCTTCAAGTGTTTCTCATAGATGTCTCAGTAGATCAATGTCACTTGAGCCCCTGAATCCAACAGGGCTTTAGTGTAGACTCCCTCCACTTGGATTGGCACAATAGGAGAAGGGCCTATCAGCTGGTCAGGAAACTTGGTGGTGGCACCAGGACACTTAGACCCAGTTTGTTCTACCCTGGCCTTCTTCTTGGCCCGTGTAGGTTTTGGGTGTGCATTGCTTCCCCATGACGTAGGTCCGGATGCTAAGGGAGTGACTCTTTCAGTCCTGGCTGGCTCAGCAGTTGGCCAGACTTTGGGCCCTCTTAGCCCTGGCTTGATTTTTGGAGCGGGTTTCGACCTTCGGGCACCTAGGTTGCTCCTTCACCTGTGCCCTCTGGTGTTTCCCACCGGTGAGGTGGATAACAGTCCTTCCAAGGCTTTCAAGAGCTCTTCAACTCTATTTCCTTCAGGCTTTCGGCTTTTGCATTGTGCGCGGAAGTGACCCATTTCTCCACAACTGAAACATCTCTTCTTAGAAAGCGGAGACGCAGTCGCCTGCTGTGATTCAGTTGAAGGACCCTGGCTAGACGCCACAGCAACTCCGGTTGTTTGCATGTTTGTAAGGAACTTCTGCATCTCTGTCTGTGTCTCTGTCACCTTCAACAATACTCGGCACAGTTCCGCGTGCGCCTGTTGCAATTCAGCTTGAGCCTCTTGTACTTTCCTAACAGTTTTGTGCAACTCACCATGCGCAGAGAGGTTTAATTCTTTGACAGCCCTCTCTGTGGATTTAAAAGCGATCAGATGCTCTTGTTCGTCCACGTCGGATCCATATGTATCCAACGAGTCACTTTCAGGCTGCAAACATTCGTTATGCCGCACAGGTTGCGCAAAAGCTCTTTCTTCTCTCCTGAAGGATTTTTCTTCCAGTAAAGCCTCCTCCTCTCTGACAGCTCGGATCAGTTCCAGGTACTTCAGTTCTTGATTACCTTCTCTGCTCCTCAGCTGCAGCATCACTGGATCTAGAGGTTGAGCGCCCCTCAGGATCTGTTTTATTCGGATCTTATCCACTTCAGCCGGTTCGGCCCCTTTCTTGAGGAGTATCTGGTGCAGAATCTTATCTAGGCGCCTCATATATATGGTCATTCTCTCACCTTTCCGCTGGTAGGTGTGTTCATAATGATATACGAGCTCTGCAGCCTTTTCCGTTCGCCCAAAATCTTCCTCCAGAACATTTAAATAATCTAAAGCAGTGCAGTCTTTCTTACTCAATTTTAGGTTTCTTACAGCCTCTGACGCAGGTCCCTTTAAGCTCTCAGTGATCCTTTGCTTTTTCTGGGCTTCAGGGACGTCCCACTCATCCAGAGCCTGCATCGCCTGTTCCACCCATTCTTCGATGGTTTCTTCTCCCGCCGGAGTTGGTACGTTTCCTGTAAAATTTCTCAACCGTCGATAACCGAAGTTAGTGTGCGGAGGGCTTGTTCTCTGACACTTAGCCAGCAAATCTCCAATAGCCACTATAAATTCAGGCCCGATCATGGCCAACGGACTGGGCGCGGAACACTCGCGGATTCGCCACGTGGCGCACTTGGCTGAATCAGTTGGACTTCCACCTCATCGGTCAGCTTCACGCTCGCGCCCTGAAAACACACTGGAACACCCTTTCTCCACTCAAAAAGAACATACGTGTGAGAGGTATCTGGGTTCTCTTTAATGTCCAGGATTAACCCCCGATGATCTGGCGTCAGCGCGGCCACGGCCTGGCGAATCTGATCTTCGGCCCAAGTGTCTGCAGGAATATCCATGACTATACACAAATCTAACTGACTACTGTGCTCCTCACACCACTTGGCAGCAGTGTCTGGATCCATATTTAACCCTTTAAATGCATTTTTTCCAGAGACTGGATCCCGGAATGAGCCCCCACGTGTAGCGCTCACTCCCGGAGGAGCCGCTGAAATTGAACCTCGGGTCAGTCTCCCCGCACTAGGTAATAAATATACTCCAGCACCGTCGTGGATTTTATAAATTATATAGTTTACTAGAATAAATGGCATATAATGAATAACACGGTAGACGTATATATATATTTACAGTACTTCGTAATGCGGGAAACGCGCAGCGGAAAAGAGATACAATGCTTCGTAATTCGAGAAACACGCAGCGGAAAAGAAATACAAGGCTTCGTAATTCGAGAAACGCGCAGCGGAAAAGAGAAAAATATATCTTTAACCCCCTTTGTGGTTGGGGAGTGAGTCCCGTACAGGTTATGTCCCAAGAAGGTAGGTGTGTGTGTGTGATGGTACCCGGGTACAATATTCAACTGGCCCGTGAATTATTTATGAGGTATCTTCGACTAGTCAAGTTGGGGCCCTGTGGGTTTTTGAAACAGCATGAAACAGCATGTTCGCTGTAGCATACCCTCATTATTATTATTATTATTCTTTATTTATAAAGCGCCAGCATATTCCGCAGCGCTGTACAATAAGCACAGTATAGACAGGGTTACAATACATTGAACAACATTTGACAAACAGTACAGGAGGAGATGAGGGCCCTATTCCCGTAGGAACTCACAATCTGGGAGGGTTGGGGTTGGAAACAGGAGGAGAGGACTGTAAGGTGAGAGTGATTGATGATTGCGTCAGTGAGTTGGGTGGTAGGCTTCCCTAAATAGGAACGTTTAAGGGAGCGTTTGAAGGAGAGAAGTTAGGGGAAAGTCTGACAGTACGAGGGAGAGCGTTCCAGAGAGTGGGGGCTGCGCGTGAGAAATCCTGCAGTCTATCATGGGAAGAGGTGATGCGGGGAGAAGCTAGGCGCAGGTCACTGTTTGACCTTAGGGAGCGGGCTGGGGTGTATTTGGTGATTAGTGAGGACAGGTAGTGGGGAGCTGAGTTAGTGAGGGTTTTGTGGTAAGGATAAGGATTTTGAACTTAATTCTGCAGTGGATGGGGAGCCAGTGAAGGGACTCGCAGAGGGGAGCGGCAGAGACAGAGCGGCGGGTGAGGTGAAATAGTCTGGCGGAGGCGTTCAGGATGGATTGTAGGGGGGAGAGGCGGGACAGAGGGAGGCCAGAGGGAGACCCTCATCAATGGTGGCAATGGCATCAGTGATCCTCTGCTTTATTAATGATGTCCCTTTGTACCTTTGTTCCATACACAATATCATTAACATAACCCCATAGAAAGAAGTCTAGGGGAGAGATATCTGGTGAACGAGGTGGCCAGGGAATTGGGCCACCCCTTAGGCTTATGCACCGATTTTTTTTCGGTTCGAATCGGTTCGATTTTTCGGATGTTTAACCACTTCGCTGCTGAGGACGCGCTCAGCGCGTCCTCTGCAGTCCCGCTGGTGTGCTGAGGACGCGCTGAGCGCGTCCTCACATTGGGGTCAGCGTTCGGCCGGGTTCCGGCCGATCGCTGGCCCCTCCGGTGCGGGCTGACATCCTGGATGTCAGCCCGGCATCCGGACCAGCAGCCGCCAGAATTAGGTGTCATCGCGGGGGCGCGATGACACCTAATTCAGGCGCCCCCCGCATGTGCGGAGGAGGCGCCTGAAAGGGAGGGGGGGAGGTCCTTCGGACCTCTCTCCCTCCGATCGGCGGCTCTGCGGGGGTTAACCCAGGCATCATTTGGAAGGGCACAGCCTGCCCTTCCAAATGATGCCTGGCATTAACCCCTGGGGAGCTGGATCGCGAATCGGCGCTAAAAGCGCGCCGGTTCGCGATCCTTTCCCGGAGCTGGCCGACATCTTGGATGTCGGCCAAGCCTCCGGGAACTCCCCCAGAGGACTGGCGTCATCGTGCGTAGCACGATGACGCCAGTCCTAGAGTTAACCCCTAACTGCCACCAACTGTGGAGATAGGGAGTTCCAATGAACTCCCTATCGCCCGATCCGTGGCAGCTAGGGGTTAAATTTTGGTATGGTTGGATCGGCCAGAGCATGGCCGTTCCAACGATACCAAACACTACAGTGAAAAATTTTGTAAAAAAAAAAAAAAAATGAAAAATAAAAAAAAAAAATGAAAAGAAAAAGAAAAAATGTAAAAAAAAAAATTAAACACTTTTTTTTTATTTTTTTTGGTTTGTTACTGCAGCAATATTGTTCCCATTTCAATTATAATGTGAACAATGATGCTGCACTAACGATTTTTGTATGCGGTGCGTTTGTTAAAAATAGTGTCATTTTCCCCAAAAAAAAATGTAATGAGACCCCATCTCTAATTTTTTTAACAAGCGCACCCCATACAAAATATAACCGCAATTGCTCGCATGTTAAAATGTGGAAAAAAACACTTTACACATTGTAAATTATTGAAAATACATATTTTATTGCATTTTTTGTTATAATATACAGACATGACATAACGTATACATATAATAATGACATATTATGAATCTACCGAGTCTGACGGAAAGAACGATATATAATATGTCTGGGTCATATACTAAAATAAGCCTTCAAAACACGTTTAAACATGATGAGCAAAACAGGTAAAAATGACCTCAGCATAGGGGCGTGAAAAGCCTCAGCAGCGAAAGGGTTAAACTTTTCGATTCGGCTCGTTTCGACCGATTTCTGTTTCGATTCGGTTCGGTTCGACTCGTTTTTCGGGTACATTTTTTTTCGGAATATCGACCATTTTTCGTATTTTCGTGTCACTTAGCTTGTTTTTTGTATCGACTTTTCGTGATTTCGGAAATTTTCGTTTTTCGGAATTGTACATGTTTTCGGAATATCGACCATTTTTCGTATTTTCGTGTCACTTTGCTTGTTTTTTGTATCGACTTTTCGTGATTTCGGAAAATTTTCATTTTTTCGGAACGTCTGTTCTCCTCGTTTCAAAGCAATATATTTCGATTTAAAACATTTCAAGTCCATTCGAAAATTCCAAAAATATTTCGTTTTGGCTCGGAAAACTTTTCGGATCTGCCATTTTCGGATCTAAAAATTTTCGGAAATTCGGCCGCATCCGAAAACACGAATCGGGAAATTTCGTGAAAATTCGGAAATTCCGAAACCCATCCCTACCACCCCTTCCAATCCACCGCTCTGGAATTATTTCATTTAGGAACCCACAATCATGCAGTCCCCAATGTGGTGGTGCACCGTCTTGGTGGAAAATGATGGTTGGTTGAAGGTCATGTAGTTGTGGTGCCGCGTATTCAGTCAAAAGGTAAAGGTAAACATTTGCAGTAATTGATGTCTTGATGAAGGAAAACGACTTCTTTCTATGGGGTTATGTTAAAGATCTCATGTATCGAACAAAGGTACGGGAGCTCACTAATCTAAAGTCCAGGAGCCAAGGGGAGCCAAGGTCACCTACCCACTGCCGCACCAGTGTCCTCACAAGCTTGGAGAGCTGTGCATCCTTTTTCCACAGAAGTGCCGCACAAAGTCAGCGTGACTCCACAGAAGCTCCCAACACATGCTGCGGTCTGCTACGACAGTTGGCAGACACGTCTTGTAGAAAACCCGTAAGGAACGTAATGGAAATGCAGGGCAGTCTTTAATATTGACTGGGACCTGGGCAAACATTTTCCTGGGCCCCCACCATGCAAATTTGTTCTCCACCCCAATGTCGCAAAAAACTTTGTGGGGTGTAAAGAATGGAGATACAGGGACTCAAAGTTCCCCTGCTATCCTTGCAGCTGTGATGCAGCTTGTGCTTTAGATTAGGGATGAGCCGAACACTCCCCGAGTTCGGTTCGAGCCCGAACCCGAACTCCCCATTTGTTCGGGTCCGAACACGAACCCGAACTCGAACCCAATGCAAGTCAATGGGGCTGAAAATTCGGTTTTTAGAGTGCCCTCCAAGAGGGCATATATGCTACATATTTGCCATAAATAAAAGGTGTATGGGGGTCCGGGTAGTGCCCTGGGGGACAGGAAACAAGAACAAAAAGTAAAAAAAAAAAAGTTTTTAAAGGGAAGTGAGTTTTCCATGAAATAAGGGTTAAAAATAAAAACGAAAAATTCCTTCAAATATCGTGCCTAGGAGGTCCCCATAACATGCCCGTGAAGTGGCGGATTTCTAGGATGTATAGAAACACTCAAAAACAAAAAAATGACGTTTCATATGACGGTAAATGCTTTTCCTTAAATCTATCCATAAACAACTGCTTGGGGCGGCAGTCTGTATGAAAAGAGGAGACATTTTCGTACACGCAGAAAAAGTTTACTGATTTTTTTGGCTAAATTATTGTGAAATATATGCAGGCTTTGGATGAAAGTAACAATAGGTGCTTTAAAATTGGTCCTTTAGCATCCCCAACAGTGCCGTCACACCGTAACCCCTCTGAGGATATGAATCTGATACAGGCGTCAGTGGCAGTGCACCCAAATATTGTGCTTTTGGTGCCAGGCCTGCAAGTACTATCATACAGTAACCCCTCTGTGGTATTGTGGAAGAATGCAGGGGTGGACCATGTGGTCCTATAATGAAAAGATATGATTCTGGTCAAGGCGTCAGTGCACCCAGATATTGTGCCTTTAATGCCAGGCCAGCAAGTATTATCATACAGTAACCCCTCTGTGGTATTGTGGAAGAGTGCAGGGGTGGACCATGTGGTCCTATATTGAAAAGTTTTTTATCTGTTAATGGGCGTCAGTGCACCCAGATATTGTGCCTTTAATGCCAGGCCAGCAAGTATCATCATACAGTAACCCCTCTGTGGTATTGTGGAAGAATGCAGGGGTGGACCTTGCGGTCCTATATTGAAAAGTTTTTGATCTGGTAATGGGCGTCAGTGCACCCAGATATTGTGCCTTTAATGCCAGGCCAGCAAGTATCATCATACAGTAACCCCTCTGTGGTATTGTGGAAGAATGCAGGGGTGGACCATGTGGTCCTATATTGAAAAGATATGATTCTGGTCAAGGCGTCAGTGCACCCAGATATTGTGCCTTTAATGCCAGGCCAGCAAGTATCATCATACAGTAACCCCTCTGTGGTATTGTGGAAGAGTGCAGGGGTGGACCATGTGGTCCTATATTGAAAAGTTTTTGATCTGGTAATGGGCGTCAGTGCACCCAGATATTGTGCCTTTGGTGCCAGGCCAGCAAGTATCATCATACAGTAACCCCTCTGTGGTATTGTGGAACAGTGCAGGGTTGGACCCTGCTGTTCAAAAAATTTAAATGATATAAATCTGGCACAGGCGTCAGTGCAGCCAAATATTGTGCCTTTCATGGCAGCAAGTGCATTCACACTGTAACCCTTTTGTGGTATTGTGGAAGAGTTCAGTGCTGGAGGTTTTGTGCATGCAGAAGACATACCCGATCTATTCCTTTACTTTGGCATCAGGGGATTGATAGCTGCTGATCCAGGACTGATTCATTTTTATAAATGTCAGCCGGTCTACAGAGTCAGTGGACAGACGCACTCTTTTGTCTGTGACAAAACCTCCAGCGGCACTGAACGTCCTTTCGGAAAGCACGCTAGATGAAGGGCAACCTAGTAGCTGCATAGCATATTGGCTAAGTTC
This sequence comes from Leptobrachium leishanense, assembly GCA_009667805.1. Classification (NCBI taxonomy): domain Eukaryota; kingdom Metazoa; phylum Chordata; class Amphibia; order Anura; family Megophryidae; genus Leptobrachium; species Leptobrachium leishanense. The sequence goes on along the minus strand of CM019063.1, from coordinate 10,019,553 downwards.
TGGCCAGTGATCCAATCTCAACACCCAGTAAGCCAGTGGATCATCTGCTGGAAAGGTATCCAGGTCTGCCCTTGCCCCTAGATAGTCCTGCACCATATGGTGAAGACGCTGGCAATGGGTGCCTACATTTGACGTCCCTGGGCGTCGAGGACTAAAAAAATTTAAAAAACCATCAGTCAAGCGGCCCTGGCCTTCACCACTATTCCTCTGATCACCCGCAGCCTCAGAAGCATGTGTGTCAGCACTTGGTAATCTACCAGTGCCTGGAAAGGTGTTACACAAGTATCGCTTTAGAGCGTCCTCAAGTTTTTTCATCCTGTGCTCCCTCTGTGCGGGCAGGATGAGCTCTGCAACTTTCCCCTTGTATCGTGGATCAAGAAGGGTTGCCAACCAGCAATGATCCCTCTCCTTGATAGCATGAATCCTGGGGTCCTTTAGCAGGCTTTGCATCATTAGGGAGTCCATGCAGCGTAAGTTGGAGGTGGCATTAGCTTCCGAGTCTTCCTGGTCAATGAGGATGACCGTATCATGTACTTCCTCCTCCCAGCCACGCACTAGCCCTTCTGGGCACACAAAACCCTCCCTTGAGGAATCCCCACCTTCAATGCCCCCACTACTTAAATATTCCTCCTCCTCCTCCTCACCCTCCTCCTGTCTGATCTGAGTAGGACCCGCTGGAATGCTGTCTGCGGAAAGACTGGGGCCTTGAGAGCTAGGGAAGGCCTCCTCGTCCTCCTGCTGCTCTGCCTCTAGAGCCACATCTATAATTCCCCACAGAGTGTGCTCCAGCAGGAACACTAAAGGAATTGTGTCACTGATGCATGCACTGTCCCTGCTCACCATCCTCGTTGCCTCCTCAAATGGTGACAGTACAGTGCATGCATCCTTGATCATCAGCCACTGCGGGGGGGAAAAAAACCCAAGTTGACCTGAACCTGTCCTTGGGCCATACTCATACAGGTACTCGTTGATGGCCCTCTGCTGCTTGTGCAGATGCTGCAGCATTGCTAATGTCGAGTTCCACCTGGTGGGCATGTCACAGATCAGACGGTTTGTGGGAAGGTGGAATTCTCTTTGAATTTCTGCCAGGCGAACGCTTGCTGGGAATGACCGTCTGAAGTGGCTGCAGACTTTTCTGGCCTGGATGAGAAGCTCTGGCAGCCCTGGGTACTTGGTTAGGAAACGCTGTACCACCAGAAATAGGACGTGTGCTAGGCATGGTACATGCGTCAATTTACCCTTGTGTAGGGCGGAGAGAAGGTTGCTGCCATTATCGCAGACGATCGTTCCCAGCTCAAGCTGGCGTGGTGTTAACCATCTCTGCACCTGCCCCTGCAGAGCTGACAAAATTTCTGACCCGGTGTGGCTCCTGTCCCCTAAACAAACCAGCTCAAGCACAGTATGGCATCTTTTTGCTTGAGCCATTGCGTAGACCCTGTCAGGCATCGGTTTAACTGCCACTTCGCCAGAGACAGAGAAGGAGGAGGAGGAGGAGGAAGAGGTGGTGGTGGTGGAGCAGACAGACCTCATACAAGCAGCTTTCTGGAGGCGTGGTGGATGAACAAGCTCCAGCACAGAGCCACGTCTTGGATCCTTCCCAGCTGCAATCAGAGTTACCCAGTGTGCCGTGAAGGAAATGTAACGACCCTGTCCATGCTTGCTGGACCACATGTCTAAAGTCACATGCACCTTGCTGCTGATTGCCTTTGCCAATGACTCGATAACATTGTCTTCCACGTGCTGGTATAGTGCTGGAATGGCCTTGCGTGAAAAGTAATGGCATTTTGGAACCTGCCACTGTGGTACAGCACATTCAGCAAATTCACGGAAGGGAGCAGAGTCCACCAGCTGGAAAGGCAGCAGCTGCAATGCGAGTAATTGTGCTAAGCTGGCATTTAGACGCTGTGCTTGGGGATGGTGGGACTATATTTTTTCTTTCGCTGCAGCAGCTGCGGCAACGTAATCTGACTGCGTAAATCTTCAGCTACTGGGATGATGTCACATTGTGAGGAAGGATCTGGTACATCCATTACTGTAGCATCATCCCTGTCTGTGGAGGTTGTAGGCAATGACATGGCAGGACATACAGTGGGGGTAGAGACAGATGAGGAGGAGGAGGACCTACGCAAAGTTTTGCGCCAACGGGATGTGTGGCACTTATTCATATGTCGCCTCAAGCACGTGGTACCCAAGTGTCTGGTATCTTTCCCACGCTTAAGCCTCATCTGACATAGATTACAAATCAGAGTTCCTGCATGTGTTCTTTGAGACAACAGCACTCTGCACCGGAGCAGCTCTGACATGTGATGCCTTGGACTGGCTAGTGCTACGGTTGGTCACAGAGGATGTTGTGCCTCGTGTTTGCTGTGCCTCCTCCTCCCCTTCTTCCTCACTTAATTCCTCTGTTCGATCTGGCACCCAGGTGGAGTCAGTGACCTCATCATCATTGTCATCATCACCCCCTATCTCCTCGTCACTGGAGCCAACTTGGCAGTATGCTGCAGCTGCTGGGGCAACATGAGTGCCAGTTATTTGTGTGTCATCACTGGCACCCCTTCCTCTAGGTTGATTATACTCCCTTCCTCAACCTCAGAGATTGAATCAGAGCACTGTACTTGCTGCGCATCCTCAAGCAGCATGTCACTCCCATTGTAGACAAACAATTCAGCTGACTCCTCCGTGTGTGATAGCGAGGCTACGGCAGGAGTAGCTGTGGACATGGAGGCTGCATTAGATGCTTTGGCAGCTGAGGTGGACTGTAAAGCACTAGAAGCCTGGCTGGCAGAGGACTCGGAGGATGAGGATGGCCTGGTTAGCCAATCCACCAAGTCCTCTGTATGTTGCTGCTGCTTAAGACGGCCAGCACCAGTTATAAAGGACAAGCGAGCCCCTGCAGAGGATGCACCACGTCCACCACGACCAGAGGCACAGCCTCCCGACACAGGGACTGCTTGCCCTCTTATCTGTGTCTGGGAGCGTCTGCCTGTCCTTTTTGTTCTTTCAGACATGGTGAGTGATATATAGATTAATATATACAGAACTCTGATTCAACTCTGGTATAAAGATTTAAAGAACTCTGGTATAACTCAGTGAGACACACTGATAGCTGGCAGCCAGTGACAAGAGACAGATCACCTCAATTCACAAATGTTTTGTAGAAATTAGTGAGCCCCGAAATACAGTGTGGTACTGGATGTGTGACGATACACAGATCACCTCAATTCCCAAATGTTTTGTAGAAATTAGTGAGCCCCAAAATAATGCGTGGTACTGGTTGTGTGACAAGAGACAGATCACCTCAATTCCCAAATGTTTTGTAGAAATTATTGAGCCCCAAAATACTGCGTGGTACTGGATGTGTGACGAGACACAGATCACCTCAATTCCCAAATGTTTTGTAGAAATTTGTGACCCCAAAATACTTGCTGGCAGTGACAAGAGACAGATCACCTCAATTCACAAATGTTTTAAAGAAATTAGTGAGCCCCAAAATACAGCGTGGTACTGGATGTGTGACGAGACACAGATCACCTCAATTCCCAAATGTTTTGTAGAAATTAGTGAGCCCCAAAATAATGCGTGGTACTGGTTGTGTGACAAGAGACAGATCACCTCAATTCACAAATGTTCTGTAGAAATTAGTGAGCCCCAAAATACTGCGTGGTACTGGATGTGTGACGAGACACAGATCACCTCAATTCACAAATGTTTTGTAGAAATTAGTGAGCCCCAAAATAATGCGTGGTACTGGTTGTGTGACAAGAGACAGATCACCTCAATTCACAAATGTTTTGTAGAAATTAGTGAGCCCCGAAATACAGCGTGGTACTGGATGTGTGACGAGACACAGATCACCTCAATTCACAAATATTTTGTAGAAATTAGTGAGCCCCAAAATAATGTGTGGTACTGGTTGTGTGACAAGAGACAGATCACCTCAATTCACAAATGTTCTGTAGAAATTAGTGAGCCCCAAAATACTGCGTGGTACTGGATGTGTGACAAGACACATATCACCTCATTTCACAAATGTTTTAAAGAATATAGTGAGCCCCAAAATACTGCGTGGTACTGGATGTGTGACAAGACACAGATCACCTTAATTCACAAATGTTTTAAAGAAATTAGTGAGCCCCAAAATACTGCGTGGTACTGGATGTGTGACGAGACACAGATCACCTCAATTCCCAAATGTTTTTTAGAAATTTGTGACCCCCAAAATACTTGCTGGCAGTGACAAGACACAGATCACCTCAATTCCCAAATGTTTTGTAGAAATTTGTGACCTTCAAAATACTACGTGGTACTGGCTGTATGACAAGACACAGATCACCTCAATTCACAAATGTTTTGTAGAAATTTGTGACCCCCAAAATACTTGCTGGCAGTGACAAGAGACAGATCACCTCAATTCACAAATGTTTTAAAGAAATTAGTGAGCCCCAAAATACAGCGTGGTACTGGATGTGTGACGAGACACAGATCACCTCAATTCCCAAATGTTTTGTAGAAATTAGTGAGCCCCAAAATAATGCGTGGTACTGGTTGTGTGACAAGAGACAGATCACCTCAATTCACAAATGTTATGTAGAAATTAGTGAGCCCCAAAATACTGCGTGGTACTGGATGTGTGACGAGACACAGATCACCTCAATTCACAAATGTTTTGTAGAAATTAGTGAGCCCCAAAATAATGCGTGGTACTGGTTGTGTGACAAGAGACAGATCACCTCAATTCACAAATGTTTTGTAGAAATTAGTGAGCCCCGAAATACAGCGTGGTACTGGATGTGTGACGAGACACAGATCACCTCAATTCACAAATGTTTTGTAGAAATTAGTGAGCCCCAAAATAATGTGTGGTACTGGTTGTGTAACAAGAGACAGATCACCTCAATCCCAAATGTTTTGTAGAAATTAGTGAGCCCCAAAATACTGCGTGGTACTGGATGTGTGACAAGACACATATCACCTCAATTCACAAATGTTTTAAAGAATATAGTGAGCCCCAAAATACTGCGTGGTACTGGATGTGTGACGAGACACAGATCACCTCAATTCCCAAATGTTTTTTAGAAATTTGTGACCCCCAAAATACTTGCTGGCAGTGACAAGACACAGATCACCTCAATTCCCAAATGTTTTGTAGAAATTTGTGACCTTCAAAATACTACGTGGTACTGGCTGTATGACAAGACACAGATCACCTCAATTCACAAATGTTTTAAAGAAATTAGTGAGCCCCAAAAAGATTTGCTGACACAGTGACAAGACACAGAAGATCACCTCAATTCACAAATGTTTTAAAGAAAGTTGTACACCCCAAAAAAACTTGCTGGCACAGTGACAAGACACACATCACATAAATTCACTGATATTTGGTAGAAATGAGACCCAAAAAGACTTGCTGGCACAGTGACAAGACCCAGAAGATCACCTCAATTCACAAATGTTTTAAAGAAAGTTGTAAACCCTAAAAAAACTTGCTGGCACAGTGACAAGACACACATCACCTAAATTCCCTGATATTTGGTAGAAATGAGACCCAAAAAGACTTGCTGGCACAGTGACAAGACCCAGAAGATCACCTCAATTCACAAATGTTTTTAAAAAAGTTGTAAACCCTAAAAAAACTTGCTGGCACAGTGACAAGACACACATCACCTAAATTCCCTGATATTTGGTAGAAATGAGACCCCCCAGACCCCCCCAGTAGCGTGGCAGACCGGCAGTAACAAGACACAACTATCTCCTTTGAAATCTCCTCTGAAATGCGTGCAGAATCGGCGCGTGGAAACGTTATATAGTGTGCTGCGGGACTTAGCTCTGTGAGCCCATGATTGGGCAAAATTTGCCCAATCAGGACTCTGAGCGGTGATTGGCATAGTGTTGAACCAGTCTTGCACCAGACCTGTGGTCAGGTGCAAGGCTGTAGCCAATTACGAGCTTCAGGCCAGTGGGAAAATGCATTGTGGTCCATTGTGGTCGAACATGCGGCGAACACCCGGAAATGTTCGGTGTTCGCGATCTCTTCGAACAGGCCAAGTTCGGGTCGAACCCCGAACCGTCCGAACCTGAACCGCTCATCCCTACTTTAGATGGACGGATGTTTAATAACGCATTGCACCATCAACTCCACAATTGGTCCTGGCATGGGAAATAAAAAGGTGAGCTAATGCAGTGGCAATATTTGTTTTATAAGTAAAAGAACACAATGCCACTGCATTAGAACACAGGAAAAAAGTTATTTTGGCAATTGTTTTAGTTACTTTAGCTACCCATTACATGGTCATATTTGGTATCGTTAGAAAGATCAGATTCTGGCCTTTCCAATAACCCCTCACTTGACGTTGTATGGGGTAAAGGTTAGAGAAGCAGGTTTCCAAAGTACCCCCAGCACTTCTCGCTGCAGTGTGGCGATTTAGTATTTTGATGGAGCAATGCTTAATAATTTTTCAAGTGGAGTTTAAAAATAGGAGTTTAAAAACAGGAGCTCTACCTGTACTGGTCTGTGGTTTGTATCTCTAGAAGGAGAGAAACCTCTGGTTTATTTATCAATTTGTTTAATTTCTCTTTTTGGGGATTTTGGTTTGTTTTTTTCTGTTGTACTTATTTTTTTTTCTGTGAGTGGCCGGTGGCTTGTTAATTGGGGGTGTGTAGCCTTTCAGGTGATTTCACTTGTATGGCTACATAAACTCACTGGCATCTCACTGAGCTTGCTCACAAGGGCTTGTCAGTGGTCTGCTTTCTAAGTGGGCTATTTTCAAGTGGAGTTTAAAAACAGGAGCTCAAATAACAGGTACCAATTGTTATTTATATATTGTTATCTTGTTGTGGGTATGAGTGTTAGCAAGCATGGAGGTTTGATCCAGTGCATATCATGCTGCATGTATGCATGTCTGGAGGAATCCTTCCAGGGTCCATATCTCTGTAGCAAGTGTGAACACGTAGCTCTTCTGGAAGCTCGTATTGGAGATCTGGAAGGGCAAATCGTAACGCTGAGGCAGATTGACAATCTTGAAAGGAGCCTGCTTCTCACGGAGCAAAGTATAGTTGAGGAATCTAGGGGTGTGGGAGGAGTGGAGTTAACTGGGGAACAGGTTGGTAGCTGTCAATGACATGTGGTAGCAGGGGGGGAGGGAAGAGGAAAAGGTTGGCTAGTCCTGATCTTGCGCACACAAACAGATTTGCCCCTTTGAGCAAAGATGGTGGGTGCATCAGCTCAGGTGTAGCAGTACTGGAGGAGGCTGCTCCCTCTAACAGCAGGGGGATCAGCCCACCAAGTAAGGGAGGGATAAAGAGGGCAAGTAAGCCTAGACAGGTTGTGGTGGTTGGGGACTCTATTATTAAGAGAGTAGACAGGGTAATCTGTCGCTCTGATCACCTTAACCGGACAGTTTGCTGTCTGCCAGGTGCCTGTGTTAGGCATCTGGTAGACAGAGTTGATAGATTATTGGGAGGGGCTGGAGATGACCCAGCTGTCATGGTCCATATTGGTACCAATGACAAAGTAAGAGGAAGATGGAAGGACCTGAAGAATGATTTCAGGGAATTAGGAAGTAAACTGAAGAAGAGATCCTCCAAGGTAGTATTTTCTGAGATACTACCTGTGCCACGCGCTACAGTGGAAAGGCAGCGGGAGATCAGGGAGGTCAACGCGTGGCTTAAATGCAGGAAGGAGAGCTTTGGGTTTTTAGAGCACTGGGCTCATTTTGCACTGGGGTACAATCGGTATAGTCATGATGGATTGCACCTGAATGGAAGAGGGTCTGCTGTGCTGGGGGACAGGATGGTTAAAAGGTTGGAGGAGACTTTAAACTAGTGGAAGCGGGGGGAGGGATACAGTAGCTTACAAAATGGAGACAGAGCAGATAGGGGAAGGGTTTCAGCTCAGACTAAGGGGGGTGGAGCCGGGGATGGGTAATGTCAGAACAGTGGAGGCATGCAATGGAAAGTCACATTCAGCATGTGTGGATAGAGACAACATTAAATGTATGCTTGCTAATGCAAGGAGCCTCAATAACAAGCGGGGGGAACCAGAGGCAATAGCATACACTAAGCAATACGACATAATAGGATTAACAGAAACGTGATGGGATGAAACGCATTACTGGGCTGTAAACTTAAATGGTTATGCATTGTCTAGAAGGGATAGGAAACATAAGAAAGGGGGTGGAATATGTTTATATGTGAATCAGGATTTAAAGCCAAATATTACACAACTGGAAAGCGATGAGTGAAATGTGGAATCCTTATCGGTAAATATTTCTTTGGGGAATAAACAGGGAAGTCAACTATTGGTTGGCATATGCTATAAACCACCTAATATAGATAATGATGAGGAAGAACAACTGTTAGAGCAAATTAGGAAGGCTGCACATCGTGGTAGCACTTTAATTATTGGAGATTTTAATTACCCGGACATTAATTGGGATAGTGGGACTAGTAATTCAGCGAAGGGAGTCCGGTTTTGGAATCTTTTAAATGATACCTTCATGACACAACTGGTAGAAACACCAACTAGAGAGGATAACTGTCTGGACCTGGTTATAACAAATAATGTGGATCTTTTCTCAAATATTAATGTAAGGGAACAGTTGGGAACCAGTGACCATAATATGGTGTCTTTTGAAATAAACTCAAAAAAACACATTCATAGGGGGCATGCCAAAACATATAATTTTAAAAAGGCCAACTTATTAAAATAAAGGAAGCTCTCAATGTCATTGACTGGCAGAAACTCTTTCATGGGAAAAACACTGAGGATAAGTGGAATATCTTTAAACTAACACTAGAAAAGATTCTTTAGTTACATAAACTCTAAAAAACCCAAGAGTGAAAATGTAGGTTCACTAAAATCTGAGTCAGGGTTATTGTTAACTGAAGATCGAGATAAGGCAGAAATTTTGAATGATTATTTTTCTTCAGTATTTCTCAAAGAGAAACCTATAACAGGAGGCATGAAATTCATTAATACAAACTTACTAATACAAAGTGACTTGTTGACTCAGGACAAGGTTTTGCAGCAATTAAACAATGTGAATGTGAATAAAGACCCAGGTCCAGATGGAGTTCACCCGCGAGTACTGAGGGAGCTATGTGTTGAAATATGTAAACCTCTGTTCTTAATCTTTCAAGATTCTTTTCTTTCAGGAATCGTACCAGGGGATTGGAGAAAAGCTGACATGGTCCCTATATTTAAGAAAGGTTTAAAATTTGTGCCTGGGAATTATAGACCTGTGAGCTTAACATCTGTGGCTGGGAAAGTATTTGAGGGGTTACTAAGGGATAAAATTCATGAATTTATTGGGAGGTATAATGTAATTGGCAAAAATCAGCATGGTTTCATGAAACACAGATCATGTCAGACTAACCTAATTACGCTCTATGAGGAAGTAAGTAGAAGTATAGATCAGGGGGTCGCAGTGGATGTGATTTACTTGGATTACTTTCGACACAGTTCCACACAAAAGGTTACTATTTAAATTAAGAAAAATTGGTCTAGATGAAAATACTTGTTCTTGGATAGAAAACTGGATAAAAGATAGGGTACAGAGAGTGGTCATAAATGGTACCTTTTCTAGATGGACATCAGTGGTAAGCGGTGTCCCTCAGGGGTCTGTTATAGGACCAATACTATTCAATTTATTTATAAATGACCTTGAGATAGGCATTGAAAGCCATGTATCAGTGTTTGCAGATGACACAAAACTAGGAAAGGTAATACAATGTGAGCAGGATGTTACTTCGCTGCAGAGGGATTTAGATAGATTGGGGGACTGGGCACTTAAATGGCAGATGAAATTTAATTTAGATAAATGCAAAGTTATGCACTTTGGAGTGAAGAACACACAAGCAACTTATACCCTAAATGGTACGGAGTCAGGGAAATCCAAGCAGGAGAAGGATTTGGGAATAATCATAGACTTCAAACTAAGTAACAATGTGCAATGTCAAACAGCAGCTGCCAAGGCCAGCAAAGTATTGGCATGCATTAAAAGGGGAGTTCACTCTCGGGATGAAAACATAATTTTGCCTCTGTATAAATCAATGGTAAGATGCACCTTGAAATATACCGTGCAATTTTGGGCACCTGTCTTAAAAAGGATATTATAGCGCTAGAAAAAGTGCAGAGACGGGCAACTAAATTAATAAGGGGAATGGAAGGTTTAAATTATGAGGAAAGACTAACAAGTTTAAACCTGTTTAGTTTAGAGAAACGGCGCCTTAGAAGGGATCTGATAACCTTATATAAATATATACGGGCCATTATCAACCATTGTCTGGAAACCTATTCATTAACAGGACTATACACAGGACACGGGATCATCCATTTAGACTGCAAGAAAGAAAATTTAGCCTAAAGCATAGGAAGGGTTATTTTACGGTGAGAACAATAAAGCTGTGAAATTCTCTGCCTGTTGAGGTGGTTGGGTCAGAGACTGTACAGACTTTTAAAAAACGACTGGATGACTTCCCGCAGACACAGAATATTAAGGGTTATAATATTTAATATGTGGGTAAAAGCTTTTTGATCCAAGGAGAAATCTGACTGCCATTCTGGGGTCAAGAAGGAATCTTTTCCCAGTGTGTTGCATATTGGCAAGCATTTCAGACTGGGTTTTTTGCCTTTTTTTGGATCAACAGCAGTAGGTAATGTGGGAGAGGCTGAACCCGATGGATACATGTCTTTTTTCAGCCTATGTAACTATGTAATGCATTATGCCTTTACCTCCACACTCACTGGCAATGTGGGAAATGAGATGGTGGTGAGTTAGCGCATCATCATTATTCGCTTTATAATTGAAAAGTGAAGAAAGATGCTGCATTAGAATAAAAGTGAAAAATATTGATTTTTTGATTTTTTACATAAAACCTGATCATGTTTGTTATCACTGGAAAAGCTATGTTTTGGCCTTCCCAGAAATGCGTCACTAGACCCTGTAACCTCTATGGTTCTGGAGATACAGTGCTCCAAAGAACCCCTGTATCTCTTCAATCAGGAATTCTCTGCCTGGTTGGAGGGAGACCCTGTGTCTGATGTCATCACGCCCATGCACAATAACGTCAGTGGGCGTGGGAGGTCTTGCAGGTAGAAGTCCGTGATCGGCGCCAAATCGGTGTGGAGCCGCAGAGTGGGCCATGGTTTTTGCAGGCTCAAGGGGCAGCTGTCTTGGGCCCCTCAGCAATGACTGAACCTGGGGCAACTGCCCCTCTGGCCCCACAATAAAGAAGGCCCTGCGAGGTGAGTGTAACTAAAATCCAGAAGGCTCTGAAAATTATCAGGGTTATTCAAAGAGAATCGAAAAGCCACCGCACATTCAGTGACTTTTCATTCTCTTCATTTCGGTTCGATTTGGCGATCCAATTTCGGCAACCCTGCGGTGTATTCAGCAAGTACCACAAGGTCCCCGAATTGCAGGGAAAAGTCGCCGCAAACCCACCAAAAACTCAACGCAAAACGAGGGTGAACGCACACCGAAACCTGAAAAAACATCTGGATTAACCTGCCGAAAACGCTGGAAAAACCCGAGCAGGAGCCGATCACACGCAGCACAGCCGCCGGAAAAAGCCGACACCGCAGACGAATGAAGTGAATAAATTAGAAAAACAGTTTGCATGAATGTTTGGAAAGTGAAACGCTGTTTGCAAAGAAATTACGGAGCGAAAATGTCTGAAATTTACATATGAGGTCCGGGGAATGATAATAAAAAGGGCTGTTACAGAAAAAATAAGTAAAGTAAAAAAAAAGTAAAGAAAAATATGATTTTTTTTTTACAAAGAAAAAAAGAATCACGAAAAATGCTTAAAATATCCTAAAAAAAATCTATAAATAAAGAGGCTTTTTACTGTAGAATATTATAATGAACGGTTTATTAGATATTGAATTTAAACGGGAATATTTTTAACATTGAAGCCTATGGGATTCGCCTGAATAAACCTACCGAATTAAATCACCGAATGGCAGGGCATTTCAGGAACCTTTCACTGCTGGTTTGTGCTCTCTGAATAGCCAAAGCATTGTTTCTCTATGGGGATTCACTGCCCTCGAACAGGCACCGTATGTGCAGGGAATTCGCCGAGATTTGGGGAATTGCCTGCTCTCTGGATAGCCGAATGGCCAAGAAAGGTTACCGAACGCTGATTTTCAGTGTTCGGTTCCCTTTCGGCAGCCATTCGGATCTCTTTGAATAACCCTGTAAGGATTTAGGAGTCTTCCGGATTTTTGAATTCCAGATTAGGGATCACAACCTGTATTCTTTTTCTGCTAGAGAGAAGTGCTGGGTCTTCCCCGAAATACAAAATGTTGTTCTGAATATTTTAAAATAAGGCATATTTATTTACAAATCATGACATATTATCAAAAATTCTATTTTACTAATATATTCTGTAGCTCTGTTTGAAGGATACATCGAGCTCGCTGCAGCTCTATCACACGAGAAGATGGTTTGTGTTAAAGAAGCAAAGCAAAGATGGGAAGAGTTATGGGAATAAGTGCTTCCTAATATAGAATTTCTATTTTTATCTTGTCTTCTAACCAATGTTGCCGTCACATTGATTATGTATGAACGTAGCCACGCGCAGCAGCATTTTTTATGTTCCCTGTTGAATCTTTAAATATTATTTTATCTTTTTAAGCTAGAAATAGCTAAAGCCATGAAGACTTACAGGGTTATTCAGAGAGAGACGATCTGGCCCTGAAATTGCACCGAACAATGAATTTCCCAGTACAGTGCAATTTCATGGCCATTCGGCTGTTCAGAAAGCAAATACAGTGCCCATTCGGCGGCAGTGAAATCCCCCATAGAGAAGCCATGGTTAATCTATTCAGAGAACACTGAACAGCAGAGAAATGTCAGTGAAATGCCCTGATGTTCAGTGATTTCATTCTGCAGGTTTATTCAGGCAAATCCCATAGGCGGATTTTTTAGGCATTTTTCGGGATTTTTTTTTTGTCCAAATTTTTTTTTCAGATTTTTTTTTTAAATAGGGTTTTTTCCTCTAACAGAGCTTTTTATTATTATTTATAGGACCTTATAGGTTAATTCCAGACATTTTCATTTTTTTACCCCGATCATCAACTTGTCGGCTTTTTCCAGCAGCTGGTCGGCTCTATGTTGGGCGGATCGCCGGCTTTTTTTCGGACGTGTCCGTCGTGTTTTTTGTGGCAGTTCGAAGTGATCAGATACTTCAGATCATATCGATTGCATTTTTCGGTGGATTTTCGGCTTTTATTCAGCAGTTTTGCGGGCAGATTTTTGGGTCCGTTCCCTGCACTCCAAGGATCTTCTGCGTTTTTCGGCGGATTTTCAGTGGTTTAGCGGTGGGTTTTTGGATCCGTTCCCTGCGCTCTGGGGACTTTGCGGTGAATGCTGAATTCACAGCAGGGTCGGGGAATTTGATTTGAGTATAGTATTGAAGGGGTTAATTTATCCATTACATACAGATGTTGGGATTAAAGTTCTAGGCAATGGATGATGTCTCTTATATCACACAGTTTGGAGAACTGGACCTGTATTTTACTGCCTGCAGGTGAGCTTGTGAGCCGCCCTGTCGGCACGTCCCTGAGCTGATGATATTCTGGAGAAATGCAAAGGAATTTTATTTACTGCAAGCTAAATTAGTTTGAAAATGGGCTCCAGAATGCGCCCACAACTTTTTAGCACCTTGGACATGTCAATCTAGAAGCTGAAGCTGTTTGAACGGATTTGAGATCTTTTTTTATTTTTGTTACACAAAGACAGACCTGTCACATAGTTACATAGGCTGAAAAAAGACATGCGTCCATCGGGTTCGGCCTCTCCCACATTACCTACTGCTGTTGATCCAAAAGAAGGCAAAAAACCCAGTCTGAAATGCTCACCAATATGCAACATATTGAGAAAAAATTCCTTCTTGACCCCAGAATGGCGTCAGATTTCTCCTTGGATCAAGAAGCTTTTACCCACATATTAAATATTATAACCCTTAATATTCTGTGTCTGCAGGAAGTCATCCGGTCATTGTTTAAAAGTCTGTATAGTCTCTGACCCAACCACCTCAACAGGCAGAGAATTCCACAGCTTTATTATTCTAAGTGTAAAAAAAACCTTCCTATGCTTTAGGCTGAATTTTCTTTTTTCCAGTCTAAATGGGTGACCTTGTGTCCTGTGTATAGTCCTGTTAATGAATAGGTTTCCAGACAATGGTTTATAATGGCCCGTATATATTTATATAAAGTTATCAGATCTCCTCTAAGGCCCTGTATATATTTATATAAGGTTATCAGATCCCTTCTAAGGCGCCGTTTCTCTAGATTGTTAGCCTTTCCCCATAACTTAATCCTTTAATACCCTTTATTAATTTAGTTTAGAGCTCTGCTGCTGCACTTTTTGGCCAGCAGAGGGAGCTCTTTGCCTATCAAATAAGCTTACTGCCTCAAAGCATCTAAAACAGGTTTGTCGAACTCTGGCCTACCAGATCTTTCTGAACTACAACTCCCGTGATTCCCTGGCGATGTATTGCATTAAAGGAATTCTGGGAATTGTAGTCATTAACAGCTGGAGGGCCATGAGTTTGACAGTCCTGATCAAAAATATAGGTTATAATGTAAGTCTGCGATGGAAAGTTGTTTTCCATAAATCCACTGAGTAATCAAAGTGGTTTTAGAGATAACAACTTGATTGTGAAGGGGGTTTAAAAGGTAAATAAATGATGTACACCTTACATAAATGACGTAAGTTTTCATAGGTTTTTAATGGTTTCTCCACACAAAAACACGTTTACTCTTTTCAGCCAATTAAGGGATTAGTTGGAGGATATAAAAGTACAGTATAGAATTTTGTGTATAGATTCCTCGACAGTTACAGGATTAAAGTAAGGTCAATATATGCCGAGATCCTTTTTTTTTTATTCAATAAAAGCGTGAGAAACAGTACATGTGCATGAAAGCGGTGACCAGGACAACAATGAGATCATTTTTAACTGAAAATATGTGGATATTAGATAGTGTTCGTCACCATGCACAATTGCAAACAGAACCTAAAGTATTACCTTAGTGATAGACATGTCTTTATGTTAAATGCATAAAACACAGTAAATATAGATAATACAAATGATCAGATATTCATATGAGTAGTTGTTTTTAGAAATAAGATTATTAGGAACGTAGCTTCTAAATATTCTGTCAGAATGTAAAAATTATATCTGTTGGATCATAACACCTACATCCACAAGAATATTGCTCTATACTGGGATTTTCAGCAATTGTAATAGCCTGTACCCTATCCCTGTACAGCAGGTGACCCATGAGGACTTATTCAGAACCATCGAAATTTCAGTGCTTTCTGAATAACTCCTCTAGGGTCATTCGTTCGGCGCACTTTGGTGCGATTCAGTGATTTTGTTTCTCCGATCCTGCAGTGAATTCAGCATTCTCCGCAGGGTCCCTGAAGTGCGCCGAACAGGATACGAAGAATGCCGCCGAACTGACCGCTGAACTCCACCGATCAGCCACCTGAACACCGGCAAAAAAAGTCGAACAGCCGCCGAACGCCACCGAACTGAGTGGTAAAATAAAAAAAACAACACAATTTTTAAAAGGTGTTTAAAACAATAAAAATGCATAGGAATGCATGGAAATTAGGGATGCACCGAAAATGCGTCCACTAAAGTTTTTGGCTGAAAAATGTTGCTTTCGGTTTTGGCCGGAAGGAAAATTCAGCTGAAAAAAAATCAGCTGATAATCAGCCATCTGAACCAGGGCCTGGAGGCCTGGCCGAGCCGGGGGCTCACCCAAGCCAGGGGGTCAGCCAAGCTGCCTGCTCGGCTGGCCTCCAGGCTCAGGCGAGACCCCGACTCGGCTTGGGTATGGAGGCTGGCGGAGAGGGCAGCTCGGCAGGCCTCCAGGCTCAAGCAAGCCCCTGGCTCGGCCGGCCCTCAAATGGCTGATTTTCAGCCGGGGGCTAACCTGAAGGCCGGTTGAGCAGGGGGCTCGGGTGGGCCTCCAGGCCCAGGTGACCGATTTTGTTTAGGGGGGGGTTTACACAGACTCACCTACATCCAATCCACATACTCAGCTATTTCGGCCCTGAGCTCCTTCTGCAGTGGCAGTCCTGCTGCATCCAGTGCCCGCTCTCCGCCAGACGACGGGATGACGTCACAAGGCGGAAGCCTTTGACCCTGGGTCAAAGGCCTCTGCTTCTGTGAGTTCATCCCTGCAACCGACGTCTGACGGAGAGTGGGCACTGGATGCAGGACGGCGACATTTCGGGGCTCTGTGAATAACCCCTTTTGTCTAAACCAGGCATCTCAAACTCTGGCTCCCCAGATGTTTTTGGCCTAGAATTCCCAGAATTCTTTTCAATGCAATAGATAGCTGAAGAATCACGGGAGCTGTAGTTCAGAAATGGTGGGGGAGGGGGGGGTCACAGTTTGAGATCCCTGATCTAAATCAAATCAAGGCACGGCTGAAAAGGCGCAACCCCGTTTACGCCACCTTAATTTACCCTTGTTACAATCCCAGCTGAATAAATCTGTTTTATCGGCATGTGAAATGACCTTATTATCTCCAGCAGGTGACAATATAAAGCTCACCAATTGGGTTTCTAGAGAAAAAAAATACACAAACTCGAAAGGTTAAATAAGGCGTTTGTGTTTTTGTCCTTTAGTACAATGTTTATATTGCCAGCCTTCATTTGTTACAAATCGCAAAACTGCACAAAGTGTAACAAAAGGAGAGACACATCTGGGCCAGTACACTATACTATCAATCTCTAGGCAACAGCAACGCAAGCAAAAACACGCTCAGAAATAGTACATAATCTCCAGAGAGCACAATATTCCAAAGATAGTTGCAAAGGCAGGAAACGTAACCTTTTTTCTGCTAAGTGGGCAATTTATGAGTCATTTTCTTCATTTCTACTACACAATCAAGTGGTCATATTTCACCGAGCTTACGTACGAATTTGTTAATCTAAGTCAACTTAATTTCGTGATGTACCTGTTCTAAGCTTCACGGCTCGACATGGACAGTTCTCCCGGTCAGAAACCCTTAGCACCATGTAAGGGATTTTCATATCCCATTTAAAAAATTTGGATTATACCAAAAAATGAAAAGTCAGTAATGCGCACAGTAATGCGCTCAAGCTTCATATAGCCTAGAATCTATAGCTATTTTATAATATTTTTTTTCTAACTGAAGGGGTTATTGACTATTTACCGTTGTTTTCCATTGTTGAAAACAATGGTGAAATCGATCTCGAGAGAGAGAGAAATTCAGTGGCAAGAGGAGATTCATTGAGGAAGCTTCTCCTGCTGCTGCTTTTAATTCACTTTGGGAAATTGCCCCTGTTTTCGCAACAATGTAACGAAATGGAAAATAGTGAGGAAAAAACCAACAGTTATTACCAACATATAAAGTGCGCTATTCCATGGCTGTCATTAAATCAATGGATCCAGCTTTGCTCTTCTTGAAGCTCGGTCAATGCGAGTCTTCACCGGTATATTTTGTATAGGAGCTGTTAAGATACACCTAGCTAAAGAAGAACAGGCTACTTACTCCAAGGTAGTTTGTTCTTCTCCTCTGAAGCTGGTGTTTCTCAAAGAAATACTGACTGCCAGATCCTAGGGCTTTTGCAAAATCACTTAACACATTAAAGGGAATGGCCCAAAAAAGCCCACACGCACTTCTTTTCCCAAGGTGGAGATGGTGGTTAGATCTGTCACTTCCTTTCACCCTGAGCATTCAAAAACTGGATAAAGATGGTTTCCAGTGTCCCACAATGCTAACTTTGTGGCTCCTGCATGATCCCACTAGTGTGAACCCATGCCATGGAGCGGCTGCCTGTATCTGTCTGCGGCTTCTTATTATTCTGAGGCCAGTCACTAATGCGGTGGCTGGGTCAGAATCGGTAGAGTAATAGGGAGCTGGTAAGCGATATGGCCTTGCACCAATTCTTTCCTTTATCGGCTCCCTGTTACTGGCACCTAGGTGAAGAAGAACGAGCTATTCCAAGGTAGCTTATCTTTCTCCTCTGGAGCCGGCGTTCCTCAAAGAAATACTGACTTCCACATCCTAGTGTGTCACGGTGGCGCAGGGGATGGGGCGCCTGGCAGCAGCTTCCTCGCTGCTCGCTGGCCAGGCGCCGAATGTAAGCGCTTCCGGGTCCGCTCACGTGGGACGCCGAGGGGCGGGGCCTGGCGCTGTGACGCGGACCCGCCGGGTTTAAAACCCAGTCTCACCAATACACCGGTGCCCTGACGTGGTATTCACCTCCCGCAGAGCTCTTGTGATATTTGGCAAACGAATCCTCCTGTGTATGACCCCTGGCATTGGCAAACGAACCCTCCTGTGTATGACTCCTGGCATTGGCAAACGAATCCTCCTGTGTATGACCCCTGGCATTGGCAAACGAACCCTCCTGTGTATGACTCCTGGCATTGGCAAACGAACCCTCCTGTGTATGACCCCTGGCATTGGCAAACGAACCCTCCTGTGTATAACCCTTGGCATTGGCAAACGAACCCTCCTGTGTATGACTCCTGGCATTGGCAAACGAACCCTCCTGTGTATGACCCTTGGCATTGGCAAACGAACCCTTCTGTGTATAACCCCTGGTATTGGCATTTACTCTGCTTTAAGTTCTGCCCTTAACGTTGGTACCGAGGTCAGTCTATGTGGCACCCTAAGCACGCATCAGATTACCTCTGCTATTACTAAAGTCCTAGGGAGGACTTGTGATCTGGTCTGTACCCCTGTCTGGTGTTTCCCTTTCTTTATCTGTTACCTGCTTCATTGTCTATATAGCTTTACCGACCATTCAAGGATCGGAAGAGTAGAAAGGGAGCTACATAAAGAGATCAATATCTTGGTAGTCAGAAGGATTCGTGACTATACTCTATTCCATACCTCTGTCTGGTGTTACCCCTTGTTTATATATTGTCTGGTTAATTGTCTTTCTAGTTTTGCCGACCATTCAAGGATCGGAAGGGTAGAGAGCGGTCTGCGTAAAGGGACCACACTTTTGGTAATCAGAGGGATCCGTGACATAGTGCTTCTTCAAAATCACTTAACACATTAAAAAAAAATAGCCTAAAGAAAAACCTACACGCACGTCTGATCCCAAGGTGGAGATGGGGTTAGATCTGTCACTTCCTTTCACCATGTGCATTTGAAAACTGGGAAAAAATGGTTTCCAGTGTCCCACAATGCTACCTTTGTGGCTCCTGCATGATCCCACTAGTGTGAACCCATGCCAGGTTCACACTGGGCTCCATGGAGCGGCTGCCTGTATCTGTCTGCGGCTTCCTACTATTCTGAGGCCAGTCACTCACTAATGCGGTGGCTGGGTCAGAATAGGTAGAGTAATAGGGAGCTGGTAAGCGATATGGCCTTGCACCAATTTTTTTCCTTTATTGACTCCCTGTTATTGGCACCTAGCTTAAAGAAAAGTCTACACGCACGTCTGATCCCAAGGTGGATAGACGGTGCGATCCGCAGCTTCCTTTCACCGTGCGCAGTGGAAAACTGGGAAGAAATAGTTTCAAGTGTCCTTCAATGGTTACTGTTACAAGTATTTATAAAGCTACAATAAGTTCCATAATGCTGAACAATGGGTGAGACAGAACAATAAATTTACATATAAGTTAGACACTCAGAACAGTAGAAGAGAGGACCCAGCTTGAGAGCTTGCAATTTAAGATGCTTCCTCTGCGGCTCCTGCGCGATCTCGCTAGTCTCCATTGAGTCGCTGCCCATAGCTGTCTGTGGCTCTCTATTATTCTGAGTACGGACACTAATAAAGTGGCTGGGTCAGTATAGGTATGGTAACAGGGAGCCGGTAGGTGAGATCGCCTTGGTCCAATTGTTTTTTCCCCATACCAACTCCTTTTCATACCGGTAGCCATGGCATGGCGACCAACTAGTAGTAAATGTTACTGGTATTAATTATAATTGAATACTTGCTGTACAAAACGTTTAATTCACAAGATACACATATCTTGATACACATAATTACCATACTGTTTGTTTTCTCCTGAAGAAGTCCCATGTTGGAAGAAACGTGTTGACCTGGACGTTTATACCCATTTGTTCCCAGAATTGCTAAGCTGTTTTACCTACTCCGAAGAGTAAGTTAATGAATACTTATTGTATATACAATTGATGATTGGTACCATCATATTTTATATGCTGTTTATTTTGAGATCCTCTACCATCGGATCGGCATGGTACCAGCCACAGAGAACCACTGGCGGATAATGGGCAAATTTTATTCTATATTCCTGTGAGAGGCCAATTTTTTTTGTGCACAAATTGGTTTATGTGGGATATCACCCTATATTGTTTTGTATAATTACAATACATCTGGTAGAAAATGAGGGCTTCATCATGGGATGGATTTTGTGTAAATTGGAAAGATGTGCAATTCTTCGTGTCAGGATATTTCCTCCGCAGCTGGTGCAAAGAGGCTTTCGGTTATAGAATCACATATTCCTTCACAGTACAGACGTAAAAAAAGACATGATGAAGCCCACATATAACCAGCACAAGCAGCGTCTTATAGATTGTCATATGATTGTGATTGCTTTGTCTTCGGCTGCATTCTGATGCGGAGAATGCCGAGGAAAAGGAATCGTAAAGCATGTTATCATAGGTTCTGTTCATCTGCTTCTTCTGGAACAAGTGCTTTTGCTTTATTTTTCTTCATCACAATCTGAATAGTCTAAATGATTTAGCCAAATACTTCCATTAATTAGCTTTTCTATTGTGTGCAATGATAGTACACATTTCAAGATTTTCCCAGAAGCCTCGATTTCCAGGAAGAACTGCCAGAGAAAAATCGTCCGATGCTCTTGCTGTTGAGGGCAACAAAGCAGGTGATAACAGGTTAACTTGTTTGCTATCAAAATGCTTGTATGCAATTTTGCACTGAAATACAATGAAACAAAAAAATTAGCACCTCGTTCATACACTTTTAACCTCTTCACTCCCAAAGTACAGTTAGCTCGATTCTGCATAGTAATACTTTGAAAAGCACACGTTAGCATATCAAAACTAAATTTTCACACTTTTTTAAAGTAGGATTAGTGTGCCCCCTGTGGAGAAACTAATTCCACTGTCTTATCTATCTCTGGGCACCCTTCAGAGAGATAATACAGTTGTGTTCAAAATTATTCAACCCCCAATGCTGTAAAGGGTTTTAGGGAATTTAGTGTACATTTGTAATTGTATTCAGAATGAAATCCTACAAGGACTTTTTAAAGAACCATATGCAACTAAAATGACATCAATTGGTTTTGTAATACAGTAGTAAATGTTTCTTTTGTGAATTCTTCATTGACACAATTATTCAACCCCTTAAAGACTACCACTCTGAAGAACAGAGGTTCATTCAAGTGTTTTCAATCAGGTATTGAAAACACCTGTGGATGTCACGGAGCAGCAATAAAGCATAATAAGCACCAATTAGGCAGCTTTAAAATGACTGTGATACTCAGCTCCTTCTAGACATGTACTGGTGTGGTTACAAACATGGTGAAGTCAAGAGAATGGTCCAGGAAGACAAGAGAAGAGGTGATTACTCTTCACAGGAAGGGCAATGGCTATAAGAAGATTGCAAAGATGTTAAACATACCAAGAGAGACCATAGGAAGCATCATTCGCAAATTCAAGGCAAAGGGCACTGTTGAAAAGCTACCTGGTCGTGGCAGAAAGAAGATGCTGACTTCGACTGCTGTGCGCTACCTGAAGTGTAGAGTGGAGAAAAGTCCCCGTGTGACTGCTGAGGAACTGAGAAAAGATTTGTCAGATGTGGGTACTGAAGTTTCAGCTCAGACAATAGGGCGCACACTGCGTAATGAAGGCCTCCATGCCAGAACTCCCAGGCGCACCCCCTTGCTGTCTCCAAAGAATAAGAAGAGTCGACTGCAGTATGCAAAAGTCATGTGGACAAACCACAGAAGTTTTGGGATAGTGTTCTGTGGATTGATGAAACAAAATTAGAACTGTTTGGGCCCATGGATCAACGCTATGTTTGGAGGAGGAAGAACAAGGCCTATGAAGAAAAGAACACCTTGCCTACTGTGAAGCATGGCGGGGGGTCAATCATGCTTTGGGGCTGTTTTGCTTCTGCAGGTACAGGGAAGCTTCAGCGTGTGCAAGATACCATGAATTCTCTTCAGTACCAGGAGATATTGGATGACAATGTGATGCAGTCCGTCACAAACCTGAGGCTTGGGAGACGTTGGTCCTTTCAACAGGACAATGATCCCAAGCATACCTCCAAGTCCACTAGAGCATGGTTGCAGATTAAAGGCTGGAACATTTTGGAGTGGCCATCGCAGTCACCTGACTTAAATCCAATTGTGAACCTCTGGTGGGACTTAAAGAAAGCAGTTGCAGTGCGCAAGCCTAAGAATGTGACTGAACTGGAGGCTTTTGCCCATGACGAATGGGCGAAGATACCCGTAGATCGCTGCAAGACACTTGTGTCAAGCTATGCTTCACGTTTAAAAGCTGTTATAACTGTAAAAGGATGTTGTACTAAGTACTAAGATTGAATGTCACTTGGGGGTTGAATAAAACTGATAATGATGTGAGCACAGAAAAGACATTTGTGGTTATTTCATTATAAATGTTATGTTATATTTGTCTGACCTACACGTGCCTCTTTGATTTAATTGTAAGCAAGATGACTGAATGATCAAAATCAATGTCAAACTGGCCAAAACACTCAATTTCAGTGGGGGTTGAATAATTTTGAACACAACTGTAGAAGCTGCATAGCAGTCCCAAACCTCACTGTAACAAAAAGTTCAAACACATTACTGCTGCATTACAGCTGCCAGGGGGAGGGCAGAACACAGGAAGAGCTCTGGGGTCACTCACTGCTAAGATTCAGGGAGTTCTAATGACTAAAAATCGCTGTACAGTACAGAAACAAGGTGCTACTGGAATTTACATAAGCGGGCATTATGCCACATACAGGTAATATTTTAATAATCTATTGGTATTCTTTGGAAGCTGCATTGCTAATAATCTCATTATGATCACTACAAATCCCCATAAGCAGGAGATCTGAACATTTTTAGTATTTATCTATATCACAGTTACAGCATTTTAACAAAAAGGCAATTTCTGCCTGTATGCTGATGATGCAGACCCCTTGTGATATTGTGTAAGATGAAGGACACCATCTACAGTTCAGAATCTTTCATTCCAATAACTTTTTTTTTTGTAATGACAAATAGTATGCAATAACCAGGAGATCTGACCATTTTTATTATTTATCTGTATTACAGATACAGCATTTAACAAAAAGGCAATTTCTGCCTGTATGCTGATGATACAGACCCTGTGTGATACTGTGTAAGATGAAGGACACCATCTAAAGTTCAGAATCTTTCATTCCAACAATGTTATTATAATGGATAAACGAAAGCAAATTTTTTTTTTAAAATAAGCGAATTTATATTGTTTTAATTTTTTAACTCAGAAATCTCAGAGCAACAATCTCTGCAGGATTTGTATTATGCCCTATATTTAATTGTTAACTTTGCATCCCACGTTTCAAATAAATGTTGCGATAAACAAATGTTCAACATAAAACGCTTGGTAGAGAAGAGGACAGGATGCAGGGAGGGCTCTGTGATCACGGACTGTGGTAGGCATTATGTTTAATTTGATGGACTTTGGGGACCCTGCTGCCCTGTGACATTCAGGGCCCAGCCTCCCAGCACTGCCCCAGCATAAAGGGGTTAAGCTACAGCTTTTCTCACCAACCACTTAACCCCTTCACTGCTGATGACGTGTGGGACACGTCCTCATTGATGCACGTTACATGCTGAGGACGTGCCCCACACGTCATCAGCTGTGCGGGACCCCCGGCGGAGATACTCACCTCTCTGTCCGGGATCCTGCGGTGTTCTGACTTCAGCATCCTCAGACCTCAGACGCTGAAGTCAAGCTCCTCCCCATGTAAATGACGTCATCGCGCATGGCGCGATGACGTCATTTCCAGGCGACCCCCCGGCAATGCTGGGAGATAGCCTGGAAGGGAGGGGGGATCCTTTTGGATCCCTCTCCCTCCCGATCGGGAAGGAGCAGCGCCAAAAGCCAGGCACCGCTTAAAAGGGGAGAGTCTCCCCTTTTAAGCGGTGCCTGGCTTTTAACCCCTCAAGCGCCGGGTCGCACTTCAGCACCTTGCGGCGCCGAAGTGCGGCCTAGCTCTGGTGGGGGCCGCCATCTTGGATGGCGGCTCCCCCCGGGTCCCACCTCACTGCCCGACATCATCACACATAGCGTGATGATGTCAGATAGCCGGGGAACCCCTGGCTGCCCGGGGATTTCCCAAGGAAATCCCCTGGTGGAGATAGGGGGTTCCTATGAACCCCGATATCTCCAGAACCGTGGCAGCTAGGGGATCATGGAGGGTGTCATTTGAAAGGCCTGAGCTTGGCCTTTCGAATGATACCAAACATTACTAGGTAGAAAAGTAAAAATAAAAATTAAAAAATAATAAAAATAAATAAATTGTTCACATTTCAATTATAATGTGAACAATGATGCTGCACTAATGATTTTTTTCTATGGGGTGCGTTTGCTAAAAATCACGTAATTCCCCCCAAAAAATGTAACAAGTCCCCATTTCTAATTTTTGTACAAACGCACCCAATAGAAAACATAACCGCAAACGCTCATGTGATAAAATGTGAAAAAAAACACTTTACACACTACAGATGATTAAAAATTTAATTTTTATTCCATTTTTGTCATAATATACAGGCACGACATGACGTATACATATAAAAACTATATATTATGAATCGGCGGAGTCTGCCGGAAAGAACAATATATACGTGAAAGCGTTAAAAATTAGCTCAGCACACAGCGGTGAAATGCCTCAGCAGTGAAAGGGTTAAAGAAAGGTGCAACTCTGAAGTTGTGTTTACAGGCGTTCCCCGTGTTCCTGGTCACCCCTGTCTTTGAGGCTTCTGTCTTTGGCATCTCTCCCATCTCTCCTTTCTCCATATTAGTTTTCTTCTGACTCTTCTTTCCTCTAATTACCCAATATTTTGGCAAATGTCCTGGTTCTCAACCCAATTGTGACGAAACGGCCGCCCCAATGTTTATTTGCAGTTATTTTGCATTACAGTTTATTGTCTCTGTATATAAGGTAGAGTGTTTGTTCTGTGTACCTTCTCTCTGTATAGTGTACATCTCTGTATTAGCTGTCCTCTGTCTTTATACTGTACTTCTCTGTGGCTACCCCCTTCTCTGTAAATTGTATTTTCCCTGCAGTAAGAAGATACCTTTAAGATGAGAAGGCATGTGTAAACACTCCATTGTGTTAGATGAGTCTTTCTATTGTTCTCTGACTGGAGACTCTTGATGTTATCTGTAAGGGAGGGGAGTGTGTTTCAACTGTGTTTTACCTTTGTGTGTCTAAAGTGAAATAAAGCATTCTCCATTTGGATTTTAAATGAGAAATAACTACATAGTACGTGTCGTCTACTGTGTGTGGAAATATCTCCTGTGTATTCAGCAGAAAGGGGGAGTCCAGACGGAGGGTACCGAGCGTGAGGGTACCAGGATCCGTAACACCAATATTCTGGCCTAACCTGACAATCAGGGCAGCACACGACAACCAACTTTTCTGTTTTGAAATCTGCCCTCCCCATATTAAGCTATGACTTTGTCCCTGGCCACAATACACGATACACATATCTTACATCTGGGCTAATTTTTCATTTATATACGACGTCAGTGCACCGGGAGGGGTATAAAACCGGAGGTCTGACTTCAGGAAAGTCAGACCACAGCAGGACCCTGGACAGAGAGGTGAGTATCAGATGAGAGGGAGCAGAGACCCGATGACGTTTCTGGGGACGTCCTCCGCACACCGCGGTGACACATGAGGACATCCCCCACACGTCCTCTGCATCCAAGGGGTTAAAATACAACAGTCAAGGTATTTCATAACGCTTCTCCTTTCCATAGACTAATAGATAATCAGCGGTCTCAAACTATGCCCCCCCAAGATGTTTCCGAACGACACCTCCAATAATTATCTGGCCATTTATTGCAATCAAAGAATTCTGGGAATTGTAGGCAATAAACATCTGGGAGGCCGGAGCTTGAGATCCCTGGATTGGATAGATATGTAAAAATTCATTTAAAGATACTAAAGATACCTTTCTGTGAAGCCCCTTCATTTAATACACTGCAGATCCAATAAATGCACATTAACGTTACACAACTGACAAGATGAAATGTAACACAGACACGGAACATATTTAACTGCAACATCGAATAAATGAACTAGCTGCATGGTGTAATTGCTTACGAGCTCGCCTTTGAATGTGATCTTCTCTGAGGGCATGTGGGAAGTATAAAGATATAACGTTAGTTAGGCAAGCTTACATATTTAGTCAGTGAAAACACTCATCCCGATGATTCTATGTGGAATGATGTATTGGTTTCGTTTGGTAAATTTGTCATTACTGTTTTCATGTACTATTTTAACCCCTTCACTACCTAGCGGTTTTGTTGAATTTTTTTTATCGCGACATTCATTTGAAGCGCGTGATGCAAAGTTAAAAATTAAATAGAAATTCTGCGCAGAGATTGTTGTTCCGAGATAGTTAAAAAAAGTAAAATAATGTAAATTCGCTCATTTTTGTTTTTTCTTGCACTAGTTTATCCGTTACAAAAAAAATGGTATTGGAATGAAAGATTCTGAACTCTAGATGGTGTCCTTTCATCTTACACAGTATCACACGGGGTCTGCATTATCAGCATACAGGCAGAAGTTTTTGTTAAATGATTTAACTGTGATACAGATAAATAATAAAAATGGTCAGATCTTCTGCTCATGGTGGTTTGCAGAGATCATAATGAGATTATCAGCAATGCAGCTTCCAAAAAATACCAGCCCGTTATAAAAATATTATCTGTATATTAGGGATGTGAGTTTCGGGTTTCGGAATTTCGTAATTTTCACGAAATTTCCCGATTCGTGTTTTCGGATGCGGCCCAATTTCCGAAAATTTTTAGATCCGAAAATGGCAGATCCGAAAAGTTTTCCGAGCCGAAACGAAATATTTTCGGAATTTTCGAATGGACTTGAAATGTGTCAAATCGAAATTTATTGCTTTGAAACGAGGAGAACAGAGTTTCCGAAAAAACGAAAATTTCCGAACTTACGAAAAGTCGATACAAAAAACGAGCTAAGTGACACGAACATACGAAAAATGGTCGAAATTCCGAAAACATGTACAATTCCGAAAAACGAAAATTTCTGAAATCACGAAAAGGCGATACAAAAAACGAGCAAAGTGACACGAAAATCCGAAAAATGGTCGATATTCCGAGAAAAAAAAGTACACGAAAAACGAATCGAGCCAAACCGAATCGAAACAGAAATCGGTCGAAACGAGCCGAATCGAAAAGTTTAAAAATCCGAAAAATCGAACCGAATCGAACCGAAAAAAAAAATCGGTGCACAAGCCTACTGTATATGGCATAATGCCCGCTTTTGGAAATTACAGTAACACCTTGTTTCTGTACGGTACAGCGATTTACAGTTATTAGAACCCCCTGAATCTTATCCCTGTACAGCAGTGAGTGACCACAGAGCTCTCCCTGTATTCTGCCAAATCCCTGGCTGCTATAATACAACAGTAAAGTTTTTGAACTTTTTGTTACAGTGAGGTTTGGGGCTGCTGTATGCAGCTTATTCTATCTCTCTGCAGGGTGCTTGGAGATAGATAAGACAGTGGAATTTGTTTCTCCACAGGGGGCACACTAATCCTACTGTTAAAAAGTGTGAAAATTGGCTTTTGATATACTAACGAGTGCTTTTCAAAGCATCACAATGCACAATCAAGATAACTCGACTTTTGGGAGTGAAGGGGTTAAATCATGTGTTATGTTATCATTTTTATAGCTTAAGGTAAAAGTTGTTTCAAGGCCAAATTCTGGTGTGACGACTGGCTGCTCCAAATAGAAACTGCTGAGAGTCATGGAAAAAAAGAGCGATGAAGATCAAAATAGACCCTAAAACAAGCAGTAGATAGAAAAATTGTCGAGATAATTGGAAAATCTGTTGTCAGCAATAAATAATGTCTGCAACCTTTCCTGTATTGCAAACTATGCATATGTATTTCTGCATATAATGTTGAAAGATGAGCTAATCATGATATTGTGTCTTTAGTATACAAAATCTGAATTATTAAAAGCACATTTATAATGTCCGCATCGCATTTTATAATGGATTTAGGAAAATCAAGGTCATTGAATTACATTGATTCTTATTGTCCAATGTAAATAATGCCATGTTAATTTGTGTTGCATGCAATTAAGATTATATATATATATATATATATACACTACCGTACCAAAAAGTCAGAGAGATAGAAAGAACTCCAAAATCCACAAAATAGTTTCAAATGGATTTAATCCAACATCAAGAAAGGCAACGTTTCGACCAACTGGTCTTTGTCAAGTTGGTCGAAACGTTGCCTTTCTTGATGTTGGATTAAATCCATTTGAAACTATTTTGTGGATTTTGGAGTTCTTTCTATCTTTCTGGCTATTGGGGCTGTGGAGCAAGAGACCCCCACTCCATTGATCCACGTTGACGGGTACCCGAGTTTATACTTTTACGTACCAAAAAGTCACACTGTAATATTTGGTTGGACCACCTTTTGCTGTGCACACATTATCCATGGCATTGTTTCAATAAGCTCATGCAATGTCACAGCATTTATTTCCATCCAGACTTGCATTGATTTGTTGCCAAGATCTTGTATTGATTGTTGATGGGAGAGTCGCAGCGCGTAAAGTCTTCTCCAGCACATTATCCCAAAGATTTTCAATGGGGTTAAGATCTGGACTGTGTGGTGGCCAATCCATGTGTGAAAATGATGTCTCGTGCTCCCTGACCCTCTCTTGTACGATTTGGGCCTGATGAACCATGGCATTGCCATCTTGGAATATGCCCGCTGTGCCATCAGGGAAGAAAAAACCCATTGATGGAAAAATCTGCTCATTCACTATATTCAGGGAGTCACATGACCTCATTTTTTTGCTGCTAAAACATTTTAATCACTGCAGTAATTACCCAATGGAAGGCTCACACCTATTTGCTCAATTAAATGTATAGGGGGTGACTTTTTTAAATTATACATATATACTGTATATATTCATTAGTGCGTACAAAAACGCTGGTGGCACTCTGGGTCTCTGCGAAATCCGTTTATTATAGAAAAGATCGAAGTTTCAGTCCACTAACCGCGAACTTTCATCAGGATACAAAAAACACATTAAAAAGAACATTTAAATAACATAAGACATACTCACCACCAGTGTGTGTGCTGTCACTCCCAACCCATCAACATGCCGAGCAGACGCTGTCTCTAACGAGTGACGTCAATGCGCCGGCCATTACCTCGTGACTAACCCATCACCATAGCAACTGAATGCTATTACACCTAAAATAAAGAAACATGTAAAAGAAACACCGGGACATGTCTAGACCTCATTCATAATGCATAAGAATAACCCACCGTGCTCCATAATTCTGGGGAGAGGGACATAGCTATATAATAAAACAGTTTTAAAGTCCGTCGCCGTCAAGCGCTGAGTGCGCATGCGCGACGGACATTTAAAAACTGTTAGAAAAAAAAAGCGGAGCCGTTGGAGAGGCGCGCGCCTCTCCCTGTCTCACCTCCTCACAGCTCAGTCACTGAGGAGGTGAGAGAGGCGCTTTGCGCGCGCCTCTCCAACGGCTCCGCTTTCTTTTTTTTTGCCGACCTACCGCCGGGGCCTCAGCCCTGACCGCCGGCATGCATCCCTGCTCGCCCGAGCCCATGTATGCCCACCGGCGAGCAGGGACTTCAAGATGGCTGCTGGCGGGCCCCCTCTGATGATGTCAGAGGAAGCCCGCCGGCGGCCATCTTGGAGTCCTGGCTCGCCGGTGGGCTCATCCATGTGAGATGGGCACAAATATATCCATGTCAACTGGGGGAAAATATTCCCCTTGTGAGCAGGGGGCGATTATACCCATGTGTGCTGGGGCAAATATATCCATGTGAGCTGGGGGAAAATATACCCATGTGAGCAGGGGGCAAATATATCCATGTGAGCTGGGGAAAAATATACCCATGTGAGCAGGGGGCAAATATATCCATGTGAGCTGGGGGAAAATATACCCATGTGAGCAGGGGGCAATTATACCTATGTGTGCTGGGGCAAATATATTCATGTGAGCTGGGGAAAATATACCCATGTGAGCAGGGGGCAATTATACCCATGTGAGCTGGGGGCAATTATACCCATGTGAGCTGGGGGCAATTATACCCATGTGAGCTGGGGGAAAATATACCCATGTGAGCTAGGGGCAATTATACCCATGTGAGCTGGGGGCAATTATACCCATGTGAGCTGGGTGCAATTATACCCATGTGTGCAGGGGGCAATTATACGCAGGGGCAATTATATCCACGTGCACTGGGGCAATTATACCCATGTGAGCTGGGGGCAAATAAATCCATGTGAGTTGGGGCACATATACCCATGTGAGCTGGGGGCAAATATACCCATGTGAGCCGGGGCAAATATACTCATGTGAGCTAGGGGCAAATATATCCATGTGAGCTGGGCGCAAATATACCCATGTGAGCTGGGGGTAAATATACCCATGTGAGCTGGGGGCAGATATACCCATGTGAGCTGGGGGATAATATACCCATGTGAGCTGGTGGCAATATATACCCATGTGAGCTAGGGGCAATAAATACCCATATGAGCTGAGGGCAATATATACCCATATGACCAAAAAAATTGTCTTTCCTTGACGTTGCTGTGCTTTCATTTCAGCAAACATTCATGCACACCTCACTTAACAATAGACTGCCCTCTGGGCAGGCTTTCCACCTAGTCATTTATAATATTATGAGAGATCTAAACTATCCCAGTTTGACAGTTAACAAGATTGAGTAAAACCATTGACCAAGACTAAGACAGTGGTCAGCAAACTTGGCTGTCCAGAAACTACATTTCCCATGATGCTCTGTTATGCATTAGGTTGACAGAGCCTCATGGGAAATGTAGTTCCAAAACATCTGGAGAGCCAAGTTTGCTGACCCCTGGACTAAGACATTTCAG
Organism: Leptobrachium leishanense; assembly: GCA_009667805.1. Taxonomy (NCBI): domain Eukaryota; kingdom Metazoa; phylum Chordata; class Amphibia; order Anura; family Megophryidae; genus Leptobrachium; species Leptobrachium leishanense. The sequence goes on along the minus strand of CM019063.1, from coordinate 9,988,406 downwards.
TGCTCTGTTGTTCCCCGCACTTCCCTGCCCTTTGGGGAATCAAAGTTCCTCACACTGCGGTGAATTTAGCATTCACCGCAGGGTCCCCAGTGTGCAGGGAAAACCTGTCGCAAACCTTTCGCAATCCCACCAAATGCCCGCCGAAAACCCACTATAAAAAACACGACAAACACATTGGAAAAAGCCAACGAGCTGCGATTCACAGCACAGACCTTTCACTGGAAAAAGCCGACAAGCTGACGAACGGGGTATAAAAAAAACAAAACAATATGCTTGAAAGTATCAAAATTGAAACGCTGTTTGCAAAAAAACTACTGAACAAAAATGCCTGGAATATACATAAAAATCCTATGAATGATAATAAAACCCAAGACATACTTGAAAACGAGAGAAATCTCAATGTATCCTTCCTGGTAAAATACTTTATAAATAAATAAGTAAAAAGGTCTGTTACAGACAAAAGACAAACCGCTTTAATAAAAATTTAAAAAAATATTTTGCTGTAAAAATGCCTAAAAGATCCTAATAATTCTATAAATAAAGATACTTTTTACTTCAGATTAAAATAATAAACGGTTTATAGTTATTGGATAAAAATGGGAATATTTTTAACATTGAAGCCTATGGGTTCGTCTGACTAAAACCATGACGAATGAGAACAGCAGGGCACTTCACTGACATTTCTCTGCTGTTCGGTGTCCTCTGAATAGATTAACCATTGCTTCTCTATGGGAGATTTCACTGCCGTCGAAAAGGCACCGTACTGACTGGCAGTTCGCCAAAATGTGGCGAACTGCCTGCTCTCTGAATAGCCGAATGGCCCCGAAATGGTACTGTACGGGGAAATTCACTATTCTTTGACATTTCAGGGCCAGATCGGCTCTCTGAATAACCCCTTTGGTCTCGTTTTGAGTAAATTCTCCTGATATTTTACCTTCTATCCAGTCTGCAATTACTGTAGATTACAACAGAGACTTTTTTTGTGTAGAAACTTTTCAAACTATAGGAATACGTGTATTTGATTACACTGGTTAACAAAATAAAACTTTTTTTCTTTCACAAGAACTAAATTAACTGAATCTGAGTGTCTTTGTCATGTTGAGTTCATATATGCTTTCAGATTGTCTCCAACAGGAAGGGGTTTCTTGTGGCACACATGTAAATTTCTTATAGAATTAGTACGTGCGTAACACTAAATGATAAATATACACCTCATTTTGGCTTACCTAAAAAGTTTTATATGATGATTTTTGGAGTTATCACTTATTGGTACAGGGTACTGTTCACTATGTAGTACAGGCCTCATTGCAGGTGGCACATTGGGATAGTTAAATGTATATTTTGTTTTAGATGTGATCCCTCTAATCAGAGGCGTAACTAGAAACCTCAGGGCCCAGGTGCAGGGACCATGATGCCCCCCACCTTAGACAAAAACCTTTTGTGTCCCCCCGCCCATTGACATGCATTGGTCCCCTCCAAGTCCACAATGTTGACTCCAGACAATCACTGTCCCATTTTTTTCCAGGTCCACTATGACCTCTTCAGTCCATCCCAATTTTTATGTAATGTGCACTATTTGTATCTCACAGAGCTCCACAGCAATAAACCTCACAGTAATGTGCGCTTTGTATGAACATATCAGAGCTCCACAGCAATAAATCTTACAGTAATGTGCGGTGTGTGTGAGCGTATCACAGAGCTCCATAGCAATAAAACTCAGTAATGTGCAGTGTTTATGAAGGTATCACAGAGCTTCACAGAAATAAAACTCACAGTAATGTGCGGTGTGTGTGTGACTGTATCACAGAGATCCACAGCAATAAAACTCATAGTAATACAGTATGTGGTGTGTACGAGCGTATCACAGAGCTCCAAAATAAAAACACACATAAGCATAAAATAAATTAAAAAATGAATTATATCTATAAAACATAGGCAAGCCTCCAGGCAGGCAGGTGAGTGTGGGCCCCCCCGGACTCAAGGGCCCAGGTGCAGTGGCACCCTCTGCACCCCAGGTAGTTCCCTGGCCACCGCATTCACCAGATATCACTCCCATTGACTTCTTTCTATGGGGTTATGTTAAAGATATCGTGCATCTAACAAAGGTGCAGGACATCACTAATCTAAAGCAGAGGATCACTGATGCCATTGCCACCATTGATGAGGGTAGCGAACATGGCAAGAAATCGAGTACCGTCTTGATGTACTTCGTGCAACTAATGGTGCCCATAGATAGAAGTGTATTAAATGAGGCAAAAAAAAAAACTTAAATATAGACATCTCATTTTGTAATAATTTTCACTTATCTGCAGGGCTTTTTTTCAGGGGGTACTCACCGGTACTAAGTACCGGCACCTCACCGCCAGCCCGAACTAACAGGAGAGAGCATGATGCGCCTCCCTCCTCCTGCAGTGGCAGGCAGAGAATCGGAAGCACTCGGCAGCTCATATTGCTCCTGAACGCTTCCAATTGTCAGAAGTATATGTAGGGAACGATAACCCCATCTTCTCCCAGTAAGTGACAAGGGAGGGCTGGTTCAGGGCCGTCTTTAAGGTGGGGCAAAAGGGACAGCTGCCATGGGCCCAGTCACTGTTGTGGGGCCCAAAGCCTCCTCATTGAGCCTGAAACGACCACCAGTATTAGCAGAGCTGGCCTCTTAAAACGTAGTTCTGGCTTTCTGAGCTCAAAACCGACCGGAACTTCTCTCTGGCGGCAAAAATACTGCTGCGTGTCTGCCCTGCTGCTAGCTGAAGAGAGGAGGCACCGCCCACTAGAGCCCGCTGCCTTGTGTGTGAGAGGAGAGAGCCTGCCAGAGCAAGCAGCAGTGATAAGGGGAATTCCTGGGGGGCCTTAGTGGGAGGAGAAACAGAGTGAAAAGGTTTCCTTCGTGGGAGGGGGGTGATCAGTCCGTGAATGAAGTAGTGTGAGACTGGGACGAATGAGAGTGAATGCAGTCAGCTGTGTCTTCCCACCATCCTGAAATGACAGCCCTGCAACCACTGGATCACCTGAGATTTAACCCCCTCCCTGCCAAAAGAGCAATCAGAGGGCACAACATCCACTTATATTTACCCAGAGCAGTAGCAGCACAGGAAGTAATGTGATGTACAAGTAATGTTTTTTTACTTTTGTGCAGAATTTATGGATTTTTATGTAATTCTAATAAATATAATTGTCAGTTTTATTGCTGTGGAGATCTTTGAAACACTCGCACTGCACATTACTGTATCACAGGGCTCCATAGCAATAAAACTCATACACAACACACAGTACTGTGAGTTTTATTGCTGTGAACCTCTGATACGTGTAGGTGTGTTTTTTTTGGGGGGCAGCAGATCATCCTTGGACCCAGGCAGCGTAATGTCTTCGATAGACCCTAAGTTATATATGGCCAGGAAAACATGGAAGATCTGTCAACACTAGCCAGGAGGTTTACTCTGGGACATTATGGCAAGGGCTCCAGAGGGCCAGGACCCAGCAGTAAGGCCAGGGTACTTGGTGTTTGTTTGGGTTGACACTCTCACTTCCTGGTTTTAGGCATGTGAGGCTTCATGGTGTGTCGCTGACATCACCACAGCACCCTGCACGCGGTCACAGAGGAGAAGCCATGCACATAGCACATGTTATGGGAGGGTTACGAACTCTAAACTGCCAGGAACCAGGAGCGGCGATCAGTACCGGTAGAAGCACACTGGAATGCCAAGTCCCACCTGGGTGTTCCCGGGTGCAGGCAAGAATGGTACAAAGGAGGGGACAGGCTGCAGACTGGCAGGACGTGTAATGGAGTCTGGAAGGCAGCACTCAGCGCCTGGACCTGTTCTCCTGTCCCCCGGTTTTGCGGTCTTGTCCAAAGGGCCACTTTAACCCCTCTCATTGTGACCTATGCCCCACTAGAATAGCTTCCTGGCAGCAGCCACCACCCCTCAGTCATGTTCATGCGACCTGTGCCCTCCCTCCGAGTTGAATGCGTGCTTTTCAGTCACAGTGGAAGTGTCGGATTCCACTGGTGCTGCACTTTGAGATGGGGGGGTATTCACTAAGCTGCGTATGGTGCATGTGTGGAGCAGCACATTAGGTGCAGGTCTTTGTCTGTTTGGTTTTTTTTGGGACGTTGGGGTAAGAAATAATATAGCATTTCTGGTGAGTGGGGGGGGCCCCAAGAAAATGTTTGCCCAGGGTCCAATTAATGTTAAAGACGGCCCTGGGCTGGTTAAATAAAATCTCCCCTCTGTTTCTTCAGGGCCCAGGCTCTGGCAGATGTGTGTAAACATGCTGCACCCCCCTCTCTCTGCAGCCGCTGAAACTTTGAACAGCATGGGGAGGGGGTGCAGCATATTTACACACATCTGCCAGAGCTGCGGATTGTCAGGCAAGCCATGTGATCAGAGGAGCTGGCACTGTAAGCCGGTACAGGTGGTCGCTTAAGAGCGCAAGACCAGGAAGGGGTGCAAAAAAAAATTTGAATCCCTGGTCACTTGCCTTGACAGGGATCCAAATTTTTAAACTATCTGCCTGGCGCTGTGTCCCTGCTGCTCCTCCTCTAAGATGCAGCCCGTGTGTCACGGTTGAGGCCTAGCATTGAGTGCAGGAGTGTGGGTGTGAGCCTAATGTGCAGTGACTCAAAACTCATACAAGGTACAGTACAGAGACACAATACTATTACAGGGTACAGGTTAACAAGCAGGGTTTTATACGTAAAGCAAGATACACAGACAGACCTGAACTTAAGCACAATAACAGACTATACGTGTATATTCAGAACAAAAGCACAACGGTAACCACAGGATAATAAAACCTAATAACAAAAGGGGTCAATGGAGGAACAGATTAGAACAGAGATGCAGAAAGGGGGCTTAGTCTAGAGAGGGATGGCTTAGAGTAGAAGGAGTAGGGGAGCACTGAATATAGGAGCAGCAAGGAGGCAGGAGAAACAAGATGAGTAACAAGAGGGGACTGAATACCTAGAAGGATGAGAGAAGCTGCAAACACAGAGGGAAACCTAATAAACACAGGAAGGGCAGACTATGAATAAACCAATACATAAATAACACAGATATAAATCAGGCAACGGTACAGTATGGGATCAGGCAACAGAATAGTAATACAAGCAGGGGTCTAATCAGGTCACAGGCAAACAGGATGGTCAGATTCTAAGAAAGGGGTCTGGTACACATGGGATCCAAATATAACCTGGAACAGGGGTAACAAGGAGTAAAGGAGGGTACCGGTGATCATGAATAGGGATGAGCGTTCGGTTCGGATCTGTTCGGAGTTCGAAAGTTCATGAACTTCGAACTTTTTTGGGACGTTCGCCAAAAGTTCGATTTTTTTTTTTAAAAGTATAAAGAATGCTTAAAAAATACTAAAAAATCTAGAAATAAAGAGACTCTTTACTGCAGAATATTATAAGCAACGGTTTATTAGATATTGAATTAAAACGGGAATATTTTTAACATTGAAGCCTATGGGATAAAACATTCTTGTTACTAAAACATCAGGCAGACATGGCCCTCTAATCAGGCACTGTAGAGGGCAGCCTGTCGGGGCCTCCCAAGGATCCCATTGAGGAGCATGCGGCCGCAGAATGACAGAGATGCGACTGTGCGGGCTAGCCGCCCGGGTGCATGTGGCAGAGACAGGCGGTGCGGGGAGGGAGCCACTGCACCTGCGGCCACGGCAGACCCCCCCACAACCAGGATCCAGGGATCCCCCACTGACCATCAGGCTAAGGTAAGGCGACACATTTCTAAAAAAAATAAAATCCGAGGACATTTTTAAATGTCCCCGGGAAAATAAAATAAAACTAATTTTTTTCTTTCTCTACCTTGCTGAATGTATTTAATTATATATATTAGATACATTCAGCCAGGTAGAGGGGGGTGGCATGTGGGCTGCGCAGGGTCTCAGGCAGAGGTTTGGTTTTTTTGTGTGTATATTTTTAGCAAATTTATAGGGGAAGGTAAGGGCAGGTATGATATATATATATACTGTATAGATAAGATATATATCTATATTCTTATAAATATATATATCCAGACTTGTATTACACACACATTTTGGTAACTAATTGCCCCCACCCCATTTGGCTGATCCCTCCAGAAAAAATGTTGAACCCGATAGAGCAAAGAATAATATATATATTCTCTGTTCTGTCGGGTTCAAAATTTCTTCTGGAGGGATCAGCCAAATGGGGAGGGGCGCATTTAGTTGAGATTGTCCACATGCCATCCCCCATGTGCGTATGTGTATATATGGTCTGAGGTCTGTGGGTGGGTGTATATATATATATATCTGCGTGTTGATATATACGTATATGTCTGTGTGTGGTATCAATGCATCCCTACTCTATACACAGCGCTCCGTGTCCCTATAATATATATGATCAGAGGTTACTTTTTTTTATACTATTCCTATTAAATTAACAGTAATTTTTGATGTATTTTATTCAGTAGAAACTTTTTATTGCCTATATAACATGTGCTTTGTGAAAATAAAACAGTTTTGTGTGTACATTTTAATTTAGTTAGTGGATTCTTGTCCAGTGCGGTGAGAAGCAAACGTAATGCAGTGTAGACACACTGCAAACCGGAGCAGAGTGAAGTCAAGCCTGCAAAATGTTTGCTTCTCTTTGCTTCGCTACGCTAGGCGTCGCTACACGCTCAGTGTGTCTCAGCCTTTATTCCCGCATAGCTAGCTTACCGAATCCATTTGTATACTTGTTACTGACCCTGCTTGTTCTGAGGACCCGATCTGTTGCCGACTTTGCCTGCCATTTGACTATTCTCTGTGTATTCCCTGCCTGTTCTGTTTGCTTCCTGTTGCTACTGGTGTGCGCCGATTCTCACCATATACAGTAGCGCAGTACAAGTGCCTAAACATTGCTGACCCGGTTTTGTTATAGCTGCTGATGTAACTGAATAGATCGGGGATCTCTTCTGCATTACCAAAACCTCCACCACTGCACTCTTCCACAATACCTCAGAGGGGTTACGGTGTGAAGGCACTTGCTGCCACCAAAGGCCCAATATTTGGGTGCACTGCCACTGACGCCTATACCAGATTCGCATCATTTTAATATTGGACTGCAGGGTCCACCTCTGCACTCTTCCACAATACCACGGAGGGGTTATGGTGTGAAGACACTTGCAGCCACCAAAGGCACAATATTTGGGTGCACTGCCACTGACACCTGTACCAGATTCATATAATTTTAATATTGGACCGCAGGGTCCACCGCTGCACTCTTCCACAATACCACAGAAGGGTTACGGTGTGAAGGCACTTGCTGCCACTAAAGGCACAATTTTAAAGCACCTATTGTTACTTTCATCCAAAGCCTGCATAAGTTTCACCATAATTTAGCCAAAAAAATCACTAAACTTGTTCTGCGTGTCCTAAAACGTCTATCTTCATACAGGCTGCCGCCCCAAGCAGTTGTTTATGAATAGATTAAAGGAAAACCATTTACCGTCATTTGAAATGTAATTTCTTTGTTTTTAAATGTTTCCATACATCCTACAAATCCGCCACTTCACGGGCAGGTTATGGGGACCTCCTAGGCACGATATTTGAAGGTATTTTTCATTTTTATTCTTAAGCTTTATTTAATGGAAAACTCACTGTTCCTTTGAAAAAGTGTTTTTTTTTTACTTTTTGTCCTTGTTTCCTGTTTCCCAGGGCACTACCCGGACCCCATACACCTTTTATGGCAAATATCTTGCATATATGCCCTCTTGGAGGGCACTCTAAAAATCGAACGTTCGAGTCCCATTGACTTGCATTGAGTTCGAATGGTGTTCGCGTTCGAACCCGAACTTTTGAAATTGTTCGAGTTCGAATGCGAACCGAACACGGGGGTGTTCGGCTCATCACTAATGATGAATAAAGTCCAGAACAAAGCAGAGGGTAAACATGGAATGACAGGAAAACCTGAGGGATACAGGCCAGAGCTCAGTGGAGAACAGTCTGCACTCAACCAGTGCCACTACTACGAATGTGGAAGCAACGCCTTGAGGGTGTTGCTTCCTTTTAAGCATAGTTCAATAAATCCAGATAGAGTCCAGGTGAGGTTCCAGTGTGAGATGCAGAGAACAGGTGAAAGTCCTGGAAGCTGCATATTCCTGCAGGATGTGACTGGCAACAGGATTTAAGGAGGGGCTACGGGCTCAGAACATCCAGATCGTTACACGTGCCCACCAAGCTGCATTGTATCTGCTAGGTCAGAGAGCAGACTCCCCCGCGGTGCTGGATACGGAAGCCTGCGCTCTCTCTCTCCTCCTGGTCCCTTCCTCCTAGCTGGTGCCTGGCCCCTCTGATGATGTCAAGAGGAGGGCATGCCAAAAGATGTCTATACTGCCACCTTACCCCCAGCCTCCCCAGCAGGTCCAGACAGTGTGTAGTGCACCCTGGAAGATGAGATGGTGGAAATTTAAGCCCTGGCTGCATTGATCTGCAGGGACTCAGTGACAGGCAGGCCTCAAAACAAAGAAAAAGACTGCTGTTGCTGCTTCCAAATACACTTCAAAATAGCATATAAAACAGGTAACAGGTAAGTTCACCTGGTCCTGCTGTTACCACCATGTGGGGGTGATCTCAAGGTCGAACACCCTCTCATTGGAGTCCCCCAATACTATTCAAATCAGTACTTGGTGGATAGTGGAGTTTTATTGCTGTGGAGCTCATACACTGTGCATTACAGTGAGTTTCATTGCTGTGGAGCTCATAAACACTGTGCATTACTGTGAGTTTCATTGCTGTGGAGCTCATACACACTGTGCATTACTGTGAGTTTCATTGCTGTGGAGCTCATACACACTGTGCATTACTGTTTTATTGCTGTGGAGCTCATACACACTGCACATTACTGTGAGTTTCATTGCTGTGGAGCTCATACACACTGCGCAATACTGTGAGTTTCATTGCTGTAGAGCTCATACACACTGCGCATTACTGTGAGTTTCATTGCTGTGGAGCTCATACACACTGTGCATTACTGTGAGTTTCATTGCTGTGGAGCTCATACACACTGTGCATTACTGTTTTATCGCTGTGGAGCTCATACACACTGCACATTACTGTGAGTTTCATTGCTGTGGAGCTCATACACACTGTGCAATACTGTGAGTTTCATTGCTGTAGAGCTCATACACACTGCGCATAAGGCTAGGGTCAAACGAAAGCATTTTTACACGCGAACGTAAAAAAGTGCGTCCGAACGAATTGACGTATTTTTTCACGGAGTGAGCGAAAACGGTCATACGATGCGCATTTTTCGTGCGTGATTTTTTCGGATCGTCAATAAAACTCTTTTTGCGTCTGGACGTTATGTAGGCTGGACATTAGCAGTGTCTGACATCTCCTAATCACGCACACACGCCGCTATGCCGCAGCTGCGCACTCTGTACGTCAGTACTAGCGGTTCGGCGTTCTCGAAAAAATGCGTTCGTTCCACTTGCGTTGGCGGCCGGACTTTCTGCGACCGTACTTCGTATATTGGCCGTCATTGCCCGTCATCTGCTGCTAGTGCGGCCGTAATTATGTGCGCCAGAACGCACGTTAAAAGTGCGCTGGTCTGACCCCAGCCTTACTGTGAGTTTCATTGCTGTGGAGCTCATACATACTCAGCAAAACTGTGAGTTTCATTGCTGTGGTGCTCACAAATGCTCGAGTATTATCCACTCAGTGCCTGCGTTGCAAAAAAAAAAAAGAAGCTAACTGCACTGCAATACAGATTTTTCTTGCAACAGAGACACTTAGTGGATAACCCCCATAGGGTTACAACAATAGTTGTAGTTCATTTAAAGGAACACAGTATTAAAAAATATGGTTCCCTTTTATAGTGTCTTCGTTTAAGTGAGCTACAACTATTGTTTATTAGGACACAAAAATAGTCATAATAATAATTTTTTCCCCGGACATGAGAGCACCCCAACTATTTTTCCAGAAAAAATTCACTGCTTATCTGTCTTTTCATTTGCCTTTGTAATACATTTTTGAATTTGTAAAGAGACTTTACCCTGTGTATTATAGAAAAAAATGACTGTCAAAAACAAACTATGCATTATGGAAATATTCTGATTACGTATTTGAATTCAAGATAAAAAAAAAACTGCACTAGAGTCAGTATAGTCAGGGTTATTCAAAGAGCGTGAAAAGCAGGAGAATGACTGGAGAATGACTGGAGAATGACTGGAGAATGAAAAACTCTAGGTCAAAATAACCAAACCAGAAAAATTCTCCCTTTTATCTCACTTTCCAAATCAGCTATTTTGACCTAGAATTTTTCATTCTCCAGTCATTCTCCTGCTTTTCACTCTCTCTGAATAACCCTGTTAGTTTTCTAGTGAAAAAAATAATGTTGACCAGTGTTATTAATCTCAAAAACTTTATATTTATATCCCCATCACGGTACACAGTCTCTCAGTATAATTATGACAACAAAGTCTAATTCTAAAATTCAGAAAACCTCTGTATGGATCACAGCTTGCAATTAAAGAGATTTAACAAAAAAGAATGCTGTGTTCTTTAATGCCTTTACCTGAGCCAGGCTTTTCTTCTCTATATATTCCATAGAGATTAGTATCATTTAGAAAGTACCTTTTTCATTAGACAGTCTCTAATCTTGCAAAATATTCTTTCATCTGAATGTGCTAAACAAATAAGTTTAGCACTGCTCAGAGTTGAATATTCACAGAAATGTCTTGTTGACAGTTTCCCTCTGGAAAGTCGTGGGTTCCCCTGTTGTCCACAATTTATTGCACAATTAGGAAGATAAACTAACAATGTTTACCAACAGCGGTCCTCTGATGCCTCAAACAGGCCAGGTTTTAAGGATTACCTTGGGATAATGCAGACTGAATCCTGCAATCACTGAGCAGAAAATCATATCACCTGTGCTGTGCTTCAGATATCTGGCAAACCTGGCCTGTTAGTGGGCCCCGAGGACCACGGTTGGGAAACACTGGTCTAAAAATGTAAAATTCCTTTAATTCATTTTGTTTCTTGTTTAAAAAGAGAGTATCTGTTTATTTCACTAACATATGTGTTCTTCAGCCTTTGTCAGTGGTGTAGTTAAGGGGAGAAGAGAGAGCAGTGAGATAAAGCCAGAGGTCTGGTTTAACATTCAGATCCTTCCAGCAAATATAGGGTTACAGTTACAAGTATTTAGAAAGCACCAACACGTTCCATAGTGCTGTACAATGGGTGAGACTGAATAACAAATATAAATATAAGTTAAACACACAGAACAGTAGAAGAGGACTCTGCTTGAGAGCTTACAATCTAAGAGGAGAGGGACTAGGTGAGGGTGTCAGGTATGTGTAGTAGCAGGTGCATGTTTATGGGTGGGAAGATTGAGCAAGACTTGTACAGTGGGGGTTTATGGAATAGGCGTTTCTAAAGTAATGTATTTTCTGAGACTTCTTGAAGGACTGGAGTGATGGGGAGAGTCTGATGTTGTGGGGGAGGGAGTTCCATAGAAAGGGGGCAGCTCGAGAGAAGTCCTGGAAGTGATAGTTAGGGGTGTGGGTATGAGGAGACGATAGCTAGGGATGGGCTGCCAGTTCGAATTGGTTTGAAGTTCGATTCGAACATCGGCTGTTAAAAAGTTTGCGAACTTCGAACTTTTCGGGACATTCGTGGAGAGTTCGAGAAAAAAAAGATTCTAAAAAATCTAAAAATAAAGACACTCCTTACTGCAGAATCTAATAATAAACGGTTTATTAGGTATTGAATTAAAATGGGAATATTTTTAACATTTTTAACATTGAAGCCTATGGGATTCATAAACATTTCCCACTCCTTGTTGGTCAAACATTTCCCACTCCTTGTTGGTCAAACAGCTTCAAATCGCGTTTAAACATGAGCAAAAGCAGTAAAAATTAGCTCAGCGCACAGCGGTGAAATGGTTCAGCAGTGAATGGGTTAACAACTTTTTTTAAGTTGTTTTCATTGTTTCATTTCCCCCAGGGCAGTACCCGGACCCCCATACACCTTTTTATGGCCAATATCTTCCACATATGCCCTCTTGGAGGGGACCTTAATTTTCGAACATTCGAGCCCCATTGACTTGCATGGGGTTCGAATTGTGTTCAGGTTTGCGGTCAAACTCTTTTGAGTGTTCAAGTTCGAATGCGAACCAAACACGGGGGTCACTAATGATAACATCAGATTATTGGCTGAGTGAAGTGGTCCGGACGGGATGTACCTGTGATGTAGGCACCGTCGTGGTTATGGAGAGTTTTGTACGTGAGTACCAATATTTTGCATTGGATTCTAAAGGAAACAGGGAGCCAGTGTAGATATTGACAAAGGGGTGAGGTGCGGGATGTGAGGTAAATGAGTCTGGCACAGGCATTCATCACAGTCTGCACAGGGAGAATCTGGGATCTCTTAAGGACAGTCAGAAGCGGTTACAGTAGTCAAGGCGGGAGATAATGAGAGCTTGGATGAGCATTTTACTAGAGACTTGATTAAGAAAGGGGTGGACTCATGCAAATTTTTTAGGTGGAAATAGCAAGATTTATATTCACCTGAACCCAAAGTTTTTGTTATAGATCCTAAATGAAGGAATGGAAATTAATGAGAGTCTCCCTCTTATGTTGAACACATCCCATCACATTAAAATAACCCTATCAATAAATCCCATACTCACCTCTCCTCCCAAACGTCCTCCCATCAGCAACAGTGGGAGACTCTGAACAAATAGTTCCAAGTCACCATCTGTGATTCATCCGCAGCTCCAGCATTTTCCAGCAGGAGTGTGATCAAGCAGAGCTTGTGGCTGGGATGCGCTGGGTTCTATGGAGTGCTGGAGCTGATACCACTGGGCCCTACAGATATCACTCTGCAGTGCACCTCCATTTCCTTCTGGGACCAGGTGATAATAAAGCACCTACCCTGAAATAGGTACAGTAAAAGATAGATGGGAGGGAATATGCGATGATTCACTTAACGTCTCCCTTTCACCAAAAGTGTAATAGCACCCTAACTCCCTAAGGAAAAAATTGCTTGATATGGCAGACAATTCAATTGTCTATATCTCCGTATTGTATACTTCATTATAATGAATGCCACAGAGTAGAAATTGTATTGTTATTAAATTGGAATGGAGAATTCAGAGCTCCTGATGAACTGATGAGGTCAATGCAACTTTTCACACAGTTCTCATGTTTGTTTCGGAATGAATTTGGCAAACACAGAAAGAAATTGCAGAGTATTTAAAGGGTGAAGCGAAATCACTGTCTTGTATTTGCGAGGTTGTTATAACCTTTTAAGATCCAGAGGATAAATTCACAAAGTGCTTTGTATTTAATCAAAATTACTAGTCCGCAGAGATGTCAGAGAAAATGAATATTCCCGAAGCTTGATGGACGACACAGCTGGAGTGCCTTTGAATGAGTGGCCTTAGCACGTCGTGCTTGATACTGTAAGAAGCTGTTCAACACAAAGATAAAAAAAAGGATGTGCTTTAACACTCTGAAGCATTTTTCGGACATTAAGGAACTTGCAGTCATGTTTGCATTTGTAAACGTGCTAATTTAACCAGAGCTGTTGTAAACTTAACATTATAATCTATGGCCCTATTCCCTTTTTTGCACTAAGAGGTCGCTATGGGAAAATCTGTGCCTGTAGATTTCCCCATGTTACCGCGATATTCCAACGCAGGCGCTTGTTTCATGTGCAGAAATGAAGACACTTCAAGCTGCTAGTGTGAGGAATCATGTTGAATTAAAGAACTACATCCGGGTCAAAGGTAAGAACAGGAAACAGGAAGTATAAGGCAAAGCAATATTACCACAAGCAAATAGAATCACAGAAAAAACAAAATAACTCCATAACAGTGCCAACTAGGCACCTCACTCCAGAATGCAGCGCTAACCGCTGGTATCACCTCCTGGAGTCCCCAGGATCTCATGGAAGGTTGCGCTGCTGGGCCATGAGATCACACAGTGCCACGGAGTGATTGCGAGAGGAGACCTGGAACTATTTGTCCCCAGTCTCACTCTGCTCCCAGCGGCAAGAAGCAGATTGGGCCACACGGCATGAGAAATGAGTATTGGAATTATTGGGGGGCGTTTTAGGGGGTGCTAAGTGATTTTGCACTTGCAGAATCTTTTAAAAGAACAAACAGCACATGGTAGTTATGGGGTTAATTTACAATTTGTACGTCCTCCGGTTTCACTCCCGTATGCGAAAGACGTACCACGCACGTCTTCGCGCTTAACCCCCCCCCCTGCCTGATACTCAGCTCTGCGTCCAGGGTCCCACGCAGATCTGGCTTCCTTGAAGTCAGATCTGCGTGTTTATACCCCTCCCGGCGCACCCCTCCTGGCGTGAAGACATGGCGAATAAAATTTCCGCACCCTGCGGTGAATTCAGCATTCAACGCAGGGTCCCCGAAGTGCAGCCAATCGAATGCCGCCGCCAACCCGCTACCAACCCATTGTACAGCTGCCGCAAACACACCAGGCATCCGACAAATGCAGCCGATGAGCCGCTGAGTAGGGATGAGCTGAACACCCCTGTGTTCGGTTCGCATTCGAACTCGAACAATTTCAAAAGTTCGGGTTCGAACGCGAACATGAATCGAACTCAATGCAAGTCAATGGGACTCAAAGTTCGATTTTTAGAGTGCCATCCAAGAGGGCATATATGCAAGATATTTGCCATAAAAGGTGTATGGGGGTCCGGGTAGTGCCCTGGGGACAGGAAACAAGGACAAGAAGTTTTAAAAAGAATATTTTTAAAGGAACAGTGAGTTTTCTATGAAATAAAGGTTAAGAATAAAAATGAAAAATTCCTTCAAATATCGTGCCTAGGAGGTCCCCATAACCTGCCCGTGAAGTGGTGGATTTGTAGGATGTATAGAAACATTTAAAAACAAAAAAAATGACATTTCAAATGACGGTAAATGGTTTTCCTTTAATCTATTCATAAACAACTGCTTGGGGCGGCAGCCTGTATGAAAAGAGGAGACATTTTAGGAGACGCAGAACAAGTTTAGTGAATTTTTGGCTAAATTATGGTGAAACTTATGCAGGCTTTGGATGAAAGTAACAGTAGGTGCTTTAAAATTGGGCCTTTAGTGTCGGCAACAGTGCCGCCACAGTGTCCCCTCTGTGGTATTGTGGAAGAGTGCAGGGTTGGACCCTGCGGTCAAATTTTAAAATGATATGAATCTGGTACAGGCGTCAGTGCACCCAAATATTGTGCCTTTGGTGGCAGCAAGTGCCTTCACACCGTAAACCCTCTCTGGTATTGTGAAAGAGTGCAGCGGTGGACCCTGCGGTCCAATATTAAAATGATATGAATCTGGTATAGGCGTCAGTGGCAGTGCACCCAAATATTTTGCCTTTGGTGGCAGCAAGTGCCTTCACACCGTAACCCCTTGTGATATTGTGGAAGAGTGCAGTGGTGGAGGTTTTGGGAATACAGAAGAGATCCCCGATCTATTCAGTTACGTCAGCATCAGGGTATTGATAGCTGCTGATCCAAGACTGATTCATTTTTAAAAAATGTCAGCCGGTCTACAGAGTCGGTGGACAGACGCACTCTTTTGTCTGTGACAAAACCTCCAGCGGCACTGAACGTCCTTTCAGAAAGCACGCTGGATGAAGGGCAACCTAGTAGCTGCATAGCATATTAGCTAGGTTCTGGCCAGTGATCCAATCTCAACACCCAGTAAGCCAGTGGATCATCTGCTGTAAAGGTATCCAGGTCTGCCCTTGCCCTTAGGTAGTCCTGCACCATACAGTAAAGACGCTGGCAATGGGTGCCTACATTTGACGTCCCTGGGCGTCGTGGACTGAAAATTTTTAAAAAGGCATCAGTCAAGCGGCCCCGGCCTTCACCGCTATTCCTCTGATCATCCACAGCCTCAGAAGCACCTGTGTCATCACTTGGTAATCTACCAGTGCCTGGAAAGGTGTTACACAAGTGTCGCTTTAGAGCGTCCTCAAGTTGTTTCATCCTGTGCTCCCTCTGTGCGGGCAGGATGAGCTCTGCAACTTTACCCTTGTATTGTGGATCAAGAAGGCTTGCCAACCAGTAATGATCCCTCTCCTTGATAGCATGAATCCTGGGGTCATTTAGCAGGCTTTGCATTATAAGGGAGCCCATGCAGCGTAGGTTGGAGGTGGCATTAGCTTCCGAGTCTTCCTTGTCAATGAGGATGACCTCATCGTGCACTTCCTCCTCCCAGCCACGTACTAGTCCTTGGGTTTCTGGGCACACAAAACCCTCTCTTGAGGAATCCCCACCTTCAATGCCCCCACTACTTAAATATTTCTCCTCCTCCTCATCCTCCTCCTGTCTGATCTGAGGACCCGCAGGAATGCTGTCTGCATAAAGACTGGGGCCTTGAGAGCTAGGGAAGGCCTCCTCTTCCTCCTGCTGCTCTGCCTCCAGTGCCACATCTATAATTCCCAGCAGAGTGCGCTCCAACAGGAACACTAAAGGAATTGTGTCACTGATGCATGCACTGTCCCTGCTCACCATCCTCGTTGCCTCCTCAAATGGTGACAGTACAGTGCATGCATCCTTGATCATCAGCCACTGCGGGGGAAAAAAACAAAGTTGACCTGAACCTGTCCTTGTGCCATACTCACACAGGTACTCATTGATGGCCCTCTGCTGCCCTTTGTGCAGATGCTGCAGCATTGCTAATGTTGAGTTCCACCTGGTGGGCATGTCACAGATCAGACGGTTTGTGGAAAGGTGGAATTCTCTTTGAATTTCTGCAAGGCGAACACTTGCTGGGAATTACCATCTGAAGTGGCTGCAGACTTTTCTGGCCTGGCTGAGAAGCTGTGGCAGCCCTGGGTACCTGGGTAGGAAACGCTGTACCACCTGATTTTGGACGTGTGCTAGGCATGGTACATGCGTCAACTTACCCTGGCGTAGGGCGGAGAGAAGGTTGCTGCCATTATCACAGACGACCATTCCCAGCTGAAGCTGGCGTGGTGTTAACCATCTCTGCACCTGCCCCTGCAGAGCTGACAGAATTTCTGGCCTGGTGTGGCTCCTGTCCCCTAAACAAACCAGCTCAAGCACAGTATGGCATCTTTTTGCTTGAGCCGTTGCGTAGCCCCTGCCACGCGTCGGTTTAACTGCCACTTCGCCAGAGACAGAGAAGAAGGAGGAGGTGGTGGAGCAGACAGACCTCATACAAGCAGCTTTCTGGAGGCGTGGTGGATGAACAAGCTCCAGCACAGAGTCCCGTCCTGGATCCCTCCCAGCTGCAAACAGAGTTACCCAGTGTGTTGTGAAAGAAATGTAATGGCCCTGTCCATGCTTGCTGGACCACGTGTCTAAAGTCATGTGCACCTTGCTGCTGACTGCCTTTCCCAATGACTCCATAACATGGTCTTCCATGTGCTGGTACAGTGCTGGAATGGCCTTCCGTGAAAAGAAATGGCGTTTTGGAACCTGCCACTGTGGTACAGCACATTCATCAAATTCATCCATTTCTTGATATTGTGCTACGTCCTTGGGGCAGCGTAATCTGACTGTGTAAATCTTCTGCTGATGGGATGCTGTCACATTCTGAGGAAGGACCTGGTACTCCCATTACTGTAGCATCATCCCTGTCAGTGGAGGTTGTAGGCAATGACATGGCAGGACATATAGCGGGGATAGAGTGAGGAGGAGGAGGACCTATGCAAAGTGTTGTGCCAACGGGATGCGTGGCAGGTGGTCATATGTCGCCTCAAGCACGTTGTCAGTTATATTATAATGGAAAATTAAAATGGATGCCTGTAGCCATCTTGTTTTAATGTAAAAAAAATCTGTTTCAACAAGTCTGTGAGACCCCCTGATCGGTGGCAGTGACAAGACACAAATTACAATTCCCAGAAACCACCTATAAATCAGTGAGACCCCCTGATGGGTGGCAGTGACAAGACACAGATTAAAATTCGCAGAAATCTGATACAAGTCTGTGAGACCCCCTGATAGGACCCCCTGATAGCTGGCAACAGTGACAAGACACAGATTACAATTCCCAGATATCTGCTAAAAGTGAGACCCCCCCAATAGCTGCTGGCACTGACAAGACACAGATTACAACAATTCCCAGATATCTGCTAGAAGTGAGACCCCAATAGCTGCTGGCACTGAGGAGACACGCTATCAGAACAATCTCCACTCAAAAAACACGTGTTGGGGCTGCGAGGGACGCCTTATATAGTGTGCTGCGGGACTTAACTCTGTGAACCCATGATTGGGCAAAATTTGCCCAATCAGGACTCTGAGCCGTGATTGGCATAGTCTTGCACCTGACCAGTGCAGGGCTGTAGCCAATTACAAGTTTCAGGCTAGTGGAAAGGTGCATTGTGGTCCATTGTGGGCGAACATGCGGTGAAGACGCGGAAATGTTCAGAGTTCGCCGAACAGATCGAACCAAACAGCTCATCCCTACCGCTGAGCACACCGCCGACCAGCTGCAAAACAAAAGCCACCAGACAGGTAAAAAAAAAAAACAATACGATTGAAAGTTTCAAAATTGAAATGCTGTTTGCAAGAAACTACTGAACAAAAATGTCTGTAATTTACATATAAGATCCTATGACTGATAATAAAAAAGTCTGTTACAGAAAAAAGAAAAACACTTTTGCTGAAAAAATCCTGAAAAATGCCTAAAAGATCCTAGAAAATCAATAAATAAAGAGCCTTTTTACTGCAAATTAAAATAATAAATGCTTTATTAGATATTGAATAAATACCGGAATATTTTTAACATTGAAGCCTTTGGGATTCGAATGAATGAACCCGCCGAATGAAACCACTGAACAGCAGGGCACTTCGGCAACTTTTCACTGCCATTCGGCGTTCTCTGAATAGACTAACCATTACTTTGAGGAATCTAGGGGTGTGGGAGGAGTGGAGTTAACCGGGGAACAGGTTGGTAGCTGGGTGTCAGCGACACGAGGTAGCAGGGGGGAGGGAAGAGGAAAAGGTTAGCTAGTCCTGATCTTGAGCACACCAACAGATTTGCCCCTTTGAGCGAAGATGTTGGGTGCATCAGCTCAGGTGTAGCAGTACTGGAGGAGGCTTCTCCCTCTAACAGCAGGGGGATCAGCCCACCAAGTAAGGGAGGGATAAAGAGGGCAAGTGAGACTAGACAGGTTGTGGTGGTAGGGGACTCTATTATTAAGAGAGTAGACAGGGTAATCTGTCGCGCTGATCGCCTTAACCGGACAGTTTGCTGTCTGCCGGGTGCCCGTGTTAGGCATGTGGTTGACATAGTTGATAGATTATTGGGAGGGGCTGGAGATGACCCAGCTGTCATGGTCCATATATTGGTACCAATGACAAAGTAAGAGGAAGATGGAAGGACCTGAAGAATGATTTCAGGGAATTAGAAAGTAAACTGAAGAAGAGGTCCTCCAATGTAGTATTTTCTGAGATCCTACCTGTCCCGCGTGCTACAGTGGAAAGGCAGCGAGAGATCAGGGAGGTCAATGCGTGGCTTAAAGCTTGGTGCAGGAAGGAGGGCTTTGGGTTTTTAGAGCACTGGGCTCATTTTGCACTGGGTTACAATCTGTATAGTTGTGATAGATTGCACCTGAATGGAAGAGGGTCTGCTGTGCTAGGGGAGAGGATGGTTAAAAGGTTGGAGGAGACTTTAAAATAGTGGAAGGGGGGAGGGATACTGTATCTTACAAAATGGAGACAGAGCAGATTGTAAAAGGGTTTCAGTTCAGACTAAGGGGGGTGGAGCCGGGGGGATGGGTAATGTCAGAACAGTGGAGGCATGTAATGTAAAGTCGTATTCAGCATGTGTGGGTAGAGACAACATTAAATGTATGCTTGCTAATGCAAGGAGCCTCAATAACAAGATGGGGGAACTAGAGGTAATAGCATACACTAAGCAATACGACATAATAGGAATAACAGAAACGTGGTGGGACGAAACGCATGACTGGGCTGTAAACTTAAACGTTTATACATTGTTTAGAAAGGATAGGAAACATAAGAAAGGGGGTGGAGTGTGTTTATATGTAAATCAGGATTTAAAGCCTAATATTACACAACTGGAAAGCGATGAGGGAAATGTGGAGTCCTTATGGGTAAATATTTCGTTGGGGAATAAACAGGGAAGTCAACTATTGGTTGGCATATGCTATAAACCACCTAATATAGATAATGATGAGGAAGAACAACTGTTAGAGCAAATTAGGAAGGCTGCAGATCATGGTAGCACTTTAATTATTGGAGATTTTAATTACCCGGACATTAATTGGGATAGTGGGACTAGTAATTCAGCAAAGGGAATCCGGTTTCTGAACATTTTAAATGATACCTTCATGTCACAACTGGTAGAAACACCAACTAGAGAGGATAACTGTCTGGACCTGGTTATAACAAATAATGTGGATCTTTTCTCAAATATTAATGTAAAGGAACAGTTGGGAAACAGTGACCATAATATGGTGACTTTTGAAATAAACTCAAAAAAACACATTCATAAGGGGCATGCTAAAACATATAATTTTAAAAAGGCCAACTTTATTAAAATAAAGGAAGCTCTCAATGTCATTGACTGGCAGAAACGCTTTCACGGGAAAAACACTGAGGATAAGTGGAATATCTTTACACTAACACTAGAAAAGTACACGTCACAATATATTCCACTGGTTAATAAATATAAAAGAAACAGACTGAAACCAATGTGGCTTAGTAGGAAGGTAACTAAGGAAATTAAAAATAAAAAGAAGGCATTTAAAGCTTTTAAATTTGATAAATCTGAGGCATCCTATAAAGCATATAGGGCAGCCAATAAAGCATGTAAAAATGCGATTAGATGGGCTAAACTAGAAAATGAAAAAGAAATAGCCAAAGAGAGCAAGACCAACCCTAAAACATTCTTTAGGTACATAAATTCTAAAAATCCCAAGAGTGAAAATGTAGGTTCACTAAAATCTGAGTCAGGGTTATTGTTAACTGAAGATCAGGATAAGGCAGAAATTTTAAATGATTATTTTTCTTTGGTATTTATCAAAGAGAAACCTATAACAGGAGACATGAAATTCATTAATAAAAACTTACTAATACAAAGTGACTGGTTGACTCAGGACAAGGTTTTGCAGAAATTAAACAATGTGAATGTGAATAAAGCCCCAGGGCCAGATGGAATTCATCCGCGAGTACTGAGAGAGCTATGTGTTGAAATATGTGAACCTATGTTCTTAATCTTTCAAGATTCTTTTCTTTCAGGAATAGTACCAGAGGATTGGAGAAAAGCTGACGTGGTCCCTATATTTAAGAAAGGTTTAAAGTTTGTGCCTGGGAATTATAGACATGTGAGCTTAACATCTGTGGCTGGGAAAGTATTTGAGGGGTTACTAAGGGATTATATTCAGGAATTTATTGGGAGGTATAATGTAATTGGCAAAAATCAGCATGGTTTCATGAAACACAGATCATGTCAGACTAACCTAATTACGTTCTATGAGGAAGTAAGTAGAAGTATAGATCAGGGGGTCGCAGTGGATGTGATTTACTTAGATTTTGCCAAAGCTCGCGACACAGTTCCACACAAAAGGTTACTATTTAAATTGAGAAAAATTGGTCTAGATGAAAATACTTCTTCTTGGATAGAAAACTGGCTAAAAGATAGGGTACAGAGAGTGGTCATAAATGGTACAATTTCAAGATGGACACCAGTGGTAAGCGGTGTCCCTCAGGGGTCTGTTATAGGACCAATACTATTCAATTTATTTATAAATGACCTTGAGATAGGCATTGAAAGCCATGTATCAGTGTTTGCAGATGACACAAAACTAGGAAAAGTAATACAATGTGAGCAGGATGTTACTTCGCTGCAGGGGGATTTAGATAAATTGGGGGACTGGGCACTTAAATGGCAGATGAGATTTAATCTAGATAAATGCAAAGTTATGCACTTTGGAGTGAAGAACACACAAGTAACTTATACCCTAAATGGTATGGAGTTAGGGAAATCCAAGCAGGAGAAGAATTTGGGAATAATCATAGACTTCAAACTAAGTAACAATGTGCAATGTCAAACAGCAGCCGCCAAGGCCAGCAAAATATTGGCATGCATTAAAAGGGGAGTTCACTCACGAGATGAAAACATAATTGTGCCTCTGTATAAATCAATGGTCAGGCCGCACCTTGAATATGCCGTGCAATTTTGGGCACCTGTCTTAAAAAAAGATATTATAGCACTAGAAAAAGTGCAGAGACGGGCAACTAAATTAATAAGGGGAATGGAAGGGTTAAGTTATGAGGAAAGACTAACAAGCTTAAACCTGTTTAGTTTAGAGAAATGGCGCCATAGAGGGGATCTGATAACCTTATATAAATATATACGGGGCCATTATCAACCATTGTCTGATAACCTATTCATTAACAGGACTATACACAGGACACGGGGTCATCCATTTAGACTGGAAGAAAGAAAATTTAGCTTAAAGCATAGGAAGGGTTATTTTACAGTGAGAACAATAAAGCTGTGGAATTCTCTGCCTGTTGAGGTGGTTGGGTCAGAGTCTGTACAGACTTTTAAAAAACAACTGGATGACTTCCTGCAGACACAGAATATTAAGGGTTATAATATTTAATATGTGGGTAAAAGCTTCTTGATCCAAGGAGAAATCTGACTGCCATTCTGGGGTCAAGAAGGAATTTTTTCCCAGTATGTTGCATATTTCAGACTGGGTTTTTTGCCTTCTTTTAGATCAACAGCAGTAGGTTATGTGGGAGAGGCTGAACCCGATGGACGCATGTCTTTTTTCAGCCTATATAACTATGTAACTATGTAACTTCTCTATGGGGGATTTTTTTCCAGGTCTTCCTCTGTTTAGGGTTGATTGGTCTCTCTCTGTTTTATTTGAGGTACCATAGTGCAACAAGTGGAGTGCAAAAATTAAATGGTACAAGAGTGATATTACTCACATTCTGGAGTGTCTCAGACACTGGATTTGTCAGCAGCCAGTGATATTAGTGGGAGCACCGGATCTCCCATGCAGCCATCAGGATACCCACACACTGAGACACGGCTCTAAGCAACCCCTCGACTCTCACACACAAGCCAAAACACCCCGCCATCACACCATTCCCGGGATATGTGTGTTGTTTTTATTAATGCAGCAATATTGTTCACACTTCAATTATAAAGTGAACAATGATGCTGCAATAATGATCTTTTTCTATGGGGTGCGTTTGCAAAAAAATCACGTAATTCCCCCCAAAAAAGGTAACGAGTCCCCATTTCTAATTTTTGTACAAGCGCACCCCATAGAAAATATAACCACAAACGCTCATGTGAAAAAAAAAAACTTTACACACTGTAAATGATTGAAAATTCTAATTTTATTGCATTTTTGTTATAATATACAGGCAGGACATGACGTATACATATAAAAATTATATATTATGAATCTGCGGAGTCTGCCGGAAAGAACGATATATAATATGTCTGGGTCATGTAATAAAACGTGGCATCTAAACGCGTTTAAACATGGTGAGCAAAAGCGGTAAAAATTTGCTCAGCACACTGCAGTGAAATGGCTTAGCAGTGAAGTGGTTAATAAGACATCAAATCAGCGCTTTGCTTTATGTAAAGTGTAACGTTGCACTTGCATTATGTCATACAATTAATGCTTTACTCTGAGATTAAATAACACATACAGGATTAGCGCGAACTGTAATTAATCCTCCGTAGAGAAGTTAAAAACTTACAAACTGATGTCAAAATCTACCAGGATTTGTGTCATGTAAAAGAAAAGCTGAATGGAGTAAAGCATTTAATGCTTATTTTTGGATCTGCTTTACACCATCTGGGTGAAGAACAGTGTGATCTTCTGCTCTGATCTGTCCTGACCCCTATTACATACAGCCTTTTAAGCTCAGGGCAGTGCACTGAATGCTGATGCAGCTTTACATTAATTGATCTTGCAGAGAGAGGCAAACTTAGTGCTCCACGTAGCAATCATAGATTTAGAAATTCAGGGGGGAGAAAAGAATTAAATAATAAAAATCGAATTTCCAGGTTTAGGTCTAATTTTTTTTTTTTTTCTGTGTGTTTTTATATTTTATTAGAAAATTAGGCCCGCGTGTCGGTTATGCGGCGCTTTGTCGTCCTAAGTCTGACGGAGGCTTGGCGTTACCTGATGCCAAACGTTATTATTATTCAGTCCGCCTTACTCGTCTCTTAGAATGGTCCCTTCAAAAGTCGGAGAAACTGTGGCTGGACCTGGAAGAAACGCTGGTGGGAGCACCTTTATGGACGCTACCTTGGATTCGTTGTCAGGGTCCATGGGAACGACACAGGACTTGGTGCCTTACGACGGAAATGCTGGGCATCTGGAGAAGATTGCGTATGCAATTTGGGTTGACTTCCTCGATTTCGCCGCTCTTGCCACTGCGGGACAATCCCAATTTCGCTCCGGGAGTGTCCACAGCTCTTAAAGTGCGGTTTGACCTAGCAGACAGGATCACGGTGGCTACTTTTTTGAAGGACGGATGTCCCCCCTGCTACAGAACCCCATGATCCGTCTTCAGGAACAGTTCAACTACCATCAGATACAATCGTACCTGCGCTCTTTAAGGGCGGGTTTCAGCCTTACGCGTCCTCTTACTCCCTTTGAGCAGTATTTTCAGCTTTGCATCCCGTTGAACAGAAGTGTTTACACCCTATATTGTATGCTTCTTGGGCGTTCGGACAAGATCCCGGCCTTTAGAGACAGGTGGAATACCTTGATAGGCAGAAATATCTCAGATGTGGAGTGGACCGAAACTTTTACGCTCGTCCACAAGGGAACCGGTTCCTTGAAATGTGCTGAAAACACATATAAAATCCTTACATTTTGGTATCGGACCCTGGACCTGTTGCAGAGAATGTTTCCCCTCCATGACCCGCAATGTTGGCGATGTAAGGTGGCTTTCGGCGATTTTTTGCATATCTGGTGGGACTTTCCCTTGATTCAAATGTTCTGGAAAATGGTTCACACCGCAATCCGTGCCATTTCAGATTTGGACATTGAGCTTGTTCCTTCAACATACATTCTTTTGCAGTTCCCTGTTCCCATAAAAGTCATGAAGCGGTCAGTCGTCTTAAGACTGGTGACTGCGGCCACATTGTTGATTCCACTGCATTGGGGCAAATCGTCATTGCCCTCTTGGAGGGAATGGGTGGATAGGGTTGAATTCCTCCGCAGGATGGACAACCTGGTAGTGAGGGACCTAGGCCAAGTCGAACAATTTGTGCTGACTTGGTTCCATTGGGATAACTATGTGAGCTCGGCGCCTGAGAGATGCTTGGTGCGGCCTAGCCCGTGAATGGGAAGGACGGAATCTAGCTTGCGGAGTGGGAGGTGCAATAGTGCAGTTACACTTGCGAATACCAACAGAGTCTGGGAGGGGCAGGGGCTGCGCTTACCCCCGGTGGGTCCCCTACCGATATGTCTGAAGTAGCCACACTCTCGAGACTGCACCCATTTCCCCCCTCCTTTCTTTTGTCCTCTCCCCCACTACCCTTTTCTCCTTTCTCCCCTCCCCCTCCTTTTTTTTTTTCTTTCTCTCTCTTCTTCTTCTTCCTCTTTTTACATGTTTTTTTTTTTATATATATATCTTGTCTTCTCTGTGTGTTTGTATGTCGGTATTTTTGGTCTGTACGTATTAGTCTGCTAGTACCCCAACAGCACGGAAGACGAAATTAAAGGCCTTGGAAATTCTTTTCAGAGGCTGGTCAGCTTTGATACAGGAGTTATTTCTCCTAACACTCCGATATTGGTCGGGAGAGGTTTTTGATTACTACCATCGAAATGACTGTACGGAGATAACCCTACCATGTCATGAAACCTGTTTATATTGGAGGAACTGTATTTTCATGAGATATACACTATATTGCCAAAAGTATTTGCTCACCCATCCAAATCAGGAGCTGGGCAGGTGAGCGAATACTTTTGGCAATATAGTGTATGTACTGTTGTGGTGTATGTCTATATGTGTTCCTTTTTGTTAAGAAAAAAAAATCCTCAGGTGAAGTCTGCAATTAATTGCTGTACAGTATGCTTAGAAATACACTTGATGCATCAGAGGAGTGCGAGAAATGCAAACAAAGACAAATCTAAAGAGCCACATAATAATTCTAAAAGAAATTCCCAGCGTCAATATATTGTTAAATCCCTTCAATACCAAGTGATTTTTGTTTTACCCCCATACACCACACTGCTAGAGGAAGGCACAGGTTAAGTGCCGAAACGCGTTCAGTGTAATTCTCCCCACCCCTGACTTTTTTTATGTAATGCTAATAAACTCTTTGAAGTTTTCATTCTTGGGTCTCAGCTTGGATCCAATTGATGAAGCTGGCCAGGGAGCCGGCGAAACGCGTCTTGGAGACCCCTATGCCCACTTTTAAAGACTTTTTTTACCTCCTATGGACTTATGGGTTTTTTTACTTTCTAACTTTTAAAAATATTTTTATTTTTCTTTTACCTTGATTGCGTTATTATTTGATGTGAGCTGTCTTAATAAATTTTTGCACAAGCCAACCTCCTGCTGCATCCAGTTGCCATCTTTTAACATCGTCAGCAACCAGTAGGCACCGTATAAAGGGAAGCCTTCTGCAGTATCCTGGACGAGAAAATTCAAAAGACAAGGCACGGAAGAGCAGATACTAAGAGGATTTCTGGGCAGAGCGCAACAGACTGAGCAGCATCCATCACCGCACTAGCGTAAGTGTACCAATCCTTACTCTCTGGTTTATCTGACAGACGCGGACGTATCCTTAATCCCCTCTTTCTTTCTTGGAGGAAATTTGAAGGGACAAGAGGAGCGGAAGCAGTCAAGACCAAAAGGACACACTCAATCATTAAGAGGAAAATTATTATTATTATTTTTTAATTATTTTTTAATTATTTTTTAATTATTTTTTCTTTCTCTTTTTATGCAACACAGAGACTGATTTATTGTGCTTTTTAGAGACTGAGATTCATCACCCCCGAAGCCAGGGGCGTATGTTTGTATCAATATAAAAGACTGATATTGTGATTTTTAAAGACTGTGATTCATCACCCCCGAAAGCCAGAGGGTGTATGTTCTTAATATGAATATTTACACTTTTCTCTATACTCGTTTAATTTTTTAGGTACACAAAGCTGTTAAATTAGCATTGCTATACCTCATTAATTGTTGAAATTCCTTAAGAGCGATTACACCGCTACTTTAACAGACACGACTAGCGAGTAGCGCCTGACTAAAGGGGTACCCCACACTTTCCTCCCAGAAAAGAAATGCAATTGCACGAAATCGAAAAAAAAGGACACGTAGTGAAACCCAAAAATACAATCTCTTCGTATTACGGTAAACGCGCAGCGGAAAAGAGAAAAATATTATTCGGAACGTATCTTTAACCCCTGTTCCGAATCGTAACAGAATGAGTCCTGCACAGGTTAAGTCCCGGAATGTAAAAGGTGTGTATGTGTGTGTGGTACCCGGGTACTGTTCAACTGGCCAGTGAATTTACTTAAGGAATGCCTTCGACTAGTCAAGTTGGGGCCCTGTGGACTTTAAAGAGAAAACAGCAGCGTGTTCTTATTTACAAACGGCCTTGGAGGCCTCTCACCCATCCACCGGTTGCTTTAGGCTCCGCTGACCCAGGACGTCTCTCCGCTCGATATTGACTGGGGATACTTGCGGCCGGATCCGTTGTCTGACTTTCTGTGCTTGTCCACGACTTGTCCAGCTCACCACCTGCTTTCCGTATCCGATCAACTCGCGCGGTAACTCCTCACTCGAGGTCTTCGGATTTTCGATCTGCAGCAATCTCTGGAACTTGGAGGTCTCCTTCACTTGTGCTGAATGACCCGATAAAGAAACTGGCAGGTCTCACTCGCGCTCTGGCCTAGGCCCTCTCGCGATGTCTGGCACTGCGTCTGCTCTCTCTCGTTCCCTGTCGCGCTCTGGCGCGTTCTCCACGAGGTTCGGGATGTAAGTGTGCTGGGTCCCACCCACTTCCTGTCTCTTTGCAAAGCACGCCGGGAAATGTAGTCCCAATGTCCAGTGTCTCTAATCGCGATTGTCTCCATCTTGTGGCCAAAAATAGGTACTGCCAGCAGCAAGATTTTAACACAGCGCTACACTCTCCCCCTCCTAGAACTCTTGGGTCTCTCCAAGGAGGTACAACAGTTACATTACATTTCCACAATATTTGAATACAGTTTACATAACAATGTACAGGTTCAGCAGCATACATGTAATGGGTTAGGAACACTTCCTCAAGTTGATCCATACTTTGGGCTACCTCAGCTAGCATAGCAGACACTTCGGGCAACCTCTGCACTGTGGTAATGGCCTCTTCAGTGCTATGTCCTGGTGAGTCGTAGGTGAGCGTTGGGCGGTCGAACAGGGCGTTTTGGTTCTGGCTCAATCAGTTCCTCTTCAGGTGGAAGTACTATAGGTGTTGGCTCAGCCTTCTCTCTATCACTGGAGCAGACGTTTCTTCAGAGTATGATCCCTCCAGTGAAGGCATAGAACTATAATCACCTGAATAAGCTTCAGCTTCCGGAGCTACCGGGATTCCAACAGCCTCAGACTTCCAACTGAAATTCAAGAGCTTCAGGGATTTCAACAGTCTCAGGGACTTCCAGCAGAAATTCAGGAGCTTCAGGCCTCAAGTTACTCTCCCACCGCTCGGGAACAACGACGACCTCCTCAGGCTCCGGTGAGCGCATCCAGTCTAGACAATAACTCTCTTCCTCACTGTCGCTTTCGCTCTCTTCGACAACCCGGGTCTGTTGAGACCGAGTAACAGGAGGCAAACGTGGAGCAGGTGGATTTGGCAGAGGCAGTTCGTCCCCAACTGGCATCCTCACCGCCTCTCTCAAAGGTAACAAATGATTCCGGTGCCAGTTCTTGAGAGGCCCAGCCTTTCCATCCGGGCGAATCTGATACACTGGTAGACCCGGCAGTTGTTTGCAGACAATGTAAACCTGGGAACTCCACCTATCCGCCAACTTGTGTCTCGCAGCAGCACCCAAGTTCTTTAATAGAACCCTATCACCGGGTTGTAGATCTTGTATTCGAACTTTCAAGTCATAGTTCCTTTTGTTTCTTTGCTCCCTGTTTCCTGAGGTCAAACGGGCCTGTTCAAATGCAGAAGCCAGATTCTTTTGAAGTCTACCCACGTAGTTTCTATGGGAAGCTACTGACGTCTGGTCTAGAGATAACCAAAATGCCAAATCAACCGGCAGTCGAGCCTCCCTTCCGAACATAAGATGGTACGGTGAGTATCCAGTTGCATCGCTCTCCGTACTGTTATATGCATGCACCAGAGTAGCTATGTGACGACTCCAACTCTGCTTCTCCACATTCGACAAGGTCCCCAGCATGTTTAGCAGTGTGCGATTAAACCTTTCAGGCTGAGCATCACCTTGAGGGTGATATGGGGTAGCTCGGGTCTTTTGGATTCCCAACAGCTCTAAAAATTGCCCCACCAGTCTGCTTTCAAAGTCTCTACCCTGATCAGAGTGTACCCTCCTTGGCAGTCTGTAATGAACAAAGAACTTTTCCATCAACACCTTGGCCACTGTCGGAGCGCGTTGATCTTTTGTGGAAAAAGCTTGGGCGTAACGAGTGAAATGATCAGTCACTATTAGAATGTTCCCTTGCCCACTAGCATCCGGCTCTAAGCACAAGAAGTCAATGCACACCAAATCCATGGGTCCCTGGCTCTGCAGATGGCTCATTGGAGCAGTTCGGGTCGGTAGAGTCTTTCTCTGAATACACCTCAGACAGGAATGACAATAACTTTCCACTTCAGCTCTCATGCAAGGCCAATAGAACCTATCTCGCACCAGCTTAAAAGTTCTCTCAGCACCCAAATGTCCATGCTCATCATGTAGTGATCGCAGCACACTCTCCCTATGTTTAGTGGGGAGGAATAACTGTTGAATCTCTTCAGCGTTAGTTGAGGGGCCCCTTCGGTAGACCACCCCATCCAACATCTTTAACCGCTCCCACTCTTTGTAGACCAATCTGGCTCCACTCGGGGAGTTGGTTAACAAAATCTCTCGCTGGTTTGCAGTCAGGGCCTTTATGGTCAAGGCAATTAAAGGGTCTCTGGCCTGATCCGCTTTCAGGTCCTGTCTCGAAAAGGTAGGTAAACTTCATCCCTTAACTGCGTAGGGTTACAGTAAAACTCAGGAACAGCCGCAGCCATGACTCCTATGGCCTCCGCTTCAATCCCTCCTTTGACCCGGCGCTCTGTTCCTTGACACAAAGCTTGCACCCCGTCTGGAGTCAACTGAGTCCATTCTGTAGTGTAGGGTCTTCTCGATAACGCATCAGCATCTCGATTATTCACCCCAGGGCGATACTTCAGGCTGAACCGAAACCCTGACAGAGCGGCCAACCACCGATGTCCGTTGCGTCCAGTTTTGCGGTAGTAAGGATGTAGGTAAGAGGATTGTTATCCGTCTTGATCACAAACTCAGCTC
This sequence comes from Leptobrachium leishanense, assembly GCA_009667805.1. Taxonomy (NCBI): domain Eukaryota; kingdom Metazoa; phylum Chordata; class Amphibia; order Anura; family Megophryidae; genus Leptobrachium; species Leptobrachium leishanense. The sequence goes on along the minus strand of CM019063.1, from coordinate 9,957,942 downwards.
CATACAGATAGTCTTTTAACTTATCTACCACTGCCCACTTTAAGGCTAGGAACTCCAACTTGTGAGGTAGGGTAGTTCTTCTCTGAAGGCGTAAGGCTCCGGCTCACGTACGCTACAGGCCTCAGCAATCCACCATACTCCTGATACAGGACTCCTCCCAGACCTTCTCGGCTGGCATCCACATGTAGCTCATACGGCTTGTGAGGGTCCGCATAGGCCAAAACAGGAGCTCGGGTTAGACTCTCTTTCAGCTTCACGAAAGCTCCTTCACATTGACTGGTCCATTCACCTTGTATAGACTCTCGAGCTTTCCTTGGCCCTGGAGCTGACGGGTTTTGGTCAGAGACCTTGCAGCCTTCTTCTGTGGTTCCCTTCTGCAGGAGTTTGTTCAGTGGTTGAGCTATTTTCGCGAATCCTCCCACAAATCTTCGATAGTATGAACAGAATCCCAAGAAAGATCTAAGTTCAGTGACGTTTCGGGTCTAGGCCAAGAAGCTACGGCCTCCAACTTCCGAGGGTCTGTCGAAACACCTTCTGCTGAGACCACATGTCCTAGATACGTAACAGACGGTAGACAGAATTGGCATTTCTCCAGAGACAGTTTCAGCCCCTCTTCATGGAGCCTCTTCAAGACCTTCTCCAGACGTTGCTCATGTTCTTCCAGAGTCTTCCCAAACACAATTATGTCGTCCAGGTACACTAATACTTCGATTAGATTCATATCCCCGACTGTCTTCTCCATCAACCGTTGGAACGTGGCTGGAGCCCCCGTAAGGCCTTGAGGCATTCTGTTGAATTCAAAGAACCCCAGTGGACAGATGAACGCAGTTTTCTCCTTGTCTTCAGGATGCATTGGTTTCTGGTGATACCCGCTTCGCAGGTCTAGTACACTAAACCACTTTGCTCCAGACAAACACTGTAGGGCATCTTCTATCCGAGGAGTGGCATATTGATCGGGGATGGTTCTCCGGTTCAATGTGCGGTAGTCTATGCATAGGCGGACAGAACCATTTTTCTTCTGGACCAACACTATGGGAGATGCGTATGGACTCCTGGACTCTTGAATCACCTTGGTTCTTTGCAATTCATTCAGCTGCTCTCGCAGATCATCTAAGTCTCCTAGCGGAACTCGCCTTGATCTTTCCCGAAACGGCTTGTCTTCTTGTAACCGAATGCGGTGCTCAGTACTCTTAGCTAGGCCCACATCGAACTCATCTTTCGAGAACAATTCCTTCCACTTTAGGACTTGAGACTGAAGACGTTTCTTCCACTCAGGTGAAATGGGAGCGTCCTTGGGGTAGAATCTTTCATCTGGAATCTCTTTATCCACTCCCCCTCCTAAATCGGTAGAGAGGGGTGTAGCAGACTCTACTTGCCCGATAGGCATTCGTGCTTTAAGGACTACTGGAGAGTCCGTCACATTGCACACGCTGACCGAGACTCTCCCTCGTGTTCTCTTCAGAGCTTTGGTGGAGATTATTTCAGGAATTACTTCGACTCCGGTTTCACTCCATGATTAAAATCGGTTCCCAGCACCACATAGGGACCTGGTTCCGATCCGTTCAACTTGACTGAAGCCCGGAAGCTCGCTACTTCTCCTGCTTGCAGAACCTTCTCCGTTCCTCCTAATCTCCATAGGCGCCCCACTCGGCAGGTGCCTTCTGTTCTTCAACTATCCTCTGATAGATTGAACGTAACATTGGGTGTACTCCTTTAGTAGGACCCTCTTCCAGCACGATAGGTGTCAGGAGACGTCGCACCAAATCAGTATTCGTCCCCACTATCATGAAACTCCTGTTTGCCCCTGGAGGCCGAGGACACACAATGGCCAATGCATCACAACCTCCGGACTGTCCGATGACTTCGGATCCGATCTCCAACTTCACCTGTAGATACCCGTCATAAGGGAGTTTCTCCGTTCCGATACCCCAGATTTCCAAATCCTTCAATTTCTGTAGAGGAATGTGCTTCAAGTGTCTCTCATAGAAGTCTTGGTAGATCAATGTCACTTGAGCCCCTGAATCCAACAGGGCTTTAGTGTAGACTCCCTCCACTTGGATTGGCACAATAGGAGAAGGACCTATCAGTTGGTCAGGAAACTTGGTGGTGGTATCAGGACACTTAGACCCAGTTTGCTGTACCCTGGCCTTTTCCTTGGCCCGTGTAGGTTTTGGGTGTGCATTGCTTCCCCATGACGTAGGTCCGGACGCTAAGGGAGTGACTCTTTCAGTCCTGGCAGGCTCGGCAGTTGGCCAGACTTTGGGCCTTCTCGCCCTCTTAGTCCTGGCTTGATTTTTGGAGCGGGTTTCAAACTTCGGGCCCCTGGTTTGCTCCCTTACCAGGACCCTCTGGAGTTTCCCGCCTGCAGGGCGGACAACAGTTTCTCCACAGCTTTTAGAAGTTCTTCGACTGGTTTCTTTTCAGCCCTCCCTTGTGGGCATTGAGCCCTGAAATGGCTGATTTCCCTGCAGCCAAAACATTTCTTTCTTGGGTGTGTGAGCATATTTCCTTCTGGCGGTACACTTGGAGACCCCCTGTTTGAGGCTACAGCAACCCCTTCAGTTCTGGTGTCCTTAGCCGACACCAACGTCATTAACTCCATCATTTGCAACATCTGAGTTTTTAAAGCCAGCACTTCAGTCTGTATGTCTGCCACACAGAGAGTTCCTACTTCTGCGGTGAAAGCTGTGTGCGAAGCATTTACGACCTTTTTAGCCTTAATCAAGGCCTCTTCTTCTCGGATAGCTTTGATCAGTTTGGAATAGGTTAGTCTCGTGTTCTGGTATCTGGTCTGAAATCTCAACATTATGGGATCCAGCGGGAGTGCTCCTTTGAAAAGTTGATCCATCAAAGCTTTGCTTGCCTGACTCGGTTGCATGCCCCCTTTAAGAATGACCTGATGGATGATTTTATCCAGCCGCCAGACATATGTTGACAATTCTTCTCCTTCCTTTTGATAGGTGTGAGAGAACTTGTGAATAAGCTCGGCACAATCCTCCACTCCCCCGAAATTTTCCTGTAGAGCTTCTAGATACTCTGCAGCAGTGCAGCCGGGCTTGTCCCTTTTTAGATTTCGAATGACGTCTGAAGCAGGACCTCTTAGGCTCTCGATCAACCTTTGCCTCTTCACAGTGTCAGCAACTTCCCATTCTTCCACTGCTTGCACTGCCTGGTCTATCCAAGTCTCAAAGTCCTCTTCTCCAGTCGGCACAGGGACCTTACCAGAATAAAACCGTAACTTGCGATATCCATAATTTGGGGACGCAGCAGAGTTTTTGGCTAGTGTTTCCACCAGTTTCCCCATAGTGGTGAAAAATGTAGCAGGAGGGAACCCTGTAGTTGGGTAACATCGGGAACATTCGCGTGATCACCACGTGGCGTACTTGGCTGAATCAGTTGGACTTCCACCTCATCGGTCAGCTTCACGCTCGCGCCCTGAAAACACACTGGAACACCCTTTCTCCACTCAAAAAGAACATACGTGTGAGGGGTATCTGGGTTCGCTTTAATGTCCAGGATTAACCCCCGATTATCTGGTGTCAGCGCGGCCACGGCCTGGCGAATCTGATCTTCAGCCCAAGTGTCTGCGGGGATATCCATGACTATACAACATTCTAACTGACTACTGTGCTCCCCACACCATTCGGCAACAGTGTCTGGATCCATATTTAACCCTTTAGATGCGGTTCTTCCAGAGACTGGATCCCGGAAACGAGCCCCCACGTGTAGCGCTCACTCCCGGAGGAGCCGCTGAAAATGAACCACGGGTCAGTCTCCCCGCACTAGGGAATAAATATACTCCAACACCGCTGTGAGTTTTTATCATTTAAATAGTTTACTAAAATAGTAAGCAGACGTTGAGACACGGTATTCACAGATATTATTACAGTACTTTCGTATCGCGGTAAAAGCGCGTAGCGGGAAAGAAACGAAACACGAGGCTTCGTATTTCGGAAAAAAATATATTCACAACCGAACAGAAAAGAAATGCAATTGCACGAAATTCGAAAAAAAAGGACACGTAGCGAAACCCAAAAATACAATCTCTTCGTATTACGGTAAACACGCAGCGGAAAAGAGAAAAATATTATTCGGAACGTATCTTTAACCCCTGTTCCGAATCGTAACAGAATGAGTCCTGCACAGGTTAAGTCCCGGAATGTAAAAGGTGTGTATGTGTGTGTGGTACCCGGGTACTGTTCAACTGGCCAGTGAATTTACTTAAGGAATGCCTTCGACTAGTCAAGTTGGGGCCCTGTGGACTTTAAAGAAAAACAGCAGCGTGTTCTTATTTACAAACGGCCTTGGAGGCCTCTCACCCATCCACCGGTTGCTTTAGGCTCCGCTGACCCAGGACGTCTCTCCGCTCGATATTGACTGGGGATACTTGCGGCCGGATCCGTTGTCTGACTTTCCGTAGCTTGTCCACGACTTGTCCAGCTCACCGCCTGCTTTCCGTATCCGATCAACTCGCGGTAACTCCTCACTCGAGGTCTTCGGATTGTTCGATCTGCAGCAATCTCTGGAACTTGGAGGTCTCCTTCACTTGTGCTGAATGACCCGATAAAGAAACTGGCAGGTCTCACTCGCGCTCTGGCCTAGGCCCTCTCGCGATGTCTGGCACTGCGTCTGCTCTCTCTCGTTCCCTGGCGCGCTCTGGCGCGTTCTCCACGAGGTTCGGGATGTAAGTGTGCTGGGTCCCACCCACTTCCTGTCTCTTTGCAAAGCACGCCGGGAAATGTAGTCCCAATGTCCAGTGTCTCTAATCGCGATTGTTATTCTGAGATAGATAAGAATTTTAAAGAAATTTAATTTGCACATTTTCAATTTTTCATGTATCCGTTATTATTATTATTATTCTTTATTTATAAAGCGCCAGCATATTCCGCAGCGCTGTACAATAGGCACAGTATAGACAGGGTTACAATACATTGAACAACATTTGACAAACAGTACAGGAGGAGATGAGGGCCCTATTCCTGTAGGAACTCACAATCTAGGAGGGCTGGGGTTGGAAACAGGAGGAGAGGACTGTAAGGTGAGAGTGATTGATGGTTGCGTCAGTGAGTTGGGTGGTAGGCTTCCCTAAATAGGAACGTTTTAAGGGAGCGTTTGAAGGAAGAGAAGTTAGGGGAAAGTCTGACAGTACGAGGGAGAGCGTTCCAGAGAGTGGGGGCTGCGCGTGAGAAATCCTGCAGTCTATCATGGGAAGAGGTGATGCGGGGAGAAGCTAGGCGCAGGTCGCTGTTTGACCTTAGGGAGCGGGCTGGGGTGTATTTGGTGATTAGTGAGGACAGGTAGTGGGGAGCTGAGTTAGTGAGGGTTTTGTAGGTAAGGATAAGGATTTTGAACTTAATTCTGCAGTGGATGGGGAGCCAGTGAAGGGACTCGCAGAGGGGAGCGGCAGAGACAGAACGGCGGGTGAGGTGAATTAGCCTGGCGGAGGCGTTCAAGATGGATTGTAGGGAGAGGCGGGACAGAGGGAGGCCAGATAAGAGATTATTGCAATAGTCGAGTCGGGATCCGTTGATCCTTTACAGAAATATTGTTGAAAAATTAGATGCTGAGCTCTAGATGGTGTCCTTTATCTTACACAATTTTAAACGAGGTCTGCATTATCATCATACAGGCAGAATAGACCACTGTGTTAGATACAGTAGCTGTGATAAAGATAAATAATTAAAATGTTCAAATCTCCTGCTTATATTAATTTTTAGTGATAATAATGAGATTATCAGCAATGCAGGTTCCAAGAAATACCAAATATATTATAAAAATAATATCTGTATGTGGCATAATGCCTGTATATAGAAATTACAGTAACACCTTTATCTGTACTGTACAGGGATTTTCAGTCGCTATAACCCCCTGAATTTTTATTCCTGTTCAGCAGTGAGTGACTCCAGACGTCTCTCTGTATTCTGCCTCCCCCGTCAGCTGCTGTAATGCAGCACTAATTTGAACTATTTGACCTTTTTGTTCCAGTGAGGTTTAGGGCTTCTATTTGCAGCTGGTTTTATGTCTCTCTATGGTGCTTGGAGAGACATAAAAGAAAGGATTTTGTTTCTCCACAGGGGACACACAGAGATAACTCCTTCACACCCAAAATAGAGTTAAGAACTAGACTAACTAGACATTGTGGCCAGGACGAGCTACCAATGTGTCTGGGCTGACTGCTAGTAATAGTACTTCAATCATCTTGAGACTGCTGGGAGCTGGGCATGCAACATTCTGTGATTATCTGTGCACTGAAATGGTTTAATAAAGACATCACGTGGAATACACCTTTGTGCCTACCGTTTATCTGTTTGGAGGGGCAGTACTGTCAGTGCTCTATTCTTCGTTGAAGTGGGAGTCCTGTGACACCACCCCTCCCACTCTGCCTTCCACTATCCAGTCTGGAGCTGCTACCCCTCCCTCCAATCCGAACTGGTCAATTCCCCTGAAACACTTGGTCCAGTAACTTGTCCAAACTCACTTTCTCCCACCGCTGTTTCCTCCTCCATTCAGTTTGATCATAAAAAATGTTAAGTAATTGAAAAAAATGTATAGTTTAATGTGATTAATCAATTTATTGAAAAAATAACCAGTCCACTAATCGATTTATGAAAATAATCATCAGTTGCCCCTTTAATACAATATGCATTGTAACTTTTAAAGATTATGTTGAGCAGTTATGTGCTCTGTGGAATGTGAGTATATGTTACTTACACATCTGTGCACACCTTAAGTGCTACAATTAATCTTACGAAAAAATAATCAAAAAGGTATAAAATACAAAATACCATATTTGGGGATTTTAATTGGGAACACTTATTTTTATTTGAACGCATTTCCAACTATTTCAAATGCCCTTTGTGCTTATATGATGTACACCAAGTTTTCAGTCATGCGTAGGTACTGTGTGAATAGATAACATTAGGGATAACCAAGACTAGAAGAAATTGGTAAACCGAACAGAAAGTTAATTTTCCAGAGAGGTAGTAACCCCCTAATCCACAACCCTCCAGAACCCTAGATCAACCTTACCCCTAAGCCCCCAACTTTGGACAACGTTTGAACTGAAACACCTAATTGTAATCTTAACAGTGTCAGGACATTCTTAGTTATGAACTTGTATTCTTGTACAAGTAGCATTTCTTACAGACTTGTTTGTCTGATTTTGCAAGTATTCATTTACACTGGTGGCCAAAATTGTGGATTCACCTTACATTTTACAAACTTTGGCAATTTATGCATTTTTATGCAAAATCTCTAAAAATGTCATAGCACAAGTATAATTGAATATAGTAAATGAATGTCTTAACAACAAAAAATCTTTAAGTTCAATTTTGGCTGGAAATGATCCATAATGCATCTTGGCTATTACCCAAGGTTCTAGCCCTTCCCATGATATGTTAATCTGTATATTTGTGTTTTGTTTTTAATAGTTTGCATTTTATTACTTTGTATTTCTGTAACAACTGTAACCACTCAATGTTCTTGAACCCAGGACATACTTGAAAACGAGAGAAATCTCAATGTATCCTTCCTGGTAAAATCCTTTGCAAATAAATAAATAAATAAAGCATAAAAATGATAATTTCGAGGTTGACAATGTGTTTTTTTTCAATAATGTGTTGGATAGCCTTTGGCCTTAACTACTGCCTGACACCTTCTGGGCATTGACTCTACAAGTCGTTTGACATCCTCTTCTGTGATCAAATGATGCCAGAAATTGATTAGAGCCTCAATGAGTTCTCGCTTGTCGCTTGGATTCTTGCTCGAGACCATGTGTTTCAATCTTGACCACAGATTTTTGATGGGATTCAAGTCAGGGTTATTTCCAGGCCAGGGAAGCAGAGGAGTTTTCATGTCAAACAAAACTGACAAAATCAGAAGGTGTATCTACAATTTTGGCTGCTAGTGTATTGATGCAAAGCAATCAGTTTATAAAAAAAGTTCAAAAACAAATGTAATGGGCACAAACTTGAAATAAAACAAAAGAATTCCTAACACGACACAGAATAGAGGATAGAAATGTGCTCACCAGTCAGAAACATTATAGACCCATTTGAGACTCTAGTTCCATAGCAACGTTTTACTGTTGAAAGGCATTTATATTTTAAATTATTCTTGGTGTAATAGACAGACTGTTTTCTTTTCTCAACAATTATAACATTATTAATAATAGAAGTCAAGAAATAGTCTTGAACAATACAATTCTACAAAATCAATTTAACTGTGCAACATCGAGCCTGGATTATATCTTCCAACATGATACACATAATCCCGTATTAAACACAGACTTCAGAAAATTCAGGTAGTAACTGAATATAGATTTTATTGCATTCACATTATTTTTTTCTATTTACTCTATACCAATGTATTTATATTTGACCACATCAACCACTTAAGGGCTGATGTAAAAGCTCAGGCTCTTTGGAATCAATTAGTCTGTGACAAGTTGGCCACGCTGAGAGGTTTATCAACAAAATGTACTAAATCAGTATAAAAAGTTGAAATGATATTTAATAGAAAATATATATAATGATATAAAAATGATGATATTTGAAATCAGAATGGCTGCACTCAACCTGATCATTTGTTTTCTATATCTTAAAAGATAGTTCATTGATTAAGTTTTACATATAGCTATAGACAAAGTTAACAAGTATGAACACGTATAATTTAAAAATGAATTAATATCCATATCAGAGCCTCTAAATATGGAACCTAAAGATACGGGATATCCACAAGAAAATTATGTAATCAGAAATCAATACACCCCGGTATACATTGGGATCGATCACAAGATTATATAAGTATAGTAAAATACAAGTTATTCCGCATATTTGAACTCATTCGTCTGCGTGTCGCGTTTTTCCAGCGGCTGCTCTGCTCTGTGATCGGCGGCTAGTCGGGTTTCTCCGGCGTGTTCGGCGGGGTTAATCCAGCTGTTTTCTGCGGGTTTCGGTGATTGTTCGGTGAGTGTTCGGCGGGTTTGCGGCGGGTTTTCCCTGCACTACGGGGGCCCTGCGGTTCTTGCTGAATACACCGCAGGGTCGGCGAAATAGGATCGACGAATCATCCCGAAGTGCAGGGAAAGAAAAGTCCCCGATCGTACGGTGACTTTTTGATTCTATTTGAATAAACCTGTATGTTTATTGTAATTTTGTCTCATTCCCCGTTGGAAATTGTAAAGCGCTGTCGACTCTGTTGACACTATATAAGTGATAATAATAATGAAAATAATTCAAAATATCACTTGTAATCCTGGAAAATGCCATAGTTTATTAAACACTTTTTTGAGTAATCAAGGTACTTTAGAAGCATGATTAGACATGTGCCTATGTTTTCAATAAACCCTTTCGCACGCATGTATTTACAATATATATATACAGGCAATACCACAATACAGAAAGAAAGTGTCTCGATCCTCATTTTCCTACAGAGCACCGAAAATATGGAATAACCTCCCAGACACCATCAAATCTTCCTCCAGTCTAAAGTCCCTTAAGAGCTCTCTATTAACATACCTCAATACGGAATGCACCTGTAAACATGTAACATAGTGACTATATACAGAATGCACCTGTAAACATGTAACATAGTGACTATATACAGAATGCACCTGTAAACATGTAACATAGTGACTATATACAGAATGCACCTGTAAACATGTAACATAGTGACTATATACAGAATGCACCTGTAAACATGTAACATAGTGACTATATACAGAATGCACCTGTAAACATGTAACATAGTGACTATATACAGAATGCACCTGTAAACATGTAACATAGTGACTATATACAGAATGCACCTGTAAACATGTAACATAGTGACTATTTCCTACATATTTATTTTCTGTGTTAATCTGTATATTTGTGTTTTTTTTAATATCTTGCATTTTATTACTTTGTATTTCTGTAACAACTGTAACAATTCAATGTTCTTGAACCCAGGACATACTTGAAAATGAGAGAAATCTCAATGTATCCTTCCTGGTAAAATACTTTTTAAATAAATAAATTATATATATACTGTATATACAAAATACTGGCTTGTTGTATATATACAGTATATATATATTTATTTCACAATATAGAGTTGATTTAATGTTTATGCAAATCCTTCAGTCATTAAACATCATATATCTTTGTATTTCCAGCACAGGAGTGTGAATTCGCCTATAGTAAGGACATGCGAAGGTTGGCTTTATATACAGTAAATATATATATTTATTTATTTATAAAGTATTTTACCAGGAAGGATACATTGAGATTTCTCTCGTTTTCAAGTATGTCCTGGGTATATATATATATATATATATCACACTGGTAAATTTTAAAATCCTTAACTTTTGCTACGCAGAAGCTGCAATGAGCGATTATACATTAACACGTGCTGTAATAGATTTAACTACCTAATTTCATGTCGCACCGAGGACAGACTGAGCTTTAGTAACCTGCTAATCCGCTTTATGCTAAAGAAAAAAAACTCAAGGTCACATAATTGGCACAACCAGTCTCATACAATACTAAGAATGAATCGGAAATCCTTTAGAAAGTATTACAGAGGAGCTTATGACAATCACTAGACAGGGAACTAACTGAACTATTTCCCTCAAGTTCAAAATATTTACTGAAAAATAATTTAAACTACAACAAAATCCAATCATGCGCTTAATACTAGGACAATGTTTATGTGTGTCTTAAAGAAACCTAAAAATGTTTGTTTCTTTATTAGATCCTTTCACTTTCTTAATATACGATCATTTGTAATTGCGCACAGAGAAGCCACAGAACAACATCACTTGCAACATTCATGGATAGATAAGGCAAAGCTAAAAAGTACTAAACCACACACACACACGCAATTTACTAGATTAACATGTGGTCTTCGTTAATTGCTTTGCAAAATAAAATACAATAGTCCCAAGAGTTACTTAAATTCCTCCAGAGAGAAGGAGCATTCTGTATGATTTAATTAACCTTATGGAGATGAATGCCCAAATGTTAAGACCACATAACAAAAAAACGAGTGTTTTTAATAAAGTGCATTTATTTTTTTCCCTTGCAAAAAAGGAAAAAAGCCCCCAGTCTGGTAAAATAAGTATTTTAGCAATTGAATAATAGTTATTTATTTTCTGCCCATAATGAGTTAATCCTAGTCTATCAGGACCTTGCATAGTCAGCTTGTGATCTTTTCCTCCTTGTCCGTGGCAGAGCTCGGGTCATATAGTGATAGAGGAAGAGCGATGACAGAAAAAACAAGCAGAGGCTCTAGTTATTCCTCAATAAAGATAAAAGAAATGTATTTATTTGGTAAAGGTTTCCAGTCATGCTGTAATTAGTAGTAGACAGATCTTATTCGGGGTACAACTGAATAGGGCTAATAAGCCATAAGCGGGCCAATATATGTGAATTGAAGGCACTTAGCCCTAAGAATACTACACCTAAACCATACTACAGTGGTATATACTAATGGTTACTCCCTTGAGATTTTAAATGATGGTAAATGAGTGTTTTTATGACGTTCTAATAAAGGTTATATTTTAATTGTTATTGTTTCCTCAGTGTTGGAGGATAATTTTTGGGTCACAATTGTACTTGATACAGAGGACCTTTGAACGTATGAACCCAAAGTATCTCTTGTTCCATGCACCCGACATGGTCAATTGAGGTCAGGCCGGCCCGTCCATGGAGCGGGGTGGAGCAGCCGATCCAGGCAGCACTTTGTCAGGGGCAGCTTTTGCTGCTCTTTCAAAGGGCGCCAGCCCGGACACGGCTGCAGGACAGTGTTCCGTTGAAATCCAAGCCGTGACTGCCCCTTTCAGCGGGCCGGCGCCCACCCTTTCAGCAGGCGGGAGGCCATCAGCTTAAGTTTTACCAGCAACGCAGACTGGCTGTGGTCTCTCCTGCAGCGCAGTGCGCCTGTGAGACGGAACACTGTGTTTAGAGTCTGTCACATGACACGCGCGGCAGGACTCTGATGGTGTAGCAAGTGCGCGCCTTTAAATGAATCCCGGGGAACCATGAGGCTGCTGAGGAGTTAGGCATGGCTTGATTTCATACAGGAGACTCTGTGCCCCCCCTCCGTGTGTGTTATGGAGGTTCCCCTCCCTCCCATCCCTCCTCACAAGGACATGTTGCTGGCCCCATAATGCACTGCCAGCTCCTCTGTCCTGGTTGAGGGAAGGCCTGGACAGACACCCTATCCCAGAGTCCTGAGGGAGCTGCTGATTGAGGGCTGCATGGGACCAGATTGAAGACAATCTGCAGCTCCCTTACAACCCGCACAGCATGATGGGAGCTGTTAGTTGTTAATAGCTGGGGATCTGCTTTTCACTGGCCTGGCAAGGCCTGGGTGACTTTACTAAAATAAATAAATCACATTTTTACCTTTCTAAACTGAGGGGGGGGGTTAGTATGGAGCTGCCAGGATTTGATGGGGGAATTACAGAAATGACTGGGACGCCGCATGTTTTAATGCCGCTTTATGGCTTTTACCCCCCCCCAGTATTCCCTGAATTATTAAATCATTGTGAAAAAACAAGCATTTTCCTAATTTCTTTCATACCTTCAGTGAGGCGCTTCCTATTTAAAGGAACACCCTATGAAATATAATCAACAGTAACTCTGTGCCCTCCGGAGTCATAAATCCTCTGCATCTCCCCATTACCGGCTGTGTTATGTGTGTGTGACTGCAAGTTTGTGACTGTGGAAGTATGTAAGTGTGTATGAGGAAGTGTGTGTGTAACGGTATATGGATGTGTGGGACAGTGTGCCGTGATATGTGGTGCTCTGTGATATGCTCATACATACCATGTTTTTTGGGGGTGGGGGCAGCAATTCATCCTTCGCTCCAGGCAGCACAGTGGCTTGGGCCGGCCCTGATTGAGGTGACATTGGAAAGGCCATCTGGCCATGTGCCAGAACGCAGACTGTAGAGCATTTCTGTGCAGGGTCCTTAAAGTATCACCGGAGCAGTAGAAGGACAGACTCTGTGCAGCAATGTTCCAGGGAAAGTTAGCTTGATAAGTATAGCCTGCAATCCGGCGCCCCTTCTGCCTGCCACTGTGAACCCAACACCAAACCTTAGCCAAAAATGGTAGCGTGCCCCTTCTGAAATTTGTGTCTGGATCCAGCCCTGATAGCAACATAGGTGGAGAAAAGACCATTGCCCAGCAAGTTCAATCTTGAGCACAACCTTGTCCATACCTGGTTGCCCACAGAGTGTTCCTAGTAGGTTCCTGGATTATTGCTTGGAGTCTTAGGGGTTAATTGTCACAGAACTCTAAATTTAACTCATACATTGTTAGACTCTAATCTCAGACCAGAGTCCTGGGGCTATTAACCTCTGGGATACTGATTAAAACCCACGTCTGTCCCTGGGAATCTGGGACAGTTGGAAACTACGCACATATCCCTTTGAGATTGTGTGAAAATGGCTTATATTTCACAAAATTGCCTTTTCTTCACTCTTACTTGTTGACCATGGCTAGTGGCAATGTCAAGCAGCCCTCAGCTTGTGGTGAATGCAAAATTCAACATTGATTCTTACTGAATTTTGTATTTCATAAGATAATCACGAGATCATCAAACCTGGATCATGTGAGAGTATGTTGTTATACATTAACCCCTTCACTACCAAGTGATTTTCAAAAAAAATATTTCAGGAACGTTTTTTTAAAAAAAATAAAAAAAATAATAATTTTTGATAAATTATACAGTAGGAAATATTTGGGCATATATTCCCAATGTATTTCTTACTGTAATAACATATATGGCTTGTAAATGGTGCCATCTACTGCCAAATTGAATTACAGCCATTACAGTTGCAGCTCGTGTTCCCTGCATTGACTGCTGAATGTCCGATGTCAGGGCATTCAGTTAGCTGATATTACACAGTTTTAGCTCTTTGGACATTATGCCCACAGGGCTAAAACTTAGGGGGCACGTCCTGCAGCCCAAGAGCAAATGAAATTCATTTGCAGCAAACAAATTTAATTTGCTTTCAGGCTACACCGGATGGTGCCTTTGAAGCCCAAGATATCGCAATATCGGTAGTGAAGGGGTTAAAAATGGACAATCGCAGTACATTTTGTGCCAAAAGTGTACGTTCTGAAAAAGATGTTGTAGAAGATGTTCATATACTTCGGATAAAGCTGTACCTTTTGTCCTGATTATATCATTAGTGCAGATTGATCAGTTGCAATAAATAATGCCTTATTAACCCCTTAGTGACTCAGCTACAGATTATCTTTTAGTTATGACACAAGCAATTTTGGCATTTTTGCTATGTGATATTTAACCATAACTTAAATTTTACTCTTTTACTCATTCATTGCACCCACACATATTATATACTTTTTTTTTTTTAAATAACACTACCACTAATTAGAGTTGCCAGACCCTCCATGTTTTCCTGGACACATTTTATTGTTTCATGCAGGGAGTAGCACAGAGAGACGTGCTGTCCTGCAACATGTATAATTCATATGCTGCAGGAAGGAAATCAGGGCAGGTCAACTTGAGATTCCTTTTTGATATCTTACATGCAGCATATGGATTCTACGTGCTGCAGGGGGGTATTTTAAAGGCAATGCCCATCAGCATGAGTACATTATATGTGTCCAGGATACCATGGCTGATCTGGCAATCCTACCTCTAACAAAAGATGTAACTAGAATACTCGTGCATTGCAAAAAACACATTATAAAGCACGTGCTGCTGTTTTTTTATATTTGATTGAATTAATTGGATATAATAAAGAAAAATCTAGTGTATTTCTCACCTGCTTTTATTTTGTAGAATTTTTCTCATTTCTCAACATTCTCCAAAATCTTAGCAAAAGTCTCACTTTACAGGATGAGCCTACATTCATGATGTCATAAATAAGGTAAAACCCTGCTCTCTTACTGGCTCCTGTGTATCACTAGATAACTCTGTACACTGCCTTTCCTACCTGTCTTCACAGTCAGCAAGCAGAAGTTATTTTGGTAAAATCGTTGTATTGTGGTAATTTCCCTCATGCGGCACCCATAAAAATAATAAAATGTGTAAATATTGATGTGTTTTACTCAGTTTTGTAGGCTACGTTTTTCTAAGAGATTTCCGTTCCAAATGTGCAATTCCAATATGCTCAGCAAGCAATAGGATAAACTGTAGTGAAGAGGCAATTGGGTGGAGGGAATGCCTAGACATTCTGCAGGGATCTATTGTGTTGTCTAGGCTACTCAAATTAAATAATGGCATCTGAAAGAGATGCAGTAGTGTTCTTTCAACGCTGCATACTACTCCTTGATGATAGTTACATCACCTCCCACACACATGCACATCTATGAGTTGGATTTCTTGAACTCTGACCTATATATAAACTCCATTCTATGCCCAATGCCCCACAGTGAGGAACAATTGAGCTAAGGATACTTTGGGGGGGCAGTTTACAACACACAATGGATGCACCCAGTGACACACATACAGCATTATTCAGAGAGAGCCAAACTGGCCCCGAAATTGCACCGGTGAATTTCCCCATAAGGTGCAATTACGGGGCCATTCGGCTATTCAAAACGAAGCACTTCACCAAAATTTTGGGGAATTGCTAGCGAAATATGGGTGAACTTCGGCAGCAGTGAAATCCCCCATAGAGAAGCAATGGTTAATCTATTCAGAGAACACCGAACAGCAGAGAAATGTCAGTGAAATACCTTGATGTTCGGTGGTTTCATTCGGCAGGTTTAATCAGGTGAATCCCATAGGTTTCAATGTTAAAAATATTCCCGTATTTATACAACATCTAATAAACTGTTTATTCTTTTAATTTGCAGGAAAAAGACTCTTTAATATTTTTTTTAGGATTTATTATGCATTTTTCGGGAATTTGGGCAAAATCTGTGTTACTGATTTTTCTCAAATAGCGTTTTTTTTCTGTAACAGAAATTTTTATTATTATTCAGAGGACTTATATATTAATTCCAGACATTTTTGACCAGTAGTTTTTGCAAAGTGGTTAAAATTTTGAAGGTTTTTTTTTGTTTTGGGTTTTTTTTTTTACCCCGTTCGTCGGCTGGTCGGCGCTGTGTTCGGCAGATCGTCTGCTTTTTTCGGATGCGTTCGGTGGGTTTTTGGATCGGATCTGAAAATTTCGGCGGTTTTGCAGAGTTTTATTTTTTGTATCAGCGGTTTTGCAGCGGATTTTCGCTATACTTCGGGAACCCTGCTGTGAATGCTGAATTCACTTCAGGGTCAGGGAATTTTATTCCCCGAAGTGCGGGTTCAGGTGGAATTTCGATGCGCTTAGAATAACCCTGATAGAGTAAAATATTTTCTTAACAAAACAAACAAGAGTAAAACCAACCACATGTAAGATATCAGCAACATAAAATAAACACAGTAAGAAACATTTTGGTAGTGTCCCTTTAAATGACAAAAAGGCTTTAATTTGATGTGACGTATAATTATGACATATGAATTCTTATTTATTAAGCAAAAAAAAACACATAGTGCTCAACAGGCACTTAAGGGATTATTATTTTTTTCTTACAGGTGGAGGGTTTGAAACTATAGGGTCTATTCATTACACTTTGCCGCAGTTTGGTGCACTTCGGAGATTCCAGCACACCAATCCACTATTTAACGAATGGTCACTGTAGTGCTCCGAAGATGGAGTCGTCGAAGCCTCCTGAAAAAAGTTGGCGAACATAGCCGAAGAGCACCGAAGCAAATTCCACGAAACTGCAGAAAAAACCCCAGAACTCTCCTATTCTCCTAATAGGTGTTTAAACCAATAAAAATGTATTTTAATTGGTCTAAATCAATAAAAAATGGCCTTAAAAAATAATAAAAAGGTCTGTTATAGAATAAAAAATGCCCTTTAAAAAAATTTTGAAATAAAAATTAAGTCTAAAAAATAAAAAGGCTTTTTGCTGAAATTAAAAGAATAAACATTTTTTAAAAAAAAACAATTAAAAATGATATTTTTTTTTACATTGAATCCTATGCCTGCTTAACCCCTTCACTACCACGCAGTGGCGTAGCATGGGTTGTCAGCGCCCGGGGCCAGCCAAGAATTGTGCGCCCCCCCCAACCTGTGGACACGTTATGGATATTGCCCCAGCTCTCACATGGACATTGCCCCAGCTCTCACATGAATATTGCCCCAGCTCTCACATGGATATTGCCCCAGCTCTCACATGTATATTGCCCCAGCTAACACATGAATATTGCCCCAGCTCTCACATGGATATTGCCCCAGCTCTCACATGTATATTGCCCCAGCTAACACATGAATATTGCCCCAGCTCTCACATGGATATTGCCCCAGCTCTCACATGGATATTGCCCCAGCTCTCACATGGATTTGCCCCAGCTCACACATGGATATTTGCCCCAGCTCACACATGGATTTTCCCCAGCTCACACATGGATTTGCCCCAGCTCTCACATGGATTTGCCACAGCTCTCTCATGGATTTGCCCCAGCTCATGGATTTGCCCCAGCTCTCACATGGATTTGCCCCCCCAGCTCTCTCATGGATTTGCCCCAGCTCATGGATTTGCCCCAGCTCTCACATGGATTTGCCCCAGCTCTCTCATGGATTTGCCCCCAGCTTACACATGGATTTGCCCCCAGCTCATGGATTTGCCCCAGCTCTCACCTGGATATTGCTCCGGCAGGGGTTGAGGGGACCCAGATGCCGGGCAGTGGGAGTGCCTGCCCGCCGCCCGGTCCTAAACAGTCGGTCCTGTTCTTGAAGGGGAGGCGGCTGCGTGCGTGCGCAGGTCACGCGGTCCGGCCAGTCAGGTGGTACAGAGACTCAGTACCACCTGATTAGCTGGACCACGTGACCAGCTGCGCCTGCACGCAGCCGCATCCCCTTCAAGAACAGGACGGACTGTTCAGGACCGGGCGGCGGGGAGGCACTCCCGCTGCCCGGCATCTGGGTCCCCTCAACCCGCGGGCCAGTTTTAGGGGCGCAAATGCGCCCCTAACAAAACTGCGCCCGGGGCCACGGCCCCCCCAGCCCCCCCACGCTACGCCACTGCTACCACGATCTGCTGCTCTGCAGGCCAAAAGCAAATTTAATTTGCTTGCAACAAACAAATTTAATTTGCTTTTGGGCAGCAGATGGTGCCCCCAAAGTTTTAGCCATGTGGGCATAATTCACAAAGAGCTAAGACTGTTTAAAATCGGCTGAAGAATGCTGTGACACCGGACATTAAGCAGCCATTGCAGGGGAAAAAAATAGGCCTGCAGCTCAAATGACTGTAACTCTATTTGGCAGTAGATGGTGCATTTACTGGCCAAAATATATTATTACAGTAAGAAATACAATGCTCAAATATTTCTTAATGTACAATTGATTAAAAATGATTTTACAAAAAAACACTGGTTTCTGACAATGTTTTCTTGGAAAATCACTTGTAGTGAAGGGGTTAAACCTATCGAACTGTATCACTGAAAATCGGGGCATTTCAGAGACACTTCGGTGCATTTTGGTGTTCAGTCAATGGACGAACCATTACTTTTCTATGGCGTAATTTCGCTGCCGCTGAAGACTGCACCGTATTTTGCTGCCAATTCACCTGTATTTGGAGAATTGACAGATTAGAGAATAGAGGAATTTGCCCGAAATTGCAACGAACGGTGAAATTCCCTGTTTGGTGCAATTTGGTGACCAATTCAGAAGAGGTTAGTGAATAACTCCTTGAATGTTCTGAGATGACACTGTATTCTCCTCACCGAGACTATGTAGCACACTGATTTGACTTGCTGACAGTCAGTTCAAGTGCGTTTACTACACTGTGGTTGGCTGTGAGAGTGATCACATGTGAGGGGACCCGGGGCTTTGCTGTTGCTGGCCTGTCTCACACCCCGAGGGACCAAGCAACAGCATTAAACCGCTGTTTGCTGGTCCCACTATGTACCAGTGCTCATTTTCCTGCATGCCGAAATTATTCTAAGTTTTTTTAAAAGTCATATTGGAATAATTCTATCATCGATCCGGAAAGGGTTAATCTAGACCAGCGATGGCGAACCTTGGCACACCAGATATTTTGGAACTGCATATTCCATGATACCCAGGACATACTTGAAAACGAGAGAAATCTCAATGGAACTGTTACGGATCGTGGTACCCTCACGCTCAGGAACCTCCATCTGGACACCCCTTTCCACTGAACTCGGGATGTATTCGTACAAATACACAGAATAGACGACACATAGACTGTGATGCTTGCCGATGGAACACCAAACGGAGAAGGCTTTATTTAGAGGTTTTCAGTTACACCTTCCAATGTAAAGACTACACCCTGGTCTAACAAAGGGAACTGATAAGAGCTCTGGTTCAAGCCAGATCTGGGGGAAGGGTGATGCAAGCATGGCCACACAAAAGGAACACATTACTTAAAGGGGGGGTTAGGCTATACAAGACAGACTAGTAATACAGAGGTCACACTTGGACAACAGCACATCACACAACACTCTACCCTATATACAGAGACAATAAACTGTAAGAAAAAATAAATGCAAATAAACTTTGGGGCGGCCGTTTCGCCACAATGCTCCCCCCTTGATCAGCACTCCGGCAGACACAGCCAGACCCTGACGGGTCGGCTCGGGGAATGTCCAGGCCTGCTCACAGTTAGCATTCAAGTTCAGTTTGTCGACTCAACCCATCAGCATTGCCATTCTGCTTCCCAGGTCGATAATGGATGGTGAAGTCAAAGGCTTGTAGAGTCAGGCTCCATCGTAATAGCCTGCCATTGACTCCTGTGACCCGGTGAAGCTAGACCAATGGGTTGTGTTTGGTGAGCAGGGAAAAGGGCCGGCCATAGAGGTAGGGCTGCAACTTTTTTTAGGGCCCACACAACAGCGAGGCACTCCTTTTCGATGGCCGCACCAACCTCCCGTGGCAGCGTCTGTATAAACGAGAAAACTTTTAGATGGATCAGGGTCAGATAGCAGAGGGCTATCAGTGAAAGCACACGTTAGCTGTTTGAAGGCTTCCTCGCACTCTTAGGCCCAGGCCACCTGACAGGCTCTTTTTAGGCTCTTTTTTGTCAGATCAGTGAGGAGTTTTGCTATACTGCTATAGCTGGGGACACATTTCCTGTAGTAGCTGCCGTCCCGAGAAAAGCCATCACTTGGGTCTTAGTAGGGGGTGTGGGCCAGTTGATTATTGCTTCAACGTTTGCTGGCTTGGGACGCTGCTTTCCCCCACCCACCTGGTGGCCCAAGTATTGTACCTCTGCCATACCGATGTGACACTTTTCTGGCTTTAAAGTCAGCCCAGCTTGATGGATCCTGCCTAGTACAGTTTCTATGTGGAGGGGATGCTCCTCCCATTTCACGTTGTAGATAGCAATGTCATCTAAGTAGACTTCGACAAAGCCTTGGAGGCAATCGAGTAACTTGTCCACCATCCTCTGAAAGGTGGCTGGGGCATTCTTCATCCCAAAAGGCATTACCTTAAATTGGTACAGGCCAAACGGGGTGATGAACGTCGATTTAGGGATGGCATCGGGAGCCAGGGGGATCTGCCAGTATCCCTTACATAGGTTGATAGTGGTCAGATAATTCCCCCTAGCTATCCGGTCCGAAAGCTCATCTACTTGCGGCATGGGGTAGGCATTGGTTATGTCACATTTTCCCTGCTTTTGGCCGAGCCCCTTGGTGGTGAGAGGCATTCACGTCTTTTTTCCCCTGTTTTGTTTTTGGCTGTGCTGTCTGGGGCTGCTCTGGAGTTCTGCTGTGATCTTCTGGTCTGAGGTGATGGCCCAATCACACACCCCACTGCCTATATAACTCCCAGCAGCACAGTGCTTCATTGACCATTTGTGGAGTTCTATGGTTGTTGTGGTTCTTGTGTCCTGTTCCTGTTCCCTGTTTCCCGCGTTGCTGCATAGCTTTATGTCGAGGATTTTCTGGTTTTGACTTTTGGCTTATGTTCCTGGATATTCTCTTTCTTGCTCCCTGTACACTGTATCCTGCTAATCTTGTTACTGACCTGGCTTGGCTGAGAACCGCTCTGTCCTGTGTATGACTTCTGGCTCTGGTTTATTCTCTGGTCTATTCCCTGTACCCTGTACTGAGCATCTAGATATTCTTGTGTATGACCTTTAGCGTGTTCTCTGGATCTCTCTCTTGCCTGCTCCCTGTATTACTGTATGTCTGTTCGGCTGCCAATTTTTGCTAGTCTTGACCACTCCTATGTTTGCTGGTCCTACTATGTACCAGTGCTCATTTGCCTGGCTATAAGTCAAGGGTTCCCGAGTCTGGCGATGTGCCAGGCGCCCTTGAATGTGGCTATAAGCCGAGTCGGTCTTGTCTCAACCCAGCAGTAAGACTATCATGTCTGGTTTGGGTGACGCGCCCCTCATGTCTGTTTAGGCAATGTGCCCTCATTTCTGGTTTGGGCAATTTGCCCCTCATTTCTGGTTTGGGTGACGCGCCCCTCATGTCTGGTTCAGGCGATTTGCCCCTCATGTATTGTACAGGCGATGCGCCCCTCATGTCTGGTGCAGACGATGCGCCCCTTATGCCAGAAGCTGGCGAGCTGCCAGTCATGCCCGATGAAGCAAGCTGCCAATCATGCCCGATGTTGGTGAGTTGCCAGTCCTGTTCGATACTGGCAAGCTGCCAGGTAAGCCCATGTAAAGCTTCGAGGAAGCTGTACCCATGTTGAGCTTCGAGGAAGCTGTACCCATGTTGAGCTTCGAGACAGCTGTACCCATATTGAGCTATGAGGCAGCTGTCCCCATGTTCAGTTGTGAGGCAGTTATATCCATGTTAAGCTTTGAAGAAGCTGTGCCCATGTCTAGCTTCGAGGAAGCTGTACCCATGTCGAGCTGCAAGGCAGCTGTAGCTATGCTGAGCTGCGAGGCAGTTATGCCCATGTTAAGCTGCGAGGCAGCTGTACCCATGCTGAGCTACGAGGCAGCTGAACCCATGCTGAGCTACGAGGCAGCTGTGCCCATGCTGAGCTACGAGGCAGCTGTGCCCATGTTGAGCTGCAAGGCAGCTGTGCCCACGTTGACCTGCGAGGCAGCTGTGCCCACGTCGAGCTGGGAGGTAGCTGTGCCCACGTCGAGCTGGGAGGCAGCTGTGCCCACGTCGAACTGGGAGGCAGATGTGCCCACATCAAGTTACGAGACCACTGTGTCCATGTCTCACAGTGGGTCCATTGATGCCAAACCCAGTTATGGGTTTGAGGAGTCTACATCAAGTGGTAAGGCACATGTAGCCAAGTCTGCCCCCACCATTGCCATGTCATGTGGGGTGGTCACCTTTTCCAAGCCTTGGTCTAGGAGAAGACTAAAAAGATGACCGACCCTAGCCGTTCTGGTTCCAATGATGCCATGCTCCATTCTGGTTCCAATGATGCCATGCTCCGTTCTGGTTCCAATGATGCCACGCTCCATTCTGGGTCCAAGCATGCCATGCTCCGTTATGGGTCCAAGGATGCCACACTCTGTTATGGGTCCAACGATGCCACGCTCTGTTATGGGTCCAACGATGCTATGCTCCGTTATGGGTCCAAGGATACCATGCTCCATTCTGGGTCCAAGGATACCATGCTCCATTCTGGGTCCAAGGATACCTGGCACTATGGTGGTGCAACGTCCAGTCTGACTGATGTTAAGATACCGCAATCCAGTCCTGTCCCCGAGGGATACGTACGGTAGCCTTGTGGGTTGTTGTTCCGGTAGGCACACTGGGCAATGATCAAGAGGAACACTCATAGATGGAGGTGTTTCGAGGAGGATTCAGAAGATTCTGAGGAGGAGTGGGACCCAAATGGATTCTGGTGACAAGTCTTCATGTCCTGTTTCCTGATTTCCTCGGTCATGTTTTTTGTGTTGGGTGCCCTGGGGTCACCCCTAAAGGGAGTGCTATGTCACATTTTCCCTGGTTTTGGCCATGCCCCCCGGTGGTGAGAGGCATTCACGTCTGTTTTCCCCTGTTTTAATTTTGGCTGTGCTGTCTGGGGCTGCTCTGGGGTTCTGCTTTGATCTTCTGGTCTGAGGTCACATTGCCCAATCACACAGACCAACTGCCTATATAACTCCCAGTAACACAGTGCTTCATTGACCGTTTGTGGAGTCCTATGGTGGTTGTGGTGCTTGTGTCCTGGTCCTGGTTCCTGATTCCCGCGTTGCTGCATAGCTTCATGTATAGTATTTTCTGGTTTTGACTTTTGGCTTATGGTCCTGGATATTCTCTTTCTTGCTTCCTGTACACTGTATTCTGCTAATCTTGTTACTGACCTGGCCTGGCTGAGAACCGCTCCTGGGTATGACTTCTGGCTCTGGTTCTGGTTTATTCTCTGGTCTATTCCCTGTACCCTGTAGTGAACATCTAGATATTCCTGTGTATGACCTTTAACCCCTTCACTGCTGAGGCATTTCACCGCTGTGTGCTGAGATAATTTTTACCGCTTTCGCTCATCATGTTTAAACGCGATTTGAAGCCACATTTTATTATATGACCAAGACATACTATATATTGTTCTTTCCGTCAGACTCGGCAGATTCATAATATATTATTATTATATTTGTACGTCATGTCCTGTCTGTATATTATAACAAAAAATACAATAAAAATTGAATTTTTAATCATCTGCAGTGTGTAAAGTGTTTATTTTCACATTTTATCACATGAGCATTTGCGGTTATGTTTTCTATGGGGTGCGCTTGTACAAAAATTTGAAATGGGGACTTGTTACATTTTGTGGGGGGAATTACGTGATTTTTAGCAAACAAACCCCATAGAAAAAAATCATTAGTGCAGCATCATTGTTCACATTATAATTGAAATGTGAACAATATTGCTGCATTAATAAAAACAACACACAAAAAAAACATGTTTTTTTTTTTTGTTTTTTTTTTTTAATTTATTTATTATTTTTATTATAATTTTTTTAATAATTTTTTTTCTTTGTACCTAGTGCTCAGGCCTTTCAATTGACACCCTCCATGACCCCCTAGCTGCCACGGTTCTGGAGATATTGGGGTTCACAAGAACCCCCTATCTCCATCCCCTGGCAGCTAGGGGTTCCCCGGCTATCTGATGTCATCACGCTATGCATGATGAAATCAGGCAGCGAGGGGAGACCCGGGGGTGGAGTCGCCATCCAAGATGGCAGCCCCACCAGAGCTAGGCTGCATTTCAGCGCCGCAAGGCGCTGAAGTGCAACCCGGCGCTTGAGGGGTTAAAGCCAGACACCGCTTAAAAGGGGAGACTTTCCCCTTTTAAGTGGTGCCTGGCTTTTGGCGCCGCTCCTTTCCAATCGGGGGGGGATCCGAACGGATCCCCCCTCCCTTCCAGGCTATCTCCGGGCATTGCCGGGGGGTCGCCTGGAAATGACATCATCGCGCTTGGCGCGATGACGTCATTTACGCCGGGATGAGCTTGACTTCAGCGTCTGAGGACGCTTAATTAATTAACTGGGCTGTTACTCCTGGCAGTTGCTGCCGCTCCGGTGAGTATGGGCGCGACGCCATTTTTTCTGTATTTATGTACATCATGCTTGTAACACCAGTCCATCGTTCTGCAGCTGTTCCTCTTTCCATGTTTTTGTTTTTAATCCCAAATGGGAAGTGTTTGGTGCGTGTATAAATAAAACCCTCCATATCTCTGCCTCTCCTTGGCTGAAAAGCAGCAGGAGGGGCTTGGAGCTGCTCAGTAGAGAGGCCTTTTGGTACATGTTAGGTACTCACTCTGTAAAGAGGTGCCGTGAAGTGGCGAGTGAGCTTACGTTGCAATGGCCATTGAAACAAACAAAAACCTCAGTTTTGTTGTACATGGAACACATAGAAACGAGCGCAGATGACACCTTTTTTCCTGTATTACTGTATGCCTGTTCGATTGCCAAATTTTGCTAGTCTTGACTAGGGATGAACTGTTCGGTTCGATCTGTTCTGAGTTCGCATCGAACATCGGCCGTTCGGCTGTTCGCGAACTCCTAACATTTCCGCGTGTTCGGTTCGAGTTCGTCCACAATGCACCACAATGGACCACAATGCACTTTTCCGCTAGCCTGAAGCTTGTAATTGTACCAGCTGGGTGGAGTAGAGGTAACATCACTGCTCTGTGTGGAGAGAGCCTGTGGAGATATGGGTTCGATCCCGACGAGTACCTCTCCAGTAAGTGTCCTTGGGCAAGACACCCAATGGTACATACTCACCACCCAGGACATACTTGAAAATGAGAGAAATCTCAATGTATCCTTCCTGGTAAAATCCTTTCAAAAAAAAAAATTGTCTACAGCCTTGCACCTGGTCAGGTGCGAGACAAGTGCAAGACTATGCCAAACACGGCTCAGAGTCCTGATTGGGCAAATTTTTCCCAATCATGGGCTCACAGAGCTAAATCCCGCAGCACACTACATAAGGCTTCACACAGCCCCCAGCACGTGTTTTTTGAGAGGAGATTGTTCTGTTAGTGTGTCTTCTCAGTGCCAGCAGCAATTGGGGGGTCTCACTTCTACAAGATATTTGGGAATTGTTGTAATCTGTGTGTTCACACTGCCAGCAGCTATTGGGGGTCTCACTTCTCCAAAATATCTGGGAATTGTTGTAATCTGTGCCAGCAGCTATTGGGGGGTCTCACTTCTACAAGATATCTGGGAATTGTTGTAATCTGTGTGTTATCACTGCCAGCAGCTATTGGGGGTCTCACTTCTACAAGATATCTGGGAATTGTAATCTGTGTCTTGTCACTGCGTCAATGCCACCTATCAGGGGGTCACACTGATTTATAGGAGGTTTCTGGGAATTGTAATCTGTGTCTTCTCACTGCCAGCTATCAGGGGGTCCCACATACCTCTAACAGATTTCTGTGAATTTTAATCTGTGTCTTGTCACTGCCACCCATCAGGGGGTCTCACTGATTTATAGGAGGTTCCTGGGAATTGTAATTTGTGTCTTGTCACTGCCACCCATCAGGTGGTCTCACTGATTTATAGGAGGTTCCTGGGAATTGTAATCTGTGTCTTGTCACTGCCACCCATCAGGGGGTCTCACAGATTTGTATCAGATATCTGGGAATTATAACCTGTGTTTTGTCACTGCCACCCATCAGGGGGTCTCACTGATTTACAGGTGTTTTCTGGGGATTTTAATCTGTGTCTTGTCACTGGCTGCCAGCTATCAGTGTGTCTCACTGAGTTATACCAGAGTTCTGGAAAACTTTAATCTAGATAACACAGTTGAATCAAAGTTCTGCATATCTCCAATTTTTATAACAGAGTTGAATCAGAGTTCTGTATATCTTTAATCCATATATCACTCACCATGTCAGAAAGACCAAACAGGACAGGCAGACGCTCCCAGACACAGATAAGAGGGCAAGCAGCCTCTGTGTCGGGAGGCTGTGCCTCTGGTCATGGTGGACGTGGTGCATCCTCTGCAGGGGCACACTTGTCCTTTCTAACTGGTGCTGGCCATCTTAAGCAGCAGCAACATACAGAGGATTTGCAGGATTGGCTAACCAGGCCATCCTCATTCTCCGAGTCCTCTGCCAGCCAGGCTTGTAGTGATTTACAGTCCACCTCAGCTGCAAAAACATCTAATTCAGCCTCCATGTCCACAGCTACTCCTGCCGTAGCCTCACTATCACACACGGAGGAGTCAGCTGAATTGTTTGACTACAATGACAGTGACATGCTGCTTGAGGATGCGCAGCAACTACAGTGCTCTGATTCAAACTCTGAGGTTGAGGAAGGGAGTATAATCAACCTAGAGGAAGGGGGTGCCAGTGACACACAAATAACTGGCATTCATGTTGCCCCAGCAGCTGCAGCATACTGGCAAGTTGGCTCCAGTGACGAGGAGAAAGGGGGTGATGACAATGATGATGAGGTCACTGACTCCACCTGGGTGCCTGATCGAACAGAGGAGTCAAGGGAGGAGGAGGAGGCACAACAAAAACGAGGCAGAACGTCCTTTATGACAAACCGTAGCCAGTCCAAGGCATCAGAAGTCACAGCTGCTCAGGTGTAGAGCGCTGTTGTCTCAAAGCACATGTACAGGAAGTCTGCTGTCTGGGAGTTCTTTAAGAAATGTGCAGCAGACCGCACCGTTGCTATTTGTAATCTATGTCAGATGAGGATCAAGCGTGGGAAAGACATCCCACGCTTGGGTACCACGTCCACTCTTTGAAGCAACATATGACCACATGCCACGCATCCCGTTGGCACAACACTTTTCATAGGTCCTCCTCCTCCTCATCTGTCTCTACCCCCACTATATGTCCTGCCATGTCATTGCCTACAACCTCCACTGACAGGGATGATGCTACAGTAATGGGTGTACCAGGTCCTTCCTCAGAATGTGACAGCATCCCATCAGCTGAAGATTTACGCAGTCAGATTACGTTGCCCCAGCTGCTGCAGCGTAAGAAAAATATAGTCACAACCATCCCCAAGCACAGTGTCTAAATGCCAGCTTGACAAAATTACTCGCATTACAGCTGCTGCCTTTCCAGCTGGTGGACGCTGCTTCCTTCCGTGAATTTGCTGAATGTGCTATACCACAGTGGCAAGTTCCGAAATGCCATTTCTTTTCACGGAAGGCCATTCCAGCACTATACCAGCACGTGTAAGACAATGTTATGAAGTCATTGGGAAAGGCAGTCAGCAGCAAGGTGCACATGACTTTAGACACGTGGTCCAGCAAGCATGGACAGGACTGTTACATTTCCTTCACGGCACACTGGGTAACTCTGATTGCAGCTGGAAGGGATCCAGGACGGGGCTCTGTGCTGAAGCTTGTTCATCCACCACGCCTCCAGAAAGTTGCTTGTATGAGGTCTGTCTGCTCCACCACTTCTTCCTCCTCCTCCTTCTCTGTCTCTGGCGAAATGGCAGTTATACCGACGCATGGCAGGGGCTACGCAATGGCTCAAGCAAAAAGATGCCATACTGTGCTTGAGCTGGTTTGTTTAGGGGACAGGAGCCACACTGGGCCAGATATTTTGTCAGCTCTGCAGGGGCAGGTGCAGAGATAGTTAACACCACGCCAGCTTTAGCTGGGAATGGTCGTCTGTGATAATGGCAGCAACCTTCTCTCCGCCCTTTGCCAGGGTAAGTTGACGCATGTACCATGTCTAGCACACGTCCTAAATCTGGTGGTACAGCGTTTCCTAACCAGGTACCCAGGGTTGGCAGAGCTTCTCAGCCAGGCCAGAAAAGTCTGCAGCCACTTCAGAAGGTCAGTCCCAGCAAGTGTTCGCCTGGCAGAAATTTAAAGAGAATTCCACCTTCCTACAAACAGCCTGATCTGTGACATACCCACCGGGTTGAACTCGACATTAGCAATGCTGCAGCGTCTGCACAAGCAGCAGAGGGCCATCAATGAGTACCTGTGTGAGTATGGCACAAGGACAGGTTCAGGTCAACTTGGTTCACCCCGCAGTGGCTGATGATCAAGGATGCATGCACTGTACTGTCACCATTTGAGGAGGCAATGAGGATGGTGAGCAGGGACAGTGCATGCATCAGTGACACAATTCCTTAAGTGTTCCTGCTGGAGCGCACTCTGCGGGGAATTATAGATGTGGCACTAGAGGCAGAGCAGCAGGAGGAAGAGGAGGCCTTCCCTAGCTCTCAAGGCCCCAGTCTTTATGCAGACAGCATTCCTGCGGGTCCTCAGATCAGACAGGAGGAGGTTGAGGAGGAGGAGGAATATTTAAGTAGTGGGGGTATTGAAGGTGGGGATTCCTCAAGGGAGGGTTTTGTGTGCCCAGAAACACAAGGACTAGTACGTGGCTGGGAGGAGGAAGTGCACGATGGGGTCATCCTCATTGACCAGGAAGACTCGGAAGCTAATGCCACCTCCAACCTACGCTGCATGGGCTCCCTTATCCTGCAAAGTCTGCTAAAGGACCCCAGGATTCGTGCTATCAAGGAGAGGGATCATTACTGGTTGGCAAGCCTTCTTGATCCACGATACAAGGGGAAAGTTGCAGAGCTCATCCTGCCTGCACAGGGGAGGACCGGATGAAACAACTTGAGTACGCTCTAACGCGACACTTGTGTAACACCTTTCCAGGCACTGGTAGGTTACCAAGTGATGACACAGGTGCTTCTGAGGCTGCGGATGATCAGAGGAAGAGCGGTGAAAGCCGGGGATGCTTGACTGATGCCTTTTTAAATTTGTTTAGTCCACGACGCCCAGGGACATCAAATATAGGCACCCATTGCCAGCGTCTTCACCATATGGTGCAGGACTACCTAGGGGCAAGGGCAGACCTGGATACCTTTACAGCAGATGATCCACTGGCTTACTGGGTGTTGAGATTGGATCACTGGCCAGAACTTAGCCAATATGCTATGCAGCTACTAGGTTGCCCTTCATCCAGCGTGCTTTCTGAAAGGACGTTCAGTGCCGATGGAGGTTTTGTCACAGACAAAAGAGTGCATCTGTCCACCGACTCTGTAGACCGGCTGACATTTATAAAAAAGAATCAGTCCTGGATCAGCAGCTATCAATCCCCTGATGCTGATGTAACTGAATAGATCGGGGGATCTCTTCTGCATTACCAAAACCTCCACCCCTGCACTCTTCCACAATACCACTGAGGGATTACTTACGGTGTGAAGGCACTTGCTGCCACCAAAGGCACAATATTTGGGTGCACTGCCACTGACGCCTATACCAGATCCATATCATTTTAATATTGGACCGCAGGGTCCAACCCTGCACTCTTCCACAATACCACAGAGGGGTTACGGTGTGACAGCACTGTTGCCGACACTAAAGGCCCAATTTTAAAGCACCTATTGTTACTTTCATCCAAAGCCTGCATACGTTTCACCATAATTTAGCCAAAAAATCACTAAACTTGTTCTGCGTGTCCTAAAATGTCTCCTCTTTTCATATAGGCTGCCACCCCAAGCAGTTGTTTATGAATAGATTAAGGGAAAACCATTTACCGTCATTTGAAATGTCATTTTTTTGTTTTAAATTGTTTCTATACATCCTACAAATCCGCCACTTCACGGGCAGGTTATGGGGACCTCCTAGGCACGATATTTGAAGTAATTTTTCGTTTTTATTCTTATCCTCTATTTCATGGAAAACTCACTGTTCCTTTAAAAATGTTTTTTTTTTAACTTTTTGTCCTTGTTTCCTGTCCCCCAGGGCACTAGCCGGACCCCCATACACCTTTTATGGCAAATATCTTGCATATATGCCCTCTTGGAGGGCACTCTAAAAATCGAACACTTTCAAGTCCCATTGACTTGCATTGAGTTTGGTTCGTGTTCGTGTTCGAACTCGAACTTTTGAAATTGTTCGAGTTTGAATGCGAACCGAACACGGGGGTGTTTGGCTCATCACTAGTCTTGACCACTCCTATGTTTCATGTTTTATGTATCTTGTTTGTCTGAGTTTAGCTTACTCAGAGGCCAACATACAAGTACCTCTTCAGTCCAGAATTTCTGTCTGTCTTGTTAACCCTTGCCCTTCTTGCTCCCCTTGCTTCTTTGTGAGGGTTTCTTAGATAGAAATCATCCCAGCATAGGGATTCCTTTAGTTTTCTTCCTGGCCCTCCTGTCCCTTGTGTCTCAGTCTGGTTCCTGTATTGCCCTGGAATCTGTATTGTATATCTGTCTTTTATCAAGCCAGCAGCTCACCTGCCTAAAGGGCTACACTCCTTGTTCCAAGCCACCACGATGGCCCAAGTGGGCCCCCAGCGTGACACCAAGAGAGTGGAGTTCCCTGGAGTCAAATGGGAATATTTTTTCGGTGTTGTCCATGCTTGGTAGGTGGAATAAATGGGATTTAAGACATAGATATTTATTTTCTCTTTTCTACTAATATGCATTTTCTTAATCATGCAAACAAAGATTATGCCCTCTTTTTTTATATATATATTTTTCTTTCTTTTCCTCAGTCCTTCATTCTGTTCTCCTATAATGGTAAACACAATTGTTCAGTGTATAACCCCTTCTTTCCTCCATAGTTATAGTTGATAAAGATTACAAATACAAGGATAACTGTAAATAACACAAGATCACATGGCAGACTATCGAGGCAGTATTGTCAAAGGGATCATTATATGCAGCAGTCTAGTCATTACATTATAGTATCATGTCTTAATATTTTAGTGACTATATCCCCACAGGGCTATATTTATTCAGATCTGAAATTCAGCTGTATGATAACAATGCTTAATAATTAAACGGCAGCGAAACCCAAGTAGTAATAATAATCATAATAATTCCTATTTCTTATTCACTCTGCTGCAATTGAATTCTTGGTATGACACAGACTGGGTAACCTGTCATTCTGACTGCACGTCTTTCTTTATTTTTTTGTCAAATCCATCTCTCCTGTTGATGGCAGCAGCTGTCAGGAAGCATGACAGAAAATCTGATCACTTTCCAAACCCATTTTGTTGGGGCTTTTCAAAGATAAAGATTTGAGAAGGAACAAAACCAGTCGTGCCATTCTTCACCGTGTCATGCGCTTCAAATTGATCTTACAGCAGCGTTGGCAGTCACGAACACTTGCTACGCAGTGTTACAGAAAAGCAGTGTAAAAGAACACAACGTTTATCAATACAAGGTTAAAAACAAGTGTAGAAACTAGTACGAGGTTTGAAGCATGGATTACTGCTAATGCACAATAAAAAACTTTATTAGACTTTTGTTTGTCTGCATGAAAGCCCATTCGTATGGGCAGAGGCGTAACTAGAAACCTCAGAGCCTTGGTGCAAAAATCCATGAAGGCCACCCCAAAAAAAATCCATATATAATTTTTTGCAATAAAAAAAAAAATAATGCGCAATTTATATTAATTATTTCCCACCCACGCAGTTGACGTGCATCATTGCGAAATGGATTCGCTGAAATGAGCGAAAAGTAAAGGATCTAAAGGTGAATTGACCCTTTAGTTTCTAACGTCAATAATAACCCCTAAAATTCCATAAAACCAGGCAAATATTATAAAAATAATAAACAATGTGGCATATAGCCTACCTATTAACCCCTAAAATGCCATAAAACCTGGGAAATACAATAAAATAATAATAAAATGTGGTATGTAGCCTACCTATTAACATCTAAAATCAAGGGAAAAAAAGGAAATATATATACTTTGAGGGATGAAGCCTGCCCATTAATCCTTAATATACAACTAAACTAAGAAAAAATTTAAGTAATACACAATGTGATATATATACTGACCATTTACCCCTTCACTGCTGAGCCATTTCAACCCTGTGGGGGGAAAAAAGGAAAAGTTATGTTTTTTAATTAGTTATGATTTTGTATACACTGAGGGCACTATTACATTCTTCGTGCACAATTTTGGGCGTGCGCAAAAACGCATTAACGCGAGGGGCAAAACCCTTCTCGCTGAACGTCGTATTATGACGTTCGCGCACAAAATGCGCGTTAACGTCTAACGCGAGTGACCCTGCGTGAACCCTGCGCGAGCGTAAGTTCGTGACCGCATCCCATACTCAACATTGGGAGCAAAATGCGTTTGTGCGCTGGTACGCGGATGGTATTACAATCTTGGCGCAAATTTTAACGAACAACATTTTCGTGCATAATTTTAACGTCTTTGAAAAGCTGGAGGTAACGGCAAATCTGAACGTCCTGGCCGAAACCAAATACACCAGCCTGAAGAAAAAAAAAATACAGCGCAGTATAGTTACACATTCTACACATACCCAAACAATAAAATTGAGAGGTCATGCGTGTTTTTATTATTGCTGCAGCATATATACTCAGATTGACTTTGGCAGGCGCAAAAACTTAACATGAGACAATTGTGGTTCTTAATTCTGATTGGCTGAATCGCGTTAAAAAAAACAGTCCGCACACCGATTTCTGCGCGCAGCGTTAATGTGCGCCCGTATTTGCGCGTCTTTTTTATGCTCGATCTTTTTTGACAGATGAAAAATGCGCTCGGATTGTGATACCAGCGTTAATTTACACGCGTTAACGTTTAACGCTGCGCAGAAAAAATTGCGCTGCGCGTGCACTTTTGCGCAAACAATGTAATAGAGCCCTGAATATGGTTGTTTTGGGTATCATTGGAAAGGCCAGACTCTGCACTTTCCAATGTTACCTAGCTCGACCATGTGGCACACCCGTGTACGGAGATATAGTGGTCCGAAGGACCCCTGTGCCTCCTGGCTAGAGTGGGACAGGCAGTACAGTGCCTCTGTCCCTGCCTCTATGTCGGGATGTTGATCCAGCGTCTCCCGGCACAGGCTGGTTGCAGCTGTTGTTGGGGAGCAGGAGGGAGCAGAGAGCATCCACATCTCTCTGCCTCCTTATGTGAAGCTGTACTGCAGCTGATGGTCGGGAGGGGCTTAAATGGGGGGGACCAGGAGTAACCTGTGGGGGGGGCACACAGGGGGGCAACCAGGAATAACCTGGGGGGGACAATTACCCATCTGACTTGTCCTTGGCTGCTGGCTATCTCCATATCCTCAGCAGCGTGGGCATAGGAAGATGACGTCCCAATGTTGAGAAGCCAGGTGCCCAAGTCCAGCATTCTCTGCTCGGGGCACAGTCAGAACTGTATCAGTGGGCACCACCACTATGTGCAGTCTGTGGTTGTGGGAGCAGAGAGGGCTTCCGGCTGTTGTTGTTCCGGCTAGCCCGGGCCTAAAAGAAAAATACAACACGGCCGCCTAACTAAAGAGCAGGTACTGCCTGGGCCCCCCCTCCAGTGGCGGAATGCCAGGGCCCGGTCGCAAGTGCGACCGCTGCGACCCTGGTACTACCGCCACTGCGTATGGGTAAACTGTAACCTTTGTTCATGGGACACTCCAATCCATTTATAATCATTAAAATATTAACATATTATAAATAGGAAAGTAAAAACAATTTATGTAATTGATTCTAGGTACAAATGCCGGTGTATATATTTGATACAATATCTACTGAGTATATTATGTAACACTTACAGTATGGATAGACAGCAGATTAGCAAGGACATACGTGGGTGCAATGTCTGTTACCAGAATTTATAAATCATAAACCATATGCTTGTCATATGTAGAAACATCAATTACCCCAGCAACATACACTATAAATAAAACAACAAATACTGCATATATTATACAGTGTATACACTCACCGGACATTTTATTAGGTACACCTTGCTTGTGCCAGGTTGGACTCCCTTTTGCCTTCGGAACTGCCTTAATTCTACGTGGCATTGGTTCAACAAGGTGTTGGAAACATTCCTCAGAGATTTTGGTCCATATTGACATGATGGCATTGCACAGTTGCTACAGATTTGTCGGCCTTACATCCATGATATGAATCTCCCGTACCACCACATCCCAAAGGTGCTCTATTGGATTGAGATCTGGTGACTTTAGAGGCCATTGGAATACAGGGAACTCATTGTCATGTTCAAGAAACCAGTTTGAGATGATTTGAGCTTTGTGACATGGTGCATTATCCGGCTGGAAGCTCTGTGGTCATAAAGGGATGGACATGGTCAGCAACAATACTCAGGTACGTTGTGGCATTTAAACAATGCTCAATTGGTACTAAGGAGCCCAAAGTGTGCCAAGAAAATATCCCCCACACCATTACACGACCACTTCCAGCCTGAACCTTTGACACTAGGCAGGATGAATCCATGCTGTCATGCTGTTTAAGCCAAATTCTGACCCTACCATCTGAATGTCGCAGCTGAAATCGAGACTCATCAGACAAGGCAATGTTTTTCCTTTCTTCTATTTTCCAATTTTGGTGTTTTTAGCTGACAAGAGTGGCGCCTGGTGTGGTCTTCTGCTGCTGTAGCCCATCTGCTTCAAGGTTCGATGTGTTGTGCATTTAGAGATGGTATTCTGCATACCTTGGTTGTAACGAGTGGTTATTTGAGTTACTGTTGCCTTTCTATCATCTCGAACCAGTCTGTCCATTCTCCTCTGACCTCTGACATCAACAAGGCATTTCCGTCCACACAGCTACCACTCACTGGATATTTCCTCTTTTTCTGACCATTCTCTGTAAACCCTAGAGATAGTTGCATTTCCCTTCTGCTGGTCACCAGATCCATCACCGATGATGTCAGCATCTACGTGCTGAAACATCATCTTTCATACTGCCTGAAATAGCGAACATTTGAGAGAAGCAGTTGATGGATTGGTTCTGTTCGTACAGCTCTAATCCATTGTTCTGCACAGTCGTTACGGGACTTTCTTACAAAAGTATGCAATGTCCGAGTCATGAACAATTTTCTTATCTTATGCAACGCAAGTTCTGTAAGTATGAAAATTCGGCATAAAAGCTTCAGGGACTTATATATTTCAGAGGAGAAGCAGCACAGGGAGGGAGAAAAGGTAAATATTTATACCCAAAAAAATAGAAACATAATAATTGCACAGATGCTGTCAGCAGCATCTACCCAATTATTTAAGGGCATTAAAAGGAATGGAGGAAATTTACATTAGAGTGCCCCTTTAAGCTACATATATATATTTCCTTATGTTTAATTTGCTTGATTTACTTAATTTAGCTTTCCCAAGGTTGCCCAAGGTTTATATCTATGAGAATGAGATTGATAGTGTAATCATTATGAGAAAACACTAGGTAAATTAAAACTATTATTTCTAATAAAGGTGATGGAATACCCCACCCCATGCCAACACGGTCATTTTATTATAAATTATGATGCTATAAGGCCAGGGATACGTTATAACATGTAATAAATAATTCTCTCTACCAGTATTTTCACAAATACAAAAAAGAAATGTTCAGAATTTTAATATATTTTATTGTGAAGTTACTTTGGAACTAAATTGTTATTTTTAAGAGTATAATATTAGTATAAGCATACTAGATGATTGGATCCAGCAATAGGCTAATTCTTCATTTAAAAAGCTTATTTTATCTATTGGTAGATGTAAATTTTACTAAGCTTGAGGTTACAATGCTCTAATCCACTGTGTTTTTATCAGTTACCAATAAATGGTATATTTTTCACTGGAAGAAGCCTTGGCCAAATCCTTGTGGTGAATTCTTGCAGCAGAAATCCTTCCAGCAGAGATCCATTTGGTGAACCTGGGACATGGTGCTGCCGGTGTGGTGGTAACTAGGGATGAGCCGAACACTCCCCGAGTTCGGTTCGAAGCCGAACCCGAACTTTCCAAATGTTCGAATCCGAACCCGAACCCAAACTCGAACTCCATACAAGTCAATGGGGCTGAAAATTCAGTTTTTAGAGTGCCCTCCAAGAGGGCATATATGCTAGATATTTGCCATAAAAGGTGTATGGGGGTCTGGGTAGTGCCCTGGGGGACAGGAAACAAGGACAAAAAGTTTAAAAAAAAAACGTTTTTAAAGGGACAGTGAGTTTTCCATGAAAAGGGTTAAAATTAAAAACGAAAAATTCCTTCAAATATCGTGCCTAGGAGGTCCCCATAACCTGCCCGTGAAGTGGTGGATTTCTAGGATGTACAGAAATATGTAAAAACCAAAAAATGACATTTCAAATGACGGTAAATGCTTTTCCTTTAATCTATCCATAAACAACTGCTTGGGGCGGCAGTCTGTATGAAAAGAGGAGACATTTTCGGACACGCGGAAAAAGTTTACTGATTTTTTGGCGGTGAAAAGCAGGAGAATGACTGGAGAATGGAAAATTCTAGACCAAATAGCCGAATTGGAAAGTGAGATAAATGGGAGTATTTTTCTGGTTCGGCTATTTTGACCTAGAATTTTCTCTTCAGTCATTCTCTTGAGTTTCACCTTTCTCTGAATATCCCTGTCAGGGTTATTCAGAGAGCGGTGAAGAGCAGGAGAATGACTGGAGAATGGAAAATTCTAGGTCAAAATAGCCAAACCAGAAAAATTCTCCCATTTAGGCTAGGGTCAGACTAGCGAATTTTTAACGTGCGTTTAGGCGCACTTAATCACGGCCGCACTAGAAGCAAATGACGGGCAATGACGGCAAATATACGAAGTACGGTCGCACGAAAGTCCGGCTGCGCAACGCAAGTGGAAAATGAACGCATTTTTTCGAGAACGCAGAACCGCTAGTACGGACGTACAGAGTGTGCTGTGTCTACTAGCGGCGTGTGTGCGTGATTTGGAGACGTCAGACCCTGCTCATGTCCGGCCAACATAACGTCCAGACACCCAAAGTTTCCTGGGTTGGATCCGTAAAAAATCACGCACAAAAATGCGCATCGTATGACCGTTTTCGCTCATTCCGTGAAAAAATACAGCAATGTGTTCGGACGCACTTTCGGTCGCTGTGAAAAATGCGTTAGTCTGACCCTAGCCTTATCTCACTTTCCAAATCGGCTATTTGGTCCAGATTGTTCTCTTTTCCTGCCATTCTCCTGGTTTTCACCTTTCTCTGAACAACCCTGAGAGAGAGGTGAAAGCCAGGAGAACTGGCAGGAGAAGAGAACAATCTAGACCAAATAGCCAATTTGGAAAGTGAGTTAAGGCTAGGGTCAGACGAGCGCAGTGTTAACGTCCGTGTTGCCGCACATAAGTACGTCCGTGATAGCATACAATTGTGTTAAATGAAGCCCCACACACGAAGTACGTCCGCACAGAAGTGCGGAGGCATGACGGACGCTGCAAACGGACGCAGGTTAGACAAGAACGTAATACTGCTAGAACGGACGTGCGGAGTGCGCCACGTCCACAACGTCCGCATAGCTTTGTGTGTGAGTGATGGAGCGTGGTCAGATGGGCTGCATTTATACGTCCAGCATTTTTGACGGACAGAATGTTTTTTCATTGTAATTTATTTTCCCTGCTACATCAGTCAAAAAATACGTCAGTGAAAAAAACGGACTGTTTGGCCACTACCTTGTTGTCAGTTATTATTATTATTATTCTTTATTTATAAAGCGCCAGTATATTCCGCAGCGCTGTACAATAGGCACAGTATAGACAGGGTTACAATACATTGAACAACATTTGACAAACAGTACAGGAGGAGATGAGGGCCCTATTCCCGTAGGAACTCACAATCTGGGAGGGTTGGGGTTGGAAACAGGAGGAGAGGACTGTAAGGTGAGAGTGATTGATGGTTGCGTCAGTGAGTTGGGTGGTAGGCTTCCCTAAATAGGAATGTTTTAAGAGAGCGTTTGAAGGAAGAGAAGTTAGGGGACAGTCTGACAGTACGAGGGAGAGCGTTCCAGAGAGTGGGGCTGCGCGTGAGAAATCCTGCAGTCTATCATGGGAGGAGGTGATGCGGGGAGAAGCTAGGCGCAGGTCACTGTTTGACCTTAGGGAGCGGGCTAGGGTGTATTTGGTGATTAGTGAGGACAGGTAGTGGGGAGCTGAGTTAGTGAGGGTTTTGTAGGTAAGGATAAGGGGAGCGGCAGAGACAGAGCGGCGGGTGAGGTGAATTAGCCTGGCGGAGGCGTTCAGGATGGATTGTAGGGGGGAGAGGCGGGACAGAGGGAGGCCAGATAAGAGATTATTGCAATAGTCGAGTCGGGAGATTACCAGGGCGTGTATGAGTTGTTTTGTGGTGACAGCGGTAAGAAATGGCTGAATTCTGGAAATATTACGCAGTTGGTATCGGCAGGAGGAGGAAAGAGACTTGATGTGGGGGATGAAGGAAAGAGCAGAGTCAAGTGTAACTCCAAGACAGCGAACTTGGTTTGATGGGGAGATGGTGATACCCTCCACCGTGATAGAGAAGTCAGGAGGTGGGGAGGCATTGGAGGGAGGAATAAGTAGGAGTTCAGTCTTTGACATGTTGATCTTTAGGTGGTGGTAAGCCATCCAGGAGGAGATGCCAGATAAATAGTCACTGACTTTTGAAAGGACAGGGGGAGAGAGATCAGGGGTAGAGAGGTAGATCTGAGTGTCATCAGCATAGAGGTGGTAATTAAAGCCAAAGCTGTTGATGATTTTGCCCAGGGAGGAGGTGTAGATGGAAAAGAGCAGAGGACCAAGGACAGAGCCTTGAGGTACACCAACAGATAGAGGCAATGAGGAGGAGGAGTTACCAGCAAAGGACACACAGAAGGACCTGTTGGATAAATAGGAGTCAACCCAAGCAAGTGCAGTGTCACCGAGACCCAGAGAGTTGAGGGTCTGTAGAAGGAGGGGGTGGTCAACAGTGTCAAAAGCAGCCGAGAGGTCAAGCAGGATGAGAATAGAATAGTGGCCGTGGTTTTTAGCAGTTAGGAGGTCGCTGGTGACTTTGGTGAGGGCAGTTTCAGTTGAGTGTAGGGGACGGAAGCCAGATTGCAGGGGTCAAGTAGGGAATTGGAGGACAGGAAGAGGGAGAGGCGGTTGAAGACTAGTTTTTCTAAGAGCTTTGATGAAGGGAAGCAGGGATACAGGGCGGTAGTTGGATGGAGAGTTGGGATCTAGGGATGGTTTCTTTAGTAAAGGGGTAACTAGCGCGTGTTTGAAGGCGGATGGAAAGGAGCCAGTGGAGAGAGATAGGTTGAAGATGTGTGTGAGAGCAGGGGTGAGGGAGGAGGAGAGGGGGGGAATTAGATGTGAGGGAATGGGGTCGAGCGGGCACGTGGTGAGATGTGAGGAGGACAATAAGGAATTGACTTCCTCCTCAGTGGCTGGGAGGAAGCGGCAGAGGGTGGCAGAGGGGACCTCTGGGGGTGGAGGTGGCAGATAACTATCTTGTGTTGGGATGTTGCTTCTGATAGTTAAATTTTTACTGAGGAAGTAGTCTGCCAGGTCTTGAGCGCTGAAGGCAGCTGTGGGGGAGGTGCAGGTGGGTAGAGGACGGTGTTGAAGGTGGACCAGAGCGTTTAGGGTTGGAGGACAGCGTAGATATAAGAGATGAGAAGAAGGATTGTTTGGCCAAGTGGAGGGCAGAGGTGTATGATCGGAGAATAAACTTGAAGTGAACAAAATCAGCTTCAGAGCGGGATTTCCTCCAGGCACGCTCTGCAGTGCGGGAGCATCTTTGCAGGTAGCGAGTCTGGAGGGTGTGCCAGGGCTGAAGCTGGCGGCGTGGGGCCTTACAGACTCGAAGAGGAGCAAGAGTGTCTAGAGCAGAGATAAGCGTAGTGTTGTAGTGATTAGTGGCAGCATCAGGGCAGGTGAAGGATGAGGTATGAGGGAGGTGGTGAAGTAGGTTGGAGAATTGATGGGGGTCCACAGCATGTAGATTTCTGCGAGTGTGTGTGCGGGGTGGGGGAGCAGGGTGTTTAGGAAGTCCAGATAGGTTGAAAGAGAGAAGGTGGTGGTCAGAGATGGGGAAAGGGCGACATTTGAACTCAGAAATGGAGCAGAGGTTGGAAAAGACAAGGTCAATAGCGTGACCATCGCTGTGGGTAGGGAGGAGGGAGGATTGTGTGAGTCCAAGGGAGGACGTGAGTGAAAGAAGTTTGGAGGCAGCAGGGGCGGAAGGATCGTCAATGGGAATGTTGAAGTCCCCGAGAATTAGGCATGGAAGATTAGAAGACAGGAAGTGAGAAAGCCAGGTAGCAAAGTGGTCAAAGAACTGGGAGTTGGTCCGGTGGGCGGTAGATGACTGCCACCCTGAGAGCCAGAGGAGAGAACAGGCGGATGCAGTGTGTCTTGAAGGAGGAGAAGGAGAGGGATGGGGGTGGAGGGAGATGCTGGTAGGTGCAGGTGGGAGAGAGCAGGATTCCGACCCCGCCACCATTTCTCTCACCCGGTCTGGGGGTATGGCTCAAGTGTAGACCGCCATGTGAGAGAGCAGCAATGGAGGCCGTGTCAGAGGGAGTTAGCCAGGTTTCAGTTAAAGGTAGGAGGTTGAAGGAGTTTGAAAGGAAGAGGTCATGGATTGCTGTGAGTTTGTTGCACACAGAGCGAGCGTTCCAGAGGGCGCAGGAGAAAGAGGACAGGCGCTGAGGGATTATGGGAATGAGGTTGCTGGGCTTGCAGGGAGGTGATTTATGTGCGATGGAGATAGGATGAGAGGGAAGTATTGGATGTGTTGTGGGGCCAGGGTTAGGGGATATG
This sequence comes from Leptobrachium leishanense, assembly GCA_009667805.1. Classification (NCBI taxonomy): domain Eukaryota; kingdom Metazoa; phylum Chordata; class Amphibia; order Anura; family Megophryidae; genus Leptobrachium; species Leptobrachium leishanense. The sequence continues at coordinate 9,917,034 of CM019063.1, read as the reverse complement.
TCACCTGAATAGAGTAACAGCAGGAGGGTGAGAAAGAGAAGGTGGGAATGGGATTTGTGGGAGTGGGAGTGATTGGCAGCATGAGAGATAGAGGGAGACCATGTTCTGAGGAAACAAAGGAGCTCATGCAAGGCCATCATGTGGGACGAGAGGAGGGAGGGAGAGATGCAGATAGTGTAGGGGTCGGTGGTAGAGGGGCAGGAGTTCCATTTAAGGAGAAAGGTAGAAGTAAAGAGTAGAAGCGTGAGAGAAAGCATGATATAGACGTGCGTTTACCCAGAGTAAAAAGTGGGCCTTGCAGTTCCTTCCTCCAGTCGCACAACTCCAGGAAATCACGCACAGTCCATACAAAATGCGCTCATCTGACCCTAGCCTTAGATGTTATTTTGAATTTTTTTCAAACACCAGTTAACCACTTGGCTGCTATGGACGCGATCAGCGCGTCTAGCCAAGTGGTTCTCCTGTGCTATGGACGCGCTGAGCGCGTCCATGCACAGGAGGCAGCAATCCGCCGGATTGGTGCGGGCTGACATCTTGGATTTAAAAAAATTAAAAAATTTAAAAATATAAATATTTAAAAAAAAAATTCTAAACAAAAAATAAACAAGATATTTTGTTTGTTTTTGTTTTGTTAATACAGCAATATTGTTCCCATTTCAATTATAATGTGAACAATAATGCTGCACTAACGATTTTTGTATGCGGTGCGTTTGTTAAAAAAAGCTAAATTTTCCCCAAAAAAAATGTAACGAGACTCCATTTCTAATTTTTTTAACAAGCACACCCCATACAAAATATAACCGCAAACGATCGCATGTTAAAATGTGAAAAAAAACACTTTACACATAATAAATTATTGAAAATTCAAATTTTATTGCATTTTTTGTTATAATATACAGACATGACATAACGTATACATATAATAATGACATATTATGAATCTGCCAAGTCTGCGGGAAAGAACGATATATAATATGTCTGGGTCATATATCAAAATATGGCTACAAAACGCGGTTAAACATGATGAGCGAAAGCGGTAAAAATGACCTCAGCACAGAGGTGTGAAAAGCCTCAGCAGCGAAAGGGTTAAATGCAGCATATTAGGATGTTTTAGGAGGGAAATTAATTCTCAAATCTCAATCAGAAGCAGACACCACCCCACCCCCTCAGTATAGTGTACAATGTATCAAATTGATTAATAGACTAAAAACACCTGGTGTAATGCCCGTTTGTGAACAGAGGTCATTTAGAGTTGATAATCTTTCCACGTACACATTTGTTTTTAATTCAATATCTAATAAACCGTTGCTTATAATATTCTGCAGTAAAGAGTCTCTTTATTTCTAGATTTTTTTGTATTTTTTTAAGCATTTTCTTTACTTTTTTCAAAATTTCTTTTTTTTTCGAACTCGAACTGAACACACCCAAAAAGTTCGAAGTTTGCGGACTTTCGAACTGCCAAAGTTCGGGTCAAACTCCGAACCGTCTGAACCCGAACAGCTCATCCCTAGTGGTAACATTTAGGCTCGTGTCAGACGAGCACATTCTGTGTGGACTGTGCCTCCGTGCACAACGGCCGTACTTTCTGACTGACGACAAGGTAGTGACCACACGGTCCGTTTTTGTCATTGTTTTTTTGACTGATGTAAAAGGGAAAATAAGTTAATATGAAAAACATTTTGTCCGTCAAAATGCTGGACGTCAGAAATGCAGTCCGTCTCACTACGTTCCATCACTCACACACAAAGCTATGCGGCCGTTGCGGACGCAGCGCACTCTGTGCGTCTGTTCTAGCGGATTTGCATTCTTGCCTAGCTTGCATCCATTTGCCACGTCCATTATGCGTCCGCACTTCTGTGCAGATGTACTTCGTGTGTAGGGCTTCATTGGTCATAATTATATGCTATACAAATGTGCTGCAAAATGGGCGTGATGAATGCGCTCGTCTGACATGAGCCTTAATGTGCCTGTACAATTATTTTCATCCAGTGAGTACAGTCTAAGGGGGCCATTTATATATATATACAGTATATACCACAGAATACATTGCTGTTGTAACAGATCTCCGTACCTAGACTGGGTCACATCAGTCAATGCCACTTCCTTGCCGGAACCCTGTTCTCCCATCAGCAGTCTTTCGTGCCGTTCTCCAGCCTTTAGCCAAAGTTTAAGGATGGGTACATGCAAAGAGCAGTGATAGCATCCCCCAGAAATGAGGCAACCCACAGATCTGGAGGTTTAGAACAGATAGCAACAGGGACTGAGCCATTAATGAAATTATTTATACAGTTCCAGGCGGAGCCTGGCAGCCAATGGGAAATTACACTCTGTCTTCTACTGCACTTTATCATAATCCTAGAATTCTACTCTTACTGCTCTGAAGTTTCTGCTCTGCGACGCCTCCCAGAGTCTGGGACATAACTAGACCAGGGACAGATAATGGGATTAGTATTTCTTAATTTAGTTTCAGCAAACAAGAGAGAACAATAGCCATTCAAGCCTTTAACAGATACAAACACATTCCAGATAGGGGCAGTTGGAAAAGACTAAGGTGACCCACAATGTAATCTTATTATCAGATAGTAACAGATACACATAGACAATAACAATATAAACAATAACAGTATTCATACATAACACAGATTATACAAACACCCTGCACCCTACAGGTACAGGGTGACTTCAACATAGGAGAGGGCAGGGAAACAATATAGAACATAAGACCTGCACCTCCAAATGCATCTCTAGGTCCATGTACCCAAGTTCAAAGTGACGCACGTCACAGCTATGTTAAACTGCGAGTGTTTCTATGTTTTGTACTCTGTAGATGCACTCCTTGTCTTTTTTAATTATTTTATTATTGAAGACACCTTACACAGAATACTTCTGGATGGTGTTGGATAAATGAACAAATTATCATACTGCCTTGAACAGGAGAAATCATCTGCCATATCTTTCATATTAGGTAAGGTGATCCGCCTAATTTTTTCCAGCAACTCAAGTTAAACTGTACCTTGCTTTGGGATATTGGAGACGCAGCCATAAGCAGCCTACCAGGGTGTAATAGATCTCTGTACCCCAACAGGGTCACATCTGTCAATGCCATTTCCTTGCAGGACCCCCCCCCCGTGTTCTAACCCAGCCAGACTTCCGTGCCTTCCTCCAGTCCTTAGACGAAGCTTAAGGACTGTGACACATAGAGCCTGCTAGTATCCGCCAGAAATAAGGCGACGGTGCAGATCTGTGGTCTTTCAGGGTTAGAAATGGAACTCTCTTTTAATCAAAGGACACACTTAGATTTATACGGTTACACAGGGGTAATTTGCATATACAAACTCACAACCTCTTCCAGTGGGACCTAATTATACTGACACATAATTGCACAAACATTGACTTCTTGGAAGGTGAAATCTAATTCCATTAGGTCAGTTAGATTGGACAGTTACAGTAAACATTACTTAGCATTTCTAATGAGGGTGGGCAAACATAACTCTAATTACATTACCTACAGACAGCAGATTACAAACAATTCAGATAGAAGCAGATACAGGTAAACAAAGAATAGACAATGCATTCTTACATAATCACATATCACACAAACATTATGCACACGAGGGCAATGAAAATAATAACAAAAGTCAGTCCTGCACCCCAAGTCTAAAGTGACGCACATCACACAGGGTCACCTATAATTTTTTAAATTTGACCAGTTCTGTCAAGAAACTTTGAACTAACTGGTGACTGCCATATTAAGTTCAAATTGAGCTTTTCTAGATTGTCAATTTATTACGACAGCTTGAGCACCCTTTATTATTCTGGATTTCAGATTCTTCCGGATTTCTGAATCTGGCTAGGATTCTGACTCCGGAGTTGTAGATTGACGAGGCAGGAATTTCACAAGATAAATGCAGCTGCTGCAGCAACAGCACAATACACTCGGGGAGATGCTACACATCACTTTGTGATTGCCATGCTGTACTGAGCCAGCATGCCTCTCACATACTCTGTGCAACATGTCACACGCTGGAGCTGTATAGAGATTCCCAGCAGGTTCCTTACTTGCTGCAGCCCTAGGAGAAGCACTGGCATAGAGAACCCATTCAGAGCATCACAGAGATAAGTAAATCTCTGTCTGGAAAACTGAAATAATTCTGGTTTTCTGAGTCTTCCATATTTTGGAACTTTTAATAAGGGGTGCCCAACCTGAACTTGACTAAGAATTGAATCAATTAATTATTAATATAAACCTTGCTAGTCTTGAATGAAAGCTGTGTGGCCAAGTCCAAAACTGTTAATTAAGATGGTCAGTTAGTCCTATACCATTAAATAACATTCTGTGCAATCACCATATTTGTGGACCAAAAGATCTTATGTTGCAGAGAACATCATGCTAAATTATACCTACAACTCAATAAAAACCACACTTAAGCTAATAAAGTAGGGCACTGAGCCCTGCATAGTCTTTAAAGCTCAGATTGTGACGACAATGCTTTGTATAAAGGGCCAAGGGCATTCTTAATTTACTCACTGATGCTAAACATCACCTGTGTTCATAATCCCCCTGTGCATAGAAATAGGTCATATTTTGTGGTGCACATCCATCTATTTGTCTTGAATGTTCTTGCCACTTTGACTTCCAATAGATGCATTGAGATAATGGCACCTATCAAGTAATTTCTCATATTAACATTCATCCTTTCCCTACCTCTGTGATTAATTAGTGCAAGCTTTGCTTTTTTCCCCGTTTTCTTTACTAAGCAAAATGTCATATTGTATGTGCTTGACCTTTGCAACCACATCCTTCACAGCATATATGGTGGTATCTGAAAAGCCCTAATTTCCTGTTATCCTTGATAATAGATACGGTCAAAAAAAGTGCATATTCATTATCATCCTTCTAATTAACATAGAAGACCTACATCTATGAGCAGTGAAAGTTAATTTCCCCCTATGGACTATTTAAAAAGGGTCTTAGCCAACTATGAAGTGTTTAAAGCCAGAAATAAAAATTTCCAGCCGTTATGAGTCTTACACGGCTCCTGCCTCTCACTCTGATGCTTTGGTTCCTTCTGTGTCTTCTTCTCTGGCTGACGTTGCTCCTCATTTGCCCAGTAATTTTGGCGCAGGATACTATTCAGTGTTATTTTCTTGTACTCTGGCATTGCAGCCTCAGCTGTGCAAGCCTTTTGTGATGATTATGGCACGCATTCACTGTGGCTCGTTTTGATGAGCTCATGTAATGTCACAACATTTATTTCCATCCAGAGTCACATTAATTTGTGGCCAAGATCTTGTATTGATGATGGGAGAGTCGGATGCTGCGTAATCTCCAGCACATCCGAAAGATTCTCAATGGGGTTAAGGTCTGGACTGTGCGGTGGCCAATCCATTTGTGAAAATGACGTCTCGTGCTACCTGAACCAGTCTTGCACAATTTGAGCCCAATGAATCCTGGCATTGCCATCTTGGAATATGCCCGCTGTGCCATCAGGGAAGAAAAAAAAACATTGATGGGAAAACCTGCTCATTCAGTATATTCAGGGAGTCACATGACCTAATTTTTGGAGATGAAACATATTAATCACTGCAGTAATTATCCAATGGAAGGTTCACACCTATTGGCTTAGTTAAATACAGGTGGTGATTTTAATTTTGGCCAAACACTGTGGCCCATATTACAATGCTCACGCTGAAACAGGGACGCTGAGGAGAAATAGCTGTACCTGCAGGTTTCTCCTCAGCGAGCCCCGTTTTAGCGTGATATTATGGTGCAGGCACTAATCCAGCAGCCTGCACTGTAACATGGTGCTAAGCCTCAGGATGCTTGTGGCTGCGCTTAGCATAGGACTCCATTGAGGCTAACGCTGCCGGTCACATGACCTGCAGGATGTCACCTCGCGAGATCCAGCAGGTCGGCGTAGTGATATGCAGAGGAAGACTGGGGGACTTTCAATCTCTCACTGCTTCCAGCGGCAAGAAGAAGCAGATGGAGCCGCCGTTCTCGCTTTTGGATGGGAGATGAGTATGTGATTTTTGGGGGCGGTTTTGCTGGTGCTGACTGAGTATGCAGGAGCGGAATCCGTTAGCACCAGGTCCTAGTTGTGGGCAACCTTTGAGTAACCGCATCAGGACGGTAATTAGCGTTAGGACTTAGTAATGCTAACGCTAATTAACACTTTGCGCTCCCCATGTCAAACATAGGGAGCCCAAAATACAGTAAACTCGCACTGAAAAGTGCAATATCCAAATCGCTAACGGGTTTTTTAACCAGTGAGCACTCAATTGTAATATGGTGCGCCCGCGCTAGGGCGACCAGAGCTAACCTTAACGCTCACCCAGATGAGCGCTAACTTTTGCGTTATCAATGTAATAGGGCTCTGTATGTCCCGAAGTATTCTTGTCTGTTTTGGTGCATGTAAGTGATGTCAGTCAATGAAACCTGTTCTTCACCTGTACATCTCCTCAGACCCAGTAGTCGGTGCCCTGGTGTGGTTGTGCTGCCTTTCAGCGCATTGTATACAGTTGTGTTCAAAATTATTCAACCCCCACTGAAATTGAGTGTTTTGGCCAGTTTGACATTGATTTTGATCATTCAGTCATCTTGCTTACAATTAAATCAAAGAGGCACGTGTAGGTCAGACAAATATAACATAACATTTATAATGAAATAACCACAAATGTCTTTTCTGTGCACACATCATTATCAGTTTTATTCAACCCCCAAGTGACATTCAATCTTAGTACTTAGTACAACATTCTTTTACAGTTATAACAGCTTTTAAACGTGAAGCATAGCTTGACACAAGTTTCTTGCAGCGATCTACGGGTATCTTCGCCCATTCGTCATGGGCAAAAGCCTCCAGTTCAGTCACATTCTTAGGCTTGCGCACTGCAACTGCTTTCTTTAAGTCCCACCAGAGGTTCTCAATCGGATTTAAGTCAGGTGACTGCGATGGCCACTCCAAAATGTTCCAGCCTTTAATCTGCAACCATGCTCTAGTGGACTTGGAGGTATGCTTGGGATCATTGTCCTGTTGAAAGGTCCAACGTCTCCCAAGCCTCAGGTTTGTGACGGACTGCATCACATTGTCATCCAATATCTCCTGGTACTGAAGAGAATTCAGAACCTGCAGAAGCAAAACAGCCCCAAAGCATGATTGACCCCCCGCCATGCTTCACAGTAGGCAAGGTGTTCTTTTCTTCATAGGCCTTGTTCTTCCTCCTCCAAACATAGCGTTGATCCATGGGCCCAAACAGTTCTAATTTTGTTTCATCAGAACACTATCCCAAAACTTCTGTGGCTTGTCCACATGACTTTTGGCATACTGCAGTCGACTCTTCTTATTCTTTGGAGACAGCAAGGGGGTGCGCCTGGGAGTTCTGGCATGGAGGCCTTCATTACGCAGTGTGCGCCGTATTGTCTGAGCTGAAGCTTCAGTACCCACATCTGACAAATCTTTTCTCAGTTCCTCAGCAGTCACACGGGGACTTTTCTCCACTCTACGCTTCAGGTAGCGCACAGCAGGCGAAGTCAGCATCTTCTTTCTGCCACGACCAGGTAGCGTTTCAACAGTGCCCTTTGCCTTGAATTTGCGAATGATGCTTCCTATGGTCTCTCTTGGTATGTTTAACATCTTTGCAATCTTCTTATAGCCATTGCCCTTCCTGTGAAGAGTAATCACCTCTTCTCTTGTCTTCCTGGACCATTCTCTTGACTTCACCATGTTTGTAACCACACCAGTAAATGTCTAGAAGGAGCTGAGTATCACAGTCATTTTAAAGCTGCCTAATTGGTGCTTATTATGCTTTATTGCTGCTCCGTGACATCCACAGGTGTTTTCAATACCTGATTGAAAACACTTGAATGAACCTCTGTTCTTCAGAGTGGTGGTCTTTAAGTGGTTGAATAATTGTGTCAATGAAGAATTCACAAAAGAAACATTTACTACTGTATTACAAAACCAATTGATGTCATTTTAGTTGCATATGGTTCTTTAAAAAGTCCTTGTAGGATCTCATTCTGAATACAATTACAAATGTACACTAAATTCCCTAAAACCCTTTACAGCATTGGGGGTTGAATAATTTTGAACACAACTGTATATGCGCTTGTTTTTGGTGTACCAGACTTCGTCTAAGGCTAGGATCAGACTAACGCAGTGCGAACGTGCGTTGAGCTGCACTTTATTAGGGCCGTAGTAGCAGCAAATGACGACCAATGACGGGCAATTTCGACGAAAGTTCGGCTGTGCAACGCAAGCGGCAAACAACGCATTAACGCACTTTTTGACGGTAGACTTGAAAAATGTGTTCGTCTGACCCTAGCCTTACCTTGACTATCCTGATCAATCCAGTCCCGAACCACGGCTTGTTTTTCCTCATTTATATTCATCTTCTGGCTTCCTGCCACTAAGCAATATGTGTGCTCGTTAGGGTTTTGGTCATGCCTTCAGTTGAATGAGGTTTTTTAAATGATTATAGCAGCCTTGTTGAGTTATCATGTACATCTACTTTTTAATTTACTTGTTGCTAAAACTTTAATTAACTCCTGGAAAATACATATATGATGTAAACTCTAATTTCTCATTCTAAATAAACCTCTGAAGGTCATCACTGCACGACAACTGATTTTTGTGTCATAGCAGAGGGTTACTGCTGACTCAATCAAATGTTTTAAGGTCATTTTGGAATCTATTTCGTTAGTGAGTAAGAGTATTTCAATCAATGACAAAAATAAGACAGAAACATTTTTTTCTGGGGGTAGTTAATATGTTTTAGATCACTTTCAGATGTACTATTTTTGAGACAATCAAGGTTATTTGCCAGTAAATACGGTGCCTGTTCGACGGCAGTGAAATCCCGCACAGAGAAGCAATGGTTAATCAATTCACAGAACACCGAACAGCAGAGAAAAGTTGTCGAAATGCCCTGGTGTTTGGTGTTTTATTTCGGCAGGTTTAATCAGGCGGACCCCATAGGTTTCAATGTCAAAAATATTCCCGTTTTTATCCAGTATCTACTAAACCGTTTAATTTTTTAAGTTGCTGTAAAAAGTCTCTTTCTTTATAGATTTTTTAAGGATCTTTTAGGCATTTTTCGGGATTTATTTGGCAAATTGTTTTTCTTTTTTTTTTTAATAGCAGTTTTTCTTTTTCCTGTAACAGACCTTTTAATTATTAGTCATAGGACCTTATATGTTAAATCCAGACATTTTTGTTCAGTAGCGTTTTTGCAAACTGCGTTTCAGTTTTGACACTTTGAATCATTTTTTGTTTGTTTTTTTTAACCCGTTGGTCGGCTTGTCAGATTTTCCTGGCGGCAGGTCGGCGCTGCGTTCGGAGGATTGTCAGCTTTTTCCGGATGCGTTTGGCGTGTTTTTTGTGGTATTTCCACGTGGTCTCATACTTTCGGATCCTATCGGCTGCATTTTTCAGCAGATTTTCAGCTTTTTTTCAGTGGTTTTGCAGTGGATTTTCCAGTCCCTTCCCTACACTCCGGGGACCCTGCGGTGAATGCTGATTTCACCGCAGGGTCGGGGAATTTGATTTGAAATGTGGGGAACTAGAGAGCACCAGAATGTTGCCGGCATTTCAGTGCTCTGTGAATAACCCCTATAGTTTACATTAACTGCAACGATTTTAATGATCATTTTTCTGGGGAACAAACATAGTTCGGGGTTATTCAAAGAGAATCGAAAAGTCACCGCACGTTCGGTGACTTTTCATTCTCTTCATTTCGGTACGATTTGGCGATCCCATTTCGGCGACCCTGCGGTGTATTCAGCAAGCACCACGGGCCGTCATAGTGCAGGGAAAAGCCGCCGAAAACCTGCCGAACACCCACCGCAAAACCCAGGCGAATGCACGTCGAAACCCGCAAATACATCTGGATTAACCCCGCCGAACACGACAGAGAAACCCGAGCAGGAGCCGATTACAGCCGCCGGAAAAACCCGACACCGCAGATGAATGGAGTGAAAAAAAAAACCATTTGCTTGAATGTTTGCAAAGAAACTAATGAGCGAAAATGTCTGAAATTTACATATTAGATCCAAGGAATGGTAATAAAAAGGGCTGTTACAGAAAAAAGAAGAAACGATTTAAGAAGAAAAAAAACGGAGAGAAGCTTCCTCATTTTGTATCCTACTGTGCACCAGTACAGACCTTCTTCCTGATCTGCCCCAGACATCAACCCTTCAAGGACTCCTCTTTGAACCCCTACCAGCGGAACCCCATTGTGGACTCTCCTCTATACCCACCGACGTTAAAGCCTCAGAGATCTCCGCTAGGGATGAGCTGTTCGGGTTCGGACGGTTCGGGGTTCGACCCGAACTTAGCCTGTTCGGGCGGATCGCGAACCCCGAACATTTCCGGGTGTTCGCCGCATGTTCGACCACAATGGACCACAATGCATTTTCCCACTGCCTGAAGCTCGTAATTGGCTACAGCCTTGCACCTGACCACAGGTCTGGTGCAAGACTGGTTGAACACTATCGGCAAATTTTGTCCAATCATGGGCTCACAGAGCTAAGTCCCGCAGCACACTATATAAGGTTTCAACTCAGCGCTTTCTGCACGCATTTCAGAGGAGATTTCAAAGAAGATAGTTGTGTGTGTTGTTACTGCCGGTCTGCCACACTACTGGGGGGTCTGGGGGGGTCTCATTTCGACTAAATATCAGGGAATTTAGGTGATGTGTGTCTTGTCAGTGTGCCAGCAAGTTTTTTTGGGGTTTACAACTTTATTTAAAACATTTGTGTATTGAGGTGATCTTCTGGTCTTGTCACTGTGCCAGCAAGTCTTTTTGGGTCTAATTTATACCAAATATCAGGGAATTTAGGTGATGTGTGTCTTGTCACTGTGTCAGCAAGTTTTCTGGGGGTTTACAACTTTATTTAAAACATTTGTGAATTGAGGTGATTTTCTGGGTCTTGTCACTGTGCCAGCAAATCTTTTTGGGGCTCACTAATTTCTTTAAAACACTTGGGAATTAAGGTGATCTGTCTCGTCTACAACAAAAAGTACCACGCTGTATTTTGGGGGCTCACTAATTTCTTTAAAAAACTTGGAATTAAGGTGATCTTCTGTGTCTCGTCACACAGCCAGCAATTTTTTTTGGGGCTCACTAATTTCTTTAAAACACTTGGGAATTAAGGTGATCTGTGTCTCGTCATACATACAGTACCACGCTGTATTTTGGGGGCTCACTAATTTATTTAAAACATTTGGGAATTAAGGTGATCTGTCTCTTGTCACTGGCTGCCAGCTATCAGTGTGTCTCACTGAGTTATACCAGAGTTATTTAAATCTTTATACCAGAGTTGAATCAGAGTTCTGTATATATTAATCTATATATCACTCACCATGTCTGAAAGAACAAAAAGGACAGGCAGACGCTCCCAGCCACAGATAAGAGGGCAAGCAGCCCCTGTGTCGGGAGGCTGTGTCTCTGGTCGTGGTGGATGTGGTGCATCCTCTGCAGGGGCACGCTTGTCCTTTCTAACTGGTCCTGGCCGTCTTAAGCAGCAGCAACATACAGAGGACTTGGTGGATTGGCTAACCAGACCATCCTCATCCTCCGAGTCCTCTGCCAGCCAGGCTTCTAGTGCTTTACAGTCCACCTCAGCTGCCAAAGCATCTAATGCAGCCTCCATGTCCACAGCTACTCCTGCCGTAGCCTCGCTATCACACACGGAGGAGTCAGCTGAATTGTTTGACTAAATGAGAGTGACATGCTGCTTGAGGATGCGCAGCAAGTACAGTGCTCTGATTCAATCTCTGAGGTTGAGCAAGGGTATAATCAACCTAGAGGAAGGGGGTGCCAGTGATGACACACAAATAACTGGCACTCATGTTGCCCCAGCAGCTGCAGCATACTGCCAAGTTGGCTCCAGTGACGAGGAGATAGGGGGTGAAGATGACATTGATGATGATGAGGTCACTGACTCCACCTGGGTGCCAGATCGAACTGAGGAATCAAGTGAGGAGGAGGAGGAAGAGGAGGAGGAGGCACAGCAAACACGAGGCACAACATCCTCTGTGACCAACCGTAGCACTAGCCAGTCCAAGGCATCACATGTCAGAGCTGCTCCGGTGCAGAGCGCTGTTGTCTCAAAGAACACATGCAGGAAATCTGCTGTCTGGGAGTTCTTTAAGAACTGTGCAGCAGAGCCCACCGTTGCTATTTGTAATCTACAGTTGTGTTCAAAATTATTCAACCCCCAATGCTGTAAAGGGTTTTAGGGAATTTAGTGTACATTTGTAATTGTATTCAGAATGAAATCCTACAAGGACTTTTTAAAGAACCATATGCAACTAAAATAACATCAATTGGTTTTGTAATACAATAGTAAATGTTTCTTTTGTGAATTCTTCATTGACACAATTATTCAACCCCTTAAAGACTACCACTCTGAAGAACAGAGGTTCATTCAAGTGTTTTCAATCAGGTATTGAAAACACCTGTGGATGTCACGGAGCAGCAATAAAGCATAATAAGCACCAATTAGGCAGCTTTAAAATGACTGTGATACTCAGCTCCTTCTAGACATTTACTGGTGTGGTTACAAACATGGTGAAGTCAAGAGAATGGTCCAGGAAGACAAGAGAAGAGCTGATTACTCTTCACAGGACGGGCAATGGCTATAAGAAGATTGCAAAGATGTTAAACATACCAAGAGAGACCATAGGAAGCATCATTCGCAAATTCAAGGCAAAGGGCACTGTTGAAACGCTACCTGGTCGTGGCAGAAAGAAGATGCTGACTTCGACTGCTGTGTGCTACCTGAAGCGTAGAGTGGAGAAAAGTCCCCGTGTGACTGCTGAGGAACTGAGAAAAGATTTGTCAGATGTGGGTACTGAAGTTTCAGCTCAGACAATACGGCGCACACTGCGTAATGAAAGCCTCCATGCCAGAACTCCCAGGCGCACCCCCTTGCTGTCTCCAAAGAATAAGAAGAGTCGACTGCAGTATGCCAAAAGTCATGTGGACAAACCACAGAAGTTTTGGGATAGTGTTCTGTGGACTGATGAAACAAAATTAGAACTGTTTGGGCCCATGGATCAACGCTATGTTTGGAGGAGGAAGAACAAGGCCTATGAAGAAAAGAACACCTTGCCTACTGTGAAGCATGGCGGGGGTCAATCATGCTTTGGGGCTGTTGCTTCTGCAGGTACAGGGAAGCTTCAGCGTGTGCAAGGTACCATGAATTCTCTTCAGTACCAGAGATATTGGATGAAAATGTGATGCAGTCCGTCACAAACCTGAGGCTTGGGAGACGTTGGACCTTTCAACAGGACAATGATCCCAAGCAAACCTCCAAGTCCACTAGAGCATGGTTGCAGATTAAAGGCTGGAACATTGTGGAGTGGCCATCGCAGTCACCAGACTTAAATCCGATTGAGAACCTCTGGTGGGACTTAAAGAAAGCAGTTGCAGTGCGCAAGCCTAAGAATGTGACTGAACTGGAGGCTTTTGCCCATGACGAATGGGCGAAGATACCCGTAGATCGCTGCAAGACACTTGTGTCAAGCTATGCTTCACGTTTAAAAGCTGTTATAACTTAAAGGATTGTACTAAGTACTAAGATTGAATGTCACTTGGGGGTTGAATAAAACTGATAATGATGTGAGCACAGAAAAGACATTTGTGGTTATTTCATTATAAATGTTATGTTATATTTGTCTGACCTACACATGCCTCTTTGATTTAATTGTAAGCAAGATGACTGAATGATCAAAATCAATGTCAAACTGGCCAAAACACTCAATTTCAGTGGGGGTTGAATAATTTTGAACACAACTGTATGTCAGAGGAGACTGAAGCGTGGGATAAACACCGGACACTTGGGTACCACGTGCTTGAGCCGACATATGAACAAGTGCCACACATCCCGTTGGGGCAAAACTTTGTGTAGGTCCTCCTCCTCCTCATCTGTCTCTACCCACACTGTATGTCCTTCCATGCAATTGCCTACAACCTCCACCGACAGGGATGATGCTACAGTAATGGATGTACCAGCAGGTCCTTCCTCACAATGTGACATCATCCAGTAGCTGAAGATTTACGCAGTCAGATTACGTTGCCGCAGCTGCTGCAGCGAAAGAAAAAAATATAGTCCCAACCATCCCAAGCACAGCGTCTAAATGCCAGCTTAGCAAAATTACTCGCATTGCAGCTGCTGCCTTTCCAGCTGGTGGACTCTGCTCCCTTCCGTGAATTTGCTTAATGCGCTGTACCACAGTGGCAGGTTCAAAAACGCCATTACTTTTCACGCAAGGCCATTCCAGCACTATACCAGCACGTGGAAGACAATGTTATCTAGTCATTGGGAAAGGCCGTCAGCAGCAAGGTGCATGTCACTTTAGACACATGGTCCAGCAAGCATGGACAGGGTCGTTACATTTCCTTCACGGCACACTGGGTAACTCTGATTGCAGCTGGGAGGGATCCAAGACGGGGCTCTGTGCTGGAGCTTGTTCATCCACCACGCCTCCAGAAAGCTGCTTGTATGAGGTCTGTCTACTCCACCACCACCACCTCTTCCTCCTCCTCTGTCTCTGGTGAAGTGGCAGTTAAACCGACGCCTGACAGGGTGTACGCAATGGCTCAAGCAAAAAGATGCCATACTGTGCTTGAGCTGGTTTGTTTAGGGGACAGGAGCCACACCGGGTCAGAAATTTTGTCAGCTCTGCAGGGGCAGGTGCAGAGATGGTTAACACCACGCCAGCTTGAGCTGGGAATGATCGTCTGCGATAATGGCAGCAACCTTCTCTCCGCCCTACGCAAGGGTAAATTGACGCATGTACCATGCCTAGCACACGTCCTAAATCTGGTGGTACAGCATTTTCTAACCAAGTACCCAGGGCTGCCAGAGCTTCTTATCCAGGCCAGAAAAGTCTGCAGCCACTTCAGATGGTCATTCCCAGCAAGCATTCGCCTGGCAGAAATTCAAAGAGAATTCCACCTTCCCACAAACCGTCTGATCTGTGACATGCCCACCAGGTGGAACTCCACATTGCTGCTTGTGCAGATGCTGCAGCATTGCTACAGGGCCATCAACGAGTACCTGTGTGAGTATGGCACAAGGACAGGTTCAGGTCAACTTGATTTCCCCCCCCCGCAGTGGCTGATGATCAAGTATGCATGCACTGTACAGTCACCATTTGAGGAGGCAACGAGGATGGTGAGCAGGGACAGTGCATGCATCAGTGACACAATTCCTTTAGTGTTCCTGCTGGAGCACACTCTGCGGGGAATTATAGATGTGGCTCTAGAGGCAGAGCAGCGGGAGGAAGAGGAGGCCTTCCCTAGCTCTCAAGGCCCCAGTCTTTCCGCAGACAGCATTCCAGCGGGTCCTACTCAGATCAGACAGGAGGAGGATGAGGAGGAGGAGGACTATTTAAGTAGTGGGGGCATTGAAGGTGTGGATTCCTCAAGGCAGGGTTTTGTGTGCCCAGAAACAGAAGGGCTTGTGCATGGCTGGGATCAGGAAGTGCACGATACGGTCATCCTCATTGACCAGGAAGACTCGGCAGCTAATGCCACCTCCAACCTACGTTGCATGGCTCCCTAATGATGCAAAGCCTGCTAAAGGACCCCAGGATTCGTGCTATCAAGAAGGGATCATTACTGGTTGGCAACCCTTCTTGATCCACGATACAAGGGGAAAGTTGCAGAGCTCATCCTGCCCACACAGAGGGAGCACAGGATGAAAAACTTGAGGACGCTCTAAAGCGACACTTGTGTAACACCTTTCCAGGCACTGGTAGATTACCAAGTGCTGACACACGTGCTTCTGAGGCTAAGGATGATCAGAGGAATAGTGGTGAAGGCCAGGGCCGCTTAACTGATGCATTTTTTAATTTTTTCAGTCCTCGACGCCCAGGGACGTCAAATGTAGGCACCCATTGCCAGCGTCTTCACCATATGGTGCAGGACTACCTTGGGGCAAGGGCAGACCTGGATACCTTTCCAGCAGATGATCCACTGGCTTACTGGGTGTTGAGATTGGATCACTGGCCAGAACTTAGCCAATATGCTATGCAGCTACAAGGTTGCCCTTCATCTAGCGTGCTTTCCGAAAGGACGTTCAGTGCCGCTGGAGGTTTTGTCACAGACAAAAGAGTGCGTCTGTCCACCGACTCTGTAGACCGGCTGACATTTATAAAAATGAATCAGTCCTGGATCAGCAGCTATCAATCCCCTGATGCTGAAGTAATGGAATAGATAGGGGACGTCCTCTTCTGCATTCACAAAACCTCCAGCACTGAACTCTTCCACAATACCACAAAAGGGTTACGGTGTGAAGGCACTTGCTGCCATGAAAGGCACAATATCTGGCTGCACTGACGTCCATTAAAAAAAAAAAAAACTTTTCACTATAGGACCACATGGTCCACCCCTGCACTCTTCCACAATACCACAGAGGGGTTACTGTATGATGATACTTGATGGCCTGGCAGTCTTGCACCAAAGACAGAATATCTGGGTGCACTGACGCCTTAACCAGATGCATATCTTTTTAATATAGGACCGCAAGGTTCACCCCTGCACTCTTCCACAATACCACAGAGGGGTTACTGTATGATGATACTTGATGGCCTGGCATTAAAGGCACAATATCTGGGTGCACTGACGCCCATTAACAGATAAATAAAAACTCTTTTCAATATAGGACCACATGGTCCACCCCTGCACTCTTCCACAATACTACAGAGGGGTTACTGTATGATGATACTTGATGGCCTGGCACTAAAGGCACAATATCTGGGTGCACTGACGCTCATTAACAGATAAAAAACTTTTCAATATAGGACCACATGGTCCACCCCTGCACTCTTCCACAATACCACAGAGGGGTTACTGTATGATGATACTTGCTGGCCTGGCACCAAAGGCACAATATCTGGGTGCAGTGACGCCCATTACCAGATCAAAAACTTTTCAATATAGGACCACATGGTCCACCCCTGCACTCTTCCACCATACCACAGAGGGGTTACTGTATGATGATACTTGCTGCCCTGGCAGTCTTGCACGAAAGGCAGAATATCTGGGTGCACTGACGCCTTAACCAGATGCATATCTTTTTAATATAGGACCGCAAGGTTCACCCCTGCACTCTTCCACAATAACACAGAGGGGTTACTGTATGATGATACTTGCTGGCCTGGCATTAAAGGCACAATATCTGGGTGCACTGACGCCCATTACCAGATCAAAAACTTTTCAATAAAGGACCACATGGTCCACCCCTGCACTCTTCCACAATACCACAGAGGGGTTACTGTATGATGATACTTGCTGGCCTGGCATTAAAGGCACAATATCTGGGTGCACTGACGCCCATTAACAGATAAAAAAAAACACTTTTCAATATAGGACCGCATGGTCCACCCCTGCACTCTTCCACAATACCACAGAGGGGTTACTGTATGATAGTACTTGCATGCCTGGCACTAAAGGCATAATATCTGGGTGCACTTCCATTGACGCCTGTATCAGATTCTTATCCTCAGAGGGGTTACGGTGTGACGGCACTGTTGCCGACGCTAAAAGCCCAATTTTAAAGCACCTATTGTTACTTTCATCCAAAGCCTGCATAAATTTCACAATAATTTAGCCCAAAAAAACACTAAACTTTTTCTGCGCGTCCTAAAATGTCTTTTCATACAGGCTGCCGCCCCAAGCAGTTGTTTATGGATAGATTAAAGGAAAAGCATTTACAGTCATATGAAACGTCATTTATTTGTTTTTAAGTGTTTCTATACATCCTAGAAATCCGCCACTTCCCGGGCAGGTTATGGGGACCTCCTAGGCACGATATTTGAAGGAATTTTTCGTTTTTATTTTTAACCCTTTTTCATGGAAAACTCACTGTCCCTTTAAAAACGTTTTTTTTAAAACTTTTTGTCCTTGTTTCCTGTCCCCCAGGGCACTACCCGAACCCCCATACACCTTTTATGGCAAATATGTAGCATATATGCCCTCTTGGAGGGCACTCTAAAAAACCGAATTTTCAGCCCCATTGACTTGCATGGGGGTTCGGGTTCGGTCCCGAACAAATGGGAAGTTCGGGTTCGGGCTCGAACCGAACTCGGGGAGTGTTCGGCTCATCCCTAATCTCCGCCAACCAGGAAGGATGGAGCTGTAGATTCAGATGTTCCTGAAAAAAGTGGTAAAGATATGTTAGATGCTCTGGATGGAGCTGTAGATGAAGATTCAGATGTTCCTGAAAAAAGTGGTAAAGATATTTTAGATGCTCTGGATGGAGCTGTAGATGAAGATTCAGATGTTCCTGAAAAAAGTGGTAAAGATATTTTAGATGCTCCGCACCATACTGCTTAAAGACACAGCATCTGCAACCTGTTATTTCGATATGTTGGGTGTGACCCCCCTAAAAGAGGTCAAGAAGCCAGAAATTAGAGCCAATTAGGGCTCCTTCCTTGTCAGTTGAAACCCGAAACAATTTTTCTTAAAGATATTTTATATACTGTATACAGACAATATTGCACTATATGTTCTCCATTTCAAGTTTTTTATGGAATATAGGAGTCATTATATTTCAACTGGAATGTTATATGCCAGATAAGTAATTTTTTGATCTTTAAGTCTGTACACTATCACTGAGATTGAAATTTGCGCTCACACTGGGACTGATGTCCAAATTTTTTCTAAATCACAAAAAATGCCTAAAAGATCCTAATAAATCTGAAAATAAAGAGACTTTTACTGCAGAATATTATAAACGGTTTATTAGATATTGGATTAAAACGGGAATATTTTTACCATTGAAGCCTATGGGATTCGCCTGAATAAACCTGCCGAATTAAACCACCAAATGGCAGGGCAATTCGGCAACTTTTCCCTGCTGGTTTGTGTTCTCTGAATAGCAGAAGCAGTGCATTTTCATGGGGATTTCACCTTTTGGCCCTAATTCGGAGCTCTTTGAATAACCCTGAGTTGTGATTTTGGAGATTATTACTTTTTTAAAATTCAAGCTATGATACAGCACACTTCAGAAACCAGGTGACTGTAATAACTGTCTGAACATAAGCTCATATTTTTCTTTAATAATGTTGCATTTGGGAAATTTAGAAGAAGATTGAGGAGTCGCTGTATAGAGACTGTCTTATATTGCGAGACACATTTCAGCCAAATAAACTAGAATGTTATAAAGTGCACGGATTAAACAAGGATGAAATATTGGAGCATAAAACTAAACATGGCAGTAAATCTGCGAAGGCAAAAAGCATAGATAACAAAGAAGAAATTAAATCTGGGTTATATAATATTTTTTTCACAATACCAAAGCTTGAAACCTATGGATGGAAATTTTATCAGGGGAAATCAAACAAGGAAATTGCAATATTTAGTAATTTCTTCTAAAGACGTGTAATTAAGACTGTTATTAACATATCACACAATGCAAAACTATTCAATATACGTGAATTCTGAGAAACTGAACTCCAAGAAATTGAAGAAGCAGAAGTTTATTAACCCCTTACCGCCAGGTGGGTTGTGCCCGGCGGGGTGCATTAATGACAGCAGGGTGTACTACTCCGACGCCACGCTTGCTGGCTGCTGCAGCGGGCCCCTCCTCCGACCTGCTGACACGCACTGCGCATCATTGGCTGCAGAGGGATAGCCTGAATTCAGGCCATCCCTCTACAGCCAATAACGCGTGCCACGCACCAACTGCTGAACGCGTGCTTTGTCGCCCGCAGCGAAAATCAGCGTTCGGTTACCTTTCTTGGCCATTCGGCTATTCAGAGAGCAGGCAATGTTGGCGAATTGCCTGCACATACGGTGCCTGTTCGGTGCCTGTTCGAAGGCAGTGAAATCCCCATAGCTTTGTCTATTCAGAGAACAAAAACCGGCAGTGAAAAGTTGCCGAATTGTCCTGCCATTCGGTGGTTTCATTCGACAGGTTTAATTAAGCGAATCCCATAGGCTTCAATGTTAAAAATATTCCCGTTTTAATTCAATATCTAATAAACTGTTTATTATAAAATTCTGCAGTAAAAAGTCTCTTTATCTATAGATTTTTCGGGATTTTTTTGCCAAAAACGTTTTGCCGATTTTTTTTAAATTATTTTTTTTAAACGTTTGTTCTTTTTTCTGTAACAGCCCTCTTTATTATCATACCTTGGACCTCATATGTAAATTTCAGACATTTTCGCTCATTAGTTTATTTGCAAATAGGGTTTCACTTTTCAAACAGCAAACGTTTGGTTTTTTTTCACTTCATTCGCCTGCGGTGCCGGGTTTTTCCGGTGGCTGTGCTGCGTGTGATCGGCTCCTGCACGGGTTTTTCCGGCGGGGTTAATCCAGATGTTTTTGGCGGTTTCGGTGTGCCTTTGCCGGGTTTTGCGGCGAGTGTTCGTCGGGTTTGCGGCGACATTTCCCTGCATTATGACGGCCCTGTGGTGCTTGCTGAATACACCGCAGGGTGGCCGAAATGTGATCGCCAAATCGCACCGAATTGAAGAGAACGAAAAGTCACCGAACGTGCGGTGACTTTTCGATTCTCTTTGAATAACCCTGTAAGTATTTAGAGATGGAGGGGGTGGGGGCAATATTGTTAATTTTGCCTTGAAATGTTCAACTTACCTGAATATTATTATTATATTTTATTTATAAAGCACCAACATATTCGGCAGCGCTGCACAAATGTATACAATACTTCAATGAGTTAAGTGAAAAAACTCGGACACACAAACACATACATATGTATCTTAAGATATTGACTCCCTTCTGGATGGCTCCTATGTTCTTCATTCGCATATAGACAATAAAAAGTAAGCACTAGCTGCCAGCCAGGTGAGCATTGAGCAGCATCTTCTTGCCTGCCTAGAGGTGACTTCCTGCAGAGGACTGGTCTGACAGCTGAAACACCCAGCAGCTCCATAGGGGGTCGAGGACAAATCTATGAGTGAGACCCCTTCGCTTTCATTTACTTTTTACTGTACAAATGTATACTTGGTAGAGTTAAAAAAGACAGGTACCGGGGTAGCCGCACTTTGGAGAGACCTTTCGACACTGGCCACGGAGGTTCTAGGGGTGATGATACCTTGTTCCCCCGAAACAATTTTGTTAGGAATGGTGGATCTCCCGTGTCCACATATCCAGATGCTATTTATCTTGGTTTCTACCAGTGCCTTGTTGATAGCTAGGAATTGGAGAACTGTAAACTTGCCCACCCAGAAACAGTTAATAGACTTACTAGACCAACACTGTCATTTTGACTCCAAAGCTAATACGGTATTTGGCTTTCGGCCGGCAAAAAAAGATCCATGGCATCTATGGGATATCCAAAAAATCTACGAGACATGTAATAATGGTCGCCCGACTACCTCTGGTTAATTATACTTGTGATTATTAGTTTTTAATACTTCAGAAATACAGGATTGATTGTAAAAACGTATGTTATTATGGAAGGCCCCTTCTCCCCCCCCCTCCATTACTTTCTTTCCCTCTTTCTTCTCATCTTCCTTCTTTTTTCTTTTTCTTTCTCTCTTCAACATATTTGAAATGCATAATTCTATGTCTCAAACTTCAATAAAAATATGGTTAAAAAAAATTTAAAAATTACGGTACACCGCCGCTAACGGATGAGAGACGCCAGCGCTTGTGCGATGGACGCAACATGACGGATGCCACAGGTGAGGAAGAACACAAGCTGGATGGGACCAATCAACACATTAAAAGTGGACTATAAGAGGACTCACATTGGGGGATGACTGGTATAACATTTATCTGCTCCTGAGGAAGACCATTATGGTAGAAACGCGTTGAGCTGAATGTTATGTACAATATATCGGAAGACAGAACATTAGATGAACCAATACAGGAGAGATGGAGGACCTTATTCCTGTGGGAATTTGCACTCTAGATGGGTGGAGGGGTGAAAAAGATGGTGATACAGATTGAGGTGATGGCAGTGGTTGGATAAGTGGAATGTAGTATTTGTGTAATAGTGAGGCTCACCATGCGTTTCGCTAGTACTACAAAAATAATTAGCGTAATTAAATTATATGCACCAATCAATTGATTATCTGATTGACATCGAAAACCACCCCCCTTGGGCAAGAGTCAAAATTCTTCAAAATTATACTCCTGTCGATTAACATCCGGAGAATTGGTGGATGACAGTGATGAAGCCTGGCGATAAAGAGCGAGTGGACAGTAATCACGAGTTCTGAATATCATGAACAGGAAGCTTTGAAGCTATTAACCCTTTCGCTGCTGAGCCATTTCACCCGCACCCATGTGCTAAGCTCATTTTCATAATTTTTGCTCATCATGGTTAACTCCTTCACTTCCATGATCCTGTATACAAGTTCAGCGGTAGTGACAGAGCAGCCTGAGCTGGTGTTAACTAGTGATGGGCCGTGTTCGGATGGCATTCGAACTCGAACATCTGAAAAAGTTTGACCGTGAACTTGAACCCGATTCGAATGCAATGCAAGTCAATGGGGCTCGAAAGTTCGAAAATGAAGGTCCCCTCCAGAGGGCATATATGCAAGATATTGGTCAGAAAAAGGTGTATAGGGGTCCGGGTACTGCTCTGGGGGACAGGAAACAATGAAAAACAATTTTCTTTTTAAAAAAAACCATTTTTAACCCTTTCACTGCTGAGTGCTGAGCCATTTCACCGCTGTGCGCTGTGCTCATTTTTATCTCTTTTGCTCATGTTTAAATGCGATTTGAATCCATGGGAAATGTTTGAGCAACAAGGTGTGGGAAATGTTTGAGCAACAAGGTGTGGGAAATGTTTATGTCCCATAGGCTTGTGGAATGTTAAAAAAATTCCAGTTTTAATCAAATATGTAATAAACCATTTATTATTATATTCTGCAGTAAAGAGTCTCTTTATTTTTAGGATCTTTTAAGCATTTTTTAATTTATTTTTGAAAACTTTATTTTTCGCGAACTTTTTGCGAACGTCCCGAAAAGTTCGAAGTTCGCGAATTTTCGAACACCCGATGTTCGAATCGAACTTCGAACCGATTCGAACCGGCAGCCCATCTCTAGTGTTATGGGGCTGTGCTGTGTGATTGCAAATGAAATTATTTTGATAGAAACCAATTACGTTTACTTTTGGGTTATGCCCAAGGTGCTAAAACTGGTTAAAATCGGCTAAGGAACGCCCTGACATATGGGGCATTCCCCAACCAACACAGAGCCACGGGCTGCAAGTTTACCTGCAGTAAGTCGATTTGGCTAGTAGATGGTGACATCTGGCTTGCCAAATAGTGTATTACAATAAGAAATATGTTGGGAACATTCACCAAATGTTTCTTATTATAAAATTAATTAAAAGTTATTTTCCAAAAATCCAATGGTTCGTGGCAGTAGATTTTTGGAAAATCACTTGGTGGTGTAGGGGTTAAACACTATCTGAAGTCATGTTTTATTATAGAACACAGACAAGTTATATATAACTTTTTTCAGCAGGCTCAGCAGATCCATAATATATCATTACTATGAGTCTATGGCAAGTGAAGTCTGAATCCTATAATAACATTTTTTCAAAAGGTGTAGATTTCCATCTGGAATCCCAATCATCTGCTGCGTGTAAGTTTTCGTTTGTGTCTTGGTGTATTGCATTTCATAAATAATGACTAAGGCCATAATGACTAAGGCACACGGGACGTTTTCTTTAACGCACATTACGTGCGTTAAAGAAAACCAGCGTCGCACTCGACGCCCGCCCAGCCCTCGTGCGATCTTCCATAGGAGGATCGCGGAGCCCAGTCGACGCACATCCTAGCGCATCGACAGTGATGATGCGCTAGGATTCGCGTTGATGGGGCTCCTCGATCCTTCTATGTAAGATCGCGCAAGGGGGGTGGGCGGGCGTCGAGTGCGACGCTGGTTTTCTTTAACGCACGTAATATGCGTTAAAGAAAACATCCCTGCACGTCGGGGAATCAAAATCCCCGACCCTGCGGGGAATTCAGCATTCTCCACAGAGTCCCTGAAGCGCAGGGAAAATGTACCGCAAAACCACCAAACCGAAAAAGCAAAACACCACAAAACCAACAACTGGATTAACCCTGCCGAATACGCAGGAGAAACCCGAGCAGCCGTCGATCACAGCGCAGAGCAGCCGCCGGAAAAAACCGACACCGTAGACGAATGGAGTGAAAAAAAAGTTTGCTTGAATGTTTGAAAGTGAAACGCTGTTTGCAAAGAAACTACAGAACGGAAATGTCTGAAATTTACATATAAGATCCAATGAATGAGAATAAATAGGGCTGTTACAGAAAAAAAGAAAAAAATATTTAAAAAAAAACGGAAAAACTATTTCGCAAAAAAATCTTGAAGAATGCCTAAAAGATCCTAAAAAATCTATAAATAAAGAGACTCTTTACTGCAGAATTTTATAATGAACGGTTTATTAGA
Organism: Leptobrachium leishanense; assembly: GCA_009667805.1. Classification (NCBI taxonomy): domain Eukaryota; kingdom Metazoa; phylum Chordata; class Amphibia; order Anura; family Megophryidae; genus Leptobrachium; species Leptobrachium leishanense. Next base: position 9,892,623 of record CM019063.1, on the reverse strand, counting down.
TATTGAATTAAAAGGGAATATTTTTACCATTGAAGCCTATGGGATTCGCCTGAATAAACCTACCGGATTAAACCACCGAACAGCAGGGCAATTTGGCAACTTTTCACTGCTGGTTTGTGTTCTCTGAATAGACGAAGCATTGCTTCTCTATGGGGAATTCACGGCCCTCGAACAGGAACCGAACAGGCACCGTATTTGCAGGCAATTTGCCAGGATTTGGCGAACTGCCTGCTCTCTGAATAGCCGAATGGCCAGGAAAGGTAACTGTACACTGAATTTCACTGTTTGGTTACCTTTCGGCCACAATTCAGATCTCTTTGAATAACCCTGATAGCCTTTATTAAATCGACGTTTCAGTCCTCTCAGGGACTTTTATCAAGATACATAACATAGATATAATAATAAAAGTGTATTTAAAGGTCATTATATCTATGTTATATATCTTGATAAAAGTCCCTGAGAGGAAAGAAACATCGATTTAATAAAGACTTAATAAATTTCATTGCAAAGTCTCCGTGTTGCGGGTTATCGTGGATATATATATATATATATATATATAAGGGTTGTGGTGGAGGACTAAAAGTGAGATAAAAAGCCTCCACACTATAATAAGTGTGTTTATTTATTATTGCAGAAGCCACTTGCACATCACAGCAATTCAATGAATTGCATCCCAGAGCTCCTGTGCCACATTCCCCATATGCAGCAAGGAATTCTGGGTAGGATATGCAAATGACCCCTTTCTCACTTTTTTGCACCCTGAGTCTGTTATTACACAGAACCCTAAAATCAATGCTATGCCACACCGTGACTTTCTAGCAGAGATAATGTTCTGCAGCTAGTCAAAGCAGCTCCTAGGACAGCGCTGTTTCGAGTTTGTTGAACCCTCACCAGCTAGGAGCTAGGCATGATGACCAGTTGCAGTGGATGCTTGGGACCCGTACGGTAAATTATTATCTACAAGGGTTGAGGTGGAGGACAAAAAGTGACATAAAAAGTAGGGATGTGCGTTTCGGGTTTCGAAATTTCGGAATTTTCACGAAATTTCCCGATTCGTGTTTTCGGATGCGGCCGAATTTCCGAAAATTTTTAGATCCGAAAATGTCAGATCCGAAACGTTTTCCGAGCCGAAACGAAATATTTTCGGATTTTTCGAATGGACTTGAAATGTGTCAAATGAGGAGAACAGACGTTCCGAAAAAACGAAAATTTTCCGAAAAACGAAAATTTTCTGAAAACGAAAAGTTTCCGAAAAACGAAAAAGTCGATACAAAAAGCGGGCAAAGTGACACAAAAAATACGAAAAATGGTCGTTATTCCGAAAAATGTACAATTCCGAAAAACGAAAATTTCCGAAATCACGAAAAGTCGATACAAGAACCGAGCACAGTGACACGAAAATACGAAAAATGGTCGATATTCCAAAAAAAAAATGTACCCGAAAAACGAGCCGAACCGAACCGAATCAAAACCCAAATCGGTCGAAACGAGCCGAATCGAAAAGTTTAAAAATCCGAAAAATCGAACCGAATCGAACCGAAAAAAAATCGGTGCACAAGCCTAATAAAAAGGCTCCACACTATAATAAGTGTGTTTATTATTGCAGAAGCCACTTGCACATCATATATATACTACTTTGCAGTCATGTTCAGCCCCGGAGCAAGTAATTTTTTTGCTATACCAGTTTGTGGGGTCTCTTGGTCATTATATATATATATATATATACTGTATATAATATATGTAGTCTTTGAATGTGTTAGCTGGAGTGATCTCTTTCTGGTTTGTTGTATTACATTGTCTGGAGAAGCACCCACATTCTGTGCTTAGTAAAGGTTGATTGCTACCCTCCCCGTGTATTCTGTATGAAAGGGCTGACACCCCCTCGGGTAAGCACCCCTCCCTGTCACAGGTGCTCCCCCCCCGGATCTATTTAACCTTGAATTGCAGGGAGCTCCAGAAAGGACTTAGTCCTCAGTAAGTGAGTTGATTCCATGAGAGCAGTCATTAGGTGAGAAGGATACTATCTGGCAAAAGGTGTAATACATTGGCGCTGCTGGCAGGCTTAAGCAATTTATGGCCATATATTGTGAACCAAATTATCACCATTTTTCAACAGAGTTTAGGGTTAAAAACCTATGAAAAAATTTGAATGAGTCAAGAACTGTAATAATCCTGAAGGGGGTAAGAGTTGTTGGAAGCTTTGAAGGGTTAAAATTTGATAAAATCTCAATGTTTAAATGTATAAAGCTGCTGCTGAAGTCTTTGAATGTGTTAGCTCGAGTGCTCTCTTTACGGTTTGTTACATAAATATATTACCAGAGTATAGCAGCACGTAGTGATACCTTTTTTATTTGGACTACCGTTACATTTAAAAGGTAAGTTTTCGAGAGTGTAAGCGCTCTTCTTCAGGTCTGGAAGCTACACTGAGCAAAATCATAGAATTGAAAACACGAACAGCAGAGCAGAAGTGTCTTAACCACCTACCCTTCTTTATGTTGTTTATTGTTCAATTCTATCAGGGTTACATAGTTACATAGTTATATAGGCTGAAAAAAGACATGCGTCCATCGGGTTCAGCCTCTCCCACATAACCTACTGCTGTTGATCCAAAAGAAAGCAAAAAACCCAGTCTGAATGCTTGCCAATATGCAACATACTGGAAAAAATTCCTTCTTGACCCCAGAATGGCAGTCAGATTTCTCCTTGGATCAAGAAGCTTTTACCCATTATTTTATTAAATATTATAACCCTTAATATTCTGTGTCTGCAGGAAGTCATCCAGTCGTTTTTTTAAAAGTCTGTACAGACTCTGACCCAACCAACCTCAACAGGCAGAGAATTCCACAGCTTTATTGTTCTCACCGTTAAAATAACCCTTCCTATGCTTTAAGCTAAAATTTTCTTTCTTCCAGTCTAAATGGATGACCCCTTGTCCTATGTATAGACCTGTTAATGAATAGTTATCAGACAATGGTTGATAATGGCCCCGTATAATATTTTATAAGGTTATCAGATCCCCTCTAAGGCGCCGTTTCTCTAAACTAAACAGGTTTAAGCTTGTTAGTCTTGCCTCATAACTTAACCCTTCCATTCCCCTTATTAATTTAGTTGCCCGTCTCTGCACTTTTTCTAACGCTATAATATCTTTTTAAGACCGGTGCCCAAAATTGCACGGCATATTCAAGGTGCGGCCTGACCATTGATTTATACAGAGGCAAAATTATGTTTTCATTCCGTGAGTGAACTCCCCTTTTAATGCATGCCAATACGTTGCTTGCCTTGGCAGCTGCTGTTTGACATTGCACATTGTTACTTAGTTTGAAGTCTATGATTATTCCCAAATCCTTCTCCTGCTTGGATTTCCCTAACTCCGTACCATTTAGGGTATAAATTACTTGTGTGTTCTTCACTCCAAAGTGCATAACTTTGCATTTATCTACATTAAATTTCATCTGCCATTTAAGTGCCCAGTCCCCCAATCTATCTAAATCCCTCTGCAGCGAAGTAACATCCTGCTCACATTGTATTACTTTTCCTAGTTTTGTGTCATCTGCAAACACTGATACATGACTTTCAATGCCTATCTCAAGGTCATTTATAAATAAATTGAATAGTATTGGTCCTATAACAGACCCCTGAGGGACACCGCTTACCACTGGTGTCCATCTTGAAAATGTACCATTTATGACCACTCTCTGTACCCTATCTTTTAGCCAGTTTTCTATCCAAGAACAAGTATTTTCATCTAGACCAATTTTTCTTAATTTAAATAGTAACCTTTTGTGTGGAACTGTGTCGAAAGCTTTGGCAAAAATCGAAGTAAATCACATCCACTGCGACCCCTGATCTATACTTCTACTTACTTCCTCATAGAACGTAATTAGGTTAGTCTGACATGATCTGTGTTTCATGAAATATGCTGATTTTTGCCAATAACTTTATACCTCCCAATAAATTCCTGAATATTATCCCTTAGTAACCCCTCGAATACTTTCCCAGCCACAGATGTTAAGCTCACAGGTCTATAATTCCCAGGCACAAATTTTAAACCTTTCTTAAATATAGGGACCACGTCAGCTTTTCTCCAATACTCTGGTACTATTCCTGAAAGAAAAGAATCTTGAAAGATTAAGAACAGAGGTTTACATATTTCAACACATAGCTCTCTCAGTACTCGTGGGTGAATTCCATCTGGCCCTAGGGCTTTATTCACATTCACATTGTTTAATTTCTGCAAAACCTTGTCCTGAGTCAACCAGTCACTTTGTATTAGTAAGTTTTTATTAATGAATTGCATGTCTCCTGTTATAGGTTTCTCTTTGATAAATACTGAAGAAAAATAATCATTCAAAATTTCTGCCTTATCCTGATCTTCAGTTAACAATAACCCTGACTCAGATTTTAGTGAACCTACATTTTCACTCTTGGGTTTTTTAGAATTTATGTACCTAAAGAATCTTTTAGGGTTGGACTTGCTCTCTTTGGCTATTTCTTTTTCATTTTCTAGTTTAGCCCATCTAATCGCATTTTTACATGCTTTATTGGCTGCCCTATATGCTTTATAGGATGCCTCAGATTTAAAAGCTTTAAATGCCTTCTTTTTATTTTTCATTTCCTTAGTTTCCTTCCTACTAAACCACATTGGTTTCAGTCTGTTTCTTTTATATTTATTAACCAGTGGAATATATTGTGACGTGTACTTTTCTAATGTTAGTTTAAAGATATTCCACTTATCCTCAGTGTTTTTCCCGTGAAAGAGTTTCTGCCAGTCAATGACATTGAGAGCTTCCTTTATTTTAATAAAGTTGGCCTTTTAAAATTATATGTTTAGCATGCCCCCTATGAATGTGTTTTTTGAGTTTATTTCAAAAGTCACCATATTATGGTCACTGTTTCCCAACTGTTCCTTTACATTAATATTTGAGAAAAGATCCACATTATTTGTTATAACCAGGTCCAGACAGTTATCCTCTCTAGTTGGTGTTTCTACCAGTTGTGACATGAAGGTATCATTTAAAATATTCAGAAACCGGATTCCCTTTGCTGAATTACTAGTCCCACTATCCCAATTAATGTCCGGGTAATTAAAATCTCCAATAATTAAAGTGCTACCATGATCTGCAGCCTTCCTAATTTGCTCTAACAGTTGTTCTTCCTCATCATTATCTATATTAGGTGGTTTATAGCATATGCCAACCAATAGTTGACTTCCCTGTTTATTCCCAACGAAATATTTACCCATAAGGATTCCACATTTCCCTCATCGCTTTCCAGTTGTGTAATATTAGGCTTTAAATCCTGATTTACATATAAACACACTCCACCCCCTTTCTTATGTTTCCTATCCTTTCTAAACAATGTATAACCGTTTAAATTTACAGCCCAGTCATGCGTTTCGTCCCACCACGTTCTGTTATTCCTATTATGTCGTATTGCTAGTGTATGCTATTACCTCTAGTTCCCCCATCTTGTTATTAAGGCTTCTTGCATTAGCAAGCATACATTTAATGTTGTCTCTACCCACACATGCTGAATGCGACTTTACATTACATGTCCCCACTGTTCTGACATTACCCATCCCCCGGCTCCACCCCCTTAGTCTGAACTGAAACCCTTCCGCTATCTGCTCTGTCTCCATTTTGTAAGATACTGTATCCCTCCCCCTTCCACTAGTTTAAAGTCTCCTCCAACCTTTTAACCATCCTCTCCCCTAGCACAGCAGACCCTCTTCCATTCAGGTGCAATCTATCACATCTATACAGATTGTACCCCAGTGCAAAATGAGCCCAGTGCTCTAAAAACCCAAAGCCCTCCTTCCTGCACCAAGCTTATTCAGAGAAAGGTGAAAACCAGGAGAAAGACTGGAGAAGTGAAAATTCTTGGTCAAAATAGCCAAACCAGAAAAATTCTCCCATTTATCCCACTTTCCAAATTGGCTATTTTGACCTAGAATTTTCACTTCTCCGGTCATTCTCCTGGTTTTCACCTCTTTCTGAATACGCTGTAAGGTTTTGCTCAGTTAAGCTAATGTCAGACGATCACAGTCTGAGCGCACTCTGCGTGCGTGCATAACGGACGTACATACTGACGGAAGATACTGTAGACACCGCACAGTCCAATTTTTGGCAGATGTAGAAAATAAAGGGAAATATGGGAATCAAAAGTAATTAAAATGAAAAGACAGGTACAGTCAGCCAGAACAAAAAAACTTCTGAGCGTCAACGTGATGGATGTCGCAAATGCGCTGCGTCTGATGTTGCGTCATCACGCACACAGGCCGCTACGCGGACGCGGCGCACTCTGGGCGTCCATCGTAGCGCTTTTACGTCAAGGCCTAAATGGCGTCGGTTGCCACCTGCGTGGTGCGTGTGCACTTTGGTGCGCATATACTTCGTGGGTTGGTCTTTATTGATCACAAATCAATGCTACGATGGACGTTAAACTGTGCGGCGACACGGACGTGATGACTGCGTTCGTCTGATGCTAGCCTAAAGCTTCCAGGCCTGAAGAAGAGCGGTAAGCTCTCGGAAGCTTGTCTTTTAAATGTAACAGTAGACAAGATCAAGAAGGTATCAGACATGAACATTTTCGCATCAGGACTAACACAGTTTATCCAATCTACATAATAAATTAGATATATTTTTATTCAATATATATGGTTAACGCATTTCGACTACTTTGAAGCACAACTGACTGAGCATAAAGCAAAGCGTAATTCTGTAATTCCTTGTAGCTGGATTATCAAACGTTAGTTACCGTGGATGAATTTTCTTATCTTATTTAGCCAAATATCACTCAATGACAAGTCACTGCACAAATTATTCAAGAGCGTTTATCTGTATTGATATTCGTTGACCTATATATCGAGGTCCTTTAATCCTCAAAGCCCTGCAACATATTAAAATACGCAGCGTTAATGAAGCTATCTTACAAAACGGCTTTTATCATTTCCTATATAGACGACTTTTAAAAATATGACGTATTTGGAGCTATTGGTTTTTGTAGAAGTGAAAGGAACATCTGCTTCACCGAAATAACTTTTAAAGAAGTAATAATAATAATATACAAAAAAACACCTGCCTTTAGATTTGAGTGATTGCTCGTCAGGAGCGAATTAATTCAGGGGACAATTTAACCTTCTACGGCAAAAAATTCATCACATTAGACTTTAATTTGCACTTATGGGGCAGATGAAGAACATTACAGTATTTCATGCGTGATAAATGTTGGCTTTATACTATTGATTTAGGGGGGAAATAAGAAGCACTGACATTTTAAGCAGGGGAAGATATTATGTGAAATGTACTTCTAAGCCATCTGTTCGGGAATATTCTCTTTGACAATCTGTACTTCTTATCTCATTCTTTTCAGAAAGCAATAATAATCAAGCAGCTCAAATACTTATGTCACAGGCCACTTGATTTTATGTCTTATTCAATGGCTTGATGAGGGTTTATTCACTAAGTAGGAACTGTAAAGAATTGACTGGAGAATTGCAAATTTTAGGCTATAGAAGCCTGGAAAACTGAATTCCGTGAAAGCCTTGTGACTTTTTATTAGAGATGGGCTGCCGGTTCGAATCGGTACGAAGTTCGATTCGAACATCGGCTGTTCGAAAATTTGCAAACTTCGAACTTTTTGGGATATTCGAGGAAAGTTCGAAAAAATAAATCAAAAAAATGCTTAACCCTTTCGCTGCTGAGGCATTTCCCGCCTCTGTGCTGAGGTCATTTTTACCGGTTTTGCTCATCATGTTTAAACGTGTTTTGAAGGCTTATTTTAGTATATGACCCAGACATATTATATATCGTTCTTTCCGTCAGACTCGGCAGATTAATAATATGTCATTATTATATGTATACGTCATGACCTGTCTGTATATTATAACAAAAAATGCAATAAAATATGAATTTTCAATAATTTACAATGTGTAAAGTGTTTTTTTTTCACATTTTAACATGCGAGCAATTGCGGTTATATTTTGTATGGGGTGTGCTTGTTAAAAAAATTAGAGATGGGGTCTCGTTACATTTTTTTTGGGGGGAAATTACGCGATTTTTAACAATCGCACCGCATACAAAAATCGTTAGTACAGCATCATTGTTCACATTATAATTGAAATGGGAACAATATTGCTGCATTAACAAACCAAAAAAAAAAAAATTGTTTATTTTTTTTTTTATAATTTTCTTTTTAAATATTCTTTTATTTTTAATTTTTATTTTTTTTAAAAAACTTTTTTCACAGTCGTGTTTGGTATCGTTGGAACGGCCATGCTCTGGCCGATCCAACAGTACCAAACTTTAACCCCTAGCTGCCACGGATCGGGAGATAGGGGGTTCATTGGAACCCCCTATCTCCACTGTTGGTGGCAGCTAGGGGTTAACTCCAGGACTGGCGTCATCGTGCTATGCACGATGACGCAAGTCCTCAGGGGGAGTTCCCGGAGGCTTGGCCGACATCCAAGATGTCGGCCAGCTCCGGGAAAGGATCACGAACTGGCGCTTTTCAGCGCCGATTCGTGATCCGGCTCCCCAGGGGTTGATGACAGCCACCGTTTGGAAGGGCAGGCTGTGCCCTTCCAAGCGGTGCCTGTCTTAACCCCCTGCTCCCCGGCGATCGGGAGGGAGAGAGGTCCGAAGGACCTCCCCCCTCCCTTTCAGGCGCCTCTTCCGCACATGCGGGGGGGCGCCTGAATTAGATGTCATCGCGTCGCCGCGATGACATCTAATGTCCCCGCCGGGCTCCCGAGTGCTGGGCTGACATCCAAGATGTCAGCCCGCACCGGGGGGGCACAGCAATCCGCCGGAATCCGGCGGATTGCTGCCTCCTGTGCTCGGACGCGCTGAGCGCGTCCATAGCACAGGAGAACCACTTGGCTGGATGCGCTGAGCGTGACTATAGCAGCCAAGTGGTTAAAAGATCCTAAAAAAATCTAAAAGTAAAGAGACTCTTTACTGCAGAATATAATAATAAATGGTTTATTAGATATTGAATTAAAACAGGAATATTTCCCACTCATTGTTGGTCAAACATTTCCCACTCGTTGTTGGTCAAACATTTCCCACTCGTTGTTGGTCAAACAATTCCCACTCATTGTTAGTCAAACATTTCCCACTCATTGTTGGTCAAACATTTCCCACTCATTGTTGGTGATAAAACATTTCCCACTCATTGTTGGTGATAAAACATTTCTCATGGCTGAAAATTGCGTTGAAACATGAGCAAAAGCGGTAAAAATGAGCTCAGCGCACAGTGGTGAAATGGCTCAGCACTCAGCAGTGAAAGGGTTAAAAACATTTTTTTTAACTTTTTTTTCATTGTGTCCTGTCCCCCAGGGCAGTACTCTGACCCCCATACACCTTTTATGTCCAATATCTTCCATATATACCTCTTGGAGGGGACCTTAATTTTTGAACGTTCGAGCCCCATTGACTTGCATTGTGTTCGCATTGTGTTCGAGTTTGCGGTCGAACTTTTTCGGATGTTCGAGTTCGAATGTGAACCGAACACGGGGGTGTTTGGCCCATCACTACTTTTTAAGAGTAACGTTACCTGTAGCTGAGGTCTCCATGCATGACGTAGCTTCCAGACATTAGTCCCTCTCAGTATGTCAGGTTTAGATGCACCAGCTATTAATTCAGGCTACTACACATGATTTTAGTGGCAAAATTGCAATATTTTGGTGCAAAAATAAGAAAAAGCAAATCATCAATAGATTTAAATGCCTCTGGGGCAGTTTTAAATAAAGTCAAAAAATCGTGATATGGGGGTCTGCAACACTATCAACGGACACTATCGTGCGCCTCTCGCTAAAACCGGGGCACTAAGGGGAAATATTAGCGATTCAGTGTATGGCACCGAACAGGGAAGTTCCCCGTATGGTGGACTACTCTTAATATTCTTTTAATCTGCAGTAAAAAGTCTCTTTATTTATTGATTTTTTTTCGGTTCTCCTTCATTTTTCAGGATTTTTTCGGCAATTTTTTTTCCATTTTTTTTAAATTGCGGTTTTTTTCCTGTAACAGATCTTTTGATTATCATTCATAGGACCTTATATGTCAATTACAGACATTTTCGTTCAGTATTTTTCTTGCAAGCAGTGTTTCAATTTTGACACATTCAATAATTTTGTTGGTTTTCTTTTACCCGTTCGGCGCCTTGTCGGCTTTCTTCTGTGGATGATCGGCGCTGTGTGCGGCGGCTCGACGGCTGCATTTGACGGCCCTCTGGCAGGTTTGCTGTGGTTTATAGGATGACATTTTAAAAAACAAAAGTACGACACAGACTCGCCGAAATTATCAAGTCCGATAATCTCAGCAGCTTTGTGCCTTTTTATGTTTCGGTGGTTTTGCGGCGACTTTTCCCTGCACTCCGGGGACCCTGCGGTGAATGCAGAATTCACCGCAGGGTGGGGAAATTTTATTCCTCGAAGTGCGGCGATCGACAGAGCACTGAAGTGACGGTGACATTTTGGTGCTCTGTGAATAACCCCTTACGTCCCCCGCATCGGCTGCTGACAGCCTGATATTTCAGAGCTTTGAGCAGCTGATTTTGCACAGTTTTAGCTCTTTGTGCATCATGCCCACAGGGCTAAACCTTTGGGGGGGGGGGACTTTCTGCAGCCCAAAAGTAATCGAAATTTGTTTGCAGCCAGTGGCATAACAACCGGGGAGTCACATGACCCACCAATGTGACATCACATCATGCAGGGTGCAGGCAGAAGAGGAGGCAAATGCCTAAAAATAAAGAGGACACCTGCCTAGAAAAAAAAACAGGACCTGCCTAGAAAAAAAGGGGACCTGCCTAGAAACAAAAAACAGGACCTGCCTAGATAAAAAAAGGGGACACCTGCCTAGAAAAAAAAGGGGATCTGACTAGAAACAGTAAAACAGAACCTGCCTAGATAAAAAAAACAGGACCTGCCTAGAAAAAAAGGGGACCTGCTTAGAAAAAAAGGGGGATACCTGCCTTGAAAAATAAACAGGACCTGCCTAGAAAAAAAGGGGACCTGCCTAGAAACAAAAAACAGGACCTGCCTAGATAAAAAAAGGGGACACCTGCCTAGAAAAAAAAGGGGATCTGACTAGAAACAGTAAAACAGAACCTGCCTAGATAAAAAAAACAGGACCTGCCTAGAAAAAAAGGGGACCTGACTAGAAACAATAAAACAGGACCTGCCTAGAAACAAAAAGAGGACCTGCCTTGCAACAAAAAACAGGACCTGCCTAGATAAAAAAAAAGAGGACCTGCCTAGAAAGAAAAAACAGGACCTGCCTAGAAACGAAAAAAAAAGGACCTGCCTAGAAAAAAAGGGGACACCTGCCTAGAAATAACCAGAGTGGATATTTATATAATGAGGGGGGGGGGATTCTGCCCCGGGCGCCCATAACTCTGGTTACGCCACTGTTTGCAACAAATTAATTGAATTAGCTTTTGGGCTGCAGATCAGCAGATCGAGATATCTCGATATTGGGGCACCAGATGGTGCATTTGAAGCCTGAGATATCTTGATATCGGTAGTGAAGGGGTTAAAGTATATAGGTGATGGGAAAATCATATATTATATAGTAATGAGAAGCAGAAATACTAATTTTGTCACACAGTATTTATCAATTGCCGAGAAGGACAAATGCAGTAGAGCAGAGGTCTGCAACTGTGGCCCTCCAGATGCTTTGGATTTCAACTCCCAATGAGGCTCTTCCAACCTACTGAGCAGTTGAGTATCATGGGTGGTGGAGCTGCAAAACATCTGGAGGGCCAAGGTTACTGACCCCTGAGGCAGAGATTCCCAATTCAATATTTTTACCTGGATGAATGGTTACCATACAAATGGTAGTATTACAAAGTTGGTGCTAACTTAACCAGAGCAGTTGTAAACTTACCAGAGCCATTATAGTCTATGGGGTTGCTAAGGTTACAACAGCTCGGGCTTAGGCTAGGGTCAAACGAAAGCATTTTTACACGCGAACGTAAAAAAGTGCGTCCGAACGAATTGACGTATTTTTTCACGGAGTGCGCGAAAACGGTCATACGATGCGCATTTTTCGTGCGTGATTTTTTCAGATCGTCAATAAAACTCTTTTTGCGTCTGGACGTTATGTAGGCTGGACATTAGCAGTGTCTGACGTCTCCTAATCACGCACACATGCCGCTATGCCGCAGCTGCGCACTCTGTACGTCAGTACTAGCGGTTCGGCGTTCTCGAAAAATGCGTTCGTTTTCCACTTGCGTTGCGCGGCCGGACTTTCGTGCGACCGTACATCGTATATTGTCCGTCATTGCCCGTCATCTGCTGCTAGTGCGGCCGTAATTATGTGCGCCAGAACGCACGTTAAAAGTGCGCTGGTCTGACCCCAGCCTAAGTTAGCACCAGCTTTTTAACCCCTTAAGGATCAAGGGTTTTTAAAGTCAATGCATTTATGACATAACAGTTGAGGCTTTGGTCCTTAAGTGTTAATACTGCCTAAAGTTTCCTAAAAATAAAATATTAAGCATACATGTTATGGGAGCATGGCTGACTACCACCCGTGCTGCATCAGGGCCGGATTTATAAGTAGGCATGTGCATACAGGCTCTGTAAAAAAAAAAATACATTTTACTATTATATAAACCTCTGTAATTCTCAGTAAACCTCATTTGCTTTTGGGCTGCAGAAGGTGCCCCAAAGTTTTAGCCATGTGGCATAATGACCATAGAGCTAAATCAGTGTAAAACTAGCTAACTGAATGTCCTGACGTCAGACATTCAGCCGCTGATACAGTTGTAGCTCGTGTTCCGTGTAATGGCTGTAACTCAGTTTGGCAGTAGATGGCACCATCTACTGGCCAAATATGTTAGTACAGTAAGACATACATTAATTATTATTCAAATATTTCTTACTGTATAATTAATTAAAAATGATTTTTCAAGAAATCACTGGTTCCTGAAAATGGTTTTTTTTGGAAAATCACTTGGTAGTGAAGGAGTTAAGTGACGAATGGTACTATATACTGATATATGCACAACTGTACTATCAGTGTATGCAATTATGCACAATGTTTGCATAGAAGCTATGCATTTCCATGATTAAATTTTTTTTATCACACTTTATTAACTGTAAAGAATGATGAATTTAATTGGCTAATGCACAATGAAAATATACAGTTCAAAAACCCCACACACGATATGACTTAAAGTAGTCTCAGAAAAGTTTTTCTAGATTTAAAATGAAGAGGTAATCAAAAGAAGATAGGAAAACCAGCAGCTGCGTTTTAACGGATTCACCATGAGCAAAACCACACACAGCGAAATAAATTATTTACAACAAAAACGGAATTTGAATTCATAACATATGAGAATAATAAATAAACATAATTGCAGAATAGATGCCTGTATCCTACTGAGAACATGGAGTGTTTCAGTGATTAAATCATTTTATAGAAAAAAAATCCAATATTTCTCACGTCAATAATTTGCTATCTGTATCCATTCCCTAAGCAGCGAGTTGTACACAGTAAAGTTCAAAACATTTAGAGGAGGTGAACAATTCACTGATTGTCATATGTATCAATATTGATACTAACCTGATGCACGTTATATATCACACTTTAAGGATAAAAAATGAAATGTGTTGCACTGATAAAAATTTATGATGGTCAGGTGCTTCCATTGCCTGCAGCAATCTAGACTTTGTTGCCGGTGGTGTTATATATATATTAAAGCTCTACATGTCGCCAGATATTGTATTGGACAGTTGCTTACAGCATAGTGCATCATATATCTTGGTACATAACCCATGGGCACATACATTGTAATTTATAATAGCAGGCTTTATCTTTTTTAGAAAGGATTTTACCAGGAAGGATACACTGAGATTTCTCTAATTTTCAAGTATATCCTGGGTGGTGAGTATGTACCGTTAGGTGTCTTGCCCAAGGACACTTACTGGAGAGGTGCTCCTCAGGATCGAACCCATGACTCCACAGGCTCTCTCCACGCAGAGCAGTGATGTTACCTCTACTCCACCCAGCCGGTACTTTGGAGAAGATGCTGCATTTAAAAGATTCATAGCCAATCCATTAAACTCTTGGGGTTACATTACATTACCCTCGTTAAAACAAGGGCAGTAGGGAGAATAAACTGCGCTTGCAGTATTCCCCCCCACCGCCCCCATTTTAACAGGGAAATGCAATGCAGCCGCAAAAAAAGCTGCCTGCATCTGTAGTGGGCGCTACACCCTGGGATGCTCGCAGCAGCGTTGAGCGCAGCCGCGAGCATCCACTCGGAGTCCATAGGACTCCATTGAGCCAGACGCCGGCGGTCACATGACCTGCCGGATCTCGCCTCGCGAGATCCGGTCGGCATAGTGATACGTAGCGGGAGACTGAGGAACTTTTTCCCCCAGTCTCTCCCTGCTCCCGCCGGAGGAGGCGGACAGAGCCGCGGTCCTCGCTGCGGGACAGGAGGTTGAGTATACAATTTATTTATTTATTTTTTTGGCTGGTGTTAACGGATTCTGTACCAGCAGAATTTTATTTGTTTTTGATCATTTTGTTTCATTTTCTCAGCATTTCGTAACATTTTTGTCCCATTTTCTTTTGTTTCGGATACATTTCCGAATCGATTTCGTTTATGTGTTACTTCGATTCAAAATTTCGGATCGATCCAAAAATTTTGGATGGGACGATTTTTCGTTTTCGGAAATGCTCCCAAAATACGAAAATGGTAATTTTCGTACGAATTTGAATTCGGGACGAAACGAAATGCACATGTCTATTTACAATAAAACTTTGCCTTGGACATAAAAAGTTGTCTCCAAACTAACCTTAATTGTTGTAGGCTCAGTCTCAGCAGCTGTGTGTGGCACTGATCTTTCTCGCTGGGGCACACTAGTGACAGACTGGCTGGACTGAGCTGTCACCATTGGCGTGGCAGACTCTGACAGTGCCTGCTGGCTGGGTGCTTACCAGCTCCTTTACAGATCAATTCTTGTCCTGACTCCTGAGCTGCCTGCCGCTTGTGCTGGTGTGGCCTGTCTGGCATGCCAGGGGCATAACTACCAGGGGTGCAGAGAGTGCGACTGCAACCGGGCCCCTGAGTTCGAGGGGCACCCACAAATAGCCGGCCGCGGCCTCATTTGGGCGGCTTGGCAAGGACCAGGGCCTCACCTATGATTCGCTAATACACAATACATATTACTGTGAGTTTTATTGCTATGGAGCTCTGAGATATACATAGTGCACATTACCTTAAAAATGGGATGGACTGAAGTGGTCGTAGTGGACCTGGAAAAAAATGGGACATTGATTGTCTGGAGTCGACTTTGTGGATCTGGAGGGGTCCAGTGCATGGGGGCGGCGAGGGGGGCTTCATGGATTCCCGCACCTGGGCCCTGAGGTTTCTAGTTACGCCTCTGTGGCACGCTGTGGTGGACTGGTGACACTGACAGGAGAGACTGGCACACAGACTCAGCCTGGTGGAATTGCCTACTGGCTCCCTGAGCTTTTTTATTTTAATATAGTTGGAATGTCCTGGCTCAGGCTGGCTGTGCTGGTGGCGTGGGCTGGCATGCTGACTAGTGTGCAGTGCGTGCTATTTTCTTGCACATAAGGGCGAAGTGCAGATGGAGGCAGGACAGTGCAGGCTATGTAGATTCATCCGCACGCCTGCGCACTGTCTCCTTTCCTTCCCCTGCCATTGCGCCATGAGATGCGTCGGCCCAGCACGTGGAGGCGGGGCATGTGTTGTGACACGTCAAAGATTTCAACAGTAGCTTATACATTTAAAGATTTAAAGATTTTACCAAATTTTAACCCTTTATAAACACAAAGGTCATTTCTGCCTGTATGATAATAATGCAGACCCTGTTTGAAATTGTGTAAGATAAGGGACACCATCTAGAGCTCAAAATCTTACATTTCAACAATATTTCTGTAAGGGATAAATTAATACTGTACATGAAAATTTAAAAATGAGCAATTTAAAATATTTTAATTGTTTAACTATCTCAGAATAACAATATCTGTGCGAAAATTAAATTTTACCCCATATTTAATTTTTAACTGCACACCTCATGTTTCAAATAAATGTTATGATAGAATTCTTTTCAACAAAAATCATTTGGTAGTGAAGGGGTTAAATCATATGTTTCATTAAGTCACTAGAAATACATGATATTACGATTTTCATAATTGTAACGTGGGGGGGTGTCCTGTGCCCACGTGCAGAATGCTCCCCTCGCCGCCAGTATCCTGAAGGAGTACTGGTTCTGGCCCAAACCCACTCAATACAGGAGATCCTCTCAGGGTGAAAATCAAACTGGGACTCACTTTATTTACATTTTACAACTGGGAAAAACACACACACAGTGGGAAGGTATAAGACAATGGAAACACGCCCGAGTTGAAACAAAGGATCAGGGAGTAGCACGGGGATCCGGTTAAAGCTAGTTGCTAGGGGAAGGGGAGTGGGTTGATGGAAGCATCTGAAAACAAAGGAATCCATTACTCACAAATACACATAGGAAAAACAGCACAATATATACCACAGGAGACTCCACAATAACTACATAAGGAAATATTAATATAACACAGACATCAGGGAATAGGGTACAGAAAACATAAACACTCTGCATCTACAATTGTAGATACAGGGTGACTTTGACAAAGGAAAGTGCAGGGAAACAATATGAATCTTCAGGTCCGCACCTCTCAAATACATTTCTAGGCCCATGTACCCCAAGTTCAAAGTGACACACGTCACATATCTCCCCTTTTGTGAGAGACTAAACTAGTAGAAGACCCAAAATGGGTTGATTTCCAGGTTAGCGAGCATTACAGTCTTTCTCATCTCACTGCTACAGCAATGACCATAAGGAGTCACTAAAGAGAAGACATTCACACAGCCGACCCCGCATCTCCTGTATGTGGTAGCTGCTGCTGAGGAAAATACAGGGTGGCCAGTGTCTTCCTGGAAATGGATTGCGCATCGGAGCCAACAGCCCAGCACCCAGGGGTAACACACTTGGAATCCACAGTCTCATCTACAATCCCCCAGCAGGAATCCTTCCACATCTGGGGAAGGGGTCAACGGCATCATGTTGCTAGGAGAAGGGGCCATCCTCACCCTCACGCTGGAGCTCAATCTGTTGCTGTGAAGAAGTACCACCTGTACTCTCTCCCTGGGGTACACTCTGCCACTGGGGTTTGAGGCCAACTGCCTCCCCTCCCTGTGGCTTGCTCTGCAGCTGGATTAAGGATGGGATGGCTATAGGATCCTTGGACTCCTCTGTGAGCATGTAGCTCCTTCTTTCCCCAGAAATCTGGGATAGCAGATTCAGGACAGAAATCAGTGACTCTCTGCCCTGATGCCAGCTCTTCTGCTGCGATGGCAGAAAGCTCCTCTACAAAAAAACTGTCGTCCACAACCTCTGGGGCACCTTCCATCTCAAGATGAGGACCGGGGCCAGCTGCCCCGCATCTTTTCTGTGCAGGGCGAAGGGCCTCAGTCTCTCCCACCACCACAGAGTCCATGACTTGCCTAACCAAATCTAGGCCTTTAAGCTCCCTCAGCCTTCCTTAGCTGGGAGCACAATGTAGGCTATTTATTATTATTATTATTCTGTATTTATAAAGCACCAGCATATTCCGCAGCGCTATCTGGGCCGCTATCTGGGCCAACTGTACCACATCTCAGTAAATCACCAGTGGGGATCTCCATCGATGATAGAGTCCATTGCTGGCCCACACAATTCTATGCCATCAAGCTCCCTCAGCCATCCCTGGCTTGGTGCACACTGTGGGCTATCTGGTTCGACTGCCCAGACTCCTAGTAAATCACTGGTGACGATTTCACGCTCTCCTACCGTCACCAGTAATCCTCCTGGCTGCAAATGTTCTCTGGTTCAATCCAGACTGAGAACTCGTCCTCGTTGCACTCCACATCCTGAGTGCCTATCTTTTCCTTGTGCAGCACAGTTCCCTCTTGCTGCAAATGCAGATTTCTGTTCACATGCCCCGGAACAGTTCCATGCTGGAGTTCAGTCCATATTTCCTGAGGCGTCTCTTTACCTCCTCGAGAACACTCCAACTAACACAATATATAGAACAAACCGAGGAGAACACTCCAACTAACACAATATATAGAACAAACCGAGGAGAACACTCCAACTAACACAATATATAGAACAAACCGAGGACACTCCAACTAACACAATATATAGACCAAACCGAGGAGAACACTCCAACTAACACAATATATAGGCCAAACCGAGGACACTCCAACTAACACAATATATAGAACAAACCGAGGAGAACACTCCAACTAACACAATATATAGGCCAAACCGAGGACACTCCAACTAACACAATATATAGAACAAATCAAGAGGAGAGCAGTCCAACTAACACAATATATAGAACAAATCAAGAGGAGAGCAGTACAACTAACACAATATATTGAACAAACCAAGAAGAGAGCACTCCAACTAACACATTCAAAAACTTCAACAGTAGCTTTTAAATTTAAAAATTTAAATATTTTACCAAATGTTAACACTTTTAGGATTTCAACAGTTCTTAACCCATTCAAGATTTTTTACAAGATTTTCAACCCCAAGCTCCGTTGGAAAATATGTTGGGAATTTAGTTCATAAAATATGGCCATAAATTGCTTAAGCCTGTTAACACCGTCAATGTATCCCACCTTTGACAGGTCCTATTCTTGTCACCTAATGACTGCCATTATGGGATCAACTCACCTACTGAGGACTAAGTCCTTTCTGGAGCCCCCTGCAATTCAAGGTTAAATAGATCCTGTGGGTGGAGCACCTGTGCTTGCCGAGGGTTGTCAGCCCTTTTCATACAGAATACACCAGGAGGGCAGCACAACCTTTACTAAGCATAGAGTGCGGGTGCTTCTCAAGACAATAAACCACAACAAACCAAGAGGAGAGCACTCCAACTAACACATTCAAAGATTTCAACAGTAGCTTACTACATTTAAAGATTTTACCAAATTTTAACCCTATACTGTATATATATATATATTTCAACTGTTTTGTTTAAAATATTAATTTTAATTGGGTGAAATGTCACAGGACAAAAAAATATAAAGTCTCTGTGACTGCAAGAATACACGTTATCATATATTAGGCAGTGGGGAGAACATTTCATACAGAAATGTGTTTTTACATCAGGCATGTTTTCTACATACATTTTCCCCTTTGTATATATATAAATATATCATTACAACTTTTAAAGATGTGTCACGACCAACTTACTTCTCGTGCATAATTATATGAGGGCAAAGTAAATTGTAGCAGGATACGAATAAACATAGCAATTTGTATCATTTTAATGCGTCGGCTACAATTCAGGCAACAAGCTGCAGCTCATAAATAAAACCCAAATTCCTATGGAAATGGTATTTTCATCGAACGCTTTTCTTTCAGTTAGTTATTTCGATGCATTTAGCACACGCCGCCCTACATGTCAACATTAACATTTTAGTGTGAAAAAAGAGAAGATAAGGCACTGAGACGATAACATGGTTTGGACGATCATTTTATATCAGTAATCAGAACGAATCTGAATTATTTATTTCATACGAAATGTCTTATATTACAAAAGTGCTTCTGGCAAAGGATCATAACGTAAGGTCTGAGAAGAGGAGCCATGCTATTACATAGGTCATGCTGCTCTTATGGTAAGGAATGAAGGCAATATGTAGAGTGGCTGCATAAGAAAAATATATATTTTAATTCTGTAGACATTTCATGATTAAAAGGTGCAGATGATCTCTCCGAGATCATGATATAAGAAGATCTCATCATGTGAATCGCTGTTATACATATTCTCTTGCTAATTTACCATTTCTTGGACCTGCTTAAAATACCGCTCCTCATGAAATAATAATTGTTGGATTATGTGTTGATGTGAACAAAAATAAAAAGCAGTGCCGCATCAGCTGGCTGACAGGAAATGGAAATATTAATGTATGAGTATAATCAAAACGCCTAAAGGCATTTGTTTGACTTTTGATGTTGATTCTGACGTAAAACCTTTAAGGATTCCAACTCAGACCTACCCTGGAAATTTTTACTCTGAGAAGTACATGTTTGTTTCTTAAGGAAACAACAGATCTGTTTTATCTTTTTATAGCCGGCTGGATGGAGTAGAGGTAACATCACTGCTCTATAACCATAGAGACCCAGGTTCAAATCCTGGCCAGAGGACCTCTCTAGTAAGTGTCCTTGGGCAAGACACCTAGCGGTAAATACTCACCTACCACACAATATTGGCTGTGGAGTCCAGTGGTAACACTCGACCCTTCAACTGTGGAGCAGTAAGTCAAAATACCATTCAGCACATCCCTCCAATACAACTCTGGAGAAGTCTCAACTTTACGAGAAGAGGGTTTAACCTAACCACCAGGTCTCTACTCTGCAATCATGCAAAGACGACCCGACCCCACTAAGAAGACGCCACCGGCATGTGCCCTTGGGCAAGACACCTAACGATATGGATGCACCTACCTCACAAAATACTTGTACATCTCATAGATTGTAAGCTCCCTTGGAACAGGGACCCCCTGAATCAGGTCATCATCCATGTGTGGTATTCTAATGTATCAACTGCTTGTATATTGATCTTGAAAGCGCTACTTAATTTGTGGCTCTATATAAATAAAGGATAATAATAATAATAAAAAAAGGATAATAGCCATGTACCAAAATATGGGCCCTCTCACTCCTGCCATCAAGATATTGGTTGGAGCCACTGATATCTGAATGTCTGGAGTTGCTATTCTGACCTTGCTGCAATCTGAGTTTGTGGCTCAGTCACTGCTTCTCCTTACTATAAATTAACGGTTCCTATATTTTGTATAGAAGCCGTTAATTTGCAACTACGTGGATTAAAACAAGCTATCCCAAGGTAGCTTGTTCTTTTCTTCTGGTACCGGTAGTTCTAAAAAAAAAAAATACAGACTCCCAGAATCTGGTGTTTTGGTGTTAAGTGATTTTACTTTTGCAAGATCCCTTAACGCTGTAAAATAAAGTAGCCAAAATATCCCATACCTTTGATTCCACGTTGGAGAAGGCAGTGCGATCGGCCCTTTCCTCTTGCAATGGATAGCGTAAGACTGGGAACAAGCAGCTCCCAGTGTCCCTCCACGCATCCTCCACGACGCTTGACCGATTGCATTAGTACGAGCTTGTGCAGAGCTTGTGGCAGTGACGTGTTGTATCCATGAAGTCCAGGAGTCGATACCAATGGCGGCATGAAGAGAAACTGCCGGTATCTGTCTGCACCTCCAAACCATACGCTCATACACAGCACACATTGCTGTGAGTTTTATTGCTGTGGAGCTCTGTGATACATTCATACACACTGCAGACCACTGAGTTTTATTGCTGGGGAGCTCTGTGATACACTCAGGACCGGATTAAGATCTCTAAGGGCCTGGAGCTGAAGATTTAGGTGGGCTTTTTTTGGAATTTAGTGAAATGAAAACATATTTTAGGTTATTTAATAGTGCAGATATGGTGTATCTAACCTGGCAGATACTATGCGCGGATATTTCTATTAAGGTTGGGGTCAGACGAACGCAGTGCGAACGTGCGTTTACCCGCACTTTATGATGGCCGTGGTAACAGCAAATGACGTCCAACGCAGGCCCACACACGAAGTACGGCCGCACGAAAGATCGGTCGCGCAATGCAAGTGGCAAACAAACGCATTTTCGCAAGAACGTCGAACCGCTAGTACTGACGTACAGAGTGCGCTGCGTCCGCATAGCAGCGTGTGTGCGTGATTGATTAGGAGACGTCAGACGCTGCTCATGTCCGACCAACATAAAGTCCAGACACTCAGTTTCCTGGTTTGGATCCGTATGAAATCACGGCTGAAATTGCGCATCATATGACCCCTATCGCGTAGTCCGTGAAAACGTACGTCCATGCGTTCGGACGCACTTTTTTTTACGGACGATGCGAAAAATGCATTCGTCTGACCCTAGCCTCAGATTTCAATCATTTACAGCGTATAAAATGATTTTTTTCCCATTTTTATCATCCAAACCTTTGTGCTTATATATTCTATAGGGGATTCTTGTTAAAAAATAATTGAAATGGGATCCTGATACTGCATTTTTCTGAGAAAATTTACAATTTTAACCCAAAACTTTTATATTTCCCTTGTGTTTTGGAAGATGGTGTTTTATGAATAATATGACTGTATAAAATGCTGGCCTTGCTCCCAGTGTGGGAAATGAGAAGGTGAGTAATGGCAGTGGTATTGCTCATTTTATACATTGCAAATGGACAATGCCATCGCTTTGGAACTAAAAATAAGTAAATAAAAAAGCTTTTGTTTTCTTTTCATTTAGATTTTACATGGTGACGTTTGGTATCAATGCAAAGGCCAGACTCTGTCCTGTCCAATGACACCTCACCTGACCTTATGAGGTGTAAAGATTAGTGACGCAGGGTTCCAAAGTCCCCCCCAGTGCACTTCGCTGCAGTGCAGCGGTTTAGGTTTTTGATGTAACAATACGTAATAACGGATTGTGCCATCACCTCCACACTTGTTGGTAGCATGAGAAATTAGATGGTGAGTTAGTGCAGCATCATTGTTCACTTTATAATTGAAAAGTTAAAAATATTGCTGCGTTAGAAAGAAAAATAAAAAATAAAGAAATATTTATTATTTCTACTTTTATTGTTACACAAAACCTGGTCATGTTTGATATCATTGGAAAGGGAATGCTCTGGCCTTTCCAGTGATACCTCAAATTACCTTCTGTGGGGTTGGAGTTACAGGGGTCCAAATGCCCATCAATGCTGACATAGTTATTCTTTCTCCAGGCCTATTCTGGGGCGAGGGCCTGGAGCTTCTGCTCCATCAGCCCCTATGTTAATCCGGCCATGGATACACTCATACACACTGCACATTGCTATGAGTTATATTTCAGGTGGTGCTGCCCTAGACACTTAAAATGCTGCTGCCACCACCACTTGAAATAAATTCAAATAAATATGAATACAAATAGTTCCCAGTCCCCCTCTACAACCACACCATGGGCGGCACTGTGCAATCTTGCGAGATCACGCAGGGCTCGCGGCCTGGCAGCGCAACCCTCCATGGAGTCCAATGGACTCCAGGAGGTAATACATGCGTCAGCGCAGAAGTGCTACTGTGAATATCAATGCGCGTAGCGCTGCCTTCCGGAGCAAGGTGCTGAGACAGTGCCTGCCCTTGAATATCACGCTAAAATGGGGACTCTAAGGGGAAACGCAGGCACAGATTTTACCTGTTAGCGTCCCCATTTTAGAGCTAGGAAGGGAGTAGGGCCCTATATTTTCAACAATAGTGGCTTCAAACAGAAGCTTTTCCTTGCCATATCATGTGAAGACTTACATTTCTGAACATGTTGTAGAGGTATTATTTATTTTCTTTGGCCACAAAAAAAAAATATGCATCGCAGCAAATTGTTACAGTGAAAACACACCTGGGTAGTGAGTTACTGATCATTTCATTTTTCTTTTGTGTAAGCAGTTTCTATAATGTGATTTATTAATACACTGTAATGATGTCGACACAAAAAAAAAGAAGTCAAGGTGTACAATAAATTGAAGCATGCTTACTGCAACAATCAGATTATAAATTGTATTTGTAGATTTGCATCAATTTGTATATATATATACATACAGTTGTAAGAAAAAGTATGTGAACCCTTTGGGATTACGTGGACTTTTGCATGAATTGGTCATAAAATGTGCTCTGATCTTCATCTAAGTCACAACAATTTGAAAAACACAGTCTGTTTAAAATAATACAACACAAACATTATAGGTTTCCATGTGTTTATTGAACAGAACATGTACATGATACACCCACTGCATTTCTTAATGTAAATAATTTATTTGGCCAGTAGATGGCGCAATCTACTGCCAAATTGAGTTACAGCCGGTACAGCTGCAGCTCAATTATTTTTTCCCTGTATCGGCGGCTGAAGCCAGGTATTTCAGGGATTTTACACAGTTTTAGCTCTTTGGGCGTTATGCCCACAGGGCTAAAACTTCGGGGGCACCCTCTTCATCCCAAAAGCAAACGAAATCCCTTTACAGCAAAAAAATTTAATTTGCTTTTGGGATGCAGATCTGCAGCTCGAGATAACTCGATCTCGGGGCACCGGATGGTGCCTTTGAAACCTAAGGCTAAGGTCAGACGAAAGCAGTTTTAACGTGCGTTTAGCCGCACGAAATCATGGCCGTGCTAGCAGCAAATGACGTTCAATGCCGGGGAACATACGACGAACGGCCGCCCGAAAGTTCGTCCGCACAACGCAAGTGGCAAACAAACGCATTTTTTCTAGAACGTCAAACCGCTACTACTGACGTACAGAGTGCGCTGCGTCCGCATAGCGGCGTGTTTGCGTGATTAGGAGACGTCAGACGCTGCTAATGTCCGGCCAACATAACGTCTAGATGCAGAAAGAGTTTTATTGATGATCCGTACAAAATCACAGACGAAAATGCGCATCGTATGACCGCTATCGCGTATTCCGTGAAAAAATACGTCCATTCGTTCGAACGCACTTTTTCACTGACAACGTGAAAAATGTGTTCGTCTGACCCTAGCCTAAGATATCTCATTCTCGGTAGTGAAGGGGTTAATGAATTTTATTAAAATTACAGAAAGTGCCACGTGTCACTTGGAAAGCCTCTGTGTTCCACTTGAGACTCCATGGGCTGGCCACCCCTGACCTACATGGAGGGGTTTCTTTCATGAACATTATATATATATATATCTTCAATACATAAATAGCTACATTCAACTAAAACATAAAGTTGAGAATGTATTGGTATATTCTGCAGATGTCGGTGTGCTGTGAGCTGGCTCATATATGTCACATCGCATACATAGTTTCTCGGCATGTGTGGGACATTTATTCAAATGTCTGGAATAAATAATGAACATATCTGTCAAAAAATAGAAGAGAAAAAAGGTTTATATGGTTACAATATAATCAAAATGTCATTTTACTGACAGGTTTCCAGAAAAACCATTTAACATTTAACTGACACCAGAACACGGGGCTAATTAAGATTTTTGGTAGGCATTTTACTTTTTCGCTATTTCTAATCATTTAGATGTTTTTCCTTTTTTTCCCATATTATGCAATAACTAAAAAGGCCGTAATACATTTATATCAATAGGCTGGAAGGTTGCAGAAATAGAGCACAGGGATAAGTCACGACGAGGTGAATAGTCTCGATTTTTCTGAAGGAGAAAAGCCGAACAATGTAGGTAGAAATGCAAAGGTTTTTCACCGCGCAGACATCTGTCACCATGTAATAAATGACAGAGAAGAGATTGCTCATCAGCATAATTATCCATCTCGAACAACATTACATCAGGTAAATGGCACCTCTAATGTCCAAGGCCACTGGGTAATTGCGCTGAAATTTAAGAGGGATACAATTGAACAGAGAAATAAAGAAAAAGAAACTCTAAATAGAAGGCATTAAAGAAAGATAAAAAAAAGAACGAATTGTAATGTTTTCTGAAGCTTTTGTCATTTGTCACCTCAAGTCTTACAGAGTTATCCAAAGAGATCCGAATTGCTTGAGAAAGGTAACCGAACGCTGAAAATCATTCCTGGCCATTCGGCTATTCAGAGAGCAGGCAATTCGCCAAATCCTGGCGAATTGCCTGAACATACGGTGCCTGTTCGGTGCCTGTTCGAGGGCAGTGAAATCCCCATGAAAAAGCACTGCTTCAGCTATTCAGAGAACACAAACCAGCAGTGAAAGGTTCCCCTAATGCCCTGCTATTCGGTGGTTTAATTCGGCAAGTTAATTCAGGAGAATCCCATAGGCTTCAATGTTAAAAATATTCCCGTTTTAATTCAATATCTAATAAACCGTTCATTATAAAATTCTGCAGTATAGAGTCTCTTTATTTATAGATTTTTTAGGATACTTTAAGCATTTTTCTGATTTTTTTTTTTTTTTTAAAAGTCCGATTTTTTTTTTTAAGTTTACTTATTTATTCTGTAACAGCCCTTTTTATTATCATTCCCTGGACCTCATATGCAGATTTCAGGCATTTTCGCTCAGTAGTTTCTTTGCAAACAGCTTTTTACTTTCACATTCATACAAACTGTTTTGCTAATTTATTCACCTCCCTCTGCCTGCGTTCTCGGCTTTCTCGGCTTTTTCCGGCGGCTTCGCTGTGTGTGATTGGCTTCTACTCGGGTTTTTCCAGCGTCTTCAACGGGTTAATCCAGATGTTTTTGAGGGTTTTCGGCGTGCATTCGGCAGGTTTTGCGATTAGTTTTCGTCAGGTTTGCGGCAGCTTTTCCCTGCAATTCGGGGACCCTGTGGTGCTTGCTGAATACACCGCAGGGTCACCGAAATGGGATCGGCAACACGAACCGAATTGAAGAGAACGAAAAGTCACCGAACGTGCGGTGACTTTTCGAATCTGTTTGGATAACCCTGTTAAAGTCTCGAAGAAGAGAATCGCCAAACTGCTAAAAACAGACATAGGGCACTATTCATAGATGGCGCTAACATTAGTGCCTCAATATATAAGCGTTAGCATCAGGATAAGTGTGTTTAACGCATGCCACACATATTACATTCCTGACCCTGTTATTAATCCATTAGTGCATCATTTTCTTGGCTCTAGCTTCCGCGAACTTACTGTACTTTGTGCATCCCTTACTTAACACGGGGAGCGCAAACGTACATTAGCGTTTCGATAAGTGAGGTATTAAAAAGTACTAGCGCAAATTAGCGTCGGGACTCACAAGACCAAATTATAGCACCTTCTAAAAGCTGGGGTTAAATCATTCTGCAAATGCAAAATCATTTAACACCTGTAATGCCTCCGCTCCTGGATGCACCGTGCTCACCATCCGTGCTCAGGCAGCACATGTAAAGTGCTGTCCCATGCTCAGCACTGGTGTCTGGTAACCATACAGTTAAAACAAAGCCACACACACATCACACCCCTGCCCTGCATAAAGGTTTACTCTACCCAGGGCTGGACTGGCCATCGGGAGCACCGGGCATTTGCCCGGTGGGCCGATTGTTACACTAGTAGTCCAGCAGCTGAGAATGCCGGCCGTTATGCAGAGAAGCCGGCCCTTGTGCAACCAGCCAGCCAGCAACTGCATAAGAGCAGGGTACCTGCCAGGGCACTCAGACCCCACAGGAGACTCCATCCAAGCGGCCCTGCTTCAAAAGAAGAGTGCCGCTGGATGCAGCTCTACAGGAGCCACGCAGGAAGTCCCTCATCATTATGCAGCAGACTGAGAGACAAGTTGGCTCCGCCCCCTCCCTGCAAAAGCCGGGAACCCTCAGCTGCAGGAAATTGGTGAGTTGCTGAATTTTCATGCAGTTAGGAGGGGGGTGTGTGTGTGTATATGCCTGTATGTGCTGAGAGTGATATGCCTGTGTGTGCATCTGACTGTGTGTGCTGTATGTATCTGCCTTTTTTGCTGTATCTGCCTGTGTGTATATACCTGTGTGTGCTGTGAGTGATATGCCTGTGCATGTTCTGTGTATGTGTGATCTTTGTATGTGTGTTTGTTCTGGAATGTGTGCAAAGAGGGAATATATGGTTTGTAAGTGTGTCTGTAAGTTTGTGTAAATGTATATGTGTCTCTTAAAAAAAAATGGCTTGCGGTGCTTTTTGAAAAAACGGGCCTATTTTATGTCCCAGTCCAGCCCTGACTCCACCCCTCAGCAATGCTTCAGCATTAAGGTGCTAAGCTGTGTTACGACCAGACGTGCTTCCTGAAGCTCCGTGATTTACCTATTGACCTCCTGTGTACCAGACCCCTACTTTGCCCATCGATTACCACCTTCTGCCAGCCTCTGACCAACAGACCGTCCTGACCATTCTTTTGGAACACCCACTTGTACCTTGCCTGGAATCTCCCTTGTGCCCTGTCTGCCACCCAAGGTACATTCCCAGTGTCTCTCCAAGAATCCTGGTCCCTCCTGTCTGTGTATCTGTGAATCCCTGCTGTGCCGGGCTCAGACCACTGCCACGACTGTTACAACACCCCATGAAAACCCACCTATTAAGTCTGATACTCAACTTTCATCCCGAGCAAGAAGGGTGTCCCGATCCGCCGCTTCTTCCTGCCCTTCCAGTTCCCAGGCTCTGCGTGATCTCACGAGAATGAATGAGGCCTTGCTCTGGGCCTGGCAATGGGCCTTGCTCCGGACCTGGCTTCAGACCCCCCGCTGGAGGGCTTCAAAAGTGCCGGACCTGGCCCGCTGAAAGTGGCAGGCTCCTCCTCGGCAGGCATTGGCCCGCACATGTGTAGGGGCGGGCGCCACTCCGCCTTTGTGTAGGGGGTGGGTGCCGCTCCTCTCATGTGAGGCGAGCGGGGCGCCGACCTGCCGAGTGGGCCGGGCGCAGCCTGGCTTCAAGGGATGCTGGAGGGTCATGCCTTGTCCAGGATGAGTGCTCCTTGCCACGGCCCTTGACAGGGTGGCATTTTGCCTCCCCTGACAAAAGTGCCACCTGCAGCCGCTGATCCACCCTGCTTCATGGACAGGCCGGCCCTGCCCATGGCTCATGTCACCGCAATGTCCGTTAACTATAGAAGACAGCAGTCATAAAAAAACAAGGGGCACTATCACCCAGTGTGACCCAACCCTTGCACTGCTAGAGGGCACCCCATTAGGAGCCTGTATTACTCAGTGTGACAGAGGGAAAAATAGGGTAGTATTGAAAAGGTAGCAGCCACTGACTAGGTATCCTGATTGCAGTAGTCTCTGATTCAAGAGGTAGAGTTGAACCTTCAAAGGCCCGTGTATCTAGTGGGAAGATTCAAAGCAGATTGTAAAGAATTTTGTATCTGCTAGACTGAATAATGGCTACCCAATGTCAACATCACATTGTGTCAGGATTTTTTCCTCTGTCACACTGAGTAATACCGGCTCCTAATGGGGTGCCCTCTAGAAATGATGAGCTGACACATTTGAATTCCTCCCGGACTGTCACAGCAACCCCTCCTGACACAGTGTGATGTTGACATTGGGTAGTCATTATTCAATCTAGCAGATACTAGATTCTTTACACTCTGCTTTGAATCTTCCCACTAGATACATGGGTCCTATTACAAACAATCTTCACGCAAACATTTGCGTGCGCGCAAAAACGCATTAACGCGAGGGGCAAAACCCTTTGCACTGAACGTCGTATTACAATGTCAGCACAACAAACGCACGTAATCGTCTACCGTTGGTGAACCTGCGCGAACGCTGCGCGAGGTTACTGTACTGCGCGCGTCCTATACTTAACATTGTGAGCGCAAATGCGTTTGTGTGCTGGTACATGGATGGTATTACAATCTATGCGTAGTTTGTAACGCACAGCCTTTACGCGCATAATTTTAGCAACTCCTAAAAGCTGGTGTTAATGGCAAATTCTATCAACCTGGCCGAACCCAAATACACCAGCCCCAAAAAAAATACAGCAACGTATAGTTACACATTCTACAAATACCGATCCAATAAATTTGAGAAGTTGTGTGTGCATTTATTATTGATGCAGCATATATGCGCAGATTGACTTTGACAGGCGGAAAAACTTAACATGAGACAATTATGGTTCTTAATTCTGAATGGCTGAATCGCGTGAAAAAAACTGTCTGCACGCTGATTTCTGCGCGCAACGTTGCTGCGCGCGCGTTTTTGTGTGTCTGTTTTATATGCGTTATTTCTTAACGGATGAAAAAATGCGCGAGGATTGTAATACCAGCGTTAATTTACGCGCATTAACGTTTAACGCTTCGCGCAAAAATTCACGCGTTGCGCGTGCGTTTTCGTGTGAAGAATGTAATAGAGCCCAATGTCTTTCATCTACCACTGCTCTGCCTCATTCTTTGACAACAGGTTTTTAATTTGTACCCTTGATTAATCAGACAGCATTGTGACCTTCCTCCAGTGTATATCCTGGATGGATCAGGTAGGCTATAGCGATGACGAAGAATGGTCTTTAAGCATTGGCTGAGAGTGGTTTTCCTGTTTAAATTATCCACAAAAATAGAGGATTCAAAGCTGATTTTTACAGAAGTTTATACAGCACTGCAGTTCGGCACATGAAGCTGGAAGCTTCTATATATGGCTCCAATGCACTTATTACATCTGACAACAAACCTGAGAGTCTGTTTGCCTTTTATTAACGTTAATTGTCTCTCATTGAGAATTGTCACTTGGCAACTTCCTTTGCAGAATTCACTGAGATCTGTTAATGTGAACAGACAATGGATTGAATACTAAGTAAGACGAAGGGTTTGCATTAGCAAAAGGTGGAAATGCTGCCGTACTGACGGGTCACAATCGCACATCCAAAATGAAGTCCATACAGCCAGGAAATGCATTGCTCTCGCCACGTAAAGATTGCATCACTGATCTCTTAAAATTCCATCTAAAAGGGATATTTTTGTAGTACGCTAGCTGCGACATGTCTACATATCACCACCGCTTCATGAGAGACAGCCCTATCCAAAACTGACGAAGCATATTTAATGGACGACGTCACTGCCAAAGACCAGGATATTCTGTGTGTGTTCCTGAACGGACTTGGGCACGGTGGGCAGGGTTGGATTTATCTCTTACGTGCCTGTAGACACAGACATCTGGAGCGCCACTCTCTTTGTGGGAACCTCGTAAAACATGTGGGGCTATATTACATTCTTCAAGCAAAAACGCACAGCATGAATTTGTGCGCCAAGCGCTAAACGTTTACACGTGCAAACCACCGCTGGAATTACAATCCTCACGCATTTTTTCATCCGTCGAGCAATAACATGCATTAAACAGATGCGCACAATTAAACGGACGCGCAGTACCGTACAGAAATCAGTGTGCGACTGTTTTTTTCTCGCGATTCAGCCCATCAGAATTAAGAACCACAATTGTCTCACGTTAATTTTTTGCGCCTGTCAAAGTCAATCTGAGCATATATGCTGCAGCAATAATAAATGCACGCACAACTTCTCCGTTTTATTGGTTTGGGTATGAGTAGAATGTGTAACTATACTTTGCTGTATTTTTTTTGGGCTGGTGTGTTTGGTTTCGGCCAGGTTGATAGAATTTGCCATTAACACCAGCTTTTAGGAGTTGCTAAAATTATGCGCAAAGGCTGTGCGTTACAAACTGCGCATAGATTGTAATACCATCCGTGTACCAGCGCACAAACACATTTGCGCTCACAATGTTAAGTATAGGACGCGCGCAGTACAGTACGCTTGCAAAGGGTTCGCGCATATTCACGATTACACACGTTTCTTGCGCTGACAATGTAATATGGCATTCGGCGCAAAGGGTTTTACCCCTCGCATTAATGTGTTTTTGCGCCGGCGCAAACGTTTGCGCGAAGATTGTAAGCCCATGTAATTCACTGTGAGAGAACTATGCATCACTTCATTGATGTTTTGAGGACTGAACCTTCACACTGATGTACCCAGTGCCGGGTCCTTCTGACATTCCCCACCCCTTACCCCTTTTAGTATTATATATATTCCTTTTTAGTATTATACCTTACTTTTTTTCCATAAACATTTTGAAAAGTATCTTTCTCCTAGTACCAAACTGCATCATGATTCATTTATAACTTGTGAATATCCATATATATATATATATTTTTATGTAACCCTTCAAGTAAACCCCTCACTACAGTTGACATTACCCACATGTCGTTTGAAGTCACTGGGTGGGACGCGTCATCTGCCATGGTTATCTTTAAGCCATTCCATTGGCAATCACCCTCTTGTCCCCAGAACGAATGGCTTGCAGACGGTAAAGCTGCACCAAGGGAATTCCAGAGGTCCGATGATGACATGATGCCAAGAAAACCCCCTTAAATCCAGCAGAAGGGTAGATCAATGGAATCCTGTACCTCTACTTCAATACCAGCTACAAAATCAGGTGAGGTCTCACGGGAAGGATAATGATGATCTGAAACATGACGATAGGGGTTATTCAAAGAGAACCGAATTGGCCAACGAATTGTACCGAACGGCGAATTTCTCTATATGGTGCAATTTCATGGCAATTCGGCTATTCAAAAAGCTGGCAATTCGCCAAATATTGGCGAATTGCAGGCGAAATAGGCAGCAATTCTGCGGCAGTGAAGTTCCCCATCGAGAAGTAATGGTTAATCTATTTAGAGAACACCGAACAGCTGTGAAAAGTTGTCGAAATGCCCAGACTTTTGGTGGTTTCATTCCACAGGTTTAAAGAGGCGAATCCCATAGGTTTCAATGTAAAAAAAAAATCCTAGTTTTTATCATTTCTTTTATTAAACCGTTTATTCTTTTCATTTGCAGCAAAAAGTATTTTTATTAATTGTTTTAAAAATTATAAGCATTTTTTTAGGGCAATTTTTAATTCCCGTTTATTTTAATGACATTTTTTAAAATTCTGTAACAGACCTATTTATTGTTATTCATAGGACCTTATTTATTATTTCCAGGCATTTTCATGCATTATTTTTGTTTAAAATGTCTTTTAAAAGTTGTGGGGTTTTTCTAACCCTTGTCTGGTCTGCATTTTTCAGTGGCTGGCTGTCTTTTTCCGGCGGCGTTCGGCAGTCTGTTCGGTGAGTTGTCAGCTGCGTTTTTCAGTTCGAGGATGCGTTCGGCGGTTTGAGTATGCATTCGCCAGTCTTTACGGCAGGTCGTCGGTTCCGTTCGGAGTGTGTGCGTCTGCGTTCGGCGGTTTATCAGATCGATTTGATGATTTTTCGGCACCGTTCATCTGTTTATCAGATCAATTCGGGGGGTTTATCAGCGGATTGATTTGGTGCTGTTCAGGGACCCGAACTTCAGCTCGCCGAAGTGCGCTGAATGAAAGAGCACTGACATTTCGGTGCTCATTGAATAACCCTTTATGTAAAAAAGTGTAAAACATTTAAAATAATAAAAAGAAAAATTACAACGCAGGGCTGTTGTCGGTTTTCAAGTAGAATGAGTGTTGTCCAAACGTAACTTTGCCTTTCCCTTGCAGGGGGAATGTGGGAGGAAGATGATGCAGTGCATAAAGACGCATTGTGTCATCTGAAGTGCATAACACTGCTGAATCGTACTCTGCAGTCATGGTGGGTCATTTTGACCATTTCTACATGCTATAAATCCATTAATGTTTTGATTAAAATGAACACCAGTGTCAGTAAAATGACTTTAGTAGAG
Source organism: Leptobrachium leishanense (assembly GCA_009667805.1). Taxonomy (NCBI): domain Eukaryota; kingdom Metazoa; phylum Chordata; class Amphibia; order Anura; family Megophryidae; genus Leptobrachium; species Leptobrachium leishanense. The sequence continues at coordinate 9,859,419 of CM019063.1, read as the reverse complement.
AACAAAATATCTACGTTTGACTGGAAAACGGCGCAAGAGGGACTTTTTTTCACTTCAAATACAACTTGCTTTCCTAAGGCTCGTGTCAGACGAACGCACAGAATACGTCCGTGTTGCCGCACATTTTAACGTCCATGGTAGCATACAATTATGATCAATAGAGACCCACACACAAAGTACGTCCGCACAGAAGTGCGGACGCGCAACGGACGCTGCAAACGGACGCAAGTTAGGCAAGAGCGTAAATCCACTAGAACGGATGTGCGGAGTGCTTCAAGTCCGCAACGTCCGCATAGCTTTGTGTGTGAGTGATGGAACGTAGTCAGACGGACTGCATTTTTGACGTCCAGCATTTTTGACGGACAAAATGTTTTTCATATTAATTTATTTCCCATCTACATCAGTCCAAAAAAAGTCAGTCAAAAAAACGGACCATGTGGCCACTACCTTGTCGTCAGTCAGAAAGTGCGTACGTTGTGCACGGGCGCACAGTCCGCACAGACTGCGCTCGTCTGACTCTAGCCTCAACGGGAAAACGCTAGGCAACATTTATAAAATGAGATTTTATTGACATAGTGTGACATTGGGACATGCTGGAATAGTATGAGGTTGACCTAAATTGGTTCCCACCTCCTCAGAGGCGGCCCGAGAGTTTGTGAGGTCTTAGACAAGGCTCCAATGTAAGGCTCCTCTTGTAATATAAAAAAAATGCAGAAATTAACCCAATACATTTGAATTAATGAGTGATTGTCAAACTCTCTTGGTAGTAGGGTGTGAAAGTAGAGTGAATGTATTTGTGTGGAATATCAATAGTTCAGCAACATTTGCCCTCCAGAGGTTTTGGAACTACATTTCTCATGAAGCTACGGCCAACCTGGCCATTATGGGAGATGTAGTTCTAAAACATCTGGGGCCCGATCACCCGATGTGAGCTCTCACTAGAAACGGGAAAAAATCACTTAGTGTGCGATTCGTAGCCCGAGCTTACTGTTCTTACCGCGTCCTATACTTAACATGGGGAGCGCTAGAGAGCACTTGCGCTATTGTAACCAACAGATCACTTGGTGCCAGCGCTAATTTTTAGACGGACGCTAATCGCAAAATTTTACCTACTGCTTAACTGCTAACTCCAAAAAACACAAAAACAGATCCTCATCCAAAATTAACAGGCAATTGAAAGGAATGCAGCACAGGTGTTTTCTTGGCCCCATACACCATTATTATTATTGTCATCATTTATATAGCTCCAACAGTTTCCGCAGCACTTTACAATAACCAAAGGGAACGAGATAAACGACATATGATGGAAACAAGAGTTGTAGAGGGCCCTACACCATAGTAATGGATCTGGTGCGCAATGTCGCTGCTTTTGCAGTAGGCTCTATTATGATATATATGTATCCTTTATCCACATGTATCATAACTCTAATAAATTGCCTAATTTTACACATTATATGCTGGGGGTTATTAATAGTATGTAAGCGGGTGATTATTAGGGTGACCGTATGGACCATGTTTAAAGGGACACATGGATAAGTCTTGCCCTGAAACATGTATTATTTCTATGCTGCAGCAGGGAAATTATTGTCGCTCACCTGGCCTTCCTTTTGGATCTGATTCTACATGCTGCAGAAAGGGTAACCCTATTTGGCGCTCTGTGGCCCGTGCTATGAGGATATTTTAGAATTTTTGGTCTCGTGTGTGCTGCCAACAGGGGGGTGGTGGCAGAGCCTGGTAACCAGGTCCGGTGCTAGACTATTTTGCGCCCTAGGCAAGACCAGCTACTTGCACCCCCCCCAAAAAAAACTGCACATTACTGTGGAGCTCTGTGATACCCTCATAAACACTGCACATTACTGCCGCAGCACACATGGGTATATAGTGCCCCCCAGCTCACACATGGGTATATAGTGCCCCCCAGCTCACACATGGGTATATAGTGCCCGGCCCCCAGCTCACACATGGGTATATATTTGCCCCCCAGCTCACACATGGGTATATAGTGCCCCCCAGCTCACCACCGCCGGCGTCTTCTCCGAGGCGAGCAGCCGCTGACATGCAGCTTGGCCGCTTGCCGGAAACCACCTGACCAGCGCAGAGGTCTCGCGTGCGCTGGTCACGTGGTTCCGATCCCATGCGAGCGGCCAAGCTGCAATCCAGAGGCCGCTCGCGTAGGGAGAGGGACGGCCAGCGCGCGGTTCCCAGATTCCGGCGATGATTGCCGGGATCTGGTGGGCGGCGCTGGGCCACTGATTTTTTGGTGGTCGGGCCCGGCTGCGCCCTAGGCGGGCACTGTGCTCTAGGCGGCCGCCTAGCTCGCCTAGCGGCAGCGCCGGCCCTTCTGGTAACGGCTACAATTTGAATACAAGAAAAATAGATACCCCTCTGTGTGGCGCTACTGTGGAGATAATGTGTATAAATGGTTATATCAACAGAGGTTGCATGGGCAGTACATCCCTATTACATATACACACATAGTAAACAACAGTTTTACTTTGTCTGAAACCGCTGTAGTGGCTCTTGTAACAGCGCCACATACAGGGTAATTCAAAGAGATTTGAAAAGTCACCGCACGTACGGTGACTTTTCGTTCTCTTCAGTTCGGTTCCTTTTGCCGATCCCATTTCGGTGACCCTGCGGTGTATTCAGCAAGCACCACAGGGTCCCCGAATTGCAGGGAAAAGCTGCCGCAAACCTGACGATAACTAACCGCAAAACCCAGCGAATGCACGCCGAAAACCCGCAAGAACATCTGGATTAACCTGCTGAAAACCACGGGATTAGCAGGAGCCGATCACAGCCGCTGGAAAAAGCCGACACTGCAGAAGAGGCAGTGAATAAATTAGGAAAGCAGTTTGCTTGAATGTTTGAAAAGTGAAACGCTGTTTGCAAAGAAACTACTGAGCGAAAATGTCTGAAATTTGCATATGAGGTCCAGGGAATGATAATAAAGAGGGCTGTTACAGAAAAAATAAGTAAACTTAAATTTTTTTGAAAAAAAAATACAGAAAAATGCTTAAAATATCCTAAAGAATCTATAAATAAAGAGACTCTTTACTGCATAATTTTATAATGAGTGGTTTATTAGATATTGAATTAAAAGAGAATATTTTTAACATTGAAGCCTATGGGATTCTCCTGAATAACCTTGCCGAATTAAACCACCGAATGGCAGGGCATTTTGGCAACCTTTCACTGCTGGTTTTTGTTCTCTGAATAGCCGAAGCATTGCTTTTTTATGGGGATTTCACTGCCCTCGAACAGCTACCGAACAGGCACTGTATGTTCAGGCAATTCTCCAGGATTTGGCGAACTGTCTGCTCTCTGGATAGCCGAATGGCCAAGAAAGGTAACCGAACGCTGATTTTCAGCGTTCGGTTACCTTTCTCAAGCAAATCAGATCTCTTTGAATTACCCTGTTAGTGTCCGAACCCTGTATCGTCCTTCTTTGTGGGTACTCTTGCACAAAATCAGGCACAGAGGATTCCTTTAAGCATAAATGTAGTCCGTGGCATCTCCTCAAATCACGGTATCTCTATCTTTTTTCTACCTCTAAGAGAGTGGGATTTGTCGCACTCCTAATAAAGGATTCGGACACTAAGTGGCGCTGTTACAAGAGCCACTACAGCGGTTCCAGACACAGTAAAACTGTTGATTCTACATGCTGTTGGGTGACATTTAGCATGCAATGCCCATCAGCCTTAATTAATGTATGTGTGCATATAAACATGGATAATACGGCCACCTTGGAGGATTTTAATAATGCAGCGTGTGAGGGCTATTCGCTGGATGTGTTCATACTTATCCAAGCTTGTGAGGGCGGGGGATAGGTATGGCCCGGCACTCTGCACTGGAAAAAAAACAGTTCCATCCTATACACAACCACATTAGCGCTGGATCTCAGCGTTTCCCTAGCATGCACTAAACGACCTTGTACACTGACTACCGGCGGACAAGGTGATCTGTTGATGGGTCGTCAGGCACTACCTTTTAGCGACTCGCATTCGATTTTTCCCCTTGCGATGGCGTTTTAGCTCATGCAGGGTGATAGGGCCACTGGAAGGCTATGGCTGCTGACCCCTGGCTTAGGGCTTGGTATCTTAGGCTGGTGTCACACGAGCGCACTATGTGCCTCCCGGTGTAGGTCGCAGCGTTGTAACGCCGCGACAGGGCCGGCCACTCGCTGTTACGCGCGTACGAATTGTGCGTGCGGCAGTGGCTGTGCTGCGGCCGTCCTGCAGGCCTCCCTGCTGAAGCGCTAGGACGTGCGTTCGACGGGGCTGAATAGCGCGATCCTCCATAGGGGGATCGAGCCTTGAAGGGCTGAGCGCACTAACTTTGCTCAGCGAGGTGGCCAGACAGTTGTCAGACGGCGACAAAGTGGAAGGAACACCCACTCTCATGGACGCTCCTTCCTCTCTCCAAAACGCCTGACCCCCGCCTTAATCAACTACACAGTATGTCATCTTATCCATGTTGCTATGAAATTCCTATCTGCAAACACATACACATTCATGAGTCTGGAGATATTGGTCAAATTCACACATTTGCTTTCCTTTTTTAAGATTTCTTGTTATCAATTCAATACTACATATTCACTTGTTTTATTGCCATTCCATTCTGGAATTACATCAATATTGTTCATAGAAACATAGAAACATAGAAACATAGAAAAAATGTCGGCAGATAAGAACCTTTCGGCCCATCTAGTCTGCCCAATTACATGGATACTTAACCTGGATTTATCTTTTGTTTAGGATAGCCTTATGCCTATCCCATGCCTGCTTAAATTCAATTACTGTTTTGGCCTCTACCACTTCTACTGGAAGACTGTTCCATGTATCCACCACCCTCTCAGTAAAATAATGCTTCCTGATGTTACTTTTAAACCTTTGCCCCTCTAATCTAAGACTATGTCCTCTTGTTTTGCTATTTTGTTTCCTTTTAAATATACTCCCTTCCTCTACCTTGTGGATTCCCTTTACGTATTTAAATGTTTCTATCATATCTCCTCTGTCTCGTCTTTTTTCCAAGCTGTATATGTTAAGATCATTAAGCCTTTCCTGGTAACTTTTCTCCTTCAAGCCGTTCATCACTAGATGGCAGCAGGATACTACGAATTGATGATACCATTGGTTTTAGAAGGGGTTTTTTTTTAGTCACAATTGAGAGGTTTATAAAAATAGATACAACGTAGGACTACTATGGCGCTAAGGAAAAATAAAAAATAAAATAAAAAAGGGTGCTGCTAGAATCCTAAAGAGCTACTCTGTCCACCTAGCAAGCAAAATAGAGATAAACATACAGAAGGTAAGGACAGCGCTACCAAAATAAAAAAATATACAGGGTTATTCAAAGAGATCCGAATTGCTTGAGAAAGGTAACCGAACGCTGAAAATCAGCGTTCGATTACGTTTCTTGGCCATTCGGCTATCCAGAGAGCAGGCAATTCGCCAAATCCTAGTGAATTGCCTGAACATACGCTGCCTGAACATACGGTGCCTGTTCGAGGGCAGTGAAAACCCCATGAAAAGCACTGCTTCGGCTATTCAGAGAACACAAACCAGCAGTGAAAGGTTCCCGAAATGCCCTGCCATTCGGTGGTTTAATTCGGCAAGTTTATTCAGGAGAATCCCATAGGCTTCAATGTTAAAAATATTCCCGTTTTAATCCAATATCTAATAAACCGTTCATTATAAAATTCTGCAGTAACGAGTCTCTTTATTTATCAATTTTTTAGGATATTATAAGCATTTTTCCGAACAATTTTTTTTTTAAAAGTCCGTTTTTTTTTTTTTCTTTTTTATAAGTTTACTTATTTTTTCTGTAACAGCCCTCTTTATCCTCATTCCCTGGATCTCATATGTAAATTTCAGACATTTCCGCTCAGTAGTTTTTTTGCAAACAGAGTTTCACTTTTCAATCATTCAAGCAAACTGTTTTGCTAATTTATTCACTACCTCATCTGCGGTCTCGGCGGCTTCGCTGTGTGTGATCGGCTCCTGCTCGGGTTTTTCGACGGGTTAATCCAGATGTTTTTGCGGGTTTTCGGCGTGCATTCGGTGGGTTTTGCGGTTAGTTTTCGTCAGGTTTGCGGCAGCTTTTCCCTGCAATTCGGGGACCCTGTGGTGTTTGCTGAATACACCACAGGGTCACCGAAATGGGATCGGCAAAAGGAACCGAATTGAAGAGAATGAAAAGTCACCGAACGTGCAGTGACTTTTCGAATCTCTTTGAATTACCCTGATAAAAAAGCAGAGAAAAAAAATTATTTTTCTGCTTATAGTCCTCCTTAGAATCTAGGGGATAGAGTCACAATCAGTCCTTCTTTGAGGAAAAATATATATATACAAGATACAGATACCTCAGAGGAGAAGTCACCAAGAGGAGGAAATCTTCTAGCGGATATACTGTATATATGGGACCTCTTTCTTAAACTGTGTTGATGGCCGATTCCTGGAGTAACCTTTTCTTTCAACCAAAGGAACCGAATATTCAGTTCGCCCTCCCGGTGCGTTTCTATATGCCGAGAGAGCTTCAACACAGGACCCGAGACTCTTCCAGAGATATGTAATAGTTACTTGCAAGCGTTGGGCAGGATCAGCAGCTTCCTCACTGTGAAGTTCTCCTCAAGATGCCCTCCAGGAAAAAACGGAAGAACAATAGCACAGCCGGTTTTTTAAAAAGACAAATACAGGAACTTTGGATGGTAATACACTTACCCGTACCAGAGCCTAGCCTGGCTCGAGGGACACTCACACTGGGTTGTAGGGAATGGTACAGCCCTTAAAAAACCATCTCAATTGAGGTCCTCAATGCAGTCAGCAAATGAAGACAATAAAAGATTTATTCAAATAAAATAGTAGTAAAATATCAATGATCAAGAGGACAAAAACCAGACGCGTTTTGCGCTTCATCAGTGGTAAAACAAACAAAAAATTGAGAGGTTATTCAATAAGCGACGAACGTGCCACCGAATTGCATACAGAGCATGGCCGTTCCAACGATACCAAACTCGAATGTGAAAGAAGTTAGTAAAAAAAATATTAAAAAAATATTAAAAAAAAAATTATAAAAAAAAAAAAAAAAGGGTTTTTTTCTTTTTTTTGGTTTGTTAATGCAGCAATATTGTTCCCATTTCAATTATAATGTGAACAATGATGCTGCACTAACGATTTTTGCGGTGCGTTTGTTAAAAATCGTGTAATTTTCCCCCAAAAAAAATGTAACGAGACCCCATCTCTAATTTTTTTAACAAGCGCACCCCATACAAAATATAACCGCAATTGCTCGCATGTTAAAATGTGAAAAAAAACACTTTACACATTGCAAATTATTGAAAAATCATATTTTATTGCATTTTTTGTTATAATATACAGACAGGTCATGACGTATACATATAATAATGACATATTAACAGGGTTATCCAAAGAGATTCGAAAAGTCACCGCACGTTCGGTGACTTTTCGTTCTCTTCAATTCGGTTCCTTTTGCCGATCCCATTTTGGTGACCCTGCGGTGTATTCAGCAAGCACCACAGGGTCCCCGAATTGCAGGGAAAAGCTGCCGAAAACCTGACAAACACTAACCGAATGCACGCTGAAAACAAGCAAAAACATCTGGATTAACCTTTGAAGAAGCCGAACAGGAGCCGAACATGAGCCGAATCACACAGAGCCGAAGCAGCTGTGACATAGAGGAGGCAGTGAATAAATTAGAAAAACCATTTGTATGAATCTGGGAAAATGAAACGCTGTTTGCAAAGAAACTACTGAGCGAAAATGTCTGAAATTTTCACAGGAGGTCCAGGGAATGATAATAAAGAGGGCTGTTACAAAAAAAATAAGTAAACTGAAAAAAAAAAAAAAAATCGGACTTTTAAAAAATAAATAAAAAATATCAGAAAAATGCTTAAAGTATCCTAAAAAATCTATAAATAAAGAGACTTTTTGCTGCAGAATTTTATAATGAACGGTTTATTAGATATTGAATTAAAACGGGAATATTTTTAACATTGAAGTCTGTCAGGGTTATCCAAAGAGATCCGAATTGCTTGAGAAAGGTAACCGAACGCTGAAAATCAGCGTTCGGTTACCTTTCCTGGCCATTCGGCTATCCAGAGAGCAGGCAATTCGCCAAATCCTGGCGAATTGCCTGAACATACGGTGCCTGTTCGGTGCCTGTTCGAGGGCAGTGAAATCCCCATAGAGAAGCACTGCTTCGGCTATTCAGAGAACACAAACCAGCAGTGAAAGGTTCCCCTAATGCCCTGCCATTCGGTGGTTTAATTCGGCAAGTTTATTCAGGAGAATCCCATAGGCTTCAATGTTAAAAATATTCCCATTTTAATTCAATATCTAATAAACCGTTCATTATAAAATTCTGCAGCAAAGAGTCTCTTTATTTATAGATTTTTTAGGATACTTTAAGCATTTTTCAGATTTTTTTTTTTTTTTTTAAAAGTCCGATTTTTTTTTTTTTTTTTTTTCAGTTTACTTATTTTTTTTGTAACAGCCCTCTTTATTATCATTCCCTGGACCTCCTGTGAAAATTTCAGACATTTTCGCTCAGTAGTTTCTTTGCAAACAGCGTTTCTTTTTCCCAGATTCATACAAATGGTTTTTCTAATTTATTCACTGCCTCCTCTACGTCACAGCTGCTTCGGCTCTGTGTGATTCGGCTCCTGTTCGTCTTTTTCAAAGGTTAATCCAGATGTTTTTGCTTGTTTTCAGCGTGCATTCGGTTAGTTTTCGGTGGGTTTACGGCAGCTTTTCCCTGCAATTCGGGGACCCTGTGCTCTTTGCTGAATACACCGCAGGGTCACCGAAATGCAATCGGCAAAAGGAACCGAATTGAAGAGAACGAAAAGTCACCGAACGTGCGGTGACTTTTCGAATCTCTTTGGATAACCCTGTGTGGGATTCTCCTGAATTAACTTGCCGAATTAAACCACCGAATGGCAGGGCATTAGGGGAACCTTTCACTGCTGGTTTGTGTTCTCTGAATAGCCGAAGCATTGCTTCTCTATGGGGATTTCACTGCCCTCGAACAGGCACCGAACAGGCACCATATGTGCAGGCAATTCGCTAGGATTTGGCGAATTGCCTGCTCTCTGGATAGCCGAATGGCCAGGAAAGGTAACCGAACACTGATTTTCAGCATTCGGTTACCTTTCTCCAGCAATTCGGATCTCTTTGGATAACCCTGTATGAATCTGCCGAGTCTGACGGAAAGAACGATATATAATATGTCTGGGTCATATACTAAAATAAGCCTTTAAAACACGTTTAAACATGATGAGCAAAACCGGTAAAAATGACCTCAGCACAGGGGCGGGAAAAGCCTCAGCAGCGAAAGGGTTAAAAAACGTTTATTCTTTTAATTTTCAATGAAAAGTCTATTTAACGTCTTTTTGTATTTTTTGGACTAAATGTTTGCTCCCCATTTTTTTAAAAGGCGGGTTTTTTTAATTCTGTTACAGACCTTTTCATAGTTTTTAAAGGACCTTTTTTTATTATTTAGACACATTTTAAGAAGTTTTTATTTGTTTAAACACCTATTAGAGTTCCGTTTTGTTTTCAGTCCGGTGGATTTCGCAAAGGCCAGTTTGCCGCTCTTCGGCGACGTTCTCCAACTTTTTGTGCATTTCTGGCGACTTCATCTTCATCGCACTATTGTGACCCTACGGCAGGGCTCGAGTCCTACGGGAACGCGCGGGAACGGCGTTCCCACAGCGGGAACGCTGCAGGAACGCAGGTTCCCGCTGTGGCCGGAGCCTGAAAAAATTTAGCTGCCGGCCCGGCGGCCGCGTGTTCATCCTCCGAGCGGCGGCTGGAATGAAGCGAGTTCACAAACTTCGCGAGATCGTGGCTGTCTGTTGGATAGGTCACAGGCGAGCGGCCGCACTTCATTCCAGTTGCCGCTCGGAGGATGAACAGGCCGGCAGCTAAATTTTTTCGGACCTGGCAGAGAGGTGAGCTAGGGGCAAATATATCTATGAGCTGGGGCAAATATGTCCATATGAGCTGGGGCAAATATATCCATGAGCTGCTAGGGGCAAATATATCCATGAGCTGCTGGGGGCAAATATATCTATGAGCTGGGGCAAATATATCCATGAGCTGCTTGGGGCAAATATATCCATGAGCTGGGGGCAAATATGTCCATATGAGCTGGGGCAAATATATCCATGAGCTGGGGCAAATATATCCATGAGCTGGGGCAAATATGTCCATATGAACTGGGGCAAATATATCCATGAGCTGCTGGGGCAAATATATCCATGAGCTGGTGGCAAATATATCCATGTGAGCTGGGGCAAATATATCCACGAGTTGGGGTCAAATATATCCATGTGAGCTGGGGCAAATATATCCACGAGTTGGGGGTCAAATATATCCATGTGAGCTGGGGCAAATATATCCATGAGCTGGGGGCAAATATATCCATCAGCTGGGGCAATATATCCATGTGAGCTGGGGCAAATATATCCATGAGCTGGCGGCAAATATATCCATGTGAGCTGGGGCAAATATATCCACGAGTTGGGGTCAAATATATCCATGTGAGCTGCTGGGGCAAATATATCCATGAGCTGGGGCAAATATATCCATGAGCTGGGGCAAATATGTCCATATGAGCTGGGGCAAATATATCCATGAGCTGCTGGGGCAAATATATCCATGAGCTGGCGGCAAATATATCCATGTGAGCTGGAGCAAATATATCCACGAGTTGGGGTCAAATATATCCATGTGAGCTGGGGCAAATATATCATGAGCTGGGGGCAAATATATCCATGTGAGCTGGGGCAATATATCCATGTGAGCTGGGGCAAATAAGTCCATGAGCTGGGGCAAATATGTCCTTATGAGCTGGGGCAAATATATCCATGAGCTGGGGCAAATATATCCATGAGCTGCTGGGGGCAAATATATCCATGAGCTGGGGCAAATATATCCATGAGCTGCTGGGGGCAAATATATCCATGAGCTGGCGGCAAATATATCCATGAGCTGGTGGCAAATATACCCATGTGAGCTGGGGCAAATATATCCATGAGCTGGGGGCAAATATATCCATGTGAGCTGGGGCAAATATATCCATGAGCTGGGGCAAATATATCCATGTGAGCTGGGGCAAATATATCCATGAGCTGGGGGCAAATATATCCATGAGCTGCTGGGGGCAAATATATCCATGAGCTAGGGCAAATATATCCATGAGCTGGGGGCAAATATATCCATGAGCTGCTGGGGGCAAGTATATCCACGAGCTGAGGGCAAATATATCCATGAGCTAGGGCAAATATATCCATGAACTGCTGGGGGCAAATATATCCATGAGCTGCTGGGGGCAAATATATCCATGAGCTGGGGGCTCATGAGTGAGTAGACTGCTACACCCAATATACTGTCACCTGCCTTTAATTGGTTACTGTGCCATGTGTTGTTTTTGCTTTATCTAATTGAGGTTCAAGTTGCCATCAGAAATCTTGAATACATCTAGCAATATTTCGATTGATGGGAGGAGCCCCCATAGAGGCTTAATTGCGAATATCAAGAGCCTATAGGCTCCCTACTTGTGAGTGGCCCCTCTATACTGAGTACACATCGATCGATTTATAAATGTGTGTAACAATATTGCGCAATTAGATTTGTCTGTTTGCATTTTAGTGACTGCATAAATATATTCACCATCAAAGAAAATTGTGATATCATCTGGGAACGGATATCAGCTGTATCTATTCTTTGCGCTCCCTTACAAATTGAGTTTGTATTTTCAGGACACAGGACACACCTGTGGTGAGGTGCATGCTTATATAAATCACATATATCAAATTGCTGTGAGATCAATAAATTACAGCGCCAAACACTCTTAACACCGCAAGGTGTTAATACCAATATCTATATAATAGCTGTGTGTATCCACATAACTTTATGTATCCATACAATAGCTGTGCATACCCATACAATTGCTGTGCGTATCCATATAACTTTGTGTATCCATACAACAGCTCTGTGCATCCACATAACTTTGCGTATCCACAGTGGTGTCACTAGGGTTGGTGTCACCCGGTGCGGTAACTCATGGTGTAACCCCCCCCCCCCCCTGAGTTTTTCATTGTTTTTTTCAACTACTCTCAGGGCCGGCCCGACGATGGAGCAGTGCGGTGCACTTGCTCTAGGCGGCGGAATTTGAGAGCGGCAAATTTGCCGCCGCGGCACTATTTTTTTGGCCACTAGTGATGCCGCCGCTGACCATGCCCACCCAACATGCATGCGTCCCCACAACAAACCCGGGAACAAGACGCCGACGCGTGTTGTGTGGGTGGACAGCGGACGGATCCTCCTCCGGCACGCCAGCCGCTGACCCGTGCCTGCTGGACCAGACCTCGACAGGGCCCTCCAACCAGGCCCGATGCCGTCCGGGGCCCTCCAGCTGGGCTCCAAGCCGCCTGGGGCCCTCCAGCCGGGCTCCAAGCCGCCCGGGCCCTCCAGCCGGGCTCCAAGCCGCCCGGGGTCCTCCAGCCGGGCTCCAAGCCGCCCGGGGCCCTCCAGCCGGGCTCCAAGCCGCCCGGGGCCCTCTAGCCGTGTTCCAAGACGCCCGGGGCCCAGAAGCCGGGCTCCAAGACGCCCGGGGCCCAGAAGCTAGACTCCAAGATGCCCAGGGCCCAGAAGCCAGGCTCCAAGACACCCGGGGCCCAAAAGCCAGGCTCCAAGATGGCCGGGCCCTACATCCAAAGCCAGGCCCTCCATCCAGGGCCCTCCAGCCGGCCGGCGCCCTGTAAGACCTCGACCAGGCACAGCGCCCTCCAGTATGTGTGGGTAAGGTTGTGTTTGACTTTGAATGTTTGTGTTTTGACTTTGAATGTGTGTGTGTGTGTGTGTGACTTTGAATTTGTGTGACAGTGGGTTACTGTGAGTTTTATTGCTGCAATGCTCTGTGATACACTCATACACAGAAACTGTTACTGTGAGTTTTATTGCTGTGGAGCTCAGTTATACGCTCATACACACCGCACATTACTGTATCACCGAGCTCCACAGCAATAAAATTTCAAGTAATGTGCGGTGTGTATGAGTGTATCAGAGCGCTACAGCAATAAAACTCATACACACCGCACATTACTGTGGGTTTTATTGCTGTGAAGCTCGGTTATACGCTCATACTCAACGCACATTACCGTGGGTTTTATTACTGTGGAGCGTAGTTATACGCTCATACACACTGCACGTTACTGTATCACAGAGCTCCACAGCAATAAAATTCAAAGTAATGTGCAGTGTGTATGAGTGTTTGAGTTTTATTGTTGTGGCGCACTGTGATACGCTCATACACGCTGCGTGGTTTGTTTGGATTTTGGGGGGGGGCAGCATTTAATTTTTCGCTCCAGGCAGCACATTGTCTTGGGCCGGACCTGACTACTCTTACTCATAAATCAGTGCTCCCATATAACACTGAATGCTCATACACGGCGCACATTACTGTGAGGTTTATTGCTATGGAGCTCTGTAATTTGCTCACACACAAATTTTGGTGAACTGCCGGCAAGTACGGTGCCTGTTCGAAGGCAGTGAAAGTCCCCATAGAGAAGTAATGGTTAATCTGTTCAGAGAACACCGAACAGCAGAGAAATGTCCTGATGTCCGGTGGTTTCATTCGGCAGGTTTATTCAGATGAACACCATAGGTTTCAATGTTAAAATATTCCCGTTTTTATCCAATATCTACTAAACCGTTATTCCTTTAATCTTTCTTTTGGTGTTTTTAGTATCTTTTAGTCATTTTTTTTTAAAAAATCAATTTTTTTCTTCTAATAGCTGTTTTTCTTTTTTCTGTAACAGCCCTTTTTATTATCATTCATAGGACCTTATATGTAAATTCCAGACATTTTCATTCAGTAGTTTTTTTTAAAACGGCAAGCGTTGGGTTTGCAACAGCATTCGGTGGCTGATTCCCTGCACTTCAGGGACCCTGCGGTGAATTCACCGGGGAAATTTGATTCCCCAAAGTGCGGGGGGAACCACAGAACACTGAAACGTCTGCGTCATTTTGTTGCTTTGTGAATATCCCCTTTAGTGGTGGTTTTTCTGCTGCCCCCTGGAATGTGCCAGCCTAGGCCTTGCCTACCCAGGACATACTTGAAAATGAGAGAAATCTCAATGTATCCTTCCTGGTAAAATATTTTTGTGTAAAAAAAAATAAAAAATATATAGATATTTTTTTTTTGGGTGTCACCCTAGGGCAGGAGTCAGCAACCATGGCTCCCTGATGTTTTGGGAACTACATCTCCCATGTGGCTCAGTCAGCCTAATGGGTGACTGAGCATCGAAGGAGATGTAGTTCCCAAAATATCAGTGAGCCAAGGTTGCTGACCCCTGCCCTAGGGGGTGGTGTCACCCCTGCCCCCCCTTGTGACGCCACTGCATATCCATACAATAGCTCTGTGCAGTCATATAACTTTGTGTATCCATACAATAGCTTTGTGTATCCATATAACTTTGCGTATCCAACTATATCCATACAATAGCTCTGTGTATATCCATATAATAGCTGTGTGTATCCATATAACAGCTCTGTGTATCCATACAATAGCTCTGTGTATCCATACAATAGCTCTGTGTATATCCATAGAATAGCTCTGTGTATCCATATAACAGCTCTGTGTATCCATACAATAGCTCTGTGTATATCCATATAATAGCTCTGTGTATCCATATAACTTTGCGTATCCAACTATATCCATACAATAGCTCTGTGTATATCCATATAATAGCTCTGTGTATCCATACAATAGCTCTGTGTATCCATACAATAGCTCTGTGTATATCCATATAATAGCTCTGTGTATCCATATAACTTTGCGTATCCAACTATATCCATACAATAGCTCTGTGTATATCCATATATATAGCTCTGTGTATCCATACAATAGCTCTGTGTATCCATACAATAGCTCTGTGTATATCCATATAATAGCTCTGTGTATCCATATAACTTTGCGTATCCAACTATATCCATACAATAGCTCTGTGTATCCATACAATAGCTCTGTGTATCCATATAATAGCTCTGTGTATCCATATAATAGCTCTGTGTATCCATACAATAGCTCTGTGTATCCATACAATAGCTCTGTGTATATCCATATAATAGCTCTGTGTATCCATATAATAGCTCTGTGTATCCATACAATAGCTCTGTGTATATCCATATAACAGCTCTGTGTATCCATACAATAGCTCTGTGTATCCATACAATAGCTCTGTGTATATCCATATAATAGCTCTGTGTATCCATATAACTTTGCGTATCCAACTATATCCATACAATAGCTCTGTGTATATCCATATAATAGCTCTGTGTATCCATACAATAGCTCTGTGTATCCATACAATAGCTCTGTGTATATCCATATAATAGCTCTGTGTATCCATATAACTTTGCGTATCCAACTATATCCATACAATAGCTCTGTGTATCCATACAATAGCTCTGTGTATCCATATAATAGCTCTGTGTATCCATATAATAGCTCTGTGTATCCATACAATAGCTCTGTGTATCCATACAATAGCTCTGTGTATATCCATATAATAGCTCTGTGTATCCATATAATAGCTCTGTGTATCCATACAATAGCTCTGTGTATATCCATATAACAGCTCTGTGTATCCATACAATAGCTCTGTGTATCCATACAATAGCTCTGTGTATCCATACAATAGCTCTGTGTATCCATACAATAGCTCTGTGTATATCCATATAATAGCTGTGTGTATCCACATATCTTTGCATATCCATATAATAGCTGTGTATCCATAAGATACCTATTTGCATAAACCCGCATAGTGAAGCCTGGGAGGTAGGTGACATGGTGCACGGCTTTTGGAGTTTAGTGTAAAATGTATGAGAAAGTCAGAACAGAAAAAAAACAAAAAAACGTAAAAGCACATTTTCTGCAGCATTTATCTATCAGGGTTGTTCAGAGAGAGGTGAAAACCAGGAGAATGGCTGGAGAAGTGAAAATTCTAAGTCAACATAGCCAAACCAGAAAAATTCTCCCATTTATCTCACTTTCCAAATCGGCTATTTGGTCTAGATTGTTCATTCTCCTGACAATTCTCCTGGTTTTCACCTCTCTAGGAATAACCCCAAGTGTGGCACTGCCCAACCTGCTACACCATGTGACACCAACCAAACCCACTGCAGACACCATGCTGCCACCCAGCGCGCTCTCCTTGCATCTCACAGGCTCACGACTCCACGTGACGCCAGCCAACTAACGGAGCCGCTGTCTGAGGTTCTGATTGGCGGTGAAAGGCATCACGTGGTTTCTAGCGGTGAAATTGGCGTTGTTCGTTCTCTCTGTGTGGAAGGTCGTGACCTCTCCTGCCGGAAGTGGGGAGAAGGAAAACATGGCGGCGCGCTGGGCTTACTGGAAGCTCAAGGCGCACGGAGCGGTACCGGACCACATATTACATGCAATTCAAGCAGAGGCCTCCCCCGCGGCCGCTACACAGTATCCCCCTATAGTGGCGTCCCTCACGGCCAAGAGCAAAGCCTCTAAGCGCCGGCGGCAGGAGGAGCACTACAAGCGGGTGCACGCCGCCGCCAGCATCCCCGGGAAGCTGAAGAGCCTGCACGGCCTGCAGAGGCTCAAATACGTGGTGCATCCGCAGACCCTCTCGCTGGGCGCAGACAGGTGGTACCAGCAGTTCACCAAGACGGCTTACCGCCCGTGGCTGCCCGAGAGAGTGGATAACCCCGCCAGGACAGGGAGCAGCGGCGACTGGGACCAGGAGCTGTCTCGGCTTAAGTCTCTGGTGTGTGAGTCTCTGCTGCAGGAGCATTTCTACACCAAGAAGGGGCGCACCTACCTGTACAGGGAGCAGGAGGTGTCAGCCGCCCCCTTCCTCACCAGCCTGGCAACCATCCTGAGCAGCCAGTGTGCCAAGTACAACCCTGTGCTGGCCCAGTGCAGCCTGGGTAAGTGCCCGGTGCCAGTGTCCATTGCTTGCACCAGTCACTGGAAGCTTTGTGTGCCCCTGTCTCGTGTGGCACATGCTGTTATTAGGTTTGTCAGATCTTCCATGTTATCTTGGACT
Source organism: Leptobrachium leishanense (assembly GCA_009667805.1). Classification (NCBI taxonomy): domain Eukaryota; kingdom Metazoa; phylum Chordata; class Amphibia; order Anura; family Megophryidae; genus Leptobrachium; species Leptobrachium leishanense. The sequence goes on along the minus strand of CM019063.1, from coordinate 9,842,309 downwards.
TTAATTTATTCATGCTGAGGGGCAGTGCAAGGATAAAAATCAAACAGGCGGCCCAGTTCACTTGATTTCCTATTAAAGCATGTTAAGTATACATGTTGCAGGGTGGCACCCACCCTGTGCTCTCTCTCTCTCTGCATGATGTAGTATGTGTCCAGGAAAACATGGCAGATCTGGAATCCTAGCTGTTATTTAGGTGCTGAAGTTGACATGAATTTCATATTTTGATAATGGTTACAATGCCTGGAGCTCTCTGCTCACCCTGGGGAGGGAGGGGGGCTCATGGATGATTCAACTCTCTCAATGCAGTAGTTTAAGACTGCCCAGACAATGGTCACTGATCTTGGGTTCCTGGGCTGTGGGATCTTTGGGAACTAGGTCCCCCCCCAATTGCTGTCAATGTGCCCTGTCATCAAGCCACTGACTAGAGCAGGGCTGTCAAACTCCAGCCCCCAGAGCGTTGTTGCCTACAATTCCTTGAATCCTTTGAAGGTAATAGAGACTCTTGGGAACTGTAGTTCAGAAACATCTGAGAGGCCGGATGTTGAGAACTCTGGGCTAGTGTTCAGTCCCACCTGCAATCACGTGACATGCCGCAGCTTGCTGGAAGTGGCAGCCACTTGCACTCCATTGCTGGTCGACAGGTACATTTCAAAATGAAACACTAAGGCCTCAGGAGTAGGGATTGATATTTAATTCCCTCTGCCACCGCTCTCCCAATTTTAAACGAAAGATATCCCTTAGCAATGTTTGGCGTCCTGTGCCATCTTGGCCGTAGTCGGGCTCTTCTGACCCACCTTCCATCCCAGCGGCCAATTGCTGTAATTGGCGACGGGTGGGGGAATATCTCTACTTCACCCTGCTTTTTACAGAGTCCGGGGCACATAGGGGGAAATTGCCCCACTCACCCTGGCCACTTTAAACAGCTAAAGTGGTGTATTGTGTAGAATATCCCTTCAACCCCTTGCCTCTGGGCGGTACCTCAATGCTGACCGCAGCCTGCCCATGGACTCTATCAGTCCCCCTACATTGCGTGTGCTGAATTGCTGATCATGTCATTGACAGCTGCAGGACAGCGGTATCGGCACACGTGCATGATAGGTGGGCTGATCGTGTCTATGGGCAAGCTGCGGGGCATGCTAAACTAGTCTGTGGAGTTTAGGCCCACCCACCACAGAAACAGCATAGTACGCCCCGCTGCGTTAAAGGGTTAAGCTACGTTTTTCTTAATTTTGCTACCACCCCCTCCCTCACCGTATCACTTTTTTTGATTGTTCAGTTTCTCCTGCATGCCCCCACCAATTACCACATTACTGATTAATGCCTGTTGTGTTGCCTTTTTGTATTGAGACAATAAAACTAACTTTTTTATTTCTACAGACTTGAAGCCAGAGGTGAACTTTTATTGGCTGCGAGGTGAGACCAGGGTTCCCCGAGGACACAGGAAAGGTTGTATCGACCCTGTCCGATTTCAGATTGAAGACAAACCTCTGATCCAGATCAGAATCCCTAAACAGCTTCCTGAAGTAAGAGACTAATCACCACTTGAATATACAGTTTGGGCATCCTTAATACAACATGCTCCGGATCCCCAGCATTCCTGATTTTGGATTCTTCTAGATTCCAGAATCTGAAAGAATCCTTCGGAGGAAGGAGATTGCAGGGGGAGAGCCACATTCGCCTTCCAGCGCATGTACAGGCTGCAGCAGGAAGTGTACTGCACCGTTACTCCATGGACACGATGCAGAGAGTCAGTGTGACCCTGGGCTGCATGTCATATGCTGGAGCTGCCCAGATACTCCCAGCATGTGCTGTAGCGCTCAGGAACCACGTGTACAAGCGGTAGCAACTGTATCCAGCACCCACTGGTCCAGAATCACTAAGATCCAGACAGCTCAGACATTCAGAATGTTTGAATTCCAGATGAGGGGTTTTCCGGCTTGAATCGTTATGTAAGGTCACGTGTGTAAAGTGTATGTATGTGCTCCCACCTTTTTAACTGTGTCACAAAATGCTTGGTCTGTGCTGCTCTGAAGCCGTAGGTTTAAATAAATAGATGCCCTATCGCCACCTCTAGAAAGATGGGGAATGTGGTCAATAGGCATGACCATAAGTGACGGAAGAGGGTGGTGAGCCTCTGCAAAGTGACGGGCCAACGGTTGTGAACTCTCTTGTCTCGCCAATGCCGCACGAATAGCAGAGCAGTGGTTAACAAGTCGTTCACGCAGCCCGTTAACGGTCTTGCCAAATAGGCAAGACCGCTCGGGCACAAAATTATGGTGCTGGTTCAGCGTGATCCGCCCTGCTCCGTAGTGTTTGTCAATTAAGCCCTAATTAGTATGTCTAATATATGTTGTGATTCATGTATACACGCATTATGTCTTGATAAAAGTCCTGTCAGGTACTGAAACGTCGACTCGTGTTTATTTTTTCCCCAGATCTATTTTTTTTGTGTTTGACCATACAATTTACCTCTCACTATTCACAATATCTAAACGCCCCCACTCGTGTGCCCCTTAATGTTCAGGTCTGGATGCTATACTAATCAGTATCATAGAATTTGGAGTTACATTTAAAATACAAGCTTTCGAGAGTATAACGTTAGTCCAATAAAAAAGGTATCGCTACGTACTGCTATAGAAACATGTCGGCAGACAAGAACCTTTTGGCCCATCTAGTCTGCCCAATTACATGGATACTTTACCTGGATTTATCTTTTGTTTAGGATAGCCTTATGCCTATCCCATGCTTGCTTAAATTCAATCACTGTTTTGGCCTCTACCACTTCTACTGGAAGTAGTACTCGTAATTTTGGCATCTGGACTATCTAATCGTTATAAAAATATATATATATATTTTTTTTTTTTGGTTTTATCTTTGCAGTATATTCCTTTAGACAGTGTTGTACCTGAAGAAGTGCCAGTTATTGCTTATGAGCCAAACAGGTTGTCCCTCTTCAAACGACAGTATGAAAACAAAGTTTATATAGGTAATGTTGTGTAACCTGTTCCTTTTACCTTCACATTCATAGTTTTTATTTTGCACAGCATCATAAATGTAATTTACATCTTGTGGTATTCTGTATTGCCATCCTGTCTGTTAGGTTCCCAAGTACAGGACCCGTGTCAGTTTGGCCACATACAGATTCACCTGGTTCCAGACAAATACAAACGAGAGAGACTAGAAAGAAAAAACCTCAGTGGTCATATTGAAGTCTTTCTGAGAGCCAATGCGATTGCGAGTTTATTTGCCTGGACAGGCGCGCAAGCCATGTATCAAGGTAAGAAAACATGTGCATTCACTGCAACAAGCACCCCCCACCCCACACAATTAACGTACCAGCTCTGATGTGCTAATGTTTAAACCGTTATTTGACCAGGATGGCAAATTCAGGGCTCAGGTAGCCACTGGCTCCTAGAAGTTGACCTCTGGCTTCTGATTTTAGATTTTCCAAAGCTAATCTATATATACATAACTTTAAAAGGTTATTAAAACCTTATCGGAGCCAACATTTTATATTATGGCTCCTGTCTGTTACAATTCTTAGTGATGCTCTAGGGCAGTGGTTCCCAACTGCGGTCCTCAAGTACCCCAACAGGTCAGGTTTTCCAGATATCTGAAGCACAACACTGATGATATAATTTACTGCTCATTGATTGCAGGATTCAGTCTGCATTTCCTTAAGGGAATCCTTAAAACCTATGCCTGTTGGGGTACTTGAAGACCACGTTTGGGAACCCCTGCTCTAGGGTCATCCTATGAGATCACGATTTAAATTGTTTCTTTTTATGGTTAAAACATTTGACAGGGCATCTCTTTAAAATGTGTCAGATTTAGGGGTTTTTTTCTCCTCCACTTTTTTGTGTCCTAATACAAAGTAAACATTAGAATGTCTAAACATTTGTAATTGCAACAATATTCTGGGCAAAGTGGTGCATTGTCTGACCATAATGCAGGGGTTGCCAATATGTATGGCCATGACTTGATCGGCTCTGTAATCAAGAAACCTGGCCTCTGTTTCGACTGTTTAGTAAATTGACCCCCTAGTTCTTCCCACAGATTTCCTGTTGGGTATGTGTTCACTTTCAGGTCTACTCAAAGAAAGGTGAAACTCCAGGAGAATGACCTGGAGAAGTGAAAATTCTAGGGCAAAATTCTCCCCTTTATCTCCCTTTCGAAATCGACTATTTGGTCTAGATTGTTCTCTTCTCATGCCAGTTCTCCAGGTTTTCACCTTTCTCTGAATAACCCTGTGTGTTTTCTAGGCTCGGTAAAGGACTATTACTATAATGGTTGTGAAGAAAACTAAAAAGCATCACATTTTTTTCTTGTCTTTGCAGGTTTCTGGAGCCAGGCAGATCTTAAACAGCCATTTGTGTCACAGGCTGTTCTTTCCGATGGGAAGTATTTCTCGTTCTTTTGCTATCAGCTGAACACTTTGGCTTTGTCAGTTGATAGTGATGTGAACAACTCTCGTAAGAACATTTGCTGGGGGACACAAAGCGCCCCCCTTTATGAAGCAGTGGAAGAGCATGACATCAAAGGATTTAATGATGACGTCTTTAACAAACTGGTGACTCTCTTTCTTGATAGCCCATATTAAATCATGGCTGCAAGATACGTTTCAAATATGTATTTATTTGCATTTTGTTTAATGCACTTCTGTATTGCAAATAAAATAATGCAAAGTCTTTTTAAATGTTTAGAATTTTTGTTTCTACCCTTTCTCTAACGTGCAAAATTAATCACATCTATAGTGAAATCTTTAAATTATGTGTACCCAGAGAATTACTTTTTCAATTTATTTTTTTTCCCCTTTAAACATAATTGGCCAGAGACTGTTAGCATCTGTCAAATTTATTTTATTTCAGGGGATTTTACTCCTTTTTTTTTTTTTTTTCTCCCTCCGGTGCGCACAACTTCTCTTCGGCTCAGACTCCTGAAGTCCCTGAAGCTTTTCTGCACAAGTTGCACTCCTTCATAACTTGGTAGTGTAGAATCCGCAAATTGCGCATCACTATGGAACTTTCGCACTTCTCGTGCGCAAGTTCCATACTGCCTGCGCAGAACGATGAATCTGTGCATGCAGTGCCAATCTGATTTTATACACTAGCTCTCGGAGACCGCCCACTATCGTGGTGGAGGGAGCGGGAGAAGAGCACGCCACAAATCCTGAACACTTTAAAACGAAGTGGTCAGGATGAGTGTCCCTTCAGTCTAAAACCCCTGATTGATTTAAAAATGCATTGAGCACTTCTTATAAATTCGATGTTGCCTTTTTTTTTAAACTGTAAGGTTTCTGGAAAACAAACGGCCAAACAGTATATAGCTTGTACGGACACTGATTATGTGGCAATTTCGATGGAAGCTTTTTTTTTTTTTTTTTCCTTCAGTGCATTGTGCTCTTGATTTTAAAGTTTACCGAAGTCGGCTGTTTTTTTTCCCCCTTTTTGTATGAATAAGGAGTATAGTATTATTGCATGTTGTAAAACCAAGTGATATTGGAATGATACTTTAATTTGCTCATAAAATAAAAAAATAAAATAAGCTGAGAAATGATGGGGGGGGGCAGAGGATGTAGGCAGTTACACTGTATGAACAAATCCAAAATAACATGTAAATGCTGCCTTCATGTGTTCAGCAAACAAGTGTAAGAATACAGCCTGCAAGACTATACCTGGGTATCAGAGATGTGCCGGCAGGTGAGGCAGAGCCTCGCCTTCCATTAAGGGCTGCTGCTACCATTAATTCACCTGCTTTGTGCTCTCCCACCATAGGCTTAGTCATCTGCACGTGCGTGCATTCGTTTTCACCGCAACCTACGCAATTTGCGTAGCTAGACACTTCCCTTCTACGCTAATCACGTAAGCTGTCAAGAAGTCTGCAGCGCACATCTGAGCGATGCCTACTTTCTGAACACTGCTCTTCCGTGCCACTGAGATAGCAATGGAATAGCTTGGCCCATTGGTCCAAGCCTTTCAAGAAACGTGTGTGTGTATATAATCTATATCCCGAAGTGCGGGTAATCCTCACAATACCCAGGCGTAATTCGCAAAAGTCCGAAGTGAAATTAATTTTCGGACTTTACCCGAGTAATCTGCAAAGTATCCAGAGGCCTCTGGGTACTCCGGTTTTCTGCTCTGTTTTAACCGGGTAATTCGCACACTACCCAACAAAACATCGGACTTTATCCGGGTAAACGCCTCTGGGTTCTCTGCTTTTCTTGGGTTTTCAGCAGGTTACAGTTGACTGAATTCCAAGGATTACCCGGGTAAAGCTGCAAACTGTTAATAACAAACACAATTTTGTTAATGCAATTGTGTCCAGTCGCAAACCACACTAAATAACCGTCATGTTACTCTATAAATTAATTTTCAGACAATTAATGCACAAAGATATTATATAGAAAGTAACCTAATGGTTATGTTTTATAAATGACAAGCACATATGACACATAAAGATCGTGTAATTCTTTAACATTCATATTAAAGAAGCATGTCCTGTTACTCTGTATATTCATTTATATTCTTGATACATTAATGTTTGTCTTTTGCCATTTTCATTGATAATATCCATAGATAATAGCAAAATTCACTTTTACCCAATTAGGGCTGGATGCTCTGCAGATTACCCAGGTGAAGCTGTCGATAGTCCTCAGATTACTCTGAAGCTTCAGATTTGCACATTATCTGGGGAAAGTGTGAATTTTTCAGCTCTTCCAGACTGTTACCCAAGGGCAGTTGGTTAGTCCTAACTTTACCCGGTTAAAGTCTTAAATTTTTTTTTTTTTTTTTTTTGCAGCTTTACCCAGCAGTTTTGGGTGATGTCAGGATTACCTGGGTGATCCTAGGATTAACTGCGCTCCTGGCTTTACCCGTAACATATTTACACAAATGTATCGCCAACAGATTCTGTGGCGCTGTATAGGGGCACTGAGGGGCCACACAGGCACTGTTGCTGTCATTGTGCAGGCCCATAATAAAGCACGATCATGTCCCGTGCTGCAGGCAGGTCAATAGCAGAAAGGACATACCACATTGATCTTTTTATCTTCGTCCTTCGTTTGATGAGTGTTGGCAGTAGTACAGAGATGTCCCGGGGAATTGACAAATCTTAAAGGTATATTAGCCTCTGACATTCAAAGCAGAAGTCTTCCCTCCTCCCTGCAGGCAGTCAGCCACTGGTCCGCTTCCTTTGTCAATGACACAAATGTTAAAATAGTAGAATTTGCAATGCTTTAAACAGTTTGGCCAATATTCCAAAGTTGGTGCTAACTTAACCAGAGCTGTTGTAAATTTACCAGAGCCATTATAGTCTATGGAGTAGTTAAATTTACAACAGCTGGGGGCGGAGCTAGCTGTGGAAGCGAGCAGCAGCATTTTGGAGGAGCTCTGTGTCTACCACGGATTTTATTGCTTTTTTCGCCGTTTGCACTGCCCTGTGAGCTTCCCGGTTGGCTAGAGGGATCCTGGAGAGTTGAGGTACCTGATTTAGCCCTGAGTTTCGTGCCCGGGGACAGATTGCTGCCGGCAGCGCGATTTGGGCCTAGTCACAGCGGCCATCTTGGAAGCCTACTCGAGGCGTATTGAGATTCCCTCACCGCCCTGCGACCTCGTGCCAGCCCAGCATCTCCGGAACCATGCCTACCGGTCGTTCCCAGCGACGGGCCCCCCGACAGAGGGACATTCGGGATGTTTTGCGAGGTGGGTCCGCTTTTACGGGACTGACTGCTTCTTCCTCCCTCCCCCCGGGCTATGGCTCCTCGGAGGCTGACAGCGACTATGAACCTCAGGGGGGTATTACTGGGATGCCCTGGCTTGCCCCGCAGTCACCGGCGTCTGACTCCCGACCCCTCTCGGCGGCTGCTAGGAAACGGGCACAGAAGAAGAGAAAATCAGCAATGCGGACATCGTCCGGGGCAACGCCGGACACAGAGGATATTTTTGATGGGGACCCGACTGAGATTCCCCTTACCTCCGCCAGTAATAGTGTGACCTCGGATCATCGGTCTGCAGTGGGGACGGGACTTCGACAGCAACAGGTGCAGGAGGAGGACGACCATCTCCCCTCCACGAAGGGGGATCTCCGCAGGATCTTGGAGGAGCTTCGGGTGATACGTGAGGTGTGGCAGCCTGAGGTGGCGGCGGTCCGCACGGAGATAGCGGCGATGCGTGCTCAGGTGAAGGTGGTACAGGAGACGACTTCTGCTGTGACAACGGAACAAACTCACCTGTCTGGTCAGGTTGCTGGTTTGCGATACCAAGTCGAACTTCTGACACGCTCTGTGGAGATGCTTGAAACGAGACACAGACGCCGAAACATCAGGGTCAGGGGTGTCCCGGACTCTATTACCTCCGACGCTCTGCCATCCTACGTGACTCGTCTTGTGCTTCAGGTCACGGGGCTTCCCCCTGACACACCTGACATGCTTGGGTCGGTGTTTCGGGTCAGGAGACCTGCGACGAACCCACCTGGGGCTCCTCGAGACGTCGTAGTGGCCTTCCGTGAAGTGGCTTTCAAGGTCAAGGTTATGTCTGCTCCGGGCGCGAGGGATCCCGTACGCTTTGAGGGCTCCACTCTGGCCCTGTATCATGATCTCCCATTCCAGACCCTGATGGCTCGCAGGCGTTTTCGTGAAGTGACATCAGTTCTTCGCCGACAGGGTGTCCGATATCGCTGGGGTCTGGCAGGAGCTTTGGTGGTGACCCACGCAAATGTCCCCTATACCATCACGGATCCCGCGGTGGCTTGGATTGACCTTGCGGCTGCGGGCCTCTCACCAGATCCTCCGGACCCTCGACCGGATTGAAGGCTGGTTTCTATGCCCTCTACCTCTCCAGGTCTGAGCTTTACTGAATTACACCCCCTCCCCTGCATTTCTCTTATATGCTTACGTGTCCCTGGTCTCTAGCTTGGCCTAGTGCCTGGACTTTCAGGACGGTTCGTAATTTGTTTTGATCAGTCCCAGCCTGCATTGCATAGGGCTTTTGCTTTTTTGCCTGCACATGGTACTTTCTGCCTTTTTACTTATTTTTACCGCCCTGTCCTTCTTTGCGACGCATGTTTTTTGACCAGCTGACCGTAGTTACCTTGGCCGGCCTTAAGTGGCTGCATTTATATATGTTTGATTTCCCACCTTGATGAGACCCCCCGTCTAGGGGATGTTTTCTGCTAACATATTGCTATCCTTAGATTTTTTCGATTCGCTGTTTTTACGATGACACTTTTTTGGCCATGTGTGGTTTCCGTTGCTTGTTATGTCTTCTTGTTTGGCCCTGCGAGGTCATCCATTATTTTACAGTATGATGTAATGCTGACTTATTTCAAAATAAAAAACTTTAAATTTAAAAAAAAAAAAAAAAATTTACAACAGCTCTCAAATTAGCACCAAGTTTGGGATTGAGCCCTTAAACAATGTCTGAAGAGGGCTGTGCACAGGAGATGCCCTCGCAATCTGACACCTTTTTGGAGTGTTTTTGCAAAGAGTGGGCAAATATTGGCAAATCAAGATGTGCAATGCTGATAGACTCATACCCGAAAAGATCGAGTGCTGGAATAAAATCAAAAGGTGCTTCAACAAAGTTATTTTATTTTTTTATTTTTCCTCCCTCCACCTGAAAGATTACAGTTTGTTCTTCAATTGAGTTGTACAGTTTAGGCTGGGGTCAGACCAGCGCACTTTTAACGTGCGTTCTGGCGCACATAATTACGGCCGCACTAGCAGCAGATGACGGGCAATGACGGCCAATATACGATGTACGGCCGCACAAAAGTCCGGCCGTGCAACGCAAGTGGAATTTGAACGCATTTTTCTGAGAACGCTGAACCGCTAGTACTGACGTACTGAGTGCGCAGCTGCGGCATAGCGGCGTGTTTGCGTGATTAGGAGATGTCAGACGCTGCTAATGTCCGGCCTACATAACGTCCAGACGCAAAAAGAGTTTTATTGACGATCCGTACAAAATCACGCCCGAAAATGCGCGTCGTCTGACCGTTTTTGCGCATTCTGTGAAAAAATACGTCAATGCTTTCGGACGCACTTTTTCACGTTTAATGCTTTCGTCTGACTCTAGCCTTATAGGTCACATTGAAAGGTAGAGGAAGTTCTGAAATGATTTATATTTTAGAGTTGTGCAATTCGTTTCGAATCGAAATTGGGATGAAATTCACAATTTTCTTATTTTGTGAGCATCTCCTAATACGAAATATCGACCATCTGAAAATTTTGGATCCTTTTTTTTTTTTTTTTTTGATTCGGTGAATTGAATCATTTCGGCGATACGTATCATTTTGGCGATTCGGATCAGTTCGTTTTTCGCTTTTTTATGAGTTATTTCATTTTTTTATGGCTTGATTACTACCAATAGAATGAAAGTTTCTTTACTTATTTATTTTAAGAAATTTTAGGTTTCCTAACTTTTTTAAAGAAAAAAGGCTTTATAACCCATAGGTTTCAATGCAGCATAAGAATCCACACACTGCTGGGAAGCACCTCTCTGCAGTATAATTAATGCAGCATATGAATCCACACACTGCTGGGAAGCACCTCTCTGCAGTATAATTAATGCAGCATATCAATCAACACACTGCGGGGAAGCACCTCTCTGCGGTATAATTAATGCAGCATATGAATACGCACACTGCGGGGAAGCGCCTCTCTGCAGTATAATTAATGCAGCATATGAATCGGCACACTGCTGGGCAGCACCTCTCTGCAGTACAATTCAGCATATGAATCTGCACACTGCCGGTCAGCGCCTCTCTGCAGTATAATTAATGCAGCATATGAATCCGCACACTGCGGGGCAGCACCTCTCTGCAGTATTTATTTATTTGCAAAGTATTTTACCAGGAAGGATGCATTGAGATTTCTCTTGTTTTCAAGTATGTCCTGGGTTCAAGAACATTGAAATTTTACAGTCGTTACAGAAATAAAAGTAATAAGTGCAAGATATTACAAACAAAACACAAATATACAGATCAGAAAATAAATATGTAAGATAATCACTATGATATATGTTTAAAGGTGCATTCTGTATCGAGGTATGTTAATAGGGTGCTCTTGACTGACTTTAGACTGGGGGAAGATTTGATGGTGTCTGGGAGGTTGTTCCATAACTCCAGTGCTCTGTAGGAAAATGAGGATCGAGCCACTTTCTTTTTGTATTGTGGTATTGTACGTAAGGCACTGGTCCTGTATCGGAGGTTATAGGATGAGGGAACTGCTAGGGGAAACAGCCTATTCAGGTAGGGTGGCAGCTTCCCAGTAAGGCTGGGGTCAGACGAGCGTAGTGTTCACGTCCGTGATTGCGCCTAAAAGTACGTCCGTGATAGCATGACAGGAAGCCCATTGGAGCCTGACACATGAAGTACGTCCGCACTGAACTGCGGACGCACAACGGCCGCGGCCCACGGACGCAAGGCAGGCAAGAACGTACAACCACTAGAACGGTCGCACAAAGTGCGCTGCGTCTGCAACGTCTGCATAGCTTTGTGTGTGAGTGATGGAACGTGGTCAGACGGACTGCATTTATACGTCCAGCAATTTTTTCACGGACAAAATGGTTTTGCTTTTTAATTTATTTTCCCTCCTACATCCGTCAAAATATTTGTCAGTGAAAAAAACGGACTGTGTGGCCACTACTGTGTCTTCCGTACTGACGTACGTCCGTGTGCAAGGACGTACAGTCCGTAGAAATCACGCTCGTCTGACCCTAGCCTAAATCTCTTAACCACCAGGTTGGAAAGGTGAAGAGTGCGTCTAGATTCCAGCGACGGCAGTTTAGTTCTTTTAACATGTCACAATGGTGGGTCATGTAGTAACATTGTAGCACAAATCGGCAGAATGAGTTATACAATGTAGTAAGTTTCTGGAGGTGCGTTTGCGGGGCAGCTGCATACACTACATCTCCGTATTCAATAGCCGGCATAAGCATTTGTTGTACAATCTGTTTTCTTACCGCGGGGCTCAGGCAGGATTTGTTTCTGTACAGGGCACCTAGTTTGGGGTAAAGTTTAGATGAGTTTACGCTCATTCACAAGGGGACCGGGTCTTTACATTGCGCGGAAAATGCTTATAAAATTCTTACATTCTGGTACCGGACTCCAGATCGGCTACAGAAGATGTTTCCCCTTCATGATCCGCAATGCTGGCGGTGTAAGGCGGCTTTTGGGGATTTTTTACATATTTGGTGGGACTGTCCTGATATTCAGGTTTTCTGGAAAATGGTTCACAGTGCAGTTCGTGCAATTTCAGATGAGGAATTTGAGTTCACTCCATCTAACTATATCCTGTTGCAGTTCCCGGCGCCCGTAAAAGTCTTGAAGCGGTCGGTAGTATTGAGATTGGTGACAGCGGCCAAATTGCTGATCCCTCTGCATTGGAATAAGCAGACGTTACCCTCTTGGCGAGAATGGGTGGCTAAGGTAGAATTCTTACGCAGGATGGATAACCTGGTAGCGAAGGACCTAGACCAAGTCGAACAATTTGTTATGAATTGGTTTCATTGGGATAACTATGTGAGCTCAGCACCTGAGAGACGCCTAGAGGTGACTGACACATGAACGGGTGGGTGGATTGCTGGAGTTTGAGTTAGGACGCTAGAGACCCCAATGGAGACTGGAGAGTCTGGGAACTGCCATTGTCCAAACGTGTGGTCCACCAGTTGGTGCGTCAGAGCCCTCTTCCCCCAGGAAGAAGCTGCCCCCTCCCCCCCCCCTTTTTTTTTTTTTTTTCTCTTCTCCACCTCTTCCCCCCTTTCTGAACTACTTCATTACCCTGAACTCTGCCCCTTGCTGTAGTGTCTTTTCTCTTGTCTCTATCGTTGTCCTGTCTGTTTTGTTGGTCTGTCCTGTCTGCTGTTTTGTTATGTTTGTTCTAGTCTGTCTGTTTCTTCACAACCCGGAAGACGTAATTAAAGGCATTGGACATTTTTCTCAGAAGCTGGTCAGCATTGGTACAGCATACGATTATAGATGTAGCATGCAGCACCTTGATCTCGACCGATGTAGGATCCTGCTTTTTACCAATTGCAAATCAGTATGGTGCTAATCTTACATGACTGCTGCTGTATGCATTGCACGATTTGTGTTACCATGTTGAACATGCTAATGTGATTTATGCTATTGTATGCCTATTTCTGCTAATAAAAATTTTGATTACAAAAAAAAAAAAAAAGTTTAGATGAGTTTTCCGATGTGGGGGCCAAAGGATAGATTTGGATATAACCACATACCTAGATATGAGAGACGTGATTGTGGTCAGCGTGTCATTTGATTTTGTCCTGACACGTAGATGGGGATTTTGCAATTTGTGTAGTTTAGGTGCTGTTCCAAAGAGCATCGTAACAGTTTTGTGAGTATTTAAAAAAGTTATTTGTGTTTGATCCACTTTTCTGCCTCTGAATTGTTCTTGCAATACGGCCTCCAGCTGCGGAGATTTTGTTTGCTGGTATAGATTACGGTGTCGTCTGCGTACATGTGTACAGTTGAGGTACATTGAGGTACATTGGGCAGATCATTTATGAATATAGTGAATATAGCAGGGGGCCGAGTATCGAGCTTTGGGGTACACCGCAAGTGACTGGGAGGGGGAGGGAGGAGCTGTCAGAAATGGACACATATTGCCATCTGTTGGTTATTAGCGTGTGATCACCAATACCAGAGTTTTTAAGTTTTTGTAATAGGATGCCATGGGCTACTGTGTCAAAGGCCTTGGCAAAAATCAAGGAAGATGGCTCCAGTTAGATTTCCTTGTTCCATGCCAGCTTGGGTATTATTGCAAACTTTTAAAAGGGCGGTTGTAGTTGAGTGATTTGGATGAAAGCCGGAGTGATCTGGGGTTAAATAGTTTGAAGATTGATAGTAATCACATAATTGCACGTAGATGCATTTTTCCAAAATTTTTGACATTACAGGGAGCAATGAGATTGGACGGTAGTTGGATACCAAAGTACTGTCACCACTTTTATGGATAGGTACCACTCTCGCAGTCTTCCCGAATTTGGGTATGTATCCAGTCGCCAGTGATTCATTGATTAGGGTTGTGACAGGATTTGCAATTGCCGGCGCACTGATTTTCAGCAGCATTGCTGGAATTTGATCAGGTCCAGACTGGTATTTGATTTTTTGATTACGGAGAGGTTTAGTAACGACACTGACAGGCACTGGTCTAAAGCTGAATTTATCTGCAATATGGGGTCTCTGCACGGTTGGAGGGGCCTGACCTGCGTGCAGCCTTTCTGTAGGGGTGTCATTCGTTAGCTAACAAAATAATTATGTAACGTGCGCTATGGCACTCACCTCGAATAGCAAATTTTGGATCCTTTTGGACAGATTTCGTCGACACAGAAAGCAATAAAGGCTGTAATACAATACCTATAACCCAAGCCAGAGAGGTAATACAAAATCCTGACTACCACTTCAGCGCCAAATGGTTTCGTGACCAAGAGGTCGCGGAGCGAAAACACATTAACTCTCTGTGAACTGATACAATGACTTATTAAGACGTGATCCCAGAAAAGCGTGGTCAAGATAAGTTCCAGATTGCTGATATCAATGGTCGTGATACATGAAGCACATAAAATAGAGGCAACACCTTATTTTTGTTTTGAACCATACAGAGTAGGAACTTACTGAGTTCAGCAGCCTGCAGGGCAGGCCTACAATTAGAGATTGGATTCTGTATAGCGACTTGGAATACACAGATACTTGATGGATATATATTCAGCAGCCTGCAGGGCAGGACTCTAATCATAAACCTTGTGGTTAATGCTGCAACCAGCAGGAACAAACAACTGGATGCCTTGCGATTAGGCCTCAAACCAGGTTGTAGCAAACAGAAAACAAAAAACTTGCAGCAAAGCATGAACATAAAAATCAAACCTCACAGGCAAACAATAGGGATAAGCAAGAGACTAGTCAATTGGAATAGCCGGGTCACAACTAGGGACGAGCCGAACACCCCCGAGTTCGGTTCGCATTCGAACTCGAACTTTCCAAATGTTCGAATTCGAACTCAAACTCAAACTCAATACAAGTCAATGGGACTCAAAATTCGTTTTTTAGAGTGCCCTCCAAGCGGGCATATATGCTAGATATTTGCCATAAAAGGTGTATGGGGGTCTGGGTAGTGCCCTGGGGGACAGGAAACAAGGACAAAAAGTTGAAAAAAAAAATGTTTTTAAAGGGACTGAGTTTTCCATGAAATAAGGGTTAAAAATAAAAAAGGAAAAATTCCTTCAATTATCGTGCCTAGGAGGTCCCCATAACCTGCCCGTGAAGTGGCGGATTTCTAGGATGTATAGAAACATTTAAAAACAAAAAAATGACGTTTCAAATGATGGTAAATGCTTTTCCTTTAATCTATTCATTAACAACTGCTTGGGGCGGCAGCCTGTATGAAAAGACATTTTAGGATGCGCAGAAAAAGTTTAGTGATTTTTTTGGCTAAATTATGGTGAAACTTATGCAGGCTTTGGATGAAAGTAACAATAGGTGCTTTAAAATTGGGATTTTAGCGTCGGCAACAGTGCCGTCACACTGTAACCCCTCTGACGTTATGAATCTGGTACAGGCGTCAGTGGCAGTGCACCCAGATATTGTGCCTTTGGTGCCAGGCAGCAAGTGCCATCATACAGTAAATCCTCTGTGGTATTGTGGAAGAGTGCAGGGGTGGACCATGCGGTCCTATATTAAAAAGATATGAATCTGGTAAAGGCATCAGTGCACCCAGATATTGTGCTTTTGGTGCCAGGCCAGCAAGTGCATTCATACAGTAACCCCTCTGTGGTATTGTGGAAGAGTGCAGGGGTGGACCATACGGTCAGGGCCGGTGCTAGACTATTTTGCGCCCTAGGCAAGACCAGCTACTTGCACCCCCCCAAAAACAAAAAAAAGCGACAACATGAAACTGCTAAATTTCTTTTTATTTAAGAATAAAGTTTGAAAAGCACCAATAATAAAGGTAAAATAAATATAAATAAACTGTATTAAACCATTTTAAATTAACTCTATTAAACAAATTAAAATGAACTCTATTGAACAAATATAAATTAACGAAAAAAAAATAAGAGTTGTCACGTAAGTTTCAATTTCAGACACATCAAAATTTCACTTTGCGTGCCTTATCCTTTGCAAATTTTCATCATGCGTATATATATATTGCCCAGGCCAGCTCAAATCATGCGTATATATATATTGCCCAGGCCAGCTCACATGATGTGAATATATATATTGCCCAGGCCAGCTCACATCATGCGTATATATATATTGCCCAGGCCAGCTCACATCATGCGTATATATATATATTGCCCAGGCCAGCTCACATCATGCATATATATATATTGCCCAGGCCAGCTCACATGCTCACAGTCACAGATGCGCCATCATGCGTATATATATTGCCCAGGCCAGCTCACATCATGCGTATATATATATTGCCCAGGCCAGCTCACATCATGCTCACAGTCACAGATGCGCCATCATGCGTATATATATTGCCCAGGCCAGCTCACATCATGCGTATATATATATTGCCCAGGCCAGCTCACATCATGCGAATATATATATTGCCCAGGCCAGCTCACATCATGCGTATATATATATTGCCCAGGCCAGCTCACATCATGCGTATATATATATTGCCCAGGCCAGCTCACATCATGCGTATATATATATATTGCCCAGGCCAGCTCACATCATGCGTTTATATATTGCCCAGGCCAGGTCACATCATGTGTATTTATATATTGCCCAGGCCAGCTCACATAATGCGTATATATATATTGCCCAGGCCAGCTCACATCATGCGTATATATATATTGCCCAGGCCAGTCCACATCATGCTCACAGACAGTCACAGATGCGCCATCATGCGTATATATATTGGCCAGGCCAGCTCACATCATGCGTATATATATTGCCCAGGCCAGCTCACATCATGCGTATATATATATTGCCCAGGCCAGCTCACATCATGCATATATATATATTGACCAGGCCAGCCCACATCATGCTCACAGACAGTCACAGATGCACCATCATGCGTATATATATTGCCCAGGCCAGCTCACATCATGCGTATATATATATTGCCCAGGCCAGCTCACATCATGTGTATATACTGTATATTGCCCAGGCCCAGGCCAGCTCACATCATGCGTATATATATATTGCCCAGGCTAGCTCACATCATGCATATATATATATTGCCCAGGCCCAGGCCACATCATGCTCACAGACAGTTGCAGATGCGCCATCTAGCGTATATATATTGCCCAGGCCAGCTCACATCATGCTTATATATATTGCCGAGGCCAATCCCCTGGTGGAGATAGGGGGTTCATTCGAACCACGATATCTCCAGGCAGCTAGGGGGTCATGGAGGGTGTCAATCGAAAGGCCTGAGCATGGCCTTTCGAATGATACCCAACATGACCAGGTATAAAGTAAAAAAAAAGAAAGTAAAAACATGTATTGTTTTTTGTGTGTTATTTTTATTAATGGACAGCAATATTGTTCACATTTCAATTATATTGTGAACAATGATGCACTAATGATTTTTTTCTATGTGGTGCGTTTGCTATAAATCACGTAATTCCCCCCACAAAATGTAACAAGTCCCCATTTCTAATTTTTGTACAAGCGCACCCCATAGAAAACATAACCGCAAACGCTCATGTGCTAAAATGTGGAAAAAAAACACTTTACACATTGCATTTTTTGTCATAATATACAGGCAGGACATGACTTATAATATAAAAATGATATATTATGAATCTGGGAGTCTGCCGGAAAGAACGATATCTAATATGTCTGGGTCATTTTATAAAATGTGGCTTTAAATCGCGTTTAAACATGATGAGCGAAAGCGGTAAAAATGAGCTGAGCACACAGCAGTGAAATGCAGCATATTAGAGGAAGATTAAGTAGAGAAATTAACACTTCTCAGAAGCAGACACCACACCCTCAGTATAGTCTGTATACATACAATGTATCAAATTGATTAGACCAGACTAAAAACACCTGTTGTCTATTCCGTTTGAAAACACAGGTCATTTAGAGGTGAGACTCTTTGCACGTACACATAAGTTTTTAATTCAATATCTAATAAACCGTTGCTTATAATATTCTGCAGTAAAGAGTCTCTTTATTTCTAGATTTTTTAGTATTTTTTAAGCATTTTTTATACTTTTCTCAAAACTTTTTTTTTTTTTCGAACTCGGACCGAACACACCAAAAAGTTTGAAGTTCGCGAACTTGCGAACGGTAAGGCTGGGTTCAGACCAGCGCACTTTTAACGTGCGTTCTGGCGCACTTAATCACGGCCGCACTAGCAGCAAATGACGGGCAATGACGGCCAATATACGAAGTACGGTCGCACGAAAGTCCGGCCGCGCAACGCAAGTGGAAAATGAACGCATTTTTTTGAGAACGCAGAACCGCTAGTACTGACGTACAGAGTGCGCTGCGCCTGCTAGCGGCGTGTGTGCGTGATTTGGAGACGTCAGACCCTGCTCATGTCCGGCCATCATAACGTCCAGACACCCAAAGTTTCCTGGTTTGGATCCGTAAAAAATCACGCACAAAAATGCGCATCGTATGACCGTTTTCGCGTATTCCGTGAAAAAATACGTCAATGCGTTCGGACGCACTTTTTTACGTTCGCGTGTAAAAATGCTTTCGTTTGACCCTAGCCTTAAAGTTCGAATCGAATTCCGAACTGATCGAACCGAACAGCTCATCCCTAGTCACAACATATACAGGGTCCTCGTACAAAATCAGGTCAGCAACAAAGTATCAAAATAGCAATAATGTAGACAACAGGCGATGTGGGAACTTTACTCCACATTAGGGCGAGGAGTAGATCCTCTCGCCCTGCTTTAAAGGCTGGTGGCTCCTCATCATAATGTCAAGGCCCGCCCCCTCAGATGCCGATCTGCCAGCTCTAACTACTGGCAACCGGCCAGCCAGCAATGCAGCGATGCCACCGGGCGCCCTAACCCCCCAGGAACTGCTGCTGGGGCCGAGGACGTAACAAATTATTAAAGGCATTTGCTACATCTAGGGGGTGTTGCAGGGTTTGGTTGTTTACTTTGACAGCAGTCGGTTGAAAGGTATTTTAATATGATAGGTGGTGTGAATCCACCCCCCCATTATAAGTGTCAAACCCTGCAAGTCTTTTACTTGCATAGGATGTTAGCCTCTGGAATTTAGCCATTTCCTTTGTGTGCAGGAAAGGGTGTGTGAACAGTGGATGCTAGAAAAGTGTATGCTAGAAAAAGCCATCTCTGAATCAATATAGTAATTTTTGGCTCACTGTTGGTTAAACTCTGACGTAGAAATGTATCTGTATGCTGATTGGCTATAAGTTCTTTGAAATCTAATAAAAAACCTGTCTAAGGAAGGATATTTCAGACAGGACTGACGCTACATTGCTTTGTGGCCGATTTTGTTGTCTCTCGCCATGGTGCAGCGCCGCGCCCTGTTTTCAACTTTGATATATGAGAAGAAACTTGAAAAAGGTTTATTGAAATTTCATAAATGGTAATTATTATAGGGAGTTTGTTTTCTGCTTCTCTTAAACGAGGTTGCTTTGTTTCTGTGTCATTACTGCCTTGCCTCGTGTAAAAAAAAAAAAAAAAGGCACAGGAAATGGAGACAATAGGGCTTTACTTTTACAGTAAATTTAAAAAATGACTGCTTTTTTTTGTTCTTAGCTTATGTTTGAAAGATGAACATAGAAAGTCAATACTCTGACAAGGCAGGTTACACGTGAATGTTATGTTATAAGTTGATGTATGATATATAAAAAAATTAGTGTATCAAGGTGATGGGCTCAATCTGCCTTAATATAAGTTATACATTTTCCCAAAAGAGGCGTGGTCGGTTATTTTCCTCTGGTCTTTGTTTGAGTCCAGCACTAAGGGATTGACCACTAGGGATGTGCGTTTCGGGTTTCGGAATTTCGGAATTTTCACGAAATTTCCCGATTCGGGTCTTTCGATTCGGCCGAAAATCCGAAATTTTTTAGATCCGAAAAAGTCGAATCCGAACAGGTTTCCGAACCGAATCGAAAATTTTTCGGAATTTCGAATGGACTTGAAATGTGTCAAATCGAAATCTATTGCTTTGAAACGAGAACAGACTTTCCGAAAAAACGAAAAGTTTACCAAATCGAAAAATTTTCGGAATTTTCGAATGGACTTGAAATGTGTCAAATCGAAATCTATTGCTTTGAAACGAGAACAGACTTTCCGAAAAAAACGAAAAGTTTACCAAATCGAAAATTTTTCGGAATTTTCGAATGGACTTGAAATGTGTCAAATCGAAATTTATTTTCCCTCTATTCATGATTTCAGTTCCATTCGGGATTTCGGTACCATTTCGGTAAGTCTGGACATCGTATATTTAACTAGTATCGGTTATATGGCTGATTCTGTAAATTTTTTTATTGTTTCCAAAGATCCGATCAGAATTTTCGTATTTTGGTCAGATCAGATTCGTCCGCGGGTCGCGCATGCGCGCGCGCGCACATGTCGTAACTTTATTGAGCCAGTTTTATTGACAACTTTTTGAACAAATTTTTTTTTTTATTATTCTTCATAATGGCCGCTGCCAGAGAGGAGACCTCCTCTTCATCTCTTGATGAAGAAGTTCCACCTGCACCCAGGAAAAAACGCGCCCAAAATATGGCGTTTGAGGAGATGTTGGAGCTGGTCCGCATCTTTGATACCAAAGATTACGATTGCCAGAAGGGACCTTACCGCAGCAAGAATAACGCCAGGAAGGATCGTATCCTGGACAAGCTACGCGCCACCATTTTGGAGAAGTTTGGGAAGGACCGGACGAAGGACCAGCTACGGAAACGCTGGTCTGATTTAAAAGTTCGTGAGCAGGAGCAGCTGAAACGCATCCGCCGCGTCATAGCGAAACGTAAGTGTCATGTTATATTGTAAAGCGCTGCGCAAACTGTTGGCGCTATATAAATCCTGTATAATAATAATAATGTGCTTGCATGTGCTAATGTGCACAGAAATACGTTTATTTATCTAGTCCTTTTTTCATGCAATGTGATTGTGTATAGCTTTGCGTTTTCACAACTCGTAATACGTGCATTTTTGCCATAGCTCTTCTTTTTTGTGATTTTACGTATTCGTGAAAATTGTGATATTTGATGTATGTAGATGAAGTTACAATGCTGGATTTCTTTTGGCACTGTGTGTATAGTCTGTAGTGTGCTGGGGGGGGGGGTTGTGATTGAGTGATGCATACGAGATGACCCGCAGCTTGCCCAATATTGACTCCCACCTGCGCATCAATAAAAATCTCTGCGTCTCTGCTAAGTGATAGGATGGGACATGTAGTTCTTCTGAAAGTGCATCCAAACAGAGCTGCGTTCAATACAGCCTCAGCAGCTGCTGCAGCAGTGTCATTGAATGCTTTAGATGCAAATTTCAAAACAAAATGGTGGATTTCTGTTGTTGTTTCTGCAATATCCAGTTTTATTATTAGCAGAAACTGAAAGTGAAACTGAGGCTGAGGCCTTCTATAAAATAACTAAAAGCAGTCGCACAATGCGCTTTGTACGCACACAACACAAATAATAGTTTTTATTGAATAAACGTAATGTTTACTTCTGAAAAAAAATATATAAATGAACGGTAATATATGTCTATGTGCAGAGGAAATAAATAAATATTTTGTGACTTTAGACCTATGAGATGGGAGTAGTGGGGGGTTAAGCTGGTAGTGGGGTAGTGGAGGGGTCTCGCAATACTTTCGGCAATATATTGTATAGATATACCATTTTTTCCAGTCTGCATTATTTACGTGTTATATTTTTTGGATTTGGCAGAAGACAGGAAGAGGGCACAGGACGCCGAATCTGCCCGGGCAGGGACCAGTGCCCCAGCGGAGGAAGAGGAGGAGCCACGGGCATCCACCAGCGCTGGTATATACTGTTTTATTTAGCAACGACTTTTGGTCAAAAACAGAAACATTTTTTGTTTACTGTATTTTTTATTTCTTTAATTTCTTACATATAGCACTGGATATGCAGACGGTGGTGGTGGGGGAGGAGGAGTCGGAGGAGGAGCAGGAGGAGGCCGCCAGCTCTGGTATATACTACTGTTATATTTTTTCAAGACATTCAGTCAAAAATAGAAACCTGCTTTACTTACTGTATTTTCCTTCTTTCATTTATTGGATATATCGAAGAAGCCAGACCGAGCAATCAAGAGGCGATTGGCGAGCTTCGCCTGGCAGTCAGGACACTGGATTCCATCCAGGAACTGCTGCAGGAACTCCGGGAACACCTTACTAACACCGCGGACATCCTGGAGCCGCAGTAAGAGTCAATACGGATGTGCCTCAGCTGCTCCTGCTCGCCTGCTTTGAGGTCGGACCAGCGTTTTCTGATCTGGTCCTTCGTCCCGTCTTTCCGAAACACCTCCAGGATGGTGGTGCGCGTAGCTTGTCAATGATACGATCCTTCCTAAAATTATTCTTCCTGCCGTAAGGGCCCTTACTGAATTCATAATCTTTGTAATCAAAGATGCGGACCAGCTCCAACATCTCCTCAAATGCCAGTAATTCTAAAATGTATGTTTGTTTGTGTTGTTTGTGCCCCTGTTGGGCAGTTTGCCATCCTTGGCATGTTCCCTTCCTTCCCCATTTTGTAAATAAATTTCTATTTTTTCTATATTTTCCTGTTTGTGTGCGTTGCTTTACGTTAATAAGTTAATTATGTATTGCTTGGTTTCCACACTGTTAAACACGTCGATGCGGAGGACGCGCTCAGCGCGTCCTCCGCATGGCTGCTGGTATGCGGAGGACGCGCTGAGCGCATCCTCCCTTTGGGTCAGCGTTCGGCCGGGTTCCGGCCGATCGCTGGCCCCCCCGGTGCGGGCTGACATCCTCGATGTCAGCCCAGCATCCGGAACCGCCGCCGGTGAAATTAGGTGTCATCGCGACCTCTCTCCCTCCTGATCGGCGGCGTTGCGGGGTTAACCCAGGCACCAATTGGAAGGGCACAGCCTGCCCTTCCAAATGGTGCCTGGCATTAACCCCTGGGGAGCTGGATCGCGAATCGGCGCTGAAAAGCGCCGGTTCGTGATCCTTTCCCGAGCTGGCCGACATCTTGGATGTCGGCCAAGCCTCCGGGAACTCCCCTGAGGACTGGCGTCATCGTGCGTAGCACGATGACGCCAGTCCTAGAGTTAACCCCTAACTGCCACCAACGGTGGAGATAGGAAGTTCCAATGAACTCCCTATCTCCCGATCCGTGGCAGCTAGGGGTTAAAGTTTGGTATGGTTGGATCGGCCAGAGCATGGCCGTTCCAACGATACCAAACACTACAGTGAAAAAAGTTTTTAAAAAAATTAAAAATAAAAATATATTTTAAAAAAAATTATAAAAATTAAATAAACATTTTTTTTTTCTTTTTTTTGGTTCGTTAATGCAGCAATATTGTTCCCATTTCAATTATAATGTGAACAATGATGCTTCACTAACGAGGTGCTGGGGCAATATCCACGAGGAGCTGGGGCATGTCCACGAGGAGCTGGGGCATGTCCACGAGGAGCTGGGGCATATCCATGAGGTGCTGGGGCAATATCCACGAGGAGCTGGGGCATGTCCACGAGGTGCTGGGGCATGTCCACAAGGAGCTGGGGCATATCCACGAGGTGCTGGGGCAAATCCACGAGGAGCTGGGGCATATCCACGAGGTGCTGGGGCAATATCCACGAGGAGCTGGGGCATGTCCACGAGGTGCTGGCATGTCCACGAGGAGCTGGGGCATATCCACGAGGTGCTGGGGCAATATCCACGAGGAGCTGGGGCATGTCCACGAGGAGCTGGGGCATGTCCACGAGGTGCTGGGGCATGTCCACGAGGAGCTGGGGCATATCCACGAGGTGCTGGGGCAATATCCACGAGGAGCTGGGGCATGTCCACGAGGAGCTGGGGCATGTCCACGAGGTGCTGGGGCATGTCCACGAGGAGCTGGGGCATATCCATGAGGTGCTGGGCAATATCCACGAGGAGCTGGGGCATGTCCACGAGGAGCTGGGGCATATCCATGAGGAGCTGGGGCATATCCATGAGGATGTCGGATGTCGGCCAAGCTTCCGGGAACTCCCCTGAGGACTGGCGTCATCGTGCATAGCACGATGACGCCAGTCCTGGAGTTAACCCCTAGTTGCCCCAATGGTGGAGATAGGGGTTCCAATGAACCCCCTATCTCCCGATCCGTGGCAGCTAGGGGTTAAAGTTTGGTTCCAACGATACCAAACACTACAGTGAAAAAAGTTTTTTTTAAAAAATTAAAAATAAAAAAATATTTAAAAAAATTTATAAAAAAAAAAAAATTTTTTTTCTTTTTTTTGGTTAGTTAATGCAGCAATATTGTTCCCATTTCAATTATAATGTGAACAATGATGCTGCACTAACGATTTTTGTTTGCGGTGCATTTGTTAAAAATCGTGTAATTTCCCCCCAAAAAAAATGTAACGAGACCCCATCTCTAATTTTTTTAACAAGCGCACCCCATACAAAATATAACCGCAATTGCTCGCATGTTAAAATGTGAAAAAAAAACACTTTACACATTGTAAATTATTGAAAAATCATATTTTATTGCATTTTTTGTTATAATATACAGACAGGTCATGACGTATACATATAATAATGACATATTATGAATCTGCAGAGTCTGACGGAAAGAACGATATATAATATGTCTGGGTCATATACTAAAATAAGCCTTCAAAACACGTTTAAACATGACGAGCAAAACCGGTAAAAATTAGCTCAGCACAGGGACGGGAAAAGCCTCAGCAGCGAAAGGGTTAATTAAAAAAACACAATAGAATCGCCAGAATTATCGTATCGACAGAATGAATTATCGGATCCGAAAAACAAACCAAAAATTTATTATAAAAAATATAAAAGTAGTATTAAAAAAGTAAACCATAGTAGTTTTTTCATCAAAACGAATAGAGTTAGACAGCTTTGAAACGAGAACAGACGTTCCGAAAAAACGAAAAGTTCCGAAAAACGAAAAATTGTCGATATACCGAAAACCATGTACAATTCCGAAAAACGAAAAGTTCCGAAATACGAAAAGTTCCGAAATACGAAAAATTGGCGATATGCCGAAAACCATGTACAATTCCGAAAAACGTAAAGTGACCCGAAAATACGAAAAATGGTCGATATTCCGAAAAATAAATGTACCCGAAAACCGAATCGAACCGAACCGAATCGAAACGGAAAGCAGTCGAAACGAGCCGAAACGAAAAGTTTAAAAATTCGAAAAATCGAATCGAATCGAATCGAAAAAAAATCGGTGCACATCCCTATTGACCACACCTTAATATAGGTTATATGTTTTGCCAAAATGGCTGACTGAGATCATTTACAGTTTTGTAACTTGTATAATGGAATATATATATGTAGGTTCATGTTTAGTTGTTTGGAATCTAAGAGGATGAAGTGAAGTGGTGACATCCTCAAGTGGCATCTTAAGTGGACGCGCAGAGTTGATTCCTGGCGTTTTATCCAAGATCCCCTACGCCATCACGATCCCTAAGTCCTGTGTCTCCTCTCTCCACAGGTAGGACATTATCACCCATTATTCAGACACCCACATCTCATCTGATCGCCTGCATACTTTTGCTGGTAGGACATTATCACCCATTATTCAGACACCCACATCTCATCTGATCGCCTGCATACTTTTGCTGGTAGGACATTATCACCCATTATTCAG
Source organism: Leptobrachium leishanense (assembly GCA_009667805.1). Lineage (NCBI taxonomy): Eukaryota > Metazoa > Chordata > Amphibia > Anura > Megophryidae > Leptobrachium > Leptobrachium leishanense. The sequence continues at coordinate 9,816,537 of CM019063.1, read as the reverse complement.
ACACCCACATCTCATCTGATCGCCTGCATACTTTTGCTGGTAGGACATTATCACCCATTATTCAGACACCACATCTCATCTGATCGCCTGCATACTTTTGCTGGTAAGACATTATCACCCATTATTCACAGACACCCACATCTCAACTGATCTCCTGCATACTTTTGCTGGTAAGACCCCCAGTATTCGCAGGCACCCACATTATAACGTTTCTTGGTTTTTTTCTGTTTATTTATTTTTGTTTTTCTCCACCATGTGCTTTGCTAATTAGCATGTGAATCTCCTGCCCTATTGACACAGCCCATCTAGCTTCAGGTGTTTGCATTTAGGCAGTTAAAAAGTAAACAGTCCGCCCTTTATAACATTTAAGACCAGCTCCACTGAGCCTTGGGTCCTGTGACATCCTCAAGTGGCATCTTAAGTGGACGCGCAGAGTTGATTCCTGGCGTTTTATCCAAGATCCCCTACGCCATCACGATCCCTAAGTCCTGTGTCTCCTCTCTCCACAGGTAGGACATTATCACCCATTATTCAGACACCCACATCTCATCTGATCGCCTGCATACTTTTGCTGGTAGGACATTATCACCCATTATTCAGACACCCACATCTCATCTGATCGCCTGCATACTTTTGCTGGTAGGACATTATCACCCATTATTCAGACACCCACATCTCATCTGATCGCCTGCATACTTTTGCTGGTAGGACATTATCACCCATTATTCAGACACCCACATCTCATCTGATCGCCTGCATACTTTTGCTGGTAAGACATTATCACCCATTATTCACAGACACCCACATCTCAACTGATCTCCTGCATACTTTTGCTGGTAAGACCCCCAGTATTCGCAGGCCCACATTATAACGTTTCCTTGGTTTTTTTCTGTTTATTTATTTTTGTTTTTCTCCACCATGTGCTTTGCTAATTAGCATGTGAATCTCCTGCCCTATTGACACAGCCCATCTAGCTTCAGGTGTTTGCATTTAGGCAGTTAAAAAGTAAACAGTCGCCCTTTATAACATTTAAGACCAGCTCCACTGAGCCTTGGTCCTGTGACATCCTCAAGTGCATCTTAAGTGGACGCGCAGAGTTGATTCCTGGCGTTGCGGGACTGGAGGAAGGAACTGCAAGGCCCACTTTTACTCTGGGTAAACGCACGTCTATATCATGCTTTCTCTCACGCTTCTGCTCTTTACTTCTACCTTTCTCCTTAAATGGAACTCCTGCCCCTCTACCACCGACCCCTACACTATCTGCATCTCTCCCTCCCTCCTCTCGTCCCACATGATGGCCTCACATGAGCTCCTTTGTTTCCTCAGAACATGGTCTCCCTCTAACTCTCGTGCTGCCAATCACTCCCACTCCCACAAATCCCATTCCCACCTTCTCTTTCTCACCTTCCTGCTGTTACTCTATTCAGGTGACATATCCCCTAACCCTGGCCCCACAACACATCCAATACTTCCATCTCATCCTATCTCCATCGCACATAAATCACCTCCCTGCAAGCCCAGCAACCTCATTCCCATAATCCCTCAGCGCCTGTCCTCTTTCTCCTGCGCCCTCTGGAACGCTCGCTCTGTGTGCAACAAACTCACAGCAATCCATGACCTCTTCCTTTCAAACTCCTTCAACCTCCTAGCTTTAACTGAAACCTGGCTAACTCCCTCTGACACGGCCTCCGTTGCTGCTCTCTCACATGGCGGTCTACACTTGAGCCATACCCCAGACCGGGTGAGAGAAATGGTGCGGGGTCGGAATCCTGCTCTCTCCCTCCTGCACCTACCAGCATCTCCCTCCACCTCCATCCCTCTCCTTCTCCTCCTTCGAGACACACTGCATCCGCCTGTTCTCTCCTCTGGCTCTCAGGGTGGCAGTCATCTACCGCCCACCTGGACCAACCTCCCAGTTCTTTGACCACTTTGCTACCTGGCTTTCTCCCTTCCTGTCTTCTAATCTTCCATGCCTAATTCTCGGCGACTTCAACATTCCCATTGACGATCCTTCCGCCCCTGCTGCCTCCAAACTTCTTTCACTCACATCCTCCCTTGGACTCACACAATCCTCCCTCCTCCCTACCCACCGCGATGGTCCGCTATTGACCTTGTCTTCTCCAACCTCTGCTCCATTTCTGAGTTCAACTGTCGCCCTTTCCCCATCTCTGACCACCACCTTCTCTCTTTCAACCTATCTGGACTTCCTAAACACCCTGCTCCCCCACCCCGCACACACACTCGCAGAAATCTACATGCTGTGGACCCCCATCAATTCTCCAACCTACTTCACCACCTCCCTCATACCTCATCCTTCACCTGCCCTGATGCTGCCACTAATCACTACAACACTACTCTTATCTCTGCTCTAGACACTCTTGCTCCTCTTCGACTCTGTAAGGCCCCACGCCGCCAGCTTCAGCCCTGGCACACCCTCCAGACACGCTACCTGCAAAGATGCTCCCGCACTGCAGAGCGTGCCTGGAGGAAATCCCGCTCTGAAGCTGATTTTGTTCACTTCAAGTTTATTCTCCGGTCATACACCTCTGCCCTCCACTTGGCCAAACAATCCTTCTTCTCATCTCTTATATCTACGCTGTCCTCCAACCCTAAACGGCTCTGGTCCACCTTCAACACCCTCCTCTACCCACCTGCACCTCCCCCCACAGCTGCCTTCAGCGCTCAAGACCTGGCAGACTACTTCCTCAGTAAAACTCTAAATATCAGACGCAACATCCCAACACAAGATAGTTATCTGCCACCTCCACTCCCACAGGTCCCCTCTGCCACCCTCTGCCGCTTCCTCCCAGCCACTGAGGAGGAAGTCAATTCCTTATTGTCCTCCTCACATCTCACCACATGCCCGCTCGACCCCATTCCCTCGCATCTAATTCCTCCCCTCTCCTCCTCCCTCACCCCTGCTCTCACACACATCTTCAACCTCTCTCTCTCCACTGGCTCCTTTCCATCCGCCTTCAAACACGCGCTAGTTACCCCTTTACTAAAGAAACCATCCCTAGATCCCAACTCTCCATCCAACTACCGCCCTGTATCCCTGCTTCCCTTCACATCAAAGCTCTTAGAAAAACTAGTCTTCAACCGCCTCTCCCTCTTCCTGTCCTCCAATTCCCTACTTGACCCCCTGCAATCTGGCTTCCGTCCCCTACACTCAACTGAAACTGCCCTCACCAAAGTCACCAACGACCTCCTAACTGCTAAAAAACACGGCCACTATTCTATTCTCATCCTGCTTGACCTCTCGGCTGCTTTTGACACTGTTGACCACCCCCTCCTTCTACAGACCCTCAACTCTCTGGTCTCGGTGACACTGCACTCGCTTGGGTCGAATCCTATTTATCCAACAGGTCCTTCTGTGTGTCCTTTGCTGGTAACTCCTCCTCCTCATTGCCTCTATCTGTTGGTGTACCTCAAGGCTCTGTCCTTGGTCCTCTGCTCTTTTCCATCTACACCTCCTCCCTGGGCAAAATCATCAACAGCTTTGGCTTAATTACCACCTCTACGCTGATGACACTCAGATCTACCTCTCTACCCCTGATCTCTCTCCCCCTGTCCTTTCAAAAGTCAGTGACTGTTTATCTGGCATCTCCTCCTGGATGGCCTCCCACCACCTAAAGATCAACATGTCGAAGACTGAACTCCTACTTATTCCTCCCTCCAATGCCTCCCCACCTCCTGACTTCTCTATCACGGTGGAGGGTATCACCATCTCCCCATCAAACCAAGTTCGCTGTCTTGGAGTTACACTTGACTCTGCTCTTTCCTTCATCCCCCACATCAAGTCTCTTTCCTCCTCCTGCCGATACCAACTGCGTAATATTTCCAGAATTCGGCCATTTCTTACCGCTGTCGCCACAAAACAACTCATACACGCCCTGGTAATCTCCCGACTCGACTATTGCAATAATCTTATCTGGCCTCCCTCTGTCCCGCCTCTCCCCCCTACAATCCATCCTGAACGCCTCCGCCAGACTAATTCACCTCACCCGCCGCTCTGTCTCTGCCGCTCCCCTCTGCGAGTCCCTTCACTGGCTCCCCATCCACTGCAGAATTAAGTTCAAAATCCTTATCCTTACCTACAAAACCCTCACTAACTCAGCTCCCCACTACCTGTCCTCACTAATCACCAAATACACCCCAGCCCGCTACTGAGGTCAAACAGTGACCTGCGCCTAGCTTTCCCCGCATCCTCTTCCCATGATAGACTGCAGGATTTCTCACGCGCAGCCCCCACTCTCTGGAACGCTCTCCCTCGTACTGTCAGACTTTCCCCTAACTTCTCTTCCTTCAAACGCTCCCTTAAAACGTTCCTATTTAGGGAAGCCTACCACCCAACTCACTGACGCAATCATCAATCACTCTCACCTTACAGTCCTCTCCTCCTGTTTCCAACCCCAACCCTCCCAGATTGTGAGTTCCTACGGGAATAGGGCCCTCATCTCCTCCTGTACTGTTTGTCAAATGTTGTTCAATGTATTGTAACCCTGTCTATACTGTGCTTATTGTACAGCGCTGCGGAATATGCTGGCGCTTTATAAATAAAGAATAATAATAATAATAATATAAAGCTGAAGGATTTGAGTGAAAGTTTAAAGGAAAGCGCCTACAGGTTTAGTAGCGCTGTACAAAGGAATTTAGGCAGATTTCAAATGAGTGAAGGTGTTTTTTTTTTTGTTTTTATTTTAGTTGACTAAGGAAGATGGAAGGTTGTAGTTTGGTATCTGAGTATTGTTTGATTGTTTTCTTTTTCTGCAGTGGTAGCCAGATGTCTAGTTTTATTTTTTTCGCTGTCTGATGTTTTTGTCTTTTGGTGTGAAGTGCAACAACATATAACTTTGCCCCATTGAATATTCTTGGAGGGAATAAAACAGGTTGTAAAATAGCTGCACAAACACCTCACGTTTGAATGTTTGTTTTTAACCAATATCCTTAATAAAGATTATTGATGTTTATTAAGAATCTTTTTCTCTGAGTTTCCTCTGAGAACTTTGTGCTAATTAACGCGTCAAGTTTTAAACATGCCCTTCTATACTTTCTTTCCCAGTTCATGATATTTTTGTTGTGTTTTTTATTTGAATTGAAGTTCACATTCTTTTCCTAGTCTCCTCCATTTTGTCTCACTCATGACCCCTCCTCTCCTCCGTGTTGTCTCTCTCATGACCCCTCCTCTCCTCCATTTTTTTCTCTCTCATGACCACTCCTTTTCTTTGTGTCCAAAAATGTGTTGCATTTTTTTTCTCCATTTTAAAAGTATTTTAACCATATGAATTTTAAAGTTTTTGACAGGTTAATAATACATTTTTTTCCCAAGTTTTTACTTTAGGTGAAAATTACCCATGCATGCCAACTTTGCTCAAGCTAGATGGAAGATTATGTGATACCAATATTGATAAAGCTGTTGGAATTGAAGGAAATTTACTCAAACACATTATCATTTCATATTGCAATGTTACATCAACCGGATAATAAGGAATTATCAGACACCAGGCAATAAAACAATCTAATTTATCGACAACTCATCAATAAATCATGCTATTTATAGAAGATCATTGATTTGGAAATAAAACTTAAGACATGTCAGTTTTACAAAACTGTTATTTTCAACCAATAAGACAGAAGACAAAGAAAGAAGATAATGTATTTTTATATGCTGATGTCGTCTAAGTGATAATTATTTTGTGTATTTTATATTTTATTATTTTTGTTGTTTAGTTACAATCAATATTGTTCAAATTCCCTGACACATTTAGGATTACTGGAGATCACATCCAATTAAAATTAGAGTTAATTAATGTATTTAGGAACATATAATTTAATGCATTTGCATAAATACGTTTCATGACATATATAGTGGTAAATGGAAGGTTTTAATTCGATTAATCAGCAGCCGCCAGTATATCAGGCAGAGTACCCCCGGCATCCGCAACAGAGGAAGCCGCAGCGCCCCGCACGGAGTGTGCACCAAAGTGAGGAGCAACGCCCACAGCGGAGAGTAGCCAGCGAACCCATCTAGAGAGGGTAGGTGAAGAGACAGGTTTGTAAGGGGTGACATAGGAGACCAAAAGTTGGCCAGTAGGAGAGGAGCGCAAGGGACGCAAACGAGAGAGGTAAGTGGAAACACAACGAGCAACACACAATAGGGGATCGGAAGGAAAGTAAGGATAGGAAACCTCCGGAGAAAGTGTTTCAGTACGCCTGGTAAGTGTGAAAACCACGCCCTCAGGGGAGAAAGCCACAGCGTGCGCATCGAAGGCCCTAACATCTGAGACACGTCGAAAGGACACCAAACCTAAAAGGACTGTTAGTTTAGCCGAGAGCTGATGGAGGGACAGCAAATCATTATCTGGCCAGCTACGCAGGAACTCGAGCATCAGCACAACATCCCAGAAATGAGCATACTTAGGGGCCGGCGGGTGAGCGAGCCGAATGCCTCGGAGGAGACGACACACGGAAGGGTCCCGACCCACAGGAACGCCACCCAAGGGAGCGTGAGCTGCCGAAATGGCCGAGCGGGACAGATTAACCGTACGGTATGATTTTCCGGTCGTGGAAAGGTCCGCTAAAAAATTAAGTATTAGAGGTAGAGGGGCTGTAGCGGGATCAGCCTGTTGTTGCACACACCAACTACACCAAGTTCTCCAGGTGTAACGGTAGCTCTTTCTTGTGCCAGGAACCCAGAATCCCCATAATAAGGAGTGAGTTGCATCTGATAGGCCTGGCAGCATGCAGGGTCCCTGGAAATCGTCCACGCCACCAGGGGAAGGTTGCCCTCCAAAACCAACGGGTGTGGCCTGCCTTGAGGGTCCAGCAGAATTGAGTGGAAGGACGGTAGCAGAAGCGGGTGGAGACAAGAAAGTTCCAACGTCAGAGGAAACCAGGGCTGAGCGTGCCAAAGGGGTGTGATTAGGAGAATCTGAATCCTCCGTCTGCAGACTTCCTGGATCGTGCGTGTGATCATCGGGAATGGTGGAAAAGCATAGGTGTCACGGAATGACCCAAGAGGCTCGGCAGCAAAGCCCAGGACTCTCAGCCAGGGACAGTTTCAATGGCGTTTGGGTTACTGTGGACTCTTAAGTGCCGTTGCACCATAGGAACACCTTGATTTCTTTATTAGACGTGGTTGTATTGCGTGATGTAATAAAAGTGTTCCCTGTATGTATAACCGTGTAAAGTATGTAAGACACCCCTTGTAGGATTCTGCCCGTCGCCATTGCCCATCCCCTCGTGGGTCTGGGGAGAGCAAAGGGATTCCAGGCTCAAAATGGGGGCCGAGCTGGATCCGGTCGAAAGGTGGTCGAATCGAAAAGTGGCCGAATCGTAAAATGGTCGATTCGGAACGTCCGGTTACGAATCGGCACCACCTCGATTCGGGGGCGACCAATCTGAATCGGGACCAATGTCCCCAACTCGAGAAAGGGCCAATGAGACCCATGGGGGGCGGGCAGGGATTCCATTGTCTTGTCTTTGTATGATTGTTGATAAATACATGTGAAGTTTTCAGTAAAAGTTCAGTTCAACCTGTACATACAGCTTCGCCTGGTGTCTTCTTTGAGCCTTCCCTGCATGAGATTCCCCGCAGTCTCTTGCACACCCATTGCCCAGGTACCGATCCCGCAACCCCTGTGGCTGAGCCGCGCATCGGCACATCGAACGGCCGTAACCACGGACTCCGCATCCCCGAATCGGAGCAGCGGCGCTTCGTCCGCGCATCGACCCTCAACGAACCACCGCATCCTCTGTAACTCCGCATCCCCGAATCGGAGCAGCGGCGCTTCGTCCACGCATCGACCCATCGAAACGCCGCACAGCCGAAACGTTTCCCTCCAGAGCGGCTAACCCAGCAGACGGTCCCCTCTTCCTCAAGGTCAGTGGATCAGCCGCTCGAGACGCCGAGTGCCGTGATGCTCGGTAGTCGGGCTGGTCTCTTGCAGGGGTCCCTCCCTGTAACCCGCCAACCCATTCCCAGGGTCATTCCGGGCCGCTCGAGACGCCGAGTGCCGTGCCACTCGGTAGTCAGGTCAGGCGGTGAGGGCACAAGGAGTGGCAGATAAGAGCACACCCGCAGGCGGACAACACCCATTCCATCACAATAGGCTCCCGACGGTGGCCACGGTTGGAGGAAAGCGTCCACTGCTGTCGCCTGCGGGTCTGGAAGCCAGCTGAAGTAGGCCTGCGTCTGATGGTTCAAGCGGGAAGCAAACAGATCGAGATGAAAAAGGCCCTCTCAGCATCGACAAGTGTTGGAACGTCGCATTGTCCAATTTCCAGTCGCTGGAGTCTCTCCAGTATCTTGAAACCCAATCCACCACATAGTTTGATGAACCAGGCAGATATTCCGCTGTGAGGGAGATGTTCCGTTTCAGGCAGTAGTTGAAAAGGGAGAGCATAAGGTCCAACAGGAGCTTGGAACGGGAGCCCCCTAGCCGGTGGACATATTGGACCGTGGAGATGTTGTCCATTTGGAGGAGTAGAGAGCAGTCCCTGAGGTCTTGGGTAAAACTGAGGACAGCAAAGGAGCCGGCGATGAGCTCCAAGCAGTTGATGTTAAGGTGCTGTTCCTCTGGCGTCCATGCACCTCCTGTGGACACGGACCCGCAGGTCGCTCCCCGACTCCAGTACGAAGTACACCCATTCCATGCTTCCATGTGTCACAGCCACCATAGGAGCTCCACTCGAACCTCCGGGGTGATAGGGACCAACTGGTCGTAGGAGGGATTGAGGCAGAGGTATGTAGTCTTCAGACGTTGCATCTCCCGATAGTGCAATGGGTCCGGGAAAATGGCTTGGATGGAGGAAGAGAGTAGGCCTACAACTCTCGCCAGATCTCAGAGGCAGAGGGTGTCCGTCAGGACACCCCATAGGGTCTTCTTGATGGTTCAAAGCTTTTGCGAAGGGAGACGTAGTTGGCAAGATGTGGAGTCTATTTCGAATCGCAGGAAGGTGACCTTTTGGGCTGGACGAAGTGCCGACTTGTCCACGTTGATGATGAACCCGAGGTCTTGCAGGAGTGTAACCACTAAGGCCGTGTGACGGGAAGACTGGACAGGATCCTGAGCCAGTATTAGTATCTCGTCCAGATAGATGATGGTCCTGATGCCTTGAGCGCGTATGAAGGCCATAACCGGTTTGAGGAGCTTTGTGAAGCACCATGGTGCGGAGCTGAGGCAGAACGGTAGGCAGGTGAACTGTCAGAGGTCGTGGTGCCAGTAAAATTGCAGGATTGACCGAGACCATAAGGTACGTGTCTGTGAGGTCCAGTCTTGTGAATCAGTCGCCGTCTCAGAGGAGGTCCCTGAGCAGGTGTATTCCCTCCATCTTGAAGTGGCGATAGGACACGAAGGCATTGAGGGCTTTCAAATTTATGACCGGACGGAGATTCCCAGACTTTTTGTGTACTAGGAACACATGGCTTATGAAGCGTGGGTGGTCTAGTGCGCGGAGGATGGCCCCTTTTAACTGCAGGGAACGAAGTTCCCTGTCTATCAGTGACTCGGGTCGAGGGCTGTTGAAGCCGCGACCGACGGGAACTCCCCGAGGATTGGGCTTGGTCTATATTGCACGTCCGTGCTCTGATTGGTGGTGAGGCGAGGTCTATAGGAGTTGTTTGTATAAGCTTATGCTGGTCATTGAATACGGAGATGTAATATATACAGCTGCCCCGCAAACACACCTTCAGAAACTTACTACATTGTATAACTCATTCTGTCACTTTGCGCTACAATGTAACTACATGACCCACCATTGTGATATGTTAAAAGAGCTAAACTGGCCGTCGCTGGAATCTAGACGCACCCTTCACCTTTCCAACCTGGTGTTTAAGAGCTTTTCTGGGAAGCTGCCACCCTACCTGAATAGGCTACTTCCCCCAGCAGTTGCCTCATCCTATAACCTCCGATCCAGGACCTGCACCTTACTTGCAATACCACAATACAGAAAGAAAGTGGCTCGATGCTCATTTTCCTACAGAGCACCGCAATTAGGGAATAACCTCCCAGACAACATCAAATCTTCTCCCAGTCTTGAGTCACTTAAGAGATCTCTATTAACATACCTCAATACAGAATGCACCTGTAAACATGTAACATAGTGACTATATTTCCTACATACTTATTTTCTGTGTTAATCTGTATATTTGTGTTTTGTTTATAATATCTTGCATTTTTTTACTTTGTATTTCTGGAACAATTCATTGTTCTTGAACCCAGGACATACTTGAAAATGAGAGAAATCTCAATGTATCCTTCCTGGTAAAACACTTTATAAATAAGTATGTAGAGGCTTAGCACAAAGAAAGACCTGAGCTGCACAATTTTTAAATCCCAATTGTGTTGTGCTGAATTTACACTGGACACCACTAGATGTCCCCATTGACTTACTGCAAACGGATTAATCACAAATTATTTTATTTTTTTCGAGAAAGTATTTTACAGGAAGGATACATTGAGATTTCTTTCATCTTCAACTATGTCCTGGGTGGCGAGTATGTACCGTTAGGTGTCTTGCCCAACAACACTTACTGGAGAGGTGCTCTTTCTGGGATTCAAACCTGTGTCTCCAGGGTTATAGAGCAGTGATGTTACCTCTACTCCACCCAGCTGTGTAGCTTTGGATATTGATCATCTGGAGCCACCATGTAGACTAGCAATATATATCTAAACCCAAAATGATTCATAATCAAAGGGCTCCTCTGGTTTCTGTATATTGTAAGCCGGGGTTAAGATAATAAAATAAATCTGTGTTTTATCATTTTTAAATAAATTTCAAAAATGATTTAAAACTTAAATTTAACAAACCAAAAGAAAAATGCCATCTATACTTTAAATTCCATATCCCCACCATCTAGAAAAATTGACAGACTTTAGTTTCCCTTAATGTAATGTTAAAATGTAAGCTTAAATACAAATATTTTAACACCTTCACTACCAAGTAATTAAAAAAAAGCAAAAACATTGTCAGAAACCAGGATTTTTTTCTTTCGAATATCAGTTTTATTATACAGTAAGAAATATTTTGGAATATTCTCATGTGTTTTACCGTAATAACCTATATGGCAAGTTGTTGCCATCTACTGGCCAAAATGAGTTACTACAATTCTGAGCTTCCTACATAATCAGCTCATTTTAAAAAGTGGTAGAATCTGGGCGTCACTTCCAGGGTGCTAAAACTTTGTGGGCATCTTCTGAAGCCCATATGCAAAATTTACAATTGTACAGCATAGACCCACATCTTGTTAACAGGATCACAGGCTGCTGTGTCTGTGGCTGCTGTGACTTCTTGAATACCTTCTGCTCCAAAGCAAAGTCTCCTATGAGTCCGGCGAAAGGTGTGTTAATTTATAACCAAACTTACATTTATTCCACTAAAGAAGAGCTTGGCTGTTTCACTCTTTGTGATACTACACAGCATTCCTAATAACGCCCAATCAAAAGCTTGTCATAGGTGACATACAGATGGAATATACAACAAAACACAGAGTTGCTCATGCATATTTACCATTTTGGCATATTTTACTTTAAGGGTTATTCAATAAGCGCCGAACTTGCCACCGAATTGCACCCAAAGGTGAATTTCACCATATGGTGCAATATTGTGGCAGTTCGGCTATTCAAAAGCCGTCCTTTCGCCAAATACTGACGATTGACATCGAAATACGGTGCAGTTCGCTGCAGATCACCGCAATTCATTGATCTTCAGCGGGAGTGAAATTTTCCCATAGAGATGTAATGGTTAATCTATTCAGAGAATGCTGAACTGCACCGAAGTGTCAGTAAAATGTCCTGATTTTTGTTGGTTCAGTTTGACAGGTTTAAACAGGCGAATCCCATAGGGTTCAATGTAAAAAAAATATTATCCGTTTTATCCTTTTTTTTTTATTCAACCGTTTATTCTTTTCAGTTTAAGCAAAAAGTCTTTCTTATTTATTTATTTACAATATTTATGGTATTTTTCTGGAATTTTTAGGCAAAAATTTTGATTCCCCTTTTTTTATTGTGTTTTTTTTAAAAATAAAACTAGGTGCCCTGTACAGAAACAAATCCTGCCTGAGTCCCGCGGTAAGAAAGCAGATTGTACAGCAAATGCTTATGCCGGCTATTGATTACGGAGATGTAGTGTATGCAGCCGCCCCGCAAACACACCTTCATAAACTTACTACACTGTATAACTCATTCTGCCGCTTTGCGCTACAATGTAACTACATGACCCACCATTGTGACATGTTAAAACAGCTAAACTGGCCATCGCTAGAATCCAGACGCACCCTTCACCTTTCCAGCCTGGTGTTTAAGAGCATCTCTGGGAAGCTGCCACCCTACCTGAATAGACTGCTTCCCCCAGCAGCTCCCTCATCCTATAACCTCCGATCCAGGACCAGCACCTTACTTGCAATACCACAATACAAAAAGACAGTGGCTCGGTCCTCCTTTTCCTACAGAGCACCACAATTATGGAATAACCTCCCAGACACCATCAAATCTTCCACCAGTCTTAAGTCACTCAAAATTTCCCTGTTAACATACCTCAATACAGAATGCACCTGTAAACATGTAACCTAGTGACTATATTTCCTACATATTTATTTTCTGTTAATCTGTATATTTGTGTTGTTAATATCTTACATTGTATTACTTTGTATTTCTGTAAATGTAACACTTCAATGTACTTGAACCCAGGACATACTTGAAAACGAGAGAAATCTCAATGTATCCTTCCTGGTAAAATCCTTTATAAATAAATAAATAAATAAATAAATAAATAATTCTTTAACAGACCTTTTTTATTATTTTTTACAGGACCTTTTTTATTTCCTTTTTCATGCATTTTTTATTGTTTTAAAGACCTTTTAAAAAATTGCAGAGTTCCGTTGATCGACTGTCTTCGGCGGGCTGATCGGAGGTCGGCGGCGGTGGGCTGTCTTCCGCGGTTCCAACTTCGGCGTACTTCGGGGTCTTTGAATAACCCTTTATGAGTCTTTGGGTAACTCTTTATGAGTCGATCATATTGACATATCACACTACTGAGCCATCTTTGTAGCAGTTACCTAATTTGTCATTCTACCCTGATAAGCTGTGCCTAGAGAGTTCATTAATCAGAATCGTTATAGTGCAGGACTCTCTCCCTGCAGGCCCAGTATTCAAAACTATTTAATTTCTTTGTGAAACTTCAAAGCCCAAAATTAAAACTCAACGTGTAAACCTGTCAATCAGATCCAGAGAACTACATCCAGCATCACCAAAAGGGTGCAACTTCAGTGTGGATATGAGCAATCAAACCCATGTGTAGGTATTATAAGGTTATTTTACTAATTCTTACGGGATGGGGTTAACGTCGCGAGGCTGGATTTGGCCCGCCCACACAGCCCACGTGTGACGCGCATCATTGGCTGCAGGGAGACGGCTCAAGTTCAGGCCGTCTCTCTGCAGCCAATGTCCGGCTGCGGGGAGGGGCTGAGAAGGCCCATTGAAGTCAGCGTGGCGTATCAGTAAGGCTAGGGTCAAACGAACGCATTATTTGCAGCGACCGTCAAAAAGTGCGTCCGAACACATTGACGTATTTTTTCACGGAATGCGCGAAAAACGGTCATACGATGCGCATTTTCACGCGTGATTTTTTTACGGATCGTCAATAAAACACTTTTTGCGTCTGGACGTTATGTAGGCTGGACATTAGCAGCGTTTGACGTCTCCTAATCACGCACACACGCCGCTATGCCGCCGCAGCGCACTCTGTACGTCAGTACTAGCGGTTCTGCGTTCTCGAAAAAATGCGTTCATTTTCCACTTGCGTTGCGCGGCCGGACTTTCGTGCGACCGTACTTCGTATATTGGCCGTCATTGCCCGTCATTTGCTGCTACCGCGGCCGTGGTTAAGTGCGCCTAAACGCACGTTAAAAATGCGTTAGTCTAACCCCAGCCTAAGCCTTGCGTCTTCAATGCCTGCCTACCGCCGTGTGGCGTCATAGTATGGCCCATGACGGTAACAGGTTAATTTCTTGATTTCGCCTGTTCGATAATAATTATGAATTCGATGTTTTATTTATGGTTTAACACAGTTACGATTCACCCGCTTAAAGGTCACATTCTGAGGAACATTTGATTTTTATAAATGCAGAATAAAACCAGATGGCTTGTGCCATGTAAAGAGAATGAATAAAAATGACATCATGAAACACCTGTCCTTAAACTGCCTGCTAGACATGATCACATCAATTTATACATAGCCCTTGTAAATTTAACTCCTGCGTATCAATTACTTGCATTTGGAAAGGACTTTTTACGATACTGTTACATCCATATACGCAGCAAACAAAACAACACAAAGTGTGATGATTTCTATGCCATAGACCAGTGGTTCCCAACCGCGGTCCTCAAGTGCCCCCAACAGGTCAGGTTTGCAGATATCTGAAGCACAGCACAGGGGATATGATTTGGTGCTCAGTGATTGCAGGATTCAGTCCGCATTTCCACAAGGTAATCCTTAAAACGTGGCCTGTTAGGGGGACTTGAGGACCACGGTTGGGAACCACTGCACTAGACCATCGACGGACTATATAAATCGTAAACAGAAGCAAAGTTTATAAGAATGGACAGCAACTGTCAGGACCCATATACTCGGACCCCCGGCAGCCCCTTTAATCCCTGCATAAATGCCATATCCTGCATGGAATATGCAGGTTCCGGGACTATCTGTCTGCATTTTACATTCAAACCCTGGAGCCTCACCTGAGGCGCGTTCAGTTTCTCAGCCGCTGCAAGTGTTAAGTTAGCAACTTGGCACTGAACGCTGTGCTGCAGCTCAGCGCTCAGCACTGCTAACTTAGCACTTGCAGCCAAGTCGAGAGGTGCTGCGGGGTTAGCTGAGTGGGACGTGGGAAAGATGGCCGCCTCCACGGAGAAAATAATCCAATAAGGAAATGTTCAGTTTGAAAGTTTGGTGGAGCAAAACAGCAAATATTTATTTGGAACACGGTAACCATTAACACTAAAGTGGTAATAAAATGGACAAAAGTGGATTTCGCAGAAACAGAACCTTTCATCAAGCAATCCTCTGCCCTTTCGCTTGCATATTCACAGCCAAAGCGTTCAGTGAGACGGCTGCAGCAAACTGAACTGCTGCATTAAAAAAAAAATCAGTACAACAGTGATTGCGCGAGCTTACTGTACTTTTCCGGTTTGGTTTTTGTGCTGGGTAAACCCATTACTATGAAACCATCATAGGTGTGACTTCTCTATGCAAAAGGATTAGAGAGACAAAGTAACTCTTAGAAACCCAGGATGGGAGGATAGTCTGGTACCTTCGGGTCCCCAAAGAATTGCAGGGAAAATATGCCCAAAAGCCGACGAGTCAAAAATAAAAAGCGCAGCAAAACCGCTGAAATTATCGGATCCGATCCGTTGCCAAAAACCCGCCAAACGCGTCCAAAAAAAAGCTGACAATTCGCCGAACACAGCGCCGGCCAGCCGCCAGAAAAAGGTGACAAGTCAACGAACGGGGGAAAAAAAAAGGAACAAAACGACTGCAGCTTTTCACATTTTAAACGCTGTTCGTAAAAAAACTTGTCAGGTTCCGGCCGCCATCTTGCAGACCCCCAGACCTCTCTGTCTCACCCGGGTCCCGAGGACGTCCTCCGGAACGAGAGGGGGTTGAGAGGCGGCTCCCCCGACCCGAATGCACGGGCTGCAGGGTCCAGATGCCGGCCGCGGGGTCCTCCGTCCATCCAAGATGGCGCAGGTTCCTCAAGTGGTCGGCGTCTGGCGGGTCTGCGTGTGTGCGGCGGATCGGCGGGGGGGCGCGGCTTCAACCTCAGCCGCCGGGGGAGAGCCCAAGGTGATCCCTGGAGTCTCCCCTCGTAGCTCCAATCAGAGGAGGGAGAGACCAGAGAGGCAGGGCGATGGGTGGGCGGAGCTAACTCCTGACTCCTCCATAAAACTCCTGAGTACTATAGGCAAGACGCTCATTGATTTTGTGGTACCTCTGCTACAAGAGCTCTCCCTGTTGTTTCCCTAATTATCCTAGTATCCCTATCTGATTGACCTTCCCGTTGCCAACCTCAGCTTTCTCACGACCACGATTCTTGCCGCCTGCCTTGACCTCGGAACGCCTAGACCCTTCTTCAGTCTTTAGCCTTGTGCATATTTGTCCTCGCCTTCCTCCTCTCCGCATCCTGGGTTCCACTTCCAGAATCCTTACATAATCAATGAGCCACGTCATGGAATCCGCGGAGCTGGCCGAGGCCTTGACCACCCTAACCCGTCAGATGGGGACGCTGACACAATCGCTACAAGAAGTACAGTCTACCCAGGCACAGTTCCAATCGCAGTTACATGACCTCCAAGCTGGAAGACCTGGTCCTTCTCCACCTCTTCCCTGGTCATTTTTTGCCTCGTCAGTGCCCTCTGGTGGTGAAGTCCATACCCCAGAACCGGAGGTCCCAATGCCCGATCGCTTCAACGGAGACCGCAAACTATTCCAGGACTTCATAACGAGCTGCCTCCTGTATTTCTCGCTTAAACCCCGTACATACACCAACGATCATGTAAAGATTCAGATGGTGATCACCTTACTGACAGGAGAAGCACGCACTTGGGCCCATACCCTGATCCATGCCCAAGATCCCACTTTGAACTCTTGGCTATCATTCTTGGCCTCTATGGAGACGATGTTCGGAGACCCATTCAAGACAGATACCGCTCAAACGGCTATCCGAGCCTTAAGACAAGGGAGACACCCTGTCGAGGAGTATGTTACATCCTTTCGGAAATATGCTCTAGACACAGCTTGGAACGAGGCCGCCCTAGTGGATCAATTCCGAAGGGGACTGGCGGATCACATCAAAGACGAGATAGCCAGAGGAGACCGTCCTCGAATCCTCGAGGAGATCATTCTTCTATCCATTTCTGTCGATCGCCGGTGGCGTGAACGCCAACAAGAGAAAAACACCAATCCGTATCCTTCTCTACTCCCCCAGACAAGGCGAATGGGGTCTAACACTCCACGTCCGCTGGCTCTACCTCCCGTCTCCTCGTCACCACTGGCATCTTCCGAAGAACCTATGCAGGTGGGGTTGATACGAGGACATTTACCCCCTGCGGAATTAGAGAGGCGTAGAAAAGAAAACCTCTGCCTTTATTGTGGAGGGCTAGGCCACGTTGCCAGAACCTGCCCAGAAAAGATTCGACCACGAGGTAAGCCTCTATGCCATGTACAATTAACAAGGTCCCCCTCTGAATCTGCACATCTTCTATCCTTTGAAATTGTCTTACAGTGGGAAGACAAGAAGATCCCCCTCCGCGCAATGATTGATTCTGGAGCCAGCAACTGTATCATTGATTCCTCTCTTGCTCACCGTGTGTGTGTTCCTGTGCACAATAAAGAATACCCCATAAAAATACAGGTTGTGGATGGATCTTCTTTGAGTTCTGGGGTAGTCACCCACGAGACGCTACCTATTAAGGTTTGGGCGGGGCCTCGTCACCAGGAGACCCTCTCCTTTGACCTCATCCCTTCGCCAATGTTCCCGGTAATACTAGGCATACCTTGGCTGAGACAACATGACCCGATGATACAATGGTCTACCGGATTAATCTCCTTTCCATCTCCTTACTGCAACCAGAAGTGTCTGAATTCTCCTCCTACGTTATCCGTTAATACAGTTCTAGACACAAATATGAGAAAGACCGGAGTACAAATACCCATATGTTATCAAGAATATAAAGATGTATTTGACGAGATAGGAGTGGAGACTCTTCCCCCACATCGCAAATATGACTGTCCCATAGACCTCCTTCCCGGAGCAGTCATACCCTTCGGACGCATCTATCCTCTCTCCACCCCTGAACTGGAAGTACTCAAAACCTACATAAAAGAAAATTTACAGAAAGGCTTCATACGCCCATCAACCTCTCCGGCAGGGGCAGGGATATTCTTCATAGGAAAGAAGGACGGAGGGCTCCGTCCGTGCGTGGATTTTCGTGAATTAAACCACATCACTATCAAAAACCGATATCCGTTACCACTTATTCCAGAACTCATGGAGCGTCTTCAAACAGCCACCGTATTCTCCAAGATCGATTTAAGAGGAGCCTACAACCTCGTTCGTATCCGTGAAGGAGACGAGTGGAAGACAGCGTTCCGCACTCGTTATGGGCATTTCGAGTATGTAGTAATGCCCTATGGGCTTTGCAATGCTCCTGGAACCTTTCAACATTTGGTGAACGATGTCTTCAGAGACCTCTTGGATCGTTTTGTGATAATATATCTAGACGACATTCTGATATATTCCCCTACACTGGAAGAACATCAAAGGAATGTAAAAGAGGTCCTTTCCCGTCTTCGCAACCACCAACTGTACGCCAAACTGGACAAATGTTCCTTCAACCAATCCCGAATTTCTTTTCTAGGATACATCCTTTCTCCTGGCAAGCTCGAGATGGACCCAGAAAAAGTAGCTGCTATACACTCCTGGCCTACCCCCACAAACAAAAAAGAGGTCCAGAGATTTCTAGGGTTCTCGAACTTCTATAGAAAATTTATTAGAAACTTCTCTCACATAGTCCAACCCCTTACCAAACTTACAAAAAACCATGAGAAATTCAGGTGGGCCGAAGACACTCAAAAAGCCTTTCTCAAACTGAAGGATCTATTTACCAGTGCTCCGATCCTGGAACAACCCGATCCTAACCATCCATACTTTCTCGAAGTAGATGCCTCAGAAAATGCCACCGGAGCCATCCTATCCCAAAGGAATCTTACCAGTGGCAATCTGCACCCTATAGCCTTTTATTCAAAACGTCTGAATCCCGCGGAGACAAGATACGACGTTGGAGACAAGGAGTTGCTAGCGATTAAACGCGGGTTCGACGAATGGAGACATCTCCTGGAGGGATCCCTTTATCCCATTACGGTGTACACAGACCAACAAAATCTTGAACATATAAAAACGGCCAAACGTCTAAGACCTCGACAAGCTAGGTGGGCTTTATTCTTCACAAGATTCAACTTCCACATCACATACAGGCCTGGTAGTAGAAATGGGAAAGCCGACGCCTTATCCAGATGCTATTCAGTAGACTCCACGATAGAGACATCCCCTCCTACGATCCTACAGCAAAAACACTTCACAACGGTCCAGTCAGCCCTCCTTTCCCGACTCAAAAAGGATTCTAAGGGCCAATCCTCTAACAAACAGTGTCTTTTAGTATCCCCAGACAATCTAATGGATGTGCTAAAGAATGTCCATGACTCACCTCTGGCGGGACACGGAGGTATACGAAAGACACTCCACAGAGCTCGCCAATTGTACCAATGGCCGTCCCTGAAAAAAGACGTCACAGAGTATATCCGTTCCTGCCCTGAATGTAACAGGATGAAATCGCCCAAATGCAAACCGGTTGGTCTTTTACAGCCTCTACCCACCGCTTCCACACCATGGAGAGATCTGTCAATAGATTTCATGGTAGACCTTCCGCCCTCTCAAGGAAACACGGCCATTATGGTCGTTGTCGACCGATTCTCAAAGATGGCACACTTTCTCCCGATACCGGGTCTGCCCACAGCCAGTGAAACTGCATCGCTGTTCCTCAAAGAAATAGTACGTCTGCATGGTGTCCCTTCTTCCATCGTCTCGGACAGAGGTGTCCAATTCACATCCAAGGTATGGTCTGCCTTTTGTCAATCACTTAACATAAAGATCCACCTTTCATCGTCCCACCATCCACAAACCAATGGCCAAACCGAAAGGGTGAACCAACAATTAGAACAGTACCTGAGATGCTATTCAAGTTATCAGCAGGATAATTGGAGCGACCTGCTCCCCACCGCAGAGTTTGCATATAATTCACAAACCCATGATTCTATCCACAACACCCCATTCTTTGTTAACTACGGATTCCATCCCTCTACGCTTCCAGATCCGTCAACTCCAAGTTCCGTCCCGGAGGTTGATAAGCGACTCCGACACCTGCAAGATTGTCGTCAACAACTTCTTGTGGCATTGAAAGATGCACAACAACGACAAAAACATTACGCCGATAGACTACGAAGCCCAGCCCCGGTCTATAAAGTGGGGGATCAGGCCTGGCTATCCACTAGGCACCTACGTCTGACTTGTCCAACAAAAAAACTGGGCCCCAGATTCTTAGGTCCGTTCCCCATCCTATCAGTACTATCCCCTGTTTGTATTCGTCTCCAGCTACCCCCCTCGATGAAAATACATCCAATATTCCATGTCTCCCTCCTGAAACCGTATGTCCCAGATCGATACGTGCAGAGACGCATGACACCTCCTCCTCCAGTTGTGGTGGATAGCACTGAAGAATTCGAAGTAGAAGCCATCTTGGACGCTAGATGGCATCGTAGACGGCTTGAGTACCTGGTCCACTGGAGGGGATATGGCCCTGAGGAGCGGTCTTGGGAGCCGGTACGCCTGATTCATGCCCCTCGATTGGTTTCCGCCTTTCATAGGCGTTATCCGGGTAAACCGGCTCCGAGGCGCCCCCGGAGGTCGCGCCTTCAAGGGGGGTCCTGTCAGGTTCCGGCCGCCATCTTGCAGACCCCCAGACCTCTCTGTCTCACCCGGGTCCCGAGGACGTCCTCCGGAATGAGAGGGGGTTGAGAGGCGGCTCCCCCGACCCGAATGCGCGGGCTGCAGGGTCCGGATGCCGGCCGCGGGGTCCTCCGTCCATCCAAGATGGCGCAGGTTCCTCAAGTGGTCGGCGTCTGGGCGGGTCTGCGTGTGTGCGGCGGATCGGCGGGGGGGCGCGGCTTCAACCTCAGCCGCCGGGGGAGAGCCCAAGGTGATCCCTGGAGTCTCCCCTCGTAGCTCCAATCAGAGGAGGGAGAGACCAGAGAGGCAGGGCGATGGGTGGGCGGAGCTAACTCCTGACTCCTCCATAAAACTCCTGAGTACTATAGGCAAGACGCTCATTGATTTTGTGGTACCTCTGCTACAAGAGCTCTCCCTGTTGTTTCCCTAATTATCCTAGTATCCCTATCTGATTGACCTTCCCGTTGCCAACCTCAGCTTTCTCACGACCACGATTCTTGCCGCCTGCCTTGACCTCGGAACGCCTAGACCCTTCTTCAGTCTTTAGCCTTGTGCATATTTGTCCTCGCCTTCCTCCTCTCCGCATCCTGGGTTCCACTTCCAGAATCCTTACAAAACTATTGGATGAAAATGTCTGTAATTAACATATAAGGTCCTATGAATAATAATGAGAAGGTCTGTTACTGGGGAAAAAGCGGCATTTAAAAACAATTGGGAAGAAACATTTTGACGAAAACATCTTAACATACCCAAAAAATTCTAAAAACAATAAAGAGACTTTTTGCTGCAAATTAAAAGAATAAATGGTTTAATAGATATTGGATAACAGGGAATATTTTTTACATTGAAATCTATAGGATTCACCTGATTAAACCTGAAAATCTGAAACCACTGAACATCAGGGCATTTCTCTGCTGTTCAGTGTTCTCTGAATACTGTAGATTAGCCATTGCTTCTCTATGGGGGATTTCACTGCTGCGGAAGATCACACATATTTCGCTGGCAGTTTGCTAATATTTGGCAAATTGCCAGGTTTTGACTAGCCAAATGGCCATGAAATTGCACCCTACGTGGGAAATTCACTGGTCGGTGCAAATTCTGGGCCAGTTCGGCTTTCTTGAATAACCCTTATGGTTACATCTTACACAAACTGAAAATAAACTTGCGTTCATTGAGTTCAGTTTTTCACAGCTACTGCTGTTGATCCAAAAGAAGGTGAAAAAAAAAAACCAGTCCGAAGCATTCACCGAATTTGCAACATACTTTGAAACAAGGTCCTTTTGGACCCCAGAATGGCGTCAGATTTCTCCTTGGCTCAAGCGGCTTTTACCCACATATTAAATCTTTTAACCTTTAATATTATGTATTTATTTATTTGCAAAGTATTTTGCCAGGATGGATACATTGAGATTTCTCTTGTTTTCAAGTATGTCCTGGGTAGTTTTTGCAGGAAGTCATCGAGTTGTTGCTTAAAAGTTTGATCCAACCCCTTCAACAGGCAGAGAATTCCATAGCTTTATTGGTCTCACTGTAAAGTAAGTAAAAAAAAACACCACACAATATGATGTATTAAAATCCTTTCCATAGAAGTCAAGTACATGTTGCACCCAGCAAAAAAATCCACCTTTCGGCGTGGACACGCTTCCAATTTCAAAATATATCAAAAAATAAATAAATAGTTGCCGACTCCTTAAAGGATTTTATTCCAGTAAGCAGCAGCAGACAACGTTTCGACACAGTGGTCTTTGTGACAGTGGTCTTTGTTACAGTGGTCTTGACAAAGACCACTGTGTCGAAACGTTGTCTGCTGCTGCTCACTGTGGAATAAAATCCTTCTTACTTTTTCCCATATTAAGAAGTCGGTAACTATTTATTTACAAATTGAAAACACCCCATCTATGTGTCAGGACAAAATCAAATGACACGCTGACCACAGCCACTTCTCTCAAATATCTAGGTATGTGGTTAGACCCAAATCTATCCTTTTGCCCCCACATCGAAAAACTCTCATCTAAACTTTACCCCAAACTAGGTGCCCTGTACAGAAACAAATCCTGCCTGAGCCCCGCGGTAAGAAAGCAGATTGTACAACAAATGCTTATGCCAGCTATTGAATACGGAGATGTAGTGTGTGCAGCCGCCCCACACCGCACCTCCAGAAACTTACTACATTGTATAACTCATTCTGTCGCTTTGTGCTGCAATGTAACTACATGACCCACCATTGTGACATGTTAAAAGAACTAAACTGCCGTCGCTGGAATCCAGACGCACCCTTCACTTTTCCAACCTGGTGTTTAAGAGCTTTCTGGGAAGCTACCACCCTACCTGAAAAGGCTGCTTCCCTCAGCAGTTCCCTCATCCTATAACCTCCAATCCAGGACCGGCACCTTTCTTGCAATACCACAATACAAAAAGCAAGTGGCTCGATCCTCATTTTCCTACAGAGCACCACAATTATGGAATCACCTCCCAGACGCCATCAAATCTTCCCCCAGTCTAAAGTCCCTTAAGAGCTCCCTATTAACATACCTCAATACAGAATGCACCTGTAAACATGTAACATAGTGACTATATTTCCTACATATTTATTTTCTGTTAATCTGTATATTTGTTTTGTGTTAATTTCTTGCATTTTACTACTTAGTATTTCTGTAACCATGTTCTTGAACCCAGGACATACTTGAAAACGAGAGAAATCTCAATGTATCCTTCCTGGTGAAATACTTTATAAATAAATAAAATAAATAAAAAAGTTAAATCCTTTCCAGACTTGCGGCATATACAGTTGTGTTCAAAATTATTCAACCCCCAATGCTGTAAAGGGTTTTAGGGAATTTAGTGTACATTTGTAATTGTATTCAGAATGAAATCCTACAAGGACTTTTTAAAGAACCATATGCAACTAAAATGACATCAATTGGTTTTGTAATACAGTAGTAAATGTTTCTTTTGTGAATTCTTCATTGACACAATTATTCAACCCCTTAAAGACTACCACTCTGAAGAACAGAGGTTCATTCAAGTGTTTTCAATCAGGTATTGAAAACACCTGTGGATGTCACGGAGCAGCAATAAAGCATAATAAGCACCAATTAGGCAGCTTTAAAATGACTGTGATACTCAGCTCCTTCTAGACATTTACTGGTGTGGTTACAAACATGGTGAAGTCAAGAGAATGGTCCAGGAAGACAAGAGAAGAGGTGATTACTCTTCACAGGAAGGGCAATGGCTATAAGAAGATTGCAAAGATATTAAACATACCAAGAGAGACCATAGGAAGCATCATTCGCAAATGCAAGGCAAAGGGCACTGCTGTTGAAACGCTACCTGGTCGTGGCAGAAAGAAGATGCTGACTTCGACTGCTGTGCGCTACCTGAAGCGTAGAGTGGAGAAAAGTCCCCGTGTGACTGCTGAGGAACTGAGAAAAGGTTTGTCAGATGTGGGTACTGAAGTTTCAGCTCAGACAATACGGCACACACTGCGTAATGAAGGACTCCATGCCAGAACTCCCAGGCGCAACCCCTTGCTGTCTCCAAAGAATAAGAAGAGTCGACTGCAGTATGCCAAAAGTCATGTGGACAAACCACAGAAGTTTTGGGATAGTGTTCTGTGGACTGATGAAACAAAATTAGAACTGTTTGGGCCCATGGATCAACGCTATGTTTGGAGGAGGAAGAACAAGGCCTATGAAGAAAAGAACACCTTGCCTACTGTGAAGCATGGCGGGGGGTCAATCATGCTTTGGGGCTGTTTTACTTCTGCAGGTACAGGGAAGCTTCAGCGTGTGCAAGGTACCATGAATTCTCTTCAGTACCAGGAGATATTGGATGACAATGTGATGCAGTCCGTCACAAACCTGAGGCTTGGGAGACGTTGGACCTTTCAACAGGACAATGATCCCAAGCATACCTCCAAGTCCACTAGAGCATGGTTGCAGATTAAAGGCTGGAACATTTTGGAGTGGCCATCGCAGTCACCTGACTTAAATCCGATTGAGAACCTCTGGTGGGACTTAAAGAAAGCAGTTGCAGTGCGCAAGCCTAAGAATGTGACTGAACTGGAGGCTTTTGCCCATGACGAATGGGCGAAGATACCCGTAGATGGCTGCAAGACACTTGTGTCAAGCTATGCTTCACGTTTAAAAGCTGTTATAACTGTAAAAGGATGTTGTACTAAGTACTAAGATTGAATGTCACTTGGGGGTTGAATAAAACTGATAATGATGTGAGCACAGAAAAGACATTTGTGGTTATTTCATTATAAATGTTATGTTATATTTGTCTGACCTACACGTGCCTCTTTGATTTAATTGTAAGCAAGAGGATTGAATGATCAAAATCAATGTCAAACTGGCCAAAACACTCAATTTCAGTGGGGGTTGAATAATTTTGAACACAACTGTAAATGACAGTTGGTACATGTTACTGTATGTTAGTTATTCCAGTAGCTACATTTGAGATACAGTATGAAAGGTTTATTTGAAGGAGGTTCGAGTTGATTTAAAATTAGCAAATATGATTTTTTTTTCTGTAGCTAACATAAAAAAGTGATTCATGTAACAAGGTTCAGAAGAGAAATGCATTGTTATAAAACAAAAATGAGCTAAGTGATCTACTGTGGGAGTGAAATCACAGGTGTTTGGTCTTAGGCAATAAAATGCATTTTCTTTTTATTCCTGAGCAGTTTAAGATTTGGCATAAAAACATTACATATAATGTGCATATATAACGACAACATCACAAGGCCCCAGGGTCCAAAAAAGTAAGAAGTTGGCTGTGATACAAATTCAGAAAGCACTTTTGGCGCAGCGGTTTAAGAAAAAGAGACAGAAAAACATAAATTGTTACTGAAAGACATGGAATACTCAGGGGTCCTTTAATATTGTCAGAGACAAATATATAAAGTAGTGTTTACACAGAAGTATGCTCTTCTAAACTAGTACAGGCAGCACAAAATATACTTTTAACAATCCGTCAACAACAAACTGCACTCTTTAACAAAAATGTACGGGCACAAAAAGCCCAGAATGAAATACAACATGTGGGACCGTATTCCAAGGGTGTCGTTCGAAGCACAAAACATACAGGGTTATTCAAAGAGAATCGAAAAGTCACCGCACGTTCAGTGACTTTTTGTTCCCTGCAATTCGGCGCGATTTGGCGATCCTAGTTCGCCGACCCTGCGGTGTATTCAGCAAGCACCACAGGTCCGCCGTACTGCAGGGAAAACCGGCCACAAACCCGACGAACACTCACTGCAAAACCTGCCGAACACTCACCGAAACCCGCAGAAACAGCTGGATTAACCCCACCGAACACACCGTAGGAACCTGACTAGCCGCCGATCACAGCGCAGTGCAGCCACCGGAAAAACCTGACACGCAGATGAATGAGAGGATAAAAAACAAACTGTATGCTTGAAAGTTTGAAATTTGAAACACTGTTTGCAAAAAAAACTACTGAAGGAAAATGTCTGGAATTTACATATAAGATCCAATGACTGATAATAAAAAGATCTGTTACAGAAAAAAGAAAAGACGATTTAAAATTTTTTTTTTACAGTTGTTACAGGAATACAAAGTAATAAAATGCAAGATAGTAAAAAAACAACACAAATATACAGAATAACACAGAAAATAAATATGTAGGAAATAAAGTCATTATGTTACATGTTTACAGGTGCATTCTGTATTGAGGGATGTTAATAAGGAGCTCTTAAGTAACTTTAGACTGGGGGAAGATTTGATGGTGTCTCGGAGGTTATTCCATAACTGTGGTGCTCTGTAGGAAAATGAGGATCGAGCCACTTTCTTTTTGTATTGTGGTATTGCAAGTAAGGTGCTGATCTTGGATCGGAGTTTATAGGATGAGGGAAATGCTGGGGGAAGCAGCCTATTCAGGTAGGGTGGTAGCTTCCCAGAAAAGCTCTTAAACACCAGGTTGGAAAGGTAAGGGTGCGTCTAGATTCCAGTGACGGCCAGTTTAGCTCTTTTAACATGTCACAATGGTGGGTCATGTATTTACATTGTAGCACAAAGCGGCAGAATGAGTTATATAGGGATGTGCATGGCTGAAAAATTTGTTTTGTTTAGTTTCGTTACGTTTTTAAATAATTTTGTTTTTGGAATTTCATTTTGTTTTGTATCGATTCGAATTTCATATATCAATTCGATAGTTGATATCAATTCGAATTTTGGATCACTAAATAAAACCCCAATTAATCAAATTTGCCGTTAAAAGAAAAGCTACGGTTACATTTTAAGCTGTCACAGATTTAGTCAAATTAAACAGTGAAACAAATTAATTTGTTTCATAAAGTCCTTTGCTGACTATTACTTTTATTGTAACTTAAGATCAATTCGTTAGTTGATATCAATTTGATAGTTCATTTAAAATTCGATAGTTGATATCAGTTATTCAAATTTTTCTTTTATGATGATGACACAGTGTAAAACGAAACAAATTCGTTATATACCATTTTGTTTTGAATTCGTATCGATTCGTTATTCGAAGGACTTCAGAACTACGAATTATCAAATTTGGTTACAAATTCCGAATTTTTCCGAAACTAATGCACATCTCTAGAGTTATACAATGTAGTAAGTTTATGAAGGTGTGTTTGCGGGGCAGCTGCATACACTACATCTCCGTATTCAATAGCTGGTATAAGCATTTGTTGTACAATCTGCTTTCTTACCGCGGGTCTCAGGCAGGATTTGTTTCTGTACAAGGCACCTGCTCTCTGAATAGCTAAATGGCCAGGAAAGGTAACCGTATGCTGAATTTCTTTTTTTTTTGTATTAAATTTTTTTATTTTGTAACAAAGTCAGCAAGGTAACAGACAGAAAATGGCCGCGCAAGGCCACATAGAAACAGCGGCATAAGCTCGTCGAAAATAAACAAAAACATTAGGCAATATAAGGTCATCAGGTAAATCACTTAGGAGTAAACAAAAAGAAAAGTGACTTCAGCGGGTAATGCGTCGACAAAGAGGTAAAAAATAAAAAGTCTCAGCATGAATGAAAAATGCAAAATCAAGAAAGTCCTCGTGGCATAAAATTAAATGGGGGGGTTAAACTCAATAGAAACAAGCGTCCAAAAGAAGGCCAGGGCATCACGGAGCACACTGGGGACAAAAACAAATTAAGTAGTCCAGCTCAGCCTGTGTCGAGCCAGGAAACCACTCGGCAATCAGCAGTCCCGAAATCCCAGCGCTGTATCATCTCTTGAGATGCTCCACCATGCATCGCACCGCATGTTAGGCCAGAAGCCTCCACTGACACCTGGCTAAAGGAAGCGAACACAATCAGGCCTGCAGCTCCGGCGGATCCCCAAACACCGCAGACCACCGGAAAGTCACCGCCACAAGGATCACATAGCTCCCCCTCAGGCCATCGATCCAGGGTCAGCTCCTCAACCGGGTCCACAGGGCCAGCAGCGCACTCCACGGAGGTCTCAGACAGTAGCTCACCAGTCGAGGAATCAGGAGGTAAGAACATCTCAGGCTCGTCCTCTGTCTTCATCCGCGGGGTCCCGCAGGCTCGCAGTATGGCCATCACGCTACGCCAGTCACCTCTGGTAACCGGGCTCTCATCGTCCCCCTCCAGCATCTCCAGACATTCTTCCAGACCACGCAGCATAGCTTCCCCCCTGTCAACAGGAGGAGGGGAGTCACCCCACAGGCTACCCGCACTTCCATCCTCCGTTCCACAGCCAGCTATGTCGGCTGAGAGATGTGGGCCCACCATCTCCGCAGCCAGCATTAACCCCTTAGTGACCAGGCGGTTTTACACAAATCCGTCCTTTAGTGACCGCTGCTGTTTTTACGTTTCTGCGCTGCTCGTGTTTAGATCAAATTTTCCTCTTACTCGTTTATTCAACCCACACATACACCCTTTTTCCCGCCATTAAATGGACTTTCTAGAAATACCATTATTTCCATCATATCCAATAATTTAATATAAAAAAAATAGGAAATATGATGAAAAAAATGGTAAAAACACACTTTTTCGTAATTTAATCCCCTAAAGCTATAACCACCAATAAAGACCCCGGCTAAATAGTTTCCAAATTTTATCCCGGGAATAGAAATACCCAATTTTTACATGTTTTTACCTTTTAACCCTTTCACTGCTGAGCCAGTTCACCTATGTGCACTGCGCTCATTCTGACCATTTTGTGCTAATTATTTTTAGATGACAGCCTAGGTCCTATTTAATTAAACTCCCCCCAGACAAAAAAAACTTTTTAAAAAAAACATTTTTTTATTTTATTTAATTTTTTTATTATTTTTTTTTATTTAATTTTTTTTTTACATTTTTTTTTAAAACCAAACCTGGTAATGTTTGGTATCATTTGAAAGGCCATAATCAAGCCTTTCAAATGATGGCAAATATGACCATCTAGCTGCCATGGATCGGGAGATAAAGGGATCCTTAGGATACCCTTATCTCTACATGGCAGCTAGAGGGTTAACTGGCCCACTGACATCCTCACACATATGGTGAGATTGTCAGTGGGTGGGGGGGGGACCTGGAGGCTTGGCTGACATCCAAGATGTCAGCCCCCCTCCAGGTTTGAATCACGTTTTGGCGCCAATTGGCGCCGCAACGTGATCCGGCGGCGAAATGGTTAATGCCATACACCGCTGGAAAGGGGAGGCTCTCCCCTCTCCAGCGGTGCAAACGGCATCTCCCTAGCTTCAATGGTTGTGGAGATAGAGGGCTCCGAAGGAGCCACCCCCTCCCCTCCATTGAAACACATGGGGGCACCTTCTGATGACGTCACCACGCAGCGTGGCGACGTCATCAGCCTCGCCTGCCCATGTAAATCACATGGGCAGGCTTCCTCCCTGCCAGATCGCCATGGGATCCGACGAGGGAGGTGAGTATCGGGCGGGAGGGGGATTTGGCGCCGCTGACGTACCCTGTACGTCCGCGGGTCTAAGGGAGACCCGAGGACAGGACGTACAGGGTACGTCAGCGGCCCTTAAGGGGTTAAGATTCCCCTTGAGGAGTTAATTCTTCTAGGAGACAGAGGAGTGTCAGCGCAGGGTCCGCCAGGCACTAGGCCGCAAGATGGCTGCCAGCACAAGTCACCCAAACAAATTCAGCGTCCAAGACGCGAGTCTCAGGTCCGGAGGGGGGATCAAACAGGCTCCGGACAGGTACACCCTATGGCCGACCGCGGAGGGACCACAGCAGGAAAATGAGACTCAAAGAACCCCCCTGTACAGGGAGTTCGATGCGGAGCTCAATCGAACACGTCTTCTCCCTTCCGTGGTCAGCCACGCCCCCGTATGCTGAATTTCAGTGTTCGGTTACCTTTTGGCCACAATTGGATCTCTTTGAATAACCCCCATAGTAGCACACGTGATCAGCTTATTTTTTCTCACATCCGATTCCAACCTTGCCATTATAGGAGACCTTCTGACCTTAATGTCTCACTGTTTGTGTTCACATACTGTACTTTGCGTCACCTATACTTAACAAAGGACACGCAAGTCATTAAGAAATGCAAGAGCATCGACATACAGGTCTATTCACCTATTACAGGGTTATTCAGAGAAAGGTGAAGCTCTGGAGAACTATTGGAGAAGTGAGAATTCTAGGTCGAAATAACTGATTTGTAATTTGTGAGATAAATGGGAGAATTTTTATTTTGACCTAGAAATTTCACTTCTCCGAAAGATCTCTGGAGTTTCACATTTCTCTGAATAACCCTGTAAATAAAGTGAAACTCAGGAGAACTGTCAGGAGAAATGAAAAATCCAGGTCAAAATAGCCAAACCAGAAAAATTCACCCATTCATCTCACTTTCCATATCGGCTGTTTGGTCTGGATTGTTCTCTTCTCCTGCCAGTTCTCCTGAGTTTCACCATTTAGTGAATAGACCTGTTAGGCTGGTCGTCCACTGGGTCCATAGTCGCTCCACTAATCCCACAAAACAGGGGAGATTCAATCCTCGTCGACTGCCTCAGACTTCCATCAGACGACTTCGGATGACTACATCAGACTACTAACCTTTCCCATTTGAATGGGATTTTTTGGACGAAGACGAATGACCTGGTACAGCATACATGGAAAAATGTCCTGATTTTCGGTGGTTCAGTTCGACAGGTAAAACAGGCGAATCCTTTAGGGTTCATAGTAAAATAAAGTTTTTTTTAAAAAGAAAATAAAAAAAAATTATGAAACCGTTTATTCTTTTCATTTATTTATTTTTCTGAACAACTTTTTGAATTTTTGGTAATTGTCTTGACAAAATTTTTGATTCCAAATTTTTTTAAAAAGCTGCGTTTTTTTTTCTGTAACAGACCTTTTTATTCTTTTTAAAGGACTTTTTTTTATTATTTACTCACATTTTAAATGCATTTTTTTATTGGTTTAAAGCCTATAAGAAGAATAGCAGATTTCCGTTTTTTTTTTCTTTTTCTGCAGTCAAGAATAGGAGTGCTGGTCACACCCTAGGATGTCATAAGACGGCTTTATTCAGAGCAAACAGAGTCAATGTTTCAGCTCACTCCGTGAGCCTTTATCAAGTACTTGATAAAGGCTCATGGAATGAGCTGAAACGATAGGGGTTATTCAGAGAGATCTGAAATGTGGCCAAAATGTAACCGGACACTGAATTTCAACGAACGGGGACATTTCAAGGCCATTCGGCTATTCAGAGAGCAGGCAGTTCGCCAAATTCACATCCGGTGCCTGTTCAAGGGCAGTTAAATCCCCCATAGAGAAGCAATGCTTTGTCTATTCAGAGAATGCCGAACAGCAGTGAAAAGTTGCCGAAATGCCCTGCTGTTCGATGGTTTCATTCGACAGGTTTATTCAAGCAAATCCCATAGGCTTCAATGTTAAAAATATTCCCGTTTTAATCCAATATCTAATAAACCGTGTATTATTTTATTCTGCTGTAAAGAGTCTCTTCATTTCTAGATTTTTTTTAGGATCTTTTCTGGCATTTTTACGGGATTTTTTTGGCAACATTTTTTTCCTGTTTTTTTTCTTTTAAATCGTTATTACAATTTTCCTTAACAGACCTTTTTATTATCATTCATAGCATCTTATATGTAAATTCCAGATATTTTCGTTGTGTAATTTTATTGCAAACAGCGTTTCAGATTTCAATCTTTCAAGTGTACGGTTTTTGTTTTCTTTCACCACGTTCGTCTGCGTGTTGGGTTTTTCCGGCGGCTGCTCTGCGCTGTGATCGGCAGCTAGTCGGATTTTTCCGGCGTGTTTGACTTTTTTGCGGCGGTTTCTGCGGGTTTTCGATGAGTGTTCGGCGACTGTTCTGCAGGTTTGCGGCGGGTTTTCCCTCCACTATGGGGGACCCTGCGGTGCTTGCTTAATAGTACAGCGCAGGGTCGGCGAACTAGAATCGCCGAATCGCCCTAAAGGGGGAATGAAAGGTCACCGAACGTGCGGTGAATTTTCGATTCTCTCTGAATAACCCTGATTGTCTCTCTTTGCTCTGAATAATGCAGTCTTATGACATCCTAGAGTGTGACTGGCACTCCTTTTCTTGACTACTAACGTTTGGGGACAAATGGATATCTAGGCGTGTGCTTCCACTAACCTTTCCACATTCCAAGCTCTTTTGGACCAACAGCCGTAGCTGATGTGTGAAAGGCTGAACTGGATGGATGTGTGTCCTTTTTCAGCCTATTTAACTATATATTAATATTTCTTAAATTCCATACATCTAAAATACACTTAGAATGTGCCTAAATAGGAGTAAGAAAAGTACTCTAGATACTCGAGTATACCGCTAGATTTTGGTGACAAAAATCTACCTTAAAATTCGAGACATCTGCATCGCATCACCTTGACTTGCTCAGGGATTCCAAGTGTCCCGGAAGTTTCGTTAGTCTCCCTAAAATGAATGCAGGGTTCCTGACGCCTCAAACGCTTCAGGAACTCCCGGGAGAGGTGGGATCCATCATTTGAATGTGAGGAGAATCGTGCAGCGCCTCTGCAGTGACATCAGGAGCTGGGGGGGCTGACTGTCGGCAGACAACGCAGTGGATGAGCGTGCCTGCTGGAGCCAGAGGTCAGAAAACGACATCTCCCAGCGTGCTGGCTATTGGTCAATGATTCCCTGCATTGGTCCTCTCGCTCTTCCAGCCATCTTATTGCAAGTAGGAAGACAGGTGGCCGATGGCTTCATATTTAGTATTTATTTATTTATTTTTTATTTATAAAGGATTTTACCAAGAAGGATACATTGAGATTTCTCTCGTTTTCAAGTATGTCCTGGGTTCAAGAACAACTACAATCATTCTAGAGCAGAGCACCCTGGCCTGAGAGGTAGCCTGACTGTGTTAAGAGACCCTCGAAGGATTCTAATTATTTACCGATACAGTATATTTTTATAATTTTCGAGTCTTGAGTATTCTCTCATTCTCATAATAAATCTCTATCCATCACGTTAAATTCGGGTCGCGCTATACTTGAGTATCTACGGTAATATGTAGAACCCCTCCCCCAAATGGTCTTAAAACACATTTTAAATTGAGCAAGTTCAATAGTAAAGTCAAGTTCAAGAACCAGATGCTATAAGATATCATGTTATTGTCCTATGTAAGGTGAACAAGGACACCCAGGCCTCAAATGAACCAAATAAAAATAAACATTAGACAGGCTGGTCTGCCAGAAGATATTCAAAGCCAGGCCACCAGAAAACAGAGACGAGTGTTTTTGCCAAGAAAATCTCAAGTCAGACAACATGGAAATTTCAGAGAACCAGCTACAATGCCCCATACCAGACAACGTAATACAATGCCAGCTGTCCTGGTGCTAGAAATGAAACTCGAAAAATATTCATCATAAACAGTTTTCAAATAGTTTACATCCGTGGAACGCTATAAACAACAGCATACAGTATATCCTATTTACATGATTATCATCAATATTGGAACTACTTAACCCCGGATCAATCAGGTTTTCGTCCAAATCACTCAACTACAACCGCCCTTTTAAAAGTCTGCAATGATATCCAAGCTGGGATGGAACAAGGAAACCTAACTGGAGCCATCTTCCTTGATTTTGCCAAGGCCTTTGACACGGTAGACCATGGCATCTTGTTAGAAAAACTTAAAAACTCTGGCATTGGTGATCGCACGCTAACCTGGTTTCAATCATATGTATCCGACCGATCACAATATGTGTCAATTTCTGGCAGCTCCTCCCTCCCCCTCCCAGTCACTTGTGGTGTACCGCAAGGCTCGATACTAGGCCCTCTGCTATTCACAATATTCATAAATGATCTGCCCAACGTCTGCAAAGCCTCAACTGTACATATGTACGCAGCCGACACTGTAATCTATACCAGCAAACCAAATCTCCGGCAGCTGGAGGCCGTGCTGCAAGAACAATTCACAGAGGTAGAAACGTGGATCAAACACAACAAACTTTTTAAAATAATGACAAAACTGTAACGATGCTCTTTGGAACAAAACCTAAACTACACAAATTGCAAAATCCCCACTTACGTGTTGGGACAAAATCAAATGGCACTCTGACCACAGTCACTTCTCTCAAATATCTAGGTATGTGGTTGGACCCTAATCTATCCTTTGGCCCCCACATCGAAAAACTCTCATCTAAACTTTACCCCAAATTAGGTGCCCTGTACAGAAACAAATCCTGCCTGAGCCCCACGGTAAGAAAGCAGATTGTACAACAAATGCTTATGCCGGCTATTGATTATGGAGATGTAGTGTATGCAGCAGCCCTGCAAACACACCTTCAGAAACTTACTACATTGTATAACTCATTCTGCCGCTTTGCATTACAATGTAACTACATGACCCACCATTGTGACATGCTAAAAAAGCTAAACTGGCCATCGCTGGAGTCTAAATGCACCCTTCACCTTTCCAGCCTGGTGTTTAAGAGCATTTCTGGGAAGCTGCCACCCTACCTGAATAGGCTGCTTCCCCCAGCAGTTCCCTCATCCTATAACCTCCGATCCAGGACCAGCACCTTACTTGCAATACCACAATACAAAAAGACAGTGGCTCGATCCTCATTTTCCTACAGAGCACCACAATTATGGAATAACCTCCCAGACACCATCAAATCTTCCCCCAGTCTTAAGTCACTCAAGAGCTCCTTACTAACATACCTCAATACAGAATGCACCTGTAAACATGTAACCTAGTGACTATATTTCCTACATATTTATTTTCTGTTAATCTGTATATTTGTGTTGTTTAATATCTTGCATTGTATTACTTTGTATTTCTGTAACTGTAACACTTCAATGTTCTTGAACCCAGGACATACTTGAAAACGAGAGAAATCTCAATGTATCCTTCCTGGTAAAATCCTTTATAAATAAATAAATAAATAAATTTTATAACAACGGGTGGTATGGATGCAGATTGTGGAGTCATTGACCGAGAATCACTAAGCATTGATATTGTAATGATGAGCTACGAGTTCCTGCGAGAAAAGCACTGCTAGAAAAATCGAAATATCACTATGAACTACGGCAGCACAGCAGAGTTATCTCCTCACCATTATAAGTGTAGGAGTCTGCATGTGCTGGTGGGATTGAGTTGATGTACTCAACATTCAAAATGGAGTTGTCTTCAAAACCCAGATATTAAATTAGCTTAGTGTGACTCAAACTAAAACAAATTAGGTACAGGTAAGGCTGGTGTCAGACGAGTGTTTTTAAGAGTGGAAGGAACGTGGGATATGAGATTATCATCCTTATGATATAACCTTAGCCCCAATTCCACATAATGTATTCCAGCAGTATAAAATTATTGTATGAAATAAATAGTACAAAGGGATAAGGTTTCTTAATTCATAATTTATTCCCCTCCTAGAGACCATCATAGGAAGATACAATTGCCATATAGGTGTCGAGGCCAGAATTGCAGTGAGTGAAAATGAAAGTGAGGACAGAACGCCGATTTCACGCAAGCATGCCTGAAAGGAAAGTGGCTATACCGGAAGTTGTCGTACCAGAAGGTCCGCAGGCGCCATCTTGGAACCCCGGAAACTGACAAATGAGGGTTAATGAAAACACCCGGAACTACGAGGACTAAGGTCCAATCACTGAACTTGATTAAATACAGGACATACAAACCCATGCATCGAGACTCTTATTAGGACTGATGAAGCTGGCATTGTAGCCAGCGAAACGTGTATCCCCTACTTTATTTGTTTTTATACCACATTGAGCTCATTTTTATTTCATTGCTAGTAAATTTTATGATTTTATCTATACATATTGGACGTGTTTACTCCCTCAAATCTATTGATTCCCAGTTGCAGTATGTCCAAAAAGACATGCAGACATGGTGGGTGACCTTCCACTGGAAAGAACAAGAAATTCATCTAAAAACATAAGTATTTTTAAACATCTCTATGTCATACTGATATACAGTCAGGTCCAGAAATATTGGGACATCAACACAATTCTAACATCTTTGGCTCTATACACCACCACAATGGAGTTGGAATGAAACAAACACAATGTGCTTTAACTGCAGACTGTCAGCTTTAATTTGAGGGTATGTATATCCAACTCAGGTGAACGGTGTAGGACTTACAGCAGTTTGCAGATGTGCCTCCCACTTGTTAAGGGACCAAAAGTAATGGGACAATTGGCTTTTCAGCTGTTCCATGGCCAGGTGTGTGATATTCCCTCATTACCCCAATTACAATGTGCAGAAAAAAGGCCCAGAGTTCATTTCAAGTGTGCTATTTGCATTTGGAATCTGTTGCTGTCAACTCCTCATCCCTGGTGATGCTCTGCCAGGCCTCTACTGCAACTGTCTTCAGTTCCTGCTTGTTCTTGGGGCATTTTCCCTTCAGTTTTGTCTTCAGCAAGTGAAATGCATTCTCAATGGGATTCAGGTCAGGTTATTGACTTGGCCATTGCATAACATTCCACTTCTGTCCCTTCAAAAACTCTTTGGTTGCTTTTGCAGTATGCTTTGGGTCATTGTCCATCTGCACTGTGAAGCGCCGTCCAATGAGTTCTGCAGCATTTGGCTTAATGTGAGCAGATAATATTGCCTGAAACACTTCAGAATTCATCCTGCTGCTTTTGTCAGCAGCCACATCATCAATAAATACAAGAGAACCAGTTCCATTGGCAGCCATACATGCCCACGCCATGACACTACCACCACCATGCTTCACTGATGAGGTGGTATGCTTAGGATCATGAACAGTTCCTTTCCTTCTCCATACTCTTCTCTTCCCATCACTCTGGTACAAGTTGATCTTGGTCTCATCTGTCCATAGGCACTTGTTCCAGAACTGTGAAGGCTTTGTTAGGTGTTGTTTGGCAAACTCTAATCTGGCCTTCCTGTTTTTGAGGCTCACCAATGGTTTACATCTTGTGGTGAACCCTCTGTATTCACT
Organism: Leptobrachium leishanense; assembly: GCA_009667805.1. NCBI lineage: Eukaryota > Metazoa > Chordata > Amphibia > Anura > Megophryidae > Leptobrachium > Leptobrachium leishanense. The sequence goes on along the minus strand of CM019063.1, from coordinate 9,779,583 downwards.
CTGGTGACGTCTTCTCTTGATTGTTGACTTTGACACACATACACCTACCTCCTGGAGAGTGTTCTTGATCTGGCCAACTGTTGTGAAGTGTGTTTTCTTCCCCAGGGAAAGAATTCTTCCGTCACGATCACAGTTGTTTTTTTGGTGTTGCTGAGCTCACCGGTGTGTTCCTTCTTTTTGAGAATGTTCCAAACAGTTGTTTTGGCCACGCCTAATGTTCTTGCTATCTCTCTGATGGGTTTGTTTTGTTTCTTCAGCCTAATGATGGCTTGCTTCACGGATAGTGACAGCTCTTTGGATCTCATCTTGAGAGTTGACAGCAACAGATTCCAAATGCAAATAGCACACTTGAAATGAACTCTGGGCCTTTTATCTGCACATTGTAATTGGGGTAATGAGGGAATATCACACACCTGGCCATGGAACAGCTGAAAAGCCAATTGTCCCATTACTTTTGGTCCATTATCAAGTGGGAGGCACATATGCAAACTGCTGTAAGTCCTACACCGTTCACCTGAGTTGGATGTACATACCCTCAAATTAAAGCTGACAGTCTGCAGTTAAAGCACATTGTGTTTGTTTCATTCCAACTCCATTGTGGTGGTGTATAGAGCTAAAGATGTTAGAATTGTGTCGATGTCCCAATATTTCTGGACCTGACTGTATATGATACCTCTTGTACATTAAATATAGTTAAAAATACCATTGCTCCTTCGGAACTATTGGTAATCGATCCTCCTAGCGTTGTAGCGCTTCGACGGTGAGACTTTCTGAACAGACACAGCACGCCTGCTGTAGAGTGCGCAATTCGTGAGCGCGCTACCGTGTGTGGCTGGCCCCGTCGAAGCTTCACAATGCTGCGATGGACGCCGAGAGGCATGTCATTACAGGCGCACTTAGTGCGCTCGTCTGACATGGCCCTAAAATGGTACGTGCCTCCAAAACATTTGCAAAGACACAAAAGTATTTATGTGCCTACTGCATCTCCTGTCGGGGGAATTTCCTACCAGACAGGGAGAGCCCCGTTTCAGATGTCATGGGGACGATGACATCATTGGGTGGGGGGAAGTCCCACAGCAAGGGCTGACATCCAAAATGTCAGCCCAGTGTGAAAGAAAATCACAATCTGCAGTACTTCAACCATGCGCTGAGTCTGTCCTTTCTACAGCAGTGGGAGAGCAGAGGATACACTCAGCGTTTCGTTTGCAGGGAAAGTGTTAAGTTAATGTGGTAATGGTGGCTGGAGTGTCACTTTTGTAGCGCTGTGGTAAAATCTTGCTGTGGCAGTACCTATTTTTGGCCACAAGATGGAGACTATCGCGATCAGAGATACTGGATATTGGGACTACAATGCCCGGCATGCTTTGCAAGAAGACAGGAAGTGGGTGGGGACTGGAGACTTACATCCTCTGCCTCGTGGAGAAAGTTCCAGAGCGCGCCAGGGAAGGAAAGAGAGCAGACGCATCGAAGAGATCACGAGAGGGCCTAGGCCAGAGACCAAGAGAGACCAAGAGAGACCTGTTAGTCCAGAGAGGATCACCCAAGCTGAGGAGAAGAAGACCCGCCGGGATCCAGGCATTGCTGCAGACCGGAGGAATCGAACGGAGAGCAGGCGGTGAGCTGGAAAAGCTGTGTGGAGTCAGACAACGGATCGGGCCGCTAGTATCCCCAGTCAAAATCGGGTGGAGAGACGTCCTGGGTCAGCGGAGCCTAAAGAAATCGTCGGATGGGTGAGAGGCCTCCAAGGCTGTTTTATGATTAAAGGACGCTCTGCTGTTTTCTCTTTAAAGTCCACAGGGCCCCAACTGACTAGTCGAAGACCTTCCTTTAATAAACTCACTGGCCAGTTGAACAGTACCCGGGTACCACACATACACAGATACACTTTTCACATTCTGGGACTTAACCTGTGCAGGACTCATTTCCTTTTGCGAATCGGATCGGGGGTTAAAGACAAAGATACGTTCCGAATACATTTTTCTCTTTTTTCCGTAATACGAAGGGATTGTATGTTTGGGGTTTTGCTACGTGTCCCTTTTTCTGAACTATCGGGAAATTGCATTGTTTTTATGTTCGGTTGCGAATATTTTATTTTCCGAAATACGAAGCCTCGTGTTTCGTTTCTTTTCCAGTACGCGTTTTACCGGGATACGAAAATACTGTAAAAATACTTGTGAATACCGTGTCTTAACATCTGCTCAAATATTTTAGTAAACTATATAAATATAAAAACTCACAACTGTGTTGGAGTATATTTATTCCCTAGTGCGGGGAGACTGACCCGTGGTTCATTTTCAGCGGCTCCTCCGTGAGTGAGCTCTACACGTGGGGGCTCGTTTCCGGGATCCAGTCTCTGGAAAAACCGCATCTAAAGGGTTAAATATGGATCCAGACACTGTTGCCGAGTGGTGTGGGGAGCACAGTAGCCAGTCAGAATGTTGTATAGTTATGGATATTCCAGCAGACACTTGGGCTGAAGATCAGATTCGCCAGGCCGTGGCCACGCTAGCACCAGATCATCGGGGGTTAATACTGGACATTGAAAAAAACCCAGATACTTCTCACATGTATGTTCTTCTCGAATGGAGAAAGGGTGTTCCGCCATGTTTTCAGGGCACGAGCGTGAAACTGGCCGAAGAGGTGGAAGTCCAACTAATTAAGCCAAGTACGCCACGTGGCGAATCCGCAAGTGTTTCCGCGCCTAGTCCGTTGGCCATGATAGGGCCTGAATTTATCGTGGCTATTGGAGATCTACTGGTTAAATGTCAGAAAACAAGCCCTCCTCACACTAACTTCGGTTATCGACGGTTAAGAAATTTTACAGGAAACGTACCAACTCCGGCGGGAGAAGAAACCTTTGAAGAATGGGTGGAACAGGCGATGCAGGCTCTGGATGAGTGGGATGTCCCTGAGGCCCAGAAAAAGCAAAGGATCACCGAGAGCTTAAAGGGACCTGCGTCAGAAGCGGTGAGAAACCTAAAACTGAGTAGAAAAGATTGTACTGCTTTGGATTATTTAAACGTTCTTGAAGAAGTTTTTGGGCGAACTGAAAAGGCGGCCGAATTGGTATATCAGTACGAACACACCTATCAGAGAAGAGGTGAAAGGATGACCGAGTACATGAGGCGCCTGGATAAGATTCTACACCAGATACTCCTGAAGAAAGGGGCCGAACCGGCCGAAGTAGATAAGATCCGAATAAAACAGATCCTGAGGGGCTCTCAACCTCTAGATCCAGTGATGATGCAGCTGAGAAGCAGAGCAGGTAACCAAGAGTTAAAGTACCTGGAACTGATCCGAGTTGTACGAGAGGAAGAGGCTTTACTAGAAGAGAAATCTTTCAGGCGGGGGGAAAGGGCTTATGCACAACCTGTGAGACATAACGACGGCCTGCAACCTGAAAGCGACTCTCTAGATACCTATGGATCTGACGAGGACGAACAAGAACATCTAGTTGTTTTTAAATCTACAGAGAAGGCTGCCAAAGAGTCGAACCTCCCTGAACAGGGTGAATTGTCCAAGACCGTCAAGAAGGTTCAGGAAGCTCAAGTTGAATTGCAGCAAGCGCATGCGGAACTGTGCCAGGTATTGATGAAGGTGACAGAGATGCAGGCAGAAATGCAGAAATTCCTCACAGGTATGCAGACGACGGGAGTTGCTGTGGCGTCTGGTCCAAATCCTTTAACCAAATCTCAACAAGCAACTACGTCTCCGCTCTCTAAGAAGAGATGTTTCGGGTGTGGAGAAATGGGCCATTTCCGCGCACAGTGCAAAGGCCGAAAGCCTGAGAAGGATAGAGTCAAGGGATGTTGGAAGCCCTGGAGGGACTGTTATCTACCTCACCGGCGGGAAACGCCAGAGGGCACCAGTGAAGGAGCAACCTGAGTGCCCGAGGGTTGAACCCCGCTCCAGAAATCAAGCCAAGGCTAAGAGGGCGAAAAGGCCCAAAGCCGAGCCGACCGTAGAGCCTGCCAGGACTGAAAGAGTCACTCCCTTAGCATCCGGGTCTACGTCATGGGGAAGCAATGCACACCCAAAACCTGCACGGGCCAAGAAAAAGGCCAGGGTACAACAAACTGGGTCTAAGTGTCGGATACCGCCACCAAGTTTCCCGACCAACTGATAGGTCCTTCTCCTATTGTGCCAATCCAAGTGGAAGGAGTCTACACCAAAGCCCTGTTGGATTCAGGGGCTCAAGTGACATTGATCTACAGAGACTTCTACGAGAAACACTTAAAGCACATTCCTCTGCAAGAATTGAAGGATTTGGAAATATGGGGTATCGGCACTGAGAAACTCCCTTATGACGGGTACCTGCAAGTGAAGTTGGAGATCGGATCTGAAGTCATCGGGCAGTCTGGGGGTTGTGATGCATTGGCTATTGTGTGTCCTCGACCCTCGGGTGCGAACAGAAGCTCCCTGATAGTGGGGACGAATACTGACCTAGTGCGGCGTCTCCTGACGCCTATCGTGTTGGAAGAAGGTTCAACTCAAGGAGTACACCCAATGTTACGTCCGGTCTATCAGAGGATGGTCGAAGAACGAAAGGCACCTGCCGAGGTGGGAAGACTGTGGAGACTGGGTGGAACAGAGAAGGTTCTGCAAGCAGGAGAAGTAGCGAGTTTCCGGGCTTCAGTCAAGTTGAATGGATCGCAACCAGGCCCCTATGTGGTGCTGGGAACCGATTTTGATCATGGGAGTGAAACCGGAGTCGAAGTAATTCCTGAAATAATCTCCACCAAAGCTCTGAAGAGAACACGAGGAAGAGTCTCGGTCAGTGTGTGCAACGTGACGGATTTTCCAGTAGTCCTTAAAGCACGAATGCCTATTGGGCAAGTAGAGTCTGCTACACCCCTCTCTACCGATTCAGGAGGGGGAGAGGGTAAAGAGATTCCAGATGAAAGATTCTACCCCAAGGACGCTCCTATTTCACCTGAATGGAAGAAACGTCTTCAGTCTCAAGTTCTAAAGTGGAAGGAGTTGTTTTCAAAAGATGAGTTCGATGTGGGTCTAGCTAAGAGTACTGAACACCGCATTCGATTACAAGAAGACAAGCTGTTTCGCGAAAGATCAAGGCGAGTTCCGCTAGGAGACTTAGATGATTTGAGAGAGCAGCTGAACGAGTTACAGAGAACCAAGGTGATTCAAGAGTCCAGGAGCCCGTATGCATCTCCTATAGTGTTGGTCCGGAAGAAAAATGGTTCTGTCCGCTTATGCATAGACTATCGCACATTGAACCGGAGAACCATCCCCGATCAATATGCCACTCCTCGGATTGAAGATCTCCTACAGTGTTTGTCTGGAGCAAAGTGGTTTAGTGTACTGGACCTGCGAAGTGGGTATCACCAGATACCAATGCATCCTGAAGACAAGGAGAAACCTGCGTTCATCTGTCCACTGGGGTTCTTTGAATTCAACAGGATGCCTCAAGGCCTTACGGGGGCTCCAGCCACGTTCCAACGGTTGATGGAGAAGACAGTTGGGGATATGAATCTAATCGAAGTATTAGTGTACCTGGATGACATAATTGTGTTTGGGAAGACTCTGGAAGAACATGAGCAACGTCTGGAGAAAGTCTTGAAGAGGCTCCATGAAGAAGGGCTGAAACTGTCTCTGGAGAAATGCCAATTCTGCCTACCATCTGTTACGTATCTGGGACATGTGGTCTCAGCGGAAGGTGTTTCAACAGACCCTCGGAAGTTGGAGGCCGTAGCTTCTTGGCCTAGACCCCGAAACGTCACTGAGCTTAGATCTTTCTTGGGATTCTGTTCATACTATCGAAGATTTGTGGGAGGATTCGCAAAAATAGCCCAACCACTGAACAAACTCCTGCAGAAGGAAACCACAGAAGAAGGCTGCAAGGTCTCTGACAAAAACCCGTCGGCTCCGGGGCCAAGGAAAGCTCGAGAGTCTATACAAGGTGAATGGACCAGTCAATGTGAAGGAGCTTTCGTAAAGCTGAAGGAGAGCCTGACCCGAGCTCCTGTTTTGGCCTATGCGGACCCTCACAAGCCGTATGAACTACATGTGGATGCCAGCCGAGAAGGCCTGGGAGGAGTCCTATATCAGGAGTATGGTGGGTTGCTGAGGCCTGTGGCGTACGTGAGCCGGAGCCTTGCGCCTTCGGAGAAGAACTATCCTACTCACAAGCTGGAGTTCCTAGCCTTGAAGTGGGCAGTGGTGGACAAGTTGAAAGACTATCTGTATGGAGCTGAGTTCGTGATCAAGACGGATAACAATCCTCTTACCTACATCCTTACTACCGCAAAACTGGACGCAACGGGACATCGGTGGTTGGCCGCTCTGTCAGGGTTTCGGTTCAGCCTGAAGTATCGCCCTGGGGTGAATAATCGAGATGCTGATGCGTTATCGAGAAGACCCTATACTACAGAATGGACTCAGTTGACTCCAGACGGGGTGCAAGCTTTGTGCCAAGGGACAGAGCGCCGGGTCAAAGGAGGGATTGAAGCGGAGGCCATAGGAGTTATGGCTGCGGCTGTTCCTGAATTCTACTGTAACCCTACGCAGTTAAGGGATGAAAGTTTACCTACCTTTTCGAGACAGGACCTGAAAGCGGATCAGGCCAGAGACCCTTTAATTGCCTTGACCATAAAGGCTCTGTCTGCAAACCAGCGAGAGATTTTGTTAACCAACTCCCCGAGTGGAGCCAGATTGGTCTACAAAGAGTGGGAGCGGTTAAAGATGTTGGATGGGGTGGTCTACCGAAGGGGCCCCTCAGCCAACTCTGAAGAGATTCAACAGTTATTCCTCCCTACTAAACATAGGGAGAGTGTGCTGCGATCACTACATGATGAGCATGGACATTTGGGTGCAGAGAGAACTTTTAAGCTGGTGCGAGATAGGTTCTATTGGCCTTGTATGAGGGCTGAAGTAGAAAGCTATTGTCATTCCTGTCTGAGGTGTATTTAGAGAAAGACTCTACGACCCGAACTGCTCCAATGAGCCATCTGCAGAGCCAGGGACCCATGGATTTGGTGTGCATTGACTTCTTGTGCTTAGAGCCGGATGCTAGTGGGCAAGGGAACATTCTAATAGTGACTGATCATTTCACTCGTTACGCCCAAGCTTTCTCCACGAAAGATCAACGCGCTCCGACTGTAGCCAAGGTGTTGATGGAAAAGTTCTTTGTTCACTACGGACTGCCAAGGAGGATACACTCTGATCAGGGTAGAGACTTTGAAAGCAGACTGGTGGGGCAGTTGTTAGAGCTGTTGGGAATCCAAAAGACCCGAACACACCATATCACCCTCAAGGTGATGCTCAGCCTGAAAGGTTTAATCGCACACTGCTAAACATGCTGGGGACCTTGTCGAATGTGGAGAAGCAGAGTTGGAGTCGTGACATAGCTACTCTGGTGCATGCATATAACAGTACGGAGAGCGATGCAACTGGATATTCACCGTACCGTCTTATGTTCGGAAGAGAGGCTCGACTGCCGGTTGATTTGGCATTTGGGTTATCTTTAGACCAGACGTCAGTAGCTTCCCATAGAAACTACGTGGATAGACTTCGGAAAAATTTGGCTTCTGCATTTGAACAGGCCCGGTTGACCTCGGGAAACAGGGAGCAAAGAAACAAAAGGAACTATGATTTGAAGGTCCGGATACAAGATCTACAACCCGGTGATAGGGTCCTATTGAAGAACTTGGGTGTTGCTGCAAGACACAAGTTGGCGGATAGGTGGAGTTCCCAAGTTTAGATTGTCTGCAAACAGCTACCAGGTCTACCAGTGTATCAGATTCGCCCGGATGGAAAGGCTGGGCCTCTCAAGAACTGGCACCGGAATCATTTGTTACCTTTGAGGGAGGCTGTGAGAATGCCAGTTGGGGATGAACCGCCTCTGCCAAATCCGCCTGTTCCATGTTTGCTTCCTGTTACCCGGTCTCAACAGACTCGGGTTGTCGAAGAGAGCGAAAGGGACAGTGAGGAAGAAAGTTTCTGTCTGGACTGGATACGTTCACCGGAGCCTGAAGAGATTACCTCAACGAGGTCCTGAACGATGGGGGAGTAATTTGAGGCCTGAAGCTCCTGAATTCTTGTTGGAAGTCCCTGAGACTGTTGATATCCCTGAGCTTCTTGAATTTCAGTTGGAAGTCCCTGAGGATGTGGGGATCTCGGTAGTTCCGGAAGCTTACTCAGGTGATTATAGTTCTATGCCTTCACTGGAGGGATCATACTCTGAAGAAACGTCTGCTCCAGTGATAGAGAGAAGAATTGAGCCAACGCCTATAGTACTTCCACCTGAAGAGGAACTGATTGAGCCAGAACCAAAACGCTCTGTTCGACCGCCCCAACGACTCACCTACGACTCACCAGGACATAGCACTGAAGAGGCTATCACCACGGTGCGGAGGTTGCCCGAAGTGTCTGCTATGCTAGCTGAGGTAGCCCAAAATATGAGTCAACTTGAGGAAGTGTTCCTAACCCACTGCCTGTATGCTGCTGAACCTGTACATGTTGTGTAAATTGTATTTAAATATTGTGGAAATGTAATGTAACTGTTGTACCTCCTTGGAGAGACCCAAGAGTTTTAGGAGGGGGAGAGTGTAGCGCTGTGGTAAAATCTTGCTGTGGCAGTACCTATCTTTGGCCACAAGATGGAGACTATCGCGATCAGAGATACTGGATATTGGGACTACAATGCCCGGCATGCTTTGCAAGAAGACAGGAAGTGGGTGGGGACTGGAGACTTACATCCTCTGCCTCGTGGAGAAAGTTCCAGAGCGCGCCAGGGAAGGAAAGAGAGCAGACGCATCGAAGAGATCACGAGAGGGCCTAGGCCAGAGACCAACAGAGACCAAGAGAGACCAAGAGAGACCTGTTAGTCCAGAGAGGATCACCCAAGCTGAGGAGAAGAAGACCCGCCGGGATCCAGGCATTGCTGCAGACCGGAGGAATCGAACGGAGAGCAGGCGGTGAGCTGGAAAAGCTGTGTGGAGTCTGACAACGGATCGGGCCGCTAGTATCCCCAGTCAAAATCGGGTGGAGAGACGTCCTGGGTCAGCGGAGCCTAAAGAAATCGTCGGATGGGTGAGAGGCCTCCAAGGCTGTTTTATGATTAAAGGACGCTCTGCTGTTTTCTCTTTAAAGTCCACAGGGCCCCAACTGACTAGTCGAAGACCTTCCTTTAATAAACTCACTGGCCAGTTGAACAGTACCCGGGTACCACACATACACAGATACACTTTTCACATTCTGGGACTTAACCTGTGCAGGACTCATTTCCTTTTGCGAATCGGAACGGGGGTTAAAGACAAAGATACGTTCCGAATACATTTTTCTCTTTTTTCCGCTGCGCGTTTGCCGTAATACGAAGGGATTGTATGTTTGGGGTTTTGCTACATGTCCCTTTTTCTGAACTATCGGGAAATTGCATTGTTTTTATGTTCGGTTGCGAATATTTTATTTTCCGAAATACGAAGCCTCGTGTTTCGTTTCTTTTCCGCTACGCGTTTTACCGGGATACGAAAATACTGTAAAAATACTTGTGAATACCGTGTCTTAACATCTGCTCAAATATTTTAGTAAACTATATAAATATAAAAACTCACAACTGTGTTGGAGTATATTTATTCCCTAGTGCGGGGAGACTGACCCGTGGTTCATTTTCAGCGGCTCCTCCGGGAGTGAACGCTACACTTTCAATACTTTCATAATTTTTTGTTAGTTTGCGGCACTGAGTGTTCTGGCAATGACATTATCACACCTTATCACACCTTTGCTACATATATCATTAAATTATTAAATATTTTGCTCTTTATTGGGTTTTTCTGAGAGCTTTTTCTGTGTATACGAGGCATGTCTAAAAGGTTCTGTGAATGGTATCAGACAACAAAGAAAAACAGAAGATACAAACAGGTTACCTAAAAATTTCCATCCGTTTTCCTTACTGTTCGTCTGTCAGATTGTGTGGCACAAACCAGGAACAGATCTTCTGCTTAACCAAATCTTCGCAGACGATGGTGCGCACAGTGACTTTGCTAACACCCAATTTCTCTACCATCAATCATAGAGTCAGTCGTCGATCTCGTGCCAGCATTTGTTGCACTCGCTCAATCATGTCTGGGGTTCTGCTTGTCAACGGCCGACTCGAACGTGACTCACCCTCAGTCGTTTCCTTCCCGTCGCGAAAGCGATTGATCCAGTCTTAAACACATATTCTGCTCTCAGCTTCCGTCCTGTACACTCCTAACATTTCATGCGTTGCCGTCTCTGTTTCCCCCAAATTGTAGCAGAATTGGTGTTCACTCATTGCTCCATTGCAATGTGACCCAACCTCTCACACTGATTACGTTAGACTGCCTGCAGCGGGTTTACCTTGATGGTCACGTGTACTCCACGCTACATGGTGCTGCTTGTCGTTTCTCTGGATAGTCAAGTGCATGCAGACGCACCTGGTCCATGCTGCTGTTGAGATATCGGACCGTTCACCAAACATTTTAGGCACACCTTGTACACCAGCTACTTACATAGGTCATTGTTCTCTGGCTCATTGACACCAGCTTGCATTGCAACTTGCTGTTTCACCAGCTCCCTTGAGTATGGCATGTTATTTCTTTAAAATTCTTGCTTTTTCCTTATATCTATCTGATCGAACCTAGGACTGTTTATCACTCTAGAGCAAAGGTGTCAACCTCCGACCCCAAGATGTTTCTGAACTACAACTCCCATGATTCCTTGGCCATCTGTTGTTTTGAAGGAATTCTGGGAGGAATTGTAGGCATCAAGACCCAGGGATCCATGAGTTTTGCAGCCCTACTCTTGAGTTTTCCTTCTTTTCATCTTCTTCCAACTTGTTTTTATGTAAAGGGACCATCGTTATTTGTCTGTTAAAGTTTATAATTAAATTTAAAGTCTTATTCATTTCTGATGCTCCAACTGGTGATTTCTATTTAGTCATCTTAATCATTTCATGATCCTACTCCTTCCATTTCTTCACGACTTCTTTTCTTACCACTCTGCCTTTACTCTCAGCTGTTGAAATTATTCTTATTATTTCTACCTGATTCTAATGTCTGCTGTTCTAAAGTTTGACTATAATTTACAACTTGTCATGCCCTGCGGAGGTGGGGCTGCCTCTAGTGGACGCTGTCACCGGACAGGGCGTCCGTACTTTTCCAGCCGATTATGCCATTCACCTGACATTTCAGATGGTCATCCTTTGGTCCATTCCGGTGCAGCTTCTGCTCTTTCTGGAGGAACATCAACTTCCTCTGAGTTCTACTTCCCTTGTCACACGCTTGGCACGGCAACCAATCACAGCTGCACTGGGCATTTAAATCCCAGTAGATAGACACGCCTGGTGCCCTGTCGTGTTTTCACTTTGGACCCCCCAGTGTGTTACTCCTTTTCATGTTTATTCCATGTACCAACTCTTGGCTAAATATTGTTACCTTGTCTTGCTCACCGTTTATATTTAACCCCTGATATACTGACTTTTCTATTACTGTGTGTACCAACTCTTGGCTATCCTTGAGTCAGCTCCCGTGTTACTCCTAATTATTACTAGTCTGGTATGATTTATTATCTGTTTTTCCTTTCATAACTTAGATCACTGTAAGGCCTATCAGCTTAGGGACTTTTCCTGTTTTTCTGCTGTGTCTGTGTGTACTGGGCCTTCCATTTTCCTGACCCAACTCATCTTCGTATGATTAAAATTAATCCAATACTGCTATTGTGTCTTTGTTTTTCAAGATTTTAGAACATCTATAAATATACTAGCAGCTACAACATTAAAGCCACGAGCCTAATATCGTGTAGGTCCCCATCATGCTGCCAAATCTTCACTGATGCATCCAGGCATGGACTCCACAAGACCTCTGAATGTGCCCCGTGGTATCTGACACCAAGACATTACCAGCAGACCCTTTGAGTCCTGCAATTTGTGAGGGGGTGCCTCTGTGGATTCGTTGTACCAGCTCATCAACAGACCCATAATCGGATTGAGATCTGGAGAATTTGGAGGCCAAGGCAACACCTTGAAATCGTTGTCATGTTCCTCAAACCATTCCTGAACAATTTATGCACTGTGGCAGGATGTATTTTCCTGCGGAGAGAGGCCACTTCCATCAGGGAATGCCATTGCCATGAAGGGGTGTAAGTGGTCTACAAGAATCTCTAGATAGGTGGTACGTGTCAGGTGTGTTCTGATACCTTTTTATCATGGCCAACATTAAATTTTTCAGCAATTTGAGCTACAGTCACTTCTCTGTGTGAATGCACCAGGTACGCTGGCCTTCACCCCCCACGTGCATCACTGAGCTGTGGATGCCCATGAGTGATGCTAGTAGTACACTGACTGTCCTTCCTTGCAAAACCTTTATTATTAGGTACAAACCACTGCATACCGGAAACACCTCACAAGACTTGTTCTTTATGGAGGTGTTCTCACCCATTCATCTAGCCATCACGATTTGGCCCTTGTCAGTCAGATATTGTCGCTTTCCCATTTTTCCTGCTTCCGACACATGATATTTAACAACTGACTGTTCACTTGTTGGTTAATATATCTCACCCCTTGACAGGTGTCATTGTAACCATATAAACAATGTTATTCACTTCACCTGTCAGTGGTTTTAATGTTGTGGCTGATCAGTGTAGCATCTGGCAGGTTGTCTGTATATTGCACACGCAGCTCTTATTCAGGAATGATGACAAACAATGCAAAATGAACAAAGGTTCTTCCTGGTACTCGATTATGACCGCTTCAATGCAGTTGCAACCATTGTTTGCATTATTATACTTCAACAAGAAGAGAGGTCTATCGATAAGCATGAGATTAGTGTTTTGAGAGTATTTACTTGGCTAACCCTGTAGCTAAAGAAATGTCTTCACGGTGGGTTACATAGTATAACAAATTAACATTTTAAGCGGCTTAACACAGACCAAGTTGTGGATTGCTTCTTTCATCTCATGCTATTGTTTGCTTGCCACTGAAATTCCTTAAATATTATCTTTCCCTCCGCGTCTCAAGTTCAACTCCCCACATCTTACTTTCCCAACCACACTACAAGAGCTAGATTTTGTGATTTTACATGTCTGGTCTTCAAACATTCAGAACATTTTTACAAAGTATCTGTTTGTATTTTTAGACATTTTAACTATTTATTTTTTCTGTATTCACTTGTTAATGTGCAGTAACCTGAACTATGAGAATGATGGTGCAAACTTATTCCAGAAATGTCAAACCGATCCATGAATTATATAGAATCTGTACCAAAAGGGGTTATTCAGAAAGCCTTGAAATTCCGGGGCTCTCTTCTATGGCACATTCAACACAGGGTCCCCAAAGTGCGACGAACGAGATCTGCTGTAAACTGCCAATCAGCCCGCCGAACCCCGCCGAAGACAACCAAATGCTGCTGAACTGATCGCAGCAGGTTGCCGAAAAAAGGCAATCAGCTGCCGAACTATTAACACAGAAAACGGAACTCTGCAATTTAAAAAAAAGGTGTTTAACCCTTTCGCTCCAGAGCCATTTCACGCCTGTGTGCTGAGCTAATTTTTACCGGTTTCGCTCATCATGTTTAAGATTTGAAGTCATGTTTAATTATACGACCAAATTATATATCGTTCTTTCCGGCAGACTCGGCAGATTCATAATATATCATTATTATATGTATACGTCATGTCCTGCCTGAATATTATAACAAAAAATGCAATAAAATTAGATTTTTTTCAATCATCGACAGCTTGTAAAGTGACTTTTTTCGCATTTTATCATCCGAGTCTTTGCAGTTATATATGCTATGGGGTATGCTTTTTAAAAAATTAGAACTGGGAATCCATTATTTTTATTCTTCTGAGAAATTATCAGGGTTATTCAAAGAGATCCGAATTGCTGGATAAAGATAATCGAACGCTGAAATTTAGCCTACGGTTACCTTTCCTGGCCATTCGGCTATTCAGAGAGCAGGCAATTCACCAAATCCTGGCGAATTGCCTGCACATATGGTGCCTGTTCGGTGCCTGTTCGAGGGCAGTGAAATCCCCATAGAGAAGCAATGCTTCGTCTATTCAGAGAACAAAAACCAGCAGTGAAAGGTTCCTGAATTGCCCTGCCATTCGGTGGTTTAATTCGACAGGTTTATTCAGGAGAATCCCATAGGCTTCAATGTTAAAAATATTCCCTTTTTAATTCAATATCTAATAAACTGTTCATTATAATATTCTGCAGTAAAAAGTCTCTTTATTTTTAGTTTTTTAGGATATTTTAAGCATTTTTCGGGATTTTTTTGCCAAACATTTTTTGCCTATTATTTTTTTTAAAAATTTAAACGTTTGTTCTTTTTTCTGTAACAGCCCTTTTTATTATCATTCATTGGACCGCATATGTAAATTTCAGACATTTTCACTCAGTAGTTTGTTTGCAAACAGCGTTTCACTTTTCAAACATTCAAGCGGACTGTTTTTTTTCTTTCTTCACCTCCTTCGTCTGCGTCGTCGACTTTTTCCGGCAGCTGCGCTGCATGTGATCGGTGGCTGCTCGGCTTTTTCCGGTGGCTGCTCTGCGCTGTGATCGGCTCCTGCTTGGCTTTTTCCGGCGTTTTCGGCGGGGTTAATCCAGATGTTTTTGCAGGTTTTGGTGTGCGTTCGCCCTCGTTTTGCGGTGAGTTTTCGTCGACTTTTTCCTGCATTTCGGCGGCCCTGTGGTACTTGCTGAATACACCACAGGGTCGCCGAAATGGGATCGCCAAATCACATCGAATTGAAGAGAACGAAAAGTCACCGAAAGTGCGGTGGCTTTTCGATTCTCTTTGAATAACCCTGTATGTGATTTTAAGTAAAACCCCCCCAAAAAAATCATTATCGCAGCATCATTGTTCACATTATCATTTAAATGTGAACAATAATGCTGCATTAATAAAACAAAAAAAACAGCTTTTAAAAAAAATATATAAATATAAATAACACAATAAAAAATATATATATTTTTTTTCCCTTTACTTTTAACATTGTAATGTTTGGTACTGTTGGAAAGGCCATGTCATTGGACCCCCCTATCTCCACCATAGGTGGCAGCTAGGGGTTAACTCCCGAACTGACGTCATTGCGTCCATGCACGTTGATGCCAGTAGGCTGGGGGAGATCCCGGAGACGTGGCCGACAGCCAAGATGTCGGCCATCTCCGGGAGAGGACCACAATCTGGCACCTGTTGGTGTTGAATCACGATCCAGCCCCTAAGGGGTTAAAGGCAGACACTGCTTGGAAGGCAGGCTGTGCCCTTCCAAACGGTGCCTGCCTTTTTGCCGTGCCCCTTGCCATTCAGGCACCTTCCTGCTCTGGCAGGGGGGGACTGGAATAGATGTCATCGCGCGTAGCGCGATGACGCTATTCATGCCAACCAGGGTCCCGGAGGCTGGGCTGACATCCAAGATGTCAGCCCGCACCACGAGGCTGCAGCGATCAGCTGAAATACCAGCCGATCGCAGGCTGCAATGACAGGACGCACTCAGCACGTCCTCCACAGCCAAAGCCCCACTTGGCTGGACGCGCTGAGCGCGTCCTTAACAGCCAAGTGGCTAAAACAAAAAAATGCATGAAAATATCTAGAAATAATAAAAAAAGGTCCCATAAAAAAATTATAAAAAACGGTCTGTTACAGAATATAAAAAAATGTCATTAAAATCGAAAAGAATTGTGCAAACAAATCCTGAAAAAATGCCTAAGAAATTCTAAAAAATAAATGAATAAAAAGTATTTTTTGCTGAAAATGAAAAGAATAAATGGTTGAATAAAAAATAATAAAAATATGAACATTTTTTTGATTGAATTCTAGGGGATTTGCCTGTTTAACCCCTTAGTGACCAGGCGCTTTTACCATTGTCAGTCCAAAAGTACCCACTGCTGTTTTTACATTTGTATGCGGTTTGCGTTTAGCTCAAATTTTCCTCTTACTCGTTTATGGAACCCAAACATATTATATACAGTTTTTCTCACCATTAAATGGAGTTTCGAAAGATACCATTTATTTTCAGCATATCGTATAATTTACTATAAAAAATTTATGAAATATGATAAAAAAACGTAAAAAATACACTTTGGTGAACTTTGACCCCCAAAATCTCCAACCGCCAAAAAGGACCCCAGCTAAATAGTTTAGAAATGTTGTCCTGAGTTTAGAAATACACAATATTTACATGTTTTGATTTTTAATCCCTTCACCGCAGAGCCATTTCTCCTCTGTGTGCTGAGCTCCTTTTGACTATTTTATGCTCCTCATGTTTAAACGTGATTTGAAGTCCTATTTTATTATACCCCAGACAATTTTTTTAAAAAAAATACTCAATTTTTTTATTTTATATATTTTTATTTTATATTTTATTTATTTTGTTTTTTACACCAAACATGGTCATGTCTGGTACCATTGGAAAGGCCATGCTCTGGCCTTTCCAATTATTATTATTATTGTCATCATTTATATAGCGCCAACAATGTCTACAGCGCTTTACAATAACCAGAGGGAACGAGATACAGATAAATGAACACATGATGGAAACAAGAGGTGTAGCGGGCCCTGCTTATAGGAGCTTACAAGCTAGAGGCGGATACCACACATGACCTTTTTGGGAGATATGGGGGTCAATCTCCCCCTATATCCACTTGGCAGCCAGGGGGTTAACTACCCAACTGACGTCATTGCACATATGGCGAAGACATCAGTGTGACTGTGCCCTTTCCAGCAGTGCCTCTCTTTTTTATTCTACCAACGTGGGACCCCGGCAAGAGAGGTGAGTATAGGGAGGGTGGTGGGTTAGACGGGCATGTCCTTAATGGGAGTTTTTCTCAGGACATACCATGTACGTCATTGGTCCTCAAGTTGTTAAACCTGTCAAACTGAAGCACTGAAAATCTGGGAATTTCACTAACATTTCGGTGCAGTTCTGCGTTCTCTGAATAGATTAACCATTACTTCTCTATGGGACAATATCACTTCTACCGAAGGTCGCCAATTGCGGAGATCTGAGGTGAACTACCCCAAATTTCGCTGTCAATTTGCCAATATTTTGTGAATTGCCAGCTTTCTGAATAGACGAACTGCCACAAAATTGCACCATATGGTGAAATTCACAGTTCGGTGCAGTTTGATGGCAAGTTCAGCTCTTATTGAATAACCCTTCAAGAGTTCTGGGAAATGAAAGGGGAAACTAGGATTTTTTAATTTTTCTTTTGTATCAAGCATTAGCCTCCCCTCCAGAGAGCCTGGAATTAGCCCCCTACCAGAATCCTATTGTAGAAACGCTGTTTCTTAACCCCTTCAGTACCGAGTAATTTACAAAAAATTAAAAAACCACTATCAGGAACCAGTGGTGTTTTTTTGAAAACCGTTTTTAATTAGTTATGGATTAAGAAATATTTGAGAAAATTCCCAACGTATTCCTTACCATAATAACCTATTTGGCAGGCATATATCCCCATCTGCTGGTCAAAAGGAGTTACTGCAGTTTCAAGCTCCATGTATGATAGAAACATAGAAACATAGAAAAATGTTGGCAGATAAGAACCTTTCGGCCCATCTAGTCTGCCCAATTACATGGATACTTAACCTGGATTTATCTTTTGTTTAGGATAGCCTTATGCCTATCCC
The DNA here is from genome assembly GCA_009667805.1 of Leptobrachium leishanense. Classification (NCBI taxonomy): domain Eukaryota; kingdom Metazoa; phylum Chordata; class Amphibia; order Anura; family Megophryidae; genus Leptobrachium; species Leptobrachium leishanense. The sequence goes on along the minus strand of CM019063.1, from coordinate 9,761,974 downwards.
ATGCCTGCTTAAATTCAATTACTGTTTTGGCCTCTACCACTTCAACTGGAAGACTGTTCCATGTATCCACCACCCTCTCAGTAAAATAATGATCAGCTGGAGAGGTGTAGTTGAGACTCATTCCCAGCTGGTTTTAAAAAGTGTTAGCACCTCACCATCATGCCTGAGGTGCTAAAACGTTGGGGGCAGGTTCTGGAGCCAACTGTAAAACATAATTTGTTGGTAAAAACACATTTCATTTGCATTGATACAACATAGCCCCTTATTGTGTTATCACGACCTCAGGCTGATAACTCCTAGCTATACGAATAATTCCATATAGTCATATCCCATGTGATGAAACTTTAGGGGCATATCTTGGCACCCACTTTAAAACCAATTTCATTTGCAATATATGCAATACCTATGCATTGCCCCTTAATAAGACCAGATTGAGTATACTTCATTTTGGACTGGAGCTTTTGAAAATCGAGTATACTCGATCATGACGGTGAAGGAGTTATGAGATAGGCGAGTATAAGGAGAATCAAGAAGGGCTAAAGCTGAACACCTCCATTCTACCCTCCCAATATAACCCATGAATATCCCTTAAGTACTAGAAGGACAACTCTTAACCCTATACGTGTCAGACGACGTTCTCTCGGCTGATACATCAGGCAGGACTTGAATTACAATGGCAAACATGTTGTAGATTAATCAATAGCTTGATGTTGACTAAAATATTTCAGTTGCAAAGGAAGCATTTTTTATTTCTAAAATAAGACTTTCATTCTACAGATATTATCAACACTATGGGCCCAATTACAATCTTTGCGCAAAAACGCATTAACGCGAGGGGTAAAACCCTTTGCGCTGAACGCCGTATTACAATGTCAGCACAACAAATGCGCGTATTCGTCTACCGCGGGTGAACCTGCGAGAACACTGCGCGAGCGTACTTTACTGCGCACGTCCTATACTTCACATTGGGAGCGCAAACACAAATGAACGCTGGTACGCGGATGGTATTACAATCTATGCGCAGGATTTAACGCATAGCCTTTGCGCGCATAATTTTAGCAACTCCTAAAAGCTGGTGTTAATGGCAAATCTGACCGACCTGGCTGAACCTAAATACACCAACCCAAAAAAAAAAATGCAGCAAAGTATAGTTACACATTCTACTCATAACAAACCAATAAATTTGAGAAGTTGTGCTTGCATTTATTATTGCTGCAGCATATATACTCAGATTGACTTTGGCAGGTGCAAAAACTTAACGTGAGATAATTGTGGTTCTTAATTCTGACTGGCTGATTCGCGTGAAAAAAACAGTCCGCACACTGATTTCTGCGCGCAACGTTGCTGCGAGCGCATTTGTGCACGTCCGTTTTACGCGCGTTATTGCTCGTCGGATGACAAAATGCACAAAGATTGTAATTCCAGCATTGATTTACGCACGTTTAATGCTTGGCGCACAAATTCATGCGTTGTGCGAGCGTTTTAACGAGAAGATTGTGATAGGGCCCTATGTGAGGTAATAATATCAGGTGTGAAATTGATGGAGAACACAGTTCCCTAACTATTTTAGCTGGAGGAGGACCTTAGTGACCATTTGGCTGACATACAGTCAGGTCCAGAAATATTGGGACATCGACACAATTCTAACATCTTTGGCTCTATACACCACCACAATGGAGTTGGAATGAAACAAACACAATGTGCTTTAACTGCAGACTGTCAGCTTTAATTTGAGGGTATGTACATCCCACTCAGGTGAACGGTGTAGGACTTACAGCAGTTTGCAGATGTGCCTCCCACTTGTTAAGGGACCAAAAGTAATGGGACAGAATAATATTCATAAATCAAACTTTCCCTTCTTAATACTTGGTTGCAAATCCTTTGCAGTCAATCACAGCCTAAAGTCTGGAACGCATAGACATCAGCAGACGCTGGGTTTCATCCCTGGTGATGCTCTGCCAGGCCTCTACTGCAACTGTCTTCAGTTCCTGCTTGTTCTTGGGGCATTTTCCGTTCAGTTTTGTCTTCAGCAAGTGAAATGCATGCTCAATGGGATTCAGGTCAGGTGATTGACTTGGCCATTGCATAACATTCCACTTCTGTCCCTTCAAAAACTCTTTGCTTGCTTTTGCAGTATGCTTTGGGTCATTGTCTATCTGCACTGTGAAGCGCCGTCCAATGAGTTCTGCAGCATTTGGCTGAATGTGAGCAGATAATATTGCCCGAAACACTTCAGAATTCATCCTGCTGCTTTTGTCAGCAGTCACATCATCAATAAATACAAGAGAACCAGTTCCATTGGCAGCCATACATGCCCACGCCATGACACTACCACCACCATGCTTCACTGATGAGGTGGTGAGGTGGTATGCTTAGGATCATGAGCAGTTCCTTTCCTTCTCCATACTCTTCTCTTCCCATCACTCTGGTACAAGTTGATCTTGGTCTCATCTGTCCATAGGATCTTGTTCCAGAACTGTGAAGGCTTTGTTAGGTGTTGTTTGGCAAGCTCTAATCTGGCCTTCCTGTTTTTGAGGCTCACCAATGGTTTACATCTTGTGGTGAACCCTCTGTATTCACTCTGGTGAAGTCTTCTCTTGATTGTTGACTTTGACACACATACACCTACCTCCTAGAGAGTGTTCTTGATCTGGCCAACTGCTGTGAAGGGTGTTTTCACCAGGGAAAGAATTCTTCGGTCATCCACCACAATTGTTTTCCGTGGTCTCCCAGGTCTCTTGGTGTTTCTGAGCTCACCGGTGTGTTCCTTCTTTTTGAGAATGTTCCAAACAGTTGTTTTGGCCACGCCTAATGTTCTTGCTATCTCTCTGATGGGTTTGTTTTGTTTCTTCACCCTAATGATGGCTTGCTTCACTGATAGTGACAGGTCTTTGGATCTCATCTTGAGAGTTGACAGCAACAGATTCCAAATGCAAATAGCACACTTGAAATGAACTCTGGGCCTTTTATCTGCACATTGTAATTGGGGTAATGAGGGAATATCACACACCTGGCCATGGAACAGCTGAGAAGCCAATTGTCCCATTACTTTTGGTCCCTTAACAAGTGGGAGGCACATCTGCAAACTGCTGTAAGTCCTACACCGTTCACCTGAGTTGGATGTACATACCCTCAAATTAAAGCTTACAGTCTACAGTTAAAGCACATTGTGTTTGTTTCATTCCAACTCCATTGTGGTGGTGTATAGAGACAAAGATGTTAGAATTGTGTCGATGTCCCAATATTTCTGGACCTGACTGTACTGGAAAGCTGCAATACAGTTCTATTCAGACACAATGTTAAAAAAAATTCAACATTTAAAGGTGTTTTCAGGGTTTGAATAGATTGGAAATACACAGTAAATGCAATTTCTTTGTATACGCTGGAGGAATGTCATATATAATGACGCGCTACAGCTGCTATAGCTCTGGTAATCTCTATCAGGACAGGAATCATTGGCAGGGCAGAAATCTTGGTGAGGACTTGACCCCTAAAAATATCCATATTAAATGTGACATTTATACACAATGGAAAAAAAGTGAAATTCGATTTAAAACCATTAAAACACATGAACAATGTTAAACTAACAGACAATAATCTACAGAGAGAAACAAAAGATAGCAACCACCAAAACCTATTAAAGGCTTAATCACATGATAAACATAGTTTTGTCAAATGACATACAGTAATTATAACAGTATCTGACATTAGAGGGACACTCTACACAGTGTAAGCTTTCAATCTCATCTAAGTGGTCACACTGCTGTGAGGTCCATCCTCCCTCTTCCCCCTCTGAGAGGGCTAATTCAGCCATCCAAATGCAGGGACTAGTCCTGGCCAGATCCTCAGCTCAGGGAGCCCTCAGCTTAGGTTTCAGGGCTTGGACAGCTTTGGGAACTGGCCTTGTCCCATAGTATCAAAGCCATCTTGCATTGAGAGCCACTGGATTGGCTGTAGCACCCAGCGCCCCTCTGGTCACATCAGTGGTGTATTTAGGTTTTGTGCTGCCCTAGGCCTGACAAAACTCGTGCACCCCCTAAATTAAATTGGACACATTCCTTCCTTTCAAGGCTGCACCTCCTGTTTAAACAGTCAGACACTTTCTGGTTTTAAAGATGGCTGTTGCTATAATGCAGTGGCCACCATCCACTAAGTGCAGTACAGGCTGCATGGAGAGGCCTGCCAATAGGTTTAGGAAACGTTTGGGTCCCCTCCAAATTTACAGATGACTTCTGTATTAGAGAGGACACAATACAGGGAGTCTGGGATTTACCAATATGTCTGCATTACACATTATACACACAGAGGACACAATACAAGGAGTCTGGGATTTACTTATGTCTGTGTTACACAATACAGAGAGTCTGGGATTCACTTTCGTCTGTGTTACACATATTAAGTAAAACCGCAAAAAAACAACTAGAATAGTAAAGGATATGATCGCATAACTCATTGGCAGAGACACGCACACACATATGGAGGAGCCCCTATAAACATCTGCACACCCCTAATAAGGAGGAGGGTCTAAAGACATCCAGAAACAACCTACAGAGGATTCCTTAAAGACAACCCAAACCCAGTATATGGGGGAGCCCCTAAAAAGAGGGAGATTAGGCCAAAACAGGGACAGAGAGATTTGCTGCCAACATTGGGGCTGCCCTTAGTATATAGGATACATAAAGTTTAAATAAAACTATTTTATTTTTAGTTGACAAATAAAAAGGAATGATTAAGTCAGGACTACATGACATGTATTGTGGACAGTATATATGGAGAGAGGCAGTATGGTGACAGTATATAGAGAGGCAGTATGGTGACAGTATATATGGACGGAAGCAGTATGGTGACAGTATATATGGAGGGAAGCAGTATGGTGATAATGTATATGGAGGGTGTGTGTTAGTCACTCACCACTTAAAAGAAATGCCCTCAGCTCAAACATTAAAGGAGACACCTCTTATCAGATCAAGATGCTGCAGAATGCCTGTCAGGTGGCATCATCTGGTGGCAGTGTAATAGATGGGCCATAGCGGCTGGCTGGGCATGCTGGGAGGGGCTGGAGGCGAGCAGTATTTCTGGGGTCCCTGCTTCCCAAGCCAACAGCCTGTCATTGCTGCGCATGGGCAGTCAGCTCCTCCCTGGCTGATATCAGGTGACAGGGGCGTGGTGTCAGGCAGTGATTGCTGCTCGTCAAAGCCAGCCTGCCCTCACTGAGCCCTGGCACCGCTGCAGGGCCGGTGAGAAGCTTCGTCTCTCCCCAGCAGCTTTACAATCGTTGGGCAAGTAGCCAGTATGCCAAGAGCCAGTGAAGGCCTGGCTGCTGCTTGCTTTTATAGCAGAGGCGTAACTAGAAACCTCAGGGCCCTGGTGCAAGAATCCATGAAGGGCCCCCCCCTCCGTGCGAGAGAATTTTGCATTTTTACTAAAAACATTTTGCAAAAATACCTGTATACAGGTCTCCTGCACTATCGCCTAGTATCCCTATTATATATCGATTAGCTGTGGAATTTAATGCTATGGTAATATTAATATAATAGGATACCAGGTGATAGGTTATAGTATTATCAGGTTTTGAAACCAGCAGTTTCTGGATACTGCAGGAGACACGTGTCGTATACAGCTATTTTTTGCACTCTTAAAATGGCCATACAATCTGGAAGTATTTTTAAAGAACTAATTATGGATCCTCATTTAGATTTCTCTTGTGTTATGTTACCTCATCTAGTGTGTCACCCCTCTCCTCTTAGATTATAAACTCTTGAGCAGGGTCCTTCCTCCTTCTGTTCAGTGTGTGTAACATGTATGTATATTTGTTTTTCTGTCTCTCCCATTGTACAGCGCTAAGGAATTTGTTGGTGCTTTATAAATGCTTATAACTGTTATAAGGTGGAGTATTAATTAAGATCTAGTTTAATAGCCCTCTCCCCCTTCTTTAATAAACCTTTTTTTAATTAAGTTTTTTAATTAATGGAGTTTTAACAAAATGTTTTTAGTAAGAATGAAAAACTCCCTTCTCTTTTATTTTTATTGTTTTTTTTCAATATGTCGTTGTCCTTTAAAAGTTTGCCTATTTGCTATTTTCCTTGGAAGTTTATTTTTTGACGTTGTGTCTTCTGGTGCGACATACATGTGTTGTTATCTTATCTTATTATATTTAAAATAAAGAATTGCAAAAATAAAAAAAAATAAAAACTCTCTTCATTTAACTGAATGGGTTAATAAGCTGACCAGACAATGCAATGAGACACCAGGAAGTGTCAGACTCTTGATGGATAGCCAGACAAAAGAAAACAAAGCCTCTGCTGCCTAATTAACCCTTAAGAATGAATGACAGAACTGTATCATCATAAATGCATTGACTTTAAAGACCCTAGGTCCTTAAAGGGTTAACAATCCACCAGACTGACACACAGTAGCTGCTGTTTTTGCCGCCTCACTGGAAACTGCCGCCCTAGGCCTAGGCCTTGTCGGCCTAGGCCAAGATACAGCACTGGGTCACATGACAAAGTGAGCTGGAAGCATGTCATATCCTGCAGAAATTAGAGTTGGAACATCACCAGAATTAGTTACTTTTTAAAGGGTTAAATGGAGAGGAGGACTGCGAAAGGGGGTCAGGAGGGGTTCATGTTTAACCCTTCCCTTTCCTAACCCCCTCCTGTTTTTCCCTGGAAGATCTTTGGTAAACCCAGCTTGAAATATCAGTTGACATCTGAAGTCAATAGTATTTAACGCTGCGTCCTGTTTTAATAAAATCAGTGCATTTCTGTGGAATTGGATTGAGGTCGACAAGGAACACCACAGGTTCATTTATGAAAAATAATTTAAAAAATTATCCTAATAGCTCTTTTCATGTCACTGCCCTTTCCATTGTGTCTATCGCGCATCTGGCTTTCCACAAACACAATTACCCTTTTGAAACAATATCTAATGTTTCCGCACATGCCATTTAAAACAAAATCAGACTTCTTGGCCTCATAAATAATTTGGATTTGTAACCATATAATTCCATTTTCTGAGTCTCTACTCCTGTAATTTGTTGGCAGTGATACACAGATTACCAGACCAGGTATTATTACATTTCAATCTTAATATTTCCTGAAAATTACATCAGTAGAAAAATCATAATTGTGTTTTCAAAACATTGATATCCTGAATACCAAGGAAACTAAATGTGTTGCTTTTTCTGTCTTAATTCCGGTCATACATAAATGATTTATGGATTGTTGGGGAATTGATTTTGAGGAGTTTTGTTTATTTTTTTTTCAAAAATCAGGAATATACCACAGTTTTTCTTTTATATAACTACCAAATTGATTGATATACATTTTTTACTTTAACGTCTTCGCTACCAAGTGATTTTCAGAAAAAAACATTGTCAGAAACAAGTGGTTTTTTGAAAAATCATTTAAAATTAATTATACATTAAGAAATATTTGCGCATATATCCATTGCATTTCTTAGTGTAAATAACCTATTTGGCCAGCAGATGACGCCATCTACTGCATATTAAGTTACTGCAGTTTGAGCTGCAGGTCTAATTTCTTCTTCTTTTCCCTGCATCGGCTGCTGAAAACCCGATGTAAGGACATCAGACAATTTTACAGTTTTAGCTCTTTGGGCGTTATGCCCAGAGGGCTAAAACATTGGGGGCACCTTCTGCAGATCACCAGATCGAGATATCTCAATATTGTGTACCGGATGGTACCTTTGAATCTCAAGATATCTCAATCTCAGTAGTGAAGGGGTTAAAAATGCAAATTAGATACAGATTATCATATTTTTTTGTGAAAATATGATTTGAAGGGTTATTCAATAAGTGACGAACTTGCCACCAAATTGCACTGAACGGTAAATTTCACTGTATAGTGCAATTTCAGGGCAGTTCGTCTGTTCCCTAAACTGTCAGTTTGCCAAATACTGGCAAATTGACAGCGAAATACGGTGCAGTTCACCGCAGATCGACGGAATTTGGTGCTCTTCAGCAGCGAAATTGTCCCATAGAGAAGTAATGGTTAATCCATTCAGAAAACTGCACCGAAATGTCAGTGAAATGCCCGGATTTTCGGTGATTCAATTCAACAGGTTTAAACAGGCGAATCCCATAGGATCCAATGTAAAAAAATATTATCGTTTATATTTTTTATTTATTCAACCATTTATTATTTTCATTTTCAGCAAAAAGCCTTTTTATTTATTTATTTTTTGAAATACTTTGATGTAATTTTTGTATTTTTTAGGAGGAATTTTTGATTCCCAATTTTCTTTAAAGGGTTTTTTCCATTCCGTATCAGACCGTTTTATTATTTACTAGGTATAAAGCCTGCCCGGAGGGCAGTCTATTGTTGTAGAGGATATGGCTGCCCAGTACTCCCAATGATGTGACTGTTTATCACACCCAGTCTCTGACCCCAGCTCACATTGATATATATATATTGCCCCCAGCTCACATGTATATATATATTGCCCCAGCTCACATGGATATATATATATTGCCCCCAGCTAACATAGATATATTTGCCCCAACTCACATGGGTATATATATTGCCCCCAGCTCACATTGGTATATATATTGCCCCCAGCTCACATTGATATATTTGTCCCCAACTCCTTGCCCCAGCTCACATGGGTTTATATATATATACATATATATTGTCCCCAGCCCACATGGATATATATATTTGCACCCAGCTCACATGGATATATATATTGCACCCAGCTCACATGGGTATATATATTGCCCCCAGCTCACATGGGTATAATTGGCCCCAGCTTACATAGGTATAATTGCCCCATCTCACACAGGTATATTTGCCCCAGCTCACATGGGTATATTTGCCCCCAGCTCACATGGGTATATATTGCCCCAGCTCACATGGGGATATATTTGCCCCCAGCTCACATGGATATATTTGCCCCCAGCTCACATGGGTATATTTGCCCCAGCTCACATGGGTATAATTGCCCCCAGCTCACATGGGTATAATTGCCCCCAGCTCACATGGGTATAATTGCCCCCAGCTCACATTGGTATAATTGCCCCAGCTCACATGGGTATATATATTTCCCCCAGCTCACATGGATATATATATTGCCCCAGCTCACATGGATATATTTTCCCCCAGCTCACATGGGTATATATATTGCCCCCAATTCACATGGGTATATTTGCCCCAGCACACATGGATATATTTACCCCAGCACACATGGATATATTTGCCCCCGTTTACATGGATATATTTGCCCCCAGCTCACATAGGTATAATTGTCCCCAGCTTACATGGGTATAATTGGCCCCAGCTCACATAGGTATAATTGCCCCATCTCACACGGGTATATTTGCCCACAGCTCACATGGGTATATTTGCCCCAGCTCACATGGGTATATATTGCCCCCAGCTCACATGGCAATATATATTTGCCCCAGCTCACATGGATTTATTTGCCCCCAGCTCACATAGGTATAATTGCCCCAAGCTCACATGGGTATAATTGCCCCCAGCTCACATAGGTATAATTGCCCCAGCTCACATAGGTATAATTGTCTCCAGCTCACATAGGTAAAATTGCCCCAGCTCACATGGGTATAATTACCTCAGCTCACATGGGTATAATTACCCCAGCTCACATGGGTATAATTGCCCCAGCTCACATAGGTATAATTGCCCCCAGCTCATATGGGTATAATTCCCCCCAGCCACCGATTTTTTTTTGTGCAGGTGGCCGACGCGCACAGCTATCAGTTTGTTTTAACGGCCAACTCGAAACCCAGTTTGTAATGTCCGTCGTGCATGCACACTCAGTGCTTGACAGCGACGGACATTACAAACTTTTTTTATATAGGATAGGACCTTTTTTTTACTATTTCCACGCATTTTCATGCATTTTTATTGTTTTAAACAACTTTTAAAGCAGCTTTCGGCAGTCTGTTCGGCACTTTTTGGCGGCGTTCATCGGTCTGATCGGTGATGTTCGACAGCATTCAATGGTCTTTAGCGAAGTTTGGTGGTCTGATCAGCGTTCAGTGGTCTGTTCGGCGTCGGCGGCAGTATTCGGTGGCTCCACGTTCGGTGCCCATTGGGGACGCAGGGTCAGCGAACTGGAATCACCAAAGCATACCCATACCGAAGTGCGTCGAACGAGAAAGCACCAAAATGTCACTGAAATTTCAGTGCTTTCTGAATAACTGACTTGGTATTGCAAGCAGAAACAATTCTATATGGCGTATTTGTTTTCATTGTAAAGTCATACAGGTAAAGGCTGTAGGCCTGAGCTGTGAGAGGGGTAATTACCCATTTAAATAGTCCCTGCAGGGGTCGGCACCATCGGCAGCTGCAAAAATCCCCTCCCACCCTCCCTCTTTTGCAGCTTATCACCTATTCCGCAAGGTATGCCCTCTTTTTTGCAGGCAGACCTTTCGTTTCAGTTCCAGGCACATAATCAACCGACTTTCCTACCATTAAACCATGACCACAATTAACACAATTAATATTAACATTTCTGTGTAGAAAACCTGCTGTCATGCCCCTCCAGTGATGTGGGGGTGGGGGGTGTTGTCTATTGAGGGAGGTCACGTGATGCCCCAGGCTCAGCAACAACATAAAAAAAAAAAAAAAAACGTTTTCCTATTGCAAGTGCGATAGGTTGCAGGGTAGGAAGCAAGACCTTTGCATTTTTTTCTAAGTGCAAAGATGCGCCTCTCATAAGCAAGCCCATACCTGACTGAATCCTGCTCGAATGCCGAACGTCACGGGTGGGAGGAGGAGCCTCAGTCATTCAGGCCCAACAACGTCACGAAATACAGTTCCCTGAATTACATTGTATTGTGAAAATTTGTGGCAGTTCGGCTATTCAGAAATTTGTGAATTTGCCAAATACTCATGAATTGCCACGAAATACAGCGCAATTCGCCACAGATCACCTCAATTCCCATAGAAAAGTAATGGTTAATCTATTCAGAGAACGCTGAACAGCAGCGAAATGTTGGCAAAATACCCAGATTTTCTGTGGTTCAGTTCAACAGGTTGAAACAGGTGAATCCCATAGGATTCAATATAAAAAGATTACCGATTTCATACATTTTTTATTCAACTGTTTATTCTTTTCCGTTTCAGAAAAAAGTATTTTTATTTATTTATTTTCGAATTTTTTTTAGGTATTTTTCTGGATTTTGAAGGCCAAATTTTTGATTCCCATTCCTTTAATGGCATTTTTTTTTTTATTCTGCAACAGACCATTTTATTATTTTTATATGACCTTTTTTATTATTTCCATGCATTTTTATTGTTTTAAAAACCTTTTTTAATATAGCAGAGTTCCTTTTTTTAACTTATTTTTTACCACTCCAGCGGTATTCATTCAGCAGCTGATCGCCTTTATTTGACGGCATGCGCAGTCAGTTCGGCAGAGTTCGGTGGTCTTCGGCTGATCCCATTCAGTGCACTTCGGGGACCCAGTGGTTAATAGGGAATTCTCAGAAGGTCTGGGGAACTGAAATCACCGAAGTGCACTGACGTGTTCCGAATGAGAGAGCACCGAAATTTCACTGGAATGCCGATGATCTCTGAATAAGGCCGGGGTCAGACGAGCGTTTTTCAGAGCGGAAGGAACTTCCGTGAGAGTGGTCATTCCTTCCACTCTGATGCCCGTCTAACCACCTCGCTGAGCGCAGTTAGTGTGCTCAGCGCTGCAAGGCTTGATCCTTCTATGGAGGATCGTGCTTTGCAACCCCGTTGAACGGGCTTTGTAACGCTTTGATGGGGAGGCTTTCAGAACGTCCGCAGCACGCACACTGTAGCACACTATAGCATGTGGCCGACCCCATCGAAGAGTAACAATGCTGTGCCGGACGCCAGGAGGCACGTCGGTATGGACGCACGTAGTGCGCTCGTCTGACCCCGGCCTAACCCCTTTAGTTTTGTGAATTGAGATTTAGAAAGTGTGGTTTTGTTTAAAACTTGAAACCTAAATTAACATTCTGGGAATTAAAATTGACTAATATTTTGGCAATCCACCTGGTTTAATCCATTGAAGTCCACTGAAGTCATCATCAAGCATGTGAAGGATCTAAATTTAAAGCCAACGCAAACCGGTGGCTGCTCTGGATACCTAACCATAAACACAGACCTGGAAGGATATTGTTATTTCGGGAAAAGCTATTGAAGTGGGGAATGTGTGTTCTTTTTTCCTGCATTAAAACACTCAGACCTTTTTTCTGAACGCGAGTTGAAATAAACACTTACAAACTCATGCAGTGCATTTATGAACACTGCGATACATTTTTCCATTACAAGAGACAGGTTGCTATCTCCAATATTTGCGGAATTATTTTCATTAATTTAATGGCAATAGGGAATATTGTCTTATGTGCAATATTTAGAGTTGCATAACCTTAAATTTAAATATGGCGGTAACTGTAAAACTGACACATAAGTAAATATTTCAAGGAGATATTAAATGAAGAAAAAAATTAAGAAATAAAGAAGTGAGGGGCAATGTCTATATTACTAATGTATTTTCTACAAGTTTGCCGCATAAATGTTATAAAACATTGTCAGAAACAATTGCTGTTTATATTTTTATACAGTGTATATATATATATATATATATATATATATATATATATATAACCAGTGAAAAGTGTATCCTGCACTCTGGACATCAACAATGCCTGGTGCCCATCCGGCTCAGATATAGGAATAGTCAATGTAAGGACGGCACTCACGGTCTTTATACCAGGAAAACTTGAATTTAATGTAGAGAAAGCAGAATCTGATTCTGCTTTTTCTACATTAAATTCAAGTTTTCCTGGTATAAAGACCGTGAGTGCCGTCCTTACAGTGACTATTTCCTATATACACAAGAAGGGCAGCACTCAACCTTAACTACGCTTTCAGTGCAGGTGCATCTCAAGACAATATGATACACAGAAAGAGCGCACACCAAACAACATGTTCAAATGAAGTGGAAATAGGCTAGAAGACGGCCGCCATTGTACACAGGCGGCCATCTTGTTCAGAATATTGGTTCACTTGTATATAACTAGACAGGTTTGTAGCTGAAACTAGAATGAGGTATACGTAGAAATTTAGGAATGCGTTTAGATTAGCAGAAAAGCAATTAAAGTCTTATGAAAGATCTTTGCTGTTTCTGGCACGGAGAAGTAGATATTCCAAGGTCGTTGGGGCCCGCGGAAAGACGAAGGAGTATAGAAGACCGGGCCCCAGGCCATCTGAATAAACATAGCCGATAGGGAGGGAGGCACTGCCCGGAGAAAGACAGCACAAACAAATCACAGACTGTCAAACTAACGAGAAGTGTATCAATTTATAGTTATATGTGGAATGTTCTTTGTGTTCGAATTAATGATGGGAGGTATTAACCCACGTGGGGTGGAATAGAGTGTCATAGGGAGGTGGGCTAATGGGGATGTACCTAATTATGTATTTGGGGCATAAAACCTCATGTCTCTGTGTAATCGGGGCTCACTCTAAGCGATTCAATCCTGTGTGAGCACTTGTGTGACGACACAATAAACTCTTGCCTTTCCTGAAGAGACTCGTGTTTGGACAATCCTTGCTTGTGTCTGGTCCGGCGCCGTTAATGAAGTGAACCTGTCTGACTCCGGCTACATTTCTGGGGTCTCGATAGCCGGGATAACGGGCCTTTTGCCAAGACACAGGCAACGGCTGCTGAACACAGTGCGGCGCTTGACTGCAGCAGTGCCAGAATCCCGATGGTTGGGGGCGTCCGTTGAAGGTGAGCTGACATCTGCAGGCGCCAAGCAGGATTTCCTGTACAGTGGACCTCATCTCGTCCCAAACAGACCCCCCGGCCCGGGAAGCTGGGACACACCCGAGTCCGAGGAAACAGCGAGCAGCGCCGGCGATAGGTAACGTGTCTTCTATGTTTTGTATGTCTAAAGGAAATACCGGTATCTAAGGGAAACGTCCGACTGAGATAGACGGATAAGAGGATGCGATGGCCACCATCCTATTGGCATATCTAGCCCGCCGCTGATAGCGCTGACATTGCTGAGGAGCCAGAGTGGCTAGCGGGTGTCTGGATTCGGGGGAATTGAATGCCAATCAAAGGGTAGTTCTGTAAGAGAGGGAGAAGGTAGCTGCGTGGAGTTGCATAGTTCAGTGTTTGTAAATAGAGCTTCGCCACGTGGGTAAAAGGGAAAGGAGGAGGGATTTTTCTGTGACTGGGCTAAGAGCCTGAGTCAGTGCCTAGTGTGTACGCCGTATAGTGAAAAGGGCTTATAGTGAAGCCAGCGATAGCTGCAGAGATAGTGGTGCTGAGTGGGTAGATTATCCATAAGGCAGATTGGAATTGCAGGCGGAAGTATAGACAAGGAACGGGGTGCACATAGCCACAAGCAGTCAAGAGTTAGAGTTCAAATTACGGGGTATAAGGAGCCACAAAGAAGGGGATAAGTACCCTTGGCTAGTAGAAAGAGTAGAAGTGCCTATGTTTTATTCTATGTTGAAAGTATCTGATACGGTATGAGCTGTGAATGAATTGACTCGAGTGCTGTGAGTGAACGCGCGCCTACTCGCTCCACGAGGAAGCAAATACGAGATTTGACCCTGGACGTACGGTTTCGGCTCAGGCGACTGCAGTCGGCTACTGAAGGGGGAAGCGTATGTGGATGCGGATAAATTGTTGACTGAAGTATCAGACTGTAGATTTTAACTGTTGTTAAAATAAAATATTTGTATCGCAAAAAGTATTGTTTTCAGGAGTGACAATAGGTAACGGGTCATCAAAGCCCAAGAAGGTAAAGGAGGGTGAGATGCCCCTAGAATATATGGTGCGGAATTTCGAAGCATTATATAAAACGTATGATTATGGTGTAGAATTGACAAAAGAGAAATTAAAAGTAATGTGTACAGTTGTGTGGCCGATGTTAGTCCCAGGATGGCCAGAGCAGGGGTCAATGGACCCGGAGTTAGTACAGAAGGTACATTCCCAAGTTACAGAGCAGTATGGACATCCTGAACAGTATCCGTATATAGATATATGGAGATATTGTATTAAAAACAAGAGTTATTTTATAATGATAGCGGGGAGAAATAAGAAGCAGGACCCCCAGAATAATGGAGAGAGAGAGGGAGACCGGTGTTAGATCAACCGGAAGAGAGTGATAATCTGCCCCCGTCCTACCCATTATGTTATGGGGCAGCTAGGGAAGCTCTGAATGCCGCGATTGCGCGGGCGGAGAGGGAGGAGCAGGCAGCTGCTATGTCTCGGTCAGCTCCCTCTGCTCCGTCCCGTATGGCTGAGGAAGAAGAGCAGGGTGCATCGGGTAGAGGAGATAGAGAGGCTCCACCAGAAAAGATTGAGATGCCCGATGAGAGTATATATAAATAAATTAATATTTTATGGAGTAAAATAATTGCAGTGCTATATAGTTTATGTGTATAGTTCAGACTGATTTTGTCCGATTGTGTTTTTAATTGATTATTAAACTGTTCAATTAAAAGTTAAGATTGAGCGTCGTCCCTGGTGTAATAGGCCCCCTCCTTTTTCTGACAGACTGTTTGCAAGAAAGAGGGGGAGAATTGGGAGCAGTTTGTTTTTCTTTGCTCTCTGATAGCTGGAAAGAATAATCCTTTATGTATTTGTGCAGCGTACTATGTTTAGCTGATTTTAGTGTGTGTTACAATAGAATATTTGTCTGAAGTCTGTTGAGTGCAAGATATATGTTTATATTTTGTGTTGATATTATTTCGAAAGTTTAAGTTTTGTTCAGAGCTAGAATTAAATAGAAAAGAAAAGAAAAGGGAGTCCTGGTTTTTTATATTATTGCATATAAATAATAATAAGTATGTAATAGTATACAATATTGCCTACTAAAATATAAAATTTATTAACAAATTAAATTGAAATATATGAAACGGTTAGAAAATTAATTCGAGAAATAATTAAAGTAATTTTTCTTTACTGTTTTTACAAGGTATGTTTTTGTTTGATTTTTGATAGAATGATTTATTTTTATTGTTTTTTTTTCGATGTAGTATTAAGAGTCTGTTTTGAACTATGAGAAAATATTTCTAAGAATATTATTTACACAATGTGTATATGTATATGCCCGAATGTCCCATCCAGCTCCTGGAGCGGGATATTTTTTGCAAATTGCAAGCCCAAATTATGTTTTTTTTTTTTTTTCCCGGGGGTCACGTTCAATTAAACCTGCCGGAGAGTGGCAGTTTTGTTCGGTAGTATAATCCAGCCAGCCCGCACAACCCCCAATCTGTGAAAATCGCAGTAGTTATGCCGAGGGAAGAAGAATGCACGGCACCTACTCTGTCTGCCACGCTGGATCCGCACGCACTACTCCTTGGAATTCCTGAGGTGGGGGGCGGAGGACAACCCGCCCAGATTAGTTGAATTAAAGCCCGGCGCAAAACCGGTGGCTCTAAACAATATTATATCCCACAGAAAGCCAAGCAGGTTACAGAGTGTCTAAAAAGAAAACACAAATATATAAACAGAGTGTAAAATACCTGGGATTCCAGTTAACAGGTACCAAACGTGCACTAGGGGCAGAAAAAAAAAAAAAAAGGCAATGTGCCGCATACCCCAACTAAAGACCAGGAGACAAGTCCGTGAGTTCCTGGGAGCTGCAGGCTTCTGCCGCCTGTGGATCCCCAACTTCGCAGAAATTGCCAAGCCGCTTCATCAAGCAACCAAGGAAAGAGAATTAGACCCCTTTCATTGGGAAGAAGAGCAAACCGCAGCGTTTCTGAAATTAAAGACTCTGCTCCTGCACTGGGTCTGCCAGATCATAGCAAGCCTTTCCAGCTGTTCGTACATGAACATAACCAAACAGCAACAGGAGTATTGGTCCAGACCTTTGGCTCGTGGCTGAGGCCTGTGGCCTACCTCTCCAAGCAACTCGACCCTGTGGCCTGCGGCCTACCCCCATGCCTGAAAGCAGTGGCTGCCACCGCAATGCTGATAGCAGAAGCAGACAAGCTGACCCTTGGACAAGTTCTTCATGTCAAGGTGCCCCATGCTGTCAAGGCTCTGCTGGATGTCAAAGGAGGTTACTGGTTTAGCAACAGCCGGATGACGAAGTACTAAGCCATGATGTGTGAAAATCCACGGGTTCATTTGGACCTCATCGCTACCTTAAACCCTGCTACTTTACTGCCTGACTGTGAAGAGGATCCAAATCATGAATGCCTCCAAGTCATGGAAGAAGTGTTCAGTAGCAGGCCAGATTTGAAAGACGTACCCCTAGACAAATACGATCTACAGCTATTCACTGATGGTAGCAGCTACATGGATGATGGGAAGAAAGTCTCCGGCTATGCAGTAGTCTCAACAGAAGAAATTATTGAAGCAAAGCCACTGCCAGGCCATACATCGGCACAACTAGCTGAAATAACAGCCTTAACCAGAGCCCTTGAAATTTCTGAAGGCAAAAGAGTAAATATCTATACAGATTCCAAATACGCCTTCATGACAGTCCATGCACATGGTGCACTCTACAAAGAAAGAGGCCTACTCACGTCTTCAGGACAACAAATTAAATATGCTGCAGAAATCACGGCCCTCCTGGAAGCAGTGTGGAAACCAAGTGCTGTCAGCATCATGCACTGTCGTGGCCATCAAAAAGGCCGTGATGAAATTCCAAAAGGTAACAGACGCGCGGACCAGGCCGCAAAAGCAGCTGCAAAACCGCCACCACCAACAGAAGCAGAAGCTCAAGCTAAAGTACTGATCTGCAAGCAAGAGCCTCAATCTTCCATGCCAAATTACGAGTTCTATATGAATTTGATAAAGTTTGAACCCCACGGCGAGTTCATTGAAATAATATTGAACAAATGGCAAGATGATTATGAACTGTTAGAACTCAATCATGATTATATCCAATGGTTTTTCCCAACTCGAACACAAGGCCGAAATTTCTACTCTACTCCCCTAAATCCGCAAGAGACACGCCTAATGGTTAACACCTCAGAAGTTCAGCAAAGACTGCGCAGAGTCTGCAAGATGAGGCTGAAATTCTTCGGCGTAAAAATAGTGGGGGAGGAGGAAGACAAAGAAACAATTGAAGTTGAACGAGCAGAGAATTTCGCGTCACGTTTTGAAAATTTGACAATCAATTCTCACAATAATCTACGAATCACACGAATACTGCACAGTCTGGGAGAATTGGGAGCAGAAGAATATCAAGTCCCACTGGTGAGGTTCTTCCTCAAGGAGATCCTTATCAAGAACAGACTGCCAAGAATGAAGAAAAGTGCAATGACTTTTTTATACCAGCAGTAAGAGATTCACAAGACAGACAAGATTTGTTATTTTGAGAACAGGCCCATCGGGCTATCCCCAATGGTATTATTACAAATAGACTTTACAGTGCTGCCACCCTGCAAAGGATACAAATATTTACTAGTGATGGTGTGCACTTTGACAGGATGGGTAGAAGCCTTCCCAACTAGAACTGAAAAGACGACAGAAGTGGTAAAGAGTCTAATGAAAGAAATAATACCACGTTACGGACTTCCACTCGAGATAGGGTCGGACAATGGCCCTGCATTTATCCAGAACTGTTTACAACAATTTGCCCGGCTACTGGGCATCACCTGGAAGCTATAGACCGCCTACAGGCCCCAAAGTTCGGGAAAAGTTGAAAGAATGAACCGTACCCTAAAGACTTTGATGTCCAAACTGTGCCAAGAGACGTCACTAGGCTGGTTGGACTTGCTGCCGATAGTCCTTTTGCACATTAGGTGCAGACCAACCCCCCAATTGAAGCTAAGTCCGTACGAACTTATGTTTGGACGGCCAACCCCTCTGATTAATGGACTAAGGGGGGACCTTCGGGCATTGGGAGAAACTAAACTAAATGATCAGGTAGTAATGCTGGGTAAATCAATGCAGAAATTAAATACTTGGGTGGGGGATAATATACCGTATTTTCTGTATCCTTCATTGTATAAATATTGTCCGGGTGACTCAGTATGGGTAAAAGAGTGGAAAAATGATCCACTAGATCCAAAATGGAAAGGTTTTTATTTTGTCCTGTTATCAACCCCTATAGCAGTAAAGGTTGCCGAGGTGGTCCCGTGGATACATCACTCCAGGGTAAAAGCAGCCGCAGCCAGTCCTGAACCAACATGGAAGGTTGTTACCAACGAGACCAACCCACTGAGGCTGAAGCTGACAAAGACCACAGCCATGAGCACCTAAATGATCCTAACCCAGATAATACAGAGGATCAACAAGTGGGTGTTTTGATGGGCACAGGTCCTGACCACCCGCCAACGGGGGATACCCACAGGGTGCTTTTTAGGGGCCCGGCCCCCACCCTTGATTATCCAGAAATGTTTTTTATTTTGAAATTCCGGTGGGGAGGGATTGGGTTTATGTGACTGTAAAAAGAATTGCCCAAGGAATTCTGACACTCGGGGCATTTGTGGTGCTGATTTTATATTTTGCTAATTTGATTTATGGACTCTCGCGTGGAGTATGCTCTAATTGTACGGGCAATGTGGGGAAAGTGGATATTTCCCATATCTGGAATGGTACGCACCCGGTGATGGAGAACCGTACCATGTGGAGACAAAAACGAGAGGCGCTATCTGGAACCAACCCAAGAGGACACTTACTTGTGCAATTCAAATATGACTATGCTAAAAAGTCTGGGCAAACTGTATGCTGGGTGTGTAGTAGACTGCACCCAGAGACAATTTATATACCATTTGCCTCTGTTCCAATGAATTTGAGTATGTTTGTATCAGGGAAAAGACAGAATCAGTCAGTCCCGGGTACCCTATAATAGGACCAGTGTATCCACCAGAATGGTGTTTTCAACTAGGACCAGATAAAGAAACAAATAACGAGGGTGGGTTATGTAACTCAAGTCAGTTCAACTGGACATCATACATTTACATATTCAAAACAGGACAAAAGGCGACTTATTTATACATACGATGCAGGCAACTCACTAGAGACCAAGAGGCGGTGATTGGGAATGTGACCAATGGGAGGCAGGGTGCAGTGGATATGATGAGACGGCTGAGACATTTTGCGATAGAGATATCAAAGGGAACACTATATTCATCACCATTTATAGTGACAGGAGGGTACCAGGTGTGCTGTGAAAGGGTGTGTTACACATGGGTACCACCAACAATAACGGGAATGTGTTATTTGGCTAAGCTGGTCCCAATCCAGAAACTAAGGGGAGAAGACACAAACACAGACACAGAACTACACCCTAGGTACCCACTGGTGTTTGAAAGACCGAAGAGAGAATTTTTGCGAAGATGGATCGAATATGGACATGGTTGCCAGCATGGACTGGATGGGGAGGAGAGATGATGAGGAGATTGAATAGCTATGTCAATCTGATGGATGAGATTCTGAATAGAACCAGTATGGATATCCAGCTGCTGAATCTGGAAATGCGTGAGTTACGAAAGGTGCAAATGATATATGAAATGGCGCTTGAGCAGATCAGTGCGGCCTTGAATGGATTGTGTGAAATGACAATGCACTATGAATGTTGCACCTTCATCAGAAACACTACACACGAAGTCCCAGACTATTACCAGGTAATTCAAGATCATCAGGAGAAGGTAGCACAGTTGCAGGGCACAGCCAGAAGGATTGCTGCCGAAGGCTGGAATCCGCTCCGTGGGTTTGGAGCAATGGGAGAATGGTTTGGTTCTATTTTGAGATTCATCTCAAAGATTGGATCCATGATACTTATGATAGTGGTGATTTTGATCATAGGGATACTGATATACCGTATAGGGCTATGTTTATAGCCACTGTGTAAAACAGTACTGATATCTACACAAACACAGAAGATACCACTGATAATTCCACAGGGTATGTTCCCAGTGAAAGAAACCCCCCCTTTTTCAGTAGTTTCAGAATAGTGGAGTGTAATGGCTACAAGTGCCAGGAAAAGATCCTGACACTTGAGCCAAGGGGGGAATGAAGTGGAAATAGGCTAGAAGACGGCCGCCATTGTACACAGGCGGCCATCTTGTTCAGAATATTGGTTCACTTGTATATAACTAGACAGGTTTGTAGCTGAAACTAGAATGAGGTATACGTAGAAATTTAGGAATGCGTTTAGATTAGCAGAAAAGCAATTAAAGTCTTATGAAAGATCTTTGCTGTTTCTGGCACGGAGAAGTAGATATTCCAAGGTCGTTGGGGCCCGCGGAAAGACGAAGGAGTATAGAAGACCGGGCCCCAGGCCATCTGAATAAACATAGCCGATAGGGAGGGAGGCACTGCCCGGAGAAAGACAGCACAAACAAATCACAGACTGTCAAACTAACGAGAAGTGTATCAATTTATAGTTATATGTGGAATGTTCTTTGTGTTCGAATTAATGATGGGAGGTATTAACCCACGTGGGGTGGAATAGAGTGTCATAGGGAGGTGGGCTAATGGGGATGTACCTAATTATGTATTTGGGGCATAAAACCTCATGTCTCTGTGTAATCGGGGCTCACTCTAAGCGATTCAATCCTGTGTGAGCACTTGTGTGACGACACAATAAACTCTTGCCTTTCCTGAAGAGACTCGTGTTTGGACAATCCTTGCTTGTGTCTGGTCCGGCGCCGTTAATGAAGTGAACCTGTCTGACTCCGGCTACACAAACAGTACAGAAGAAACCACAACAGCAGCTAAATTCATTTAAACAGGAGATTTTACCAGGTTTAACCCTTTAAATGTCTACAAACAATTCTTATCCCCTTCAAAAGCACTATAGTTCTTAACCCTTTAATGTTGAGCTCTGTTGAGAAATGGTGGAAGTTTAGTTTGGAATGGATGGCCATGGATTGAGTAAGCCTGCCAACAGCGACATTGTATTCCTTTGGCAGGTCCTATCATACTAACCTAATGACTGCTCTTATGGGATAAAGTTACTTGTTGAGGACCCAGTCCTTTCTGAAGCTCCCTGCAGATCAAGGTTAAATAGAACCTGTGGGTGGAGCACCAGTGACAGGGAGGGGTGCTTGCACAAGGGTTGTCAGTCCTTTTCATACAAAATACACAAGAAGGGCAGCACTCAACCTTAACTACGCTTTCAGTGTGGGTGCTGACTAGGGATGAGCTGTTCGGGTCGATCAGTTCGGAGATCGATTCGAACTTTGGCCGTTCGCAAGTTCGCGAACTTTGAACTTTTTGGCGTGTTCGGTTCGAGTTCAAAAATTTTTTTTGGAAAGAAGTATAAAGAATGCTTAAAAAAATACAAAAAAATTCTAGAAATAAAGAGACTCTTTAATGCAGAATATTATAAGCAACAGTTTATTAGATATTGAATTAAAAAACTATCTAATGTCATTGTCTAGGTGCAAATATTCTCACCTCTAAATGACCTGTGCTCTCTCAAACGGCGTAAACAACAGGTGTTTAATTAGTGTTTGGAAATAACATGTGCTTCTAAATATCAATTAGAATTTGATACATTGCTTGCAGACTGGGTGGGGGCTCCTCACTGGGTGGGGGCTCCTGCACATGTATGAACAAACACTGTGATTGTTTTGAATTTTAAGAAGTGTTCATTTCTACTATATGATCCTCTCTGATATGCTGTTTAACCCTTAAGGACCAGGTTAAGGACCTCTTAAGGACCTCTTAACCCCTTAAGGACCTCTGTAAAGCCAATCATTAATGATGTAGATGTTACGTCATTTGTCATCAAGGGCTTAATAAAATCGTTATCACACTCCTTAGATTTAAACGTAATATTCCAGTATTTGTATGTCATGTACCTCTAGGGTTGCCACCTTTTCATCAAGCCAAACCCGAACACTCTAGTGTTGGGTTTGAGCGGACTTTTTGTTTTCTAGAGTATAAATTATGGCACATGGTATGCATGGCAGACTGGTATTATGCATGGAAGACTGGTATTATGCATGGCAGATTGGTATTATGGCAGACTGGTATTATGCATGGCACACTGGTATGGATGGCAGACTGGAAAGGCTGGCACACACTGGTATTATACATGGCAGACTGGAAAGGCTGGCACACTGTTATGGCACACACTGGTATTATGCTGCATGGCAGACTGGAAAGGCTGGCACACTTATGGCAGACTGGTATGGCTGGCAAACTGGTATAACACACACTGGTATTATACATGGCAGACTGGAAAGGCTGGCACACTGATATGGCACAAACTGGTATGCTGCATGGCAGACTGGGAAGGCTGGCATACTGTTATGGCAGACTGAAAAGGCTGGCACACTTATGGCACACACTGGTATTATACATGGCAGACTGGAAAGGCTGGCACACTGTTATGGCAGACTGAAAAGAAAGGCTGGCACACTTATGGCACACACTGGTATTATACATGGCAGACTGGAAAGGCTGGCACACTGTTATGGCACACACTGGTATTATGCTGCATGGCAGACTGGAAAGGCTGGCACACTGTTATGGCACAAACGTGTATGCTGCATGGCAGACTGGAAAGGCTGGCACACTGTTATGGCAGACTGAAAAGGCTGGCACACTTATGGCACACACTGGTATTATACATGGCAGACTGGAAAGGCTGGCACACTGTTATGGCAGACTGAAAAGGCTGGCACACTGTTATGGCACACACTGGTATTATGCTGCATGGCAGACTGGAAAGGCTGGCACACTTATGTCAGACTGGAAAGGCTGGCATACTGTTATGGCAGTCTAGTATGGCTGGCAAACTGGTATGTCACACACTGGTATTATACATGGCAGACTGGAAAGGCTGGCACACTGTTATGGCACACACTGGTATTATGCTGCATGACAGACTGGACAGGCTGGCACACTGTTATGGCATACTGGAAAGGCTGGCACACTTATGGGACACACTGGTATTATACTGTACATGGCAGACTGGAAAGGCTGGCACACTGTTATGGCACACACTGGTATTATGCTGCATGTCAGACTGGAAAGGCTGGCACACTTATGTCAGACTGGAAAGGCTGGCACACTGTTATGGCAGACTAGTATGGCTGACAAACTGGTATTACACACACTGGTATTATGCTGCATGGCAGACTGGAAAGCCTGGCACACTGTTATGGCAGACTGAAAAGGCTGGCACACTTATGGCACACACTGGTATTATATTTGGCAGACTGGAAAGGCTGGCACACTGTTATGGCACACACTGGTATTATGCTGCATGGCAGACTGGAAAGGCTGGCACACTGTATGGCACACACTGGTATTATATTTTGCAGACTGGAAAGGCTGGCACACTTTATGGCACACACTGGTATTATACTTGGCAGACGGGAAAGGCTGGCACACTTATGGCACACACTGGTATTATACACGGCAGACTGGAAAGGCTGGCACATTGTATGGCACACACTGGTATACATGGCGGATTGGAAAGGCTGGCACACTTATGTCAGACTGGTAAGGCTGGCACACTTTATGGCATACACTGGTATTATTTATTATGCTGCAGCAGCCTGGAAACAAAGGCTGGCACACTCACTGTCTGCGAGCCTCCCTTGAGTTGACCGGCGGGCGGCGGCGTCAGAGTGGATGGAGTGGAGAGCTGCTGGCTGGTCTGGCAAGATCGACCGCATCCGCGTTCCAGGTCCGGAATCCGGATGAAGACATAACAGAGCACGTCCTCTCCTTAGCTGCTTGCTCTGCACACTGCCCGGCTGGGAGGCCTAGGAAGGGAGCAGGTGCACGAGCAACCACATGAAACGACGTCACGTGAGAGTGAGCCCGTTGCGCCTGCGCGACCTTGACAGCGGCTCAGAGGACAACACGTGACGCAGACCAGCCAATCCCTCTTCAGCCTGGAAAAAATGGAAGGAGGAAAAGACCGTGGAGCCGGGGGAACGCAAGAAATGTAAGTATAACCTTGGATTCATGTGTCCAGGTGGCAGAGGGTGTCAAACCCGGACACATGACTCCAAACCCGGACAGTCCGGGTCAAAGACGGACAGGTGGGAACCCTATGTACCTCTCCCGAAGGGCCTATGTGAGCATACAATTATTATTGTGTTAGAAATGTCTATCATAAAGCGTACAAGCTGAGTCCCTAGAGTCTCTGACTATCCATTGTCATATATACCTTGCTTTATACATATAATACATTCCCTCATCTAACAGGATAGTAGCCAGTCCCTATGCATTTTAACCCCTTAAGGGTGGCTAGGTGTCGTGTGTGGGTCTCTGATGGCGATGTTTCTATACATCCTACAAATCCGCCACTTCACGGGCAGGTTATGGGGACCTCCTAGGCACGATATTTGAAGGAATTTTTTGTTTTTATTTTTAACCCTTATTTTATGGAAAACTCACTGTTCCTTTAAAAACTTATTTTTTTTTACTTTTTGTCCTTGTTTCCTGTCCCCCATACACCTCTTATGGCAAATATCTTGCATATATGCCCTCTTGGAGAGCACTCTGAAAACCAAACTTTTGACTCCCATTGACTTGCATTGAGTTCGGTTCGTATTCGCGTTCGAACTCGAACTTTTGAAATTGTTCGAGTTCGAATGCGAACCAAACACGGTATTCGGCTCATCCCTAGTGCTGACAACCCTTGGGCAAGCACCCCTCCCTGTCACAGGTGCTCCACCCACAGGTTCTATTGAACCTTGATTTGCAGGGAGCTTCAGAAAGGACTGGGTCCTCAACAAGTAACTTTATCCCATAAGAGCAGTCGTTAGGTTAGTATGATAGGACCTGCCAAGGGTGGAATACATTGTCGATGTTGGCAGGCTTACTCAATCCATGGCCATCCATTGCAAACTAAACTTCCACCATTTCTCAACAGAGCTCAACATTAAAGGGTTAAGAACTATAGTGCTTTTGAAGGGGATAAGAATTGTTTGTAGGCATTTAAAGGGTTAAACCTGGTAAAATCTCCTGTTTAAATGAATTTAGCTGCTGTTGTGGTTTCTTCTGTACTGTTTAAACATGTTGTTTGGTGTGCGCTCTTTCTGGTTTGTTATAGATATATATTTATCTCACTTTTTGTCCTCCACCACAACTCTTGTAGATACTGATTTGCCCTACGGGTCTCAAGCATCCACTGCAACTGGTCATCATGCCCAGCTCCTAGCTGGTGAGGGTTCAACAAACCCAAAACAGCGCTGTACTAGGAGTGGCTTCGACCAGTTGCATAAACCTTATCTCTGCTAGAAAGCCACGGTGTGGCATAGCATTGATTTTAGGGATCTGTGTAATAATAGACCCAGGATGCATAAAAGTGTGACAGATGTCATTTGCATATCCTACCCAGAATTCCTTGCTGCATATGGGTAATGTGGCACAGGAGCTCTGGGATTCAATTCATTGAATTGCTGTGATGTGCAAGTGGCTTCTGCAATAATAAATATATATATATATATATATATTATATATATATATATATAATATATATATATATATATTATATTATATATATATATATATAATATATATATATAATGCAAATCCACAGAATCACTGTGGCACTACAGGACTATAAAGATTCTTTATTTAATCCATATTAAATCAACGTTTCAGCCTCTCCCCGAGGCTTTCATCAGGATATCCTGATGAAAGCCTCGGGGAGAGGCTGAAACGTTGATTTAATATGGATTAAATAAAGAATCTTTATAGTCCTGTAGTGCCACCGTGATTCTGTGGATTTGCATCTTGAATATCGAGCCCAACGTTAGGCACCAGGCAAATATTCGGTTAAGCATGAGTGCATGGTAGACTTTTGAATATATATATATATATATATTATATATATATATATAAAAAAAGTATACGAGCAGGAAGGCACTTGAGGACTTAGGTCAATAAAAACATAAATTTTATTGGATGGTCATATGACCATCCAATAAAATTTATGTTTTTATTGATCCAAGTCCTCAAGTGCCTCCCTACTCCTATACTTTTTTGAATATTTCTCTCCAGGGAGCTAAGCACTGAGGCCAAAAATATATATTTATCTTTTGGTGGGTCTCTTAGGAGTCAGCCACCTGGGAAACGAGTGCCCGTTGATCTATTTTTTTCTATATAGATTATATATATATATATATATATATATAAACAACAAGTGGGCTGGGCACTCATATCCTGAGGAGATGTGCTGCGGGCCAAAGGTTACTACAGTCGTTTAAGGATTGCCTCGGTGCTTAGCTCCCGGAAAAAATATGGAATTCATACCTTGAAAAAGGCCCTCGGCAGGCCGAAACGTTGGTTTTTAATGTGATCAATAAAGATTTATTTTTTTAAGTCCTCGTGTGCCTCCTCCACTGTTCAATTATATATATATATTTATATATATACATATATATATTTATATATTCAGGGTTTTGATACTGGAGGTTGAGGGCAACACTGCATACACAAAAACAACTAATTCTGATATATATTTATATATCCTGCACCCACACAGGGTACCGTGTCCTTGCAAAATAGTACGGTCTAGTGCAGTGTTTCCAAACCCTGTCCTGGGGAAGCGCAAACATGCCATGTTTAAAGGATTCTCTTGGGGAAATGCAGACTGAATCCTGCAATCACTGAGCAGGATCAAGGTACCTTGATAAAGGCTCCTGAGAGGGCCGAGACGTCGGGAGAAACTCACGGGCACTATTTTTAATATGAGTATTTAATAAAGCATCTTTTTTATTCATTTCCTAAGACTCTGAGTGCATCCATCCAGTCTAGCTGGGGTTTCTATATATATATGATGTGATGTCACACGCTGCGACAAAGCTCCCAGCATGCTTCAGTAAATGTAAGCACCCAGGTGTAGCGCATTACCGCCTTACGCAATGTGATAGATGAGTAATACTCAGCTTTTTCTTTATAACCTATTAGTGTTGTGTTTTCTGTAACCTTGATAATGGCTCCTAAGAAAGCCGAAACGTCAGGACTTGCTTTTTAAATATGCTTTAATAAATTTTGTTATTTTATTTTTTGATTGAGTGTCGGCCATCTGTTGGATTTTCTATATTGCATACAGGCCTAGCACCTCTCTCTTTTGCTGCTTTATTTTGAAAGGTTTTGCTGGACTTTTAGATAATATATATATATATATTTGGATAATAATGTGATTCCCAAAAGACAAACTAAAATATATATATATATATATGTTGATATAAGAATATGTATTCTGCAACTTCTTAGCAATAGAGCAAACCATTGTAAAATACACAACATTTAATTTACATTACCATAGGTTTGTATGCATGTGTTTGACTAATACACACATCTGAAAACACTTATTTATACTTGTAACTATTTTTCTATTAAACAATAAAAAGTATTCAATAATATGTGTATATACAATATATATATATATATATATATATGTTTTCCTAATTCCTTGTTTGAGAAAATATGTTTTTCTATATTTATATTTAAGAGTACTGTACAAAGAGATATAATGTGAGTTGTGTATCAATGAATAGTTCCTTATGATTAATATTATATGTGCCTCTTTTTCTTGCTGTGCTATACATGCGTACGGATAACAAATTTAATTCA
This sequence comes from Leptobrachium leishanense, assembly GCA_009667805.1. Classification (NCBI taxonomy): domain Eukaryota; kingdom Metazoa; phylum Chordata; class Amphibia; order Anura; family Megophryidae; genus Leptobrachium; species Leptobrachium leishanense. Next base: position 9,733,474 of record CM019063.1, on the reverse strand, counting down.
GTGAGGATTATTTCGGAATCCAAATATATCTGATTCTAAAATAATCAGAATCAGTCGATTCAGATTATTGAAAAATTCTAATATTTCGCATTGGACTAATTCAGTCATATCGGATGCGTCTGATACAGTCGAGCATTTCAGATATTTGGGACAGCTAAATGTAATACATCATAAAAACATGAAAATTGCACAAAATTAAAAACACTCAATATATGAAATGACATGAATAGTGCAGACATCACACTTTTCTGGTTATGCACACCTTCATTTAGCGAAAAATGTAAAAATAATCGGTTAGGGTTAGAGATAGGAATAGGCTTAGAGCAAGGGTTAGGGTTAAAGTTACAATTTGTGTATTATTACTAAAAATAAGTGATTTGTGCTGGGGCTTGGGTTACAGTTTCTGTGTTTTCTTTAATTAGGGATAGGGTTACAGGTTCTGAATTATTATTGATAACAATTGATTAGGGTTAGGTTTAGGGATGCAGTTAATGTATTTTTAGGGTTAGGGCTAAGTTAGAGTTATAGTTTCTGTATTATTAAAAAAATGATTTTGGTTAGGTCTAGGGTTGGGAGTAAGGTTAGAGATAACATTAGGGTTACAATTTCTGTATTTTTTAGAAATAATAGATTTGAGTCAGGGTTACTAACTTTTGCGTGTTTTCTGATTAGGGTTAGGGTTACCATTTTTCTTTTAGTTTTTTTTTACTATTCCAATTTAATCTGAATAGATACATTTAAACTTGGATCTGGCCAATTTTCATCAGAAAGATTTGGGTGAATTTGAATGTTTTTATTTGGGAACCGATTTTGTTTGGACAACGGTTCTTTGGAATTTGATCCAAATTGGTGGCATATCGGCAAAATTATGCATATAACCAAACTGATAATTGCTACTGGATAACCAAACCAAACCTCACGTGTTTATGCTGTACCATTTCTTTTACTCTTCTCAAACTTAAATGTACTAACGGTACATCAATACAGCTGGAATGTAGGATATGTATTCCATTTAGAGTTGTGCATTCATTTCGAAACATTTCGGACCTCGGAACGAAATTCGTTCATTCGTATTTCAGAAGTACTACCGAATAACGAATCAATAAGATCCGAATTCTAAATGAAACTAAACGGTATATAATGAATTTATTTCGTTTTACAGTCATCATCATAAACAAAAAATTAGAATATTTTTTTTTTGGGTTCGAAATTTGAATCGATAAACTACCGATTCGATACCGAATTGCTATATCAACTATCAAATTGATATATCAACTATCGAATTGATGTATCAACTATCGAATTGATCTTAAATTAAAATACATACAAGTAAGGCTAGGGTCAGACGAACGCATTTTTCACGTCGTCCGTGAAAAAGTTCGGTCGAACGAACGTACGTATTTTCCCCCGGAATACGCGATAGCGGTCATACGATGCGCCTTTTCGTCCGTGATTTTGTACGGATCATCAATAAAACACTTTTTGAGTCTGGACATTATGTTGGCCGGACATTAGCAGCGTCTGACGTCTCCTAATCACGCACACACGCCGCTATGCGGCCGCAGCGCACTCTGTACGTCAGTAGTAGCGGTTTGACGTTCTCGAAAAAATGCGTTCGTTGGCCACTTGCGTTGCGCGGACGAACTTTCGTGCGGCCGTTCGTCGTATGTTCCCCGGCATTGGACGTCATTTGCTGCTAGTACGGCCGTGATTTCGTGCGGCTAAACGCACGTTAAAACTGCGCTAGTCTGACCCTAGCCTAATAGTCAGAAAACGACTTTATGAAACAAATTAATTTTGTTTTACTGTTTAATTTGACTCAAATACTAAATCTGTGACACAGCTTAATATTTAACCCTAGCTTTTCTTTTAACAGCAAAATTTGGTTAATTGGGGTTTTATTCGATCCAAAATTCGAATTGATATCAACTATCGAATTGATATATGAAATTCGAATTGATTCGAAATCTCGAATCAATACGAAATTTCGAATTGATCCAAAACAAAACGAAATACGAAACAAAATTTGTTCCGGAATGAGAAACAAAATTCCGAAAACTAAATTGTTTAAAAACAAAACAAAGCTAAACTAAACAATTTTTTTTAGCCATGCATACCCCTAATTCCGTTGACAACTCTGCAATGAGTTGACAAGTTCTTTGGTCAGTGATAACTAACTTCCTTATAAGAAATATCTGTAAATGTACCTTTTCAATACAGCACTGTCATCCAATTCCTCAAAACATGTTTTGTGCATTTATTGTATTTTTAGTGCATTGTATCTGTGTTGTGGTGAATTAACCCCTTAAGGACCACTGACGTACCCTGTACGTCCTGTCCACGGGTCTCCCTTAGACCCGCAGACGTACAGGGTATGTCAGCGGCGCCTAACCCCCCTCCCGCCCGATACTTACCTCCCTCGCTGGATCCCTCGATGATCTGGCAGGGAGGAAGCCTGCCCATGTGATTTACATGGGCAGGCGAGGCTGATGACGTCGACATGCTGCGTGGTGACATCATCAGCAGGCGTCCCCATGCAAATCAATGGAGGGGAGGGGGGCTCCTTCGGAGCCCTCTATCTCCCCAACCATGAAAGCTAGGGAGATGCTTTTTACACCACTGAAAAGGGGAGAGTCTCCCCTTTTCAGCGGTGTATGGCATTAACCGTTTCGCCACGAATCACATTTCGGCGCTAATTGGCGCCAAAACGCGATTCGAACCTGGAGGGGGGCTGACATCTTGGATGTCAGCCAAGCCTCCAGGTCCCCCCCCACCCACTGACAACCTCACCATATGTGTGAGGATGTCAGTGGGCCAGTTAACCATCTAGCTACCATGGCAGCTAGATGGTCATATTTGACATCATTTGAAAGGCCTGATGATGGCCTTTCCAATGATACCAAACATGACCAGGTTTTGGTTTAAAAAAATTAAATTAAATAAAAAAATGTTTTTTTTTAAAGTTTTTTTGTCTGGGGGGGTTTAATTAAATAGGACCTAGGCTGTCATCTCAAAATAATTAGCACAAAATGGTCAGAATGAGCGCAGCGCACATAGGTGAACTGGCTCAGCAGTGAAAGGGTTAAAAGGCAGAAACATGTAAAAATTGGGTATTTCTATTCTCGGGATAAAATTTTGAAACTATTTAGCCGGGGTCTTTATTGGTGGTTGTAGATTTTGGGGATTAAATTACGAAAAAGTGTGTTTTTACCATTTTTTCATCATATTTCATATTTTTTTATAGTAAATTATTCGATATGATGGAAATAATGGTATTTCTAGAAAGTCCATTTAATGGCGGGAAAAATGGTATATAATATGTGTGGGTTGAATAAACGAGTAAGAGGAAAATTTGACCTAAACACTAACAGTGCAGAAACGTAAAAACAGCAGCGGTCACTAAAGGACGGATTTGTGTAAAACCGCCCGGTCACTAAGGGGTTAAGATTCAAAGTTGGGAATGTGTTTCAAACATTGGCATACCAGATCACGCAACTCATTAGATCTGGGGTCAGCAACTTTGGTCCTTCAGATTCTTAGAAATTACATCTCCCATGATAATCAGCTACTCAATAGATTGGCTGCACCTCATGGGAAAAGTAGCTCAAAAACAACTGGAGGGTCAAGGTTGCCTTGACTCCTACACTAGGCAAATTTTAGCGAGAAGAGTTAGGGATCTTCATCCCATGACTTGCACAGGCGTATGTAGCTACACAAGGGCCACTTGATGTGTCAACCAGGATGGCCATTATGTGCACAACGGAAAAATTTATTTAATTTCAGATCAATTTGTTACGTTTTTAAATTCGTTTCGATGTATTCGTTATGTTACTGTGATTCATATTTCGGATTGATTCGTTATTTCAGGAGATCGGTAATTCGTATTTCAGATCGATTCGTTATTTCGTTTTTATTAGTAATTCATATTTCGGATCGATTTCTATTTCATTTTTATTAGTTATTTTGGATCGATTCATATTTCATTTTTATTAGTTATTTTTGTTTTAGTGAGTTATTTCGAAATGTGAAACGGACGAATGTTTAAGCAGGCGAAGGTTTAAACAGACTAATAGGTTTTAGCACCAAGGACAGCACCCGCCGAACGCAGCCAGACTGAAGAAAAGAAAAAATGCCGCGTTTGCCAAAGAATAAAAGTCTCGTTGTTTTAAAATAATTCAGAATCCAAAAATTTCACCAGAAAAATCCTGAAGAATGGCTAAAATATCCTTAAAGAGACTTTTTGCTGCAAATGAAAAGAATAAAGGGTTGAAAAAACATTTAATAAAAACAGGGAATATTTTTACATTGAAACCTCTGGGATTCGCCTGTTTAAACGACACCAAAAATCAGGGCATTTCAATGCTGTCGACTTTCTTGAATTGATTAACCATTACTTGTCTATGGGGAATTTAACTGCCGCCGAACTGCACTGACTGGCACCATGGCACTGTCCATGGCCTGTGGTGCTGAATACAACAGATGGACAGGGACGCAGTGCCGAGTCTGATATACCGATTCGTTTTCGTTCTGCTTTGTTCCGAATCGATTAATTTCCGTTCTGTTTCGGTCCAAATCAATTAGTTTTTGTCCCTTTTCAGACCAAATTGATTCATGTTTGTTACATTTGGGACTGAACCTATTCGTATTTTGTAAGCACTATGTCTGAATTTTGATTTGGACCGGAACGAAATGCACACCTCTAATTATGATCACAGTCTTTAAAATGAATTGCAGAAGCTACAGAATACATTAAGGCTAGGGTCAGACTGAGGCAGTGCTAACGCGCGTGCAGGCGCACTTAATCACGGCCGCACTAGCAGCAAATGACAGGCAATGACGGCCAATATACGAAGTACGGTCGCACAAAAGTCCGGCTGCGCAACGCAAGTGGAAAATGAACGCATTTTTTCGAGAACGTTAAACCACTAGTACTGACGTACAGAGTGCGCTGCGTCCGCTAGCGGTGTGTGTGCGTTATTAGGAGACGTCAGACGCTGCTAATGTCCGGCCAACATAACGTCCAGACGCAAAAAGGGTTTTATTGATGATCCGTACAAAATCACGGATGAAAATGTGCATCGTATGACCGCTATCGCGTATTCCGTGAAAAAATACGTCCATTCTTCGAACGCACATTTTCACGGACAACGTGAAAAATGCGTTAGTCTGACCCTAGCCTAAAATGAATACACTTCAAAATATGAAAAAAGCCATAAAGCTATCTTGGATTTGATTCCCACTACCATGACTGATGGGATGTAAAGAAACAACAGTAAAAACTTCACACATCTGTCTTTATGAAAGTTTTGATATCTGTCCTGTCAAAGAGCATTTTACACATGCTCAGTCTGCCCCTTGAAAGATTTTTGGAGGTATGCATTCAGTCTTCTTATGGGCAATTGAAAAGAAGCAGATGGCTCTCAGCATTTTATAGGCTTAAAAATACCTAATGATATTTGAGATTTTTTTGGAAATATATCTTTATTCCCACCAGTACCAGCGTTATGTATCTACAAATATAAGACTTTGGTCCGAGGAAACGTGTTTCGGATGGCATAGGTTGGCAAGAAGACGATTGGCTGCCGGACCGTGACCGTGTAGACGTCATCAATGTGCGACCAAATCGCAACACCTGCCTGTTATGATGAAAACTTTAAGGACTATATAAGACAAATGGATTTGTATAATATATCACGTCTCCTGAGGAAGTCTGGTGTATGTGCAGGTGAAACGCGTAGAGCATTTTTATTTATTCCACTCAAACTGATAAGACCATGAGACCTCGGCTTCCTTTGCAGTCCTATAGTTCTGGATATCCAAAGAACAATGCTTCACTCATCTTAGGCCAAGGCACATATGCATATTGTATATGTGCATTTTATTTGAGAATACTATTCCATTTGTTTGTTTTAATATATGTTCTCATAATATACTACACTATACATTATCGTTTGTGTTTGTCTTTTCTTACATGTGGTTTCAATTCATCTGGTTTTATTTGACTTTTGGAGAGAAGCATACTTTTTTCATACAAATATATTCACTTCAGTGGTGAATTTATTTTTCCATCTTTTGTGTACGGGGTTTATAACTATTTATGGTTTTATTCTGCTGTGCCACTTTTTATTTGTGTGTTGATATTTTTGGGAATTAAAAGTGTCCTGTTGTAAGGATCAGCAAAGTACTAACAGAGTCGCAACACTTGTAGAACCAAACGTGCAGAATATCGCCTGTACGGAGCAGATATTGGAGACGGGGAGGATATATGTATAACACTACCCGCCAAACTGTTATCAGTAATGCCAGGTAAGAGTCTCTCAGTAATCCAGGTGTTCAGGATACAAATGACTGTCATGTGACGGACTAGTAGAGGCTCATAGGTAATCGGGATTACAGCAACCAAGGGTTCGTTAGACAGGCGGCTCAGGTATGAAGGTCATTAATGACGCAACGGTCAATAGGCAGGCGGCATAGATGCACTGGCTGGGTGGAGTAGAGGTAACATCACTGCTCTATAACTGTGGAGACTGGAGACACAGATTCGAATCCCGGCAAGAGCACCTCTGCCGTAAGTGTCCTTGGGCAAGACACCTAACAGTACAGACTCGCCACCCAGGACATACTTGAAAATAAGGGAAATCTCAATGTATCCTTCCTGGTAAAATACTTTCTCAAAAAGAAAGCAGGCAAAAGGGTCATAGGTAGGCAGCAGGCAGGCATAGTCGGTATAGCAGGCGGGAGTTTGGCAACCCGGAAATCAATCAGAGGTTATGGTATAAGGCAGATAAGCAATAGTAATTATAAAAAGCAGATGCGGTAACCAGGATATCAATCAGCAAAATAAGTGGGTAGATGAGGTAACAGATACTCTTATGGCCATATTACATAGTTGGTGCTAACTTAACCAGAGCTGTTGTAAACTTCCCAGAGCCATTATAGCCTATGGAGGTTTTCAGTTTACAACAGCTCTGGTTAAGTTATAGGCTTGTGCACAGATTTTTTTTTCGGTTCGGTTCGGATTTTGTAAATTTTCGTTTCGACTCGTTCCGGCCGATTTCCGTTTCGATTCGGTTCGTTTCGTTTCGTTTCTCGTATCGACTTTTTTTTCGTGATTTCGGAAATTTTCATGTTTTTTGGAACGTCTGTTCTCCTCATTTCAGAGTGTCTATTAATTTTGACGTAAACTAATGGTTTTTCAGATACGATAATTATACGATACGATAACTCTGCTGATACGATAATTCTGCCATTGACATTTCTCATGTTTTACAAGAAGGATACATTGAGATTTCTCTGGATTTCCAGGAAGGATACATTGAGATTTCTCATATTTTACAAGGATACATTGAGATTTCGAATTTTTTACAAAAAGGATACATTCAGATTTCTCATTTTTTACAAGAAGGATACATTGAGATTTCTCTGGTTTCCCGGGAAGGATACATTGAGATTTCTCATGTTTTACAAGAAGGATACATTGAGATTTCTCATTTTTTACAAAAAGGATACATTGAGATTTCTCTGGATTTCCAGGAAGGATACATTGAGATTTCTCATGTTTTACAAAAAGGGTACATTGAAATTTCTCATGTTTTACAAGAAGGATACATTGAGATTTCTCATTTTTTACAAAAAGGATACATTGAGATTTCTCTGGATTTCCAGGAAGGATACATTGAGATTTCTCATGTTTTACAAAAAGGGTACATTGAGATTTCTCATGTTTTACAAGAAGGATACATTGAGATTTCTCTGGTTTTACAAGAAGGATACATTGAGATTTCTCTGGTTTTACAAGAAGGATTCATTGAGATGGGAATGATACAAAATTTAATTACAGAATCAGCGATATAAATACGATGTCCGAAATTACTGAAATGGAACCGAAATCAGGAATGGAGCCGAAATCACAAAGGGAACTAAAATGAATTTTGATTTTACACATTTATAGTCCATTCGAAAATTCCGAAAAGTTTTCGTTTTGGCACGAAAATTTGTCCGGATCTACCGTTTTCGGATCTGAAAATTTTTGGAAAAATCGGCTGAATCCGAATTCACAAATCAGGAAATTTCGTGAAGTTCCGAAACCCGAAACGCACATCCCTATTAAGTTAGCACCAACATTGTAATACTGCCCTTAGTGAATGGAAAGGCAATAATTGAGCAATGAACTCACCTACCCGCGTTCTTTTATAGTTCATTTGAGGCGACTGGAGGCTTCTGACGTCACTCCTGGGCGTCTGGGGATCCCGGCGCCTGACGAAGAGTCATTAGGAGGCGGCTGGCTTCGCGGATGCGCAGTACCTTCCTATCCCTGCACATGGCGGCATGGGGTGTTACCGATTCTGCCACTGGGAGACATCTCAGGATGGGGTCAGGAAAACGCTGCAGGAGGCCTGGAATCATTGCTCCATTCGGTTGCATGCCCGAGGTACCAAGCACATACGGTGGAGGTGAGGCTGGTACGAACTGCAGGGAGGTCATATCAGCCTTATACCTATTTATCGTTGGCTGCATAAACATGAGAGATATATTGATTTCCTATTGTTTTATAGACACTTATTTAGGACAGATCTTCAGTCTTTATGGACGATTAAGAAGAAAAAGTAGATCACTTTTTTTTGGAAGATCACCTATAAACAAAAGATCAAATGTATGTGGTTATTTACACTGCCATAGGAAAGTTGGCGAATAATAGATATTTGATTTTTATGCTTTTATTTGTTCAATAAATCATATTTTCTCAAGGACTGTAACCCTTCTGCAGAATATATTCAACAATTGTTCTTGGTGACTCGTGGCCAACTCCAATATTTTACAAGCTAGAAATCTGTATATGAATTGAATCCTAAAGCAAGCATGGCACCATAAACATTTTCACATTATGGCTTTATAACCAAGAAATGTGATATGTCCTAAAAGAATGTTTTGAAATCGATGTTGAGTTGCCTGGCATTCTAATCATTCAAGCAGTTTATTAAAAGAGGTGGAACGATATCATAGTTTACTCATAGATGGCGCTATGGTTAAAGACATCACATTTTTCTCACGCTGTTAGAAAAAACGCCTTATATACATTCATATCTAGCCTGAAGAACTGTAATTGTAAATTGAACTTGATATATTGATTTTAATAAATGACATATATACAGGTTTTCTTTATTTTCAAGCCTGCTGTTTATATATATGCATTACATTTTTTATATGGTATCAAAATGACTTTCTTCAGAGTGTAATTGTAAACTGTTTTCTTTAGAACACATCTAACTTCCTTTCTACATTTAATCATTCTACAGAATCTCCTGCAAGGGGGTGCCTGGTGTGCCCAAGCAAACCCTAAGGCTGGCATTTAGGTCACGTTTTGGATGGTCCTGACAAGGATTTAAACAATTAGTTTGAAAATCGATCTAATGGATGACTGCAAAGCAGAAATGTGTTTTCGGGACAAATATTCTTATACATGTTTAACCCCTTCACTACCGAGTGATTTTCCAAAAAAACATTGTCAAGGAACCAGTAGTTTGTAAAAAAAAAATCATTTTTAATTTATTATACAGTAAGAAATGTTTGGTAATATTCCCGGTGTATTTCAAACTGTAATAACCTATTTGGCAGGCAGATTGCACCATCTACTGGCCAGCTGTAGTTACAGCAGTTTGAGCCGCAGCTCGTGGTTCCCTGCATCAGCTGATGAAAGCCCAATATGTCAGGCCATTCATCAGATGGATTTACACAGTTTTAGCTGTTCGGGCATTATGCCAACAGGGCTAAAACTTTGGGGGCACCTTCTGCAGCCCAAAAACAAACAAAATTTGTTTGAATGAATTTTATTTGCTTTGGCTCTTCAGAGTTGCAGATTGAGATCACTCAATATGGTGCCTTTGAAGTCCCGAGTTATCTCGATTTCGGTAGTGATGGGGTTAAATGTAAAATTAGGTTGTTTACCCATGATAAATTTGTTAACGAAATGCGCTTTACATGACAATGTCATTCTAGTCATCGATGATGAACATTTGCTAATCTTCCCTTGAAATTCATATGATGATATGAACTTTTTATATATGAAACGGATTGAAAAGTCATATCTGGTAACTGGATTTACTATTCTTGAAAGTTGGCATAAACAGTTACATCATGACAATTTAGACAACTACAGCATTTTAATCAGCCAATTATGGAATAAAGGGGTTATTCAGAGAGTGCTGATCTGGCCCCGAAATGGCACCGAACAGTGAATTTCCCCGTACGATGACATTTCGTGGCCATTCGGCTATTCAGAAAGCAAGCAGTTTGCCAAATTGTGGTAAATTGACAGCAAAATACGGTGCCTGTTTGATGGCAGTGAAATCCCCATAGAGAAGCAATGGTTAATTTATTCAGAGAACACCGAAAAACAGTGAAATGCCCGTTAAATGCCCTGATGTTCAGTGGTTTCATTCGACAGGTTTAATCAGGTGAATCCAATAGGTTTCAATGTTAAAACATTATATGTTAATTCCAGACATTTTCGTCTAGTAGTTTTTTTGCAAACAGCGTTTAAAATTTTGGAACTTTGAATCCTTTTGTTTTCTTGGTTTTTTTCCCTGTCCGGCGGCTTGTCGGCTTTTTTCTACGACTGGTCAGCATTGTGTTAAGCGGCTCAGCTTCTGCATTTGGCGGCTGCCCGACGGGTTTGTATTTTGGATCGTATCGCCGGCCTTTCTGCTGGTTTTCCACTGAATTTTCTGAGGATTTTTGCCGATCTATAAAAAATAATATCTGTCAGGGTTATTCAAAGAGAATCGAAAAGTCACCGCACGTTCGGTGACTTTTGTTCTCTTCAATTCGGTGCGATTCGGCGATCCCATTTCGGCGACCCTGCGGTGTATTCAGCAAGCACCACAGGGCCGTCGTAGTGCAGGAAAAAGCCGCCGAAAACCCGACGAACACTCACCGCAAAACCCAGGCGAATGCACACCGAAACCCGCAAAAACATCTGGATTAACCCCGCCGAAGACGCCGGAGAAGCCCGAGCAGGAGCCGATCAGAGCGCAGAGCAGCCGCCGGAAAAACCTGACACCGCAGACGAATAGAGTGAAAAAAACAAAACCAGTACGCTTGAATGTTTGAAAAGTGAAACGCTGTTTGCAAACAAACTACTGAGCGAAAATGTCTGAAATTTACATATAAGATCCAATGAATGATAATAAAAAGGGCTGTTACAGAAAAAAGAAAAAAACGTTTAAAAAAATAAAAATAGGGAAAAAAAATTTGAAACAAAATCCCGAAAAATGCTTAAAAGATCTTAAAAAAAATCTATAAATAAAGTGACTTTTTATTGCAAAATATTATAATAAACAGTTTATTAGATATTAGATTAAAACGGGAATATTTTTAACATTGAAGCCTATGGGATTCGTTTGAATAATAATGCCGAATGAAACCACCGAATAGCAGGGCATTTTGGCAACTTTTCCCTGCTGTTTGATGTTCTCTGAATAGATTTGGCGAACTGCCTGCTCTCTCAATAGCCGAATGGCCAGGAATGGTAACCGTACGCTGAATTTCACTGTTCGGTTACATTTCGGGGCCAGATCGGCTCTCTTTGAATTACCCTGTGCGTCTCCACAGTCTCTCTCCACGGTTATAGAGCGTGCTGTTACCTCTACTCCACCCAGCCGGCAGTTAAAAAAATCCTTGCATTTTTATTTATTTTCTATAGAAATACTCAAATTTTTTAATTTTAATTTAAAAACATCAAATTCTTCCAATGTGATTTCCTTTGAATGCTTAAATGTCATTCATACAACGGTCATCTGGCTGATAATGTGACCGAGAGATCCCTGCCAAAATCACTCAACTAACATATTTTTCACATCAAGTACAATTCAACAACACCTTTTAGGCACCTTCTGACTAAGCCGATTTAGCGATATCAAATAGCCTGCATTTCCCAGCATTTGTAAACCCTCTCCATATGAGGGTTTAAGACTGTTACAAATATAATAGGCTTTTCATGCCAGTGTGATTTATCAATAATAATAAAGCTTTGTTGTCCTTTATTTTTAGCCATATGGTGATATAGATTCATGTATTTAGGAAAAATGGGGAAAGGGGTCATATCTGTTAATTAGATTTCATAGTTTTGCCAGTAGGTGTAAACAGATAAAATATATATATATATATATATATGTATTAAGGTCATATGTAATTTTTTTCATAGTCCAAAAGACAGACTAATTTCACCATAACAATCTAAGGTAGGGCTGTCAAACATCGACCCCCCAGATGTTTCTGAACTACTACTCCCTTGATTCCTTGGCCATCTAATACATTGCGAGAATTCTTGGAATTAGAATTCATACAGGGTTATTCAAAGAGAATCGAAAAGTCACTGCACGTTCGTTGACTTTTCGTTCTCTTCAATTCGGCTTGATTTGGCGATCCCATTTCGGCAACCCTGCGGTGTATTCAGAAAGCACCACAGAGCCGTCGAAGTGCAGGTAAAAGCCGCCGCAAACCTGCCGAACACTCACTGCAAAACCCGGCGAAAACATCTGGATTCACCCCACCGAACACGACAGAGAAACCCGAGCAGGAGCCGATCACAGCCGCCGGAAAAACCCGACACCGCAGACGAATGGAGTGGAAAATAAACAAAACAGTTCGCTTGAATGATTGAAAAGTGAAACGCTGTTTGCAAAGAAACTACTAGGCGAAAATGTCTGAAATTTACATATGAGGTCCAGGGAATGATAATAAAAAGGGCTGTTACAGAAAAAAGAACAAACTTTTAAAAAATAATAAAAACATCTGAAAAAAATGTTTGGCAAAAAAATCCTGAAAAATGGTTAAAATATCCCAAAAAATCTATAAAGAGTCTTTTTACTGCAGAATATAATAAACGGTTTATTAGATATTGAATTAAAACGGGAATATTTTTAACATTGAAGCCTATGGGATTCGCCTGAATAAACCTGACGAATGAAACCACCGAATGGCAGGGCAATTCGTCAACTTTTCACTGCAGGTTTTTGTTCTCTGAATAGACGAAGTAGTGCTTTTTTATGGGGATTTCACTGCCCTCGAACAGGCACCGTATGTGCAGGCAATTCGCCAACACTTGGCGAACTGCCTGCTCTCTGGATAGGCGAATGGCCAGGAAAGGTAACCGAAAGCTGAATTTCAGCATTCGGTTACCTTTCGGCAGCCATTCGGATCTTTTTGAATAACCCTGTTGATGTGGTCAACAAAGCAGGAAGGTAAGGCTCACAAAACCAAACGTAACGGATGTTAAATAAATATTATGGAAGTTGACTGTGATTTCTAAAATGTTACATTTCATTAAAAGCCCAACAAAATTTTTGCTTTGCCTTGTGTAGGATTTCCAAAATAAGTATTTTGTAACAAGTACTTAAGGAATCCCGTTAACTTCAGAATTTGAAATTTAAGCCGGCATTATCACTGCAAAATAATTCCTTGGACACGCTAAACAGGCCATTTTCATGCAGTACTTCTTGTTCTAGACTTCTGAGATCCAACCGCTTTACTTGTATTCCATCAAACGAAGCGGTTTGCGTAGCCGGCCTAGATACAATTTTAATCAAACTGGAATTTCCCCATAAAAATATTGTTTAATATTCAGATGTGAGGTTTATGCAACATGTCATTTATTGTGTGCTTAGCGTAATCTATGGCAGTAAAATGTATACAACATGCAAGACTTTAGAAGATAATACATCAAGAGTGGGAGTGAGTTCAGTTGACTTTCAAATTCAAATAGTTGATTGAAAGCCAATTTAGTCCAGAAAAGTACAATGAGAAGGAAAGAGAACTTATTTCAGTTTACAAGGTTAGTTTTGAAAATCCATGAGTCATTGGTTCTGGTCAACAGAATAGGCTCTGCTTATACATAAAGCCAGGCTTATCCCTGGGTCCATTGCACTAGTGTGTCTGATCTGTACTAAGCATAAATATTGGGTCCAGCACAACGTAGTATATTCGAAATAAAGTATATTCCATTACCAACAGAACAGACGTTTCGACCCCACATAGGTCTTTGTCAAATATGACAAAGACCTATGTGGGGTCGAAACGTCTATGTTGCTCCATTTCAATGTTCATTATCATTATTATTATTATCCTTTATTTGCATAGAGCCCCATATTCCACAGCGCTGTACAAGATCAGTGTACAAGGAGTTGAAACATTAGAATACCACACATGGATGATACGGCCTGATTCAGGGGGAAAATCCATGGAACCAGTGCACTATGTACAGACGGACCTTTGCATTTATGTTACAGGGATTCATGAAGATACTACAGAAACATGTCTCGATCAATCATAGTAAGTGAAAGTTGTCTTACGCCTCAACGTAGAGCAATGAAGGCCTGAAGCAATAAGGTGAAAGAGCCTTGAGGGGCCCCGTGCTGCTGGCTCAGAGAGACAAAGGGAAAGTCCGCCCGCCGGCAGGGAGGATAGGCTTCTGGTCATGGGTCGTCCCATCCCATAGTCACAGTGGGGGTGGGAGGCAGTGCTGGGGGAAAGGGTCAGGTTTAACATCTAAATAGTCAAGAATTGTGTTCACAATTGATATTGTTTATTTTATAGAGATGTGTGTATTAATACAATTGGTACAGCAATGTTATTGTTTACATGGGGTTATGCTGTGACCTGCAATAAATTATCCAAGATTTGAAATAAATGAAATGCGTGGTTGTGAATTCATTGCTCTGAGCTACGAAGCAGCAGTGGGCACATCACGATCACAAAACTCAAGCCTCCAGATGTTGGGGAGCTACATTTCCCATGACTCTCAGCTACTTATCAGGCTGGCAGGGACTCATGGGACAGGTCGTTCTGAAACATACAGGGTTGCTGACCCCTGCCTTAGAGATTAGGGCTGAAAAAAAAGGGATCTCCATCTGCTGTTGCATGGTAACGAACATATTGTGAGCATCGGAATTTTGTGAAAACGCACAGCATCAGTGCTAAAGACTCAACAACTGTAACAAAATATTAAATCAGCATGTGCTAGTTAAACAGCTATTTGGGAAAGGGTCATACAAGGTATATGCAATGTTATCTTGTGAATATGTGCCAGATTTCCTCTGGAATCCTTGATTTATTCTACGATATAGGAAAATGTTAGCAATTCTGTCAGTCTACCGCCTATAGGCAATTCCAGTATGTGTTTACCAGTTCTGAAATACATCTTCTATTTTTCTTTCCCTTTGGAATAAGTTTAAAGAAACTTAATATCAGTCAGAAAATACACAATATGATATTAATCAAGTACATGTTATAAGAACAAGTAAGAGATTCAAGGTGACATTTCACAATGGGGCCTCTATGCCAGTGTGAGAAATCGAAACAGATTTCAACATATTCTTGCTTTTTTACTTTTTGTTTTTAACTTTTTATATAGTTAGAATATTTTTTTTCAGTTTTATTGAATGATCGGATGTTTGCTGATAGGATGAGGAAATGTAATACGAAACAAAATTTATAATAAAACCAGTATACTGATATTCTAAATTAAGCGGAGACAGCAGACGCATAGTTTATTTAAATTCTGGTTAGGTTTAAATAGAAATGTTGCCTTCAGTGTCGTGTGAACTCAAATCTTTGTTCAATTAGACACAAATTGCTGAATGAAACAGTGATAAAAATAAATATATATATTAATGATTGTGTGTTCAATATTTTAAATTATATATATATATTTTTTTTTTTAATGTTTACTGACAAATATTTCTTATATATCTATGCAATTGGAAGGAGGAATAATATGGGATAACAGAATAGAAGGGAATGAGAAAAATTGGACAACGTTAAGTTATCTTTAGCTCTAGAGAAATTTAGATATATTATTATCATCATCATCATCATTTATATAGCGCCAACAGTTTCTGCAGCGCTTTACAATAACCAAATGGATTGAGATACTGTTTAAATGGACATAGGATGGAAACAAGAGGCGTAGGAGCTTGATAATATACATAGTCAGGTCCAGAAATATTGGGACAGCGACACAATTGTAACATCTTTGGCTCTATACACCACCACAATGGAGTTGGAATGAAACAAACACAATGTGCTTTAACTGCAGACTGTCAGCTTTAATTTGAGGGTATGTACATCCAACTCAGGTGAATGGTGTAGGACTTACAGCAGTTTGCAGATGTGCCTCCCACTTGTTAAGGGACCAAAGGTAATGGGACAGAATAATAATCATAAATCAAACTTTCCCTTCTTAATACTTGGTTGCAAATCCTTTGCAGTCAATCACAGCCTGAAGTCTGGAACGCATAGACATCACCAGACGCTGGGTTTCATCCCTGGTGATGCTCTGCCAGGCCTCTACTGCAACGGTCTTCAGTTCCTGCTTGTTCTTGGGGCATTTTCCCTTCAGTTTTGTCTTCAGCAAGTGAAATGCATGCTCAATGGGATTCAGGTCAGGTGATTGACTTGGCCATTGCATAACATTCCACTTCTGTCCCTTCAAAAACTCTTTGGTTGCCTTTGCAGTATGCTTTGGGTCATTGTCCATCTGCACTGTGAAGCGCCGTCCAATGAGTTCTGCAGCATTTGGCTGAATGTGAGCAGATAATATTGCTCGAAACACTTCAGAATTCATCCTGCTGCTTTTGTCAGCAGCCACATCATCAATAAATACAAGAGAACCAGTTCCATTGGCAGCCATACTGTCATGCCCCATGGCTACCACCATCCTGAAAACCCCCCCTGGTGGTTCACTTCCATCCTGTTCCTGCCCTGCAGCCAGCAACCAGCATCCAGCAGTGCAAAAGTTAACACAAACACGTGACATACGAAATAAAGGGCTCAGCCCCGCACACACTCACTGCTGGTTCATTACGGCTAATGCTCACGAAGAGTGAACATCCTTGCTAATCTGCTACCTGATTCCCAATACCTGGTTCCTGCTACTACAACCATCATACCCATCATCCCTCTGCTATCAACCTGGTCAGTCATCATATTCATCCACCCTCCTCTACCCTTATCCTCTGTTTATTTGTGCAGACCACTGCACGCTGGGCTCATACTCTCCTCACCCCTGGTGCCACCCCGGTACCATCCCTAACCGTGACAGAATGAACCAGCCCAATAATAATGAGCCCGCAGTGCTGCACTTAATGGTGCAGCTACTGAAGACCACCTTCCAGGAGCTATTTAAAAACCTGGCTGATACCCTGGTGCAAATGCTGCAAACTTTTCTGGGCACCTCAACTAAGGTGTGCGCTCCTTCAAATAAACGCCATGATCCCCTGTCTCCTGAAGAGCGTGTCAGGAGACAAAATAGCAATTTGTGCCTGTATTGCGGGGCAGGATCACACTGGATATCGAATTGCCCAGAAAAACCCCCCAGATCAGCGTTTGTCAAGCCAGCACCAGTTTCCAAGCCAGCTGCAACTCCCAAACACGCTCAGGTGCGTAGAGCTCTGAAGCAGCCCCAGGCTTCCAGGCCTGCTACAGCTTCTGTGTCTACACCTGCTTCTAAGAGACCTGCCGTCCCTAAGCCAGTACCCCTACCCAGACCGGCCCCCATGAGATTTCCTGAACCCAATCCTGCACCTCGAACAACTCATGCACCTACACCTGTCCCCAGACGAACTGTACCCAGGCATGTGACGTCTTTAGAGGTCAGCGACACCCCCATGGATATGGAGACCTTTATGCCCTTACCCAGGGAGCCCGAACCTGGCATCCCTATGGACTTCGAAGATGTATCAATAGAACCGGAGCCAATGGACGTTATGTATATACAGGTTCCAGGCGTACCTATTCCCAATCGCTCACAGCCCACATGATCCGACCATCTGTGAGTTTGACCCCCTGAATGATACCTTCCCGTTTGGCTGTATACCAGAGGACACCACGGTCTCTAATGACCCCCGTGTCAATATACGGATTCTTTGGGGTCTGTTGCTTCCATCAAGGGGTGGTGTAATGTCTGTTCCTCATCAAGCGATGACCTTGAGGGGGACTATGACGAAGAAGAGACACCTACCCCAATGCCATCTTATGTGGGCACAAGATTCAACGGTGATTCTGCCTCCTATCTCTCGCCCTCTGTCGCCAACGCCAGACGTTCAAGGGACATTCCTGTCACTCCAGATCCCTTACCTGAGGATCCAGCTTCGTATACGGTGCAGGGCATCTACGCTGTACCCACCTTGGTGCCATCCAGTTACGTGGGCACCCTCATTCCTGAGGTTAAGAGAAAGGAGCGTAACCCAAGATCCCTAAGGACCCTGATATGGACTTTGTGTTATCTCGCGATTGTTTTTCACCCATTGTGACTGAAGACGATGAAGAGGGAGTGCCATCTGGGTACATGGGCACCCTCCTTCCTGAGGTGTCTGCTGACCGCAAGAAGACCAAGACCAAGGCACGACGGCGTCAGAGGAAGGCACGTGCCCAACCCTGACCACCGTTCTGCCCTCCAGTGGTGTGATGAGTACTGGTCCCAGCACCCACCAGAGTGACCCGTGCCTGGGCATGGGCAGTCCTGCTGCCATCCTTGGTCACTCGGAGCGTGACCTGAAGGGGGAGGTACTGTCATGCCCCATGGCTACCACCATCCTGAAAACCCCCCCTGGGGGTTCACTTCCATCCTGTTCCTGCCCTGCAGCCAGCGACCAGCATCCAGCAGTGCAAAAGTTAACACAAACACGTGACATACGAAATAAAGGGCTCAGCCCCGCACACACTCACTGCTGGTTCATTACGGCTAATGCTCACGAAGAGTGAACATCCTTGCTAATCTGCTACCTGATTCCCAATACCTGGTTCCTGCTACTACAACCATCATACCCATCATCCCTCTGCTATCAACCTGGTCAGTCATCATATTCATCCACCCTCCTCTACCCTTATCCTCTGTTTATTTGTGCAGACCACTGCACGCTGGGCTCATACTCTCCTCACCCCTGGTGCCACCCCGGTACCATCCCTAACCGTGACACATACATGCCCACGCCATGACACTACCACCACCATGCTTCACTGATGAGGTGGTATGCTTAATATTAGCAGTTCCTTTCCTTCTCCATACTCTTCTTGTCCCATCACTCTGGTACAAGTTGATCTTGGTCTCATCTGTCCATAGGATTTTGTTCCAGAACTGTGAAGGCTTTGTTAGGTGTTGTTTGGCAAACTCTAATCTGGCCTTCCTGGTTTTGAGGCTCACCAATGGTTTACATCTTGTGATGAACCCTCTGTATTCACTCTGGTGAAGTTTTTTCTTGATTGTTGACTTTGACACACATACACCTACCTCCTGGAGAGTGTTCTTGATCTGGCCAACTGTTGTGAAGGGTGTTTTCTTCACCAGGGAAAGAATTCTTCGGTCACCCACCACAGTTGTTTTCCGTGGTCTCCCGGGTCTTTTGGTGTTGCTGAGCTCACCGGTGCGTTCCTTCTTTTTGCGAATGTTCCAAACAGTTGTTTTGGCCACGCCTAATGTTCTTGATATCTCTCTGATGGGTTTGTTTTGTTTCTTCAGTCTAATGATGTCACTGATAGTGACAGCTCTTTGGATCTCATCTTGAGAGTTGACAGCAATAGATTCCAAATGCAAATAGCACACTTGAAATGAACTCTGGGCCTTTTATCTGCACATTGTAATTGGGGTAATGAGGGAATATCACACACCTGGCCATGGAACAGCTGAGAAGCCAATTGTCCCATTACCTTTGGTACCTTAACAAGAGGGAGGCACATCTGCAAACTGCTGTAAGTCCTACACCGTTCACCTGAGTTGGATGTACATACCCCTCAAATTAAAGCTGACAGTCTGCAGTTAAAGCACATTGTGTTTGTTTCATTCCAACTCCATTGTGGTGTAAAGAGCCAAAGATGTTAGAATTGTGTTGATGTCCCAATATTTCTGGACCTGACATATATATATATATATATTTACAGTTGTGTTCAAAATTATTCAACCCCCACTGAAATTGAGTGTTTTGGCCAGTTTGACATTGATTTTGATCATTCAGTCATCTTGCTTACAATTAAATCAAAGAGGCACGTGTAGGTCAGACAAATATAACATAACATTTATAATGAAATAACCACAAATGTCTTTTCTGTGCTCACATCATTATCAGTTTTATTCAACCCCCAAGTGACATTCAATCTTAGTACAACATCCTTTTACAGTTATAACAGCTTTTAAACGTGAAGCATAGCTTGACACAAGTGTCTTGCAGCGATCTACGGGTATCTTTGCCCATTCGTCATGGGCAAAAGCCTCCAGTTCAGTCACATTCTTAGGCTTGCGCACTGCAACTGCTTTCTTTAAGTCCCACCAGAGGTTCTCAATCGGATTTAAATCAGGTGACTGCGATGGCTGCTCCAAAATGTTCCAGCCTTTAATCTGCAACCATGCTCTAGTGGACTTGGAGGTATGCTTGGGATCATTGTCCTGTTGAAAGGACCAACGTCTCCCAAGCCTCAGGTTTGTGACGGACTGCATCACATTGTCATCCAATATCTCCTGGTACTGAAGAGAATTCATGCACATGCTGAAGCTTCCCTGTACCTGCAGAAGCAAAACAGCCCCAAAGCATGATTGACCCCCCCACCATGCTTCACAGTAGGCAAGGTGTTCTTTTCTTCATAGGCCTTGTTCTTCTTCCTCCACACATAGCGTTGATCCATGGGCCCGAACAGTTCTAATTTTGTTTCATCAGTCCACAGAACACTATCCCAAAACCTCTGTGGTTTGTCCACATGACTTTTGGCATACTGCAGTCGACTCTTCTTATTCTTTGGAGACAGCAAGGGGGTGCGCCTGGGAGTTCTGGCATGGAGGCCTTCATTATGCAGTGTGCGCCGTATTGTCTGAGCTGAAACTTCAGTACCCACATCTGACAAATCTTTTCTCAGTTCCTCAGCAGTCACGCGGGGACTTTTCTCGCACAGCAGTCAAAGCCAGCATCTTCTTTTTGCCACGACCAGGTAGCGTTTCAATAGTGCCCTTTGCCTTGAATTTGCGAATGATGCTTCCTATGGTCTCTCTTGGTATGTTTAACATCTTTGCAATCTTCTTATAGCCATTGCCCTTCCTGTGAAGAGTAATCACCTCTTCTCTTGTCTTCCTGGACCATTCTCTTGACTTCACCATGTTTGTAACCACACCAGTAAATGTCTAGAAGGAGCTGAGTATCACAGTCATTTTAAAGCTGCCTAATTGGTGCTTATTATGCTTTATTGCTGCTCCGTGACATCCACAGGTGTTTTCAATACCTGATTGAAAACACTTGAATGAACCTCTGTTCTTCAGAGTGGTAGTCTTTAAGGGGTTGAAATAATTGTGTCAATGAAGAATTCACAAAAAACATTTACTACTGTATTACAAAACCAAGTGATGTCATTTTAGTTGCATATGGTTCTTTAAAAAGTCCTTGTAGGATTTCATTCTTAATATAATTACAAATGTACACTAAATTCCCTAAAACCCTTTACAGCATTGGGGGTTGAATAATTTTGAACACAACTGTATATAGTGACAGTACTAGGGTTGGGTAGCAGAATGTCTGAGAGACTAACTGAAGCAAGATATTTCGGAATCCGGCAAACCCCTACTGGACACAAAGACCGTAAAACAGTGCATTCAAGATATATCAAGGGTTGAGAGGGCCTTAATAACAAATGAGGTCAGTTACCTCGTCACATTAGCTCAATTACAGTAACAAGGCACGAAATTCCGTTCCTCCCGATTGGAGGATCCAAGTACTCCAGATCTGAGTGTATTGGGCTGTCATACCATTCATAGAGTAGTATAGATGTTCGACTCTATGAAGCTCCTCCATTTTAGAAAGCCAAAGATGCATTGGGGGGCTCACCCTTTGTTTCCAAAATAGGGGTATTAGGCTTTTGGCAACATTCAGTATGCGAAGACACACCGATTTTTTGTAACCTGAAGTAGCATATTGTACATGATGTACATGATGTATGCTGGCTGGAAGTCAGGAGGGGGTTCTATGAACAGTTGAGTGATTTTATGTATCTTTTCCCAATAAGGGCGAATTACCGGGCAAGACCACCATATGTGGATTGCCGAACCCGGACTTTCACCACAGCGCCAACACTCATCCGATATATCAGGAAACGCATGACTAAGCTGTTCAGGGGTCTTATACCACAGGGACAGCAACTTGTATGCCGTCTCCTGTGTTTTCGATGAGACCGAGCAGTGGTGTGTGAGGTCACAGATTTTCCCCCATTGAGGGTCTGACAGAGTAGTTTCCAACATCATCTCCCAACTGCCCATAAACCTTGGCGGGGGTGTCCTATTTGAGCGCTGGAGAAGTTCATACAAATAAGACACACCATGGGGCATTAGATCAGCTGCCATGCACTGTTTTTCAAATTCTGTTAAAGGACAGGTCAGTTTCGATCATTGGGGTATGGATCTGATAAAGCTAATGATCTGCCGATATCGGAAATATCATAGGAAAGTCACTGCCCTGTCGCCCAGTATGTCATTAAGCGAGGCAAGCTGTTGGTCTCGAAATACGTCACGAATGCGTGGTGTTTGTGTTTGCAGCAAGTCGGTAAATATCGACAGGGTGTAGGACGTGGGTGTGGAGGCTTGGCACAACAACGGCGTAAGCGGCGATGGGTCTGAGGACAGGTCTAAAAGACGCATTACTCGATGCCATATACGTAGTGTAGCTGAAGTGTAAGTTAGATCACATACACGGCGTAGCCCTTGCAGTTTAGGCAGCCAAGGGAGGACAGTGAGGGGAATCCCAGCTTCATCTTGTTCAACCTCCCCCCACGCTTTAAGTTTGCGGGGTCTAGCCCATTCCAGAATACGCTGAAGGTGGCAAGCCGTATGGTACATCACGAAATCTGGGATGGCAAGCCCTCCCTGTGTTTTAGGCAGGGTAAGGATGGAAAATTTTAGTCTCGGTCTAGACCCCCTCCATATATAATTCGAGATCTGCGCCTGTAGGTCCCGGAAAAAGGGTCTCGGGAGGTCAATGGGAATTGTCTGAAAGAGGTAAAGAATATGCAAGAGTACATTCATTTTGATTGCCTGGACGCACCCCAGCCAGGAAATGTGCGGATAATTCCAGGCCTTCAGATCCGTAGTGATAGTCGCAAGCAAGCAGGGGCATAAAGTTATCTCTGAACATTTGAGTATGGTCAGAGGTCAACCAGATTCCCAGGTACTTTATCCTGTCCTCAGCCCATTGGATCGAGAAGTTTGGCCATATGGTTTGAACCGTCGACCGTGTCATAGACACGTTTAACAGGAAGGATTTAGCAAAATTAGTTTTCAAGTTGGAGAAGCTACCGTATACTTCAAAAGCTTTCAATAGAGTGGGCAGGGTCGTTTCTGGTCGAGTCACAAAGAAAAGGAGATCATCTGCGAAGGCAGCTACCCTGTGTTCCGTCCGACCAGTCCGGATCCCCCTGATATCCGGGCTAGCCCTGACAGAAGACAGGAAGGGTTCCGATGCCAATACAAATAACAATGGGGAAAGCGGGCATCCGCCTTCTTGTCGCCTCGCTGCCCTATGCATGATTGTCAGTGCCCGTATTGTCTCCCACCCTGCTACAAATCCCACCTGGTCTTGATGTATCAAACCCGGGACATAAGGTGTAAGTCGCGTGGCCAGAATCTTCACATACAGTTTGAGATCGCAATTTAATAGAGAGATGGGGCAATAGCTTTCGTACTGCTCAGCATCTTTACCTTCCTTAGGAATCAAAGATATGTTAGCCGCCTGAGTTTGAGATGGAATGGCATAGCCTTCCAGGATGGCATTAAAAGCCAACAGGAATCTAGGGTAAAGAATTTTCTCAAATCGTTTATAATATTGTAGGGGAAGGCCGTCTGGACCCGGGCACTTGCCTGTTTTAGAAGATTTTACCGCGTCACTCAATTCTTCTATAGTTAAAGGTGCGTCTAACAGTCGGGCAGTATCAGGTGTCAGGCGTCGCGTGACATGTTGGGATAGATAGGCATGAATCTTTTGCGAATGAAGTTTGCGTCCCGCGTCCGTCGCCGGAGTAGGCAGGTCATATAGGGCTGCGAAGTAGGAACGAATTGCAGGGCGAATGCGGTTCGGTAGGTGTTGTGTTTTACCGTGGATGTCTCTGATTTTGGCGATATAAGAAGCCGATTGGCGAGCGCGTAGCATACGAGCCAGCAGTCTCCCACTTTTGTCTCCATGGGCAAAGAAAAATGTCTTGGAACGTAAACAGTGACAGTGATACGTGGAGTTGAGAAGAGTGGCCAGTTCCCGACGTAGGGCTGTCAAGTCAGTTAACTGAGCAGGGTCAAGGGATTCCTTATGTAAAGTCTCCAGATTGTGAATGCGAGCTTAGAGATCAATTGTAGCTGCCTCCCTGTGTTTCTTTTGCTCTGATGCCTTACGAATATAAAACCCACGTATGACACATTTATGTGCTTCCCAGATGGACAATGGAGACACATCCGGTGTTTCATTGTCCTGAAAATATAGGGCTAGGGTCTGCTCACAGTCGTTTGAAGTCGGGGGATCAGTCAGGAGGAAATCATTAAGTCGCCAGGCTGGGACAGTAGGACGATGAAGAGGGGAAAGAAGACGCATTGAGACCGGGGCATGATCAGACCAGGTCATAGATCCAATCCGGACCGATTGTAAATCAGGTAAATTATAGTGCGGTAGAAAGAAATAATCCAGTCGGGAATAGATCTGTGCAGGGTGGGAAAAATATGTGTAGTCTTTGTCCTCCGTATGCATTGCCCTCCAACAGTCTACTAATCTGTGCGTATGTAGTAATTTGGAGATAGAGCGAGTGACATGTGGGGGGACAGCTGATCGCCCCGAGGACGAGTCAAGGCGGGGATCCAGTGGAACATTTAAGTCGCCCCCTAGAACCAGACAGCCCTCAGAGAACTCAGTGATGAGAGGAAGCAATTTGTTCATGAATCTATGTTGTCCTTTGTTTGGTGCGTAAAGGTTTACAAAAGTATATTTGCGTCCCGCTATCTCTCCCTTTACCATTACATAACGGCCATCTTTATCAGGTAGAGTTGCTTGTTGGACAAAGGAGACAGATTTATGAAATAAAATCGCCACGCCCTTAGATTTGGCCACCGCATTGTTACTAAAAAAGCCTACTGGGAACCAGGAATTTGTGAGTCTCAGGGCCGCCCCTTCTCTAAAGTGTGATTCTTTGATAAACACTACTGAGGCGCGTGCTTTCTGGAAATCGCGCAGAGCTCCTGAACGTTTCTCAGGTATGTTTAGGCCTCTGGCATTTATGGACATTAACGTAAGAGGTTCCTGACGTACGGCCATTATCCAGGGAGTATGTTGGAACTATCTAGGCTAACCCCCACTCCCACAGGAAGGTGTAAGGAAGGGAACCGGAAATCTAAGGGAAAGGGTAGTAGGTAGTAACTATGTACACTCGGAGAGGCGGGGTTGACGGGGGGCAGGAAGAATCCAACAGACCAACCAGTGGTCCGAGTATCCTGTCCACCTCACGTGTCAACCAACCTCGGTGGGGAAAACGCGACCTAGCGTTCGCGGGTACTAAAATCTATTTGTGCATCAGGGCCTCCGCAGACCCCCAAGAAACACTGAATATCAATACAATAATATATTTTTCTCACACAACGTTCAATGTAAGAGAAAAAAGAATATTTCAAACCAGCAGGACCCATCTTGTCTGAGAGTCCGAGGGAAGGAGTATCGAGCGGTCTTTGAGCTTGGGACCCATCTTCGGGGGGGGGGAGATAGAAAGTCCACGGTCGAGACAGCATGGATATAATCCCATTCCAGAATCCGCTCCCCCTGTAAAGAGAAGAGAAAAATAATAAGTATAGCAGAGTCAAACCGTTACACAAGTGAGTAATAGCAACAGGTGCCGCGGAGCTATATCAGTTAGAAGGTCAGGAATACTGGGACCACAAGCATTAGGGTAGGTGTCCTTCTGGGCCAAATTTAGGCGCTGGCCGGAGTGTACAGTAAAAAGGCACGATAAGAAAAAAGACAAAGACCAAAAATCTTTGCAGATCATGGGTTGCTTCCAGCCTGTTCGCACTTTAAGCTTGAGCACGGAGTCTCACATCTGCAGCCCCGGTCCTCGGGCAGATTGTTGACGGTCAAGGCAGGAACGTTGAGAAGATGGCCGTGGTCGCTGTCTTCCGAGACCACCATTATACAGTGCCAGAGGATCAGGCCATGTCAGTGAGATTGTGGAAGTTGCAGTAAACAAGCCAGTTCTGGAAGATCCTCAGCCTCTTGTACCAAAAATTGGCCCGCAGGAGTCGTCACTGAGAGTCCCGTCGGCATTTGCCATCGATAAAGTATTTGCTGCATTAGCAGGACACTAGTTAGTGGCCTAAAAACCCACCTGTATGCCAAAGTAGCCGGAGCAAGGTCTGGGAATAACTGCAGGTTCACACCTTCAAACGAAAATTCCGTAGAAACTCTAGCATTGCGCAGTATTTCTTCCTTCAGGTCAAAGTGAGACAGGCAGCAGATAACGTCCCGTGGGGGCTGCTGTGGGGTCCCTTCGGTCGCAAGGCCCTGTGTGCCCTAACAAAGTCAATTTCGGATTGAGGTGGTCTGTCAAGGAGGGCATTAAAGATATGCAGCAACACTTGTTTCAGGGCTGAGGGCGAGACCTCGGTTTCTGGCAGACCCCTGAGCCGGAGGTTTTGGCGTCTGCCCCTATTATCCAGGTCCGTGAGGTGGAGTGCCATGCTTTGCATCTGAGAAGTGTGAGTTTGTACAGCACGTGCAGTAGAACCAGCTTGCAAGTGGAGAGTGTCACATTCCCCTTCCAAGTGAGTAACCTTTGCAGCTAAGCTTTGAATATCTGTGCGAATGTGATGCAGTTCTGACATAATGGCGGTGCTCAAATTTTCATTAGCAATTCGCAGGTCAGCCTTAGTAGGGAGGTTGCTCAGGATGGATTGCCAGTTAATTGTGGAAAGATTCCCGTTATTCCCAGGTCCCTGATTGGTGTCAGAAAAGAAGGGGTAGGCCGCAGAGAAGCCGGGGGCTCGAGTTGGGAGTTCTGCCCGGCCTGGGCAAGCGCTTCTGGGTGGGCCTCCGGCCCTATATGGGAAGGCGGCTTTTGGGTCATTATTTGGCTCTGCATTGCGTCCAGGGTAGCGCTCATCCAGTCCCCCTGTGAATTGAGGCCTGGAGCAACCGGGGATGTTGCGGGTTCGGGCGCCTGGGTAGGCTGCGGTGAAGCCGGGGCCTCTAGTAGTTCATTCTGCCAAAATCGAGCGTGCGCTTCCGGCCCAGTCTGATTGTGGGGTGAAGAATTGCCGCAGAGAAGTCACAGAAGCGCCGTGATTTTTCTCCCCTTGCCTCTGGACACCCGTTGCCTTACTTAATTTACCCATTCTGGGGTCTGCTGGATGCCAAAAACGTTCTGGTGGGGGAATCTGCGGAGGAGCTCGTGCTTCACACAGCCATCTCCATCGGCAGTCAGGCCATGCCCCCTTCTTGTTATGTTTTATACATGAATTGGGTTGTTACTCCTGGCTGTTGCAGCCACTCTGGTGAGTACCGCGACGCCATTTTTCTGTATGCCTGTAGGCACATGCCTACTCTGCCTACTCTTACATCCGGCCCTGCACAGGGGTGGACTGACAAGTAATGGGGCCCCTGGGCAATAGGAGTTAGTGGGGCCCCTTGTGCCATGCCTACACAGTAGGCCCCACATCCATAAACCCTTCCCATACAACGCACAACCCACATGCCCCCAGCAGCTCATGGGTATATACTGCCCCCAGCAACTCACACATTGATACATATTGCCCCGTAGCTCACACATTGATATATACTGCCCCCGTAGCTCACACATTGATATATACGGCCCCCAGCAGCTCAGGGGCCCAGTTTTGTAAGGGGCGTTCTGACCACGGCGGCGCACTACCAAACCGCCTCATCGGCGGCGCTCCAGGGTGCCTTCCTGGGCCCCACGTGCACCCTGCATTGATGCCGCCCCCCACGTGATGCACGCGCATCATGTGAGGGGGCGGCATCAATGCAGAGTGCATGTGGGGCCCAGGAAGGAACGCTGGAGCGCCTCCGACGAGGCGGTTTGTTGGTGCGCCGCCGTGGTCGGAACACAATGCCCCTTACAAAACCGGGCCCCCACTGACCCGCAGGCCCTCGGGCAGTGCCAGAGTGCCCGATGGGTCAGTCTGCCCCTGGCCCTGCGTGAGGACCAGCATTTTGAATTGGATTCTAAAAGGAAACAGGGAGCCAGCGTAGAGATTGACAAAGGGGTGAGGTGTGAGTGGTAGCAATCAGAGAATTTAAACACACACACAACTGGTGCTGAGCAGTCTGGAGCAGCTGGAGATTTTAATTTTCCAATTACATTCGGTGATAACATACAGGAAATCAGCAAAAGGAAGGGGAAATTAAGGTGCAAGTCTTAAAGACTGAAGATCGCTTCATACGGGAGTCCATAACACAAAAAAATATATTGTAAATCAGTCACAATGAGGGCGGCTTGAGGATGATGAGAGGTGGAGTCCCATACCAGAAAAAAAATACAGTGAATCAGTCACAATGTGTTACGTGGGACCTGGCCTGACATGGTGCAGAAAGGGTGTGAACTACTTGAGCAGTGAACAGACATGAAACCGTGATATGTATACACAGAAGAACAAGGAATTTATTTACAACAGCAAAGTACATACACAGCAAGGATCCAGAACAAACACACATGAAACTAAAGACCTGAGCACTAGAAATAAACCAAAATACTGAGATACAAATACCAAAACCTAGAACTAGATCAGAACGAAATGCATGAAACAGATAGCTAATCAAAAAACAACAACATGAGAGGTCTAAACACTAGAGCAACATAAGCAAGAACATAAACCGGATTTAAACTAGAGAAAACATGAATATCAGACATGAGCATGAACCAAGAACATAGACCTGAGTACAGACAGAATATATTAAATGCAAACAACACCTAAGCAAGACAGACCTGAACACGAATGCATAAGGTGAGCACACTGAAGCAGGATCAGGATCAGAATGAAGCTAGAATCACAGTGAGGCTTAAATCAAGACTAGAGGCCTGTTCAATACCTCAGCCGCTGCAAGTGCTAAGTTAGCAACTTGCATTGAACGCCGTTCAACCGCTCAGCGCTCAGCAGTGCTAACCTAGCACTTGCAGCGACCCGAGGAGATGCTTCGTGTGACGTATTAAAGATGGCCGCCGCATGAAGCCAGTAACAATGCCCTACAGCAAGATGGCCGCCGCCTCGAAGCAAGTAATAATTCCCTACAGCAATGTTAATTTTGAGGTTTTTGTTCACCAAAGCACAAAATATTTATTTATTATTTCCTCCTGCACATAGACATATATTACAGTTCAATTTATATATTGTTTCAGAAGTAAACATAACTTTTATTCATTAAAAACTATCATTTGTGGTGTGTGCAAACAAAACGGAATTGTGCTGACTGCTTCTCTTTATTATTTTTTGTCCGTGATCCGAAAAACAATCTGAATTTTTCATTAAGAAATTGTCGGCCATTTTGGATTCAAAATTCGCATCCAAAGGGTTCAACGACACTGCTGCAGCAAACTGAATTGCTGCGCTGCAGCAATTCAGCAGCTGCTGAGGTATTGAACAGGCCTCTGGAATACAGAACAAACTGAGAACAAGGATTAACTGGAGGCTAGGATCAGAGTGAATACCAAAATGAGGCAGCGCCCTTCTTTGGGCGATGCCTCCTTAAATACAGATATAATATAATAAAACAATTAAGTCCAGGTGAGTATCCAGGGCTTGACGGCAAAAAGTGTACGGAAGTCCAGAACCTGGATGCAATATCCATAGGAGCCAGAGGGGGCGCCAGATGCGCAGAATGTCCAGAACAGCACTGGCAATGTCCACCTCTGCCAGAGGGGGCGCCAGGGGCCCAGGTCGTTACACAATGAGAGAGGCCTTAGGATGATGAGAGGCGGAGTCCCATACCAGAAGTACAGTGAATCAGTCACAATGAGAGGGGCCTTAGGGTGATGAGAGGTGGAGTCCCATACCAGAAGAAAATACAGTGAATCAGTCACAATGAGAGGGGCCTTAGGGTGATGAGCGGTGGAGTCCCATACCAGAAGAAAATACAGTGAATCAGTCACAATGAGAGGGGCCTTAGGATGATGAGAGGTGGAGTCCCATACGAGAAAAAAAAATACAGTGAATCAGTCAGAACCAGTCACAATAAAGGGCGGCCTGAGGGTGATGAGAGGTGGAGTCCCATACCGAAAAAAATACAGTGAATCAGTCTCAATGAGGGGGACCTTAGGATGATGAGAGGTGGAGTAGCATGCCTGTGGAAAGAGGAGACACCATTAGGAGTTGCAGAACTAATAGATGTGGTATATCATAACATTCAAAAAAGTACATGGATCAGAGCTGGTACATGAAGATGTCAATGTCATGAACAACCTGATCCTCGATATGACACCGGGCTTCGCAAACGCAAAATCACTTAACACCAGGTTTTAGAAGTTGCCGATTCTTTGAGAAATACTGTCACCAGAGGAGAGGAACAAACTACTTTGGAACAGTGCATTATTTTCAACCTAAGTGTAAATTAACAGCTCCTATATATACAAAGTACAGTTTTTGCTGATTTCCAGTAAGGAACCGCAATGACCGAGCTACAAGCTCAGCTGGAATAGCAACTCTGGCCATTAGGACTAGGGATGAGCCGAACACCCTTGAGTTCGGTTCGCATTCGAACTCGAACTTTTCATATGTTCGAATTCGAACTCAAACACGAACACGAACTCAATACAAGTCAATGGGACTCAATGTTCGATTTTTAGAGTGCCCTCCAAGAGGGCATATATGCTAGATATTTGCCATAAAAGGTGTATGGGGGTCCGGGTAGTGCCCTGGGGGACAGGAAACAAGGACAAAAAGTAAAAAAATAAACGTTTTTAAAGGGACAGTGAGTTTTCCATGAAATAAGGGTTAAAAATAAAAACAAAAAATTCCTTCAAATATCGTGTCTAGGAGGTCCCCATAACCTGCCCGTGAAGTGGCGGATTTCTAGGATGTATAGAAACATTTAAAAACAATGTCCGGGTCCGGGTAGTGCCCTGGGGGACAGGAAACAAGGACAAAAAGTAAAAAAATAAACGTTTTTAAAGGGACAGTGAGTTTTCCATGAAATAAGGGTTAAAAATAAAAACAAAAAATTCCTTCAAATATCGTGCCTAGGAGGTCCCCATAACCTGCCCATGAAGTGGCGGATTTGTAGGATGTATAGAAACATTTAAAAATAATGTCCGGGTCCGGGTAGTGCCCTGGGGGACAGTAAACAAGGACAAAAAGTTTAAAAAAAATATGTTTTTAACCCCTTCACTGCTGACGACGTGTGGGACACGTCCTCAGTTACTCCTGCTGTATGCTGAGGAGGACATGTCCCACACTTCATCAGCTTTGCGGGACCCCCGGCGGAGATACTTGCCTCTCTGTCTGGGGTCCCGCGGCGTTCTGACTTCAGCGTCCTCAGACGCTGAAGTCAAGCTCCTCCCGCCGTAAATGACGTCATAAATGCCGGGAGATCGCCTGTAAGGGGGGGAGATCCGTTCGGATCCCTCTCCCTCCCGATCGGGAGGTCCCACAAAAAAAGCCAGGCACCGCTTAAAAGGGGAGAGTCTCCCCTTTTAAGTGGTGCCTGGCTTTAACCCCTTAGGCACCGGGTCGCACTTCGGCGCCGAAGTGCAGCCTAGCTCCGGTGGGGGCCGCCATCTTCGATGGCGGCTCTACCCCCGGGTCCCCCCTCACTGCCTGACGTCCTCACGCATAGCGTGACGATGTCAGATAGCCGGGGAACCCCTAGCTGCCCGGAATCCCCTGGTGGAGATAGGGGGTTCATTTGAACCCCGATATCTCCAAGCAGCTAGGGCAGCACTGTTCCAAAATGATACCAAACATGACCAGGTATAAAGTAAAAAAAAGAAAACACATGTATTTTTTTGTGTGTTATTTTTATTAATGCAGCAATATTGTTCACATTTCAATTATAATGTGAACAATGATGCTGCTCTAATGATTTTTTTCTATGGTGTGCGTTTGCTAAAAATCACATAATTCCCCCCCAAAAATTTAATAAGTCCCCATTTCTAATTTTTGTACAAGCGCACCCCATAGAAAATATAACCGCAAATGTTCATGTGATAAAAGGTGAAAAAAAACACTTTACATGCTGCAGATGACTAAAAATTCAAGTTTTATTGCATTTTTTGTTATAATATACAGGCAGAACATGACGTATACATATAAAAATGATATATTATGAATCTGCCGAGTCTTCCGTAAAGAACGATATATAATATGTCTGGGTCGTATAATAAAATGTGGTTTCAAATCGCGTTTAAACATGATGAGCGAAAGCGGTAAAAATTAGCTCAGCACACAGTGGTGAAATGCCTCAGCAGTGAAAGGGTTAAAGGAACAGTGAGTTTTCCATAAAATAAGGGTTAAAAATAAAAACGAAAAATTCCTTCAAATACCGTGCCTAGGAGGTCCCCATAATCTGCCCGTGAAGTGGCGGATTTGTAGGATGTATGGAAACATCGCCATTACAGACCCACACACGACACCTAGCACTCCCAGTCTGCATACAATGTATCAAATTCATGAGACCAGACTAATTAGAAGCACATGTTATTTCCAAACACTAATTAACCACCTGTTGTTTACACGGTTTGAGAGCACAGGTCATTTAGAGGTGAGAATCTTTGCACCTAGACTTTAGTTTTTAATTCAATATCTAATAACCCATTGCTTATAATATTCTGCAGTAAAGAGTCTCTTTATTTCTAGATTTTTTAGTATTTTTTAAGCATTTTTTATACTTTTTTCAAAAAAAAAATTTTTTTCAAACTGGAACCGAACACACCAAATAGTTCGAAGTTCGTGATCTTTCGAACTGCCGATGTTCGAATCGAACTCCGAACTGATCAAACCTCATCCCTAATTAGGACATGGGCTGGAGCCAATCTGTTTATCTGCTCCAGCTGATTTCTTATTGTCAGGAGTGGAATAGGGCCCCTAAACTAAGAGGCAAGATTTAGGACAAAGTAACAAAAATAATTCAAAATTCAGTTCAGTTATCTTAACCTAAGTTTATAAAATTCAGATTTCGAGAAACCAAAACACACTTTTGAGTCAAAGAAGCTCTATGGCGGGATTTTTTTTCACAACACTGCTATACACACGGTCCCTATACTGCTTCAATAGGTTTTCAAAGGACACAGATGAATGATTCTTGGACTCTGTTATGCCAGACATACCAGCACAAATATGTTTTGTAATTGTTCTTTTTTAAAATTTATTATGTTGAAACCAGGAAGTGCATAACTTCTCATTATTAGCCCCAATCTCCAGTCACAACCCAACCGTTTCCTCTGTTCTCCAAGATAATGCTGACATCAAAGCAAAAACCAACTAAAAAGAACGTACAGACCTCCATCGCTGCCTCGTTACGGACAACACCTTGTACTGGAATCCAGAAAAGGGAGAATGTAGAAATATTTTTTTAGGTACAGGAAAAAAAGAATACCCAATGTGATATCATATAACTCCTGCATTTATTTAGTCTCTTGTTCCGTTTCATTGTGGTTGATATACCCGAGGGATTGTTTATTAAGTGGTGAATTGGCGGAGAATTATAAACGTTAGATAAGACTGTTCCAGCTGATTGAATAGAATAGCTGAAAAAGATAAAAAATAAAAAAGTTAAAATGTGCAATTCTCTAACATTTCAACACTTGGATCCTCTTAGGGAATGTATTTACTAATGAACAGAGGTGAAGAAGTTAGCTACAGTACATGCACATATACCTAGGACATACTTGAAAATGAGAGAAATCTCAATGTATCCTTCCTGGTAAAATACTTTTATTATTATTATTCTTTATTTATATAGCGCCAGCATATTCCGCAGCGCTGTGCAATGGGCACAATATAGACAGGGTTACAATACATTGAACATCAATTGACACACCGGTATAATAGGAAACGAGGGTCCTATTCCCGTGGGAACTCACAATCTAGAAGGGTTGGGGTGGAAACAGGAGGAGAGGACTGCAAGGTGAGAGTGTTGGACTGCATGGTGGGAGTGATGGACTGCAAGGTGAGAGTGATGGACTGCTAGGGGAGAGTGATGGACTGCAAGGGGAGAGTGATGGACTGCAAGGGGAGAGTGATGGACTGCAAGGGGAGAGTGATGGACTGCAAGGCGAGAGGGATGGACTGCATGGTGAGAGTGATGGACTGCAAGTTGAGAGTGATGGACTGGTTGCGTCAGTGAGTCGTGTGGCAGGATACCCTAAATAGGAATGTCTTAAGGGAGCGTTTGAAGGAAGAGAAACTTGGGGAAAGTCTGACAGTACGAAGGGAGAGCGTTCCAGAGAATGGAGGCTGCGCGTGAGAAATCCTGCAGAGTCTATCATGGGAAGAGGTGATGCGGGGAGAAGCTAGGCGCAGGTCACTGTTTGACCTCAGGGAGCGGGCTGGCGTGTATTTGGTGATTTGTGAGGACAGGTAATGGGGAGCTGAGTTAGTTACTTTAGAAATAAATATAAATTAATACAATAAAATGAATATGCTTAGGACAAAATTTAATATTACGAGAATGTCTCTTTAAAAACAAATGAAGGTTGTGATAGTATAACACTCTAAATGGAAATTTAAGGGTGTCCTGTGATTTCCCTTTGTGTTTTTCCCCAAAGTTATTCCATATTTGACCACAAAAAAGCAGTTTTCCCAGTCGTGACGGTATGTCCATTTTATTCATTCAATTGTCCCTTCTTTTTTCGGCTCAATCGACCAGTTTCTGAACCTCTGCATTCAGTCTTGACAAATGTTTGCGGAAATGCTGGTAGAAGCTCTATCACTCTGGTTATATTCTTTGGAACGCTGTAACACTCCTGCTTCTTTAGAAGAACTTTAATTACTATCAGGGTTACTCAGAGAGAGACGATCTGGCCCCAAAATTGCACCGAACAGGGAATTTCCCCGTACGGTGCCATTTCGGGGCCATTCGGCTATTCAGAGAGCAGGCAGTTTACCCAGGACATACTTGAAAACAAGAGAAATCTCAATGTATCCTTCCTGGTAAAATACTTGCCTGTTCGACAGCAGTGAAATCCCCATAGAGAAGCAATGGTTAATCTATTCAGAGAACACCGAACAGCAGAGAAAAGTTGCCAAAATGCCCTGCTGTTCGGTGTTTTCATTCGACAGGTTTATTCAGGCGAACCCCATAGGTGTCAATGTTAAAAATATTCCAGTTTTTATGCAATCTCTAATAAACCGTTTATTATTTTAGTCTGCAGTAAAAAGTCTCTTTATTTATAGATTTTTTAGGATTTGTATGGCATATTTCAGGATCTTTTCGGCAAAATTATTATTATATATATTATAAAAATAAGCAAAAAAAAAAGGATAAACACAAGGAGAACCTAACATCCTTATAATGACCTAGAAGACTAAAGTAAGGAAGGGGAGAGACAAGAGAAAGAGAGCAGTCAGAGCAAGCCAAGGTCAGAGGGCATCAGAGTTACAAAGTTGAGTGAACAAAACCAGGGTAAGGCAACCAGATGTTAGGAAAAGCCAGCGCACAAGTCGAGTTGGTAACAATCAATAGCTGATATAAGAGTGCACTAGCGTGTCCAAGAGGAACCACAACAGGGCAAAGACTAAGGGGTTATTCAGAGAGCACCGAAATGTCACTGAAATATTGAAAGTGTCAAAATTGAAACGCTGTTTGCAAAAAAACTACTGAACAAAAATGCCTGGAATTTACATATAAGGTCCTATGAATAATAATAAAGAGGCCTGTTATAGAAAACATAAAAACATAAAAAAAATTGCTGAAAAGATCCCGAAAAATGCCTAAAAGATCCTAAAAAAATCAATAAACAAAGAGACTTCTTACTGCAGAATAAAAATAAACAGTTTATTAAATATTGAATTAAAACGGGAATGTTTTTAACATTGACGCCTATGTGTTTCACCTGAATAAACCTGCCGAATGAAACCATCGAAAAGCAGGGCACTTCGGCAACTTTTCACTGCTGTTCGGTGTTCTCTGAGTAGATTAACCATTGCTTCTCTATGGGGGATTTCACTGCCATCGAACAGGCACCGTACTGGCTGGTAGTTCGCCAAACTTTCTCTCTGAATAGCCGAATGGCCATGAAATGTCACCGTACAGGGAAATTCCCTGTTCGGCTATATTTTGGGGCCAGATGGGCTCTCTCTGAATAACCCCTTGAGTGTCAATCAGATGCTTATATAGGTGCAGTGTCGCTGTCATTGGTGCACACCAGAATGTGTATGTTCAGATTGACACAAGTGTAGTTGCATGCCTCGGCCTCATAAAAATCTTGCTTGGCCAAGCATTCAGCATCAATATGAATGAAGGATCGACAGTGATGGAATGACACAGTAGTCGGGCTGGCGTCAATTTGAGGGCATTTGGATGTCATTACGATGCTTCAGAGGAGAGAAGGCCGGGGCTCATAGGTAAGTGGTAGGTTGATTGTGACATTATTTAACTGTGAAACCTTATCAGATATTCAGCACGACTAAAGTTGTATTTGTACATGACTAGCTGGGAAACTGACAGAAAATTTTCTTCTTAACCTAATTAACGTGGAACAAATAGATAGTTTCTGATGGATAATTACATTGATGAACTGAATTTACCAGTGCAGTTCGGATATTTTCTTCCAGCAGCGCTGAGCTGTGTGATGGATACGTTAGCATGGGATTATTCGGCTGTTTTCCCGTAACATTTTTCCTATAACACAGTGGGTGTTGAGTGCTACTGTCGCCTATAAAAACATTGACTTGTGGTTACCCCTGGCTGATGTTACATGAGAGATCCTATCACTCAACAAATGTTGACAAAGACAAAGTCACCTACTCATTTATTTATCAGCCTGAATTTTCCCGAATGGCTCTCGGTAAAGTTGGTCTCAGAACAGCAGTCGATGACTTTCTACAAACACCCCTTCCTATATTCCAAAAATATCACTTTACTGATTGCGGCATGCATTTGTTTTACTGTAAATGAGAATCCCTGACAGATGTCCCTTTCACGCTATAAAGGAAATAAACATTTCCCCTTTCTTCCTCTCTTTTTGCAATAACGACATAATGGGAATTTGCTTCCGGACATATCTGTCAAAATGTGCTCATAAAAGTGATAACGTATTCTATTGCCTCTAATGAAGTATAAAGTGTGAAACATATTCCACAGACTGTTACTTTTCTAACATGCCATTGTTGATTTCCTTTGGCTTTTGATAGATTCCAGAATATTTTGCAAGTTTTGTCGGGAGACAAATCAAAATCAAGAGTTTGGCGCTAATAGCTTATTATGCAGACATAATCGTGAGGGGATTGAACGAAGGGTCAACATTTAAAAATTTCCTCAGGTTAAATAGGACTTCTGTAATACATCTGTTTTAGAGCTATTGGGAATAATATTATGACTTAGGTTTATAGGGCCTGAGCGCAACGGAGCCATTAAAAGCACTTCTCAAATTTTCTATTCTCAGCTCGCTATTAATGGCTGTATTCCCTCCGAGCTGGAATATAGCTGAGCCACTCACAGATGCTGGCAGTAATGCCACTGTTGTTGGCTTCTGGAGTCCATAAGTCATCAGGGCACTGGCGGATTCAGAGAGGGGGCATTTAACGCCCCCCACCCCGAGCTGCAGTTCCACTGTAGGTGATACAGGGGACCTGTTTGAACCACTGTATCTCTGGTTCGATAGAACCTACATGGTCAATTGAGGTGTGATTGGAAAAGCCAGAATCTGACCTTTCCAAAGATTCCAAACATGACCATCCGTACTGTACGTAGGAAAAAATAAACTCCAAAAGAAAAATTTGCTTTTATGGACATAAATAGTTCGTGATTCAATCTGTGAGGTCTGGGAATAGCCTAGTTGCTGAGCCTGCCTCCAGTGACTTCCCTAAATGGTGTGTACCAATATGCACCACCAGATCACAAACCAATGACCCACTCCACATGGTGCCCAATACCCAAATAAAGGTCTCCCCAATCACTAAGAAATAGCAGAAAATACAAAAAAGAAGGGTATGTTGCAAATCTACAAGACCTTCTCGTGGAGACACGGTATATATCAGATGATCATGTATCCTCACCACATATGGGAGAAAAAACATATATAGGGTAATATATCATATACAATATAGGGAATTTAAAAAGCACGAGTTTCACTCACAAATTTCAGAGCCTATTCTTGGCTCTAGATCTACAAGAGGGAGGGCATTTTTCTTCAAGACTTCTAAGGTGCCCCCACACCCCATATCTTGTCCTTGATGTATCTTCATAAGTATATCACAGAACATGAAAAAAGAGATAAATGAGTGTGTTTGTGTTATATGGCTATGGATGGGTATAAGTGGGTGTCTGGACATGCAACGTGTTATTGCTGGTGGTGCTTGATTCTCAGTGACAGGCATAGCATGCGCCAGAATTCAAACTGCAGAACATTGCTGTAAGGGCTCTCTTAGGTCTCGCAACAGAAGGACAGACCCTGTGTGGTAATGTTTTGGAGAGAGTGAGTGTGATGAGCGCAGCATGTGATACGGCACCTGCTAAACTTGTCACTGCCAACTGAACAGCAGCTCTTAGCCAAAATTGGTAGAGTGCCCCCGCCGAAACTTGTGTCTAGATCCGCCCCTACTTCAGGGAGACATGTACGACCTTGTACGGTAATGTTCAACCCTGCGTTTGTGCAGGAGCAACATAGTAGCTGTGGAAGGACACTGGCAACTATTTGTTCCGGTCTCTGGACTGTGTGATCTGAGGTAAATTTGGGATTATTTAAAATAGTTAAAATTCAGTGGGCTAAATTACAATCTTCGTGCAAAAACCCTTGCGCACAGCATGAATGTTTGCGCGCGCAAATCACTGCTGGAATTACAATCCTCGTGCGTCTTTTCATCTGTCGATCAATAACGTGCGTAAGCCGGATGCGCCCAAATGCTCGCGCAGTACTGTCCTGCGCAGACGTCAGTGTGCGGACTGTTTTTTTCTCGTGATTCAGCCAATTAGAATTAAGAACCACAATTATCTCACATTAACAGGGTTATTCAAAGAGATTCGAAAAGTCACCGCACGTTCGGTGACTTTTCGTTCTCTTCAATTCGGTTTGTTTTGCTGATCCCATTTCGGTGACCCTGCGGTGTATTCAGCAAGCACCACAGGGCCCCCGAATTGCAGGGAAAAGCTGCTGCAAACCTGACGAAAACTAACCGCAAAACCCAGCGAATGCACGTTGAAAACACTCAAAAACATCTGGATTAACCTGCAGAAAACCACAGAAAAACCCGAACAGGAGCCGATCGCAGCCTTCGACACAGCAGAAGAGGCAGTGAATAAATTAGGAAAACAGTTTGTATGAATGATTGAAAAGTGAAACACTGTTTGCAAAGAAACTACTGAGCGAAAATGTCTGAAATGTACATATGAGGTCCAGGGAATGATAATAAAGAGGGCTGTTACAGAAAAAATAAGTAAACTTAAAAAGAAATAAAAAAAAAAAATTGGACTTTTAAAAAAAAGAAAATTCAGAAAAATGCTTAAAATATCCTAAAAAAATCTATAAATAAAGAGACTCTTTACTGCAGAATTTTATAATGAACGGTTTATTAGGTATTGAATTAAGACGGGAATATTTTTAACATTGAAGCCTATGGGATTCTCCTGAATAAACTTGCCGAATCAAACCACCGAATGGCAGGGCATTTCGGGAACCTTTCACTGCTGGTTTGTGTTCTCTGAATAGCCGAAGCAGTGCTTTTTCGTGGGGATTTCACTGCCCTCGAACAGGCACCGAACAGGCACCGAATGTGCAGGCAATTCGCCAGGATTTGGCGAATTGCTTGCTCTCTGAATAGCCGAATGGCCAAGAAAGGTAACCGAACGCTGATTTTCAGCGTTCGGTTACCTTTCTCAAGCAATTCGGATCTCTTTGAATAACCTTGTAAGTTTTTGCGCCTGCCAAAGTCAATCTGAGCATACAGTTGTGTTCAAAATTATTCAACCCCCACTGAAATTGAGTGTTTTGGCCAGTTTGACATTGATCTTGATCATTCAGTCATCTTGCTTACAATTAAATCAAAGAGGCATGTGTAGGTCAGACAAATATAACATAACATTTATAATGAAATAACCACAAATGTCTTTTCTGTGCTCACATCATTATCAGTTTTATTCAACCCCCAAGTGACATTCAATCTTAGTACTTAGTACAACATCCTTTTACAGTTATAACAGCTTTTAAACATGAAGCATAGCTTGACACAAGTGTCTTGCAGCGATCTACAGGTATCTTCGCCCATTCGTCATGGGCAAAAGCCTCCAGTTCAGTCACATTCTTAGGCTTGCGCACTGCAACTGCTTTCTTTAAGTCCCACCAGAGGTTCTCAATCGGATTTAAGTAAGGTGACTGTGATGGCCACTCCAAAATGTTCCAGCCTTTAATCTGCAACCATGCTCTAGTGGACTTGGAGGTATGCTTGGGATCATTGTCCTGTTGAAAGGTCCAACGTCTCCCAAGCCTCAGGTTTGTGACGGACTGCATCACATTGTCATCCAATATCTCCTGGTACTGAAGAGAATTCATGGTACCTTGCACACACTGAAGCTTCCCTGTACCTGCAGAAGCAAAACAGCCCCAAAGCATGATTGACCCCCCGCCATGCTTCACAGTAGGCAAGGTGTTCTTTTCTTCATAGGCCTTGTTCTTCCTCCTCCAAACATAGCGTTGATCCATGGGCCCAAACAGTTCTAATTTTGTTTCATCAGTCCGCAGAACACTATCCCAAAACCTCTGTGGTTTGTCCACATGACTTTTGGCATACTGCAGTCGACTCTTCTTATTCTTTGGAGACAGCAAGTGGGTGCGCCTGGGAGTTCTGGCATGGAGGCCTTCATTACGCAGTGTGCGCCGTATTGTCTGAGCTGAAACTTCAGTACCCACATCTGACAAATCTTTTCTCAGTTCCTCAGCAGTCACACGGGGACTTTTCTCCACTCTACGCTTCAGGTAGCGCACAGCAGTCGAAGTCAGTATCTTCTTTCTGCCACGACCAGGTAGCGTTTCAACAGTGCCTTTTGCCTTGAATTTGCGAATGATGCTTCCTATGGTCTCTCTTGGTATGTTTAACATCTTTGCAATCTTCTTATAGCCATTGCCCTTCCTGTGAAGAGTAATCACCTCTTCTCTTGTCTTCCTGGACCATTCTCTTGACTTAACCATGTTTGTAACCACACCAGTAAATGTCTAGAAGGAGCTGAGTATCACAGTCATTTTAAAGCTGCCTAATTGGTGCTTATTATGCTTTATTGCTGCTCTGTGACATCCAAAGGTGTTTTCAATACCTGATTGAAAACACTTGAATGAACCTCTGTTCTTCAGAGTGGTAGTCTTTAAGGGGTTGAATAATTGTGTCAATGAAGAATTCACAAAATAAACATTTACTACTGTATTACAAAACCAATTGATGTCATTTTAGTTGCATATGGTTCTTTAAAAAGTCCTTGTAGGATTTCATTCTGAATACAATTACAAATGTACACTAAATTCCCTAAAACCCTTTACAGCATTGGAGGTTGAATAATTTTGAACACAACTGTATATGCTGCAGCGATAATAAATGCACACATGACTTCTCCATTTTATTGGTTTGGTATGAGTAGAATGTGTAACTATACTTTGCTGCATTTTCTTTTTGGGTTGGTGTATTTAGGTTCAGCCAGGTTGTTCAGATTTGCCATTAACACCAGCTTTTAGGAGTTGCTAAAATTATGCGTGCAAAGGCTATGCAGTAATTACCACAAAATAGATTGTAATACCATCCGCGTACTAGCACACATTCGCATTTGCGCTCCCAATGTTAAGTATAGGACTCACGCAGTACAGTAAGCTCGCGCAGGGTTCGCACAGGTTCACCCGCAGTAGACGATTTTGCGCGCGTTTGTTGCGC
Source organism: Leptobrachium leishanense (assembly GCA_009667805.1). Lineage (NCBI taxonomy): Eukaryota > Metazoa > Chordata > Amphibia > Anura > Megophryidae > Leptobrachium > Leptobrachium leishanense. The sequence continues at coordinate 9,691,410 of CM019063.1, read as the reverse complement.
TGACTTTGTAATACGGCATTCGGCGCAAGTGGTGTTACCCCTCGCGTTAATGTTTTTTTGCGCCGGCGCAAACGTTTGCACGAGGATTGTAATTTAGCCCAGTGTTAGGTGATTTTGCCATGATTGGAACAGCTTGATGTTCAACAGTTAGCCACTTAACTGCTCCTATACAAAGTATACAATACAATAACCTGCCACACCATGAGAGCTGCAAGCAAAGCTCAGGCTCGGTTTGAATCCGGGCCAAAGTTTTTTAATTAAACTTTTGTTCCCTTTATGAAAACAAACTCTCCAGCATTTTCAGTGAAAGCAACAACTGCTTTAAAGCATTGGTTGGATGTTAGGAAAAATAAGAGACAATAAAAACTGTAAATGATTGTACTGAGTTTAGCGATCTCAAAGTATGCCTTATTATTACATTTACCAATGAGGTAGCCTAGCACACAACTCTACTTGTGTTTTTGGGAAATTTCCTAATTTATTTATTGCCAAAGAACAGTTATTTCTGAGATCCAATAAAATCAAAATTAATACAAACTGAATTCAACTGATATTACAGGAACACTTCAGAAAATATTCCATAAATGAGTAAAGGAATGATACACAGGTCGGGCACCGATAATCCAGAATTCTACAATCTGAAAGAGCCTTCTGGACTTTAGTAATACTTAGTTACATAGTTACATAGTTATATAGGCTGAAAAAAGACATGCGTCCATCGGGTTCAGCCTCTCCCACATAACCTACTGCTGTTGATCCAAAAGAAGGCAAAAAACCCAGTCTGAAATATGCAACATACCGGGAAAAAATTCCTACTCACCTACTTACCTCCTACTTCCGCTCTTGATGGGTCCAGCCATTCAGGAACATAGACCCTGTCCCTGTAGCAGAATGTGGCACTCACATGTGACGTGCTGTACAGAGTCACTCTGACTCTGTGCATCATGTCTGTGGAGAAAGGCTGCATAGCGCTCCCAGTGTTTACATGCTGCTGGCTGCAGCAGGGAGGGCAAGGCAGCTCCCCTGCCGTGATCCCCTTCCTCTTAGACATTAGATTCTCCCAGAATCTGAGTTTCTAAATTCAACACCACACTATACACTGATTAGCCCAGTGGTGTATTTTGGCCTAGGCCGACAAGGCCTAGGCCTAGGGCGGCACTTTCCAGGAGGCGGTGGTCCGCACCAGGTGGCCTCACCTTTTGCAAAGTATTTTACCAGGAAGGATACATTGAGATTTCACTAATTTTCAAGTATTTCCAGGGGGCAGCAAAAAACCTCACCACTTAATGGGTTACTCAGAGAGCACCGAAATGACGCCAACATTTTGGTGTTCTGTAGTTCCCTGCACTTCGGGGAATAAAATTTCTCCACCCTGCAGTGAATTCACCATTGACCGCAGGGTCCCCAAAGTGCATGGAGTCGGCCGCTGAATGCTGCCACTGCAAACCCGTGGCCTGCTGTTTTCAAAAGAACTACTGAACGAAAATGTCTGGAATTTACAAATCAAGATCCTATGATTGATAATAAAAAGTTCTGTTACAGAAAAAAGAAAAAACGCTATTAAAAAAAGGGGGAAAATCTTGCCAAAAAAATTCTGAAAAATCAGTAAAAGGTACTAAAAAAAAAAATCAATAAAGACTTTTTACTGCAGATTAAAATAATAAATGGTTTATTAGATATTGCATAAAAACGGGAATATTTTTAACAATGAAACCTATGGGGTTCGCCTGTATAAACCTGCTGATTGAAACCACCAAAAATCAGGGCATTTCACTGCCATTTCTCTGCTGTTTGGTGTTCTCTGAATAGATTAACAATAACTTCTCTATGGGGCTTTGCACTGCCTTTAAACAGCACCGTACTTGCTGGCAGTTCGCCAAACTTGTGTGTGTGCATATCACAGAGCAGTGGTGTACTTAGGGGAGTGGCGGGGGGCTGGCCTCCCCAGGTACCAGTGATTATTGGGGTGTCATTAGGGGCTACTAGGAGGTGCCACTGTCACTGTGTGTCAGCTTTGAGCTGTGTTCTCAAACAACGAGCAGCGGAGCAGGGCGTTTGCATACGGAATAAAATAAAAATCCCCCTCTCCTCCCTCCATAGCTCCTCCCCTGCTACGCAGCAACTCTAGGAGAGGGGAGGTGGATGTGATTTGTTTGCAGAGAGAGAAGATGACAGTAAACGTCAGGTAAAGGGGAAAAGGGGGGGATCAGCAGAATATGAAGCCCTGTCTGCTTACTGCTGTTTAAAGTGGACCTTTCCTTAACCAGCACTGCAGTGATAGAAATTTGTCATTGAGCTGCCTGGCTCCTGGTGAGGCTGCGTACGTGCAGGTCACGCAGTCCGGCCAGTCAGGTGGTACTGAGTCTCGGTACCACCTGACTGGCTGAACCACGTGACACGCTCACACGCAGTTGCCTGTCAATTTTTTATTAATACAGACTCTCACTCTATTCTAGACTGAACACCCAACGGGAAGGGAATCAAAGCCACGGTGCACCCTCTGGCAGTGACACCCCACTGCTGACAAGATGGCTCCACGCACAGGCACAGCCGCGATCCTAACGTGGCCTGCAGGGACCTCCTGCTGAGTCCGTACACAGTCCCTGCTGACTCTGCACACAGCCCTACATCGGACGGAGACCGGGAAATATAGAATAAATAATTGCTGTGCGCTCATATTCACTCGGTTTGCTGGGAGTTTTATTGCAGTGGATTCTGATACGCTGACACACACCACACATTGTGTAAGGGTTCAGACTGTGCTCGGTGTAGCAAGATGAGGTTGTGAGCCCAGGATGCAGTGATAGAGGCAGGTTTACGGTATAACAAAGGGTGTTTATTGGAAATAAACACTATATCTCAGAATCCGGCAAGGAACATACAAAGGCGTAGTCAGGGTTAAGCAAAAGGGTCTGGTACACGGGGGGTCCTAGATGGGGGGCAGAAGGATGGGAGGGTACCGGTTTATGAAGCAGAAGAATGTCCAGATAATACAGAGGGTCCTTGGGGTCTTTGGTTGCAGAATTCAAGTAAATGTCCAGAAGGTTCAGCGAGCTTTGGTGCATAGATTCACAGCCAGGTAACAGCAATGTGGAAGTGAGTTCTAGAGGGCGTAGCTTCCTGATATAGTGGGATAAGCAGGGGAAGGTGTGGTCAGGTGAGGTTCTATGGCTAGGATGTGAGAGTTCAGGATGTGCAGAGTCTATACAAAAAGTCCTGGAACCTGCAGGGGGCCTGCAGGATGTGAAACCAAAGGGGGCGCCAGGGGGTGAGGGCCTCCAGGACCTTACACATTGCATTGCTGTGAGTTTTATTGCTGTGAATTCTGATACGCTGACACACACCACACATTACATAGCTGGGAGTTTTAGTGCAGTGGATTCTGATGCACTCATACACACCGCACATTGCATTGCTGGGAGTTTTATTGCTGTGGATTCTGATACGCTGACACACACACCGCACATTGCATTGCAGGGAATTTTATTGCTGTGGATTCTGACAGTGGCATCACTATGGTTGGTGTCACCCAGTGCGGTAACTTATGGTGTCACCCCCCCCCCCCCCGAGTTTTACGGATTTTTTTTAACTACTCTTACTCCTAAATCAGTACTCCCATATAACACTGAATGCTCATACACACAGCGCACATTACTGTGAGGTTTATTGCTGTGGCGCTCTCTCATATGCTCACACAAATTTTTGCCAACTGCCAGCAAGTACAGTGCCTGTTCGAAGGCAGTGAAAGCACACATGGATATATATTGCCCCCAGCAGCTCTGGATATATTTCCCCCAGCAGCTCACCCATGGATATATATTGCCCCAGCTCACATATGGATATATTGCCCCAGCTCACAATTATATATTGCCCCCAGCAGCTCACCCATGGATATATATTGCCCCAGCTCACATATGGATATATTGCGGCTCAGCTCACATATGGATATATAGCCCCAGACCAGCTCACACATGGATATATTGCTCCAAACTAGCTCACACATGGATATATTGCCCCAAGACCAGCTCACACATGGATATTGCCCCAGCTCTCATGGATATGCCCCCAGCACACATGGATACTGCCCCCAGCACACATGGATACTGCCCCAGCACACATGGATACTGCCCCCAGCTCACATGGATATGCCCCAGCTCACATGGATATGCCCCAGCTCTCATGGATATGCCCCAGGAGCTCTCATGGATATGCCCCAGCAGCTCTCATGGATATGCCCCAGCAGCTCTCATGGATATTGCCCCCAGCTCATGGATATGCCCCAGCAGCTCTCATGGATATTGCCTCCAGCTCATGGATATGCCCCAGGAGCTCTCATGAATATGCCCCAGGAGCTCTCATGGATATGCCCCAGCAGCTCTCATGGATATGCCCCAGCTCCTCTCATGGATTTTGCACCAGCTCCTCTCATGAATATTGCCCCAGCTCCTCTCATGGATATTGCCCCAGCTCCTCTCATGGATTTTGCCCAAGCTCCTCTCATGGATATGCCCCAGCTCCTCTCATGGATATGCCCCAGCAGCTCTCATGGATTTTTCCCCAGCTCCTCTCATGGATTTTGCCCCAGCACCTCTCATGGATATGCCCCAGCAGCTCTCATGGATATGCCCCAGCAGCTCTCATGGATATTGCCCCCAGCTCATGGATATGCCACAGCAGCTCTCATGGATATTGCCCCAGCAGCTCATGGATATGATCCAGGAGCTCTCATGGATATGCCCCAGCAGCTCTCATGGATATTGCCCCCAGCTCATTGAAATGCCCTAGCAGCTCTCATGGATATTGCCCCAGCAGCTCATGGATATGCCCCAGGAGCTCTCATGGATATGCCCCAGCAGCTCTCATGGATATGCCCCAGCTCCTCTCATGGATATGCCCCAGCTCCTCTCATGGATATGTCCCAGCTCCTCTCATGGATATTGCCCAAGCTCCTCTCATGGATATACTGCCCCAGCTCCTCTCATGGATTTTGCCCCAGCTCCTATCATGGATATTGCCCCAGCTCCACTCATGGATATGTCCCAGCTCCTCTCATGGATATGCCCCAGCAGCTCTCATGGATTTTGCCCCAGCTCCTCTCATGGATTTTGCCCCAGCTCCTCTCATTGATAATGCCCCCAGCTCCTCTCATGGATAATGCCCCCAGCTCCTCTCATGGATAATGCCCCAGCTCCTCTCATTGATACTGCCCCCAGCTCCTCTCATGGATATACTGCCCCAGCTGCTCTCATGGATATACTGCCCCAGCAGCTCTCATGGATACTGCCCCAGGCCCCAGCTCACCTCCTGCCGCCGTGTGTTCTGCTCCCTCTGAGCGTCCGGCGGCATGGAGCTTGGGCGCTCGCCTGGGGGAGCCACGTGACCAGCCGCGATCTCGCGAGAACTCGGCTGGTGACGTGTTTCCCCCAGGCGAGCACCCAAGCTCCATAGCTTCGGACGCTCGCAGGGAGCGAACACTGTGTCGCAGGGTGAGACACCCGCCCTTAGGGCGGGTGTCACCTGGTGCAGGCCGCACCCCCTGCCCCCACGTTGCGACGCCAGTGGATTCTGATACACTTATACACACTGTACATTGCATTGCTGGGAGTTTTATTGCAATGGATTCTGTGAAACACACTGCATATTACTGTGAGTTATATTGCTGTACAGTTCTGATATGCTCATACACAGTGCTCATTTCTGTGGGTTTTGTTGCTGTGCAGCTCTGTGATACGCTCATATGCAGTGCACGTTTCTGTGGATTTTAGTGTTCAACCAATTAGAGTGGCTGTGATCCCATATACTTGAAATGCGTGGCTGTTCTTTGTAAAAACGCTTGAATTTAAAAATTTCATAATTTTATTTATCTCAATAGATACATTTGAAATGGTATACAAAATATACAAGTAGGCACTTGGTACCCACTTTTAATATAAAGAGAGGAAAAGGCGGAGCTCTAAGAGGAAAAGGTGGATCTTAAAGAGGAAGGGTGGGGATTAACCAGGAAGAGGTGTGCCCTTGACAGGAAGGGTTGCCTCGAACTTAAATTAGGGGGTGCACGAGTTTAGTCAGGCCTAGGGCAGCACAAAACCTAAATACACCACTGGATTAACCACAACGTTAAAAGCAGTGACAAGTGAAGTGAATAATATTGATTATGGTTATATTGCACCTGTCAAGGGGTGTATTGTATACAGCAAGTGGTCAGTCAGTTCTTCAATTTCATGACTTAGAAGCAGGAATAATGGGTGAAGAGATCTGACTGACTTTGACAAGGTCCAAATAGTGATGGCTAGATGAATGGATGAGAGCATCTCCAAAACGGCACGTCTTGTGGGGTGTTCCCAGCATGCACTGTTTAGTACCTACCAAAAGTGGTGCAAGGAAGGACAGCCAGTGTACTGATGTCAGGTTGCTGGGCGCCCAAGGCTCTTTGATGCTTGTGGGGATCGATAGTTAGACTGTTTGGTCCGATCACACAGAAGAGCTACGATATCACAAATAGCTGAAAGATCATGATGGCCATGACAGAAAGGTGTCAGAACACACATGACATGTACCCCCTACTTAGAGTATGTTGCAGAATATATACACCCCTTCATGGCAGTGGTGTTCCCTTTCAGCAGATTAATGCACCCTGCCGTAGTAAGGAAGAAAAGGGAACTTCAGCGTCTGATGGAACCACCAGCAGGCCAAATGCATATCCCAGTGTTGGCACTTTAGATCGCCGCAATCGGAATGATGAGAAATCAAGTATATATTATAAAGCAAAAAACTTTTATTCCAAATAAAATATCGCAAAGATAAAAGCACAACGCGTTTCGTCTATTACTAGACTTTCTCAAGGGCAGTAGTAATGCACAATGAATCAAATAAAAAATGATATCATTTTCTTCTTTATTTTCGTGTGGAGTAGTTGACTCCTGGGAATAACTTCAGCACCTCTGTTCAGCTAAGTATTATTTCTCTTATCACCGATTGTGGTTTTGTCTATGAATAATGTACCCTTCCACACTGGAAAAATTGTTCAGGCTTGGTTTGAGGAATATGACAAAGATTTCAAGGTTTTGCCTTGGCCTCCATATTCTCCAGATCTCAATCTAATTGTGCATCTGTGAAATGTACTGGAGCAACTAATCTCATCCACAGAGGTTCTACCTTACATCTTGCAGGGCTTAAAGGATCTCCTGCTAATGTCTTGGTGTCAGATACCATAGGACACGTTGAAAGGTCTTGTGGCATCCATGCACCAGACCTTTCTTGACAGCACTAGATGGACCTACATAATATTAGGCAGGTGGTTTTAATGTTGTGGCTAATCAGTGTATTACTTTTGTAATAACAAAAATATTAACACGATTTACTGAAGAAAAATAAAGTAACCACATGCCTCATCACAGATCCAATATTGTGTATCTTTCCAGAACTCCCACTAAGTAATTAATCATAAACAGGACATCTCAAACCATAACCACAGTCAGATGTTGGCCTGAACTTTAAGGAGATATTATTGGAGTATTAACTTTTAACCTAAATTTATTCGATCTGCTGGTAACTGTAGCATGACTCTCAATAAGGGCCTATTGCAGCCGAGCCAATAGTATTAACGAGTGAGCCGTTAAGTATAATGGATACATGGACAAAGGCTATTGTCCCATTTCTGTCGATTGTGATCTTCTTTTGTCACTCTGATGTGGCATCTGCCTACTGTTCATTAATCTTTCCCATGCTTTGTATATGAAGATCACTCATTATTCTCACTTGCAAACAGGGCTTTTTTTCAGGGGGTACTCGGAGGTACTAAGTAACGGCACCTCACCACTCAGTACCGGCACCTCACCACCAGCCAGAACTAACAGGAGAGAGCATGATGCTCCTCCCTTCTCCTGCAGTGGCAGGCAGAGAATCGGAAGCGCTCGGCAGCTCATGTTGCTCCTGAACGCTTCCGATCATCAGGAGTGTATGTAGGGACTGATAACCCCCCTCCCCAGTAAGTGACAAGGGAGGGCTGCTCCCCCTCTCTCTGCAGCCGTTGAAACTTTGAACAGCATGGGGAGGGGGGGGGGGTGCAGCATGTTTACACACATCTGCCAGAGCTGCGGATTGTCAGGCAAGCGGTGTAATCAGTTAAGCTGGCACTGTAAAGTGGTAGTGAGTTTTATTGCTGTGGAGCTCATACACTCTGCGCATTACAGTGAGTTTTATTGCTGTGGAGCTCATACACTCTGCGCATTACTGTGAGTTTCATTGCTGTGTAGCTCATACACACTGCTCATTACTGTGAGTGTCATTGCTGTAGAGCTCATACACACTGCGCATTACTGTGAGTGTCATTGCTGTGGAGCTCATACACACTGCACATTACTGTGAGTTTCATTGCTGTGGAGCTTCAATGTTAAAAATATTCCCGTTTTAATTCAATATCTAATAAACTGTTGCTTATAATATTCTGCAGTAAAGAGTCTCTTTATTTCTAGATTTTTTAGTATTTTTTAAGCATTTTATCCTTTTTTCAAAAAAAAATTCGAACTTTTGGCGAACGTCTCAAAAAGTTTGAAGTTCGCGAACTGTCGAACGGCCGATGTCTGATGCAAACTCTGAACAGATCGAACCGAACAGCTCATCCCTACTCCTTGATAGCACAAATCCTGGGGTCCTTTAGCAGGCTTTGCAGGATAAGGGAGCCCATGCAGCGTAGGTTGGAGGTGGCATCAGCTTCAGAGTGTTCCTGGCTGCTGAGGATGAACGTATCGTGCACTACCTCCTTCCAGCCACGTACTAGTTCTTGGGTTTCTGGGGACACAAAACCCTCTCTTGAGGAATCCCCACCTTCAATGCCCCCACAACTTAAATTTTCCTCCTCCTCATCCTCCTCCTGTCTGAACTGAGGACCCGCAGGAATGCTGTCTGCATAAAGACTGATGCCTTGAGAGCTAGGGAAGTCCTCCTCTTCCTCCCGCTGCTCTGCCTCTAGTGCCACATCTATAATTCCCGCAGAGTACGCTCCAGCAGGAAAACTAAAGGAATTGTGTCACTTATGCATGCACTGTTCCTTCTCACCATCCTCGTTGCCTCCTCAAATGGTGGCAGTACAGGGCATGCATCCTTGATCATCAGCCACTGCGGGGGGGAACAAGTTGTCCTTGTGCCATACTCATACAGGTACTCATTGATGGCCCTCTGCTGCTTGAGCAGACGCTGCAGCATTGCCAATGTCGAGTTCCACCTGGTGGGCATATCACAGATCAGACGGTTTGTGGGAAGGTGGAATTCTCTTTGAATTTCTGCCATGCGAACACTTTCTGGGAATGACCGTCTGAAGTGGCTGCAGACTTTTCTGGTCTGGCTGAGAAGCTCTGCCAGCCCTGGTACCTGGTTAGGAAACGCTGTACCACCAGATTTAGGACATGTGCTAGGCATGGTACATGCGTCAACTTACCCAGTCGTAGGGCGGAGAGAAGGTTGCAGCCATTATCACAGACGACCATTCCCAGCTCAAGTTGGCGTGGTGTTAACCATCTCTGCGCCTGCCCCTGCAGAGCTGACAGAATTTCTGGCCCGGTGTGGCTCCTGTCACCTAAACAAACCAGCTCAAGCACAGTATGGCATCTTTTTGCTTGAGCCATTGCGTAGCCCCTGCCACACGTCGGTTTAACTGAAACTTCGCCAGAGACATTGAAGGAGGAGGAGGAAGAGGTGGTGGAGCAGACAGACCTCATATAAGCAGCTTTCTGGAGGCGTGGTGGATGAGCAAGCTCCAGCACAGAGCCCCATCCTGGATCCCTCCCAGCTGCAACCAGAGTTACCCAGTGTGCCGTGAAGGAAATGTAATGGCCCTGTCCATGCTTGCTAGACCACATGTCTAAAGTAATGTGCACCTTGCTGCTGACTGCCTTTCTCAATGACTCCATAACATTGTCTTCCACGTGCTGGTATAGTGCTGGAATGGCCTTCCTTGAAAAGAAATGGCGTTTTGGAACCTGCCACTGTGGTACAGCACATTTGTCAAATTCATGGAAGGAAGCAGAGTCCACCAGCTGGAAAGGCAGCAGCTGTAATGTGAGTAATTTTGCCAAGCTGGCATTTAGACGTTGTGCATGTGGATGGTTGGGACAATATTTTTTCTTCTGCTGCAGCAGCTGGGGCAACAAGATCTGACTGCATAAATCTGCAGCTGATGGGATGCTGGCAGATTCAGAGGAAGGACGTGGTACACCCATTACTGTAGCATCATCCCTGTCAGTGGAGGTTGTAGGCAATGACATGGCAGGACATATAGTGGGGGTAGATACAGATGAGGAGGAGGACCTATGCAAAGTGTTGTGCCAACGGGATGTGTGGCAGGTCGTCATATGTCGCCTCAGGCACGTGGTACCCAAGTGTCTGATGTCTTTCTCATGCTTCATCCTCTTCTGACATAGCTTACAAATAGCAATGCTGCAGTCTGCTGCACATGTCGTGAAGAACTCCCAGACAGCAGAGATCCTGGATGTGTGCTGCGAGACAACAGCACTCTGCACCTGAGCAGCTCTGACATCTGATGCATTGGACTGGTTACGGTTGCTCACAGAGGACGTTCTGCCTCATTTTTGTTGTCCCTCCTCCTCCTCCCTCCTCCTCCTCTGTTCGATCAGGCACCCAGGTGGAGTCAGTGACCTCATCATCGTCATCGCCCTCTATCTCCTCATCACTGGAGCCAACTTGGCAGTGTGCTGCAGCTGCTGGGGAACATGAGTGCCAGTTCTTTGTGTGTCACTGGCACCCCCTCCCTCTAGGCTAATTATACTCCCTTCCTCAACCTCAGAGTTTGAATCAGAGCACTGGAGTTGCTGTGCATCCTCAAGCAGCACGTCACTGTAGTCAAACAATTCAGCTGACTCCTCCGTGTATGATAGTGAGGCTACGGCAGGAGCTGAATTAGACATGGAGGCTGAATTAGATGTTTTGGCAGCTGAGGTGGACTGTAAACCACCACAAGCCTGGCTGGCAGAGGATTCGGAGGATGAGGATGGCCTGGCTAGCCAATCCTGCAAATCCTCTGTATGTTGCTGCTGCTTTAGACGGCCAGCACCAGTTAGAAAGGACAAGAGTGCCCCTGCAGAGGATGCACCACGTCCATGAAGACCAGGGGCACAGCCTTCCGACACAGAGGCTGCTTGCCCTCTTATCTGTGTCTGGGAGCGTCTGCTTGTCCTTTTTGGTCTTTCTGACATGGTGAGTGATATATAGATTAAAGATATACAGAACTCTGGTTTAAAGATTGGAGATATGCAGAACTATGATTCAACTCTGGTATAAAGATTGGAGATATGCAGAACTCTGATTCAACTGTGTTATCTAGATTAAAGATATTCAGAACTATGCTATAACTCAGTGATACAGCCTGTCCCTGATAGTCTTTGCAGTGCCAACACACAGATTCCAATTTACAGAAAGCAGATATAACTCAGTGATACAGCCTGTCCCTGATAGCTGGCAGTGCCAAGACAGAGATTCAAATTTCCAGAAGTATGCTATGCCTCAGTCATACACCCTTATAGCTAGCAGTGCCAAGACACAGATTCCAATTTCCAGAAAGCAGATATTACTCAGTGATACAGCCTGTGCCTGATAGCTGGCAGTGCCAAGACAGAGATTAACATTTCCAGAAGTATGCTATGCCTCAGTGATACACCCTTATAGCTGGCAGTGCCAACACACAGATTGAAATTCACAGAACTCTGGTATAAGTCAGTGATACAGCCTGTCCCTGATAGCCTTGGCAGGGCCAACACAGATTACAATTTCCAGAAAGCAGATATAACTCAGTGATACAGCCTGTCCCTGATAGCTGTCAGTGCCAACACACAGATTCCAATTTCCAGAAATCAGATATAACTCAGTGATACCGCCTGTCCCTGATAGCCTTTGCAGTGCCAACACACAGATTCCAATTCTCAGAAAGCAGATATAACTCAGTGATACAGCCTGTCCCTGATAGCTGCCAAGACAGAGATTAAAATTTCCAGAAGTATGTTATGCCTCAGTGATACACCCTTATAGCTGTCAGTGCCAACACACAGATTCAAATTTCCAGAAAACAGATATAACTCAGTGATACAGCCTGTCCCTGATAGCTGTCAGTGACAACACACAGATTCCAATTTCCAGAAATCAGGTATAACTCAGTGATACAGCCTGTTATGCAACAAACAATCTCTTCTCCTCTCTGATTCACTCCTGCAACAAACACACGCTGGGGCTGAGGGGACGCCTTATATAGTGTGCTGCGGGACTTAGCTCTGTGAGCCCATGATTGGGCAAAATTTGCCCAGTCAGGACTCTGAGCCCTGATTGGCATAGTCTTGCACCTGACCTGTGGTCAGGTGCAAGGCTGTAGCCAATTACAAGCTTCAGGCCAGTGGAAAAGTGCATTGTGGTCTAATGTGGTGCATTGTGGGCGAACACACGGTGAACACGTGGAAATGTTCGATGTTCGCCAAAGGGGAAATGTTCTAATCGAACTCATGTTCGCATCGAACCACCAGCCCATCCCTAGTAAGTAATAGCTTAACAGGATTCTATTACAAAAGTGTATTTGAATTAAGTAACTATATGGTTATTTCTAAAAGTATGTACTGGGAATTCTCACAATTTCCTGTGTTGTAAGCATCTCAAGAAATGATCTTTCAAGGGTGTACATTGGACACAGGAATAAATTGCATTCAAGATCTACTAGGTACGGAGCCCCGCCGGTGGAGAAAAAAAAGTTAACATGGGTAACGTCGTGGGGACTATCTACTAAATTGCACCCACGTGTTAAATATTAGCATGCACACGAGTTAGCCGTTCCATGTGCACGCAACACAGAGTCCCCTCCCCAAGCCCTCTTACCCCGGAGCAGCAACTGAGTATTGCCACCCTGTCTCCACTACTGCCTAAGCTAAGGAGGTGACCAGGTGCCATGTATCCGGTGTCTCCGAGGAGCTGCCCTGCAAGGGAGACACTGAACAGTATGTGTGCTTAAACTCTGTGAACTAGCACTCCCTGGGCACCCTGCTAACGATATACAGTCAGGTCCAGAAATATTGGGACATCGACACAATTCTAACATCTTTGGCTCTATACACCACCACATTGGAGTTGGAATGAAACAAACACAGTGTGCTTTAACTGCAGACTGTCATCTTTAATTTGAGGGTATGTACATCCAACTCAGGCGAATGATGTAGGACTTACAGCAGTTTGCAGATGTGCCTCCCACTTGTTAAGGGACCAAAGGTAATGGGACAATTGGCTTCTCAGCTGTTCCATGGCCAGGTGTGTGATATTCCCTCATTACCCCAATTACAATGTTCAGATAAAAGGCCCAGAGTTCATTTCAAGTGTGCTATTTGCATTTGGAATTTGTTGCTGTCAACTCTCAAGATGATATCCAAAGAACTGTCACTATCAGTGAAGCAAGCCATCATTAGGCTGAAGAAACAAAACAAACCCATCAGAGAGATAGCAAGAACATTAGGCGTGGCCAAAACAACTGTTTGGAACATTCTCAAAAAGAAGGAATGCACTGGTGAGCTCAGCAACACCAAAAGACCCAGGAGACCACGGAAAACAACTGTGGTGGGTGACCGAAGAATTCTTTCCCTGGTGAAGAAAACACCCTTCACAACAGTTGGCCAGATCAAGAACACTCTCCTGGAGGTAGGTGTATGTGTGTAAAAGTCAACAATCAAGAGAAGACTTCACCAGAGTGAATACAGAGGATTCACCACAAGATGTAAACCATTGGTGAGCCTCAAAAACAGGAAGGCCAGATTAGAGTTTGCCAAACAACACCTAACAAAGCCTTCACAGTTCTGGAACAAGATCCTATGGACAGATGAGACCAAGATCACCTTGTACCAGAGTGATGGGAAGAGAAGTGTATGGAGAAGGAAAGGAACTGCTCATGATCCTAAGTAGGGATGAGCTGTTCGGTTCGATCTGTTCGGAGTTCGCATCGAACATCGGCCATTCAACAGATCGCGAACTTCAAACTTTTTGGGACTTTCGCCAAAAGTTTAAAAAATGCTTACAAAATATTTAAAAAATCTAGAAATAAAGAGACTCTTTACTGCAGAATATTATAAGCAACAGTTTATTAGATATTGAATTAAAACGGGAATATTTTTAACATTGAAGCCTATGGGATAAAGCATTCTCGTTACTAAAACATCAGGCAGACACGGCCCTCTAATCAGGCACTGTAGAGGGGAGCCTGCAGGGACCTTTCAAGGATCCCCTTGAGGAGCATGCGGCCGCTGGATGACAGAGCTGCGACTGTGCGGGATAGCCACCCGGGTGCATGTGGCAGAGACAGGCAGCGCAGAGAGGGAGCCACTGCACCTGCGGCCACGGCAGACCCCCCCTCAACTAGGATCCAGGGAGCCCCCACTGACCACGAGGCTAAGGTAAGGCGACACATTTCTAAAAAAAAAAAATCCGAGGACATTTTTAAATGTCCCCTGGAACATAAAATAAAACTTTTTTTTTGTTTCTCTACCTGGCTGAATGTATTTAATTATATATATTAGATACATTCAGCCAGGTAGAGGGGGTGGCATGTGGGCTGCGCGGGGTCTCAGGCAGTGGTTTGTTTTTTTCGTGTGTATATTTTTAGCAAATTTATAGGGGAAGGTAAGGGCAGGTATGATATATATATATATATATATATATATATATATAGATAAGATATATATCTATATTCTTATAAATATATATATATCCAGACTTGTATTACACACACATTTTGGCAGCTAATTGCCCCTCACCCCCCATTTGGCTGATCCCTCCAGAAGAAATGTTGAACCCGATAGAGCAGAGAATAATATATATATATTCTCTGCTCTGTCGGGTTCAACACTTCTTCTGGAGGGATCAGCCAAATTGGGGGGGGCTCATTTAGTCGAGATTGTCCACATGCCACCCCCCATGTGCGTATGTGTATATATGGTCTGAGGTCTGTGGGTGGGTGTATATATATATCTGCGTGCTGATATATACGTATATATAGGTCTTTGTGTTGATATATATGTATATGTCTGTGTGTGGTATCAATGCATCCGTACTCTATACACAGTGCTCCGTGTCCCTAATATAATATATATGATCAGGAGTTACCTTTTTTTACTCCTATTAAATTAACAGTAATTTTTGATGTATTTTATTCAGTAGAAACTTTTTTTTGCCTATATAACATGTGCTTTGTGTGTACATTTTAATTTAGTTAGTGGATTCCTGTCCAGTGCGGTGAGAAGCAAATGTAATGTAGTGTAGTCACGCTGCGAGGCAGAGCGGAGTGAAGTCAAGCCTGCATAATATTTGCTTCTCTTCGCTTCGCGACGCTGTGCATCGCTACACGCTCAGTGTGTCTCAGCCTTTATTCCTGCATCGCTAGCTTACTGAATCAGTTTGTATACTTGTTACTAACCCTGCTTGTTCTGAGGACCCGATTTGTTGCCGACTTTGCCTGCCATTTGATTATTCTCTCTGTGTATTCCCTGCCTGTTCTGTTTGCTTCCTGTTGCTACTGGTATGCACCGATTCTCACCATATACAGTAGCGCAGTACAAGTGCCTAAACATTGCTGACCCGGTTTTGTTATAGCTGCAGATGTAACTGAATAGATCGGGGATCTCTTCTGCATTACTAAAACCTCCACCACTGCACTCTTCCACAATACCACAGAGGGTTTACTTATGGTGTGAAGGCACTTGCTGCCACCAAAGGCACAATATTTGGGTGCACTGCCACTGACGCCTATACCAGATTCATATCATTTTAATATTTGACCGCAGGGTCCAACCTTGTATTCTTCCACAATACCGCAGAGGGGTTACGGTGTGATGGCACTGTTGCCGACACTAAAGGTCCAATTTTAATGCACCTATTGTTACTTTCATCCAAAGCCTACATAAGTTTCACCATAATTTAGCCAAAAAATCACTAAACTTGTTCTGCATGTCCTAAAATGTCTCCTCTTTTCATACAGACTGCCGCCCCAAGCAGTTGTTTATGAATAGATTAAAGGAAAACCATTTACCGTCATTTGAAATGTAATTTTTTTGTTTTTAAATGTTTCTATACATCCTAGAAATCCGCCACTTCACGGGCAGGTTATGGGGAACTCCTAGGCATGATATTTGAAGGAATTTTTCGTTTTTATTCTTAACCTTTATTTCATGGAAAACTCACTGTTCCTTTAAAAACGTTTTTTGTTTTTACTTTTTGTCCTTGTTTCCTGTCCCCCAGGACACTACCCGGACCCCCATACACCTTTTATGGCAAATAGATGGACTACAGTTACTCTGATGTAAACATCAGAATACTAGTGTCTCCCAGAGACCAAATTTGGGTGCACATGGCAGGCAAGAACTCTCTGTTCTAATCCCCGAAAACTGTATCCTGTGACCTGAATATATATACACACTTTTTTTGTGTCCTTTTGACAATGGAAATTTGGTCAGTCTTTGTGGTACGCTTGTATTAGGCTAATTGAGCCAAATACTCTAACAGGATATTCTTGCCTCTGTTCCTTCTGCCTTTCTACGTGCAGTTCTTTATGGTTTAATACTGTTATCAATTTCTATACATCTACATCTGTTACAATACCTTGAAGTGATCCTTGAAGGTCACTTACTGTATTGATTATTGATTACATCCTCTGCCACTATACATACTAATTTTTCTCTGCAGAATTGTTTTTATTACGTATTGTTTTGTGAGTACTGTCTATTTATGTTTATATGTTCGTCAATTTTAATTGTGTCCAATAAAAGTTAAATATTAATTTGGTCTCTGGGAGACACTAGTATTCTGATGTTTACATCAGAGTAACTGTAGTCCATTCGAATCATATAGGGGTAAACCCTTTGGTCTCTCACCATCTTTCTTACCATTATTGTCCTTAATGTTTGTTAAATTTCTGGTATAATCTTGTTACGTTCTACCATTGTGGTAGCGATTTTTTTATGGCAAATATCTTGCATATATGGCCTAGGGATGTGCGTTTGGGGTTTCGGAATTTTCACGAAATTTCCCGATTCGTGCAATCGGATTCGGCCAATTTTCCGAAAATTTTCAGATCCGAAAACGGCAGATACGAAACATTTACGAAACGAAACGAAAATTTGTTTGGAATTTCCGAATGGACTAGAAATGTGTAAAATCAAAAATCATTTTCGTTCCATTCGTAATTTCGGCTCCATTCCTGATTTCGGTTCCATTTCAGTAATTTCAGACAACGTATTTTTTGGTTATATCGCTGATTCTGTAATTTTGTATCATTCCCATCTCAATGTATCCTTCTTGTATAACATGAGAAATCTCAATGTATCCTTCTTGTAAAACCAGAGAAATCTCCATGTTTCCTTCCTGGAAAACCAGAGAAATCTCAATGTATCCTTCTTGTGAAACCAGAGAAATCTCAATGTATCCTTCTTGTAAAACCAGAGAAATCTAAATGTATCCTTCTTGGAAAACCAGAGAAATCTCAATGTATCCTTCCAGGGAAACCAGAGAAATCTCAATGTATCCTTCACGGGAAACCAGAGAAATCTCAATGTATCCTTCTTGTAAAACATGAGAAATCTCAATGGCAGAATTATCGTATCGACAGAAATATCGGATCCGAAAAACCATTAGTTTACGTCAAAACGAATAGACACTTTGAAACGAGGAGAACAGACGTTCCGAAAAACATGAAAATTTCCGAAATTACGAAAAAAAGTCGATACGAAAAACGAAATGAAAAAGAGACCACCCGAAACGAATCGAACCGAAAAAAAAATCGGTGCACAAGTCTAATATGCCCTCTTGAACTTTTGAGTCCCATTGACTTGATAACTCTGTATAACACTGGCACCTTCTGGACATCCTGCTAACTCTGTATAACACGGCACTTTCTGGGCACCCTGCTATGTATAACAGGGCAGCAGGAAGTGCCATGTTATACAGAGTTAGCAGGGTGCCCAAAAAGTGCCATGTTATACAGAGTTAGCAGGGTGCACAGGAAATGCCATGTTTTACATAGTAGGGTGCCCAGGAGGTGCCAGTGTTATACAGAGTTGGTAGGATGCTCAGGAGGTGCCAGTGTTATGCAGAACTCAAGGGAACTCAAGGACAGAGCACAAACTAGAGGGAGTACTGCCCTTAAATAGGGAGTTGGCCAGAGCTCTGTTGGTCAGGTGGTCTGAGACAAGGCAGGCTGCAGTGAAATCCTGGACCAGATAATATTGATGGATTGACTTGGGAAGAGTAAATCACTAAAAACAAGGGACTACCACCATTTCCCTTGGTTCTCCAGTCTTGTGGCATGACAGCTACTAGGGAAAAGTAGAATATTTTATAAGCTCCTCTCACACTCCATGCTTTGCCCTCTTGAGTTTCTTTCTACCCGAGATCATGTGTTATATGTTTAAGTATCTGTATACTGACCTTGGTTATTCCTTACCAACCTTTCTCATTTCTGTGTGTTCTTGATTTTTGGCCGGTCTGACTACCCTCAGTATTGTTGACATCTGCTGGTATGACTACCGCCTCATTTTTGTGTTTGACTGTCCATTAGTTAGAACTATCCAGCCATTCTAAGGACCAGCAGTTTAGGTTCTGATAGCCTCTGCAGGTTAGTGTCAGGAGACGTTACAGTTTAAAACAAATTTATTAATTTGCCTTAACTCATTGCGTGATGCTAGCTGTCACAACTCACCCTCGGCTCCACCTCGGGGCACACTTCAACACACCACGGTTCAGCAGCAGTACGGGAGAATGCCGCAGCTGGAACTCCTCGTCTGCAGCATTGGGCTGTTCGGGACACTGGCGCTGTACTTGCGATGCAGGGGAATTTCTCCGGCGTCGCCGACCTCGCCAGGCCAACCCGTCACACCCGGGTCGCGACAGGGTTCGCATGCGCGGACCCTCCATCCACGACAGCTCCAGGGCATTTGTTGTGGTGCCTGATGGCCGAGACTCCTCAAGCCCGGGTTGCAGGGCAGTCAGACCCTAGGCCCGGGTCCTCCCCTCGTAGACACGCATCATCAACCAACCGAGGCCAAGCGGCCGTACCCCGCGCCGCCTCTGTTGGAGGCATGCCTTTGACAAAGAAGACTGGTGGGGGTGTGACAACAAGCAGCCAACGAGGATTGGATCAGGAGGCGTGCTCTAGGGGGAGGGGCCTGGGCTCTGCACACCTGAATCCCCAACTCTCCCATCTGGGAGGGATCAGAAGGCCCTCCATGGGAGGATCCATCCTTCACCGTAAAAGCACAACACACCATAGTAAAGGTGCTCAGTCGTTGATGCTCCTCCAGAGTGAAAACTTGGCTACTGAATTACTGACCCTTGATATTGACCCCGTTACTTGCCTACCCGTATTGAACCTCACCACCTGGATCGACCCACTACTCTGACCAACCACGATTATTGCCTGACCCCTTTCTGGACACCGCTTACGATATCTCCATTTAGGTACTGCATATTATAGTTAAATAAATAAATATTGAGATCCTCACTATCAACGCAGCGCAACCCTCTATGATACTCATGGTAACGCTTCCCATCACGTGATGAGAGGTGAGTATCTGATTTTTTGGGGGGTTAGCCCTTGCTAACTGATTCTGCAAAAGCTGAATCAGTTAGCAACAGCATCTGGGTGCAGGTAAAAAAAAAATTGGCTAAC
This sequence comes from Leptobrachium leishanense, assembly GCA_009667805.1. Lineage (NCBI taxonomy): Eukaryota > Metazoa > Chordata > Amphibia > Anura > Megophryidae > Leptobrachium > Leptobrachium leishanense. The sequence goes on along the minus strand of CM019063.1, from coordinate 9,671,717 downwards.
CCATTTGTGCGGTATTAGCATTAGGACTTTGTAATACATTATTTATCCTAACGCTAATTACTGATTGCGCTCCCCATGTTAAGTAAGGGTGCGCAAAGTACAGTAAGCTCTCGCAAGCTAGTGCAATCATAATGCGCCAAGTGATTTTTTTTACACTGTTAGCGTTAGGAAGGTAATATGGGGGGCATGCGTTAAAGTCACTTATCCTAACATTAACGCTTACTCACCCGAACGCTGCAGTTAGCATTCACTAGGGAATAGGGCCCTGAGTGTAGGCCATTTTGGTTGACGACCTATATGAATAATGAGACATTTCAACTCCTTGACATTCAAAATGTGACTTTTGCAAGGAACACTTCGAGCTCATACCCACGCGAGAGCAAATTTGAGGATCTAACTTCCCCAACTAGGACCGATGCACCAAACCCTGTTCGACACTTTGAGCATTATCTCAGAGAGCGGCCTTAAGGACATCCAGCCAGTCTGTGCACTGAAGTCTACCTTTTGTTAATTTGAGGAAGCTGTCAGATAAAACGATTTATCACCTCACACCCCATCGTGTTTAGCAACGTTCTTACTGCAGACTAAGAATGTATGTAATCCCGGCCCTTTCGCCTCAGCATCCTGAGTCTGTCTGCTCCCAACACTTTGAGTCATGTTCCGCTCCTTTATTTTTTCCTGCACTGGGATGAAAAATGCTTTGACAGAAGAGAACAAGTAACGTCTCAAAGAGAACTTGATAGGATTAGACATTGGTCCCATATGATAATGATTATGAATTTTAAAAACAGTGTGTCTACAGGAAAAAATAATCGATATCAAACAGTATATACGTTGCAGGCAGTTCATTACTATTTTCATGTGATTGATGCAACACTCAGTTGTAATCCACAAAAGAGATTCATGCACTTGTCAGCCACACACATCAGACCCATCCCTCGATGTCTGTTACCCTTGTAGACAAAGTTTCCAGGCTAACGATGTTCAGATTAAAGAACCGACTTCTGCTTTGGGACCTGATCTCTCTTGAAGTCTATGATTCTTGTAAGATCTGAATGTTTCCCTCTGTATTCTATTATGCGGTGTCGCTTACCTAACTGAACTATTAAGGAACGTTTGGCCATTATAGAAACAGTAGCCATGAAAACACAAAAGTTACTATTTTTGTGCATACAAGTGTGCTACTACTGTATATATGTAATAAACTCTAAAATAATTTTTAGTTTTCATGTCCAGGATTAGACAATTCTGTTTTGGTCTATTAATAAGCATAATCTAAAAGTAAAACAGAAAGGGAAAAGGAGGTGTTTAACTTTAAGTCCGAGTCTTAACCCCCTCTGGACCCCCCCATCCCATTTTAGCCCTTTAGTTATATTTAAAATTCTCCTTGTATCCTCTTGATGTGAGATGCTCCCACCCATATCTCTCTCCTTCTCCTCCTTTGAAGCACATTGCATCTGCCTGTTTTCTCCCCTGGCTCTCAGGGTGGTAGTCATCTACCGCCCACCAGGACCAGCATCCCAGTTCCTTGACAACTTTACTTATCTAGCTTTCTCACTTTCTTTCTACTAACCTTTCATGCCTAATTTTTGGGGACTTCAACATTCCCATTGATGATCCTTCTGCCCCTGCTGCCTGCAAACTTCTTTCACTCACATCCTCCCTTGGACTTAACACAATCCTCCCTTCTCCCTACTCACCACAATGGTCACTCTATTGACCTTGTTTTTCCAACCTCTGCTCCATTTCTGAGTTCACCTGTCACCCTTCCCCTATCTCTGACTACCACCTTCTCTCTTTCAACCTACAGTCAGGTCCAGAAATATTGTGTCAGGGTGGCACCTGGCATTCGCCGTGGTGGGACCCATGTTCAGGTGGTTTGAGCCCTTTAGGCAGGGATATGCAGGTTGTACCTGAGGTGAGGCTGGCTGATGCTGGTCAGAGTCCAGGGCGCGGTACAAAGGGGTAAACCAGGGAGAATAGTCAGGACGGTCCGTGATCAGTGGCTGGCAGCAATGAGGCAAGGTCGGTGGGTCAAGCAGGGTCTGGTACACGTTAACAGCAGGATAACAGAGAGGGGTCAGAACACTTTCAGGGAATGACTTGCAATGCAAAGCCAAGTTGCAGGAGTGGGAGTTTCTTTTTTATTGACAGACAAACAGACAGAAGGGTGTGGTGTGTGTTTGGTGTTTCACTTTGGTTTTAACCCCTATCAGTGCTGGGCAGGTCTGAGGCAGCACTTTTCAAGTATGCATACATGCAGAGCAGGTTCTTGCGCACATACAGGTACTACTGATCCCTGACAGATTGGGACATCGACACAATTCTAACATCTTTGGCTCTATACACCACCACAATGGAGTTGGAATGAAACAAACACAATGTGCTTTAACTGTAGACTGTCAGCTTTAATTTGAGTGTATGTAAGTTCCAGCAGCAGCTAAGCCCTTGCATCCTGAGCCCTTGCATCCTCCTAAAGCACCCCATGAGGGGGCAAAGGGTGAGGACACTCAGGGTACTGTGACCATTCAGTTTACGTTGAACTGTCAAAGCTTGTAATCTCATTTCCTTTTGGGGCATACCGTTGTTCATGTAAAAACTGGCACAAAGTCATCTTTTGAGCACCTTTTCCAACTACAGAAAAATTTATTAAACAGACAAAAAAATTAAATATGCACAAGATCCAATGATATCATATCACATCTATTCAAACATTGTAATGCTAAACACATCTAATAGAAGGAAATAGGGGAACTGATGCTTAGAAAACATTCATATGTTATCTTTATGTCAATTCAACCTGACTCCTGAATTTTTTGAAGATTTGTGTTTTTGCTTTTTTTTTTATTAAGAGATTTACACACCCGGAGATGCAGTGAAAACATAGGACTTCTTTCTGGTGGATCACAAATATGTATTGTTTGAACTATTTATGCCAATTATTTTTATGAAGATTTCAAGAAGCAATAAATTATGTGAACTGTAAACTAGCTTGACTTTTATTTCAAAAACCCAAAATGCTACTGCGAGCTTTTCCATTTCTGTTCATGTTTGTTTATATTCACAGTCTTGAGAAATATTTTTTAATGTCTGCAAATATCGGGGATTTTTGTTACTTTTTTTAGCAGCACATGACTTCTGATGAGTCTCTTTCCTATTAATAAATTCGTATTCTATTAGAAATAAGCAATATATATATAATATACATTCATAGGTTTTGATACATGATTTGAAAGGGAACATATGTTAAGGAGAATCAACTCTCTGGAACATATGGGCATAGGTGGTTAAAAGAATACATTCAATTGATTAACATTGCTATTTGCTACGCTGTCTCTTAAAGGTAGACCAGCATATCCAGTGGTGTATTTAGGTTTTGTGCTGCCCTAGGCCTGACTAAACTTGTGCACCCCCTAAATTAAATTGGACACACTCCTTCCTTTCAAGCCAACACCTCCTGTTTAAACAGCCAGACACTTTCTGGTTTTAAAGATGGCTGTTGCTATAATGCAGTGGCCATCATCCACTTAGTGCAGTACAGGCTGCATGGAGAGGCCTGCCAACAAGTTTAGGAAACTTTTGGGTCCCCTCCAAATTTACAGATGACTTCTGTATTATACATAATAATACACAGAGAGGACACAATACCGGGAGTCTGGGATTTACCAATATGTCTGCATTACACATTATACACACAGAGGACACAATACAAGGAGTCTGGGATTTACTTATGTCTGTGTTACACAATACAGAGAGTCTGGGATTCACTTTCGTCTGTGTTACACATATTAAGTAAAACTGCAAAAAAAAAATAGAATAGTAAAAGGTATGATTGCATAACTCATTGGCAGAGACACGCACACACATATGGAGGAGCCCCTATAAACATCTACACACCCTGAATATGGTGGAGGGTCTAAAGACATCCAGAAACAACCTACAGAGGATTCCTTAAAGACAACCCAAACCTAGTATATGGAGGAGCCCCTAAAAAGAGGGAGATTAGGGCAAAACAGGGACAGAGAGATTTGCTGCCAAAATTGGGGCTGCCCTTAGTATATAGGATACATAATGTTTAACTAAAACTGAATAACAAGCACCACACTGATATCACCAAAATCATTTTATTTTAATTTCAGTTGAAAAATAAAAAGGAATGATTAAATCAGGACTACATGACATGTATTGTAGACAGTATATATGGAGAGAGGCAGTATGGTGACAGTATATAGAGAGGCAATATGGTGACAGTATATATGGACAGAAACCAGTATGGTGACAGTATATATGGATGGTAGCAGTATGGTGACAGTATATATGGAAGGTGTGTGTGATGTGTGTTAGTCACTCACCATTTAGAAGAAATGCCCTCAGCTCAAACATTAAAGGAGGCACCTCTTATCAGATCAAGATGCTGCAGAATGCCTGTCAGGTGGCATCATCTGGTGGCAGTGTAATAGATGGGCCATAGGGGCTGGCTGGGCATGCTGGGAGGGGCTGGAGGCCAGCATTGTCTCTGGGGTCCCTGCTTTCCGAGTCCACAGCCTCTCATTGCTGCGCGCGGGCAATCGACTCCTCCCTGGCTGATGTCAGCTGACAGGGTCGTGGTGTCAGGCAGTGATTGCTGCTCATCAAAGCCATCCTGCCCTCACTGAGCCCTGGCACCGCTGCAGGGCCGGTGAGAAGCTTTGTCTCTCCCCTAGCAGCTTTACAATTGTTGGGCAAGTAGTGCAGTATGCCAGCAGCCAGTGAAGGCCTGGCTGCTGCCTGCTTTAATAGTAGAGGCATAAATAGAAACCTCAAGGCCCCAGTGCAAGAGTCCATGAAGGTTCCCCCACCCCCCCTCCGTGTGAGAGAATTTTGCATTTTTACTAAACTTTTTGCAAAAATACCTGTATACAGGTCTCCTGCACTATCGCCTAGTATGCCTATTATATATCTGTTAGCTGTGGAATTTATTGCTATGGTAATATTAATATAATAGGATACTAGGCGATAGGTTATAGTATTATTAGATTTTGAAACCAGCAGTTTTTGGATAGTGCAGGAGACACGTGTTGTATACAGCTATTTTTTGCACTCTTAAAATGGCCATACAATTTGGAAGTATTTTTAAAGAACGGGTTATGGATCCTCATATAGAATTCTCTTGTGTTATGTTACCTCATCTAGTGTGTCACCCCTCTCCTCTTAGATTGTAAGCTCTTGAGCAAGGTCCTTCCTCCTTCTGTTCAGTGTGTGTAACATGTATGTATATTTGTTATTCTGTCTCTCCCATTGTACAGCGCTAAGGAATTTGTTGGCGCTTTATAAATGCATGTAACTGTAACTGTTATAAGGTGGAGAATTAATTAAGATCTAGCTTACTCAAAACCGATAGAAATCGCAATGTATCCGTCCTGGTACAATTCTTTCTCAAAAAAAAAAAATAGCCCTCTCCCCTTCTTTTATAACCCTTTTTTAATGAAGTTTTTTCATTAATGGAGTTTTAACAAAATGTTTTTAGTAAAAATGAAAAACACCCTTCCCTTTTATTTTTATTGTTTTTTCGATATTTATTTATTATTTTATTTATTATTTTATTTATTTATAAAGGATTTTACCAGGAAGGATACATTGAGATTTCTCTCATTTTCAAGTACGTCCTGTATGTCGTTGTCCTGTAAAAGTTTGCCTATTTGCTATTCTCTCGGAAGTTTATTTTTTGACGTTGTGTCTTCTGGTGCGACATACATGTGTTGTTATCTTATCTTATTATATTTAAAATAAAGAATTGCAAAAATAAAAAAAATTCTCTTCATTTAACTGAATGGGTTAATAAGCTGACCAGACACTGCAATGATGGATAGCCAGACAAAAGATAACAAGGCCTCTGCTGCCTAATTAACTCTTAAGGACAAATGACAGAACTGTTTCATCATAAATGCATTGACTTTAAAGACCCTAGGTCCTTAAAAGGTTAACAATCCACCAGACTGACACACAGTAGCTGCTGGTTTTGCCACCCCACTGGAAACTGCCGCCGTAGGCCTAGGCCTTGTCGGCCTAGGCCAAGATACAGCAATGAGCATATCACTTCCCTTTTATCCCCTGAAATGACCATTCTTCATTGAATTAGATGCAGAGAAGTATTAATTGGATAAATTAAAAAAAGCTACATTATCTGTCATCGTACTTTATTACTGCAACCAGTATATTCTTAATGCTCAAATAATACCTGTGATATATCATCATATTTACTTTGGAAATGTCTTTTTTTCATAAAAGATTTTATACAAAGTCATTTTTCCACCCAGTATGTTTAGAATAATTATTGTGGGAAAAAAAGAGATTTTAACTCCAAATTATACACTAACTCACATTGACTAAATTTAGATTCATAGGTTTTTTTTTACGTTCTACGTGTAATTACCAAACAATTATCTTTCTAGCCGTCTAAGAATACATATTTAATACCTTTAATACCTAGGATTTTGTTCAACAGATATAATCTCTTCTAATACTTTTAAATCCTACATGTTAATTGCAGATTCAGAGAATATAGTTGTTAAAGGGACAATCTATGCACCCTGACCGCATTAGTTTATTGGATTAGACAGGATGCATGGAGAGTGACCCCTAGTCTCCCAACCCTCCCTCCTCCTCCCAAATAGCTGTCACTCAACAGGTGGGATTTGTAATATATCGCCTGCCTGGGACCAACTCAGGGACTGGTGATGTCAGCATGGTTTGCGTGCTGTCATCATCCTGACTCTGAACTCTTGCAGCAACGGGCATTCTGGGAGATGGCAAGACAGGACTCTATCATTTTTGTGCAGGCACTGTGTAAGTTCCGCAAGATACACAATTTGCATAGCATACACAATGCAAATTATTTAAGATACACAATTTGAGTAAGACGCTGCAGGGACTTTGGTATTTCAGAAGCCCTGAACTGAACAGGAGGAGAACCTAATTATATATATATATATATATATATTTAATTGGGCAGATGCTGTTAGAGCGAAGCACCTGTCCAGTTATTTAAGAAGAAAATAGGTCCTTTAATTCTTGGTGGTTACATAGTTGCTAATATGAGTTGAAAAACTTTGAAAAGAGACTCAAATCCATTGTGTTTCTCCTGTCATAGTTGTTCCTGGGAATCAATTTGTACCTGGTAAGGGCACAATGAGTCACAGCTATTGCTGATCACTTTAAGACTTGGCTATTGCTCCTGCCCCATATTGATACCCTCCTCCCCTCCCCCCTCTGTCCCTGGTGCGGAAGAGGCTTCAGCACCAGGGACCGCACAAGGGACAACACTGACGAACGCAGCCGCAGACTGAAGAAAAAAAAAGAAATCTCTGGCGAACGCCAGGAAAATAAGTATTTTTAAAAAAATTGGAAATCAAAAATTTTGCGACAAAAATATGCAATTTTGTTAAAAAAGTCAATAAACAAAAAGGCTTTTTGCTGCAAATGAAAAGAATAAACAGTTGAATAAAAAATAAATAAAAGCAAAAATATTATTTTACATTGAAAGCTATTGTCACTTTCGCTATGGCGCTCACCCCTGATATACGTGATTTGGATCCTTTTGGACAGATTTCTATGATTCTTGATTATCCAGCAGTCAGGACTGCTAATCCTAGCACTCCCAGCCAGAGAGGTCAGACAGAACAACAATACTAAAGACCACTCAGTAGTAAATGATTTCGTGACCAAGTGTCTACTGAGCGAAAGCACTTTAACTGTATAAGGACAGAGATAGTCCTGAAGTGTTATACAACAGTAGTTAAAATAATCGTGGTCAAAAGTACAAGCTGAGTTGGCACCAGAGAGGGGTCATACATGCAAGGTTGGCAACAGAGGTGGTAATCCTACAGGCAGGATTGGCAACAGAGAGGACTCCCATATAGTTTGTCTCAGCAAGGCAGAATGAGGGTTCAATGGATTCAGTATCCTGCGGGGCAGGCCCACAATCAGAGACAGAGCGATAACGTGTATATATCGACTTAATATTAGCAAGGCAAAACGAATCAGATGATATGTCAAAAAAAATATAGTCTGAAACATATAGAATTAAATTAAACTGTAAATTGGATGTGGAACAAAATTGAAGAACAGGGAGAGCCAACCTTATTTACTTGATACAGAGTTTAACAAACAACCAAACATGCAAAGAACAGAATTGTATTGCTGGATTATGAATCTCTATAGGGGTTATTCAAAGAGAGCCGAACTGGCCCCGAAATTACACCGAACATTGATCCACGTACGGTGTAATTTCGTGGCCATTCAGCTATTCAAAAGCTGGCAAATTTTACCCCGTTCGTTGGCTTGTCGGCTTTTTCCGGTGGCTGGCCGTCGCTCTGTTCAGCGGATCGTTGGCTGTTTTTCAGATGCGGTCAGCGGTTTTGTGGCGGATCATCAGCAAACCTGCCCCGTAATATGGTGCTAAAATGGGGACACTAAGGGGAAACTTGCCGACGCAGGTTTTCCCCGTTAGCATCCCAGTTTTAGCACAAGGCATGAAATATTCTCAATAATTTTTTGAGGACTTTGAGGAGCCTACATTTTTCTTAAAAGGATAATCTACATCCGTGGTTCTCAACTAAATGTCCCAATCCAAAAGTGGGTCGTGACCCTGTGTTAGGAAAATCACCATTATGGGGTCAGACGGCCCCACCGAGATACCGGGAAATTTCTTGGTGGGCAGCGATTGTCCTGTGCTGACGGTGCCTTCCACTGCTCTAGGTGAGAGGCTCCCCAGTCTGCAATGTGTTCTCCCTGTGTTGACCCAAATTATTTTTGGGTCACGACATAATGACCAAGGACAAATGTGGGTCAGAAGGTTACACAGGTTGAAAACCATTTGACTAGAACATGCAGTGTTATTCCACTACCTCTGTTTAAGCTACTTGTCATAAGCCATTAAACAGCCAAGATCTCAAAGGATTTCCTGAAGATAGAATCTAAATCTGCCCAAACAGTAGATAATTATGTGATGTTGGGCTCAGTTCTGAAGACAGACTCTTCTAACAAGATTACGAGGTAATGCGGTATTTTCTATTTTGCTATTTAGTTACTGTTTAGTCTTAATTGCTAATACTAGCACATTACCTTCAATTTGATAACCAGTTGCCTGACATGGAAAATAATAATACAAATATATATAATATACTAATGCTATACTGGAAAAGCAACCGGACTTGTATTTTAAATATAAATATGTTTATCTTTTTACCACTTGGCTGCTAAGGACGCGCTCAGCACGTCCAGCCAAGTGGTTCTCCTGTGCTATGGACGCGCTGAGTGCGTCCTAGCACAGGAGGTAGCAATCAGCCGGGATTCCGGCCGATTGCTGTGCCCCCGGTGTGGGCTGACATCTTAGATGTCAGCCCGACACTACGGGACCCCAGCGGGTAGCGGGCAGCGCTAGCGTGATGACATCTATTACAGGCGCCCCCCCCACGAGTGCGTGGAAGGTGCCTGAAAGGGAGGGGGAGGTCCTTTGGACCTCTCTCCCTCCCCTTCCATAAGGGGCAACAGTGAAAGTCAGGCACCGTTTGGAAGGGCACAGCCTGCCCTTCCAAACAGTGGCTGGCTTTAACCCCTTGGGAGCCGGATCGTGATTCGGTGCCAAAAAGTGCCAGATCACGAACCTCTCCCGGAGCTGGCCGACATCTTGGATGACTGGCGTCATCTTGCATAGTGCGATGACGTCAGTTCTGGAGTTAACCCCTAGCTGCACCAATGAACCCCCTACCCTATCTCACGATCCATGTTAGCTAGGGGTTAATGTTTGGTATCGTTGGATGGGTCAGAGCATGGCCTTTCCAAAGATACCAAACATGACTTTGTTAAAAGTTAAGAAACAAAAATAGAAATTAAAAATGAAAATAAAAAAATATTTAAAAAAAAAAAACAACAGTTTTTTTTTCTTGTTTTGTTTTGTTAATGCAGCAATATTGTTCCCAATTCAATTATAATGTGAACAATGATGCTGCCCTAACGATTTTTGCATGGGGTGCGTTTGGGGATACAAAATCTATCATTAAAGAGACTTTTTACTGCAGAATATTATAATCAACGGTATATTAGATATTGAATTAAAATCGGAATATTTTTAACATTGAAGCCTATGGGATTCGCCTGAATAAACCTGTCGAATGAAACCACCGAATGGCAGGGCGTTTCGGCAACTTTTCCCTGCTGGTTTTTGTTCTCTGAATAGACGAAGCATTGCTTCTCTATGGGGATTTCACCGCCCTCGAACAGGCACCGAACAGGCACCGTATGTGCAGGCAATTCGCCAACATTTGGCGAACTGCCTGCTCTCTGGATAGCCGAATGGCCAGGAAAGGTAACCGAGTGCTGAATTTCACCAGCAATTCAGAGCTCTTTGAATAACCCTGTATGTATAAAACACTGACCTTGCTCCCTGGGAAATGAGAAGGGGAGTAATGGCAGTGGTATTGCTCATCTTATACATGACAAATGGGCAATGCCATTGCTATGGATCTAAAAATATTTTCTTTTAGATTTTACATGGTCATGTTTGGTATCAATGCAAAGGCCAGACTCTATCCTGTCCAATGACACCTCCCTTGACTTTGTGAGATGTAAAGATTACACGGGGTACCGAAGCCCCCCCCCCCCAGGGCACTTCGCTGCAGTGCGGCGGTTTAGGTTTTTGATGTAAAAATTCATAATAACAGATTGTGCGATCACCTCCATACTTGAGATGGTGAGTTAGTGCAGCATCATTGTTCCCTTTATAATTGAAAGGTGAAAAATATTTCTGTGTTAGAAAGAAAAAATAAAGAGATATTTATTATTGTATTTTTATTGTTGCACAAAACCTGGTCATGTTTGGTATCATTGGAAAGGCCATGCTCTACATGACCCTGTTGCTCCTATGGAGTTGGACATATAGGGGTCCAAATGCCCATCAATGCAGACATAGTCATCCTTTCTCTGGGCCTATTCTAGGGCATGGGCCTAGAGCTGCTGCTCCATCAGCCCTTATGTTAATCCGGCCCTGCCCCCACCCCCCCAAAAAAAACCAATCAAATACTCACCTCTCATCCCGCGGCGTGAATGGTGGGTCAATCTGACACTTCTGGCCACCAGGAGCAGAGTGAGACTGGGGGAAAAGTCCCCAGTCTCCCTCTGCGATCACTCCGCTGACCTGCAGCATCTTGCGACAGGTGAGATCCTGCCAGTCATTTGACCTGGCAGAAGAAGCCTCCATGGAGTTCTATGGACTCCATGGGGGGTACTTGCGATGGAGCGTTAGCGCTGCCACGAGCATCCTGGAGCCTAGCGGCCACTATGGGACAGCCTGCTGGACTCAGCGACCCCCCAGTAATCTACTGGTAAAATGGGGACGCTAAGGGGAGAATTGTGAGCACTAATTTTTCCCCTTAGCGTCCCCGTTTTAGCTCAGGGCAGCTGATAGGGCCTGACTTGTGCAATAAAATATTTGTAATAGTATATATCATATCATAAGAAGAAGAAAGTGTTAAACTCCCGATAATGTATCACTGTATTGCATATTTTTATCTAGTGTCTAAAAATAGTAATTTTAATTCTAAAAAGAAATACTAAGGAGTCTATTCAGTCATCACTGGGGTTAGTCGAAGTTACGAATACTGTAGAACATCGTCAGTGTCAACACTCAGACAAAAGTCGGTGTTTCACAAAAGTTGAATCCACAGAGAGTCAGGAAGCGGCAGAGTGAAGCTTCTCCTGCGACTGATTGGATTTATCTGTGGCGAATCGCTGGCATTTGTCAGAGTTGCAACACTGGTGATGTTTGATGGTATTTGCACAATTGCCGATTTTCTCTGCCGCTCACTACTTTTAAAAACACCAGCGGTACCTAAATAACCACTAATGGAAAGAAACACTAAGAAGAATAACCTTTACACAACTGTAATAATTTAATAAAATTATCTATATTTCAATGAAGTCATGCTTTCTTTGTATCCATGTTTCATTTGTTGTTACATTTCTTGATCTTTTGCTTTTTTCAATTGATCTATAACTTCGATTAGGATGGTGGACTGAAAGGATTATGAAATGGGAACAGTATAGAATGCAATGATAATATAAATTGTATAATTAATCAAGCGATAACACACTATCCGGGTTATTCAAAGAGATTTGAAAAGTCACCGCACGTTCAGTGACTTTTCATTCCCCGCACTATGGGGTGATTCGGCAATCCTAGTTTGCCGACCCTGCGGTGTATTCAGCAAGCACCGCACGGCCCCCGTAGTGCAGGGAAAAAACGCCGCAAAACCCAACGAACACTCACCTAACACTCACCGAAACCCGCAGAAACAGCTGGATTAACCATGCCGAACACGCCGGAGAAACTCGACTAGCCGCCGATCACAGCGCAGAGCAGCTGCCGGAAAAAGTCGACACGCAGACAAAAGAGGTGGAAAAAAAACCCAGTACGCTTGAAAGTTTGAAAATTTAAACGCTGTTTGCAAAAAAACTAGTTAACGAAAAATGTCTGGAATTTACACATAAGGTCCTATGAATGATAATAAAAAGGTCTGTTACAGAAAAAAGAAAAAAAAAAAACGATAAAAAAAGAACCCGGAAAAAAAAGTTTGCCAAAAAAATCCCAAAAAATCCTTAAAAGATCCTAAAAAATCTATGAATAAAGAGATTTTTTACTGCAGAATAAAATAATAAACAGTTTATTAGATAATGAATTAAAATGGGAATATTTTTAACATTGAAGCCTATGGGATTCTCCTGAATAAACCTGTCGAATGAAACCATTGAATGGCAAGGCATTTCGGCAACTTTTCTCTGCTGTTCGGTGTTCTCTGAATAGACAAAGCATTGCTTCTCTATGGGGATTTCACTGCCCTCGAACAGGCACCATACGTGCTGGCAATTCGCCAACATTTGGCGAACTGCCTGCTCTCTGAATAGCCAAATGGCCAGGAAAGGTAACCGTACCGCAGGAAAGGTAACCGCTGAATTTCAATGTTCGGTTACATTTCGGGGCCAGATCGGCTCTCTTTGAATAACCCTGTATATCACCAGTGGCGTCACTAGGGTTGGTGTCACCCGGTGCGGTAACTTATGGTGTCACCCAACCGAGTTTTACAGATTTTTTTTTAACTACTCTTACTCCTAAATCAGTACTCCCATATAACACTGAATGCTCATACACACAGCGCACATTACTGTGAGGTTTATTGCTGTGGAGCTCTCTCATATGCTCACACAACTTTTTGCCAACTGCAGTGAAAGCACACATGGATATATATTGCCCCCAGCAGCTCTGGATATATTGCCCCCAGCAGCTCACCCATGGATATATATTGCCCCCAGCTCACATATGGATATATTGCCCCAGTTCACAATTATATATTGCCCCCAGCAGCTCACCCATGGATACATATTGCCCCAGCTCACATATGGTTATATTGCGCCTCAGCTCACATATGGATATATTGCGCCTCAGCTCACATATGGATATATTGCGCCTTAGCTCACACATGGATGGATATATTGCCCCAGACCAGCTCACACATGGATATATTGCCACAGACCAGCTCACACATGGATATATTGACCCAGCTCTCATGGATATGCCCCCAACACACATGGATACTGCCCCAAGCACACATGGATACTGCCCCCAGCACACATGGATAATGCCCCAGCTCACATGGATATGCCCCAGCTCCTCTCATGGATATTGCCACAGCTCCTCTCATGGATATTGCCACAGCTCCTCTCATGGATATTGCCCCAGCTCCTCTCATGGATATTGCCCCAGCTCCTCTCAAGGATTTTGCCCCAGCTCCTCTCATGGATTTTGCCCCAGCTCCTCTCATGGATATTGCCCCAGTTCCTCTCAAGGATTTTGCCCCAGCTCCTCTCATGGATTTTGCCCCAGCTCCTCTCATGAATATTGCCCCAGCTCCTCTCATGGATATACTGCCCTAGCTGCTCTCATGGATAATGTCCCAGCTCCTCTCATGGATTTTGCCCCAGCTCCTCTCATGGCTATGCCCCCAGCTCCTCTCATTGATATTGCCCCAGCTCATGGATATGCCCCAGCAGCTCATGGATAATGCCCCAGCTCATGGATACTGCCCCAGCTCATGGATACTGCCTCCCAGATCATGGAAAATGCCCCAGCTCATGGATAATGCCCCAGCTCATGGATTTGCCCCCCAGCTCATGGATATGCCCCAGCTCATGGATAATGCCCCCAGCTCATGGATAATGCCCCAGTTCATGGATATTGCCCCAGCTCATGGATTTGCCCCCCTGCTCATGGATATACTGCCCCAGCTCATGGATATACTGCCCCAGCTCATGGATACTGCCCCAGCTCATGGATAATGCCCCAGCTCATGGATACTGCCCCAGCTCATGGATATGCCCCAGCTCATGGATACTGCCCCAGCTCATGGATATTGCCCCAGCACATGGATAATGCCCCAGCTCATGGATACTGCCCCAGCTCATGGATATGCCCCAGCAGCTCATGGATACTGCCCCAGCTCATGGATATTGCCCCAGCACATGGATAATGCCCCAGCTCATGGATACTGCCCCCAGCTCATGGATATTGCCCCAGCTCATGGATATACTGCCCCAGCTCATGGATACTGCCCCCCTGCTCATGGATTTGCCCCAGCTCATGGATACTGCCCCAGCTCATGGATATTGCCCCAGCACATGGATAATGCCCCAGCTCATGGATACTGCCCCAGCTCATGGATATGCCCCAGCAGCTCATGGATACTGCCCCAGCTCATGGATATTGCCCCAGCACATGGATAATGCCCCATCTCATGGATACTGCCCCAGCTCATGGATACTGCCCCCAGCTCATGGATACTGCCCCAGCACATGGATATGCCCCAGCTCATGGATACTGCCCCAGCACATGAATAATGCCCCAGCTCATGGATACTGCCCCAGCTCATGGATATTGCCCCAGCTCATGGATATACTGCCCCAGCTCATGGATACTGCCCCAGCTCATGGATTTGCCCCAGCTCATGGATACTGCCCCAGCTCATGGATATTGCCCCAGCACATGGATAATGCCCCAGCTCATGGATACTGCCCCAGCTCATGGATATGCCCCAGCAGCTCATGGATACTGCCCCCAGCTCATGGATACTGCCCCAGCACATGGATATGCCCCAGCTCATGGATTTGCCCCAGCTCATGGATATGCCCCAACTCATGGATATACTGCCCCAGATCATGGATATGCCCCAGCTCATGGATTTGCCCCAGCTCATGGATATGCCCCAGCTCATGGATATACTGCCCCAGCTCATGGATTTGCCCCAGCTCATGGATATATGCCCCAGCTCATGGATATGGCCCAGCTCATGGATTTTCCCCAGCTCATGGATAATGGCCCAGCACATGGATATGCCCCAGCTCATGGATAATGGCCCAGCACATGGATATGCCCCAGCACATGGATATGCCCCAGCAGCTCATGGATAAGCCCCACCTCATGGATAATGGCCCAGCACATGGATATGCCCCAGCTCACCTCCTGGCCGCGTGTTCGCTCCCTCTGAGCCTCCGGCGGCGTGCAGCTTGGGCACTCCCCTGGAGGAGCCCCGTGACCAGCCGCGATTGGCTGGTGATGTGTTTCCCCCAGGCGAACGCCGAAGCTGCATAGCTTCGACGCTCGCAGGGAGCGAACACACGGCGCAGGGTGAGACACCCGCCCTTAGGTTGACGGTGTCACCCTAAGGGCGGGTGTCATCTGGTGCGGGCCGCACCCCCCGCCCCCACGTTGTGACGCCACTGTATATCACTGTATAAATAGGGCACATTTTTAAAGGACATGCTTGTTTGTAAATGCTGCATTATGGTAGAGTGGTATTAATCTGCCAATCAAGTATGTCCTCTGTTAGAAAATTGTCAGGAAAAGGTAGGTATCCCGATACGCAGATGGACAGATAGCAACAACACCTAAGGGGTTATTCAGTGAGCCGACATTTTGGTGCTTTCTCGTTCCCTGCACTTCGGGGAATCAAAGTTCCCCACCCTGCTGTGTATTCAGCATTCAACGCAGGGTCCCTGGAGTGCAGGGAAAACCCCCGCAAACCCAACAAACACCTATCGAACACCCACCGAAAACTCACTGAACACTCACCGAAAACCCACAGAGACAGCTGCAAAAATCACACCAAACACGTCAGAAAAAGCAGAGGAGCCGCAAATCCCAGCGTAGA
This sequence comes from Leptobrachium leishanense, assembly GCA_009667805.1. NCBI lineage: Eukaryota > Metazoa > Chordata > Amphibia > Anura > Megophryidae > Leptobrachium > Leptobrachium leishanense. Next base: position 9,655,482 of record CM019063.1, on the reverse strand, counting down.
CCAGCTGCAGGAAAAAGCCGACAAGCTGACGAATGGGGTAAAAAGTTTAAAAGAAGCTATATGTTTGAAAGTATCAAAATTGAAATGCTGTTTGCAAAGAAACTACTGAATGAAAATGCCTGGAATTTACATATAAGATCCTATGAATGATAATAAAAAGGTTTGTTACAGAAAAAAGAAAAAACATGTTAAAAAAAACCCTGAAAAAATATTTTGCCGAAGAAATCCCAAAAAATGCCTAAAAGATCCTAAAAAAAATCTATAAATAAAGAGACTTTTTGCTGCAGATTAACCACTTGGCTGCTAAGGACGCGCTCAGCGCGTCCTGCCAAGTGCACCTCCTGTGCTATGGACGTGCTGAGCGCATCCTAGCACAGGAGGCAGCAATCAGCCGGAATTCCAGCTGATTGCTGGCCCCCCGGTGCCTATGGGATTCGGCTGAATAAATCTGCCGAATGAAACCACAGTACAGCAGGGCATTTCAGCATCTTTTCACTGCTGTTCCGTGTTCTCACAATAAATTTATCATTGCTTCTCTATTCGGGGATTTCACTGCCGTCAAGCAGGCATAGTACTTGCAGGCAGTTTGCCAAGATTTGGCGAACAGCCTGCTCTCTGAATGGCCCCGAAATATCACCGTATGCTGAATATCAGTGTCGGCATTATGGCAACATTTTGGACCTCTCTAAATAACACCTCTAGACTAGTTGGCACTTCAAGTGGCCGGGTAGGATAGAACTAAACAAATAATGGTCAGATACACGCCAAGGTCTTGACAGTAGTGATAGACATACAACGAGAAAGACAAAGATGAGATCAAGAACAGGAGAGGAGCAGATAGTCAAGAGGAAAGCTGAGGTCAAAACTCAGAAATATCAAGACAATATAGGAGTGCGCTGAATGATAACCTGAAACCATGACAGAGGAAAGGCCAAAGGAAAGTGCTGGAAATAAATACCCAAAGATATGCAGTTATTGGTTGGTGACAGATGATGACATCAGACACTGAGAGTGACAGAACACACGTGTACCGAAACGGCAGACTTTATCGGCAGCGTCAACACAGTGAAATGCAAAATGACGTTTGGTTGTAGTTGTGTCATGCACGCAATGAAGATTGGTGCCATTCGTGACAAAGATTGAGCAGTAATCTGGGAGTCATTCCTGCTTATGTAGGGTGGATATTCCCCAATCAGAGATGGCTCTTTGATATATTTAGGGAGGAGTCCCCCCCATGTAATAAGCTCGTTATGCCCATGGGTTTTTGAATAGGGAGCAGGTGGGCTGCTTCTGCTGCCTACCCTCTCTCTATATTATCCCCTCATTAGCCAGCTTAGGGTTGGCACGCCATCAATCCAGCCCGTTAGTGTTATCGGACAGGGTCACGTGATACCGCAACCATGTAATGCGTCACAATATTATGTGACATTGGCTCCATGGCTGCACAGATTCTGGATTTCCAGAATGAATGACTCCACTACGTTGCCCTTGAATCACTTTGCCCCTCGCTGAGATCTGATCGCATTGTGAATGAGGTGGGGAACTGTCGGCAATGTTGCGCCCTTATCGTAGCTTAGTGAATCCCGCCCTATGAAACATTCCTCATTTAGGACAATCAAAATGTTATGAAATTCTGCACAAAAGGCCGCGCAGTAGTTTCTGCAAGATGTGCATATTAGTCATTGTGTAATGATGTACTTGGCTTCACCGGACGCAGTCTGTTTTCCATTTGTTTTGTATTGCATTCCAGCATGTGGATGATTCATGCATTTCCCATTATTTTTACAATAACGAAAATAATACAGTACTATTAAGTTCTCATGCATGAAAACCAAGCATTTCTTGTTTCATGTGATTGTTTATAATATAATTTTATGGTTGGTTAGACAGGTGAAGTAAACATTTTATTTAAAAAAAAACACACAATACTCTGACAAGATTTATTTTAATGAACAGAAATTCCCATAAATAGGTAAGTTGAGTTTCAAACTCAAAAAGAAATGATAATTTGTTCAAAAGTTAATCAAATATGAAAATGCTGTTTAATAGACAATAGGTAGAGATAAGTAAGAATGAATAATTAAAAAAGGACAAAAAAGTTTTTAAAAAAATCAGTTGTATTATAGACATATAGAACATAATTATAGTGAGATTTCTGTGAATTAGTGTACATTTTTTTAGCAACAATATTCTTTTATCTCATAATATTTCCATTTTAATTCAATATCTAATAAACCGTTTCTTATAATATTCTGCAGTAAAGAGTCCCTTTATTTTTAGATTTTTTTAGGATTTTTTAAGCATTTTTTAAACAAAATTATAAATTATTTTTTTTCCAAACTTTTTGCGAACGGCCTGAAACCTTCGAAGTTTGCAAACTTTTGAACGGCCGATGTTCGATGCAAACTCATGTTCGCATCGAACCGCCAGCCCATCACTAGTCCAGAGCATGGAGGCGTTACCAGGAGACAGGCCAGTACATCAGGAGACATGGAGGAGGCCGTAGGAGGGCAACAACCCAGCAGCAGGACCGCTACCTCCGCCTTTGTGCAAGGAGTGACAGGAGGAGCACTGCCAGAGCCCTGCAAAATGACCTCCAGCGGGCCACAAATGTGCATGTGGCTGCTCAAACGGTCAGAAACAGACTCCATGAGGGTGGTATGAGGGCCCGACATCCACAGTTGGGGGTTGTGCTTACAGCCCAACACCGTGCAGGACGTTTGGCATTTGCCAGAGAACACCAAGATTGGCAGCTTCGCCACTGTCGCCCTGTGCTCTTCACAGATGAAAGCAGGTTCACACTGAGCACATGTGACAGACGTGACAGGGTGTGGAGAAGCCATGGAGAACGTTCTGCTGCCTGCAACATCCTCCAGCATGACCGGTTTGGCAGTGGATCAGTAATGGTGTGGGGTGACATTTCTTTAGGGGGCCGCACAGCCCTCCATGTGCTTGCCAGAGGTAGCCTGACTGCCATTAGGTACCGAGATGAGATCCTCAGACCATATGCTGGTGCGGTTGGCCCTGGGTTCCTCCTAATGCAAGACAATGCTAGACCTCATGTGGCTGGAGTGTGTCAGCAGTTCCTGCAAGACGAAGGCATTGATTGAATCCAATTGAGCACATCTGGGAAATCATGTCTCGCTCCATCCACCAATGCCACGTTGCACCACAGACTGTCCAGGAGTTGGTGGATGCTTTAGTCCAGGTGTGGGAGGAGATCCCTCAAGGAGACCATCCGCCACCTCATCAGGAGCATGCCCAGGCGTTGTAGGGAGGTTATACAGGCACGTGGAGGCCACACACACTACTGAGCCTCATTTTGACTTGTTTGAAGGACATTACATCAAAGTTGGATCAGCCTGTAGTGTTGTTTTCCACTTTAATTTTGAGTGTAACTCCAAATCCAGACCTCCATGACTTGCTCAATTTGATTTCCATTGATAATGTTTGTGTGATTTTGTTGTCAGGACATTCAACTATGTAATGACCACAGTATTTAATAAGAATATTTCATTCATTCAGATCTAGGATGTCTTATGTTTGTGTTCCCTTTATTTTTTTGAGCAGTGTATTATGGGCCCTATTACATTCTTCGTGCACAATTGTGCGCGTGCGCAAAAACGCATTAACGTGAGGGGCAAAACCCTTTGCGCTGAACGTCGTATTACGACGTTCGCGTGCAAATTGAGCGTTAACGTCTAACGCGAGTGACCCTGCGCGAACCCTTTGCGAGCGCAATTTATTGCGCGCATCCTATACTTAACATTGTGAGCGCAAATGCAATTGTGCGCTGGTGCGCGCATGGTATTACAATCTTAGCGCAAAATTTAACAAAACAACGTTTGCGCGCATAATTTTAACGTCTTTGAAAAGCTGGTGGTAATGACAAATTGTAACAACCTGACCGTGTACCAAACTACGGATTCACAACGGAGAACGTCGATGTGCTCATTTTCTTTTACTAGATCTGTCAAAAATGACGGCCACTACCTTGTCTTCCGTCAGAACGTACGTCTGTTGTGCGCAGTCTGCACAAAAATGTGTTCGTTTGACAGACTTGCGTTAAAAATTACATTGCGCTCACTGATTTCTGCACGCAGTGGTACTTTGCGCGCATTGTTGTGCTTCGGTTTTACGAGAGCAATTTCCCGACGGATGAAAAAATGCGCGAGCAAAGTAATTCCAGCGGTGATTTTTCGTGCGTTTAACGTTTCGCAAAAAAAAACACGCGTCTAGCGTGCGTTTTTGCGTTAAGAATGTAATAGGTCCCTATATGTGTCCAGGAAAATATGGCCGACCTGGCAACCCTACCCTATGGTCTTTCTCTTGCCTTCTTCTTTTTTAAATTCTATCCCTTTGTTTGCATTGTGTATCATATTGAAATAGGATACTGTTTAATGTTAGAATATTCCCTTAATGTAATAAAAAAACGAAATAAAATCATCCAATATGGTCCAGTGAATATGGGGTGTGATCCAAAGTTTTACTCAATGCCTGCAAGGCATTGTGCGAAAGCTAATAAGGTAATAAGAGCCTAGGGCGTGCCTAACATGACATTACTTAGATAAATAATCAGCGTACCGACATCAAACAGCTATTGCTGTATGAAATGTTACCATTCCCACTTATATGCAATGATCAAAAAAAAAATGCTTTCACATATGGGTGAATTTCTTAATCTAGCGATCTTACATTCACTTTGAGCTTCCTCTAGGGAAAAATTCATATTCCCACCACAGAGGATTTAGTGGGATATGTCACTTAGGGCTTGCAGATAAAATCAATGGACAGCTGTGATCTTCCTTATCCATAGCTCTGCGTGGTGAGCAATTTCAATCTTTTTATCCTTCTTTCAAAGTAATTCACATTTCAGATTCCCAAGCAAACCCTTTGAATGTGAAGACGGACAAACCAACCGACGGGAAACGGAAAAAGTCCGACTGTTGGAAACGTACCAAACGCGAGAACTCCGTGACGGAAGGTTTTAATAAAATATAATACCGCTGATGTATGTTTTAACCCCTTCATTACCGAGCACTTTTTCTGTTGGGATAAAAAATCATAACGTTTATAAATATGAATTATGCGCAGAAATTGATGCTCTTGTTGTTCTGAGATAATTAGAAAAAAAAATGTGTATTTGCTCATTTTTCATTTTTCAAGTATTTGTTTATCCTTTACAGAAATATTGGTGGGATGAAAGGTTCTAAACTCCGGATGGTGTACCTTATCTTACACAATGTCGCACAGGGTCTGCAATATCAGCATACAGGTAGAAATGAGAAAAAAATAGGGTAGACACCGGCTACCTAAATATAATTTTATTGAACATATACATTATAACCACAACCGTATAAAAACATATAATGGAATGTAATGAATCCTGCCTATTCAAGGTAGGCTACCCTACTGGTCTTAGCAATAAGTCTTAGAGGGTCAGGGTAGAGAAAATTAGGTACTCTCATATATATACATATGTATTATACACTCAGTGTCCCTTCAAGATAGAAAAACAGTGGAAGATAGAATTCTATTACTTTATGGAGACAGTGAGGGCTCTATTACATTCCTTGCACACAAAAGCTCGCGCAGCGCGTAAATTTGTGTGTGAAGCGTTAAACTGTAACGCGCGCAAATTAACGCTGGTATTACGATCCTCGCGCATTTTTTTATTCCTCAAAAAATAACGCGCATAAAAAAGACACGCAAAAACATGTGCACATTAACGTTGCGCGCAGAAATCGGTGTGCGGACTGTTTTTTCACGCGATTCAGCCAATCAGAATTAAGAACCACAATTGTCTCCAGATAAGTTTTGCTCCTGCCAAAATCAATCTGAGTATATATGTTGCAGCAATAATAAAAACACGCACCACTTCTCGATTTTATTGTTTGGGTATGCGTCGAATGTGTAACTATATGCTGTATTTTTTTTTTTTGGGTTGGTGTATTTGGGTTCAACCAGGATGTTCAGATTTGCCATTAACACCAGCTTTTCAAAGAGGTTAAAATTATGTGCACAAACGTTGTCCGTTAAAATTTGCGGATGGATTGTAATACCATCCGCATACCAGCGCACAAACGCATTTGCGCTCACAATGTTAAGTATAGGACACTCGCAGTACATTACGATCGCAAAGGGTTTGCGCAGGTTCACCCGCGGTAGACGTTAGCGCACATTTTTTGCGCGTACATTGTAATACGACGTTCTGCGCAAAGGGTTTTTTCCCCTCGCGTTAATGCGTTTTTGCGCACGAGTTAAAGTTTGCGCGAAGAATGTAATAGAGCCCTGAATGTATAGTACATGTGGGAATTGCACATATGCGAATATATTCCACTGTTTATTCTTTATTGAAGGGACACTGAGTGTGTATTACATATGTATACATAAGAGAGTACCTAATTTTCTCTACCCTAACCCTCTAGAGCAGTGGTTCCCAACCGCGGTCCTCAAGTATCCCAAAAGGTCAGGTTTTCCATGTATCCGAAGTAGGGATGAGCCGAACACCCCCCGAGTTCGGTTCGGGCCCGAACCTGAATTTTTCCAAATGTTCAGGTCCGAACCCGAACCCGAACCCCATGCAAGTCAATGGGGCTGAAAATTCGGTTTTTAGAGTGCCCTCCAAGAGGGCATATATGCTACATATTTGCCATAAAAGGTGTATGGGGGTCCGGGTAGTGCCCTGGGGGACAGGAAACAAGGACAAAAAGTTAAAAAAAATATGTTTTTTAAAGGGACAGTGAGTTTTTCCATGAAATAAGGGTTTAAAATAAAAACGAAAAATTCCTTCAAATATCGTGCCTAGGAGGTCCCCATAACCTGCCCGTGGAAGGTGGTGGATTTGTAGGATGTATAGAAACACTTAAAAACAAAAAAAATTATGTTTCAAATGACGGTAAATGCTTTTCCTTTAATCTATCCATAAACAACTGCTTGGGGCGGCAGTCTGTATGAAAAGAGGAGACATTTTCGGATACGCAGAAAAAGTTTACTGATTTTTTTGGCTAAATTATTGTGAAACTTATGCAGGCTTTGGATGAAAGTAACAATATGGGCTTCAAAATTGGTCCTTTAGCGTCCCCAACAGTGCCGTCACACCGTAACCCCTCTGAGGATATGAATCTGATACAGGCGTCAGTGGCAGTGCACCCAAATATTGTGCTTTTGGTGCCAGGCCTGCAAGTACTATCATACAGTAACCCCTCCGTGGTATTGTGGAAGAATGCAGGAGTGAATCTTGCGGTCCTATATTAAAAAGATATGCATCTGGTAAAGGCGTCAGTGCACCCAGATATTCTGCCTTTGGTGCAAGACTGCCAGGCCAGCAGGTATCATCATACAGTAACCCCTCTGTAGTATTGTGGAAGAATGCAGGGGTGGACCATATGGTCCTATATTAAAAATATATGATTCTGGTCAAGGCGTCAGTGCACCCAGATATTGTGCCTTTGGTGCAAGACTGCCAGGCCAGCAAGTATCATCATACAGTAACCCCTCTGTAGTATTGTGGAAGAATGCAGGGGTGGACCATGTGGTCCTATATTGAAAAGTGTATTTTTTTAACTGTTAATGGGCGTCAGTGCACCCAGATATTGTGCCTTTGGTGCAAGACTGTCAGGCCAGCAAGTATCATCATAACAGTAACCCCTCTGTAGTATTGTGGAAGAATGCAGGGGTGGACCATGTGGTCCTATATTAAAAAGATATGATTCTGGTCAAGGTGTCAGTGCACCAGATATTGTGCCTTTCATGGCAGCTAGTGCTTCACACCGTAACCCTTTTGTGGTATTGTGGAAGAGTGCAGGGTTGGACCCTGCGGTTCAAAAAAAAATGAATGATATATAATCTGGCACAGGCGTCAGTGCAGCCAAATATTGCGCCTTTCATGGCAGCAAGTGCATTCACACCGTAACCCTTTTGTGGTATTGTGGAAGAGTACAGTGCTGGAGGTTTTGTGAATGCAGAAGACATCCCGATCTATTCCGTTACGTCAGCATCAGGGGTTGATAGCTGCTGATCCAGGACTGATTCATTTTTATAAATGTCAGTCGGTCTACAGAGTCGGTGGACAGATGCACTCTTTTGTCTGTGACAAAACCTCCAGTGGCACTGAACGTCCTTTCAGAAAGCACGCTGGATGAAGGGCAACCTAGTAGCTGCATAGCATATTGGCTAAGTTCTGGCCAGTGATCCAATCTCAACACCCAGTAAGCCAGTGGATCATCTGCTGGAAAGGTATCCAGGTCTGCCCTTGCCCCTAGGTAGTCCTGCACCATATGGTGAAGACGCTGGCAATGGGTGCCTACATTTGAGGTCCCTGGGCGTCGTGGACTAAAAAAATAAAAAAATGCATCAGTCAAGTGGCCCTGGCCTTCACCACTATTCCTCTGATCATCTGCAGCCTCAGAAGCACTTGTGTCAGCACTTGGTAATCTACCAGTGCCTGGAAATGTGTTAAACAAGTGTCACTTTAGAGCGTCCTCAAGTTTTTTCATCCTGTGCTCCCTCTGTGCAGGCAGGATGAGCTCTGCAACTTTACCCTTGTATCGTGGATCAAGAAGGGTTGCCAACCAGTAATGATCCCTCTCCTTGATAGCACGAATCCTGGGGTCCTTTAGCAGGCTTTGCATCATTAGGGAGCCCATACAGCGTAGGTTGGAGGTGGCATTAGCTTCCGAGTCTTCCTGGTCAATGAGGATGACCGTGTCGTGCACTTCCTCCTCCCAGCCACGCACTAGCCCTTCTGTTTCTGGGCACACGAAACCCTCTCTTGAGGAATCCCCACCTTCAATGCCCCCACTACTTAAATATTCCTCCTCTTCCTCCTCCTGTCTGATCTGTGTAGGACCTACTGGAATGCTGTCTGCGGAAAGACTGGGGCCTTGAGAGCTAGGGAAGGCCTCCTCTTCCTCCCGCTGCTCTGCCTCTAGAGCAACATCTATAATTCCACCCAGAGTGTGCTCCAGCAGGAACACTAAAGGAATTGTGTCACTGATGGATGCACTGTCCCTGCTCACCATCCTCGTTGCCTCCTCAAATGGTGACAGTACAGTGCATGCATCCTTGATCATCAGCCACTGCGGGGGGGAAAAAAAAACAAGTTGACCTGAACCTGTCCTTGTGCCATACTCACACAGGTACTCGTTGATGGCCCTCTGCTGCTTGTGCAGACGCTGCAGCATTGCTAATGTCGAGTTCCACCTGGTGGGCATGTCACAGATCAGACAGTTTGTGGGAAGGTGGAATTCTCTTTGAATTTCTTCCAGGCGAACGCTTGCTGGGAATGACCGTCTGAAGTGGCTGCAGACTTTTCTGGCCTGGCTGAGAAGCTCTGGCAGCCCTGGGTACTTGGTTAGGAAACACTGTACCACTAGATTTAGGACGTGTGCTAGGCATGGTACATGCGTCAATTTACCCTTACGTAGGGCTGAGAGAAGGTTGCTGCCATTATCACAGACGATCATTCCCAGCTCAAGCTGGCGTGGTGTTAACCATCTCTGCACCTGGCCCTGCAGAGCTGACAGAATTTATGGCCCGGTGTGGCTCCTGTCCCATAAACAAACCAGCTCAAGCACAGTATGGCTTCTCTTTGCTTGAGCCATTGCGTAGACCCTGTCAGGTGTCGGTTTAACTGCCACTTCGCCAGAGACAGAGAAGGAGGAGGAGGAGCTGGAAGAGGGAGAGGTGGTGGTGGTGGAGCAGACAGACCTCATACAAGCAGCTTTCTGGAGGCGTGGTGGATGAACAAGTTCCAGCACAGAGCCCCGTCTTGGATCCCTCCCAGCTGCAATCAGAGTTACCCAGTGTGCCGTGAAGGAAATGTAACGACCCTGTCCATGCTTGCTGGACCACATGTCTAAAGTCACATGCACCTTGTTGCTGACTGCCTTTCCCAGTGACTGGATAACATTGTCTTCCCACGTGCTGGTACAGTGCTGGAATGGCCTTGCGTGAAAAGTAATGGCGTTTTGGAACCTGCCACTGTGGTACAGCACATTCAGCAAATTCACGGAAGGGAGCAGAGTCCACCAGCTGGAAAGGCAGCAGCCGCAATGTGAGTAATTTTGCTAAACTGACATTTAGATGCTGTGCTTGGGGATGGTTGGGACTATATTTTTTCTTACGCTGCAGCAGCTGCGGCAACGTAATCTGACTGTGTAAATCTTCAGCTGCTGGGAGGATGTCACATTGTGAGGAAGGACCTGGTACATCCATTACTGTAGCATCATCCCTGTCAGTGGAGGTTGTAGGCAATGACATGGCAGGACATACAGTGGGGGTAGAGACAGATGAGGAGGAGGAGGACCTACGCAAAGTTTTGCGCCAACGGGATGCGTGGCGGGTGGTCATATGTCGCCTCAAGCATGTGGTACCCAAGTGTCCGGTGTTTATCCCACGCTTCAGCCTCCTCTGACATAGATTACAAATAGCAGCGGTGGGGTCTGCTGCACATTTCTTAAAGAACTCCCAGACAGCAGAGTTCCTGCATGTGTTCTTTGAGACAACAGCGCTCTGCACCGGAGCAGCTCTGACATCTGATGCCATGGACTGGCTAGAGCTACGGTTGGTCACAGAGGATGTTGTGCCTCGTGTTTGCTGTGCCTCCTCCTCCCCCTCCTCCTCACTTGATTCCTCAGTTCGATCTGGCACCCAGGTGGAGTCAGTGACCTCATCATCAATGTCATCTTCACCCCCTATCTCCTCATCACTGGAGCCAACTTGGCAGTATGCTGCAGCTGCTGGGGCAACATGAGTGCCAGTTATTTGTGTGTCATCACTGGCACCCCCTTCCTCTAGGTTGATTATACTCCCTTGCTCAACCTCAGAGATTGAATCAGAGCACTGTAGTTGCTGCGCATCCTCAAGCAGCATGTCACTGTCATTGTAGTCAAACAATTCAGCTGACTCCTCCGTGTGTGATAGCGAGGCTACGGCAGGAGTAGCTGTGGACATGGAGGCTGCATTAGATGCTTTGGCAACTGAGTTGGACTGTAAAGCACTAGAAGCCTGGCTGGCAGAGGACTCGCAGGATGAGGATGGCCTGGCTAGGCTATCCACCAAATCCTCTGTATGTTGCTGCAGGTTAAGAAGATGACCAGCACCAGTTATAAAGGACAAGCGTGCCCCTGCAGAGGATGCACCACGTCCACCACGACCAGAGGCACAGCCTCCCGACACAGGGACTGCTTGCCCTCTTATCTGTGTCTGGGAGCGTCTGCCTGTCCTTTTTGTTCTTTCAGACATGGTGAGTGATATATAGATTAAATATATACAGAACTCTGATTCAACTCTGGTATAAAGATTAAAGATTTACAGAACTCTGGTATAACTCAGTGAGACACCCTGATAGCTGGCAGCCAGTGACAAGACACAGATTACAATTCGCAGAAACCTCCTATAAATCATTGAGACCCCCTGATGGGTGCCAGTGACAAGACACAAACTACGATTCGCAGAAATCTGCTACAAGTCAGTGAGACCCCCTGATAGGACCCCCTGATAGCTGGCAACAGCGACAAGACACAGATTACAATTCGCAGAAACCTCCTAAAATGCAGTGAGACCCATTGATGGGTAGCAGTGAAACCTCTTATAAATCAGTGAGACCCTTTGATGGGTGGCAGTGAAACCTCTTATAAATCAGTGAGACCCTTTGATGGGTGGCAGTCAAACCTCCTATAAATCAGTGAGGCCCTTTGATGGGTGGCAGTGAAACCTCTTATAAATCAGTGAAACCCTTTGATTGGTGGCAGTGAAACCTCCTATTAATCAGTGAGACCCTTTGATGGGTGGCAGAGAAACCTCTTATAAATCAGTGAGACCCTTTGATGGGTGGCAGTGAAACCTCCTATAAATCAGTGAGACCCTTTGATGGGTGGCAGTGAAACCTCCTATAAATCAGTGAGACCCTTTGATGGGTGGCAGTGAAACCTCTTATAAATCAGTGAGACCCTTTGATGGGTGGCAGTGAAACCTCCTATAAATCAGTGAGACCCTTTGATAGGTGGCAGTGAAACCTCCTATAAATCAGTGAGACCCTTTGATGGGTGGCAGTGAAACCTCCTATAAATCAGTGAGACCCTTTGATGGGTGGCAGTGAAACCTCCTATAAATCAGCGAGACCCTTTGATGGGTGGCAGTGAAACCTCCTATAAATCAGTGAGACCCTTTGATGGGTGGCAGTGAAACCTGTTATAAATCAGTGAGACCCTTTGATGGTGGCAGTGAAACCTGTTATAAATCAGTGAGACCCTTTGATGGTGGCAGTGAAACCTCTTATAAATCAGTGAGACCCTTTGATGGGTGGCAGTGAAACCTCTTATAATCAGTGAGACCCTTTGATGGGTGGCAGTGAAACCTCCTATAAATCATCGAGACCCTTTGATGGGTGGCAGTGAAACCTCCTATAAATCAATGAGACCCTTTGATGGGTGGCAGTGAAACCTCCTATAAATCAGTGAGACCTTTGATGGGTGGCAGTGAAACCTGTTATAAATCAGTGAGACCCTTTGATGGGTGGCAGTGAAACCTCTTATAAATCAGTGAAACCCTTTGATGCGTGGCAGTGAAACCTCTTATAAATCAGTGAGACCCCTTGATGGGTGGCAGTGAAACCTCCTATAAATCAGTGAGACCCTTTGATGGGTGGCAGTGAAACCTCTTATAAATCAGTGAGACCCCTTGATGGGTGGCAGTGAAACCTCCTATAAATCAGTTAGACCCTTTGATGGGTGGCAGTGAAACCTCCTATAAATCAGTGAGACCCCTTGATGGGTGGCAGTGAAACCTCTATAAATCAGTGAGACCCCTTGATGGTGGCAGTGAAACCTCCTATAAATCAGCGAGACCCTTTGATGGGTGGCAGTGAAACCTCCTATAAATCAGTGAGACCCTTTGATGGGTGGCAGTGAAACCTCTTATAAATCAGTGAGACCCTTTGATGGGTGGCAGTGAAACCTCCTGTAAATCAGTGAGACCCTTTGATGGGTGGCAGTGAAACCTCCTATAAATCAGTGAGACCCTTTGATGGGTGGCAGTGAAACCTCTTATAAATCAGTGAGACCCCTTGATGGGTGGCAGTGAAACCTCCTATAAATCAGTGAGACACTTTGATGGGTGGCAGTGAAACCTCCTATAAATCAGTGAGACCCTTTGATGGGTGGCAGTGAAACCTCTTCTAAATCAGTGAGACCCTTTGATGGGTGGCAGTGAAACCTCTTATAAATCAGTGAGACTCTTTGAAGGGTGTCAGTGAAACCTCTTATAAATCAGTGAGACCCTTTGATGGGTGGCAGTGAAACCTCGTATAAATCAGTGAGACCCCTTGATGGGTGGCAGTGAAACCTCCTATAAATCAGTGAGACCCCTTGATGGGTGGCAGCCAGTGAGAACACACGGATTATAACAATTCCCAAATATTTTGTAGAAATTAGTGACCCAAAAATACTGTGTGGTACTGGCTGTGTGACAAGACACAGATCACCTCAAGTCACAAATGTTTTAAAGAATTAGTGAGCCCCAAAATACTGCGTGGTACTGGCTGTGTGACAAGACACAGAAGATCACCTCAATTCACAAATGTTTCAAAGAAATTAGTGAGCCCCAAAATACTGCGTGGTACTGGCTGTGTGACAAGACACAGAAGATCACCTCAATTCACAAATGTTTTAAAGAAATTAGTGACCCCAAAAAAACTTGCTGGCACAGTGACAAGACATACATATCAATTCCCTGATATTTTGTAGAAATGAGACCCCCCCAGACCTCCCCAGTAGCGTGGCAGACCGGCAGTAACAACACACAACAATCTCCTCTGAAATTTCCTCTGAAATGCGTGCAGAATCGGCGCGTGGAAACGTTATATAGTGTGCTGCGGGACTTAGCTCTGTGAGTCCATGATTGGGCAAAATTTGCCCAATCAGGACTCTGAGCGGTGATTGGCATAGTGTTGAACCTGTCTTGCACCAGACCTGTGGTCAGGTGCAAGGCTGTAGCCAATTACGAGCTTCAGGCCAGTGGGAAAATGCATTGTGGGCCATTGTGATGCATTGTGGACTCGAACATGCGCCGAACACCCGGAAATGTTTAGTGTTCGCGATCTACCCGAACAGGCTAAGTTCGGGCTGAACTCCGAACTGTCCGAACTCGAACCGCTCATCCCTAATCTGAAGCACAGCGCAGGTGAACTAATTAGCTGCTCAGTGAATGCAGGATTCAGTCTGCATTTCCCCATGGTTATCTGTAAAACCTGGCCTGTTGGGGGGTACTTGAGGACCGCGGTTGGGAACCACTGCTCTAGAGACTTGTTGCTAAGACCAGTATGGTAGCCTACCTTGAATAGGCAGGATTCATTACAGTCCATTATATGGTTTTATACGATTGTGGTTATAATGTACCGTATATACTCGCATATAAGCCGAGTTTTTTGACTCAGATTTTGAGTCAAAAAACCGCGATTCGGCTTATACGCGAGTCCGTCCGTGTTGAAGGGGATGCGGCTGCGTGCAGGCGCAGCCGGTCACGTGGTCCGGCTAATCAGGTGGTACTGAGTCTCTGTACCACCTGATTGGCCGGACCGCGTGACCTGCGCACGCACGCAGCCGCATCCCCTTCAACACGGACAGACTCACGCTGTTCAGGACCGGGCAGGCACTCCCGCTGCACGGCATCTGGGCCCCCTCAACCCCTGCTGGATCCGGAGCTGGGACAAGTATCCATGTGAGAGCTGGCTGCCGCTGGGGCAATATCCAGGTGAGAGCTGGGGCAAATCCATGAGCTGGGGGCAAATCCATGAGCTGGGGCAAATCCATGAGCTGGGGGCAAATCCATGAGCTGGGGCAAATCCATGAGCTGGGGCAAATCCATGAGCTGGGGGCAAATCCATGAGCTGGGGCAAATCCATGAGCTGGGGGCAAATCCATGAGCTGGGGCAAATCCATTGTTTGAGCTGGGGCAAATCCATTGTTTGAGCTGGGGCATATCCATGTGTGAGCTGGGGCAATATCCATGTGTGAGCTGGGGCAATATCCCACTTACAATATCCCAATATCCCACTTATACGCTTATACGCGAGTCAATATGTTTTCACAGGTTTTTTGGGAAAAAGTAGGGGGGTCGGCTTATACACGGGTCGGCTTATACCCGAGTATATACGGTATATGTTCAATAAAATTGTATTTAGGTAGTCGGTGTCTACCCTATTTTTTTCTTGTTGCTCTCTAGGGTTAGATCCATTTGGGCTCTGGTTGCATTGATTCCCCAGTGTTTCTGTTGATTTTTGTGATTACAGGTAGAAATGGCCTTTTTGTCAAATACAGTAAATGTGATAAAGATAGACGATAAAATGTTCAGATCTCCTGCTTATGGGGGTTTATAGAGATCAATATGAGATTATTAGCAAATGCAACTTTCAGAAAATACCAATAGAATATAAAAATTGTATATGCATGTGACATAATGCCTGTGTGTGGAAATTAAAGTGACACCTTGTATCTGTACTGTACAGGGATTTTCACTCATTGTAACCCCCGAATCTTATCCCTGAACAGCAGTGAGTGACCCCAGACCGCTCCCTGTATTCTGCCAAATCCCTGGCAATTGTAAAGCAGCAGCAACATTTCTGTACTTTTGTGCAGCGAGTGTGGGAGCTGCTTCTTGTAGCTTGATTACAGTAAAACAGGGTAAATAGGAGAGAGACAGGAGAGTGGATTTTGTTTCTCCCCAGGGGGCACACTAATCCTGCTTTAGAAAGCTATGCAATGGGCTTTAGATATGCTAATTATTACTTTTCAATGTATTACAATGCTAAATCGAGTTAGCTTGATTTTGGGAGTGAAGGTGTTAAGCTAAATTAGCTTTTTTTTAAAAATATTGCTATTTTATTAGGTTTATTGCTTTGATATTTTTGTCTCGTGACTTTGGCCGAAATTCCAATTTGTGGCTCAACTTGCTAGTAATGGCACCAGACGATTTCTGTTCAAAGTCAATGGTCCTGTTTCCTCTTGATTTTTTTGGCAGCTTAGGCTAGGGTCAAACGAACGCATTATTCGCAGCGACCATCAAAAAGTGCGTCCGAACGCATTGACGTATTTTTTCACGGAATGCACGAAAACGGTCAGACGACGTGCATTTTCGTGCGTGATTTTTTACGGATCGTCAATAAAACACTTTTTGCGTCTGGACGTTATGTAGGCCGGACATTAGCAGCATCTGACGTCTCCTAATCACGCACACACGCCGCTATGCCACCGCAGCGCACTCTGTACGTCAGTACTAGTGGTTCTGCGTTCTCGAAAAAATGCGTTCATTTTCCACTTGCGTTGCGCAGCCGGACTTTCGTAAGGCCGTACTTCGTATATATTGCCCGTCATTGCCCGTCATTTGCTGCTACTGTGGCCGTGATTAAGTGCGCCTAAACACACGGTAAAAATGCGTTAGTCTGATCCCAGCCTTAGGCTGGCGTCAGATGAATGCAGTCATCACATTCGTGTCGCTGCACAGTTTAACATCCGTCGTAGCATTGATTTGTAATCAATAGAGACCAACACACGAAATACGTACGCACCGAAGTGTGCACTCACCACGCAGGTGGCAACGGACGCCATTTAGGCCTCGACATAAAAGCGCTACGACGGACGCCCAGAGTGCGCCGTGTCCACGTAGCGGCCTGTGTGCGTGATGACGCGACGTCAGACGCAGCGCATTTGCAACGTTAATCACGTTGACACTCAGAGGTTTTTTTGGTCTGGCTGACTGTACCTGTCTTTTAATTATAATTAATTTTGATTCCCATATTTCCCTTTTTTGTTCTACATCCGTCAAAAACACGGACCGTGTGGTGTCTACAGTATCTTCCGTCAGTACGTCCGTCCGTTATGCACGCAGGCAGAGTGCGCTCAGACTGTGATCGTCTGACATTAGCCTTACCGTACTTTTATGTTCCCCATACTTCATGTGGGAAGCACAGAAGTATTCGAAGCCGGTGAATAGTGAACGATTCTGAGTCACTCGTTTGTCAACTTAAAGACACAGAATGGAAAATCCAGGCTGTCACCTGGAAGTTCATTTTAAGTGATTATAGGTCCTATTACAAACTTAAAGCTAGCGTTAGCGCTCAGCTGTGTGAGTCTCTAAGGACTTTAGCAAGGATAGTCTGCCATGTCTTTACTGTTCTTATATAGCATAAACAATGAATCCTAATTAAATCCCGGTGTCACCAATCTTCCGCCCAATTAGAGCAAGTTCCGGTCTTCATTCGTCTTCCGGGATGTGTCTGGTTCGTCATTGGACATTTGGTCCAAACATCCAACTGCAACTGGTCATGCATAGCTTCTGCTGTGCTGATGAGGGTCCAATAAACCCGAAACAGAGCTGTCCTAGGTGTAGCTTTGACCAGTAGCATAAACCTGATCTCTGCTAAAAAAAAAAAGCTGTCTAGTATGGGATGGCATTGATTGAAGGGTTCAGTGTGAAAACAGACATGGGATGCAAAAAAGTGAGACAGATATTTATTTATTTATTTATTTATCAAGGATTTTACCAGGAAGGATACATTGAGATTTCTCTCGTTTTCAAGTATGTCCTGGGTTCAAGAACATTGAAGTGTTACAGTTACAGAAATACAAAGTAATACAATGCAAGATATTAAGAAAAACAACACAAATATACAGATTAACAGAAAATAAATATGTAGGAAATATAGTCACTAGGTTACATGTTTACAGGTGCATTCTGTATTGAGATATGTTAGTAAGGAGCTCTTGAGTGACTTAAGACTGGGGGAAGATTTGATGGTGTCTGGGAGGTTATTCCATAATTGTGGTGCTCTGTAGGAAAATGAGGACCGAGCCACTGTCTTTTTGTATTGTGGTATTGCAAGTAAGGTGCTGGTCCTGGATCGGAGGTTATAGGATGAGGGAGCTGCTGGGGAAGCAGTCTATTCAGGTAGGGTGGCAGCTTCCCAGAAATGCTCTTAAACACCAGGCTGGAAAGGTGAAGGGTGCGTCTGGATTCCAGCTATGCCCAGTTTAGCTCTTTTAACATGTCACAATGGTGGGTCATGTAGTTACATTGTAGCGCAAAGCGGCAGAATGAGTTGTACAGTAAGTTTATGAAGGTGTGTTTGCGGGACGGCTGCATACACTACATCTCCGTAATCAATAGCCGGCATAAGCATTTGCTGTACAATCTGCTTTCTTACCACGGGACTCAGGCAGGATTTGTTTCTGTACAGGGCACCTAGTTTGGGGTAAAGTTTAGATGAGAGTTTTTCGATGTTAGGGTCCAACCACATACCTAGATATTTGAGAGAAGTGACTGTGGTCAGCATGCCATTTGATTTTGTCCCAACACATAGATGGGGATTGTCAGGATCGCCACCCTCTGGCCCCTGTCACCCACGCCAACCCTGCATCATGAACAATACACGTTCCTAAACCTGTGTGTTCCCAGCATCCTAGCCCTAGAATTTCACCTGACCTCACCTTCCCCTAATTATCCCTGTATATCAGGAAGCTACGCCCTCCAGACTTCACTTTCACATTGAAGTTACTGTCTGCGATACCTGTTTATTCAAAGCTCCCTGGAACCGCCTGATCATCTCCTGAACCCTCTCTGCCAAGACCCCAAGGACCTTCTGCTATTTATCTGGACTCTCATTGCTTCACTCACCAGTAACCCTCCCATCCTGCTCCCCCTCTGCCCCCCATCGAAGCCTTGCCGTGTACCGAACCCCTGCTATACCACCGACTATTCTCTGCCAGCCTTGCCGTGTACCGAACCCCTGCTATACCACCGACTATTCTCTGCCAGCCTTGCCGTGTACCGAACCCCTGCTATACCACCGACTATTCTCTGCCAGCCTTGCCGTGTACCGAACCCCTGCTATACCACCGACTATTCTCTGCCAGCCTTGCCGTGTACCGAACCCCTGCTGTACCACCGACTATTCTCTGCCAGCCTTGCCGTGTACCGAACCCCCTTGCTGAACCCTGATAACTCCATTGCCTGTACCCTGTCTGATTTGATGCCACTGTGTTTACCTGCAATAAACACTCATTGCTATCTGAATTTGCCTTCATCACTGCATCCTGGGCTCACAACCCCAACCTGCTACACCACCCGCAGTCTAAACGTGACAGGGATTTTGCAATTTGTGTAGTTTAGGTGCTGTTCCAAAGAGCATCATTACAGTTTTGTCAGTATTTAAAAAAAGTTTGTTGTTTTTGATCCACTTTTCTACCTCTGTGGATTGTTCTTGCAGCACGGCCTCCAGCTGCGGGAGATTTGGTTTGCTGGTATAGATTACAGTGTCGTCTGCGTACATATGTCCAGTTGAGGCTTTGCAGACGTTGGGCAGATCATTTATGAATATTGTGAATAGCAGGGGGCCTAGTATTGAGCCTTGGGGTACACCGCAAGTGACTGGAAGCGGGAGGGAGGAGCTGCCAGAAATTGACACATATTGTGATCGGTCGGATACATATGATTGAAACCAGGTTAGCGTGCGATCACCAATGCCAGAGTTTTTAAGTTTTTATAACAAGATGCCATGGTCTACCGTGTCAAAGGCCTTGGCAAAATCAAGGAAGATGGCTCCAGTTAGGTTTCCTTGTTCCATCCCAGCTTGGATATCATTGCAGACTTTTAAAAGGGCGGTTGTAGTTGAGTGATTTGGATGAAAGCCTGATTGATCCGGGGTTAAGTAGTTCCAATATTGATGATAATCACGTAATTGTGTGTAGATGCATTTTTCCAAGACTTTTGACATTACAGGGAGCAACGATATCGAACGGTAGTTGGATACCAAAGTACTGTCACCACTTTTATGGATAGGTACCACTCTTGCAGTCTTCCAGAGCTTGGGTATGTATCCAGTCGCCAGTGACTCATTTATTAGGGTTGCGACAGGATTTGCAATTGCTGGCGCACTGATTTTCAGCAGCATTGCTGGTATTTGATCAGGTCCAGACTGGTATTTAATTTTTTGCTTACGGAGAAGTTTAGTAACGACACTGACAGGCACTGGTCTAAAACTGAATTCCTTTCTGATACAGGGACTTTGCACAGTTGGGGGGGGCTGACCTGCATGAGGCCTCTCTGATTGCATGTCATTTCCTAGCTTGGCAATCAAAGTGGTGGCGCATTCAACAAAATAATCATTAAAAGCATTTGCTACATCTAGGGGGTGTTGCAGGGTTTGGTTGTTTACTTTGATAGCAGCTGGCTGGGAGTGGACTGGGGGTGCTTGTATGTTACTTATGGTTCTCCAAAAGTTTCCATGGTTTGATATGTTATTGTTTAGATTTTCATTGCAGTAATGGATATCATTGGCATGTCTTACCCAGAGTTCCTTGCTGCATATGGGGAATGTAGCACAGGAGCTCTGGGATTTGCTACAGGTTTAGCTTGTCCACTCCTTGCTGGGGGAGGTGTACTTAGGTGACTATATAAAGGTTGGGGATATTAGTTTGCTAATTGAGCTTGTCAAGCCTTCTAAGTGAAGCCTTCAAAGTGAACACTTAGAGGAGATCTTCTGGAGATACTCTGGAGGTAGTCTGAGGTTTGACAGGAGGTAGAAAACCTACAAAAAGGTAAGATTGCTGGTTTTAAATCCATTCTTTTATAATGGCAGGCTTGGTCCAGTGTAAGAGCTGTCATGCATTTGTTTTTAGATCCAATTTTTGGAGGTTTGGAGTGTGCTTGATATGTAGGCAGTTCTCTTTATTGCAGCAGGAAATTGCCTGTTTGAAGTCTGAGATTTGTAAATTATCTGTTAGACAAACTCGGGCTATGACTGTTACAAAGCCACTGCCACAGAGGCCTCCTAGGAGCGGCAGATGGACTACTGTAGGATCTGGTAGACTTAGAGTTGTGGATAGAAGGCATTTCCCACAATCTGTGGCTCTCCTTAATTCTTTTGAGGCACTTTGAGAGTGTAGTGATAAGACGGATGTAGGCTCAGACACCATAGTTGAGGAACCACCATCCACTATGCCTAAGGTATGCAGCACTGCAACCAAGGACAAAAATGAAAAGGTGGGACTTGATAGAAGGCAATTGTTGCAGGGTGATTCTATCATAAGAGGTGTTGAACTGGAGAGTAGTGGTTTGGTGAGATGTCTTCCTGGGGCTACTGCTCGTAGAGACAAGAGACGTACTGTATTCTCAATATTGTCAAACAAGCAAAGCAACAAGGGGAAGTGGACGTTCTAGTCCATCTAGGGACAAATGACTTGGCTAGCAATGAGGTTTCTGAGATTAAGGAAGATTTTTGTGTTCTTGGAGGTGAAATACAGCAGATTGCGTCCACTGTGTCATTCTCTGAAGTTTTGCCTGTGCATAACATTCAAGATAGGCAGATATGCAATAGGGAATTCAATTTGTGGCTTCGGGAATGGTGTCGGGAGCAAGGATTTGGCTTTGTGTCCCATGATAGCTCTAATTGGAGCAGAAAGGAACTGTATAAAAAGATGGTTTGCATCTTACTCATAGGGGAACATATGTTCTCAGTGAGAAGTTCAAAGGTTTCACAAATAAATATTTAAACTAGGAGGCGGGGACAAAAGGGTAAAAAACAATCTGCCCGATTGTCCCCCAAAACTAAATCGGAGGGTGCAAGCAACATGCGAGGTAAAAAATGACAAGCTCAGAGTCGTGTCTATAAATGCTCGCAGTTTAGTCAATAAAATCAATGAACTGGAGGCAATGATGGCAGCTGAAAAAGTACATTTAGTGGCGGTTACTGAGACATGGTTCAGTGAGAAAAATAACTGGGACATAACAATACCGGGGTACTCTTTATATAGAAAAGACAGAGAAGGTAGGAAAGGAGGAGGAGTGGCCCTGTATGTGAAAAACAACATAAGAACGAACCAAATAAAAGTGAGCGAGGTGAACATAGAGTCATTGGGTTACGCTAACATTTGGCAATCATACAGTAGCTCGTGTAGGTGTGATCTATAGACCCCCTGGACAAGTAGAAGAGCTAGATAATCTGCTGGTTGAGGAAATAGCCAAAATGGCAATGAAGGGGGAAGTTATTATCATGGGGGACTTTAATCTTCCTGATGTGAACTGGAAAACCAAAACAGCTGGGTGCACCAGGAGTACAAATATTCTAAACTCCTTACTGGGATTATCTCTAACACAAGTAGTTGAGGAGCTGACCCATAAAGAGGCCATATTGGATTTAATACTCACAAATGGAGGTTTGGTATCGGACGTTGTTGTAGGTGAAAATTTGGGATCTAGTGATCACCAGTCAGTTTGGTTTAATATAAGAACAGGGATGGAGCCGCACCACACAAAAACAAAAGTTTTAGACTTTAAAAAAGTAGATTTTTCTAAAATGAGATTTTGTGTGAAGGAGTCATTATCAGACTGGAGGAGTTTAAAGGGAGTCCAGGAGAAATGGTATTATTTAAAGGAAGCATTATTGAAGGCCACAGGAATTTGCATTCGGCTTGTTAGCAAAAACAAAAAAGGGAAGAAACCACTGTGGTACTCTGCAGAAGTGGCCAAAATAGTGAAGAACAAAAAGATAGCATTCAATAATTATAAAAAAACTCAGAGTGAAGAAGATAGGCAAACCTATAAAATTAGGCAGAAAGAGGCAAAGCAATTTATAAGAGCTTCCAAAGCACACGCAGAAGAGAAAATAGCTCAGTCAGTAAAAAAATGGGACAAAATATTTTTTAGATACATAAACGAGAAAAGAAAAGTAAAACAAGGATTAGTTAGATTAAAAACAAAGGAAGGAAGGTATGTATAAGAGGATAAAAGTCTCGCTGACTGCCTCAATGAATATTTTTGTTCAGTCTTTGCAGAAGAAAAGGAAGGAAAGGGACCTCAGTTAGGAGAGAACACTAAAGAGACATTTACATATGAGTTTACAGAGGAGGAGGTTCTACAGCAGCTGTCTAAAGTAAAGATAAATAAGTCAATGGGGCCTGATGGGATCCACCCTAAAATATTAAAAGAGCTCAGTGATGTAATAGCAAAACCGTTAACAGATTTATTTAACAAATCCTTGTCAACGGGAGTCGTCCCAGAAGACTGGAAATTAGCAAATGTTTTGCCCATTTACAAGAAGGGTAGTAGGGAGGAATCGGGGAACTATAGGCCAGTTAGTCTTACGTCAGTAGTGGGGAAATTAATGGAAACCATGTTAAAGGAAAGGATTGTTGAACATCTAAAAACACATAGATTACAGGATCAGAAACAACATGGGTTTACCTCAGGGAGATCATGCCAAACTAATTTTATTGATTTTTTTGATTGGGTAACAAAAATAATAGACACAGGTGGTGCAGTAGACATTGCTTATTTAGATTTCAGTAAAGCTTTTGATACTGTTCCGCATAGAAGGCTTATCAATAAATTGCAATCTTTGAGCTTGGATTCCAATATTGTTGAATGGATTAGGCAGTGGCTGAGTGACAGACAACAGAGGGTTGTGGTAAATGGAGTTTATTCGGCGCAAGGTCTTGTTACCAGTGGGGTGCCTCAGGGGTCAGTACTTGGACCCATTCTCTTTAATATTTTTATTAGTGATATTGCAGAAGGTATTAATGGAAAAGTATGTCTTTTTGCTGATGACACAGAGATTTGCAACAGGGTTGACGTTCCTGGAGGGATCATCCAAATGACAAATGATTTAGGTAAACTACTAAAAAAATGGTCGGAGTTGTGGCAATTGAGTTTTAATGTGGATAAGTGCAAGATAATGCACCTGGGACGTAAAAACCCAAGGGCTGAATATAGAATATTTGATACAGTCCTAACCTCAACATCTGAGGAAAGGGATTTAGGGGTTATTATTTCAGAGGATCTAAGGGTAAGTAGTCAATGTAATAGAGCAGCAGGAAATGCTAGCACAATGCTTGGTTGTGTAGGGAGAGGTATCACCAGTAGGAAAAGGGATTTGCTCATTCCACTGTACAGAGCACTGGTGAGACCTCACTTGGAGTACTGTGTGCAGTACTGGAGACCGTATCTCCAGAAGGATATAGACATCTTAGAGAGAGTTCAGAGAAGGGCTACTAAAATGGTGTACGGCTTGAAGGAAAAAAGTTACCAGGAAAGGCTTAATGATCTTAACATGTACAGCTTGGAAAAAAGACGAGACAGAGGAGATGTGATAGAAACATTTAAATACGTAAAGGGAATCCACAAGGTAGAGGAAGGGAGTATATTTAAAAGGAAACAAAGTAGTAAAACAAGAGGAAATAGTCTTAGATTAGAGGGGCAAAGGTTTAAAAGTAACATCAGGAAGCATTATTTTACTGAGAGGGTGGTGGATACATGGAACAGCCTTCCAGTAGAAGTGGTAGAGGCCAAAACAGTGATTGAATTTAAGCAAGCATGGGATAGGCATAAGGCTATCCTAAACAAACGATAAATCCAGGTAAAGTATCCATGTAATTGGGCAGACTAGATGGGCCGAAAGGTTCTTATCTGTCGACATTTTTCTATGTTTCTATCTTTGAATTGCTGTGATGTGCAAATGGCTTCTGCAATAATAATAATATATATAATATATATATATATATATATATATAATATATATAACACCAAGAAATTATAATAAGAAATATATATAAAACACCAAGAAACTCCATATTATTGACCACCTTCGTCCATCATTTTCTGTGACAAAGAAAGCAGTTTTAAAAATGTTAAAAAAACCTGACTGAGGTAAAATGATGGGGATTCAGTTCACAGAGTATGATTATAATTTGCTTAAGCCTGTCTCAGTCGCCAATGTACCCCATCTTTGACCGGTCCTACCTAACTTGACTGAATCTGCACTTACAGGATCAACTCACCCTGGAGCTCCCCAGCAGCTCGAGGCCTTTATACGCTGCCATGGTGGGGCAGGGAGGGGTGCATACCAAATGGGAGTTTTAAGCTCTCTATATATAAAATACAAAACAGCATAAGGTTACACTCAACCTCAAAACTAAGCGGGTGCATGTAAGACATTAAATACAAAACACCAAGAAAGAGCACTCCATATTATAGACCACCTTCTTCCATCATTTTCTGTCCCAAAAAAAAGCACAGTTTTAAAAATGTTCAAAAAAACCTGACTGAGGTAAAATGATGGGGTACATTGGCGACTGTGACAGGCTTAAGCAAATTATGATCATACTTTGTGAACTGAATCCCCATCATTTTACCTCAGTCAGGTTTTTTTGAAAATTTTTAAAACTGTGCTTTTTATTGTGACAGAAAATGATGTTAGAAGGTGGTCAATAATATGGAGTGCTCTTTCTTGGTGTTTTGTATTTAATGTCTCAGGCTAGGGTCAGACGAGCGTGATTTCTACTGACTGTACGTCCGTGCACACGGACGAACGTTAGTACGGAAGACGCAGTAGTGGCCAGACAGTCCGTTTTTTTCACTGATGTATATTTTGACGGATGTAGGAGAGAAAATAAAATAAAAGCAAAACCATTTTGTCCGTGAAAAATGCTGGACGTATAAATGCAGTCCGTCTGACCACGTTCCATCACTCACACACAAAGCTATGCAGACGTTGCGGACGCAGCGCACTTTGTGCTGCCGTTCTAGGAGTTGTACGTTCTTGCCTGCCTTGCGTCCGTGGGCCGCGGCCGTTGTGCGTCCGCAGTTCAGTGCGGACGTACTTCGTGTAACGGGCTCCGATGTGCTTTCTGTCATGCTATCACGGACGTACTTTTAGGCGCAATCACGGACGTGAACACTATGCTCGTCTGACCCAAGCCTTAGATGCACCCGCTTAGTTTTGAGGTTGAGCGCAACCTTCTGCTGCTTTGTATTTTATATACATATATACACACACACACACGCATTACGATGGGTTGTTTTTGGCTTCACAATTATATATATATAGTATAGTGAGGTTGATTTTCACCTAATTTATTTATTTTCTCAGATATATACAATGATGTTTGAATGCTTGACGCTTGATGCATGCTTGAATATTGTGCAGCGTACACCTGACAGTCTGTCCAACCCACCTGGTGGAATTCAGGGAGAAAGAGACATTATTCCAGGCTACGTTTATTCAGAACGTTAAATTATAGTTGTCTAAACCACATCAGACACGCTGAAGTCCTTTTCATTTTCTGTTCTCATTGTGGCCCTGCATACCTTTCATCTTAAAACTATTTTTAAAGCCAGCTTAAACAGGTGAAGTTACTGAATGAAAGCAAAAAAATAATAAATACACAGCCTTACAATTTCATTCATTCTTGGCCATTTGTATTACCCTGAGATTCCTTAAAGGGACACTACCCCTTACATAAGCTGTAACTAGTTTACTGTATTACATAGAAAACCACATTATAAAACACATGCTGCTGTTTTGTTCCTTTAAATAATTTTATGCAAAAAAGAAAAATACATTTAGGTTTTTTATCTCTTGTTTTCATTTTTTTTTACTTTTCTCATGATGCAAAATTTGCCAAAATCTAATGGTGACGGTGAGCTTTACTTTGTGTTTTATCTTATATTATTATATAACAGTTAATGTAGTGGATGAGGAAATGTTTAGATAAGGAGGCAGGAGGGTATTGTTATTCAGGCTACCTGAGATAAGAGCTGGCAGCTGAATGAGATATGACAGGGAGCTTAAAAGACTTCTAATCTACCCCCAGGTGATGTCCTTTGGATACATACCACACA
This sequence comes from Leptobrachium leishanense, assembly GCA_009667805.1. Taxonomy (NCBI): domain Eukaryota; kingdom Metazoa; phylum Chordata; class Amphibia; order Anura; family Megophryidae; genus Leptobrachium; species Leptobrachium leishanense. The sequence continues at coordinate 9,628,809 of CM019063.1, read as the reverse complement.
ATACATTGATTTGAGTCAGTGATCGACCAATAGATTCCATTCTATGGCCAAAACCACACAATGAGGAGCAAGCGATGGAAAGGGGGCATTTTATAACACATATAGGGCCCTATTACATTCTTCACGTTAAAACGCTCGCGCAGCGTGTGAATTTTTGCACCCTGCGTTAAACGTTAACGCGCGTAAATCAACACTGGTTTTACAATCCTCTGTGCTTTTTTCCGCTCGTCAGCTTGTCTGCGCTGTGATGAGCGGCTTGTCGGTTTTTTACGGCGTGTCTTTTGCAGCAGTTCCAGTGAGTTTTTCGGCGAGTTTTCGGCGGGATTGCGGCAGGTTTTCCCTGCACTCCGGGGACCCTGCGGTGAATGCTGAATTCACCACAGGGTGGGGAACTTTGATTCCCCAAAACGCGGGGAAAAGAGAGAGCACTGAAATGTCGGCGACATTTTGGTGCTCTCTGAATAATCGCCTAATTTTTTTCCCAAATGGAATTAAATTGAGCCCTAACATGAATAGTAATAAATAATTCTAGAGCTACATTATGATGGATGTCTGTGGGAGCACATGCCATTGTTAGCTGGCAATACAACATCCAGCACACATAGGGATTCTTATATAGATCAATATAATAAACCTTTTCTAACATACCTATGTTCATCTGTCACACAGTGAGAAGCCTGTGAAGCTTAGACAGATCTATACAGGTTTCTATCTAGGCGTGTGATGACTAGTCACTTTGCATGATTGTTAGTCCAAAAAATAATTAAAGAGGAAAAACAGGGGGACTGTAAAGCACTAATTAACAATTTGAAGCGTATCAGGCTACAAGTGATTGTAGAAGTAGAGGCACGTGCGCACTTTTTCACGCGCGTGCAACGCATGTTGCAACGGACGCCAAAATGGCATCAACGTGAAAAAGCTAGACCGACGTAGAGAAACAACGGCATACAGTTTTTTTTTCTTTTTCTCAACATCAGTCAAAATTAACTGATACAATGTAACCACAATCTCATCCGTTAAAAAGTACGTCCGTTACTGTGCGCAGTCAGTGCGCTCGTCTGATCCCAGCCTTACCAGGAAATACGCTATGGGGGCTGGGGTCAGACGAACGCAGTGCGAACGCGCGTGCAGCCGCACTTTATCACGGCCGAATTAGCAGCAAATGACGGCCAATGACGGGCAATACACGAAGTCCTGACCTCAACCTCCCCATCAAACACTATTGGGGTGAACTGGAACGTAGATTGCAAGCCAGGCCTTCTCATCGAACATCAGCGCTTGACCTCACAAATGCTCTACTGGATGAACAGGCAAAAATTCCCACAGAAACACTCTTGAGGAAAGCCTTCCCACAAGAGTGGAAACTTTTAACTCCATATTAATATCTATCAGGGTTATTCAAAGAGAATCGAAAAGTCACCACAAATTCGGTGACTTTTCGATCGCTTCAATTCGGCGCTTTTCAGCGATCCTATTTCGGTGACCCTGAGGTGTATTCAGCAAACACCACAGGGTCCCCGAAGTGCAAGGAAAACCAGCCGCAAACCCGACAAACACTCACCGCCAACCCGCCGAAAACTCACCGCAAAACCCGCCGAACACTCACTAAAACCCGCAAAACAGCTGGATTAACCCCGCCGAACACGCCGGAGGAACCAGAGCAGCCGCCGATCAGAGCGCAGAGCAGCCGCCGGAAAAAAAACGACACCGCAGACGAATGGAGTGAAAAAAAATCAGTACGCTTGAACGTTTTAGGCTAGGGTCAGAGTGGGGCAGTCGGAACGCGCGTGCAGGCGCACTAAATCACGGCGGCAGTAGCAGCACATAACGGCCAATGACGGCCAATATACGCAGTACGTGCGTACGAAAGTGCGCCGACACCACGCAACCAGCAAATGAACGCATTTTTATCAGAACGTTAAACCGCTGGTACTGACGTACAAAGTGCGCTGCGGCCGCATAGCAGCGTGTGTGCGTGATTAGGAGACGTCAGACGCTGCTAGTGTGCGGCCAACATAACGTTCAAACAGCCGGATTCCCTAGACTTCTTTTTACCCCACCGTCATGAAATACGTCCAGAATTGCGCATCGTCTGACCACTTAAGCGTATTCCGTGAAAAAATGCGTGCGCACGCATCGACGTACATTTGACGGTGGCTGCAGAAAATGCGCTCATCTGTCCCTAGCCTTAAAAGTGAAACGCTGTTTGCAAACTACTGAGCGAAAATGTCTGAAATTTACATATAAGATCCAATGAATGATAATAAAAAGGACAGTTACAGAAAAAAGAAAAAATTATTTAAAAAAATAAACAAATTTGCAAAAACATCCCGAATAATGCCTAAAGGATCCTAAAAAATCTATAAATAAGAGACTTTTTTCTGCAGAATATAATAATAAACGGTTTATTAGATATTGGATTAAAACAGGAATATTTTTAACATTGGAGCCTATGGGATTCGCCTGAATAAACCTGTTGAATGAAACCACCGAACAGCAGGGAAATTCGGCAACATTTCCCTGCTGGTTTTTGTTCTCTGAATAGCCGAAGCATTGCTTCTCTATGGGGATTTCACTGCCCTCGAACAGGCACCGAACAGGCATCATATGTGCAGGCAATTCGCCAACATTTGGCGAACTGCCTTCTCTCTGGATAGCCGGATGTCCAGGAAAGGTAACCGTACACTGAATTTCATTGTTCGGTTACCTTTTGGCCACAATTTGGAGCTCTTTGAATAACCCCGTATGTATTTAGAATGCAATGGCATAAAAATACCTGTTGCTGTAATGGTCAGGTGTCCCAATATTTTTGGCTCAATAGTTAACGCTTGGGTTTGAATAGGGCCCAACCTGTGTTCTCTACAAGCTCCATTCTGTTGCTACCATACTATGTGACTTGAGAAAGAAAGGGGTTATTCAAAGAGCTCTGAAATTTCACCGAAATTTCAGTGCTCTTTCATTCGGCGCACTTTGGTGAGCTCAATTCGCCAACCTTTCAGTGAATTCAGCATTCACCGCAGGGTCCCCGAAATGCGCCAAATCGATCCACCTAACGCCATCAATAAACCTGCCGAACATAGCCACAATCCGCCGTTGATAAACCTGCCGAACGCATCCGAAATACTACTGAACGCAGCCGCAAACCGTCAAACAAATAAGTAAACGCAGCCATCAATCCGCCGAACAGACCACTGAAAGAAGCTGATCAGCTGCTGAACGCCACCAAAAAAAAAGCCAACCAGCCGCTGTAGAGGGGTAAAAAGAAAAAATTCAACTTTTAAGGCTAATGTCAGACGAACGCATTCTGAGCACACTCTGCGTCCGTGCACAACTGACGTTCTTTCTGACTGATGATATTGTAGACAATACAAGGTCCTTTTTTTTTACTGCACTTTTTATTTGACTGATGTAGATTTGAAATAAAATTAATATGTAAAATGAAAAAAATTGATACATGATATGAAAAACCATTTTGTCCGTCAAAATTGCTGGACGTCAAAAATGCAGTCCGTCTGACTACGTTCCTTCACTCACACACAAAGCTACGCGGATGTGTGCACTCTGTGCGCCCGTCCTAATGGTTTTCCGTTCTTGCCTAAATTGCGTCCGGTGCCACGTGCATTGTGCGTCCGCACTTCTGTGCAGATGTACTTCGTGTGTGGGTCTCTATTGATCAAGATTTTATGCTACGACGGACGTTAAAATGTACGGTAACACGGACGTGATCTCTGCGTTTGTCTGACACGGGCCTAAAAGGCATTTTAAAAAAAAAGACTAGTGCATGAAATTGCATTGAAATATTAAATAAGGTCCTATGTATAAAAATAAAAAGATCTGTTATAGAATTTTTAAAAAAAACATTTAAAAAAATCAAACATTTTGCCGAAAAATCCAGAAAAATGCCTAAAAAAATTAATTAATAAAGAGACTGTTTGCTGCAAATGAAAAGAATAAACGGTTGATTAAAAAATTAACGAAAACAGGGAATTTCTTTTAACATTGAAACCTATGGGCTTTGCCAATTTTTCTCTGCTGTTCGTGTTCTCTGAATTGATTAACTATTACTTCTCTATGGGGAATTTAACTGCCGCCAAATTGCACCGTATTTCGCTGGCAATTCACCAAAATTTCGCGAATCGCCAGCTTTTTGAAAAGCCGAATGACCACGAAATTGCACCGTACGGTGAAATTAACAGTTCGGTGCAACTCGATGGTCAATTCGGCTTTTTTTTAATAACCCCTTTAGTGGTACCCAAACATCTTGCGCCTTTACTAAATTTGAGAGGCCGGCTGTTCCCCATTCCCTTTTTGTGTGCAGTGGAGTCCTTGGGAAGTGGTCAGCTCTGGATCATGGAGACTCCTATGGTAATTACCTCTATATTGGGTGAGTGTGCCATCCTATTCTATTTTTGTCCATCCTGGTGATAACGGTCTGACATCATGGCTGTGCGTTATTAATGTCAACCTACTGTACATCCCCCTGTTTCACCATTATAATTGCAAAATAAGTTAAAAATACATAACATTAAGATAAAAGAGTTCCGAGTTGATATTTTTGTGTAATACGTTCATGATGTTAAACACTGCATATGTTGCCAATCAGAAGATAGATATTTGCTTTTAAGATTATTAGAAAGATAAATATTGTCATTATTGTTGATGTTGTTATGGATAAGGGAGCAAGGGTGGCCGGGCTGCGAAGGCGAAAGGTCTACAAAGTGTTACAAAATACCATCCCATTAGCGATCCAGTGACGTATGACCTTGGGCAAGATCATTTATCTTCGTGCCTCTTAAAGGGGATCCAGGGAGCATGTAAAGCTTCCTCCATACGGTAATGTGTGCGCGGGGAGAAACATTTGGGATTAATCAGTCTGATTGTTAGCAAGTCAAAGAAGGAGAAATGTTTTCATCCACATTGTAGTATTTTCGGGGCATTCTGAGCAATCATATGTCTATGTATGGTAAACATTACTCTCAGGCAACGTTTGTACGTGCTTCTTTTTATTACTCAAAATAGATAAAAATAGAAAACTATTGTAAATCCCGAATAACAGGATGTTTACCACTAAGTTTTTTAATGAAAATTATTTTGAGAATATTTCAGTATTAAAAATTGAGACTTCAGACTCTATCTACATATTTACTGATCTCTCCTCTCCAACGTTAACTGATTAATATCTAATTCAACGTTTTAGGTTCCATAACTCGAAATATCTAGCTCCAATCAACGGAACATAGAGCTTAGATTCATTGTATCAGGTGTTTAAAGTGCTGGTAACATCACTGCTCTACAACTGTGGAGATGAAGGTTCAAATCCAGGACAAGTGCCTCTCCAACAAATGTCCTTGGCCAAGAATGGCTTGGCTAATGATACCTACCTCAAAAGGTCACCCAGAAAACATTGTGGTAAAATCTCTGCTCTACAATGGTGCAAAAACTGGTTTGAATCCAAGTAGAACACGTCACCAGCCAAGTTTCTTCTCTACACTCGTGGAGAAATACGTTAAATCTCTGCTGTACAACCATGAAAATCAGATGTGTGTCACCCCTCTCCTCTTAGATTGTTGTCAGGGTCCGCTCCTGGGTACTTGCTGATGTGCCTGTATTGCACACCTGGCTCTAAGAACTTTGCCCTGGATCTCTTTTTCTTGGATTCCATTCCGGGTATTACCCAGGCTCAGCACCTTGACCAGGCTCCTGGAGATCCAGCCTGGGTTTCCTTTTCCAGCCCTGGAGTTCCAGCTGAGGCCATCTGTGATTAAGCCTCCTTAAATGGCAGAGAGACCCAGCCAGCAGTGGTTCTGCAGTGTGCTCCCTGACTGAGGTCACTTGGATGTGTGCAGACCTGCTCTACCTGAACCAGCTTATCTTGTTGCTGTACATTATATCCAGCGTATCCAGCGTATTCCAGTGTATCAGTACACATCTCGCTACCTTGTTATTCCTAGAGAAATCTCCTTTAGTTCCTGGGACTTTCAGCGATTTCCACCAGCGCTTTATCTACGGTCTGTGGTCAAGACCTCCAGGTCACTGCTCAAGTGGGTACTCCCAACCGTGTAGCCCACTATCCCCTGTGTCTAGAGACCTACCTGTGGATTTACAGCTTTTCACCACCGTCTCTCAACCAGTGATCAAGGTACCTCTGCCAGCTGTCCAGTGTTATTCCTAGTGGACCCTGTCTGCAGTCTGGGACTGCATAGCCCACTATCCTGACTCTCCACCCAAGACCACTTCCTGGTCTGTATATACTGTGTGCCGAACCCTTGCTTAGGAATACCTCACCTCTCAGCCAGCCGTCAGCCACGACCCCTTGTTATGGTCTTTCCCTGTGCGTTCCAGAAGTGCATTTCCCTGTTCTTTCCATTGCCTGCTGTCAAGGCCCATTTATGTTCAATTAAAGTTATCTTCATTGATTGATTCCTGTCTGGCCTCCCTTCTGTGTCGCCGCCTGTTGGGCTCATACCTGAACAGCACACGCTACCTGACAATTGTAAGCTCTCGAGCAGGGCCCTCTCTCCTACTGTTCTGTGTGTGTAATATTTATGTATATTTGTTATTTTGTCTCTCCCATTGTACAACGCTTGTTGGCGCTTTATAAATACCCGTAACTGTAAAGCTCTGTCTGGCCGCATTGCTGGCAAGTGTCCTTAGGCTAGACACCTAACACACAATGTATCCAGGGCATACCTGAAAATTTGAGAAATCACAATGTGTCACTTACTGGTAAAATATTTCTAAATGAATAAATGTGTAACGAATCACTTGCGACATTGTGTCATACATTGTATATCATTAACATTTGCAGATATTATAAAGGGTCCTAATCTAGATCAAAGGCAGCAACCTTGGCCCTCCAGATGTTTTGGAATGTCACCGACGATGCTCAGCCAGTCATTAGGTTATTATTATTATTGACATCATTTTATATAGCGCCAACAGTTTCCGCAGCGTTTTACAATAACCAAAGGGAACAAGATACAGATAAACGGACGTATGATGGTAACAAGAGGGATAGAGGGCCCTGCTCATAGGAGCTTACAGTATAGAGGGATTGGGGTTGATGAGGAAAAGGGGAATTTTACTGGCAGGATCATTGGTGCCAGCGGTTCAGGAATGGTGGGGCCATAGAAGCAGCTTCAATCATGTGTGAGTTGGTGAGCAGACGTATGAGTTGCATCAGTGATGTGGTACGCTAATCTCTAAGAGATGGGCTTTGAGGGCTTTTTTAAAGGACTGAAGATCAGTGGAGAGTTTGATAGGGCGAGGCAAGTCATTCCAAAGAACCGGAGCTGCCCTTAAGAAGTCTTGGAGGCGAGAGTTGGAAGCGGAGGTGTAGACAAAGGACAGGTGGAGATCGCTGAGGTTAGCTGAGCCTCGTGTAACTCCAAAACATCTGGAGGGTCAAGGTTGCTGACCCTTGTTCTAGATGGTGTCCCTTATGTTGCACAATTCATTATGTGATCATAATGAGATCATTAGCAATGCAGCTTCCACGAAATACCAACAGAATATAAAAATAATGCCTGTGTATGGAAATTACAGTAACACCTTGTATCTGTACTGTACGGGGATTTTCAGTCATTATAACCCCCTGAACCGTATCCCTGTACAGCAGTGAGTGACCCCAGAGCTCTCCCTGTATTCTGCCCTCTCTCTAGCTGCTGTAATATAGCAGTAAAGTTTGTTGAGCTTTTTTTTCCAGTGAGGGTGGGTATGCTCATTGCAGCTACTTTACAGTAATACAGAAATGAGAGCTCACTAAAAATTCTGTTTGTCCCCACGAGATACTATAATCTTGTATTAAAAAGAAAGTGTGTAAAAAGGTTTTACTGGATATTTTCTGTTTATTATATTACAATCCAAATTTCCGTTTACACACTTTGGTAGCGAAAGGGTTAAAAATCAAGCTCTGTCGGTCTGTCAACTTATGGAAAAATTTAGTCCAGTTTAGCTTGGTTTTAAAAAAATTATTTATTCCGTCTTGTTGACATCGTTATGCAAGTGTTTGTCAACTACCCAGCAACAAAAAAATTCAAGAGCAAATCATCCCTTAGGTAATTGTGCACCAGGTCATGTTTTGTGTCATCCCGAAAAGCAGTCGTATTGTTGACCTTGTGTACTCTTTTCCTTTTTACGTCGAAGGTGTTGCTTAGCGCTCTAAACATTGCAGCGCTGGGATCCGTAGCCTTATAACATACAAATACATATAAAAACATCCTAATCTAACATTTCCTTTGAACATGGCGTCTCCTACGTAGCCGCGGCCCTTGTAATTCAGCACTTCCAAAGTGTATCCGTGCAAAGGAGCTCAGGATCTCATACCTCACTGCTTTCGGATGGGTTTAACAATGGGAAGGAAGGTTTGCATTTGTGTGAGGTAAAGCCTTTAATTTGACTCTGAATTAGTCGAAAGAATAGGTATATTTGTGAGCAGGAAATCTGATCTGTTGGAAATGAAGGGTTTCCACGGAGCCATCTTTCCATATTAAGTAAATTATTCTTGAGCGATGAGCTAAAAACTTTTTAAAAATCGTGAACTCTCTGGAGGAAAAGAAAAAAAATAAATGCCAAGAAATTCTGCAAACTGATGATAGTAGGAGGTCTGCGGAAATACTGAATGAGCCATTCTCTACATACAGGGTTTTACAAAGAGAATCGAAAAGTCACTGCATGTTCGGTGACTTTTCATTCCCTGCAACTCGGTGAGATTCGGCGATCCTAGTTCGCCGACACTGCGGTGTATGCGGCAAGCACCATATGAGGTGAAAAAACAAAAAGCAGTTCGCTTCAAAGTTTGAAATTTGAAACGCTGTTTGCAAGAAAACTACTGAACGAAAATGCCTGGAATTTACACATAAGAACCAATGACTGATAATAAAAAGGGCTGTTACAGAAAAAAAGAAAAAACGATTAAAAAGAAACGGGAAAAATTTTTTGCCAAAAGAATCCAAAAATAATCTAAAAAACAGATCCTAAAAAATCTATAAATAAATAGACTTTTTACTGCAGAATATAATATTAAACGGTTTATTAGTTATTGAATTAAAACGGGAACATTTTTAACATTGAAGCCTATGGGATTTGTCTGAATAATAATGACAAATGAAACCACCGAACAGCAGGGCATTTCGGCAACTTTTCCCTGCTGGTTTTTGTTCTCTGAATAGGCAAAGCATTGCTTCTCTATGGGGTTTTCACTGCCCTCGAACAGGCACCGTATGTACAGGCAATTCGCCAACATTTGGCGAACTGCCTGCTCTCTGGATAGCCGAATGGCCAGGAAAGGTAACTGAACGCTGAATTTCACTGTTCGGTTACCTTTCGGCCACAATTCGGATCTCTTTGAATAACCCCCATAGACTTCTGTTTTGGAAAACGAATGCCTAATACCAGCAGTCTCTTCGATCTATTATGTTACTAAACCTGACCAAAGCCCTTTAAGACAAAACATTTAGCAAAAGGCAAATAAGTTCAGCGCTTTAGTGACACTTAACTCCTTCCCGTCGCTGGATGTTCCATGCCGTCCTGGCAATGGGAGGGCTTTGGAGACGTAGAGCCACTGTCTTCAATGGAGCCTCCTCGGCCCCTCCCCACAGCCTGTGCGAGCTGACTCACGTCACGCGTCATTGGCTGCTCGGAGACGGCCTGAACTCAAGTTGTCCCCCTGCAGCCAATGACAAGTGCTTCGCGTCGGCTGCAGGGTGGGTCCAAATCAGTGCCGCGCGATGGAACCTGTCGGCAAGGCGCACCTGTATACCAATGTATCTGGTGTGAACTGTGAGGGGTCAATATCATGCCCAACGAATGGGTAAAGAGGAAAATTAGGCCCCAGTAACTACTATAGCTCTACATAAGGTTGCCAGGTCGGCCATGTTTTTCTGGACAGTTATAACTATTTCATGCAGAGGAGGAGCACGTGGAAAAGTGCTAACCTGCAACATGTATAATTCATATGCTGCAGGAAGGAAATCAAGGCAGGTCATCTGGGATTCCTTTATGATTTCTTACCTGCAGCATTCTGCAGGGTGACATTTTTCATGCACAGCTCATCAGCATGAATAAATTATATGTGTCCCGGAAAACTTGGCCGATCTGGCAACCCTAGCTCTACATCAGCATGAAACGTAGAAAGGCGCAGGCTACACAGTGACAGCTAATTCACTTTAGTACTAAAAAACTGTTCTCTAAGAACAGCTCTGCCGAACGCTGAACATGTCTTACACCATTTTTGTTGATTAATGTATTATGACATGTGTATAATTGCTTTGCTCTACCTCTGCTGACTTTCTCTTGCTGAGCACATTGTGTTTGTGAGTTGGTCTAAGTAGTTTACACTCCTAGTTTGCAGGTAAGCTTGCTTCAATTTTTATATAAAACACAAAACCTTGAAATAATTTCAAACACTTCCGTAATTAATTATCGTAAAGCCTTTGCCTGGGGGGAATGAGGATAGCAGTGTTAACGAACGTACGATTTCCGCCCATTTAAAAGCTAGATCAGAAAGAAAATACTGCTACATTTGGCTACTCTTTTGATTCTCCTTCTTGTTAAGTTAATGAGAACCACCTCCATTTCTGTCAGACAAATAGGTCTGACCTGCAAGTATCCGCACACCCCTTTCATTTATCTATTCGATCCATTAGTCAGCACAAAAGGAAATATTTAATGATATGGTTGGTTTTCCTGAGTGAGACGCGCACACTTTGATCTATACACTTATTTTTAAGGGGATATTCAGAGAGAGCCGATCTGGCCACGAAATGTCACTGAACAGGGAATTTTTGCCATTTCGGGGCCGTTCGGCTATTCAGAGAGCAGGCAGTTCGCCAAATATTGGCGAACTGCCTGCACGTACGGTGCCTGTTCGAGGACAGTGAAATCCCCATAGAGAAGCAATGGTTAATCTATTCAGAGACACCAAACAGCAGTGAAAAGTTGCCGAAGTGCCTTGCTGTTCAGTGGTTTCATTCGGCAGGTTTATTCAGGTGAATCCCATAGGCTTCAATGTTAAAAATATTCCAGTTTAATTCAATATCTAATAAACCGTTTATTATTTAAATCTGCAGCAAAAAATTTCTTTATTTATAGATCTTTTAGGCATTTTTCGGGATTTTTTCAGCAATTTTTTTCCCTGTTTTTTTAAACGTTTTTTTTTTTTCTGTAACAGACCTTTTTATTATCATTCATAGGAATCTTATGTATAAATTCCAGACATTTTCGTTCAGTACAGTAGTTTTTTTGCAAACAGGGTTTCAATTTTGACACTTTCAATCGTATGTTTTTTTTTTACCTCGTTCGTCAGCTTGTCAGCTTTTTCCGGCGGCTGGTCTGCGCTGTTATCGGCGGCTCAGCGGCTTTTTCCGACATGTTCAGTGTGCTTTTTGCGTCAGTTCCGATGGGTTTTTGGTGGGTTTTCGGCGGGTGTGCGGCGCGTTGCAGGGGGTTTGCGGCTGCTTTTCCCTGCACTCCAAGGACCCTGCAGTGAATGCTGAATTCACCGCAGGGTGGTGAACTTTGATTCCCCGAAGAGCAGGGAAGTGCGGGGGAACGAGAGAGCACCGAAATGTCAGTTTCGAAATGTCTGAATAACCCCGTTAAACTTTGTATAGGTTTAGCTTTAGCATTATATAATATCTAACTCTTTCAGGGTTATTCAGAGAGAGGTGAAAACTAGGAGAATGACTGGAGAAGTGAAAATTCTAGGTCAAAATAACCAAACCAGAAAAATTCTCCCATTTAACTCACTTTCCAAATCAGCTATTTGGTCTAGATTGTTCATTCTCCTGGCAATTCTCCTGGTTTTCCCCTGTCTCTGAATAACCCTGTATATAAAGATCTGATTGAAAACATGTAAGAGGATCCTGGAAAGCAGATGTTTAGGTGTAATGACAAGTTTAAGATAGAATAAACATTAAAGCATGGGAGGAAGGGAAAAACTGAGATAGAGCAGAATCTTAGGTGGGAAGAACGCCATGAGGCTCTTACTTTGCTAGATAAAAATATACTATAAAATCCTCAGGGGCAAAAGCTATTTTATAATTTTTTTAAAAAAAAAACAGGCCTCTGCAAAAAAAAAAGTACTTGAGACAAATTTACACACATTCTTTTGCATTCCATGGCTTCTGGGAAATAAGAACACAATGGGCCCTATTCCAGCATAGCTGCTCATAGAGAACAACTAACACAAAACATCTTGGTGACCTCGAGTTATTAAAAGAGCACCAAAGGGTGATTTTCACCATACGGTGCAAATTTGGGGTAGCTTGGCCATTCAGAATGCTGTCAGTTCTCCAAATACTGACGAATTGACAATGAAATATGGTGCAGTTCGCCACAATTCGGCAATCTTCGACGGCAGCGAAATTGTCCCATAGAGGAGTAATGGTTAATCTATTCAGAGAATGCCGAACTGCATCCAATTTTTTGGTGGTTCGGTTCAACAGGTTTAAACAGGTGAATCCCTTAGGAGTCAATGTAAGAGAAAAAAAATAATAGTATAATAATATTCATTTTTTTGTTCACCTGTTTATTCTTTTCACTTTCAGCAAACAGCATTGTTTATTTATTTATTTATTAGAATTTTGAGGTGAAATTTTTGATTCCCATTCCTTTATGGCTTTTTTTTTATTCTGTAACAGACCTTTTTATTATGTCTTACAGGACATTTTTTGATTATTTCCACGCATTTTCGTGCATTTTATTGTTTTAAACGCTTTTTAAAGAATAGCAGAGCTCTGTTTTTTTTAATGTAGTTCAGCGGTCTTTGGCAGCATTCGGCGGCCTGATCAGACGACTCCACGTTCAGCGCACATTGGGGACCCTGCAGTGAATAGTGAATTCACTGCAGGGTCGGCAAACAGTGCGCTGAAGTGCGCCGAAAGAGAAAATGCCGAAATTTCGCCAACATTGCAGTGCTTTCTGAATGGCCCTTTTTTATGCTTTAAGTATTAGCGGCTCCGTACCATCTCAGTTTTAAGACAGATTATATATTAACTGCTTGGCTTTATTTTTGGAAGGCACTAGGGGATGTTAGCAACTGCACGGCTCGCCAACACATGTGTTTTCTTTTGGGATCATACTGTTCTTAGCCCTAATAGTAATAAAATTTGTTTAGTTAACAAAATTTCATAATGTCGCATTAACCATTCAATTCATTCATTACTTAGCAATAAAAGTAAGTAAATCGAACTTAACTCCATCATAAAAACTGAATTACAATTCATTGTAGTATATTATAACACCATGTAATATGTTGCATGTATGTGTTCATTCAATAAAATTGTATATAAATTCAATCAACCCCTTCACACCCAAAATCGAATTATCTTGATTTTCCATTGCAATGAATTGAAAAACACACATTAGCACATCAAAAGACCATTTTGACACCTTTTTAAAGCAAGAGTGACATGTCCCCACTGGAGAAATTAATTTTTTTTGTTTTGTGACTTTCCAAGCACCCTGGAGAGGTACCTGCTGCAAATAGCAACCCCAATTAAACCTGCTGCAAATAGCAACCCCAATCCTCACTGTAACAAAAAGTTCATATAGATTACTGCTGCATTACAGCAGCCAAGGAGAGCTCTGGGGTCACTCACTGCTGTAGAGGGGTAAGAGTCAAGGGGTTATAATGAGTGAAAATCCCTGTACATTACAGATACAAGGTGTTACTGTAATCTCCATATATACCCCATTGCAGAATCCTAGCTCCCCGGCCACATTTGATTTCCTTTCTGGTACTATTGAGATCCCATTCAGTAAAACAATTATTGTTGCTGGATTCTACCGCCCACCAAGTTCCCCAGTGCAATCCCTTTCTGACATAACCCAAATTCTTAGTAAATTAGTCGCTCAAAACCAAAAAAGCAAACTGCTGGTCCTCGGCGACTTTAATATTGATTGGCTGAATCCTAAACACAATAAACACTGCTCACTGTTTAAGGCTTTGCAGCTAACACAATTAATCTCCTCCCCCACTCGCATTAATATGAAAAGCCCTAACCACACCTTGCTGGACTGGATTCTCTCCTCATGTGCTGATCGAATACAGGAGGCAGGCGTTCTTGCTAACAGTTTCAGTGATCACTGCCTAGTGTACTGTGTGCGCAAAATAAGGGCCACAAAATGTCCACCAAAGGTAATAATCACCAGGTCTTTCAAGAAATTTAATCTTGAATCCTTCCTAAATGATCTCAAACAGCTCCCATGGTACAGACTAAACCTAATCCCAGACCTGGACTGTGCAATTGAATACTTTCAAGCCGAGCTCCTGAAAGTCTGGAACACCCATACCCCACTGCGCAAAGTGCGAGTAAAAGGGGCCCATCTCCCCTGGGTTACAGCTGACCTCACGCATATGTACCAGTTTAGAGACTCCCTGTGGCAGTGGCGTAGCGTGGGTTGTCAGCGCCCGGGGCCAGCCAAGAATTGTGCGCCCCTCCCCAACCTGTGGACACGTTATCGATATTGCCCCAGCTCACACATGGATTTGCCCCAGCTCACACATGGATTTGCCCCAGCTCACGGATTTGCCCCAGCTCACACATTTGCCCCAGCACACGGATTTGCCCCAGCACCTCATGGATTTGCCCCAGCTCATGGATTTGCCCCCCAGCTCATGGATATTCCCCAGCTCATGGATTTGCCCCAGCACATGGATATTCCCCAACTCATGGATATTCCCCAGCTCATTGATTTGCCCCAGCTCATGGATTTGCCCCCCAGCTCATGGATATGCCCCAGCTCATGGATTTGCCCCCCAGCTCATGGATAGTCCCCAGCTCATGGATTTGCCCCCCAGCTCATGGATAGTCCCCAGCTCATGGATTTGCCCCCCAGCTCATGGATTTGCCCCAGCTCATGGATTTGCCCCCCAGCTCATGGATAGTCCCCAGCTCATGGATTTGCCCCCCAGCTCATGGATAGTCCCCAGCTCATGGATTTGCCCTAGCTCATGGATTTGCCCCCCAGGCTCATGGATATTCCCCAGCTCATGGATTTGCCCCCCAGCTCATGGATAGTCCCCAGCTCATGGATTTGCCCCAGCTCATGGATTTGCCCCCAGCTCATGGATATTCCCCAGCTCATGGATTTGCCCCCCAGCTCATGGATATGCCCCAGCTCATGGATTTGCCCCCAGCTCATGGATAGTCCCCAGCTCATGGATTTGCCCCCCAGCTCATGGATATGCCCCAGCTCATGGATTTGCCCCCCAGCTCATGGATAGTCCCCAGCTCATGGATTTGCCCCCCAGCTCATGGATAGTCCCCAGCTCATGGATTTGCCCCCAGCTCTCACCTGGATATTGCCCCAGCGGGAGTGCCTGCCGGCTGCCCGGTCCTGAACATTGAGTCGAGTCCGTCCTGTTGATTTGAAGGGGCCTGCGTGCGTGCGCAGGTCACGCGGTCCGGCCAGTCAGGTGGTACAGAGATTCAGTACCACCTGATTAGACGGACCACGTGACCTGCGCCTGCACGCAGGCCCCTTCAAATCAACAGGACGGACTCGACTCACTGTTCAGGACCGGGCAGCCGGCAGGCAATCCCGCTGCCCGGCATCTGGGTCCCCTCAACCCGCGGGCCCTTGGGCGGCGCCCGAGGGCCTGGCGGGTCAGTCAGGCCACAAGTTTTGGGGCGCATAATTTCAAAAGAAATTATGCGCCCCTAACAAAACTGCGCCCGGGGCCACGGCCCCCCCTGCCCCCCCACGCTACGCCACTGCCCTGTGGTCAAAGTTCAAGAGTACTGGATCCATGAACAATCACTGTGAATACCGAAAATGCCGGAATGAATGCACAAAACAAACAAAAATGGCTAATGCCCAATACTTCAATGAAAATTTAAACAATAACATATCAAACCCCAGAAATTTTTGGAAAATCATAAGTAACATACAAGCACCCCCCGTCCACTCCCAACCAGCTGCTTTAAAAGTAAACAACCAACCTGTACAACACCCCCTAGATGTAGCAAATGCTTTTAATAATTATTTTGTTGGACGCGCCACCACCCTGATTGCTAAGCTAGGAAATGACACACAATTAGAAAGGCCGCACACAGGTCAGGACCCACCAACAGTGCAAAGACCCCGTAACCCAGAGAAATTCAGTTTTAGACCAGTGCCTGTCAGTGCCATCGCCAAACTTCTCCATAGCCAAAAAATGAAATACCAGTCTGGACCTGATCAAATCCCAGCAATGCTGCTGGAAATCAGTGCACCAGCAATTGCAAAACCTGTTGCAACCCTGATTAATGAATCACTGGCGACTGGATACATACCCAAACTCTGGAAGACTGCAAGGGTGGTACCTATCCATAAAAGTGGAGACAATACTTTGGTATCCAACTACCGCCCAATATCACTGCTCCCTGTAATGTCAAAAATTCTGGAAAAATGTGTCTACACTCAATTACGTGATTATTATCAGTATCAGAACTATTTAACCCCAGATCAATCAGGCTTTCGTCCAAACCATTCAACTACAATTGCCCTTTTAAAAGTTTGTAATGATATCCAAGCGGGCATGGAACAAGGAAATCAATCTAACTGGAGCCATCTTCCTTGATTTTGCCAAGGCTTTTGATACAGTAGACCATGGCATCCTATTACAAAAACTTAAGAACGCTGGTATTGGTGATAGTACATTAACCTGGTTCCAATCATATGTGTCTGATAGGTCTCAATTTGTGTCCATTTCTGACAGCATTTCCCTTCCCCTCCCAGTCACGTGCGGTGTACCCCAAGGCTCGATACTTGGCCCCCTGCTATTCACAATATTCATAAACGATCTGCCCAATGTCTGCAAAGCTTCAACTGTACACATGTACGTAGACGACACTGTAATCTATACCAGCAAACCAAATCTCCCACAGCTGGAGGCAGTGCTGCAATAACAATTCACAGGGGTAGAAAAGTGGATCGCAAATAACAAACTTTTTCTAAATACTGACAAAACTGTTACAATGCTCTTTGGAACCGCACCTAAACTACACAAATTGCAAACACCCTATCTAAGTGTTTGGACAAGATCAAATGGCACGCTGACCACAGTCAGTTCTCTCAAATATCTAGGTATGTGGTTAGACCCAAATCTATCTTTTGGCCCCCACATTGAAAAACTCTCATCTAAACTCTACCCCAAACTAGGTGCCCTGTACAGAAACAAATCCTGCCTGAGCCCCGCAGTAAGAAAGCAGATTGTACAACAAATGCTTATGCCAGCCATTGAATACGAAGATGTAGTGTATGCAGCCGCCCCACAAACACACCTCCAGAAACTTACTACATTGTATAACTCATTCTGTCGCTTTGTGCTACAATGTAACTACATGACACACCATTGTGACATGTTAAAAGAACTAAACTGGCCATCACTGGACTCTAGACGCACCCTTCACCTTTCCAACCTGGTGTTTAAGAGCTTTTCTGGGAAGCTACCACCCTACCTGAATATGCTGCTTCCCCCAGCAGTTCCCTCATCCTATAACCTCAGATCCAGGACCAGCACCTTACTTGCAATACCGCAATACAAAAAGAAAATGTCTCGATCCTCATTTTCCTACAGAGCACCGCAAATATGGAATAACCTCCCAGACACCGTCAAATCTTCCCTCAGTCTAAAGTCCCTTAAGACTTCCCTATTAAAATACCTCAATACGAAATGCACCTGTAAACATGTAACATAATGACTTTATTTCCTACATATTTATTTTTCTGTTAATCTGTATATTTGGTCTTGTGTTAATATCTTGCATTTTACTATTTTGTATTTCTGTACCACTCAATGTTCTCGAACCCAGGACATACTTGAAAATGAGAGAAATCTCAATGTATCCTTCCTGGTAAAATCCTTTATAAGTAAATAAATAAATAAATATATAGGTAATATGACACAGATTATATCCTTTTGGTATTATTTTCTGTGGAAACTGCATTTCTAATCTCATTATGATCACTACAAATCCCCATAAGAAGGATATTTGGCCATTTTTATTATCTGCCTACATCACAGTTACCGTATCTAGCACAAAGGTCTTTTCCGCCTGTATGATAATAATGCAGACCCCGTTTGAAATTGTGTAAGATAAGGGACACCATCTAGAACTGAGAATCTTAAATTTTTAGTCGCTATTTCTGTAAAGGATAAACAAATACATGAAAAATTAAAATGCGCAAATTCACATTATTTAACATTTTTAACCATCTCAGAAGAACAATTTCTGTGCGAAACGAAACTTCTATATACACCCTATATTTAATTGATAACTTCCCATGTTTCAAATTAATATTCTGATAAAAAAAAAATTTAAATTGCAGAGTAGTGAAAGGGTTACAGTTTCAGACAAAAGCAGGATGAAGCAGAAAATATCCCAACATGCTAAAAAAAGGCAGAAAAAGAGAACAACCACTGCATTTGTCAAATTTGTCTACATCATATTAACAAAACCAAATTTTCAACAAAATTCATAGGCCCCTATTACATTCTTCGCGCAGTGTGTTTTGCGTGCGCAAATGCGCATTTGCGGGAGGGGCAAAACCCTTTGCGCTGAACGTCATATTACAACATTCGCTCAAACGATGCGCGTTATCGTTTAACGCGGATGGATCTGCACGAGCGTGATGAACTGTGCGCGTCCTATACTTAACATTGTGAGCGCAAATTCGTTTGTGCGCTGGTATGCGGATGGTATTTCAATCGATGCGCATCTTTTTACGAACGACGTTTGAGCACATAATTTTAACGTCTTTGAAAAGCTGTCGGTAACTGCAAATCGGAACGTTCTGGCCGAAACAAAGAACACCAGCACAAAAAAAAAATACAGCACAGTATAGTTACACATTCTACACATACCCAAACAATAAAATTATGAATTTGTGTGTGATTTTTTTATTGCTGCAGCATATATACTAAGATTTACTTTAACAGGCGCAAAAACGTAAGTCAGTCAATTAAGGTAAATTGATGTCAATTAAGGTTCTTAATTCTGATTGGCTGAATCCCGCGAAAAAAACAGTCCGCACACTGATTTACGTGCGCAACGTTACTGTGCGCGTATTACACTTCGTTTTGCGCGTCGTTATTCCGAACGTTATTTTTTGACGGATGAGAAAATGCGTTCGGATCAGAATACCACATTAATTTTCACGCGATAAGGCTGGAGAATGTGCGCAAAAAAAATTGCGCTGCGCAAATGAAATTGCACGCAGAATGTAATAGGGGCCATACTGTATATCAAATCCGCCATATCTGCTGAATATGTTATCTGGAAAAAATTTTTTTTTCCAATAACACGGAAGATTAACTAATGCAAAACAAACATGTTTCTTTTTATGAAAACTCCATAGTGATGATTCATAGTGATACATCTTTGTCATAGTTCTAAACGTCTATATCTCTTCAGCTTCATGGGGCGTCATAGAACAAAAGGGGCCTTCCACTATTGTCCCTGATACATAAGGGGTTATTCAGAGAGAGACGAGGCCCCGAAATTACACTGAACAG
Source organism: Leptobrachium leishanense (assembly GCA_009667805.1). Classification (NCBI taxonomy): domain Eukaryota; kingdom Metazoa; phylum Chordata; class Amphibia; order Anura; family Megophryidae; genus Leptobrachium; species Leptobrachium leishanense. Next base: position 9,609,305 of record CM019063.1, on the reverse strand, counting down.
TGAATTTCCCGTACGGTGCACTTTCGTAGCCATTTGGCTATTCAGAAAGCAGGCAGTTTGCCAAACTTTGGTAAATTGCCAGCAAATACGTTGCTGTTTGACAGCAATGAAATCCCTCATAGAGAAGCAATGGTTAATCTATTCACAGACACCGAACAGAAGTGAAATGTCAGTGAAGTGCCCTGATGACTGGTGTTTTTATTCGGCAGGTTTAATCAGGCGAATCCAATAAATTCCAATGTTAAAAATATTCCCCTTTTTTACTCAATATCTAATAAACCACTTATTCTTTTATCTGCATAAAAAAAGTCTCTATATTCCTTTTTGAGAGGTTTTGGGCATTTTTCGAGATTTTTGTGGCAGAATCACCCCCCCCCCCCGATTTTTATTATTATTCATAGGACCTTATATGTTAATTCCAGACATTTTCGTCCAGTAGTTTTTTTTTTAAACAGCGTTTCAAACTTGACCCTTTCAATCGTTTTGTTTCTTCTTTTTTTACCCATCTGGCGGCTTTTTTCTGTGGCTAGTCGGTTCTGTGCTCGGCGGCTGTGTTTGGCGGCTGTCCAGCGGGCTTGCAGCAGCTGTCTGGTGGGTTGGTGGTGGCAGGCGATGGATTTGCAGTGGCGGCCGGCGGTTTTGCAACGGCTGCCGTCAGGTTTGTGGCGACTGTCCGGTGGGCCTGTTCAACTCTAGAAGGTATTTTTGTTATGCGGCAGTTTGCTTGGATTCATGTATTGTACCAATGCATTGATGCCCTGTGCCTGACTGTACTGCTCTTCATGGTTTACTAAATTCAAAAATTGTTGTTCCCTGAGTACTTCCTGTTTCCAACAAGGGGATTGAATTATTTGGAAAACAAATTGGCTGCTTGTGGCAGATATTTTTTTCCCAAATGTCGAAATACTGTGTGAGCTGATTAAGTTGAAAAAACTTGGCCCGTGCCAATATTCAAAAATGATGATGATCCGAAGAAAATTTGGTTGGGGAACGCCAAAAAAGCTTATTTTCTGCCATCATCATACAGAATTGTGACTTTAAACAATTCTATTATAAATTTCCATTGTTCAAAAATAAAAAAGATTTCAGTCATACCCCCTAGTTTTCTGCTTGAAAATCCATTTATCAACATCTTAGTGATTTTTCCATAAGTAGACAAACCAATAATTTCATGAATCGATATACGCGATATTTCCGAAAAAAGAATAGCCACAAGAGTCGTTATGTGAAGTAAATTATTTTTAAAAAAACACATATGAATCCCCTGAACTGAAACATGGCTGACATGTGGCCGAAAAAGATCTAGATTTCGGCTATAGACCGAATTTAATTGAGGTCAAGGTCAGAACAGAGCTCCCTGTATTCCAGCTGCACCGACTCGTCCAAAAGAATACCCTGTAAAAGATGAAGAAAAATCGTTCTTATACGTAGATCTCTTCATCTTTCCAAGATTTTGATAAATATGTAGGTTCTTCTTAGAGATGTGCATTCGTTTCGGGAAAAAGTCGGAAATTTGGAACGAAATTTATTAATTTGTATTCCGAAGTACTTCCGAAATGACGAATCGATATGATCTGAATTCGAAACGAAATGAAATGGTATCTGACGAATTTAATTCGTTTTACTGAGTCATCATAATTAGATTTTTTTTTGTGTTCCGTAATTCGAATCGATATTTAATTATCAAATCGATATCGAATTGATATTTCAACTATCGAATTGATCTTAAATTAAAAAAATACATACAATACACGTATACATTCAGCAAACAACTTTATGAAACAAATACATTTTGTTTCACTGTTTCACAAGCACTTGTCCCTGTTAAATTGACTCAAATACTAAATCTGCGACACAGCTTAATAGTTAACCCTAGATCCTCTATTAACAGCAAAATTTGATCAATTGTGGTTTTATTTAGTGATCCAAAATTCGAATTGATATCAACTATCGAATTGATGTGTGAAATTCGAATCAATACGAAATTTTGAATCGATCCGAAACGAAATACGAAACAAAACTAGTTCCGAAATTCCGAAAACAAAATTAATTTAAAACTAAATGAAACGAAACAAAACAAAACAAATTTTTCAGCCGTGCACAACCCTAGTTCTTCTTAATAAAAAAAGTCTCCTACTTTCCACAAAATTCCTTTTGATATCCGTTTTCCTCAGCTACCACCATCATCCCGTTAAATCTGTTATCGTTACTTTTACCTGCTCCAAGTAATCCATCACTGGGATTTCTCAGATATTACCGGAGATACATTCCGGCCATTTTTTTTACTATAAGACGAACTGATCGAGAGATTTGGATAAGATAAAGTGACATCAGCTCTAAAATTCCCTTCAGATAACAGAAGGAAAATGAGTCTGCTATTTTAGGAGACCCATTCCTCGAGTTCCTTTATTTACGAAAAAAATCTCCTTACGTTTTTTTTCTTACGAAGTCAGGTTACCAGATATATATTCAATAGATGTCCTTTAAGAACCCGCAAGTTACGGTGTCTTAATTAGCGAGGCACGGAGAGATACAAGAGACCAGGGTTGTGTGTAAGGTATTCTTTGAACAGTGAAACTTAAGTCCCATTTTATTATGTTGTCAATGAACTGCCGAGATTCTCTTTTGCTTGTTAACATGATAGCAGACAGATGAGATGAAATAAAACGTACTGGTCTGTGAAAGTCAAATCAAAGAAGGAGTTTGAAGGGAATCTCAGGTTTCACATATGAGTCTTAAAACCCCAGTAACCCAGCCAATGGTCAGGACATTGAAGGTTCCATTTGGTTGATCCAAACACATAGGCGAGGTATCTAAATGCCTAGACTAGAGCCTGGAAACTCGTAGCCTCTTTTGTAAGTTTCCACCAGGACAATGCACAAAAGAGGAGCATTTGATCACAGCTAAACATTTGAAAAGATTACATTAGAAGTAAGTTACCCTTGCAAAACACAAATAATACAGATGGCAACATGTGCAATTCTATAGCAGAGTGAAAGAGAATAATTAATCCACATTATTATCTGCTCATTCATAACGTATCAATTAAATTATTTTAAAAATATGGGGCTATATTCCAACCCTGGTGAAAACTTCCCAGAGCCATTGAAGTCTACGTAATTGTTTACAACAGCCCTGGTTAGGGTTACAGTATGGTTGGATAGAGTCCATAATGTATTATATAGCCAACTCAATCACAATAATCTATTATTCATACATTTGTCTGTACTCTGGTGTGACAACCCATATTTTCATGACTATTGTGATGGAAAACTTTATAACAACAAACACACAGCAGAAAAGTAGGACTAATCTATTGGCCGAAATTTCGGCAGAAAATGGGCATTACCCAAAATTAAACTCACTAAACAACTTTATTAATATAAACTTTGCAAGAAGACACCAATAAAAAACATTAAATTGAATAAATAACGTGTATCGGATGGGCACTGTGTGGCTATAGCAATGCTGAAGGATGGAATCCTATCCTAAAGCTGTGGTGAATTAACAATACAACCACTCTGACCTACAGACCATTCAAAAATAGTCATTCAAACACACAACTGCTAAAATCATTCCCATCGATGGGAACACAATTACATCTGTCAGATCTTTAGTTGGGACGCGTTTCGCCGATACTAAACGTCGGCTTTGACAAAGCCGTTGACAAAGCCGTTTCTGTTGACAAAGCCGAAACGCGTCCCAACTAAAGATCTGACAGATGTAATTGTGTTCCCATCGATGGGAACGATTTTAGCAGTTGCGTGTTTATAATTTCGGGTGTGCACATTTGTTTGAGCAGCATTATCATGAAGGCTACTATGGTATTGGTGGTTCCATCCTTCTGCTTTAACAATTGGTAAATGCAGCGGTTTCCTAGCAGGCTTGTCTGCAAATATCACACTGACCCTAATCAGTATGCACTCCCAGTAATATATGACTATTGCACTTATTTGAATAAGAATTTTTGTTACAAATGGTTCCTGCGCTACTTTTTATGAGTGTGATATACTGAGTTGCATTGATTCAATGAGGAGCCGACCCGTAAAGAGGCCATATTGGATTTAATACTCACAAATGGAGGTTTGGTATCGGACGTTGTTGTAGGTGAAAATTTGGGATCTAGTGATCACCAGTCAGTATGGTTTAATATAACAACAGGGATGGAGCCGCACCACACAAGAACGAAAGTTTTAGACTTTAAAAAAACAGATTTTTCTAAAATGGGATTTTGTGTGAAGGAGTGATTATCAGACTGGAGGAGTTTAAAGGGAGTCCAGGAGAAATGGGATTATTTAAAGGAAGCATTATTGAAGGCCACAGGAAATTGCATTCAGCTTGTTAGCAAAAACAAAAAAGGGAAGAAACCACTGTGGTACTCTGCAGAAGTGGCCAAAATAGTGAAGAACAAAAAGATAGCATTCAATAATTATAAAAAAACTCAGAGTGAAGAAGATAGGCAAACCTATAAAATTAGGCAGAAAGAGGCAAAGCAATTTATAAGAGCTTCCAAAGCACACGCTGAAGAGAAAATAGCTCAGTCAGTAAAAAAGGGGGACAAAACCTTTTTTAGATACATAAACGAGAAAAGAAAAGTAAAACAAGGATTAGTTAGATTAAAAACAAAGGAAGGAAGGTATGTAGAAGAGGATAAAAGTCTCGCTGACTGCCTCAATGAATATTTTTGTTCAGTCTTTGCAGAAGAAAAGGAAGGAAAGGGACCTCAGTTAGGAGGAAACACTAATGAGACAATTACATATCAGTTTACAGAGGAGGAGGTTCTACAGCAGCTGTCTAAAGTAAAGACAAATAAGTCAATGGGGCCTGATGGGATCCACCCTAAATTATTAAAAGAGCTCAGTGATGTAATAGCAAAACCATTAACAGATTTATTTAACCAATCCTTGTTAACGGGAGTCGTCCCAGAAGACTGGAAATTAGCAAATGTTGTGCCCATTTACAAGAAGGGTAGTAGGGAGGAATCGGGGAACTATAGGCCAGTTAGTCTTACGTCAGTAGTGGGGAAATTAATGGAAACCATGTTAAAGGAAAGGATTGTTGAACATCTAAAAACACATAGATTACAGGATCAGAAACAACATGGGTTTACCTCAGGGAGATCATGCCAAACTAATCTTATTGATTTTTTTGATTGGGTAACAAAAATAATAGACACAGGTGGTGCAGTAGACATTGCTTATTTAGATTTCAGTAAGGCTTTTGATACTGTTCCGCATAGAAGGCTTATCAATAAATTGCAATCTTTGAGCTTGGATTCCAATATTGTTGAATGGATTAGGCAGTGGCTGAGTGACAGACAACAGAGGGTTGTGGTAAATGGAGTTTATTCGGCGCAAGGTCTTGTTACCAGTGGGGTACCTCAGGGGTCAGTACTTGGACCCATTCTCTTTAATATTTTTATTAGTGATATTGCAGAAGGTATTAATGTAAAAGTATGTCTTTTTGCTGATGACACAAAGATTTGCAACAGGGTTGACGTTCCTGGAGGGATCAGCCAAATGACAAATGATTTAGGTAAACTAAAAAAATGGTCGGAGTTGTGGCAATTGAGTTTTAATGTGGATAAGTGCAAGATAATGCACCTGGGGCGTAAAAACCCAAGGGCTGAATATAGAATATTTGATACAGTCCTAACCTCAACATCTGAGGAAAGGGATTTAGGGGTCATTATTTCAGAGGATCTAAGGGTAAGTAGTCAATGTAATAGAGCAGCAGGAAATGCTAGCAGAATGCTTGGTTGTGTAGGGAGAGGTATTAGCAGTAGGAAAAGGGAAGTGCTCATGCCACTGTACAGAGCACTAGTGAGACCTCACTTGGAGTACTGTGTGCAGTACTGGAGACCGTATCTCCAAAAGGATATAGACATCTTAGAGAGAGTTCAGAGAAGGGCTACTAAAATGGTGTACGGCTTGAAGGAGAAAAGTTACCAGGAAAGGCTTAATGATCGTAACATGTACAGCTTGGAACAAAGACGAGACAGAGGAGATATGATAGAAACATTTAAATACGTAAAGGGAATCCACAAGGTAGAGGAAGGGAGTATATTTAAAAGGAAACAAAATAGCAAAACAAGAGGACATAGTCTTAGATTAGAGGGGCAAAGGTTTAAAAGTAACATCAGGAAGCATTATTTTACTGAGAGGGTGGTGGATACATGGAACAGTCTTCCAGTAGAAGTGGTAGAGGCCAAAACAGTAATTGAATTTAAGCAAGCATGGGATAGGCATAAGGCTATCCTAAACAAAAGATAAATCCAGGTAAAGTATCCATGTAATTGGGCAGACTAGATGGGCCGAAAGGTTCTTATGTGCCGACATTTTTCTATGTTTCTATGTTTCTATGTTTCAATGGTTCTAAAATTGCATGTTGAACGGACTAATAATTACTGAGCTAATGTGTTTGGTCTAATTTGCATTTTTTGCTGCACATCAACCATTAAGTGAATATTTTGGCTCTGTATGAAGTGCCTTTGAGAGATTGGCTCACTGATTGGTAAATGTAGTGGCCCTTCAGTAGGGTTGTCTGCAAACATCATATTAACTTTAATTAACATGCAGTTCCAGCAATTCATGATTACTGCATTCATGTAAATAGAGTTTTTTGTTATAAACGTTTCCTGCACTACTCCTTATGTGTGTGACATTATGTGTTGCATTGATCCAATGGTTCTAAAATTGCATGTTGAACGGATCAAGAACTATTGAGTTAATGTGTCTGCTCTAATTTGCATCAATTGCTGCACATCAACCATTAAGATATTACTCTGGCTCTATATGAAGTTCGTCTTTGAGAGATCAGTTCACTGATTTACCCTTCCTCTAATTGGATATAGTGATCAATAACCACATGTATTCTAAATAGCACTAGTTAATGGGGGTTTTCTTCTCAATTGATGAATGATTTAAGCCATTCAATGGCTCTCTGAATGTGGTTGAATTTCGTTTGGTTGAACCAGGTTAAACATATTTTGTTTAAACGATGATCATCACCCACTGAATAGGTCTAAGTGATTTAAATGATTATTGTTGCCATTATTTGCTACAATTGTAGCGGAAGTTAAGTCTCTGCCTGTCAATATTATCTGGGTTTCAAACGGCCAGCTTATTATCTTGTTTCATCTATTTCCAAGTTTGATGATTTAGATCCTTATATGTATCCACATCTCTAAACGTATCAGTATCCCACCATTTTTGAGAGCTTATGACTATTTTTGAATGGTCTGTAGGTCAGAGTGGTTGTATTGTTAATTCACCACAGCTTTAGGATAGGATTCCATCCTTCAGCATTGCTATAGCCACACAGTGCCCATACGATACACGTTATTTATTCAATTTAATGGTTTTTATTGGTGTCTTCTTGCAAAGTTTGTATTAATAAAGTTGTTTAGAAACTTTATAACAAAACTGACTAGAGATGTATGGATTTTATGCAGTTGTGGGAATCGATGGATTAAGAGGGTTATTCGGCGAACGCCAGCGGTTGTCGAAGTTGCAAACACTCACCATTTGTGACGTTCTGGGCCCCTGTTGCCCCCTCAGGTATATTAAACATTGCCACGTCATGCATTGAAGAGGCTGGTTCCTGGACTTTCATGGATTCTGTACCTCTAGCCCTGGAGCCACACCTGAACTCTCTTGCGCCTGATTTCTTGTGTTTAAAAGGAGGCAACACCCTAAGAAGGGTGCTGCCTCATTCTGACTTAGTCACTTCTCTTCAATCCTGGTTGAATACAGTTCTGTTCGCTGGATCTCCTGTGTTCATGCTATTCTGAAGTACTACTGTTTCTCAGATTTATTCTTAGTAGTCCTTGCTTACATAGTTACATAGTTACATAGTTATATAGGCTGAAAAAAGACATGCGTCCATCGGGTTCAGCCTCTCCCACATAACCTACTGCTGTTGATCCAAAAGAAGGCAAAAAACCCAGTCTGAATATGCAACATACTGGGAAAAAATTCCTTCTTGACCCCAGAATGGCAGTCAGATTTCTCCTTGGATCAAGAAGCTTTTACCCACATATTAAATATTATTAACCCTTATTGCTTAGTTCTGTTTATTATCTGTCTATTCTAGTTATATAGTTATCTGGTCTAGTTTATATTTTGTGCTTTAGTTGAGGTCTGTCTGCATTTTTTCATTTTGTATGTACCCTGCTTGTAGCCCTGTATCCTGCATCAGTTTTGAATCTCTGTATTCTGGTTTATTCTGGTATTTTGCTTATAGTTCTCAGGTCTGCTTTCCTGGTCTGTTTATTCCAAGGAAGTTTAGAATAAATATTTTGGTGTTTTCTAAATCTGATTCGTGTATCACTGCACAATAGGCTCACACCCTTCTGTGTTCAAACCAGGCCAGGCCCACCATGACACCATTGTTGCAACTCCGACAAATGCCAACTTTTCCCAACAGAAACTTCCATACAGCAACATGAGAAGCCTCACTGCTCTATAGATTCCTCTTTTGTGAGAAGCCGGAGTTTGTTCGAGCTGCAACAATTGTGATTTTTGGTAAGCACTGAATAACCCCATAAGGGCACTATTCTCTAATGAACGCTAACTTTAGAGTTCAGATGTGTAAGTGATATCGTCAGGATAAGTGACGCTAAACCAGTATGAAATCACTTAGTGCATTGGTTTTTGTGCCAGCTTCCGCAAACTTACTGTACTTTGCGCATACTATACTTAACATGGTATAACATCTTATACAGTACTTAACATGTTAATTAGCGTTAAGATAAGTAAGGTATTGCAAAGTCCTAGCGCTAATTACTACAGGGATGCGGAAGGCAAAAAATTTATCTACCCTTAAAAGCTGGTGCTAAATTATTGAGCATTTGGAAAATCATTTAGTACCAAAACCCCCCAATAAATCCGATACTCACCTCTCAGCCCGATCTGCCACTTCTTGTGAGTCTGGGAACAAATAGTTACCAGTCTCCCTCCTTGATCACTCTGCAATCTCACGGCCCAGAAGCGCAACAATCCATGGAGTAAAAGAGACTCTGGGAGACGATACTCTCGGCGGTGCGGTAGGGCTACAGCATATGTCCCAGCTGTTAGCGCTGCATTCCAGGGCAAGGTGCCAATTTTCTCCGCTTGTGTTGCCATTTTAGCATTCACTTGGGAATAATGCCCTAAGTGTGGCAACCAATCAAACAATGTGAATCAGTCAACCAATCAACAGTTTTTATGAAGAACTGTAGGTTAAGGATTGGTATGGGCAGCAAATAGTGTTTGTGACAGTATGCAATATAAACATATATAGGGCCATATTAAACTATCTGCGCAAATGCGCTCGCGCAGCGCAAGTTTTTTGCGCTCATTGTCCAGCGTTATCGCGCGAAAATTAACGTGATATTCAGATCCGAACGCATTTTCTCATCCGTCAAAAAATAACGTTAGTAAAAAAACGCGCAAAACAAAGTGTAATATGCACGCAGTAACGTTGAGCATGTAAATCAGTGCGTGGACTGTTTTTTTCACGGGATTCTGCCAATCAGAATTAAGAACCTTAATTGACATCACTTTACCTTAATTGACTCACTTAAGTTTTTGCGGCTGTCAAAATAAATCTGAGTATACATGCTGCAGCAATAAAAAAAATATGCACGAATTCACAATTTTTTTGTTTGGGTATGTGTAGAATGTGTAACTATACTGTGCTGTATTTTTTTTTTCATGCTGATGTTTTTGGCTTCGGCCAGAACGTTCAGATTTGCAGTTAACACCAAGTTTTCAAAGACGTTAAAATTATGCGCGCAAACGTCGTTCGTAAGAAGTTAGGCGGAGATTGGAATTCCATCCACGTTTCTGCGCACAAACGCATTTGCGCTCACAATGTTAAGTATAGGATGCTCGTAGGCATTTGCGTTCGCGCAGGATCATTCGCGGTAGACGTAAATGCGCATCGTTTGCGCGAACATCGGAATACGACGTTCTGCGCAAATGGTTTTGTCCTCGCGCAAATGCGCATTTGCGTGCGTGCAAAACCGATGCGCGAGGAATGCAATAGAGCCCATAATATATATGTATATAATTTCATGTTTAAAAAAGTTTGTTATGATCTGGGTTTGGTTCAGTTGGTCAACGAAACATCGGACTTTATCCGGGTAATCTGCAAAATATCCAAACGCCTCTGGGTTCTCCGCTTTTCTTGGGTTTTCAGCAGGTTACAGTTGACTGAATTCCGAGGATTACCCGGGTAAAGCTGCAAACTGTTATCTGACTGATAAAGAAAGTGTTTTTTGTTATTTTTAATGTAATTGTATCCACAGTCACAAACCGCACTAAATAACCGTCATGTTACTCTGTGTGTTAATTGTCTGAAAATTAATTTATGAAGATAAAGATATTATATAAAGAGTAACCTGTTGGTTATTATGTTTTATAAATGATATATAAGCACATATGACACATAATAAAGATCATGTAACTCTTTCACATTCATATAAGAAACATATCCTGTTACTCTGTGTATTCATTATATCCGCAATACATTTTAATGTTTGTCTTTTGTCATTTTCATTGATAATAGCAAAATTCACTGTTACCCAAGTGGGGTTGGATGCTCTGCAGATTACCCAGGTGAAGCTGTGGATAGTCCTCAGATTACCCGGGTGAAGCTGTGGATAGTCCTCAGATTACCCAGGTGAAGCTGTGGATAGTCCTCAGATTACCCGGGTGAAGCTTCAGATTTGCACATTATCCGGGTAAAGTGGGTATTTTTCAGCTCTTCCAGACTGTTACCCAAGGGCAGTTGGTTAGTCCTAAAATTACCCGGGTAAAGTCCGAAATTTTGTTTTTTTTCCAGCTTTACCCAGCGGTTTTGGGTAATGTCAGGATTACCCGGGTAATCCTAGGATTAACTGCACTTCGGGCTTTACCTGTAACATATATATATATAATAAAATTTACAGTTTCAGAGTACATTTACACATCCCAGCAATTCAGAGAACTGCTTTACAGAGCTCATGAGCTACATTCCCCATATGCAGCGAGGAACTCTGGGTAGGACATGCAAATGAAGTCTCCGACTTCTCACTTCTTTTATATAGATATATATATATATACTGTATATTGTTAGAACTGCTGTAACTCTCTGTTGATAAATGGTTACATAAAATATTTTACTTGTCAAGAGGGAAAGAATCTGTTTTACAATTTAAACCATCTCATTCTCCAATCCAGTGAGCAAAGACGAAGGGGAGGTGGGTGAATGAAAAGAAAAAATATATATATATATAGACAAGAGGATTGCCCTTTTACTATTTCGCAATCTTTTTTTGTGCTACTCCGGAGGTTTTGCAACATCGTAAACAGATTATACTATGAGGCAACTTCTATTTTATTGCTGCTTAGAAAACCAGACTGTTTGAGATATTTGTATAATTGTATTTAAATAGTAATAACAGAATCCATTTGATGTATGAGTGAAAGTGTTTCTGGTTACAAGTGACATAAACACACATTCAGCTTATACATTAAGCTGTGGAAAAGTACAAGAGTTTTGCAAATTGTTAGGCCACAATTTTTTCCATCTCGCGTATACCTTCACCTCCGTTTAGTAAACAAATTTTTTTAAACCCCTTGTAATTCGCCACCAATTCACAGCTTCGTGACAACGCGTGATTGAATTCTTTTACATGTGAACGGATCAGCATAAAAACATACAGGCAGGGTTATTCAGAGAGATCCGAAAAGTCACCGCACGTTCAGTGACTTTTAGTTCACTGCACTTCGGGGCGATTCGGCAATTCCTAGTTCGCCGACCCTGCGGTGTATACAGCAAGCACTGCAGGGCCCTCGTAGTGCAGGGAATACTCGCCGCAAACCCGCAGAACACTAGCCAAACACTCACCGAATACTCACCAAAAACCAGCAGAAACCGCCAGAAAAACCCCGACGAACACGCCGGAAAAACCCGAGCAGCCGCCGATCACAGCACAGAGCAGGCACCGGAAAAAGCCGACACGCAGAGGAACGGAGTGAAAAAAAACAAAAACAGTATGCGAGAAAGTTTGAAATTGGAAGACGCTGTTTGCAAAAAAAACACTGAACGAAAATGTCTGGAATTTACATATAAGATGCAATGAATGATAATAGAAAGGGCTGTTACAGGAAAAAGAAAAAATGATTTAAAAAAAAAAACGGAACAAAAATTTGACAAAAACAATGCCCAAAAATGCCTAAAAAAATCTAAAAATAAAGAACTGAATAAAGAACTGAAATAAAGAAAAACTGCAGAATAAAATGATAAACAGTTTATTAGAAATTGTGTTAAAACTGGAACATTTTTCACATTGAAGGCTATGGGATTTTCCTGAATAAACCTGCTGAATGAAACCACCGAACAGCAGGGCATTTCACTGACATTTCTCTGCTGTTCGGTGTTCTCTGAATAGATGAACCTTTGCTTCTCTATGGGGGATTTCACTGCCCTCGAACAGGCACCGTACGTACAGGCAATTCGCCAAAATTTGGCGAATTGCCTGTTCTCCGAATAGCCGAATGGCCCCGAAATGTCCCTGTTCGCTGAAATTCAGTGTCCGGTTACATTTCAGGCACATTTCGGACCTCTCAGAATAACCCCCTTAATGTTTTATCTATTCAGAGAGATCCAAACACTCCCTTAAATTGCACCGAACAGGGAATTTCCCCGTACGGTGCATTTTTGTGGCCATTCGGCTATTCAGAAAGCAGGCAGTTTGCCAAATATTGGTGAATTTCCAGCAAAATACGATGCCTGTTCGACGGCAGTAAAATCCCCCTAGAGAAACATTGGTTCGTCTATTCACAGAAAACGGAACAGCAGGGAAATGTCAGTGAAATGTCCTGATGTTCGGTGTTTTCATTTCACAGGTTTAATCTATTCGGCAGGTTTAAACTATTCCAATTTTAGTCAATGTCTAATAAACCGTTTATTCTTTTAATCTGCAGCAAAAAGTCTCTTTATTTATTTATTTTTTAGGATCTTTTAGGTATTTTTTTCAGCAGTTTTTTTCCCATTTTTTTAATATAGCAGTGTTTTTTCTTATGTAACAGATCTTTTTATTATCATTAGCTTTCACTAAAGAATAGAGACAATTTTTTTTATTCTGCAACAGACCTTTTTATTATTTTTCAAAGGTCCTTTTTATTATTTAGACACATTTCAATACGTTTTTATTGATTTAAACACCTGTTGGGAGAATAGGAGACTTAAAGATACTCTAGGCAACATGACCACCTAAGCTTTTTTAGGTGGTCATGATGCCCTGAGTATGCCCTTGTCTGTCCCTCCTCCCTCTGCTCATCCGATCGGCTGAAACAGCTGAGAGACGCAGAGGACTTTACTCCGCCCTCCCAGCTGTCAGTCAGCAGAGCGGGATTCGTATTTCCCGCTTCTGCGACTATTGCCGAGTAGGAGACATCATCGCTTTCAGCGCAATGACATCTCCAACTCGCTGCAGTAGCTGGCGGCAGCGGCTGATTAGTGTTGCGCGCATCCTCTTGCGCGTAACACTAATCAAAGAAGAAGAGGCAGCCTGCTGATTGGCTGGTTTACGTGAAAGGCGCGCATGCGAGCTTCTCACGCAAACCATTAGCCAAGTTCAAGCTCTAACAGGACGGGAGCGGAAGAGGAGGGAGGGGAGTATATAAAAAAAAGGCGCCGCTGGAAACAAGTGGTTTTTAGGGTAAGTATTACATTAAAATATATATATATACACTGAATAACCAGGTAGGGAATAGGTATAATATAATAAAATGTAAAAAAAAGGGTGTGATTTTTAGCCTAGAGTTTGTCCCTTTAAGTTTTTTCTTTTTTTACAGTTCGGTGGAATTAGCCGATGTCTATTCGCCTCAATTCCGGGGTTTTCACCAACGTCTGACAACTGACTTCAATTTTTTGGAAAATACGGTGGCCATTCACTAAATAGTGTAGTCACTGTATTTTCTGCAAAATGGAATCGCTGAAATGCGGCGAAATGCCCCGAAATGGGTCCATTGTGAATAGTCCTTCATGTGATAGTAAACGTAGATCCGAAGGTATTAAAGGACCATCATAGACAACCTCATTGACTACATATATTTGGTCTATATATAAGGTATATTTTTTCCATTTTTTTAATATAGCGGGTTTTTTTCTTATGTAACAGACCTTTTTTTATCATTCATTGGATCTTATATGTTAATTCCAGGCATTTTCGTTCAGTAGTTTTTTTGCAAACAGCATTTCAATTTTGTCACTTTCAATTTTTTTTATTTCTTTTTTATTATTTTACCCCGCTCATCTGCTTGTTGGCTGTTTCCGGCGGAAGAGCGTAGATCGTCGGCTTTTTCTCGATGCGTTCGACGGGTTAGCGGTGGCATTTCGGATCCGATCCGATATTATATCGGATCGGATCCGACTATTTTCGAATTGGATCCTCTAATTTCTGCAGATTTAAACAAAACACCGCCGAAACTATCTGATTCGATAAGCTGTCAGACCTGCCGAAAATTATCGGTTCCGACAATTTTGGCAGCTTTGTGGCAGTTTTTTTTTTTTCAATCAGCGGTTTTGCAGTGGCTTTTCCCCGCACTTCGGGGACCCTGCGGTGACTGCTGAATTCACTGCGGGGTCCGAAATTTGATTCCCCGAAGTGCGGGGAACAAGAGGGCACCAAAATGTCGACGACATTTCATGCTCTCTGAATAACCCCTATAATTTAAATAAAATTAGTTATTAAATTATAATGCTTCGCTGTCCCTGTTAAAGTAATAATTAAAGGTTTAAATGTGTCTTTTATTCCCACAAGCTGGAGATAGCTGTCCAGTTTGTGCTGTTAGAATACATGTAGCGAATCCAATGCTTGTCACTGATCATTGGAATGAGTGTTCAGCATCAAGCACCTACAGACTCCTCAACGGACTACAGCAGTGCATGATCAACTGCTGATTGGCAGCCTATAGGATGGAGATAAAACCTCACCTTTGAAGAGCTGTCAGAGTGGTCAGTGACCTAGGAGGAAAGGAAGGAAAAGGCACTCCCTGTCACCATGACCAACGGAAGAAGCATTAGTGGCCACTGTGTCTACTGGGACCCTTGAAAAATAACATACCTTTAAAGTAACACCAATAAAAATGGAATGCTAGTGTAATTTGAAGTCTAGTAAAATATGGACTCAGGAGCCATAGGGCTCTATTACATTCTTCGCGCAAACGTTAACGCGTGCACAAAAACGCATTAACGCTAGGGGCAAAACCCTTTGCGCTGAACGTCGTATTACAATGTCCGTGGAAAAAATGCGCGTTAACGTCTACCACTAGTCTACCACTCATTTTAACCCCTTAAGGACGGGAGTAATTTTACAACTTCGGCGCTGTTTCGAAGTAGAAGTTTGCGGAGCTCATTTTGACCGTTTTTAAACGCAGTTTTAAGTCACGTATTATTATCCCACCCAGACAAATTATATATCGTTCTTTCCGGAAGACTCGGCAGATTAATAATATATCATTATTATATGTATAGGTCATGCCCTGCCAAAATGCTATAATAAAGAATGTAAAAAAAATGTAAAAAATGTGAATTTTCAATAAAATTTCAATCATCCACAGTGTGTAAAGTGTTTTTTTTTTTTAAAATTTATTATCCGAGCCTTTGCGGTCATATGCTATGGGGTAAATTTGTTAAAAAAATTAGAATTTTTTGGGGAGAAATTGCGTGATTTTAGCTAAACCCCCCCAAAAAAAAATCATTAGTGAAGCATCATTGTTCACATTATAATTGAAATGTGAACAATAGTGCTGCATTAAAAAAAAAAGACTTTTTTATTTTTTTATTAATTAATTTTTTTATTATTTTTATTTTTAATTTTTTTTTACTTTTATTTTACTTTTAACATGGTCATGTATGATATCACTGGAAAGGTCATGCTCTGGCCTTTCCAGCAATATCAGACATGACCCCTAGCTGCCACCGATCAGGAGATAAAGGGGTTCAAAGAGCCCCCCTATCTCCTCTATGGGATTTCCCTAGGAAATCCCTTTGCAGCTAGGGGGTTCCCTGGTTAACTGACATCATCGCGCATGGCGCGATGAGTCAGTTGACGCGGGGGGGGACCCAGAGGTGTGGGTTTCCATCCAAGATGGCGGCCCCCACCGGAAAAAAGGCCACAGTCTTGCTAAGGGGTTAACCCCTTACAAAGGGGTTAACCAAGTGGTTAACCCCTTACGAAGGGGTTAACCCCCTACATCACTGGAAAGGTCAGGCTGTGACCCTTCCAGGGATGCTGGCCACAGCCGCCTGGTCCCCGGCGATGGGGAGATAGGATCCCTCCCTCCCCTTCAGGCACTTCCCCTGCGCCGGCGGGGGGGGACGCCTGAAACTCACGTTGATTTGATTCCGAGGGAGTCAGAGCAGCGAGGGAGCGACTGGAGGAGGTGAGAATTACCGGAGGAGGGCTGTAAACGCCGAGGACGTATAATTACGTCCTGCGGCATTAAAGCCCGCCTAATGCAGGACGTAATTGTATGTCCTGCGGCGTTAAGGGGTTAATGCGGCCTGATGTTTGGCCTTGTTTTTGGTTTGGGAGATTCAAATGCAGGTTTACCTGTATTTCAATTCCCGATAATAATTTGAAACGAATATCAGCTCTCACGGCTATACTTTTCAATGGAAATATCAGCTGTATTGATGGCGACTTCCGAAAAGATTTCAAATGCTAAAAGGTGTTGCTAAATGAATTTTCAGGCAGGGAAATAGAGGGAATTAGACTGAAATCTTTTTTTAAACATTTGCGTTTGCGAATAGCCATGTTTATAGGCACCAATCTGTATGATGCTGGCCAGAAATAAACTTTCTTGGGTGTTTTTCCAGACAATATTTGTTTTTTCTTATAGCAGCATTTTTAGAGTATCGGCTCGGGTCATTTTTTCATTCATGATGCGACTTCAAAGCATTCAAGGAAAAACGGACCATATTGAAGACCGCACGTACATCCGTGACTCTAATTTCCCCAGATATCAGAAAAAGGATTCATTGTGCTAACCGCCAGAGACAATGTACTTTATCTCGATCTTTACTATCCATGTTTTTCTGAATTACCAGCTCCCTTACTCATCTTTACTCATGTGTTTCCTTTGAGTGACAGCAGCTTCCTACAGTTACTCAAAGAGCCGGTGGATTCCTGAGTCAACTTTTGACAAGAACGAGTATTGTATTCCAAATGGCCTCAATAAAGAAGCCTCTAATTAGATTTCCCTTTACAGATTTCATATCAAAATGATGATCTTTTTCTTCTCTTGTAGTTCTAAAGCTGTGTCAAGGTCACAACCTGCCCATAAGCAGTCATTCTGAAAGGATGTGTTCCCACAACTCTGCCAGATCTGGTGGAGCAAATGCGTAAACAGCTAAATTTCTTAGATCTTCTACCAATACCTACAAAATACACACTTCTACATCTTAGGATATGCAAATGATATGGCGCACTATATTTGAGAATAGCTTTTCGCTATAAATGATTTGCATGCATTGAAAGTGAGTTTTGCATGCCTGGCTGCGTATGTCATCACTGAAATTATTATTATTTATTTATATATTGCCAACATATTACGCAACGAACAATAGGCACAATATAGACAGTGTTACAATACATCAAGACCAAACGGCATTTGACAAACCAGGGCGAGGGCTCAATTCCCGTGGGAACGTACAACGTACAATCTAGAAGGGTTGGAGGGTGAGAGACAGGAGGAGAGGACTGCAAGGTGAGAGTGATGGACTGGTTGGGCCAGTGGAATGTATTAGTGAGTTGGGCGGTTGGCTTCCCTGATCAGGAATGTCTTTAGACAACATTCGAAGGAAGGGAAATTAGGGAAATGTCGGACAGCACGAGGGAGAGCGTTCCAGAGGATGGGGGCTGTGCGTGGGAAATCCTGCAGTCTATCATGGGAAGAGGTGATGCAGGGAGACGCTAGGCGCAGGTCGCTGTTTGTTCTTAGGGAGCGGGCTGGGGTGTATTTGGTGATTAGTGAGGACAGGTAGTGGGGAGCTGAGTTAGTGAGAGCTTTGTAGGTCAGGGTAAGGATTTTGAATTTAATTCTGCAGTGGATGGGGAGCCATTGAAGGGACTCGCAGAGGGGAGCGGCAGAGACAAACATTAACACAATTCTAATAATATGGCGCCAATAAGAACAGTGCCCTTTGGTTAAGGTCAAACTGAGCGGATGTTAAGAATAATGTTAGGCTCAGGAATAGATATTGAGAGTATACACACGATTTGAGATTTCTTTGGTACCTTTATTAACCCTTTCCCTGCGGAGGACGTGTGGGGAACGTCCTCATTGACTACCTGTCAGGGTCCACTCCTGGGGACTTGCTGATGTGCCTGTATTGCACACCTGGCTCTAAGAACTTTGCCCTGGACCACTTTTTCTTGATTCCATTCCGGGTTTTACCCAGGCTCAGCACCTTGACCAGGCTCCTGGAGATCCAGTCTGAGTTTTCCTTTTCCAGCCCTGGAGTTCCAGCTGAGGCCCATCTGTGATTAAGCCTCCTTAAAAAACATAAAGACCCAGGAAGCAAAGGTTCTGCATTATTGTTCCCTGTTCTAGGCTACTAGGTGGTGTGTGTAGCTGCTGAATCTGATCCAAGCTTCTCCAAGGTATCCAAGTGTCTCCAAGCGATCTTCACCTGCGCTGTTCTACGGTCTGTGGTCAAGACCTCCAGGTCACAGCTCAAGTGGGTACTCCTAACCGACGCGTGTAGCCCACTATCCCCTGTGTCTGGAGACCTACCCGTGGATTACAGACTTTCATCACCTTCTCTGACCTGTGATTAAGGTACCACTGCCAGCCTGATTATTCTTGGTGGACCCTGTCTGCAGTCTGGGACTGCATTGCCCATAGTCCTCTGGCTCTCCAGTCGACTACTCCCTGGACTTTATTGCAATCCTCTGTTCTTTCAAGTGCCTGCTGCCAAGGCCTATTTATGTTCCATTAAAGTTATTTCGTTGCTTGATTCCTGTCTGGCCTCCCCTCTGTGTCGCCGCCTGCTGGGCTCATACCTGAACTGCACACACTCCACGTGACGCTACCGCTATATGCGGGGGACATTCCCCACACGTCCTCCGCTACCGGGAGCCCAGGGAGAGATACTCATCTCTCTCTGGTGTCCCGCAGCGTTCTTTCTTCCTGGAAGTCAGACGCCGAATTTATGGGCTTCCCCGTGTGAAATGACATCATCGCGCATGTGCGAGGACGTCATTTTCAGGCAACCCCACCCAGCAATGCCAGCGGCTCCTCTGCCCCACGCCTCGTCTTCATGCTGAGCCCTGATTGGGCAAAGTCCTGCACCTGACCTGGACTTTGCCCAATCATTTCTCTAATTCAATACTGAGCCCTGATTGGTCAAAGTCCTGCGCCTGACCTGGATTTTGCCCAATCAGGGCTCAATATTGAATTAGACAAGGCGTGGGGCAGAGGAGCCGCAGCCAGACGGAGGAGCAGACGGACCGGAGGAACAGGAGGACCAAAGACACGGGGCCGGGGGGCTGCAGCCACAGGTCTCCTAAATGTACCGGCAGCTGCCGGTACATATTTTTTTTGAGAAAGTATTTTACCAGGAAGGATACAATAAGATTTCTCTCGTTTTCAAGTATGTCCTGGGTGGCGAGAATGTAACGTTAGGTGTCTTGCCCAAGGACACTTACTGGAGAGGTACTCTTGCTGGGATCGATCCCATGTCTCCACAGGCTCTCTCCACGTAGAGCAGTGATGTTACCTCTACTCCACCCAGCCGACGAACTGTGAACACATTTTGTATTATGGAATGTCCGCGGTCGAACATCCCATAATTCGCAGAACACTCGAACGGCCGATGTTCGATTCGAACTCATGTTCGAATCGACCACTCGGCCCATCACTATTGATCTGATGTTATCGTCTCCTCGTACCCGCACCCCCAACACTCGCCTTCAGGACTTCTCCCGAGCCTCCCCCTTTCTATGGAACTCCCTCCCCTGCAACATTAGACTCTCCCCAATTCTCCAGTCGTTTAAGAAGCCTCTCAAAACACATTACTTTAGAGAAGCCCATCGGCTCACTCCCTGATTCCCCCACTGTACATTTCTTACCCCATCTTCCCACCCAGCCCACATGCACCCTGCTATGTCAGGTCCTCTATTTACCCTCATCTAATGTGCCACCCCGCTCCTCTTAGATTGCAAGCTCTCAAGCAGGGTCCTCTCTCTTACTGTTCTGTGTGTTTAACCTGTATGTATATTTGTTATTCTGTCTCACCCAATGTACAGCGCTACAGAACTTGAGGACTTTATAGAAGCTTGTAACTGTAGCTGTAACTGTTACTCAGCTATATTGCTCTCAGCTGCTCGAGCGCAGATTCAGCTCACTCTTTAGTGAACATACCTCCTTGTATTTCCAGATGAAGCATGTACCATGTTAAAGTTATATGAGCTTAATCATGTGAGATCCTTCTTTGGAAGTCCCTTCTCTATGGAAGCAATCAAAAAGGAGATTGATCCTATGACCCAAGTGTATCTCAGATTTTGTTTTCTTGTACAATGCAATGAAACATACAATGATAGCAATATACTATAATGTTAAGTGGGTTAACTGTATTACGGCTCACAGATGTTATAAATAACTGGAAATAACATTTTCCCTGCACTACCTTTCACATATAAATGTACATTAGCAGTATGCTTGTCTCTCTCGTATATGTTCTATACACATGGTAGAAATTGACATCCTAAACCCTGTAATTGATGGCACCTTCTGGTCCAAAATCCAAAAGGGCCATTCGAGTGATAGATAAAATGAATCTGCACAAATTGTGACAGAGCGAGGGGCAACCTAGAGATTTATCACACGGTGCATAATGATGTCATGCAGGGTTTACAGAACTTTCTGAGAATGGGGATCACTGAAGGGATGTAGCAAACTAATGCACTCTGTCACTGCCCCGAGAACATATGGGAGCTCACAGACCTGAAGGAGACATACAATGGTACAAAGTAATAACAAACATATGTGGAGAACATCATGCAATAACACAGTAACTCTGCTGACTGAATCATTCCCGAATATAAAAGTTCACATTCGCATAAGGTGATTGGTCCATTTATCTCACATTACTTTAACATTACAGAAAAACAGAAATAGTTACAGTATATTGACTATATTTCATCAGAAAATTAGAAACAAATTTACATTAAACCCGGAGCACCCACAGAAAACGTTCCTGAACAGAATCATGAGACCAATGTCTACTTTATCAGGTTACCTGCCCCAGATTATGTGTGGCATGAATATTTTTTTAATAAACCACCCTCACAATCACTAAATATAGGGCTGTATTCCAACCCAGGTGTAAATTTAATAGAGAAAAAAACGGTGTCGCACCTAATCTCCACCGAGGCGGCTGCAACTACCAGATGTCTCCAACCCAGTAACGTGTATAAAACATAACAAGAAAAAAAGTGTCATCTGTGTGTATCCCTATAACGCGTGTGAAACAAAACACAATTAGAGGTTTTAGGTTACTTGAATGGCCATTGAAGTTTTAAGCTCACCTGCCGCGTCAAGGCTCCTCCAGTAAAGGTGAGTCCTACCTAATGAAACCAAAGGCTGCTTTCTAGAAAACCACATATGCTCATGCTGCTTCTCAGTCATGAGGAAGAAGCAGCATGAGCTTATATGACTTGTTAGTAAGCTACCTTTTGGTTTCATTAGGTAGGACTCACCTTACTAGAGGTGCCTTGACGCGGCAGGTGAGCTTAAAACCTCAATGGCCATTAAAGTAAACTCAAACCTCTAATTGTGTTTTGTTTCACACGATGTTATAGGGATAAGCACAGGTGACACTTTTTTTCTGGTGTACATTGAACCAGAGCTGTTGGAGACTTCCCAGAGCCATTATAATCTATAGAGCTTCTCTGTTTACAACACTTCCAGGGTTATTCAGGGAGCGTGAAAAGCAGGAGAATGACTGGAGAATGATTGGAGAATGACTGGAGAATGACTGGAGAATGAGAAATTCTAGGTCAAAATAGCCAAACCAGAAAAATTCTCCCTTTCATCTCACTTTCCAAATCGGCTACTTTGACCTAGAATTTTTCATTCTCCAGTCATTCTCCAGTCATTCTCCTGCTTTTCACGCTCTCTGAATAACCCTGTTCTTGATAAGTTCACACAAGAGTTGAAATGCAGCCCATAATGTCCACTGAACTTCTTAAAAGCCCAGAACAAGGGCAGATATGGAGAACTCCAGGGGATATATGCTACCACTAAACCTTCCTCTGCAAGTGTAGTTCCAGCAGAAAAGGTACAGACCTCTGAAGACCTCACATGGGGCCCTATTACAATGTTGACCTACAGATAACTTCCTGAGGCCTTATACATAATGTCTCGAGAAGGTATCTTATTGCCGGGAATCGCTATTCCACTATTGGCGCAAGCTGGGCTTACGTCTCAAGTATAGCACTTCCCTACGCCTCCTTACTTTGATCATTATCTCCTTTATTTTGTATCTGAAGCGTTAATTTTTACCTCTATGTAGAAGAAAGAGCTATTCCGAGGAAGCTCACTCTTCCGTCTGGAGACAGCATTTCTCATAAAAATACCGTCTAATAAAAGCTTGTGTTAAGTGATTTTGTGTTTGCAAAATTGCTTAACACAGCATAACCCCCACTCCTGGAAAAAAAAAAACATGCTTACCTTTCATCCGATGGTTAAAAGGGTGATGTGATCATAGGTGTGCCCAGCCTATTGGATTAGGGTGTGCACCCAAAAGATCAAACACCCATATATAAAAAAAACCAGTATGTATACACACACACGCACCCTTATGCATACACAGACACACACTCACGCATTCAGACAAAATATATCATTACTATGTGTATGCTTCAGGGGTTCAGCAACCTTGGATACCCAGAAGTTTTGGAACTACATTTCCTATGAGTCTTAACTAACTTAATTAGTGGTCGAGCAACGTATGAGATATAGTTCCAAACAGCTAGAGGACCAATGACCCCGGTATACATCATATCACGTCAAAATGCTAGATCAAAAAATAAAAATTTCCATTTGGATTAAATTTACATGCAGCATGTAAATTTAATTTACCACATTTTTTGATCCAAAAGATTGTTAGTTATATATTCTACGGGCCATATTAGATTCCTAACGCTAACGTTATTGCTCACCTGAGTGACCGTTAACATTAGCTCTGGTGGTCCTAGCGCGGGTGCACAATATTACGATCCAAGCGCTAATGGGTTAAAATACCCGTTACCGTTTGGAATCTTGCGCTTTTCAGCGTGAAGTTACTGTACTTTGCACTCCCTATACTTAACATGGGGAGCGCAAAGTGTTACTCAGCGTTAGGTTTACAATCTACTAGCGCTGAATAACGTCCGACTGCGGTTACTGAACATTTACTCACAGCCAGGACCTGGTGCTAACGGATTCCACTTCTGCAGAATCAGTCAGCAACAGCTGAAACCAACGCTGACTCCGCGTCAAGAGGAGAAGATGAACATCTTCCTGCCACAAAAGGCGACTTCTACAGAATTTTAAATGAGCTGCGAGAGATACGGGAAATCTGGAAACCAGAAGTGGCTGCGGTCTGCGAGGAGGTCGCTACGGTAAGGGTTCAGGTGGTGGAGGTCCAAGCGACTACCTCCGCGATGAAGCTGGAACAGACTCGTCTCTCGGACCAGGTTGTCGCACTTCAGTCGCAGATGGAGTTTCTGATCCGATCCATGGAAACATTAGAATCCCGACACAGATGCCGTAACATACGGGTCAGGGGCGTCCCAGATTCGGTCTCAGCTGAGGAACTGTTGCCCTATGTCACTCGTTTGGCCCTCCAGGTCGTTGGGCTCCCATTGGATGTGCCGAATGTCGTTGGCTCTGTATTTCGGGTCCGGAGACCTGCATCGTCCCTAACGGGAGCACCGAGGGATGTTGTGGTAGCTTTTCGCGATGTGGCTTTCAAGGTGAAGATTATGACTACCCCTGGCGCACGCGATCCGGTGCAATTCGAGGGATCTACCCTGGCACTTTACCATGACCTACCGTTTCAGACCTTGATGGCACGACGCCGTTTTAGAGAGGTGACGTCTACCCTGCGCAGGAAAGGAATTCGCTACCAGTGGGGCCCGGCAGGCACTTTGGTGGTAACGCGCGCTAATGTACCTTATACGGTTACGGACCCTGCTACGGCTTGGACTGACCTTGCAACGGCCGGTATTCCCCTGGACCCTCCGGAGATACAGCCGAGATGAAGATTATCCTACCCCTCCATATGCTTTTTGTTATAATTGCTTTTCCGCCGAATCCCCCGGACTGTTTTGTTTCTGATTTGTTTTTAATTTTCAGCTATACGACTTCGGCATGATTTTCTTGATTCACGCATGGTCTATTTTTTAGCCGACCGTTAAATTTGAACACATTGTTTGTCGCTTAACTTTTCCTCATTCACGCTAGACTTTGCCACCGGACTTTTCGTCTTCTGTTTAGCAGGCCATATATGGCCGCATTTTCGTTTGATTTCATGATCTTTCTTTGTACTTTTAATCTTTAAATAAAGAATTAAAAAAAAAAAAGCAACAGCTGAAACCCCCCAAAAATCAGATACTCGCCTCTCATCCTGCGGCAAGAAAGACGGCTCCATCCACCTCTTCTGGCCGCCAGGAGCAGAGGGAGACTGGGAGAAAAAGTCTCTCAGTCTCACTCTGGGAATCACTATGCCGACCTGCTGGATCTCACAAGGACTTCAACGACTTGCCGAGTACATCCTCTGCACACAAACATGAAACCAGAGGATGCGCTCAGCACGTCATCAGCAGCAAAGTGATTAAATATTAAAAAGGGAGTGAAATTTGGGTAGAGTGGCCCATTTAACCTCTTGCTGACTTGCACCAATATAGTCTCCTACCAGTACCTCACGATGCTGCCAAGACGCTCGCTGTAGTTTTTTTTGTGGAGTGCAGGCAGCAGATATTGTGGTGATTTCTGTGCGCAATACAATCCTTTAGGGTGCAAGACAAGGGGGCAACACCAGGACCGCGACAAGGAAACAGGCGCAGAATTTTACGCCCCGCAGCCTGTTTAAAGACAAATACATTCATTTATACACACAGCTATACGTTCACATACAAAACTATATAACCTCCCCTCTACAACCGTGGGGAATGTAGCAATAAAACTCACAGTAAGGTGCGGTGTGTATGAGCATATCCCAGAGCTGCACAGGATTAAAACCCACAGTAATGTGCAGTGTGTATGAGCATATCAGATTCACAGCAATAACACCTATAGTAATATACGGAGTGTATGAGCGTATCACAGAGCTCCACAACAATAAAACTCAGCAATGTGCAGTGTGTATGAGCATATCACAGTATCCACAGCAGTATGCAGTGTGTATGAGTGTATCAGAATCCACAGCAATAAAACTCAGCAATGTGCAGTGTGAATGGGTGTATCACAGAATCCACAGCAATAAAACTCAGCAGTATGTATGGGTGTATCACAGAATTCACAGCAATAAAACTCTGTGATGAGTTTTAAATACACTAATTATTAAAAATAATTATTAAAAATATTTTAATATATATATAAATTGCCCCCTCTCCTGCTTACCGTTTCTTTTTTTGCTTGCAGGGAGGGGGTTGAATATGACTCATTGGTGGTCCAGTGGCACGGGGGGGTCGAGGAAGGGTAACCCGGCTGGCCGCATCCGATGGATAGCCGCCGGGACCCCTCACC
Source organism: Leptobrachium leishanense (assembly GCA_009667805.1). NCBI lineage: Eukaryota > Metazoa > Chordata > Amphibia > Anura > Megophryidae > Leptobrachium > Leptobrachium leishanense. The sequence continues at coordinate 9,583,533 of CM019063.1, read as the reverse complement.
TCCGCAGGCCTGGCGGCAGCCTCCACTTCCCTGGTGGTCTCTGTGGTTTTTGGGGTGCTGCACTGCGATCTGCACATAGCGCACAGACCACAGAGCACTTCCCACACTGACACGAGCGCTGGCGATCGCTGATGACCTGTCACCTGACTGCCGGCGCTCAATGACTGTGTCAGAACGATGGCGGTCAGGTGACAGATTATGAGCAATCGCTGATGGCGCTCGTGCCAGTGTGGGAAGTGCTCTGCGGTCTGTGCGCTATGCGTAGATCGCAGTGCAGCACCCCACAAACCACAGGGGCCACCAGGGAAGCGGAGGCTGCCTCCAGGCCTGTGGAGGTGAGGGGTCCCGGCAGCTATCCATCGGATGTGGCCAGCCGGGACCCAGAATGTGCCACAGGTCGGCATTAGGGTGTGCCCAGGCACACCTGGCACACCCCGTGTGCACGCCTATGGATGTGATCCTCCGCTTCCTCTCTCTGTGGCCAAAAGTGAGAACGTGGGAGTAAATAGTACATAGTCTCCCTCTGTGATTCATTAGCGGTCCTGCAGGATCCCTCCGGTGCAAGCTTGTGCAGAGCTCAGGGCCAGGATGCACTGGACTTCATGGAGTCCAATGGATTCCAGGGTCGACACCCACGGTTGCTCGTAGCGCTAATCCAAGTATCGCTGTGCTTCTATCAAGGCTAGCTGCTAATAAACCACCTACCTTGGAATATGAATGCTGAAAGGGAGATCGTAATAAAATCTACCGGAGTAGATTGGTATTGAAATCATGGAAAACTTGCCAAACTCAGAGGAAAATGGCAATTTTCAAGTCTTACTGGTGATACTCAATCATATCAAATTCTAGACTTTAAGATGCTCTAAGACATGGATGACCAGCCTTGGGCCTCCAGATGTTTCAGAACTACATCTCCCATGATACTCAGCCACTCATTAAGTTGAAGGAACCTTTGTGGGTAATGAAGTTCCAAAACATCTGGAGGGCCAAGGTTGAACACTCCTGCTCTATGACATTCCAGGTCATGGTGAAAACCAGCCAAATTGTATTTTGTCTGCAGATTAATGGTCAGTGTGCTGCTTGGAGGGGAATTTATGCCGACGTCAATGGTCACTTGCAGAATGGACAAAAATGTTTCCACTGAAGTAAATATAACTTCATCGATCTTATATTAGTACTTGGTCAGTTTTCTGATAGTAAGACACACAGTCATGTAATAATATAGCAAAGTCTTTATATAATATAGCTGCAAAGAAAAGACACGCACAATACTGTAGGTTGAGAAAGCCCATATGCACTCAATTATCCTTCAGAGGAGACAGATGTGTATCAGTATTTGCTGTATACACTACATGTATGTTTTATACACGTGAAGAAACCCAGCGCTTGCATTACTTTAAACGATGCCTCTAATTGCATCTTCACATGAAACAGCATTTTGGTTAAAATGGTCATTTATTAAGCCTTACTACGACTTGAACTTGAGCCTTTTCGCTCTTTTGCTGGAGGTAAATCATTTGTTAAGTGAAAAAAATATTGCAAGGACATAAAATGCTGACTTTGTAGGAAAGGGGATCAGGGTGAAAATATATAAGAAAAATCTTTGACAAAAACAGAAATCATAGGACAATAATAGGAGAGACAGTGTGGGCACTGAGACGATTCATTGCAAAATTAACATTTGAAGTGACCTGAGTGGCCTCTCTCCCTCATCCACAGAGGATCTGAATGGTTGATTCAGCCCTTCAAGAGCAGAGGACTGACCCCCCTGGAAAGTTGAGGATCAGCACTTAGTGTTCTGACATCCTGGTAGGCAGCCAGAAATAAACATTAGCTCATTCCCAGCTTGTATTGAGAGATAGTGGATTGGGTGATTTTGGCTCCACTTTCTTCCCAGCAACATGACAACTGTGGTTTTAATGTAAACCACTGTTTGCCACTTGTCGATCAGCACAATGGGAGCCAAGTGCTGGATTATAGGAGAGCATTACACTGATCAGCCACAACATTAAAACCACTTACAGGTGAACTGATTACATTAACCCTTACCACAGCACCTGTCATGACGTGGGATAGAGGCAGCAAGTGAACAGTCAGTTCTTAAATGTCATATGTTGGAAGCAGGAAAAATGGGCGAAAAGATCTGAGTGGCTATTGTAGCTCAAATTGCTGAAAAATGCGATGTTGGCTATGATAGAAAGGTGTCAGAACACACTTGACACATACCAACTACCTAGAGGTTGTTGCAGACAGGGACGGACTGACAACTAATGGGGCCCCGGGCAATAAGAGATCACAGACCCCCACCACCTTGTGCCAAGCCTAGACAGGCCACACTGACACCACCCCCCCACACACAATGACTGTCCACACATACATACATTGCCCCCTCACACACATATAATGACCGCAAACACACACACACTCAAATACAAACAACACCCCCCACAGTGACATACAACGGCACCCCTAAAACAGTCTCAATGAGTTCACCACAAAATACACTCACATACAATGACCCCCCACTTACACATAGTCAATGACACACACAATGATCCCCCCACTCCCATATAGACCCCAATACACAAAATGATCCCCCACTCTCACATATAGACAATGACCCCTTCACACACAATGATCCCCCACTCACATATATACAATGACCCCTCCCACACACAATGATCCCCCTCACACAATGACCCCCTCACACACACAATCATCCCAAACACTCACATATAGACAAGGCCCCCTCACACACAATCATCCCCCACACTCACATATAGACAATGACACCCTCTCACACACACACACAATCATCCCCCACACTCACATATAGACAATTACCCCCTCTCACACACACAATCATCCCCCACAGTCACATGTAGACAATTACCCCCTCACACACACACACACACACAATCATCCCCCACACTCGCATATAGACAATGACACTTAAACACACACACGCACACACACACACACAAAATGACCCCCACACACACACACTCACATATTGACAATGAACACTCACAATGATCCTGTCCCCTCTGACTGCAAACACACTTTAATACCTCTCCCCTGGTACTGAGTTTACTCTGTGAGTGGATGTCTGGCAGGCTTGGGTCCAGTAGCAGGGCCCAGGGGCTGTTGGTGATTGTAGACTGGCTTCAGGGCCCGAGTCCTCCTGCACTCAGCTCAGCTGGATCTGCCTCTCCGCCTTCCTGGCGCACACAAGGTCATGTGTGCCGCTCTCCTCAGAGTCATCTGGTCGCATTGAGTGATGTTTGGGGGCGGGGCAGCCTCCTGTAGCGCACACTCACACTGCAGCGCGCCAGCTCCATCACATGCAAGCTCCTGTGGCTCCGTTTTTCTAAAATGAAGCCACAGGGCTTGCAGCTGCTAGGCCTCCAATCCTCCTCACTACCTCACCACTGCAGGGGCCCTGGAAATAACCGCATGTGTAGCGGTGAAGGGGCTCCGGGCCCCCAGTCCATGCTTCGGGCCTCCAGTCCCTCGAGTGGTGCCTGAATGGACCGAGTGGTCAGTCCGTCCCTGGTTGCAGATTTTATACACCCCTTCAGGCAGTGGTGTTCCATGATGGCAGTGGCCTCTTTCAACAGGGTAATGCACCCTGTCACTCTGCAAAAAATGTTCAGGAATGGTTTGGGACCATGACAAGGATTTCGAGGTTCCACTTTCTCCAAGATCTCAATCTAAGTGAGCATCTATGGGATAGGAACAACAAATCCAATCTTTGTAGGCCCCATCTCACAACTTGCAGAACTTAAGGGATCTACTGCTAATGTCTTGGTACCAGATACCACAGGACACATGCAGAGATAATGTGGAGTCCATGTCTTGATGCACCAGACCTGTTTTGGCAACATGAGTGGGACCTACACAATATTAACCAGTTGGTTATAATGTTGTGGCTGATCAGTGTATACTACCTCTATGGTTAATACAGGAGGCAGAGATGAGGGGAGTGTAAGGAGGGGCTAATGCATAATCCCTCTTCTTCCCACCTTCCAGTTTTAAACCAAAAGTATCCCTTTAAGTATTTTAATTTTATGACACATTTCCCTATGTGATATTTATATAAGGATGTGATTAACTCATTGGACACGTTGAGTGACAGAGGAACAAGTAATGACATGGGCATCTGCAGAAGGTGATATAGCCCTCTTCTACCACAATGTGGTAAATTTTATGGGTAACATAATAACAATATAATCACTGTAACATATACATTTGAAAATAGAGATGTGCATTCGTTTTGGAAAAATTCGGAATTTGTAACGAAATTTGATAATTCGTAGTTCTTCCGAATAACGAATCGATACGATACGAATTTGAAACTAAACAAAATGGTATATAAACGAATTTATTTCATTTTACACTGTCATCATCATAAAAGAAAAATTTGAATAATTGATATCAACTACAGTATAGAATTTGAAATGAAATATCATATATATATCAACTATCAAATTTGAAATGAACTATCAAATTGATATCAACTATCGAATTGATCTTAACTTAAAATACAAGTAATAGTCAGCAAAGGACTTTATGAAACAAATTAAATTTGTTTCACTATTTAAATTGACTCAAATACTAAATCTGTAACACAGCTTAAAATTTAACCCTAGCTTTTCTTTTAACTGCAAAATTTGATTAATTGGGGTTTTATTTAGCGATCCAAAATTCGAATTGATATCAACTATCGAATTGATATATGAAAGTCGAATCGATTCGAAATTTCAAATCGATTCAAAATTTTCAAATCGATCCAAAACGAAACAAAACAAAATACGAAACGAAATTAGTTACGAAATTCCGAAAACAAAATTATTTAAAAACGTAACGAAATGAAACTAAACAAAACAAATTTTTCAGCCATGCACATCCCTATTTGAAAACAAGGTGATAGATTGTTGTATTTGGATTCTACATAAAATTGGGCTCGGAAGAAAATCTACCCAGTGTGAGCAGCATCCTATTTTTCTGTATTAGGGAGCAGTGCCACCACACGTGGTCATATGTGCATTGATGTCCCCATAGCGTCCGATGGTTATCGATACATGTCTTACCCATTTTGTGGAAGTGACAGGCGTGATATACCCCTCAACAGTAATGTATATAACTGCTCTTGTGAATGATGCATGTTGGTGTGAGTTGTTCATTTATTGCTAAAGGAATTCGGGAACGGCCAAACAGAAAATTTCAATAGAGTGCCCCCTTTTTCATCCTACATAAAAGGGGACAAGTGTGCACATCTCTAGTTGAAGCATGTGTGGAGCACATTTGCCAACCTATACTTAGATATTTAATGATGTGTCAATATTTCAAGATCCTTCTTTCTTCCAAAACACATTCACTAATCTGATTATGTGCTTTGATTCTTCTCAATACTTCTCGGAGACTGCCTGCTGTAAAAGGGCAGGGGATGTTATGAATCACTCCTCCTTATTTTAGAATTTTGCGTTGATATGATACTCTATTAATCACCTGGATAAATGGTATTGTAGGTTACCACATCAAGAGCATTACTCATTGCAAGAACAGAAGCACATATGACATTTTGTTTCTTTATCATTTCCTTTTAAAGCTGACTTATGTCAAAGTGGTTTAATCTCCTTTTCTACTGACACGTTGAGGGTGGGGTTCAATAATGAAAGCATATGTATCTTTATCAGTGCTTTTATATATATCTGTCTATATCCCTACAGTTACATCTGTATCGTATACTACGATTTAAAGTTCTATTTCGAATAAATGTTCTATTATTTATTTACTTATAAATAAATGTGTTCTAGGGAATTTTTCTTTTATGAAGGAGTTGGTTCGGATGAACCGAGAACCTGCTTTCCAGGATTATTCAAGCATGTGATTATTTTTTCAGTTCTGGATTTCTGTTCTAAATATTGTAATATAGATATAAGTCACTGCTCCTCCCTAACTTGTAAACAGATCCTTCATCCTCAAAATAATAAAATAAAATATCTAAATAAAAAGAACTATATTGTATTGAAATAATAAGGTGAGGCTAAGGCTGGGGTCAGACCAGCGCACTTTTAACGTGCGTTCTGGCGCACATAATTACGGCCGCACTAGCAGCAGATGACGTTCAATGACGGCCAATATACGATGTACGGCCGCACAAACGTCCGGCCGTGCAACGCAAGTGGAATTTGAACGCATTTGTTTGAGAACGCTGAACCGCTAGTACGGACGCACTGAGTGCGCAGCTGCGGCATAGCGGCGTGTGTGCGAGATTAGGAGATGTCAGACGCTGCTAATGTCCAGCCTACATAACTTCCAGACGCAAAAAGAGTTTTATTGACGATCCGTACAAAATCACACCCGAAAATGCTCGTCGTCTGCCCGTTTTTGCGCATTCCGTGAAATAATACGTCAATGCGTTCGGACGCACTTTTTGACGTTCGCAGGGAAAAATGCTTTCGTCTGACCCTAGCCTAAGATAAAGTGTGTAAAATCATTTAGGAGGAGATGCTATGAAAGAACAACTGGATGGGAAATGAGAAAGGAAGTGAAACCAGTATATGCAAAATATTGTAAACTATGTTTTCTGTCAATAAATACTTTTTGTGTTTCAGTTCAAAGCTCTATTTGCTAACTATAAAACAGGGTTCAAGTCCTAAAAATATAAGGGCCCTATTACATTCTTAACGCAAAAACGCACGCTAAATGCGTGTTTTTTTTGCACGAAGCGTTAAACGTTAACGCATTAAAATCACCGCTGGAATTACATTCCTCGAGCATTTTTTCATCCGTCGGGAAATTGCGTTCGTAAAACCGACGCGCAAAAATGCGCGCAAGGTACCGTTGCGTAAAGAAATCAGTGAGCGCAATGTCATTTTTAACGCGAGTCCATCAGATGAACGCATTTTTGTGCGGACTGCGCACAACAGACGTATGTTTTCACGGAAGACAAGGTAGTGGCCGTCATTTTTGACGGCTCTAGTAAAAAAGAGTGCGCATCGACGTTCTCTGTTGTGAATCCGCAGTTTGGTCTGGTTGTTACAATTTGCAGTTACCACCAGCTTTTCAAAGACGTTAAAATTATGCGCGCAAACGTTGTCCGTTAAATTTTGCGCTATGATTGTAATACCATGCGCGCACCAGCGCACAAACGCATTTGCGCTCACAATGTTAAGTATAGGATGCGCGCACTAAATTGCACCCACAAAGGGTTCGCGCAGGGTCACTCGCGTTAGACATTAACGCGCAAAGGGTTTTGCCCCTCGCGTTAATGCTTTTTTTCGCGTGCGCACAATTGTGCGCGAAGAATGTAATAGGGCCCTAAGTGTGGGAACTCACCAACATTTCTGTACATCTGGTCTCAAAGATTACCGGGAGCCGCAGCAGCTTCAGCACTTCGTTATGCATGAAAATGCCATTCTTGCAAACACTGAGAAATTGTCATTCCCATGCCTTCCCAACGTACTTAAATCCATGAAAAACCCTTAAATATAGACGCTTTATTAAAATGTGTATATGTAGACAGGTATCGCAGCTTCCCAGTATATCAGCAAAAAGGGAGCTAAGTTCCTCCTGCTAAAATAGTGAGGGAACTGCGTTCCCATGCATTCCTGCATCTCTTGACCCCTGCCATAAAGGTACCTTTTGCTCAAAAACCAAACCCTAAATGAAGCCTTAATCTTAACAGTAAACCTAGTCCTAAACCTAACAGTAACCCGAACCTTAAAAGTTACCCTAAAACTACCCCTAGCTAACAGGTTTGGGGGACATAAAGGGTAGGGGGGTCGGGTGGTATAAAGGGAGTACAGAGGACATAAAGAGGTTATATAGTGGGGGTAGGGTTATAGACAACAAATGAAACCGTTAGATAGAATATTTGCCTCAACATCAGAAAGTGGGACTCCAGAAAGTTTGAGAACGATTGTCTATGGTTTCTCACCGTCCTTATATGGAACCTCTTGAGCTGCGTCCTCTCCGAGTTTTCCTTCCGCTCCTTTGTATTTTTCTAAATCGTTTTCTTTCTTCTGTAATGCATCTTCAAACGCTGCAGTATCCTCGTTCCTGTTTATACTATATGGCCAGAGTAACACTACCGTATATAGTGGAAATGCAATAAATTCTTCACGGTCTTTAATATTAATGAGCGCTTTATCAAAATGTATACGACCAAAATCCTATGGAATGGTGGTCAAAATCCATTCTGCATCTCTTTCTGAATACATGTAAGTATTTGTGTGAGTTCCGCCATGACACAGCTGGCTGGGAATTCTTCTTACGGCTATTTTCCTGCAGTGTAACAGGTAAACGGTGAGTTTCCAATTGAAGAAAGAATTATCAAAATACCTCAGCACCTGCCATTGACGGTCCACCATGACCATGGATTCCACCAAACCACTTTTTGTGCAAATAATAAAGAGAAAAGCTCCTCCGTCAGATTTATCATTAACCCCTTAAGGACCGCTGATGTACTATGTACGTCCTGCCCACGGGTCTCCCTTAGACCCACGGACGTACATAGTACGTCAGCGGCTTCTAACCTCCCTCCTGCCCAATACTCACCTTCCTTGCCAGCTCCCACGACGTCTATGGCAAGCTTCAAGCTTGCCTCGCCGTTTTCTGGTAGCCGGCAGATCCGATGACATCATCATGCTGCATGATGACGTCATCGACAGGCACCAGAGGTGAAAATTCAGGAAGGGGTGGCTCCTTTGGAGCCCTCTATCTCCCCAACCATGTAAGCTACAGTGATTCTTTTTGCACCACTGGAAAGGGAAGCGTCTCCACTTTTCAGCAGTGTATAGTATTAACATTTTCGCTGCCGGATCGCATTTCAGAGCTAATCGGCGCCAAAACGCGATTCGAACCTGGAGGGGGCTGACATCTTGGATGTCTTGGAGCGGGCTGACATCTTGGATGTCAGCCAAGCCTCCAGGTCCCCCCCACCCACTGACAACCTCACCATATGTGTGAGGATGTCAGTGGGCCAGTTAACCCTCTAGCTGCCATGTTGAGATAGGGGGATCCTTTGGAGCACCTTATCTCACGATTTGTGGCAGCTAGATGGTCATATTTGACATCATTGGAAAGGCCTGATCGTGGCTTTTCCAATGATACCAAACATGACCAGGTTTGGTTTAAAAATAAAATTAAATAAAAAATTTAAAATAAAAAAATTAAATTAAATATTTTTTTAAAAAAAAAAAAATTTTGTCTGGGGAGTTTAGTTAAATAAGACTAGCCTAGGCTGTCATCTAAAAATAATTAGCAAAAAACGGTCAGAATGAGCGCAGCGCACATAGGTGAAGGGGTTAAAAAGCAAAAACATGTAAAAATTAGGTATTTCTATTCTCGGGACAAAATTTTGAAACTATTTAGCCGGGGTCTTTTTTGGTGGTTGTAGATTTTGGGGATTAAATTACGAAAAAGTGTGTTTTTATCATTTTTTTTATCATATTTCATATTTTTTTTATAGTAAATTATTCGATATGATGGAAATAGTGGTATTTTTAGAAAGTCCATTTAATGGCGGAAAAAACGGTGTATAATATGTGTGGGTTGAATAAGCGAGTAAGAGGAAAATTTGACCTAAACACTAACAGCGCAGAAACGTAAAAACAGCAGCGGTCACTAAAGGACGGATTTGTGTAAAACCGTCCGGTCACTAAGGGGTTAATAAAGAAGCAATGTTTTGGCGGCTGCCTGGAACATGTTGATCACATGACACTTTAGGGCATATGATGGTTTGTCACGTGATTTTCGGACTGTGTTTTAACTATTATCATTGTTTGTTGAGCTTGATAACAACTGAGCAGTGGTTGAAACTTTATATCTATAAAAAAGATAAGTTTGACTGTTGATGGAGGAGTACTGGACTTTTCTCCGTATGTTTTCCCATAATATCTCGGCACCGCTGCACTGCACAAGAAAGTGGAACAGCGGAAAGAATTAGAATAAGCTCAACTGTCTGTTTTAGTCAGGAGGAAACTGGAGAGCACGAGAAGCTGGAAGATGACAGCTCCCTCATCACTAGATTCCATACAAGCAAATATGTGATATCTCACTAAATAGTTACATGTTATAATTACATACTCTTAATGATTGTGTTCAGGTATTTAACCAGACCCATTGTCACAAGTGTATAAAATCAAGCCCATAGTCATACCGTCTGCAGCTACAAGCATCTGTGAAGAAAATGGATCATTCTGAAGAGATGTCTTCTATTCCAGCATGACTGTGCCCCAGAGCACAAAGCAAGGTCCATAAAGACATGGTTGGTTGAGTTTGGTTTGGAAGAACTTGACTGGCCCCTCACAACCCTGAACTCACCCCCATCCAATACCTTTGAGATGAACTGGAACAAAGGTTGTGAGCCAGTTCTTCTCGTCCAACATCAGCGCTTGACCTCACAAATGCTCTACTGGTTGAAAATTCCCACAGAAACACCTGGAAAGCTTGTGTAAAGCCTTCCTTGTCTAACCGCGGCCGGACAGTAATCAGCGTTAGGACTTTGTAATACTAACGCTGATTAACATTTTGCGCTCCCCATGTTAAGTATAGGGAGCGCAAAGTACGGTAACCTCGCGCTGAAAAGCGCAAGATACCAAACGCTAATGGGTTACTTAACCCGTTAGCGTTTGGATTGTAATTTGCGTTAAATACTTGGCTAACCTTAACGCTCACTCAGGTGAGCGCAAACGTTAGCACCAAGTATGTAATGTGGCCCTTAATTTTGTACAAACCATGATCATAGTGCTCTATATTTTGCTATAAAAATAGACTTGCAGGGCTATTCAGAGAGAAGTGAAAACCTTGAGAATGACTGGAGAAGTGAAAATTCTAGGTCAAAATAGTCAAACCAGAAAAATTCTCCCATTTATCTCACTTCCCAAATTGGATATTTGGTCTAGATTGTTCATTCTCCAGGCAATTCAAGGTTTTCACCTCTCTCTGAATAGCCGTGTTTTATGATTTTCTTGGGCTTTTTTCCTTTCTATTCAAACCGAGGTAGTCCACCGATGGTATACCTCGATCTTGGATTGCAACAGGTGATGAGCAGCCAGCTTCGTTGCTTATCATTTCTATACCAGTTCTATATCTTTTTCAACCTCATCCAAGTTATTAAGTCCGATCGTAATATCACTGCATTTTACTGATTTCAGGTACAAGTCAGCGTGCGGGCAAATATTTATTCTTGGCAAAAAAAAAAGTATTAGGAGAATTGTTCAAAGGAAACTGCAAGCATGTCTTTGTCACATGTAAGCGATTCCTTTCACAGACCAGACAGATTATATCCAAACCGGTTTGCCCATCCCTATTTATAAGGTAACATTCCCTTTGCCTTGTTGCAGATTTTTCTTTCCTTTGAAAGGTAACCTCTCAAGCTGCTCCTGCGTCCCCGGGATTCTATTGACTTTTGTTACAATCTAGCATGAGCATTGAATATGGTGAAAAGGTTTAATGTTAGTGCTATAGGTTGAGTTCAGGGAAAGTTTATAGATTTTTTTTTACAAATTTTTATATACCCTTATACATTTCACAACTTATATATTTTTTTTTTTCATCTGCAAATTTTATCTTCCAATGTCTACTGGGCATCATTACACCCCCAAAAAAAGTCTTTGATCGCTGCTCACTGAAAAGTCAAATTCATTTCAACTTTTGGCAAAACGAAAAATTATAAAAAAGGTATCAGAGAACATTATAGGGGTTATTCAGAAACCGGTGACATTTCGGTGCTCTTTCGTTACACGCACTTCGGGGAATCAAATTCCCCGACCCTGCGGTGAATTCAGTATCCCCGAAGCACAGGGAAAAAACGCTGACCGCATCCGAAAATCTGCCGCAAAACCGCCGCATCGAAAGGAGAAACAGCCGCAAAACCTCCATAACCACCAATAAAACACCACACACATTCGAAAAAAGCCACCCATCCACCACAAAACTGCCGCAGCGAGTGGAAGAACCGCAGCAAAACCACCGAAAAAACACAGCACACATCTAAAAAATGCCGCCCATCCGCTGCACAACTGCCAGAGCGAGCAGAAAAACTGCCGCAAAACCACCTAAAAAGCACTGCACACATCCGAAAAAAGCCACCCAACTGCCGCAAAACTGCTGCAGCGAGAGGAAGAACCGCAGCAAAACCATCGAAAAAACACCACACACATCCGAAAAAAGCCGCCCATCCGCTTCAAAACTGCCGGAGCGAGCAGAAAGACTGCCGCAAAACCACCAAAAAAAACCCCGCACACATCCGAAAAAAGCCACCCATCTGCCGCAAAACTGCCGCAGTGAGCGGAAAAACTGCAGCAAAACAACCGAAAAAACACAGCACACATCTAAAAAAAGCTGCTCATCTGCTGCAAAACTGCCGGAGCGAGAGGAAGAACTGCCGCAAAACCACCGAAAAAAACCCTGCACACATCCGAAAAAAGCCACCCATCCGCCGCAAAACTGCCGCAGTGAGAGGAAGAACCGCAGCAAAACCACCGAAAAAACACCACACACATCCGAAAAAAGCCGCCCATCCGCTTCAAAACTGCCGGAGCGAGCAGAAAAACTGCCGCTAAACCACCAAAAAAAACCCCGCACACATCCGAAAAAAGCCACCCATCTGCCGCAAAACTGCCGCAGTGAGCGGAAAAACTGCAGCAAAACAACCGAAAAAACACAGCACACATCTAAAAAAAGCTGCTCATCCGCTGCAAAACTGCCGGAGCGAGAGGAAGAACTGCCGCAAAACCACCGAAAAAAACCCCGCACACATCCGAAAAAAGCCACCCATCCGCCGCAAAACTGCCGCAGTGAGAGGAAGAACCGCAGCAAAACCACCAAAAAAACACCACACACATCCGAAAACAGCCACCCATCCGCTTCAAAACTGCCAGAGCGAGCAGAAAAACTGCCGCAAAACCACCAAAAAAAACCCCGCACACATCCGAAAAAAGCCACCCATCCGCCGCAAAACTGCCGCAGTGAGAGGAAGAACCGCAGCAAAACCACCGAAAAAACACCACACACATCCGAAAAAAGCTGCTCATCTGCTGCAAAACTGCCGGAGCGAGAGGAAGAACTGCCGCAAAACCACCGAAAAAAACCCTGCACACATCCGAAAAAAGCCACCCATCCGCCGCAAAACTGCCGCAGCGAGAGGAAGAACCGCAGCAAAACCACCGAAAAAACACCACACACATCCGAAAAAAGCCACCCATCCGCTTCAAAACTGCCGGAGCGAGCAGAAAAACTGCCGCAAAACCACCGAAAAAAACCCCGCACACATCCGAAAAAAGCCACCCATCCGCCGCAAAACTGCTGCAGCGAGAGGAAGAACCGCAGCAAAACCACTGAAAAAACACCACACACACATCCGAAAAAAGCCACCCATCCGCTGCAAAACTGCTGCAGCGAGAGGAAGAACTGCAGCAAAACCACCGAAAAACCACCGCACACATCTGAAAAAAGTCGCCCATCCGCCGCAAAACCGCCGCATTGAACAAAAAAACCTCTGCAAAGCCACTGAAAAAACGCCGCACACATCCGAAAAAAGCGATCGATCTGTGCTTTGCCTTTTTGAGTTGAGAGCACCTACTCTCCTCCCCTACAGTTGTTTTCAGACGCCCGCAGCCGCCCCTCCCCCTTTCTTTTCCTCTTTCCCTCCGATTGCCTTTGTCTGTATACACGTCAGTTTGTGACCTTATATTTTACAACTGATTTTCCTTTTGATTATTGTTTATTTGTGGCTATGCATTCATTATCGCCTCACCTCTTGAACGCCAGTATGCCTTTTTTGTACTTTGCCTTATGTCTTTAAAATAATATAAAATTATTATGTTCTGTCACTCACAAATTTCTAAGCATTTAGTTTATTAGAGTACTGTTTCTTTAATTGGGCGGCCATTACTGATGCCATGCAGTACAGTTACTTCCTGGTAGAGCCAGATTCAACCAGCATAGCTACCAGTGAGTCAAGCAGAAAGCAAGCTCCACAGTTCTGTTACACAGGCCTTCTGCTTATAAGTCTGTAAGTAGAACCTTCATGTTTTTAGTTATGTATATATTTTTAGCAACTCAAAGCACTGTTAGATTAGTTTAGTAGTGTTTGATTGTCTTCACATTAAGTTAAACTTCTGTTAGCCAGTAATTTACATCTAGGTAGCATGCCTGTGTAGATTTGCATTCCTAGACTAATATATTGCCATAATTCCGTATTTTCCACAGTTTTACAAAGTTTAAAGATCTGAAAAGTAAAGATACAAATAAAGTTCAGTAAAGACTTTTCTTCAATCCTGCTTCCAGATTTTTATTATGTTAGCTGTCTGCCAAGCTTTGTGCCTCAGACACACTGTGAGGGCAGAACAGTAAAAAGACTTTATACACAGCAGACCTAATCAAAAGAAAAGTGGATTCTTTCTACACATCTATCTCTAACTTCCTCAAGCATCCTGCAAAGTAGTAATCTGTCTCACCATGCAGCACACAGAGCAGCATGCTACTCCAGCCATTCCTCAGCTTTCAGATGCAGAGCAAAGCACACTCAGCACACCAAAGACCAGGTCACGGTGCACAAGCTCCACAGTCTCTAGTAAATCAGATCTGACATCGGCTAGTGCTAAAACTGCCAGGTCCAAACACACTAGTTCAAGACACTCAATCTGCTCCAACCTGTCGACGGCGAGTGCTGCTGCCATCAAGGCACGTGCAAAAGCAGAAAAAGCATGTGCAATGGCTGCCTATGCAATACGCGAAGCTGAAATGATAAGAGAACAGGGCTACATAGAGGAAGAACAGCATAAGAATGAAGCTGAAACTACTAGAAGAAAAGCAGAGGTAAAAGCATCTCTACATATTCTTCAACACGAGAAGCAGCTTCAGCAGCAGTAGCAGAAGCTGAAGTTCTCATGAAAGCAGTAGCAGAAGCTGAAGTTCTCATGAATGCGGCAGAAGAAGAGTATAAAGAAACATTCCCTGTCATAGAAGAACAGGTGACACCTCTCAGTGCAATTCATCGTACCAGGGAATATGTTCAGTTACACACAACCGTGTACACTGATCAACAAACTGACAATGCATTAAAACTATCAAAAGCTCCTCTAGCAGACGGCTACCTAGAATCACCTAAAGTCTGCAAAGCCAAAACAGAGTTCCAACACGACAAGCCAAATGTTTACGAACCCAAATACCAGTTAGCCAGCTCTTCCAGACAGCAAATCAATAACGACACGATTCCTACCCAGGCACACACCAATGTGGGCTATAGGAGAGTTATTTACAATGAGGAAAACACACCATATAACCAGATCAAGCCTGACCTAACAACCCCACCGTCCTATCAGCCACAGCCAAGCCCGGGTCTGTTCCCAGAGTACGTTCACCTGAGGCAGCTGGAATTTCAGATGTAACGAAGTACCTGATACGCCGTGAAATGGTGAGTTCCGGTCTCCTGAAGTTTGACGACCGTCCTGAAAATTATTGGGCCTGGAAGTCATCTTTCCTTAGCAGCACCCAAGACTTAAACATGACAGACAGAGAAAAACTAGATCTACTCTCTAAATGGCTCGGACCAGAATCTTCCGAACAAGCCAAAAGAATTAGGTCCGTACACGCTCACAACGCAACAACAGGACTCGCTATGGTGTGGCAGAGATTGGAGGAAGGTTATGGATCACCAGAAGTAATTGAAGATGCACTCCTGAAGAAAATTGAAAATTTCCCAAAAGTAACAAACAAAGACAATCAGAAGTTAAGAGAGCTTGGAGACATACTCCTGGAGATGGAATCAGCAAAAAATGGTGGACACCTACCAGGTCTCTCATATCTAGACACTGCACGTGGGGTCAACCCTATAATAGTGAAGCTTCCTTACAACTTGCAAGAAAGATGGGTTACAGAAGCGTCAAAATACAAAGAATGCTATCAGGTGGCATTTCCACCTTTCTCCTTCTTCACTAAGTTCATAACGAATCAAGCGAAAACCCGCAATGACCCAAGCTTTGCCTTTTTGAACCTGGGAAACCCAAACTATAGCAGAACAGAATCACTGCAGCCGAACAGGGAATCAAGGACAACGGTGTCTGTACGGAAGACAGAAGTACCACCTGAGTCTGAATACGTCAACAATAGAATCGCAGAAAAGAAAATTGAAGATCCAGACGATCAGTGTCCGATACACAACAAACCTCATCCTCTGAAAAAATGTCGCGGTTTCAGGATCAAGACAATCGAAGAACGTAAGTCCTATCTTAAAGACCATTACATCTGCTTCAGATGCTGTGCTTCAACTCAACATCTCGCAAAAGATTGTAGGACAGCAATACAATGCAGAGAATGCCACAGTGACAAGCATCTTTCTGCAATGCATCCAGGCCCAGCACCCTGGGCAGAGGAGAACGTAACCACCCAAGAAGATCATGGTGGGGAGCAAAAAGAGGAGTAGCACCAGCAATAACGTCAACGTGTACAGAGATCTGTACAAAGACATTTAGTCCTAGATCATGCTCAAAGATATGTTTAGTAAAAGTATATCCTGAAGGTCACAGAGAGAAAACTGTGAGAATGTATGCAGTATTAGATGAGCAGAGCAACAGGTCTTTGGCCAGAACAGAGTTTTTCAACATCTTCAACGATAGTGGAAATCCGGTTTCATATACCTTGAAGACTTGCTCAGGTATTATAGAGACATCAGGGAGAAGAGCAACCAACTATATCATCGAGTCAATAGATGGAAAAACACAGTTGTCCCTCCCAACTCTCATAGAATGCGATATGATACCAGATGATAGATCAGAGATCCCCACGCCCGAAATTGCACGTCGACATCCTCATCTGAGACAAATAGCAGAAAAGATACCAATACTTGACCCAGACTCTGCAATCCTCCTCCTACTTGGAAGAGACATACTGAGAGTACACAAGGTTAGGGAACAGTACAATGGGCTACACAACGCACCATTTGCGCAACGTCTCGACCTTGGATGGGTTATCATTGGTGACGTGTGTCTGGACGGAGTTCACAAGCCAACAAAAGTGAATGTCTACAAAACGAACCTGTTGCAAAATGGACGCACGTCATGTTTGAGCCCTTGTACAAACAACATGCAAATCAAAGAGAGACTAGTCCTCTCAAAGCAACACCAGAAGCATCAGGTCTACATGGCGACTACAGCTTCAACAGAAGATACAGATAGATTAGGGTGCAAGGTGTTCAAAAGAACACAAAGTGATGACAAACAAGCATTATCTGTGGAAGATAACCTCTTCCTTGAGATCATGAGCAAAGAAGTCTTCATAGATGAATCAAACAACTGGGTAGCTCCTTTACCTTTCCGTTCACCACGATGTCACCTCCCGAATAACAGAAGACAAGCAATGAAGCGTCTCCTTTCCATGCAATGCACTCTGAACAGAAGGCCAGAGATGAAACAACACTTCCATGATTTCATGCAGAAGATCTTTGATAACGATCAAGCGGAGAAGGCACCACCATTAGAAGAAAAACAGGAACGTTGGTATTTACCAATATTCGGGGTGTACCATCCTCAGAAACCGGGACAGATACGCGTAGTATTTGACTCCAGCGCAAAGCATGAAGGTGTCTCCCTTAATGATGTCCTCCTTAGTGGGCTCGACTTGAATAACACGCTCCTCGGAGTACTCATAAGATTCCGAAAAGAACGTGTTGCAGTAACAGCAGATGTACAACAAATGTTTTATTGCTTCCTCGTCCGTGAAGATCACAGAAATTACCTAAGGTTCTTGTGGTATGAAGATAATGACTTCAACAAAGATGTCACGGAATACAGAATGAAGGTACACGTGTTTGGGAACAGCCCTTCTCAAGCTGTGGCTATCTACAGTCTGAGACGAGCAGCACAGGAAGGTGAAAAAGAACATGGGAAAGAAATTAAACAGTTTGTCATGAGAAATTTTTATGTTGACGATGGACTTTCTTCCTTCCCCAGTGATGGAAAAGCAATAGCCACCTTAAAAAGAACCAGAGAAATGTTAGCTGAATCTAACGTGAAACTACACAAGATAGCTTCCAACAGCTACAAGGTTATGGAAGCATTTCCTTCGGAAGATCGTGCAAAAGATCTCAAAGACCTAGACTTCGGAGCAGATTCACCACCTCTCCAGAGAAGTCTAGGGTTAAGTTGGACATAAAGTCAGACAGTTTCACGTTCTGTGTATCCAGAGAAGAAAAAACATTTACAAGAAGAGGTGTCTTGTCCACAGTCAATAGTTTGTACTATCCCTTGGGATTCGTCGCCCCTATAACTATGCAAGGTAAAACTCTCATGAGAGAATTCGCAAATGAAGGTGAACAAAATGAATGGGATACTCATCTCCCTGAAGAGAAAGAAACACAGTGGAAACTGTGGAAGGATTCAATACTAGATCTTGAACAATTCAGTATCCAAAGATCTTACGTTCCTGTCTCTTTGTCTGTCACACAACAAAGAGAATTATGCACCTTCTCAGATGCATCCACTATGGCCATCATGAACGCTCGACCTTTAGTTCCAGTATCCACAGATCCTGAAATGCCAGAAGTATTGACACCTGCGATGCTTCTGACTCTGAAAGTCAAAACAACAACGGCACCTCCTGGAGATTTTGAACTCAAAGATCTTCATACCAAGCAGTGGAAGCAAGTGCAGAGTCTTGCAGACACATTCTGGAGACGATGGAGACAGGAATATTTAGTGACGCTCCAGCCACGCAGGAAATGGCAAGCTGACAAGCCTAACTTACAAGTCGGAGACGTTGTCTTACTGAAAGACACTCAAGTTCATAGAAATGAATGGCCTGTTGGACTTATTATCAAAGTTGTACCTAGTGTTGACAACAAAGTTAGAAAGGTAGAAATTAAAGTCATGAAGGAAGGTACTCCAAAAGTTTATTTTAGGCCTGTTTCTGAAGTTGTCTTACTTCTCAAAAAGGATACATAGTTGCATAATGTTATTATCCAAAGTGGGGAGTGTTCTGTCACTCACAAATTTCTAAGCATTTAGTTTATTAGAGTACTGTTTCTTTAATTGGGCGGCCATTACTGATGCCATGCAGTACAGTTACTTCCTGGTAGAGCCAGATTCAACCAGCATAGCTACCAGTGAGTCAAGCAGAAAGCAAGCTCCACAGTTCTGTTACACAGGCCTTCTGCTTATAAGTCTGTAAGTAGAACCTTCATGTTTTTAGTTATGTATATATTTTTAGCAACTCAAAGCACTGTTAGATTAGTTTAGTAGTGTTTGATTGTCTTCACATTAAGTTAAACTTCTGTTAGCCAGTAATTTACATCTAGGTAGCATGCCTGTGTAGATTTGCATTCCTAGACTAATATATTGCCATAATTCCGTATTTTCCACAGTTTTACAAAGTTTAAAGATCTGAAAAGTAAAGATACAAATAAAGTTCAGTAAAGACTTTTCTTCAATCCTGCTTCCAGATTTTTATTATGTTAGCTGTCTGCCAAGCTTTGTGCCTCAGACACACTGTGAGGGCAGAACATATTATGATAAAAAAAAGAAAAAGCCGACTAGCTGACGAATGGGGTAAAAAAACCAAAACGATTGAAAGTTTCAAATTTGAAATGCCGTTTGAACAAAAACCTACTAGACGAAAATGTTTGGAATTAACATATTAGGTCCTATGAATAATAATAAAAAGGTCTGTTACAGAAAAAATAAGAAATGCTATTATTTTTTACATTGAAACCTATGGGATTCGCCTGAATAAACCTGCCAAATGAAAACACTGAACAGCAGGGCACCAACAACTTTTCTCTGCTGTTCGGTGTTCTCTGAATAGGTTAACCATTGCTTCTCTATGCGGAGTTCATTGCCATCGAACAGCACTGTATTTCGTTTGCAATTCGCCAAAATTTGGCGAACTGCCTGCTTACTGAATAGCCAAATGGCCACGAAATTGCATTTTACAGGGAAATTCACTGTTTGGTGCAATTTCAGGGCCAGATCGGTTATCTCTTAATAACCCCTTATATCATTTAGTATTTTTTTATTAACTCCTGTTATAATGCATGCTGCACCAATCCTTCAGGTCTGTCTCATGGAGAAGGGAGTTCTAAACACCCGAGAAAGAGGGTAATGCAAGTTTCCTGGTGGAGCCAATCTATGTGGAAAACACATCCCAATTTCTGGGTATTTTGCAACGCTTCCATAATGAGCCACTTAACCCCTTCACTGCTGAGGACGTGTGGGACATGTCCTCATTGACGCATGTTACATGCTGAGGACGTGTCCCACACGTCATCAGCTTTGCAGGACCCCCAGCGGAGATACTCACCTCTCTGTCCGGGGTCTCGCGGCGGTCTTACTTCAGCGTCCTCAGACGCTGAACTTAAGCCTCTCCCGACGTCGATGACGTCATTGCCAGACGACCCCCCGGCAATGCCGGGAGATAGCCTGGAAGGGAGGGGGATCCGTTCGGGAAGGAACAGCGCCAAAAGCCAGGCACCGCTTAAAAGGGGAGAGTCTTTAACCCCTCAAGCACCGGTTCGCACTTCGGCGCCTTGCGGCACCAAAGAGCGGCCTAGCTCCGGTGGGAGCCACCATCTTGGATGGTGGCTCCACCCCGGGTCCCCCCTCGCTGCCCGATGTCATGGTGCATAGCGTGATGACATCAGATATCCGGGGAACCCCTAGCTGCCCGGGGATTTCCCAAGGTGGAGATAGGGGGTTCCTTTGAAGCAGCTAGGGAGTCATGGAGGGTGTCATTCGAAAGGCTTGAGCATGGCCTTTCGAATGATACCCAACATGACCAGGTACAAAGTAAAATAAAAATGTAAAAAAATTTTTTTTTATTAAAAATAAAATAGTTTGCTAAAAATCACGTTATTTCCCCCAAAAAATTTAACAAGTCCCCATTTCTAATTTTTGTACAAGCGCACCCCATAGAAAATATAACCGCAAACACTCATGTGATAAAATGTGAAAAAACACTTTACATGCTGCAGATGATTAAAAATTCGAATTTTATTGCATTTTTTGTTATAATATACAGGCAGGACATGATATATACATATAAAAATGATATATTATGAATCTGCCGAGTCTGCCGGAAAGAACGCTATATAATATGTCTAGGCCATATAATAAAATGTGGCTTCAAATCGCGTTTAAACATGATGAACGAAAGCGGTAAAAATGAGCTCAGCACACAGCGGTGAAATGGCTCAGCAGTGAAAGGGTTAAATAAAGAGGCTCAATAAATTGTGAGTAGGTTCTCTATACATTTCCCTCTTTGAAACAGAATATGACAATATCTGTGCAATGGAATTTCTTTTTGTATTGAGGTGAATTATTGAAGAACACAACTCAAGTTCAGCACGCAGATTCGAGAGGCTTGGGCGTGACCCCCCTAAATAAGAGGTCAGAGGGCCTGACAATAGAGCCAATCGGGGCTCCTCCTTTGTGAGTTTAAATCTTCAATAACGCTGATCTATAAAACTCCAAGGCCCCTATTACATTCTTCGCACAGTGGTTTTGCGTGTGCAAATGCGCATTTGCACGAGGGGCAAAACCCTTTGCGCTGAACGTCGTATTACAACATTCACGCAAACGATGCGCATTATCATTTAATGCGGATGGACCTGCGCGAGCGTGATGAACTGTGCGCGTCCTATACTTAACATTGTGAGCGCAAGTTCGTTCGTGCGCAGGTACGTGCATGGTATTTCAATCGATGCGCATCTTTTTACGAACGACGTTTGCGCGCATAATTTTAACGTCTTTGAAAAGCTGGAGGTAACTGCAAATCGGAACGTTTTTGCCGAAACAAAAAACACCAGCACGAAAAAAAAATACAGCACAGTATAGTTACACATTCTACACATACCCAAACAATAAAATTGTGAATTCGTGCATACTTTTTTTATTGCTGCAGCATATATACTCAGATTTACTTTGACAGGCGCAAAAATTTAATTGAGTCAATTAAGGTAAATTGATGTCATTTAAGGTTCTTAATTCTGATTGGCTGATTCCTGTGAAAAAAACAGTCCGCACACTGATTTATATGCGCAACCACTGGTGTGCGCAGCCCGTTACATTAGGGTGTGCACCCATAAAACATTTATTAACTGATAACTAAAGTTTAGAAGATTTTGCAAAAAATGCACATTTTTCATTCGAAATAACGAGCCTGTAACCAGAGATTCTGCCAATTTTAATTTTATTTATCATGAACCAGATAAAGGACATCTAAAATGTCAATGGAGGTGGAGAAAAAGAACCTATTCATCCGACATTAGGGTGTGCCTGGGCACACCAGGCACACCTTGTGTGCACACCTATGGGCATAACCAGTGTTTATGCTGAGATACAGGCACTATTCATGTAATTTATCATCAAACAGATCAGGGATATACAAAATATCTATGTAGGGGGTCAAAGATGAACCCTTCACCCAACATTACGGTGTGCCTGGGCACACCAGGCACACCCTGTGCGCACGCCTATGTGCGCAACGTTACTGCGTGCGTATTACACTTCGTTTTGCGCATCGTTTTTACAAACGTTATTTTTTGACAGATGAGAAAATGCGTTTGGATCGGTATACCACGTTAATTTTCGCGCAATAACGCTGGACGATTCGCGCAAAAAAATTTGCGCTGTTCGAACGAAATTGCGCAAAGAATGAAATAGGGGCCCAATTGTTTAAATAGACAATATTGCACCATATGGTCTTTTTTATGTATTTGTCTGAATATAGGACAATCTCCATCTAAAGGAGGGTTGTTGTGAAAATCCGTATCACAGATAAGTGTCTTTCCAGTGTAATTGATATATCACTGGGTAAAGGTTGTGCGCTCACACTGGGATTGATATCCAAATTTTTTGACTATATACTTAAATGTGTGGGGTGCACATTGGTGTTTGAGCAGCACGAGGGTATATGGTATTAAGTGTATAAGTAACGAGCGCCATTTTTTCACCGTTGGCCTTTTTGGGCAAAAAGACTGTAATCCTTGAAGTCAAACTCGTGAAATGGGTCTATTACGTCCTTTTTATAAAAAAAAATCTATAAATAAAAAAATTGTCAGGGGGAGATAAATCAGCGTGTAGATAAAATGTAATTAGCCTTGTGTATTGTTCACACTGATTATAATGCTGTAAAGTACATGGAATTAGGCATGCAGTGGGTTGCGTGCAGCGAAGCATCAGGGCTCTGGGATACAAAATATTTGCTTAATTATTTATATAATCAACCGTGTATCACTGGGAAAAGTAATTGAAATTTGGCCTGTTTTCTATCATGTAAATTGCAAAATCCCCATCTACGTGTTGGGACAAAATCAAATGGCACGCTGACCACAGTCACTTCTCTCACATATCTAGGTATGTGGTTGGACCCTAATCTATCCTTTGGCCCCTACATCGAAAAACTCTCATCTAAACTTTACCCCAAACTAGGTGCCCTGTACAGAAACAAATCCTGTCTGAGCCCCGCGGTAAGAAAGCAGATTGTACAACAAATGCTTATGCCGGCTATTGATTACAGAGATGTAGTGTATACAGCAGCCCTGCAAACACACCTTCAGAAACTTACTACATTGTATAACTCATTCTGCCGCTTTGCATTACAATGTAACTACATGACCCACCATTGTGACATGTTAAAAGAGCTAAACTGGCCATCACTGGAGTCTAAACGCACCCTTCACCTTTCCAGCCTGGTGTCTAAGAGCATTTCTGGGAAGCTGCCACCCTACCTGAATAGACTGCTTCCCCCAGCAGTTCCCCCATCCTATAACCTCCGATCCAGGACCTGCAACTTACTTGCAATACCACAATCCAAAAGGAAAGTGGCTCGATGCTCATTTTCCTACAGAGCACCACAATTATGGAATAACCTCCCAGACACCATCAAATCTTCCCCCAGTCTTAAGTCACTCAAGAGCTCATAACTAACATACCTTAATACAGAATGCACCTGTCAACATGTAACATAGTGATTATTTCCTACATATTTATTTTCTGTTAATCTGTATATTTGTGTTTTTTTTTTTTTAATATCTTGCATTGTATTACTTTGTATTTCTGTAACTGTAGCACTTCAATGTTCTTGAACCCAGGACATACTTGAAAACGAGAGAAATCTCAATGTATCCTTCCTGTTAAAATCCTTTATAAATAAATAAATGTTTTGGAGCACACTGAAGGGAATAAACCAGCTGGCATTTGGAATATTTAGACAATTTTAATATTTTTTTTCAAATTTCACGTGAAAATGTCATTATCAATAACAGCTTAAATACATTCATTATATAACACTCACATTTAGGAATCAGATGTCTAGTTAAAAAGTGCTAAATATCTTGAAAACAATTAAGTTGCTATTTAGATGGTTGTTCAGAAATTTTGGTGCTTTGTCGTTCGGCGAATTTTGTTGCGCTTCTTCGATTACAGTTTGCTGACCCTGCAGTGAATTCTGTATTCACGACAGGCCCCCGAAGTGCTCCGAACGGGAGACACCAAAGACCGCCGAACGCCGCCAATCAACCCAAACAGAACACCGACAGCCGCCGAAGATCGCTGAACTGACTGCCCAACACCGCTGAACTGCAGAAAAATAAAAAAAACTGCTATTCTTTAAAACGCATTTAAAACAATAAAAAGGCATGAACATGCATGGAAATAAGTAAAAAGTCCTATAAAAAATAATAAAACTGTCTGTTACAGAATTTAAAAAAACGCCTTTAAAAATAATGGAGAATCAAAAATGTTGCCTAAAAAAACTAAAAAATGCCCAAAACATTCCAAAAAATAAATAAATAAAAAGGCTTTATAATGAAAATAATAAGAATAAAACTTTGAATAAAATTAAATCCAAACGATACTGTTTTTTAACATTGAATCCTGTAGGATTCACTTGTTTAAACTTGTCATATGGAACCATCGAAAATCTGGGTGTTTCACCAACATTTCATGGCAGTCCGGCTTTCTCTGAATAGATTAACCATTACTTCTCTATGGGGAATTTCACTGCCGTCAAAGGTTTGCAGAATTACGTTGATCCACGTCAAACTGCACCATATTTCGACGTCAGTTCGCCAATATTTGGCGAATTGAAAGCTTTCTGAATAGACGAGCTGCCATGATATTGCACCGTATGGTTAAATTCAATTTACGGTGCAATTCGGTGGCAAGCTCGCCATTTATTGAATAACACCGTAAGTCTTTTACGACAAGGAGTGAGCATTGCATTGAACCCTAACACACAGATCTTGAACAACAAGGTCCTTGAACTGGTCAGGCTAACACTAATTACAAAGGACTAGACAAGAGAAAGGTCAGAGGCAAGCCATGAATCTCCAGCATACCTATAAGGCGTCATCAGACATGAGGATGGACCCATATGGACAGCAGAGTCAGAAATTAAACCTGTCCTGTGGGACATGTTAGTAGTCTGCCCTTCAGGTTGCAAATTAACAGTTTGCGGTAGCAGGCTCTGTAACATCGGAACAAAACTAATCAATGCAAAGATCTTCTTCCTCCAGGCGTGCTTCTAAAGACTATTGCTGGTTCAGGTCTACAGGGTCCAAGGTCATATTGTAATGCCAAGTCTCAGTATAATTCTCGCCTGCAGTACGTCAACCACAAGGGTAAATATCCTACCACTGGTGCCTGATGTGACCAGGCTAACACAAAAGATAGCAGCAAGCTGAAGTTGAGGGTCATAGAAGTTTCACAATTGAGTCAAGAGGAACAGAGGGCAGCATAGGCCAGAAACAAAATTACCAAGAGCATAATAGTGTACAAGAATGCACTGTTGGGTCCAAAGCAGGAACCACAGCAGGGCAGTAGCCTGATGTCAGGGATGAATTTATAAAGTGTTTCAGGAAACCCGTAGTTTAGCATTACTTGGCATATAGGAATCTGAGCATGTCTTGAAAACAGGGTTAGGCGGTAGGGATGAGCTGTTCAGTTCGATCGGTTCGGAGTTCGATTCGAACATTGGCCGTTCGAAAGTTCGCGAACTTTGAACTTTTTGGGACGTTCGCCAAAAGTTTGAAAAAATTTATTTTTTTGAATAAAGTATAAAAAATGCTTAAGAAATACAAAAAAATCTAGAAATAAAGAGACTCTTTACTGCAGAATATTATAAGCAATGGTTTATTAGATATTGAATTTAAACGGGAATATTTTTAACATTGAAGCCTATGGGATAAAACATTCTTGTTACTAAAAGATCAGGCAGACACGGCCCTCTAATCAGGCACTGTAGAGGGCAGCCTGCTGGGGCCTCCCAAGGATCTCCTTGAGGAGCATGCGGCCTCCGGATGACAGAGCTGCGACTGTGCAGGCTAGCCGTCCGGGTGCATGTGGCAGAGACAGGCGGCACAGGGAGGGAACCACTGCACCTGCGGCCACAGCAGACCCCCCCCCCACAACCAGGATCCAGGGAGCCCCACTGACCACCAGGCTAAGGTAAAGCGACACATTTCTAAAAAAAAAAAATCCGAGGACATTTTTAAATGTCCCCGGGAACATAAAATATTTTTTTTTCTTTCTCTACCTGGCTGATTGTATTTAATTATATGTATTAGATACATTCAGCCAGGTAGGGGGGTGGGGGGTGGTGGCATGTGGGCTGCACGGGGTCTCAGGCAGTGGTTTTTTTTTGTGTATATGTTTAGCAAATTTATAGGGGAAGGTAAGGGCAGATATGATATAGATATATATATAGATAAGATATATATCTATATTCTTATAAATATATATATCCAGACTTGTATTACACACACATTTTGGCAACTTATTTGGTTGATCCCTCCAGAAGAAATGTTGAACACGATAGAGCAGAGAATAGTATATATATATTCTCTGCTCTGTTGGGTTCAACATTTCGTCTGGAGGGATCAGCCAAATGGGGGGGGGCGCATTTAGTTGAGATTGTCCATATGCCACCCCCCATGTGCGTATGTGTATATATGGTCTGAGGTCTGTGGGTGGGTGTATATATATCTGCGTGTTGATATATACGTATATATAGGTCTGCGTGTTGATATATACGTATATGTCTGTGTGTGGTATCACTGCATCCCTACTCTATACACAGCGCTCCGTGTCCCTATAATATATATGATCAGGGGTTTCCTTTGTTTATATTTTTATACTATTCCTATTAAATTAACAGTAATTTTTGATTTATTTTATTCAGTAGAAACTTTTTTTGCCTATATAACATGTAGTTTGTGAAAATAAAACGTTTTTGTGTGTACATTTTAATTTAGTTAGTGGATTCCTGTCCAGTGCGGTGAGAAGCAAACGTAATGCAGTGTAGACACACTGCGAGGCGGAGCGGAGTGAAGTCAAGCCTGCAAAATGTTTGCTTCTCTTCGCTTCGCTACGCTGTGCGTCGCTACACGCTCAGTGCTCAGTGTGTCTCAGCCTTTATTCCCGCATCACTAGCTTACCGAATCAGTTTGTATACTTGTTACTGACCCTGCTTGTTCTGAGGACCCGATCTGTTGCCGACTTTGCCTGCCATTTGACTATTCTCTCTGTGTATTCCCTGCCTGTTCTGTTTGCTTCCTGTTGCTACTGGTGTGCGCCGATTCTCACCATATACAGTAGCACAGTACAAAACCTCCACCACTGCACTCTTCCACAATACCTCAGAGGGGTTACGGTGTGAAGGTACTTGCTGCCACCAAAGGCACAATATTTGGGTGCACTGCCACTGACACCTATACCAGATTCAGATCATTTTAATATTGGACCGCTGGGTCCACCGCTGCACTCTTCCACAATACCACAGAGGGGTTATGGTGTGACGGCACTGTTGCAGACACTAAAGGCCCAGTTTTAAAGCACCTATTGTTACTTTCATCCAAAGCATGCATACGTTTCACCATAATTTAGCCCAAAAAATCACTAAACTTGTTCTGCGTGTCCTAAAACGTCTCTTCTTTTCATACAGGCTGCCGCCCCAAGCAGTTGTTTATGAATAGATTAAAGGAAAAACATTTACCATCATTTGAAATGTCATTTTTTTGTTTTTAAATGTTTCTATACATCCTACAAATCCGCCACTTCACAGGCAGGTTGTGGGGACCTCCTAGGCACTGTATTTGAAGGAATTTTTCGTTTTTATTCTTAACCTTTATATCATGGAAAACTCACTGTTCCTTTAAAAATATTTTTTTAAAAACTTTTTGTCCTTGTTTCCTGTCCCCCAGGGCACTACCCGGACCCCCATACACCTTTTATGGCAAATATCTTGCATATATGCCCTCTTGGAGGGCACTCTAAAAATCGAACTTTCGAGTACTATTGACTTACAATGAGTTCGGTTCGTGTTCGAGTTCAAATGCGAACCAAACACGGGGGTGTTCAGCTCATCACTATTAGGCGGCACAGCTTGTGTCTTTTTTCCAGAATTGATCTCATTTCATTATAAAGAGAGATAGTAAAAGAGAATTTTGCTTTAAGGTTGTCACCATAATCACGCGAGGACAAATCAACTTTATTCAATAGCGAGCGGTTACTATAATCCATGTGACTCACATTGTTTTGAGCCCTCACGACTTGCCTCTTTTTGAGCCCTGCGGATCAAATATGTGTGAGCCACACGGCTTGCATCCATAACAAGTTGAGTAGGAGATGTCTGCAAGGCATGTTGACCAAAGACACAGACAGCATGACTCTGTTTTCAGGGAATTGGGCATGATTCTATTCTATGTAGACTATTGTCTAACTTCAGTATATTTTATTGTCTAATATAGAGTCTGACTAGGCTTTATGAATGGACACAGCACGCCTGCTGTAGCACGCGCAATTCGTGCACGCACTACAGAGTGTAGCCGGCCCCGTCAAAGTGTCACAACGCTGCGACGGACACAGGGCGGCACGTCAGTACGGGCAAACATAGTGCGCTCTTCTGACACAGCCCTTAGGGTTCTGCCTTTCTACCTGTCTCCCCAATGTTGGACCCCAAAGTGTAAGACAGATGTGTCAACCAAAGTAACTTTTAAAAGAAAGCATTGTTAATTAGCACGATGGGTAGATTTCATTGTATTGTAAGCTGGCACTTTATCATTGTACTATGTGTATGGGATCTTACACAGTAAAATTCACGTGACCTGCGTATTTTAGATGAAAGATATTTTATCTCTTAAAATATGATATTGAATTAACCTCCCTGGCGGTTTTCCTGAGCGTGGCTCGGGGTTAAATTTTAATGCTGGAAGCGGTAACCCCAAGCCACACTCGGGCTGGATACATACCTGTCCATGCACTCCCACGCTGTCCTCCCGCAGTCACCTCCGGCCGATCGCTGCGTCCTGCTTCCGGGTTTCCGTCGCGAGAAGGGAACCCGGAAGCAGGACGCCACAATCGGCCGGAGGTGACTGCCGGAGGTGACTGCGGGAGGACAGCGAGGGAGCGAAGGGCAGGTATGTATCCAGCTCGAGTGTGGCTTAGGGTTAACGCTTTCAGCATTAACCTCCCTGGCGGTCTAATTTTTTCAAAATTTTGTGTCTAAAAGCATCTCAATTTTTTTTTAAAGGAAATGTGTTTTTGTACATAGTTAGCCTGTAATAACTAGGAATCACGCACTGAAATCCGTGAAATCAAGAGTCCTTACTGGTAAAATCCTTTATAAATAAATAAATTTATTAATTTAAAAAAAATAGTAAATACACTGAGTCCGATAAAGTTTGAAACACGACATAATAATTTATTATCCCAAAAATAATTATCCAAAATAATGCAAATAAATGATGTACAATAAAATACAACAAAAACCACTGAAATCTGTCTGAGAACAAGGGTGAGATGATGTATGGTCTATTTCTTATCCTGTACTGCCACCTAGTGGCCGTTCATAAACTTTGCCATTTGTATTCAGTGTTTATTATGAATGAAACTTGCTGCGGTCCAGCCCCCCTGCACCATGTGACTCGCAGGGAGCCATCCAGGAAGCAGCTCGCCGCGATCACACTGCGGGGGACAGCGAGAGAGCCAGGGGGAGGTGAGTATGTATCCAGCCCGAGTGTGGCTTGGGGTTACCGTTCGTGGTAGTGAAATGTAACCCCGAGTCACACACGGGAATACCGGCAGGTAGGTTAAAATTTAACCCCTGAGCTACCCTCGGGATACCGCCAGGGGGCTGAATAAAAGCACTGATTTTGACGTATAAAAATATGTCAAAATCAGGCCGCCAGGGAGTGTTACTGAAGTCCTTTTCATAACAGAGGATTTACATATGAATGCCAAATAAGATTTAGATGAAATTGTCAGCAAACTTGTTATTCTACCTGCAACGTTTCTCCTTGGCAAACATCTCTACAGACTCAAACATCCCTCCTTCCAAAGTATTGTTTTACAATTAAATGTTCTCATTTTAGTTTTAATGGGTAGACTAAAAGAGTAATTTGAGGTGCTCTCTAACGGGCAATCAAACGCCATTCATTCAGTGAGGGATTTCAGACAATCCTGCCACAATTGTAAGTTTCTGAGAATACTTAATAACCCCCAGAGGGACCTGAAATATTTCACGATTTGCAGATAAGGGGAAAAAAGAGCGAAACCTGAACGTTCTTTGATACATTAATAGACACAGCAAAATAAACATGATCTGTGCAACATCAGGCAAATCACTCAGCTGGAATTCTCTGGAACGCTTTGGATTCCTCTCTAGAAGTTATTTACCAGTTTTCAGCTTTTTCCTTTTAAAATTAGAGGCTAGTTAAGATTCGTTCAAGGTAGAATAATGCAGCTAACAAGTGTAGAGTTATATAGCGGTTTGTAATTTAGTAAATGTGTTTTATGTGTTTGCTGCTGAGGGATTTAGATTGATTGGGGGACTGGACACTTTAATGGCAGATGAGGTTTAATGTAGATAAATGCAAGGTTATGCACTTTGGAGTGAAGAACACACAAGCAACTTATACCCTATATGGTACTGAGGGAAATCAAAGCAGGAGAAGGATTTGGGAATAATCATACAGGGTTATTCAAAAGAGAATCGAAAAGTCACAGCACGTTCGGTGACTTTTCGTTCTCTTCAATTCGGTACGATTTGGCGATCCCATTTCGGCGGCCCTGCGGTATATTCAGCAAGCACCACAGGGCCATCGTAGTGCAGGGAAAAACTGCCGAAAACCCGCCGAAAACTCACCGCAAAACCCAGGCGAATGCACACCGAAAACCGCAAAAACATCTGGATTCACCCCGCCAAAGACGCCGGAGAAACCCGAGCAGGAGCCGATCAGAGCGCAGAGCAGCCGCCCGAAAAACCCGACACTGCGGACGAATGGAGTGAAAAAAACAAACCAGTACGCTTGAATGTTTGAAAAGTGAAACGCTGTTTGCAGACAGACTACTGAGCGAAAATGTCTGAAATTTACATATGAGGTCCAATGAATGATAATAATAAGGGCTGTTACAGAAAAAAGAAAAAACGTTAAAAAAAAACATAAAAAAATGTTTTGCAAAAAAATCCCGAAAAATGCTTGAAAGATCCTAAAAAATCTATAAATAAAGAGACTTTTTACTGCAGAATATTATAATAAACGGTTTATTAGATATTGAATTAAAACGGGAATATTTTTAACATTGAAGCCTATGGGTTTCACCTGAATAAACCCGTCAAATTTTTCCAGTATGTTGCATATTGGTGAGAGTTTTAGACTGGGTTTTTTGCCTTCTTTTGGATCAACAGCAGTAGGTGATGTGTGAGAGGCTGAACCCGATGGATGCATGTCTTTTTTTAAGCCTATGTAACTATGTTACCTTTGAGAAAGTTAATTCAAGAGAATTATAATTTTGCAGTTATTGGTATGTCCAAGCCAGGGTCCCACGAGTTTATGTGTATTAATAATGGAATCAGATGTCAAGGGCCCTCGTTTCAATAGTTATTTGGCATTGATTGAAACCTCCAAGCAGGTGAAATAGTTTTAATTTACATCTAAGGTAATTTTAATCCATCTTTGCAATAACATTCTTATAAAGTGCAAAAATCAGGAGGTCTTTTATGAAATTAACAGTTAGCGTGATTACATTATACGCATTTTACTTTATTGTTATTATTAGAAATCCACCTATGGGTCATTTCAGGACACATCCATCAGTTGATACACTCCCGATCTGAACAGATGTAGCGCCTTAAAAAAAAAAATCACCAAAACCATAATATAGTATATTCTCATTTACAGAGTAAATGTATAGTAATGAGTGAGTACATAAACTTTTAAGATCCACTTTTCATTTGGAAGGACTGTGGAAATAACCAGTAGACAGATTTCACAGCGCCGTCAAGTGGCTCCTAAAACACTCTTTGCTGTACATTTTCTCTGTATTTGGGAACACAATATGATATATTTTTGGTTGTTTTTTGAGGATCCACATTTTTCCAGATTGTGAGTTAAGTGACTGATGGGTGCCCCCTGAAACAACCCAGAGGTGGAACATTAAGTGTCGGGTTCGGCTCTTTAAGGTATGAGTGTGCACTTGTCTTTTTCTCTAGAGCTAAATTCACTATAACTTTAGAGTTACATTAATTAAACTTGTTTAATTTTTTTTCTAGTATTTTACCAGGAAGGATACATTGAGATTTCTCTCATTTTCAAGTATGTCCTGGGTGGCGAGTATGTGCCATTAGGTGTCTTGCCCAAGGACACTTACTGGAGAGGTGCTCTTGCCGGGATTGAACCTGTGTCTCCACAGTTTCTCTCCACGGTTATAGAGCAGTGATGTTACCTCTACTCCACCCAGCCGGCTCTCTAACAATCACAAAATAAGTATTTACCATCACTGTGTAAACTGATATTGATTTCTATCTACACTGCTGAATACAAGTATGCTTTTGCCATTACTTTTGTTTCTTAAAATATCTGAAATTTATGTTGTTACTGGAGAGAAAGAACTGATATATAAGGCGGCTAGCAACAGTATTCATGATTATTACATGTGCATTTCGATTCGTTTCGAATCAAACTTCGGACAAAATTTACCAGATTCGTATTTCGGAAGCGTTGGCAAAGAAAGAAAGCTTCATTATGTTAAAATAAATTAGGAAACATTAAATTTCACCAAACAAAATCACGAAAAATGCCTAAAAAATCCTAAAAAATAAATAGACATTTTTGCTGTGAAAAGAATAAAAGGTTGAATAAATATTTAATAAAAACGAGGAATATTTTTTACATTGAAACCCATGGGATTCGCCTATTTAATCCTGTCGAACTGAACCACCGAAAATCAGGGCATTTCACTGACATTTAGGTGGTGTTCGCTCGGAGTTCTCTGAATAGATTAACCATTACATCTTTATGGGGACTTTCACTGCTGCCGAACTGCACTGAACAATTTGGAATGAAATGAAACGCACATCTATACATGTCCATTTGTACAGCATTTTTATTGTAGTACCGGCTGTATTTTATTTTAGTACGGCTGGTATTTTCATTTTATTATAGTACCGGCTGCAGCTGGTATTTTATTTTAGTACCGGCGGGTATTTTCATTTTATTGTAGCACCAGCTGGCCATTGTCCTTGGTACTGAAATATATTTCAGCAGCAAGGACAGGGGGATTACATATCTTTTTTTTTGTAAAATGAATGGACCCGAAAAAAGAAATACCGTCCATCCGAATTATCAAATCAGTCCAAAATATGAATCGGGGTAACATATCGAACTACCTGAAATAAAAAAAAATGGAAAGAAATGATCCGAAATTATCTGAAAGGAAAAGAAAAATGGAACGCAATGATCTGAAAGAAAACAAAAAAATTTTTTCCATGTACATGTCTAATGATTATATTCCTACCTATTTTGCTCACTCCACAAGCAGTCATATTTTTGGTGTTTTGAATATAAGATATAAAACACAAGTAGTTACCCTATCCCTGATCATAAAACAAGTAGAAATACAAACCCTAACTCTAATAGTAACCTTAACCGTAATACTAACCCTAACCCAAAAATTAAGCCTAACTCTAAACCTTCTCCTAAAACAAACACAAATCTATAACATAAAACAGTAAGAGGCACCGTGTCCGTCGCCACGCTGCCGTCTGCGCATGCGCGTGCAACCAGCGTACTGCTGGCTGTGCGCGCATCCAACCGCCCAAACAGTAAGATGGTGGAGTGTCGAATGCGTGCGCAACCAGCGCACTGCTGGGTGCGCATGCCTCCAACCACCGCAGCACGAGCACAGCCGTGCCTAAGACGGCAGAGTGTCGAATGTGTGCGCAACCAGCGTACTGCTGGGTGCACACGCAGCCAACCGCTGCAGCACGCACAGCCGTGCCTACATAACATGAGGCGCGCCAAAATGCCTCAGACAGAGGAACGGCACCACAGCCTCCGGACCCCTGTGAGAAACCTGCCCCTGCAGCGCTGAAAAAGCCACACCACGGAGCACAGAGCCCCCGGGGCAAACGGCACCTCCACCACAGCACCTAGGAGCACCCGGCCGACTTTGCCTGCCATTTGACTATTCTCTCTGTGTATTCCCTGCCTGTTCTGTTTGCTTCCTGTTACTACTGGTGTGCGCCGATTCTCACCATATACAGTAGGGCAGTACAAGTGCCTAAACATTGCTGACCCAGTTTTGTTATAGCTGCTGATGTAACTGAATAGATCGGGGATCTCTTCTGCATTACCAAAACCTCCACCACTACACTCTTCCACAATACCACAGAGGGGTTACTTACGGTGTGAAGGCACTTGCTGCCAACAAAGGCACAATATTTGGGTGCACTGCCACTGAAGCCTGTACCAGATTCATATCATTTTAATATTTGACCGCATGGTCCAACGCTGCACTCTTCCACAATACCACAGAGGGGTTACGATGTGACGGCACTGTTACCGACACTAAAGGCCCAATTTTAAAGCACCTATTGTTACTTTCATCCAACCTGTATAAGTTTCACCATAATTTAGCCAAAAAATCACTAAACTTCTTCTGCGTGTCCTAAAATGTCTCCTCTTTTCATACAGACTGCCGCCCCAAGCAGTTGTTTATGAATAGATGAAAGGAAAACCATTTACCGTAATTTGAAATGTCAATTTTTGTTTTTAAATGTTTCTATACATCCTACTTCACGGGCAGGTTATGGGGACCTCCTAGGCACGATATTTGAAGGAATTTTTTGTTTTTATTTTTAACCCTTATTTTATGGAAAACTCACTGTTCCTTTAAAAACGTATTTTTTAAAACTTTTTGTCCTTGTTTCCTGTCCCCCAGGGCACTACCCAGACCCCCATACACCTTTTATGGCAAATATTTTGCATATATGCCCTCTTGCAGGGCACTCTAAAAATCGAACTTTCGAGACCCATTGACTTGCATTGAGTTCGGTTCGTGTTCGAACTCTAACTTTTGAAATTGTTCGAGTTCGAATGCGAAGCAAACACGGGGGTGTTCGGCTCATCCCTAGTATAGAGTAGGGATGCATTGATACCACAGACAGACATATACGTATATATCAACAAGCAGACCTATATATACGTATATATCAACATGCAGATATATATATACACCCACCCACAGACCTCAGACCATATATACACATACACACATGGGGGGGTGCCATGTGGACAATCTCAACTAAATGCACCCCCATTTGGCTGATCCCTCCAAAAGAAATGTTGAACCCGACAGAGCAGAGAATATATATATTATTCTCTGCTCTATCGGGTTCAACATTTCTTCTGGAGGGATCAACCAAATGGGGGGGGCAATTAGTTGCCAAAATGTGTGTGTAATACAAGTCTGGCTATATATATATTTATAAGAATATAGATATATATCTTATCTATATATATCTATATATAAGAGGCCAAAATCCAGACGCACACGGAGACTTCTTTTCAAAGTTTAAATAAAATAAAACTTTATTCTGGCATCAAATTTCAACGTTTCAGTCCCTAGAGGGACTTTCCTCAGGAATGGCCAACATACAAAGGAAGACATATATATACATCAAACAATTAAGCTCCCACAGATGTGTCTACCCTGCAATCACAGAGCAGGCGTGGACATACTCTGCAAGCCAATTAACCAAAGTAATAATGCAAAAAAAAATACATAAATCACAATGTTTTCGAACTTTTGGCGAACGTCTCAAAAAGTTCGAAGTTCGTGAACTGTCGAACGGCCGATGTTCGATGCAAACTCCGAACAGATCGAACCGAACAGCTCATCCCTATCCAACATCACACCGGATACAAAAACAAAAATTTGCCCACCCTAACTCTGCGTCCCTTCAACACAGGGAACACCACGCCCAGTCAAAATAAAAAAACCTCAGTTGGGCACCCAAGACACAGAAAAAAAGCCTTATAAAATGGAAAAAAACAAATCACCCAAACTTCAGCCATGGACAACTATATGTTGCATTCTCTCGAGTTAAAAGCTCTGCGGATGTTAAAATCAAAGTCATCGATGGACGCGAACAAGGCTACTTATTACCAGGGACTGATGCATGCTTCACAAAAAATGTTGTATTCAAAGAAATTTATTCAAAATAGTCAGTAAAAAATTTAACTTTTCTTGACGTTGCTGTGCTTTCATTTCGACCAACATTCATGCACACCTCACTTATCAATAGACTGCCCTCTGGGCAGGCTTTCCACCTAGTAGTAAGCATAATTAAAATAAAAGCAAATGATAACCTTAAGCCTATCAATAACCATAACCTCATCCATAAATGTAACCCTAACCATAATCATAAAACAAGGACAAATAATAACACTAACCCCAAAAGAAGCACAAATAGTAACCCTAACCCTAGTAATAACCCTAGCATAAATGTTTCCACTTTACTGGAGACTGTAAAATGATGATATAGTAAATGATATGTTCAAATCAGAAATTTCGATAATCCTGAAATCTCAGATGATTTTTTTATTTGGCCAAAAACACAATTCTGAAACTGTTCCGAATCTGAAACTGCGGAATTGCCAATTTTTATGAACCGAAATGACCAGAACTTTTCTTTGCACTTGCTTAGTAACTGACCAATCAAAACATGATAATTAACGAATAATCAAATTTAATCACAAATTAGAGCATGAACTGTAAGGCACGCGGCTCTTTTCAGAGCAATAAAAGTTTAGTGATCAGGACCATTTTTGCTTATATTTTCCTGAATTTTTCATGTCTCAGGAAATCTTAAAGCTGGACTCTTGGACTCTGATGTCACTTTTCAGTATCCTTTTTATGCTGGAGGCTCACAGTCCTGTACCTTTTAGCTTTGCCTTTTTCAAATTAGGGTGTCTGCTCAAAGACCTCGTAGTATTCATTGCTTAATTAATATGTTATGAGGCACTATTGTTATTACTTTATGATCACAAAATACAATGCAGAATGTTTATCCAATGTACTTATAGGAGACACGTAGCTAATAGTCTTAACCAAGACAAAATGTGTCAGTCTGAGCTGAGAGTAGGAATGTTTTTGTAACATAGTAATGCAGGTCAAAAAAAGAATAATGTCCTTCAAGTGTAAACCTTCCACATATTCACGTGGCTGCAGCTGATTCAAAAGAAGACAGAAACTCCACTGGAAGCATCTTCCATTTCTGAACCAAAAGAAAAAAAAATAGTTCTTGATTCCGTAATGACAATAGATATTCTGATTGGATCAATAAGCAATTAATTTGTGATTTTATTTCTTATATCTATTGTGTTTGATGTTAATTTAGCATTTACGCAAATTGTGATATGTGTCTGCTTTAAAGTGAACTCAAATAAAAAAAATAATAGTTTTTGACTATATGTATAAATTTTTTAATTAATTAATTTCATATCATAAGCAGTAAGAATCACAAGTGTGTGCGTTCCATAACATTATGGTATGTGCACATGGATACTTACTAACCACAAATGATCATTTGAATGCTTGTTACCATAAACCAGGCAGGAAAATGTATAGAAGGGGAACCGAAAGTTTGGAAACACAGGAACAATTTTCCCAAAAGACCCTACTCACTGTCACGGTTCCCGGATCCCACCACGCAGCCCTTAAAGCCCAACACTCCACAGAGCCAAAAAGCTACCAACAGAGTAGCCGTAGAAAAATCCCTAACTGTCTGGTCCTTAAAAATTGGCCAGGTATAAGTATACTAGCTAGACAGAAAGGGTTAATCAAAGACAATGTCGTATACAAAACCAGGTCAGCAACACGGGGGTAGTCAGATGAGCCAGAATCGGGAATACAGAGTATAGAATAGTCAAATGGAATAGCCGGGTCGATATCAGTGCAGTAGCGTAGTACAAGGAAAATAGTCTAGTGCAACGGAAGGTAGAATGGTCAGAAAAACAAGCAGAAGTCAATAACAGGTTAAATCACGAGAGAATTCAGGTACAGGGATCTCAGGTATGGATAACCATGATCTGGCACTGCTTAGAAGGAACTGTGGGTTTTTAAAAGACCTTCACCAGACCGCGTGCCCCTCTCAAGCCGCGCCTCATGCAGCCACCTCCCTGCCTGTCTCTATTTAAACCGGGCGTTGGTCAGCGAACAGCATCAGACATGCTGCCTTCAAGCACACTGGAAAGACTGGAAGCCCCAACGTTACACTCACGCCTTACACCAACCAACCAGACTATTCTTGAACATTTATCTTTATTAGTATAAGACTGCCTAAGGCATCCTTATAATTGTCAGAAGAAAGGCTTGGGCACTCCACTGCTTCAGAAAAAGGGAGATTTTATTGGAGAACGATCAGAGATGACGTTTCAACTCAACCAAGCCTTTCTCAAGTCAAGTTGAGTCCAAACGTTGTCTGTAATGGTTCAAAAATAAGATTGCCCTATTTCTAAAGCAGTGGAGTGCCTGTGCCTTTCTTCTGACAACTGCTGTTTGGACCTTGTATCTCCTGGAATGTATTGGCACTCATAATAACCCTTTGTTAGGAGGCTGTTTGTTGCTGCTTGAAATCTGGAATACACCTAAGACCTCCTTAAAAGTTGGCTTTCCAAAGTTAACTACATGCTGTTAGCGGTTGCAAACTTTCTGTTCTCCCCAACCAGTTTCCCCAGAGTGTGACCTTCAAGATTAACGTTGCAATCATTACTTCCATCAACCAGCTTCGTGGAGTTATCATTAGCAGGACTATTGTACTTTGCGCAGCCAAATGAGAATCCACAGTCCCGCCCCACATTGATGCTCTTCAGGCTTTCATGGGCAAACATGACTACTCTTACAAATGGCTACTCCTGCAATATTTGGGGTGTGTACGTCTATCCATCATGGGGCTAAATTACAATCTTCGCGCAAACATTTGCGCCGGTGCAAAAAAAATTAACGCGAGGGGTAAAACCATTTGCGCCTAATCCCGTATTACATAGTCAGTGCAACAACCGCGCGCAATCGTCTACCGTGGGTGAACCTGCGCGATCCCTGTGCGAGCTTACTGTCCTATACATAACATTGTGAGCGCAAATGGGAATCTGCGCTGGTACGAGGATGGTATTATAATTTATTTGTGGTAATTACCGCATAGCCTTTGCGCGCATAATTTTAGCAACTCCTAAAAGCTGGTGTTAATGGCAAATCTGAACAACCTGGCCGAACCCAAAAAAAAAAACAGCCCATAAAAAGGAATGCAGCGACAATATAATGGATGATGGCAGGTGTGTGTGTATGATTACTGTCAGTGCCGGACTGGCCTACCGGGATGCCGGGATGTATCCCGGTAGGCTGCTTTCACTTTGGGCCGCTTTTATTTATTTGTTGTGGCCGCGGGTTGGTAGCGGGCCGGCCTGGGTTTAAAATGCAAGGCCACTGCCAGACTTCCTAATGGTCAGCTCCGGTATCGGACTCTCTTGAGGCCGAATCCAGAGCTGATTGGTCTCCTGCCAGCCTCTGTGCGTGTAGGGGCCGGGCCGACTAGCAGAGTGAGGGGCTGGAGGTGGGGCAGGCTGGCTTGCAGAGTGATGGGCTGGACTCCGGAGGTGGGACAAGCTGGCTTGCAGAGTGAGGGGCTGGGCTGACAGCCACTACATCGTCCATGCCTTCCCAGATACTAGAGGCTGGGAACGGCACGCACGCTGAACTGGTGCCGCCCCTTCAACCAGCACGTGATGCACGCAGACACAGAATGTCTCCGCGCCGCGTGTCTCACTCGCTAGTGGCCGCAGCTAATGGAGGAGGCCAGCCCGTTGAAGGCTCCTATACCTACCCGCCAGGTGAGGCTACCCCAAAATCCTGATGTCAATCCACCATATTCTCATGGTGACACAGGAAAGACATTGAGGTAAAATATATCATCTGTATCCTTCTGCTGAAAGGCCTGTGGGAACATTCCATGGACTCCAGAGAGTATGCCATGAGTAGTGATTGTCACCACTTCTAGCAGCGCTTGGCATAAAATGCCTTGATTTTCCTCTTGCATGTCAGTCAGCAGTAACCTGCTTTCACTCACAGAACACGGCTGCTAATGGAAAAGGACCCAATATACAATAGATATATTGAGAACAGGGTTCCCCAGTCATACTGTGTCAGTCTTGCAAAGCTCTGTGTGTTGCTGTAATTTACCATCCCATGGTTCACCTATCATGTACAGTGCTGTGCAAACAAAGTATAATAATAATTATTTTATCACCCTAAGACTTGGGTTCAGAAAGAGGGATTTGGGGGTAGCAGCACTACAGATTTCAGCTGGGGGGGGGTGTAAAGGGTGGCTGGGGGGTGTAAAGATTAAGAGGGGCCTGGGGGTGTAAATAGTCTGTACAGCTCAGTCAGGGATACCCTCACACACTGCATATTACTGTATACAACTCTGCAATATACTCACACACACTGCATATTACTGTATACAGCTCTGCAAAACACTCACACACTGCATATTACTGTACATCTCTGCAATATACTCACACACACTGGATATTACTGTATACAGCTCTGCAAAACACTCACACACTGCATATTACTGTACATCTCTGCAATATACTCACACACTGCATATTACTGTATACAGCTCTGCAATACACTTACACACACTTCATATTACTGTACAGCTCTGCAATATACTCACAGACTGCATATTACTGTATACAGCTCTGCAATATACTTACACACACTGCATATTACTGTACAGCTCTGCAATATACTCACACATACTGCATATTACTGTATACAGCTCTGCAATACACTCACACACTGCATATTACTGTATACAGCTCTGCAATACAATTACACACACTGCATATTACTGTACAGCTCTGCAATATACTCACACATACTGCATATTACTGTATACAGCTCTGCAATACACTCACACACTGCATATTACTGTATACAGCTCTGCAATACAATTACACACACTGCATATTACTGTACAGCACTGCAATATACTCACACACACTGCATATTACTGTATACAGCTCTGCAATACACTCACACACACTGCATATTACTGTATACAGCTCTGCAATACAATTACACACACTGCATATTACTGTACAGCACTGCAATATACTCACACACACTGCATATTACTGTATACAGCTCTGCAATACAATTACACACACTGCATATTACTGTACATCTCTGCAATACACTCAAACACACTGCATATTAGACCGGGTGCACACTAGGCGTATTGTTATACGCACCAGCGTGCGTTGAAACGCACTTACCAGCGTCCGTCGCAGAGTTGTGATGCTGCGGATGGGGCCGGTCACATGCTTGCGCACGCCCACTTAGCGTGCACGTAGCATGCGTGCGTCTTGAGATCCTCACAGTCGATGTGCTAGGATGCGCGTCAACGTGGCTGCAAAGCGCAATCCTCCTTAGGAGGATCGCGCTTTGCAGCCCTGAGGGGGGGCAGGCGGGCGTCGAGTGGACGCTGGCTCGTTAGCATTTTCTTTAACGCACGGTAGTGCGTTAAAGAAAACGCCTAGTGTGCTCCCGGCCTTACTGGGGCTGGTATGAAATTATTTCCAGGGCTGGTTTTTATCCCCAGTCCGGCCCTGATTACTGTAGCATATGTGCTCATTTTGCATCATAGACGCAGAACCTGTCTCCGATGCCTCTGCCAGACGCAATTCAGTTGCGTTTGATAGGTGTGTTTCTTCATTTTGATTGGCTGAATGGGTGCAAAAAACTGCGTGCGCAAAGATTTTTGCGCGAGACGGCACTGCTCCTGCATTTGTGCACGTACTGTTTGTGTGCGCAATTGATCGGTGGATGAAAAAAGCCACAAGGATTGTAAGTCCAGTGGTGATTTGCGCGTGCAAAAGTTTAACACTTGGCGCAAAAATTTTCGCTTTGCGCAAGGGTTTTTGCCCGAAGATTGTCATATAGCCCATGGTTTCCTGAGCAGAGGACTTGCACTCAACATTCCTTTGAGCTTCTGAGGGCTCTATTATATTCTCTGCGCAAATTCATACGAGCAGCGCAATTTTTTTTGCGCGCAGAGTTAAACGTAAACACGCATAAATTAACGCTGGTATTACGATCCGAGTGCATTTTTTCATCCATCAAAAAAATGTAGCGCTTAAAAAAGACATGCAAAAACAAACGCAAATTAACGTTGCGCGCAGAAATCGGTGTGCGGACTGTTTTTACACGCGATTCAGCCAATCAGAATTAAGAACCACAATTGTCTCCTGTTCAGTTTTTGCGCCCGTCAAAATCTATCTGAGTATATATGCCGCAGCAATAAAAAAAACATGCACAGCCTCTCAATTTAATTGTTTGGGTATGTGTAGAATGTGTAACTATACTGTGCTGTATTTTTTTATTCGTGCTGGTGTGGTATTTCGTTTCGGCCAGAATGTTCAGATTTGCAGTTACCATCAGCTTTTCAAAGACGTTAAAATAATGCGCGCAAACGTCGTTCGTAAAAAGTTGCGCATCGATTGTAATACCAGCCCGTACCAGCACACAAACGAATTTGCGCTCACAATGTTAAGTATGGGATGCACACATGAACTTTCGCTCGCGCAGGGTAACTCGCGTTAGACGTTAATGCGCATCGTTTGCGCGAACGTCGTAATTTGACGGTCAGCACAAAGGGTTTTTCCACTCGTGTTAAAGCGTTTTTTCGCATGCGCACATTTTTGCGCGAAGAATATAATAGAGCCCCGAAACTTCCTCAACAAATGTATTTGTATATTCTTAGCTGATTCGGCTTGAGGAATTATATTGTTACATATTACTTAACTGTTAAGATAAACACAGATTCTCTTTAGATTGTTTTTTTACTCACTGTCGTTGTAATGTCTTGTATTCAATTCACAAAGCTCTCACATATCACGAATTGGATCTCAGAGAGAACCTGATACTGCAATTCCAAGATAAAGAGTATTATCTGCAATAACATTTCCTTACATCATCAATCACATTGGCATCTCAATCCATCAGTTTACCAAGTCAATCTGTGGATCCCTGTGAAGAGGTAAATACAGTTGCAATGCCTACGTGCATCCTATAAAGAATGAATGATCTTCACAGGAACAACTACATTCCTCAAACTTTACACAGTTTGTTCCATGACGTAGAGCATTTTCACTGAGAACACTTGTTACCTAAGGCTAGGGTCAGACTAACGCATTTTTCGCGTTGTCCATGAAAAAGTGCGTTCGAACGAATGGACTCATTTTTTCACGGAATACGCGATAGCGGTCATACGATGCGCATTTTCGTCCGTGATTTTGTACGGATCATCAATAAAACACTTTTTGTGTCTGGACGTTATGTTGGCCGGACATTAGCAGCGTCTGACGTCTCCTAATCACGCACACACGCCTCTAGCGGACGCAGCGCACTCTGTACGTCAGTACTAGCGGTATCACGTTCTCGAAAAAAATGCCTTGGTTTGCCACTTGCGTTGCGCAGCCGCACTTTTGTGCGGCTGTTCTTCGTATGCTGCCCGGCATTGGACGTCATTTGCTGCTAGCACGGCCGTGATTTAGTGCTGCTAAACGCACGTTAATACTGTGTTAGTCTGACCCTAGCCTTAGTGTTAAGGCTATCGAATTGGGTTTGTAGGGTCCAGGTATTCATCATAACTAAATTCCCCTGGTAACCACTGATGGCTGACCCTTTTGGAATTGGATCTCCAAGGTCTAAAATGCCCTTTTCCTCGCCGTGACATCATTGTAGATCATCTGTGTGTTAAATCCTCTTCTTCTAGCATCAAAGAGGCATTGGTCTTAAGTAGCCCTTGTGCTGCGCAATGCTACACAAACAGATCCCTAACCTTCATTCCTTATTTAGTCCACATGATGTTACATTTCTTACCAGCAGTTTTCTATTTTGTCACTGGTCTGGAACAACTTAGGGCCCTATTCCAATCTTGGT
The DNA here is from genome assembly GCA_009667805.1 of Leptobrachium leishanense. Taxonomy (NCBI): domain Eukaryota; kingdom Metazoa; phylum Chordata; class Amphibia; order Anura; family Megophryidae; genus Leptobrachium; species Leptobrachium leishanense. Next base: position 9,539,239 of record CM019063.1, on the reverse strand, counting down.
CTTGAATTAATTAGAACGGCTGGTATTTCGGAAAAAATATTGACTAGTTTAGGCCGCTATAGATTTTTTTTTCTCATCTCAGCTGATTTAATTAAAAGGATTCGGCCACAGCTGAATCCCAAAAATGGCCCTTTTAACCCTTTCACTGCTGAGGACTTGTGGGGAAAGTCCTCATTGACTCCAAAGGAAAGATAGGGGTGGAGATAGGGGGTTCCTTTGAACCCCGATATCTCCTGACTGTTGGCAGCTAGCAGGGTCATGTTTGGTATCATTAGAAAGGACAGAGCATGGCCTGACCATGTTTAAAGAAAAGAAAAAAAATAATAAAAATAATAATAAAAAAAGGAAAAACATGTTTTTTAAGACGTTAAATGGCTCAGCAGTGAAGGGGTTAAAAAAATCTTGTCAGTAATAAGCCTCGATAAAAAAACAGTTTTCATCCAAAATTGTATCAAGTTAACCCCGGTTAGCAATAGCAATACTAAAAGTAACCCTAACCCTAAACGTAACCCTAAAACTAACCCTATCTCTAAAGGTAACCCTAACCTTAAGAAACAGTCACCCTAAAAGTTGGCTTTGTTATCCAGGACATTTAGGGTTGCCTTTTCAGATAGGTTTATTTTTGGGGTTAGGTCTCTGTTTTTAGTGCTAAACCAACACTAATATTAATATTGGGTGTTTCAGCATGATTCCTGAGTGATTTTGAGTTTCCTTGTACAAAGAGTTATTTATCAACGCTTTTCAGCACTTGATATTTTTTTTAATTCAGGTTACCGATAAATTGAATTTTAATTACTAAAGCTGAAATAAATCGAGACTCCAGTCAGTAACTTAGAAAATATCAGTGCAATCCTATAACCGTCTGTGGCTCAGTGTTATTGGCTCTATTACGAGCAAGTTGCTTAAATCTTAGTCAGCGGCAGCTACTAAATAATACTGGCATCGGCTCCTGGAGTCCATAAGACTCTGTGAACACAAACGTGGTCATGTGCCAGCCCTGCTTCAGCTGATATAAGCAGGGTTAAAAGGGGGCCTTGGCAGACTGTACCCAGTGTTCTTCTGCAAAGAGCTGGAGGAAGTGGTGGCAAAGGCAAAATCACTTAACACCAGGACTTGAGCCAAGAATAATGAGAAAGGTTGAACTAAATCTGTATACTCATTATTCTCCGGCTAGCTGATAACTGAGGCGTTCTACGAGCAACCTGTTACATCATCAGCCCCTGCTGTGCTTCCTGGGGGGTCTGTGCATGGTTCGGTGCCACTGGCTGGACAATTGCCAGCACCTCGTAATGGCCATGCGGCGTCTGAGGGGGCGATTCCTGGCGTGGTCACTAGGAGCCGCTGGGTTTAAAGCAGAGCACGAGGAGTTACCTCGTCGCCCTGACGTGGAGTTTTGTTCCCTCATCGCTAAGCTATACTCATTGCTGTTTAAGTTGCCGACCCGTTTCTGTCTACGATTCCTGCTCCTGATTTTGACCCGGCTTGTTTCTGACCATTCTGTTGCTTCTACCATTAGCAATCGCAAGTATTGTGCATTGGTGGATTAACCCTATGTTTGCTGTTGGAGCTTTCACTCGCTATCTAGGATTATTCCCATCTCGCTCTGGGGTATCGTTTGTGGCCTCATCAGGTTACTATTTAAGACCCAAGGTGTACGCTAAATCTGAACATTTGTTGACTGCCCTGCAGAATGCACAATTCATTGACTGTCAAACGAATCATTGTGTTTCTGAAAGTGCTCTAAGTTGTCCATTGGTCTTGAAACCTTGGGAACTTAGTGGCAAATCAGTTGTTCTTTTGTGCTTCTTGGCTTTGGAGTATAAGTCTGTGAATACCGGATATCTGGTAACAATCAAGCAGGTATTTCTGTCCAAAAGGATCTCAACCTCGCTACTCCTGTGTGAGCACTACGGCACCCGTTACACAACCATGTAGTTTGCGGTTCAACTGGAATAGCAGGTCGAGCCACTGAGTTACTGAGCAGAGCCATTACGTATTATGGCCCCATTCATTAAGAGATCAGTTGGAACAGGGCCTTTTATAGGGTCTTTGGATGGAAGCTTTCCCCCAATAAGGGGAAATATTACAAAGTTGGTGCTAACCAGAGCTGTTGTAAACTTAACATCTCCATAGACTATAATGGCTCTGGTAAGTTTACAACAGCGCTGGTTAAGCAAGCACCAACTTTGCAATATTTATTTATTTATTTTATTTGCAAACTATTTTTTTTACCAGGAAGGATACATTGATATTTCTCCCGTTTTAAAGTATGTCCTGGGTTCAAGAACATTCAATTTTTTACAGTCGTTACATAAATACAAAGTAATAAAATGCAAGATATTAAAAACAAAACACAAATATACAGATTAACACAGAAAATAAATATGTAAGAAATATATTCACTATGTTGCATGTTTACTGGTGCATTCTGTATCGAGGTATATTAAGATCTCTTGAGTGACTTTAGACTGGAGGAAGATTTGATGGTGTCTGGGAGGTAATTCCATATTTGCGGTGCTCTGTAGGAAAATGAGGATCGAGCCACTTTCTTTTTGTATTGCAAGTAAGGTGCAGGTCCTGGATCTGAGGTTATAGGATGAGGGAACTGCTAGGGGAAGCAGCCTATTCAGGTAGGGTGGCAGCTTCCCAGAAAAGCTCTTAAACACCCAGGTTGGAAAGGTGAAGGGTGCGTCTAGATTCCAGCGATGGCCAGTTTAGTTCTTTTAACAAGTCACAGTGGTGGGTCATGTAGTTACATTGTAGCACAAGGCAGCAGAATGAGTTATACAGTGTAGTAAGTTTATGAAGATGCGTTTGCGGGGCAGCTGCATACACTAAATCTCCGTATTCAATAGCCGGTAGAAGTATTTGTATATAGCCCAAGATGTTTAATAGCAATTAAACGGGGGTAATGATTACAGGTTTTTTTTTTAACCTAAAATTAAATATGGTGGTTAGTAACACAACAGAGTAGGCCTGGTGGATGTCAAACACTGTGCTCTCTTACACATGGGGGTAAGGACCCTGCTGCTTTGAACATAACAGTTGGGCCATGGTGCTGTTTCTGTCATTCGATAGAAATGATCTATGGTTGTGAACAGGGCAGTTGGCAAATGTCTCTTTCATGTTATACTAATTGACTTGATCGTGTGAACATTGTGCACACGTGCATGCTACTGTCCCATCATGTAATGTAAGGGACCTGCAGCGATCAATGTGGCAGATGGTCAATACTGCTGTCTCAGTTGTATATTCCGAAGTGAATTTTTTTTTTTAAATAAAAAGCACTAACAAACCAATGACTTTTCAAACGACATAAAGCCATAGCCTTGTCAATATTATGACTTTGAGGGATACGGCACCCCAATATATTTTTGAAATTGAATTTCTCTTGTCTGAATATCTTACGGTAAGGAAAAATAATTTTATTTGTAAATCTTGTTTACTTACATGCAATAAACAATTAAATTTGGTCATTTTCCACAAAAACATTCACAAACTCACTCGTTTCTAATGCAGGACTCTACTAATAAATTCAGCCATATTCTTACCAAGTCCCGCCTCAATTACTGTAACTTTCTTCTCATTAAATGATCCGCTCTGTCGTCCTGTGCCAGACTCATCTAACTCACATCCTGCACTTCTCACACCTCGCCCCTTTGTCAATCTCTACACTGACTTCCTTTTTCTTTTACAACTCAGTTCAAAATACCGGTCCTCACATATAAAGTTCCCCGTAACCATGGGCTTACCTACATATCATCCCTTAGCATGTATATTCCATTCCTGCCACTTTGCTCTACCAGTGATCTGAAATCATCTTCTCGTATTCGCATCCCTCACTCTTGCCTTCATGACTTGTCTCAAGCTGACCCTACTTATGGTATTCCACCACCACATTCGACTCTCCCTGTGCCGTCACCCTATGAAAAAAGTCTATAAAAACATTTTACATTAGAAAGGAATACAGAATCCCATAGACAATCCCTCCTTTATTACACCCACCCATACTGTATTTACTTCCTACACAGCCCCCATACATTTTTATCCAACTCTTGAATTACAGGTACAGCCAACTCACGCCTCAAAGACTTCTCCGGGGCAGTTCTGGTCCTGTGGCATGAACTGGCTCGCCCTATCAGAATCTCCTCTAATCTTCAGGCCTTCAAGAAATCTATCAGAACCCTTCTCTTCTGACTAACATACCACATTACTGATTCTGACTTATCCATCTCTTCACCTTCCGCCCACATCATCATAGATGTCATTTCCATGTCTTCACCATTTTTGAAATACTAGAGCTAGTGATCCTGACAACCAAGGAAAGTCTTCTCTATCTTCCCCCACCTCAACTCCTCCCGATTGTAAGCTCATCTGAGTAGGGTCCTCTACGGACTGTATTACAAACAGCCCCCTCAAACGAGGATGCTAAGGTGGAAAACCTGTGTCTGGAGTTTTCCCCTTAGTATCCTCTTAGTTTAGCTCCATATTACGTGGCAGACGCTGATCCAGCAGTCTGCCCTGTAATGCAGCGCTAAGAGCTTGGATACTCAGGGCAGTGCTAATGAACTGCCCCGAGTATCCCCTCCTGGCTTCCATAGGACTCCATGGAAGCTTCAACTGCCGGGTCACCTGACCTGCAGGATCTCACCTGTTGGGAGATCCTGCAAGAACGAGACGTGATTGCGGAGGGAGAGAGGGGACCTTTTTTCCCCAGTTTCACTCTGCTACCAGTATCCAGAAGTGGCGGATCGGGCCACCGTTCTCGCTGCAGAATAAGAGGTGAGTATCTAATTTTTGGGGAGATTTGCAGCTGTTGCTGACTGATTCCGCAGAAGCGGAATCAGTTAGCACCAGGTCCTAGCTGTGGTTAACTTTTCAGTTAACCGGAGCGGTGAGTAATTAGCGTTAGGAGTTTGTAATCTTAACGCTAATTACTGTTTGTGCTCTATGTTAAGCATATGAAGCGCAAAATACAATAAGCTCAAATTGGAATCGCAATCTCGGATGCCCTAACTGTTTTTTAACCCTTTAGCGTTCGGATTGTAAATATGGTCAGCACGCGCTAGGGCAACCTAACCTAACGTTAACAGTCACATAGCTGAGCACTAACGTTAGTGTTAAGACTGTAATATTGCCTGTCCTGTCTTGTTTATTACCCTATGCTTGTTTGGAAAAAAAAAAATTCTCACTCCCCATTGCTTATTGCAAATGTTGTGGAAACTGTCAGAAATATAAATAAATGACAATAATAGCTAATTGGTGACCAGAGAAGAAAAAGGTATATCAAGCACTGACATAACACATATGATTTAACAGTCATTCACAATTTTGACTTTCAGGTAACTGTAGTAGAGATCTGCTGGATGATGGGGCCATAGTGTCCAGAAATTAAAACTGTTTTCTTTATTGGCTAGCCATTAAAAATGCAGCCGATGATCCGCCGCAAAACACCCGAATCGATCCAAAAAAAGCCGACCTGCCGAACAGACCACCACCCAGCCACTGGAAAAAGCCGACAAACTGCCAAATGGAGTAAAAAAAAAAAAACATTTTAAATAAATCGGGAAAAAAAATTGCCAAAAAATGCTGAAAAAATCCTAAAAAATAAATAACTAAAGAGACTTTTTTGCTGCAAATGAAAAGAAACAATTTAATAGATATAGAATACAAACGGGAATATTTTTAACATTTGAAACCTATGAGATTTGCCTGAATAAACCTGCCGAATGAAACCACTGAAAATCATGGCATTTCACTGACATATCTTTGCTATTTGGTGTTCTATGAAAGATTGCTTCCCTATGCTGATTTCACTGCCGTCGAAGACCACCGTATTTCGCTGGCAATTTACCAATATTCGGCGAATTGTCAGCTTTTTGAATAACCGAAGGGCCCCGAAATTGCACCGTTCGGGGAAATTCACTGTTCATTGCAATTTCGGGGCCAGTCCGGCTCTCTTTGAATAACCCTGCAAAACTGCTCAGCATGACAGGAACTGTCTGATTTTCTTTCCATTTATACCACAGTTGCGGGCCTATAATTTGGATTTTACTTGTCAATTTCTCAGTAATTTGGTAAATAAACCACATTATAATGAGTTGGAATTGGGGAACACATTTATTTACTTCATCGCTAATATAGTTTTCTCAGTAACAGACCATGCCAAAATATTTTTTGCATTTCATGAAAAACTTACACACTGTAGACCAACTGTACCCAGTAAAGATAATTTACTCATAAAACTGAGAGCATGAATGCCTCCCAAATGGCTTAATTAAATCCAAGTCTTCAAGAAAATATCTATGACTAGATGTGAACTTGACATGAATTACTGTTCACATAATTTCGCTTCCAAAGTAGCACAGCTTGAGCCATTTCACCAAAAGGCAGTGGCATAGCGAGGGGGTGGGGGGGCACTTGCCCCAGGGTTCCTCTCGGGGGGTGCTGCAAGCAGGGGAGGAACGTTGTGTTGCCCCAGTTCGGCACCTATCTGGCTTTAAAAACAGTGGGCTGACATCTTGCATGCCAGCCCTCACTGTAGGACTGCCCCCCGGCCATGGGCATCATCGCGCATGCACACAATGATATCATAAAGAGGGAATTCCCCTGCCCCAGCCAGATCCTGGCCTTTCCAATGATACCAAACATGACCTGATAATCTGCTAAAAAAAGTTAACTATATACTGTATATATTTAATTTTTTTCTTTTTTGTCTCCAAAAGCAGCAGTATTAGTCACTTTTCAATAATAAAGTAAATAATATTGCTGCTTTAGCTCACCTTCTCATTACCCACAACAGCAGTAAGTAAGGAGGGGATGAAACAATGTGTCAATCTGCTGCGAAGAGTGCAGGGGGCACTTTGGACCGCTGCATCACCATAATGTACTCCGTACAAGGTCAAGTGAAGTTTCACTGGAAAGGATAGAGTCTAGCCTCTCTGATGATACCAAACATGACCATATAAAGTGGAAAAATAAACAAACGCGAAATGTCTTTTTTCCACCTCTGTTTTAAGGCAGTGGCATTGTTCACTTATAACGCAAACAATGTCACTGCACTAATTCACCTTTTCATCTCCCACACTGTGAGCAAATTTGAACATGATTGCATAATGCGATACTAGGCATTATTTAATCTAAAACATGGAGGGGCTCTACAGGATGACTTGCCCCCGAGTGCCTTGCCACCTCGCTACGCCTCTGCCTAAAGGTAGATATTCCACATTTGAAAAACTATTTTTGTCATAATATTAAATATATAATAAAAAATATACATCAAATATATATATGTAAATATAATATAAGCATTCTGTGGCAAACAGTCCGCATACCAATGCAATGTCACGCTAGGTAGGCTCCAACTTAGGTTAGGACAGTGTTTCTCAACCCTGGTTCTCACATACCCCCGACAGGGCAGGATTTAAGGATTCCCTTGGGGAAATGCAGACTGGAACCTGCAATCACTGAGCAGCAAATCATATCACCTGTGCTGCGCTTCACATATCTGCAAACCTGGCCTGTTAGTGGGTCCTGAGGACTGAATTGATAAACCTTGGCTTAGGGGATGCAGTAACACAGAACCACTACTGCGCAGCTGATTGAGCTTGTTAGCTCCCCGAAGACCTGCTAAACCCTGGGACAACTGTCCAGGAGTGGTTTGTGTTGTTGCATCCTCTACACCAGTGTTTCCCAAACCTGTCCTCAGGACCTGCTCACAGTCCAGGTTTGCAAGATGTCTGAAGCCCAGCACAGCCCAGGTGATATGATTTGGCCTGGCCTGGATGAGGGTCCCGAGGACAGCTTTGGGAAACACTGCTCCACATTAAGGCTGGCAGTTCACAGAGTCCGCAGTTGGATGACTGACTTGGACAATGCCATTGGCCGACCAGGGTTGTCCACTGGAAGGGTTTGTGGATGACCCAGGTCGGCTGATGGACAGGCGGCTGAACAAAGGAAAAAAAAATGCTGCGGGGAACACAGCCGAAGCAGATAAAATAAATAAAATACCTCGATGAAGGTTGCAGGGGGGATAAACCCCCTGTCCCTGGTGCTAAAATTGGTTTCAACACCAAGCAATGCTGAATGCAGCCGGACTGAAGAAAAAAAAAGCCGCATTCGGCGAGGGGAAACAAAGCCAGGACCCAAAATTTCACCTAAGAAATCCATAAATATATAAAAAAAAAACTTAAAAATCAGTAATTAAAAAGGCTTTTTACTGCGGATGAAAAAAATAAATGGTTGAATAAAAAAGGAATTGAATAGAATTTTTTTTTTTACATTGAATCCTATGGGCTAACTGAAGCACTTCTCTATGGGACAATTTTCCTGCCGCGGCACGGCGGTTTACTAATTTATACAATTTATCTTTTTCATGTTAATTGTATCAGATCGTCCCGGCATCGTCCAATAAATCCCATTGAAATAGGAAAGGTCGCTAATCTGTTGTAGTCGCAAAAAATCATCTGAAGTCGTCCGATGGAAGTTGGAGGCAGTGGAAAAGGGCTCATTCACCTCCATGTTCTGGGTTCAATCAGACGACTTCAGCCGATATTGGATGATCGCATCATCGTACAAATACAGACCCAGTGGTCGACCAGCCTAATGGTCAGCAGCCTTGGCTCTCCAGATATTTCAGAACCACCTCTCCTATAGGGATGAGCTGTTCGGTTCGATCAGTTCGGAGTTCGACTCGAACATTGGCAGTTCGAAAGTTAGCGAACTTCGAACTTTTTGGCGTGTTCGGTTCGAGTTCGAGAAAAAAAAAACATTTTGAAAAAAGTATAAAAAATGCTTAAAAAAATACAAAAAAATTGAGAAATAAAGAGACTCTTTACTGCAGAATATTATAAGCAACGGTTTATTAGATACTGAATTAAAAAACTACCCAGTGCAAGAAGGCACGCATGTTGCTTGCATAAACGGCGTAAACAACAGGTGTTAATTAGTGTTTGGAAATAACATGTGCGTCTAATTAGTCTGGTCTCATGAATTTGATACATTTATTTATTTTTAAAGGATTTTACCAGGAAGGATACATTTTCAAGTATGTCCTGGGTTCAAGAACATTGAGTGGTTACAGAAATACAAAATAGTAAAATGCAAGATATTAACACAAAACCAAATATACAGATTAACAGAAAAATAAATATGTAGGAAATAAAGTCATTATGTTACATATTTACAGGTGCATTCCTTATTGAGGTATGTTAATAGAGATCTCTTAAGGGACTTTAGACTGGGGGAAGATTTGATGGTGTCTGGGAGGTTATTCCATATTTGCGGTGCTCTGTAGGAAAATGAGGATCGAGACACTTTCTTTTTGTATTGCGGTATTGCAAGTAAGGTGCTGGTCCTGGATCTGAGGTTATAGGAGGAGGGAATAAGGATGAGCCGAACACTCCCCGAGTTCGGTTCGAAGCCGAACCCGAACTTTCCAAATGTTCGGATCCGAACCCGAACACGAACTCCATACAAGTCAATGGGGCTGAAAATTCGGTTTTTAGAGTGCCCTCCAAGAGGGCATATATGCTAGATATTTGCCATAAAAGGTGTATGGGGGTCCGGGTAGTGCCCTGGGGGACAGGAAACAAGGACAAAAACTTTTAAAAAAAACGTTTTTAAAGGGACAGTGAGTTTTCCATGAAATAAGGGTTAAAAATAAAAACGAAAAATTCCTTCAAATATCGTGCCTAGGAGGTCCCCATAACCTGCCCGTGAAGTGGCGGATTTCTAGGATGTACAGAAATATGTAAGAACCAAAAAATGACATTTCAGATGACGGTAAATGCTTTTCCTTTAATCTATCCATAAACAACTGCTTGGGGCGGCAGTCTGTATGAAAAGAGGAGACATTTTCGGACATGCAGAAAAAGTTTACAGATTTTTTGGCGGTGAAAAGCAGGAGAATGACTGGAGAATGGAAAATTCTAGACCAAATAGCCGATTTGGAAAGTGAGATAAATGGGAGAATTTTTCTGGTTCGGCTATTTTGACCTAGAATTTTCTCTTCAGTCATTCTCCTGAGTTTCACCTTTCTCTGAATAACCCTGTCAGGGTTATTCAGAGAGCAGTGAAGAGCAGGAGAATGACTGGAGAATGGAAAATTCTAGGTCAAAATAGCCAAACCAGAAAAATTCTACCATTTAGGCTAGGGTCAGACTATCGAATTTTTAACGTGCGTTCTGGCGCACTTAATCAGGGCCACACTAGCAGCAAATGACGGGCAATGACAGACAATATACGAAGTACGGTCGCACGAAAGTCCGGCTGCGCAACACAAGTGGAAAATGAACGCATTTTTTCGATAACGCAGAACCGCTAGTACGGACGTACAGAGTGCGCTGCGTCCACTAGCGACGTGTGTGCGTGATTTGGAGACGTCAGACCCTGCTCATGTCCGGCCAACATAACGTCCAGACACCCAAAGTTTTCTGGTTTGGATCCGTAAAAAATCACGCACAAAAATGCGCATCGTATGACCGTTTTCGTGCATTCCGTGAAAAAATAAGGCAATGCGTTCGGACGCACTTATTGACGGTCGCTGTGAAAAATGAGTTAGTCTGACCCTAGCCTTATCTCACTTCCCAAATCGGCTATTTGGTCCAGATTGTTCTCTTTTCCTGCCATTCTCCTGGTTTTCACCTTTCTCTGAACACCCCTGAGAGAGAGGTGAAAGCCAGGAGAACTGGCAGGAGAAGAGAACAATCTAGACCAAATTGCCAATTTGGAAAGTGAGTTAAATGGGAGAATTTTTCTGGTTTGGCTATTTTGACATAGAATTTTCACTTCTCCAGTTATTCTCCTGCTTTTCACCGCTCTCTGAATAACCCTGTGAATGTTTAATCCCGAGGTGAAAAATAACATTGCTTAAGGCTGGGGTCAGACAAGCGCAGTTATCACGTCCGTGTTGCCGCACATTTGTACGTCCGTGGCAGCATAGCATTCTGACCAAAGGAGCCCCACACACGAAGTACGTCCACCAGGAAGTGCGGATGCATGGCGGACGCAGCAAACGGACGCAGGTTAGGCAAGAATGTAATACTGCTAGAACAGACGTGCGGAGTGCGTCACGTCCGCAACGTCCATGTAGCTTTGTATGTGAGTGATGAAACGAGGTCAGATGGACTGCATTTATATGTCCAGCATTTTTGACGGACAGAATGTTTTTTCATTTTAATTTATTTTCCCTGCTACATCAGTCAAAAAATACGTCAGTGAAAAAAACCGACTGTTTGGCCACTACCTTGTTGTCAGTCAGTAAGTACATCCGTACTGCACGGAAGCACAGTCCGTACAAAATGCGCTCATCTGACCCTAGCCTTAGATGTTATTTTGAATTTTTTTCAAACACCAGTTAACCACTTGGCTGTTATGGACGCGCTCAGCGCGTCCAGCCAAGTGGTTCTCCTGTGCTATGGACGCGCTGAGCGCGTCCATGCACAGGAGGCAGCAATCCGCCGGATTCCGGCGGATTGCTGCGCCCCCCCGGTGTGGGCTGACATCTTGGATGTCAGCCCAGCACTCCGGGACCCCGGCGGAGCAATTAGATGTCATCGCGGTGGCGCGATGACATCTAATTCAGGCGCCCCCCGCATGTGCAGAGGAAGCGCCTGAAAGGGAGGGGGGGAGGTCTTTGGACATCTCTCCCTTCCGATCGCCGGGGGGCAGAGGGTTAATCCAGCCACTGTGTGGAAGGGCACAGCCTGCCCTTCCAAACGGTGGCTGTGATTAACCCCTGGGGAGCCGGATCACGAATCAGCGCTGAAAAGCGCTGGATCGTGATCCTCTCCTGGAGATGGCCGACATCTTGGATGTCGGCCAAGCCTCCAGGAACTCCCCCTGAGGACTGGCGTCATCGTGCATAGCACGTTGACGCCAGTCCTGGAGTTAACCCCTAGCTGCCACCAATGGTGGAGATAGGGGGTTCCAATGAACCCCCTATCTCCCGATCCGTGGCAGCTAGGGGTTAATGTTTGATATAGTTGGATCGGCCAGAGCATGGCCTTTCCAAGGATACCAAACATGAGCATGAAAAATGTTTTAAAAAAATTAAAAAATAAAAATAAAAAAATAAAAATATTTAAAAAAAATCTAAAAAAAAATAAACAAGTTTTTTGTTTGTTTTTGTTTTGTTAATGCAGCAATATTGTTCCCATTTCAATTATAATGTGAACAATAATGCTGCACTAACGATTTTTGTATGCGGTGCGTTTGTTAAAAAAAGCGAAATTTTCCCCAAAAAAAAATGTAACGAGACCCCATTTCTAATTTTTTTAACAAGCGCACCCCATACAAAATATAACAGCAAACGATCGCATGTTAAAATGTGAAAAAAAACACTTTACACATAATAAATTATTGAAAATTCTAATTTTATTGCATTTGTTGTTATAATATACAGACATGACGTAACGTATACATATAATAATGACATATTATGAATCTGCCAAGTCTGCCGGAAAGAATTATATATAATATGTCTGGGTCATATATATGAAGACCGAAAGCGGTAAAAATGACCTCAGCACAGAGGTGTGAAAAGCCTCAGCAGCGAAAGGGTTAATTGCAGCATATTAGGATGTTTTAGGAGGGAAATTAATTCTCAAATCTCAATCAGAAACAGACACCACCCCACCCCCTCAGTACCTCCGTATAGTGTACAATGTATCAAATTGATTACCAGACTAAAAACACCTGGTGTTATGCCCGTTTGTGAACAGAGGTCATTTAGAGTTGATAATCTTTCCACGTACACATTAGTTTTTAATTCAATATCTAATAAACCGTTGCTTATAATATTCTGCAGTAAAGAGTCTCTTTATTTCTAGATTTTTTTGTATTTTTTTAAGCATTTTCTATACTTTATTCAAAATTTCTTTTTTTTTCGAACTCGAACCGAACACACCCAAAAAGTTCGAAGTTCGCAGACTTTCGAACTGCCAAAGTTCGGGTCGAACTCCGAACCGTCCGAACCCGAACAGCTCATCCCTATGAGGGAACTGCTCTGGCAATCAGCCTATTCAGGTAGGGTGGGAGCTTCCCGGAAAAGCTCTTAAACACCAGGTTGGAAAGGTGAAGGGTGCGTCTAGATTCCAGCGATGGCCAGTTTAGTTCTTTTAACATGTCACAATGGTGGGTCATGTAGTTACATTGTAGCACAAAGCGGCAGAATGAGTTAATGTAGTAAGTTTCTGGAGGTGTGTTTGAGGGGCAGCTGCATACACTACATCTCCGTATTCAATGGCTGCATAAGCATTTGCTGTACAATCTGCTTTCTTACCGTGGGGCTCAGGCAGGATTTGTTTCTGTACAGGACACCTAGTTTGGGGTAAAGATTAGATGAGAGTTTTTCGATGTGGGGGCCAAAAGATAGATTTGGGTCTAACCACATACCTAGATATTTGAGAGAAGTGACTGTAGTCAGCGTGCCATTTGATCTTGTCCCCACACATAGATGAGGTGTTTGCAATTTGTGTAGTTTAGGTGCGGTTCCAAAGAGCATTGTAATAATTTTGCCAGCATTTAGAAAACGTTTGTTATCTGCGATTCACTTTTCTACCCCAGTGAATTGTTCTTGCAGCACTGCCTCCAGCTGCGGGAGATTTGGTTGGCTGGTATAGATTACAGTGTTGTCTGCGTACATGTGTACAGTTGAGGCTTTGCAGACATTGGGCAGATCATTTATGAATATTGTGAATAGCAGGGGGCCGAGTATCGAGCCTTGGGGTACACCGTACGTGACTGGGAGGGGAAGTGCTGTCAGAAATGGACACATATTGTGACCGATCAGGCACATATGATTGGAACCAGGTTAGCGTGCTATCACCAATACCGGAGTTTTTAAGTTTTGTATTAGGATGCCATGGTCTACCGTGTCAAAGGCCTTGGCAAAATCAAGGAAGATGGCTCCAGTTAGGTTTCCTTGTTCCATGCCAGCTTGGATATCATTACAAACTTTTAAAAGGGCGGTTGTGGTTGAATGATTTGGACAAAAGCCTGATTGATCTGGGGTTAAATAGTTCCGATACTGATAATAATCACGTAATTGAGTGTAGACACATTTTTCCAGAATTTTTGACATTACAGGGAGCAGTGATATCGGGCGGTAGTTGGATACCAAAGTATTGTCTCCACTTTTATGGATAGGTACATTGCCTGCAGACTGGGAGTGGATCCTGCACATGTATGATGAACACTGTGCTTCTGAATTCAAAGAAGTGTTCATTTCTACTACATGTTCCTCTGATATGCTGTTTAACCCCTTAAAGACCAGGGCGGCATTTTAACCCCTTAAGGGTGGCTAGGTGTCATGTGTGGGTCTCTGATGGCGATGTTTCTATACATCATACAAATCCGCCACTTCACGGGCAGGTTATGGGGACCTCCTAGGCATGATATTTGAAGAAATTTTTTGTTTTTATTTTTAAACCTTATTTTATGGAAAACTCACTGTTCCTTTAAAAACGTCTTTTTTTTTTACTTTTTGTCCTTGTTTCCTGTCCCCCAGGGCACTACCCGGACCCCCATACACCTTTTATGGCAAATATCTAGGGCACTCTAAAAATTGAACTTTTGAGTCCCATTGAGTTCGGTTCGAGTTCGAGTTCGAACTCGAACTTTTGAAATTGTGTTCGGGGGTGTTCGGCTCATCCCTACTCTCCTAAGATCTTCAGTCAAGTTGACTGAGCCTCACTGGAAATGTAGCTTCAAAACATCTTGAGGGCCAAGTTTGTTGACCTCTGTCCTGCTCTAGTTTAAGGCTTGAGTCCATATCGGTCTCCATTCCATTAGAAGCAGTAAAGATTGCCTTAGGTTTGGTAATTTATTGGGGTATTGCGTAGCCTCATTCAGTCGTCACTGTCTTGCTTGCTATTCAAATCTGAGCAGCGATTTGCTTTATCGCTGGAATCTAGACGCACCCTTCACCTTTCCAACCTGGTGTTTAAGAGCTTTTCTGGGAAGCTACCACCCTACCTGAATAGGCTGCTTCCCTCAGCAGTTCCCTCATCCTATAACCTCCGATCCAGGACCAGCACCTTACTTGCAATATCACAATACAAAAAGAAAGTGGCTCGATCCTCATTTTCCTACAGAGCACCACAAATATTGAATAACCTCCCAAGCGCCATCAAATCTTCCCCCAGTCTAAAGTCCCTTAAGAGCTCCCTATTAACATACCTCAATACAGAATGCACCTGTAAACATGTAACATAGTGACTATATACAGAATGCACCTGTAAACATGTAACACAGTGACTATATACAGAATGGACCTGTAAACATGTAACATAGTGACTATATACAGAATGCACCTGTAAACATGTAACATAGTGACTATATACAGAATGCACCTGTAAACATGTAACATAGTGACTAGATTTCCTACATATTTATTTTCTGTTAATCTGTATATTTGTTTTGTGTTAATTTCTTGCATTTTACTACTTTGTATTTCTGTAACCATGTTCTTGAACCCAGGACATACTTGAAAACGAGAGAAATCTCAATGTATCCTTCCTGGTAAAATCCTTTATAAATAAAATAAAATACATTGAGATTTCTCTCGTTTTCAAGTATGTCCTGGGTTTGCACGTCCTATACTTTGTATAAGATGTGCAAACCTGTACTAGCGCTGGAATGACTAATGACTTGCTCGCCATTTGTGTCGCAAGCGCAAAAACGTGCTATAATTGCACAGGTATAAAGTAATTTGGAGAGAGCGAAACCACTGGGTATAAAAAACGGCCTCCACATCTCGACTCACTTCAAAGTCTCCCGTGAGGTCCTTGCCCCGATCTGCAGTCTTGTGTCTGTGAAAACAGAAGTAGACCGAGGAAAAATAATTAATCCACTGGAACTTGATCGACTCGAGACTTCCTTTACGACAGGAACATCCAATGGACTCCTATAGACTCTTGAATGTATCCTGCAAGTAGTGTCTATCACTGCTCTTGTTGGTAGCGCTTGGCACAAAATGCCTTGCACCACTCCTGGGACTCTATAACTCTATAGCACAAGTGGGTTATAGTGAGCGGTAACTCTGTGAACCTTCTCGCGCAGATTACTGCTCCTAAAGGAATAGGGTCCTTGGTATTGCACTGGCATGTGGAGGGTCAGCGATACACCAGACGTTTGATGCACAAGATAGCGGATTTCCTTTACTTGTCCTACCCAGAATTCCCTGCTACATTCAGGGGAATTGCAGCAAAAGAGCTTTGTGGTCAAAATAAGTCTTTTGATTCGCCACTCAGACGAGTAGTTGGTTCCCGCAGTGACTTACATTCTGTTTTACGAATTGGATTATAAACGTGAATATCTGCAGATTAATAGTGCAGCAAAATATGCAAAAATTATTTTAGTTGGAAAAAAAGTAATGAGATTTGTATTGCCACTATTCAGACGAAGATACACGATGGGGGTCTCGAAGATCTTACAAATACCCTTTTGTGCACATGCGGTCACAAAAGACTTCCTCTGCGCGTTCCCAGGGGCATACATAATTGCTATTGTTCCTGCAGAAATCAGCCTGTTGCTGAAACACGAAGAGAGAGGCTGCTTTGCCATGTCAGTGACAATTTGGAGCAGCGTTGGGAATATAACGCAGTCTCCTATTGTAATTTGCTGATGGAACAGAGCTAAGGTGGTCTCAAAACCAGAGAAAATTGTCAGCGGTATAAAGTTCTCTTTTAATTCATCGTGTATCGACTTTTTTTTTAGTTTTTTTTGTTTATGGCTTGAGCTAATCCTGAAATGTATTTATTTTATTTATAAAGTATTTTACCAGGGAGGATACATTGAGATTTCTCTCGTTTTCATGTATGTCCTGGATTCAAGAACATTACATCGTTAAAGTAGGTACAAAAATATAAAGCAATAAAATGCAGGATATTAAAAATAACACAGATATACAAATTAACGCAGAAAATAAATATGTAAGAAATATACTCACTATGTCACATATTTATAGGTACCTTTAAGCAAAAATACTACATGGTTATTTCACTTTAACTTTTATTTATTGAATAAGAAAATATTACTTAATAATATAATTTAATAATATTTTTATTTTTTATTAAAAATGTATTACAACAGCGTCAATAATTTTTCTACATGGATGTGTTCAAATCCATTTTTTTTGTATATTTCTATTGTTTACCCAAAGATTTTGATCAAACTTTAATTAAAAAAACAAAACAAAGCAGAAGCACAAAACATTTTTAAATGGTTGGTCTGAGTGTCAGGCACAGTCCTTAATTTATGGAAATTGTATCTTAATCACTAGGATCATCCCGAGTTACTGATTGCAATGAACCAAATGGTGCTTAAAAGGGTACTCCAGGGTTAAAACAATGGAGTGGGGAAAACGAGGGGTTAAGCATTATCCTCCTTGCACCCTGTTTTAAAGGAATACTCTATTAAAAACCAAGCCCTCTTTTTTGCCCATTACTAATTGGGCAAATCCTCCAGACAGCATCTGCCAAATAATTTTTTTATCGTTTTTTATTTAACCCTTTACTGCCGCAGGACGTTCTATGCCGTCCTTGCAGCGGGTGAGCATTGAAGACGCAGGGCGTACAGGTGCACCGTGCTGTCTTCATTTGCCGCCTCGCCCCTCCCCAAAGGTGGCACGCACTGCTCGTCATTGGTTGAACTCAGGCCGTCCCCCTGCAGCCAATGATGTGCGTGCATGTCGGCTGAGGGGTGGGCCAAAATCAGCAGCTCGTGGTGACTCCTGTTGGCGTTAACCCCCATCCGGCGGGTGATTCCCGTCCGTCGTGAAGGGGTTAAGGTGAATGTTTCACCTTTTGTGCCTTGGCGCGTGCCGCTCCTCCTCTTCAGCTCAGGGACTTTGAATCCAGAAGCTTTGCCACGTGGCTATGAAATAGCATAGCGTAGGATCCGGGAAGCCGTGCATCACTCGAGACTTGTGCATTTATGCATGCACGTTCCCTAGCACCTGCACAGATCAATGGATCGGAGCTGCATACGCATGCACAGAAACGATTCATAGGCTGCCTCTGGTTACTTATCGCAGGCAGTCTAACAGAGGTGACGTCAGCATCCAATGGCTCTAAATGTGCTATAGGAGGGACATGGAACCCACTTCTGAGTCTCCATCCATGACACTCAGATCAGTGCTTGATGAACGGAGCTTCTGGACGGAGGCAATCAGTGGGCTGAATCAGCCCTCCAGAGGGAGGAGAGAGGTGAAGGCACTCAGGATAGTGTGATCTCTCTTTCAGCAAGAATGTTTTTATAGCCACGTATTCATACCCTTTGGTTCTCAAAATGAACTATGGCGTGTTAGGGATTTTCCGTTATGCAAGACTCCAGCCCTGGAACAGGGTCCAGGAAGATGAAATATACAGAATCAAGCTGCCTGTATCGACTCTTATTACCTTTCAATGTAAAAAATGTGGTTTTAGCATTGTGTGATGCATTGACGACAGTAACAGTTCCTTTGTGGGAATTTCTATTGTTAAAGGGAAAGAATATCACAATACACAATGTTAATGTATCACGGTTTATACATTTGTACCTGTGTAACGCGTTACTGGTGTTCATACTTTTTAATATGTCTTTTTATTATACATACATAAACAAACCAGCAGCAGATGAAAAAAAACACACACGAAACATTACGTGAGAATTCGTGCTCGAAGAGATGTGCCTTAGAGCCAGTACAGGGCTTTTGTTTATAACGTGTATGTGTGTGATCTATAGCACAAGGATATGGTCAATATAATTGAAAATATCAAAGGACATAGGGGTATACTCATCAAAGGTTTGTATTTATTTCAGACCTGTTTTTTCATGTTTATTCCAAAAGTGCTTGTTCATTGAAGGGTATTAAGTAACACATAACTAAAGGCAATGTTTTAAATTGGGAATGCAAATGATCAAAGCCTCCATCGGCTGGATTTGCGCAGCCATGCGGTGGCAAACTGGAAATCTAGGAGGTTAGATTAATTTTAAGGCTGACAATGAAGTACTTGGCAACCTATATGAGGTATTAAATTATCTCAAATGTTTATATATATCGCAGAAATTAACATTATCAGGGTTATTCAGAGAGAGGTGAAAAGAAGGAGGATGACTGGAGACTGGAAAATTCTAGGTCAAAATAGCTGATTCGGAAAGTGAGATGAATGGGAGAATTGTTCTGGTTTGACTATGTTGTTGACCTAGAATTTTCCATTCTCCAGTCATTCTCTTGCTTTTCACCTCTCTCTGAATAACCCTGTATAACAGGCTAAACTAGACCATGCTGGCTGACATGTAAGAGGTTCTAAATTGGGTGTTAGAGGTTGTGGCTTTTCATGATATATTTTTGAGACTTCTTATCCTTATCAACAAATATGGTCTAGAACAGGGATGTTCTCTGCGGTGAGGGACTACCTACCCTTTTTATTTAATATTTATGTGGACCCCTGTCATAATCCCTTCCTAAAGTAAAAATGAACACACTTTTATGATTTCACATTCTGTTTTTGGTTGTGTCATGACTCGTACATCAGTGTCGCAAGGCCGACGTCATTCCCCCCATGTCATAGTGCCGCAAGGTCAGCATCGCTCCCCGCGTCTATCTCAGGTTGCCTTCATGACGATTCACGTAAATCCTGCCTCCTCTAAGCGTCATGTTGCCAGCCTTACTGGCATGCAATGCTCATTATACACAGTGCTTTATTCCCACCCTATACGCCATCATGTTAGTGACGTGGCACCATATCCTTCACAACGCACACTCATGTTTTGGTGTTCGGGTCTGATATCATGCAATAGGTTTCATGCTTCCTGCCCTTTCATGGTGTTTTCTTGACCTTCAGCACTTTTGGTGTATTTTTGTTCTGCTCTATCTACCTTTAGGGTTACATAGAAACATAGAAACATAGAAAAATGTCGGCAGATAAGAACCTTTCGGCCCATCTAGTCTGCCCAATTACATGGATACTTTACCTGGATTTATCTTTTGTTTAGGATAGCCTTATGCCTATCCCATGCTTGCTTAAATTCAATTACTGTTTTGGCCTCTATAGAAACATAGGTCTGAAAAAAGACATGCGTCCATCGGGTTCATCCTTTCACAAATCACCTACTGCTGTTAATCCAAAAGAAGGCAAAAAAAACCCCGTCTGAAGCGCTCAAGAATATGCAACAAACTGGGAAAAAAATCCTTCTTGACCCCAGAATGGCAGCGTCAGATTTCTACTTGGATCAGGGTCTACGCTCAACTACCCGTACTTCTGCCCTCAACCTTGGCTTGGTATTTGGATTTTGTCTATCTCCGGTTCTCTGTCCGTGGCTTGTTTACTAAAGGATAGTTAGTAAGAAGGGAACCAGGAAGTATGGCGATGCAATCGGTCAGAGGTCACAGCAGGGGACAGCGAGGGAGTGCAGCGACAGGTAAACTATGCAGCCCTTTAACCCCGAGCCACACTCGATTACCACCAGGGGGCCGCCAGGGAGGTTAAAAAAAACAACTTTTTTACGCGTGTATGTGCGTGCATATACGCAATATTCAATTTATAATTTGTTGTGCGTGAATCTAAAAGAGGTCTAAAAGGCACACCAAAATGTGTTATGGAAAGTATATTTTGCATACACTGGTATTATTATTACTACAGGAATCACTTTCAAGAACATCAATGGAAGAACTGTCTCTGAACAATGTCTAGAATACACAAGCTGCTGAAGACAAGGATATCAAACTCTGTCCTCCAAGATGTTTCTGAACTACAACTCCGATAATTCTCTGGCTTCTATTGTTTTCAAAGAATTCAGTGAATTTTAGACAATAAAAATCTGGGGGTCTGGTGTTTGAGATCCACATGGTTGAAGACCTATATGTCACCTCCAAAAGCAGGTTATGGGCAATCCTGTGTGCCCTTAGGGAGAAGATAACCCCTTGCTGTGAGTTGTTTTTCTGTTTATTCATTATGTTCACAGTTTAATCCTCTCGGAATATCTCCATATCTCAGGATGTTCTTCACTGATTAGATTAGGGTGGCTAAATCCAGGCCACTGAGGAGACATGGACAACTCACCAAATGACTTGAAACTGAATGATTCAGCAATCCATCACATGCAGATTCCATTACTGTTTACAGGCACACAATTTCCGCTCAAATAACGATGCAATACTGAACAATAAACAAATGACAGCTACATCAAAAGATAAAAAGATTCAAAGAAAATCGCAGTTTCTATCGATTTCCCTTTTATATGACTTTTCCACACTTTCTTTTTTTAAAATGAAAGGTCTTTACTTTGTTATACAGTTTTAATGCACAATAAAAGCAACACAATCTATGCATAACCAGGTGAAACACAGTAACATCTCAGATACACAATATGATCTCAGATTATAGCTCACCTCTTAGTTGCTGCATGTAATT
This sequence comes from Leptobrachium leishanense, assembly GCA_009667805.1. Lineage (NCBI taxonomy): Eukaryota > Metazoa > Chordata > Amphibia > Anura > Megophryidae > Leptobrachium > Leptobrachium leishanense. The sequence goes on along the minus strand of CM019063.1, from coordinate 9,517,841 downwards.
TTTAATTTTTTTGTGAACTTCCTTGAAAAACTACTACTGCTATTAATATTATTATTATTGTTAATATTAATATTACTGTTATTATTTTTACTGTAAACATGTTTACAGGTGCATTTTGTATATACTCACTATGTTACATGTTTACAGGTGCATTCTGTATATACTCACTATGTTACATGTTTACAGGTGCATTCTGTATTGAGGTATGTTAATAGGGAAGGTTTGATGGCATCTGGGAGGTTATTCCATAACTGCGGTGCTCTGTAGGAAAATGAGGATCGAGACATTTTCTTTTTGTATTGTGGTATTGCAAGTAAGGTTTAATGATTCATGAAAATCCACGGAGGAGCCCACCAGCAAATTGTGGAAGGTGTCAGGCACCCACCAGTTCTACAGATGCTGCCACAGAATAGTGCCATGTTTTGCAAAATCAAAATCATTTAATCCCTTCACTGCTGGACCATTTCACCCCTGTGTGCTGAGCTAATTTTTTACCGGCTCAGCAGCGAAATGGCTCAGCAGCGAAAGGGTTAATGGCAAAAAATGGGCCTCTATTTTTTTAATAAAGTGTTCCTTTAGATTGCATTTATTAGTTTTATACTTGGTTATGATTACAAGAAGAACGCAAGAAGTGACCTAGCTGCATTTACCCCTTGTTCTGTTTTGTGTCATCCTTTGCTGGAAATGTGTGGCTCCACTCTGCTTTTATTGGCCCTAAAGAAAGTGTCAAGACCCCGAGTCAATGTGTCAGTTTATGTACAAAGCAGTAAATCAAAAGGGTGAACTTGCTCAGTCTCCAGACTGGTGAAGACAGTAGTCAGCTGTCCACCCTCCTGTGGATTAGCAGTCAGTCAGTGAGAGAAAAGCTTTTGCAAGAAACTCAGCAACATAAACCCACACACTGAACTGTGCTTTCATCTTTACAGTGACCGTCTGGTTTAATTCACCAAATGGCCATTTAGGGTGAAATATATATATATAAAGTCACACTCTCTTAATATTATGATGGACTGCCTTTTGCTGAGATTCCAGCACGCATTCGTTGCGGCATCGTGTCGATAAGCTCATGCAACGTCACAACATTTATTTCCATCCAGAGTCGCTTTAACTTGTCGCCAAGATCTTGTATTGATGATGGGAGAGTCAGACGCCTGGTAAAGTCTTCTCCAGCACATTATCCCAAAGATTCTCAATGGGTTTAAGGTCTGGACTGTGTGGTGGCCAATCCATGTGTGAAAATAATGTCTCGTGCTCCCTGAACCACTCTTGCACAATTTGAGCCCAATGAATCCTGGCATTGTCATCTTGGAATATGCCTGCTGTGCCATCAGGGGAGAAAAACCCATTGATGGAAAAACCTGCCCATTCAGTATATTCAGGGAGTCACATGACCTAAATTTTTGGGCACATAACGATGCTAAACCTCAACCTGACCAGCTGAAGCAACCCCAGATCCTAACCAGGCTTGTACAGTAGGTGGTGACTTTTTTCTGGTCAGGCGGTGTATGTGTATACATGAAACGTAATATATTCCTTTAGATCATTCGGATAGTTTCCATAGTGTTCTTTATATAATTCTCCAGATTACAGTAAAAGCGTCAGATATTTATTTTAAACACAATGTCACAATACTTACAGTCAATGGGTTGGTTCTTCTTACCGTAGAGGTTAATGTGAGCTGCTATTCCCCAAGTTATTACATAAATTTATAAAGAAAACAAAGTTATCCTCCCTGGCGGTCTATTTATTTAGAAAATTCTTTGCTGAAAGCGGTCTATATATTTCCCCCCCCCTAGCGGTATCCCGAGTGTGTCTCGGGGTTAAATTCCTATGTTGGAAGCGGTAACCCCGAGCAACACTCGGGATGCCGCTGGATACATCACCTCTCCCTGCGATCCCTCGATGTCCCCGCAGCCTCCTCCGGTGATTGCTACCTCATTACTTCCTGGTTCCCTCCTCGCGAGAAGGAATCCAGGAAGTATGAGGTCGCGATCGCCGGAGGAGACTGCAGAGATCATCGAGGGAGCGCAGGGAGAGGTGATGTATCCAGCCCGAGTGTGTCTCTGGGTTACCGCTCTCAGCGGTGAAATTTAACCCCGAGACACACTCGGGAACACCGCCAGGGAGGTTAACAAAATGTTTTCGCTGATGTCCGATAACTGCTTTGGCGACTCCATTTTCGGCATATTATGGTGCACTTTAGGTAAATAGTGAATTCACTGAAGTTTCGGCTAAATGGAGTTGCCGAAATGCGGTGAATTGCAGAGAAACGCAAAGCACCAAAATTGTACGCAATTTCGGTGCTTTGTGAATGGACCCTATAGTCTATATGGATTTAATTTGTGACCTCTGTAGCCCTAACTATACAGGCTCTGTAGGCCTGCCACAAGGAGATACATACAGTTGTGTTCAAAATTATTCAACCCCCACTGAAATTGAGTGTTTTGGCCAGTTTGACATTGATTTTGATCATTCAGTCATCTTGCTTACAATTAAATCAAAGCGGCACGTGTAGGTCTGACAAATATAACATAAGATTTATAATGAAATAACCACAAATGTCTTTTCTGTGCTCACATCATTATCAGTTTTATTCAACCCCCAAGTGACATTCAATCTTAGTACTTAGTACAACATCCTTTTGCAGTTATAACAGCTTTTAAACGTGAAGCATAGCTTGACACAAGTGTCTTGCAGCGATCTACGGGTATCTTCGCCCATTCGTCATGGGCAAAAGCCTCCAGTTCAGTCACATTCTTAGGCTTGCGCACTGCAACTGCTTTCTTTAAGTCCCACCAGAGGTTCTCAATCGGATTTAAGTCAGGTGACTGCGATGGCCACTCCAAAATGTTCCAGCCTTTAATCTGCAACCATGCTCTAGTGGACTTGGAGGTATGCTTGGGATCATTGTCCTGTTGAAAGGTCCAATGTCTCCCAAGCCTCAGGATTGTGACGGACTGCATCACATTGTCATCCAATATCTCCTGGTACTGAAGAGAATTCATGGTACCTTGCACATGCTGAAGCTTCCCTGTACCTGCAGAAGCAAAACAGCCCCAAAGCATGATTGACCCCCCGCCATGCTTCACAGTAGGCAAGGTGTTCTTTTCTTCATAGGCCTTGTTCTTCCTCCTCCAAACATAGCGTTGATCCATGGGCCCAAACAGTTCTAATTTTGTTTCATCAGTCCACAGAACACTGTCCCAAAACTTCTGTGGTTTGTCCACATGACTTTTGGCATACTGCAGTCGACTCTTCTTATTCTTTGGAGACAGCAAGGGGTGCGCCTGGGAGTTCTGGCATGGAGGCCTTCATTACGCAGTGTGCGCCGTATTGTCTGAGCTGAAACTTCAGTACCCACATCTGACAAATCTTTTCTCAGTTCCTCAGCAGTCACACGGGGACTTTTCTCCACTCTATGCTTCAGGTAGCGCACAGCAGTCGAAGTCAGCATCTTCTTTCTGCCACGACCAGGTAGCGTTTCAACAGTGCCCTTTCCCTTGAATTTGCGAATGATGCTTCCTATGGTCTCTCTTGGTATGTTTAACATCTTTGCAATCTTCTTATAGCCATTGCCCTTCCTGTGAAGAGTAATCACCTCTTCTCTTGTCTTCCTGGACCATTCTCTTGACTTCACTATGTTTGTAACCACACCAGTAAATGTCTAGAAGGAGCTGAGTACCACAGTCATTTTAAAGCTGCCTAATTGGTGCTTATTATGCTTTATTGCTGCTCCGTGACATCCACAGGTGTTTTCAATACCTGATTGAAAACACTTGAATAAACCTCTGTTCTTCAGAGTGGTAGTCTTTAAGGGGTTGAATAATTGTGTCAATGAAGAATTCACAAAAGAAACATTTACAAAACCAATTGATGTCATTTTAGTTGCATATGGTTCTTTAAAAAGTCCTTGTAGGATTTCATTCTGAATACAATTACAAATGTACACTAAATTCCCTAAAACCCTTTACAGCATTGGGGGTTGAATAATTTTGAACACAACTGTATACTCTGCTGCCTGCCCAGAGAAGCCCAGTCAGCCTGTATGTGTGACAACCTATCAGTATGCGTTCCCTGGTAATTTCCTAGAAGGGATTATCTGTGCGAGCTTTGTGGTCCTTTCCAGGTGAGCTCTGTGGCCTACATATATCAGCTCCTTGGGTCCAGATATATTTAGGGAATGTTTAGATAAGGCTGCGAGAGGGTATTGTTCTCAAGGCTAACCAAGATAAGAGCTGGCAGCTGAATGAGATATGACAGGGAGCTTAAAATACTTCATATCTACCCCCTTTTGATGCCCTTTGGATACATCCCAAACAATACAATGATTTGAGTCAATGATCGACCAATAGACTCCATTCTATGACCAAAGCCACTCAGTGACGAACAAGTGATGAAAAGATACTGTATATGGGGGGGGGCAGATTACAACACAAAAGATCACACAATGGATGCGTCCAGTGACACATATAGAGTAAAAGATTTTCTTAACTAAACGTACAAAATAAAAACAAAGAACATGTAAGATATCAGGAACATAAAATAAACACAGTAAAGACATTTCATTTTTGCTGTTAGTGGCCCTTTAAGTAGAAAATACTTAGAATTAATGGAATAAGTAGCATTGAGCATGGTATAGGGCAGTGATGCAAACCTTGGCAACCCAGATGTTTCAGAACTGCATGTCCCATGATGCATAGTCACACCTAACGTTTGTAGTCATCTGGTGCCCCTGCATACATTAACCCCTTCCCTCCCTAAATTGAGTTATCTCGATTTCGCATTGTAAAACAATGAAAAGCGCACAATAGTATATCAAAACCCAATTGTCACACCTTTTTAAAGCAAGATTAGTGTGTCCCATGTGGAGAAACAAAATCCACTGTCTTGTCTTTCGGTTAACCACATTACAAAGTTTATATATATTTATTTGTTCCATCCTGGTTGTTGCTGTGTACATAACGGAATAAAATGTTCTCTATGGTTTGCTAAAAAAAAAATCTTGAAATAAATCATTGCACATCTGCTTATGTGTGTATCTGTGTGCACTTGTGTTTGTAAGCGTGTGTGTGTATGCACATGTGGATGTATGTGAGTGCACAACAGGTAAGACAGCTGTCTTGTTGGTTGTGGTGACACAATAAGTAACCCCCGAGTAGATGGTGGCTTTTGTAAACAAAGATACTACTCTGGGTGCATGGTCCTGCTCTTGAAAAGAAAAACACATTAAAAGGGCCAAAAGGTCATTTTTTATCATTTTTAAATGTATTGACATTCAGAGATCAAAGACTACTGAGGAAGCTGCTAGGGGGAAAAAAAGTGTCTAGACCTGATGGATGTATGTCTTCCTCCACATTGCTGCATCTAACACAGTATCTCAGAAGTGACACTAATTGCGATGATGTTCATTATTCAATTGGTTCCACATGCACAAGGCATTCTCACGCTCATGTGGGGTAATCTGGGCCTTTGGTTTTGCACCAACATGACTGTCATTGTGAAAAGGATGGTAAGCGCCACACAACACGTATCACCACCAGAACCTCAATGCTGTGTCAGAAAATAGTGGTTTCCCCTAAACCACTGTTTCCCAAACCTGGCCTCGGGACCCTCAACCAGCCAGATTTTGTAGATCACCTTGGAGAAATACAGCCTGACTCCTGCAATCACTGAGCAGCAAATCATATCACCTGTGTTGTAGGGATGTGCAATTCATTTCGTACCAAAATCGACTTTCGGACAAAATTTACCATTTTTGTGCTTCCGAGGGCAACCCGAACCCGAAATGTCAACCACACGAAATTTCAGATGGATTCGAAATTTCGAGTCATTCGATTCGATAATTCAGATGATTCAAAATTTGGGGTCGATTCGATAAATCAAGTTGATTTGGTGATTCGGGTCATTTCGGCGTTTGGATCATTTCGGGTCATTCGGTTCAGTTAGTTTTTCATTTTATGCTGCATTATTATACTGTAGAGGTGCTGCCCGGCAGTGTGCGGAATCATATGCTGCATTAATTATACTGTAGAGGTGCTGCCCGGCAGTGTGCGGAATCATATGCTGCATTAATTATACTGTAGAGGTGCTGCCCGGCAGTGTGCGGAATCATATGCTGCATTAATTATACTGTATGATCCAAACGCCAAAATGACCCGAATCGCCGAAATTATCTGAACTTTGGAATCGATATCGAATCCCCGAATTGAAACGAAAACGGTCCGAAACAACCCGAAACGAAAAAAAACACCTGGAAAAAAAAATGAAACTAAACTAAACTAAATTTTCAGCGGTGCACATCTCTACTGTGTTTTACTTCAGATATCCTGCAAACCTGGCGAGGCAGAGGGTCCTGAGGACAGGTTTGGGAAACACTGCCCTAAACCATAGTACATAGAAACATATACGTATCTGATCAGCGCAAAATTAATTGCTTTTTGGGGTTCCGATGACTCTTGCAGATTAGCAATCCATCGTATTGGTTATAAAAAAAGAAGCAAATAAAAAACATAATAGTGCAATATGTCATATACACATATAGGAAAACAAGCAATGCGGGTATTCCACTCACAAGTGTAGAGCCCCAACACTGGCTCTGAGTGGATCTGCACCTTTGGGTTATTGTCTTCTTCCTTTTCACAGGTGACCCCCACCGGAAAACGACGATATTCTTTTGCCACAATGTATATGATGAAGATATATGAGAAAAAGAAGGCAGAAAGCGCTTTCCTAGCGTATAACCTAGATAAAGTGGACACATTTAATTTTTGCTGAGTTTTAACTTACTCTGGGCGGAGCTTCCATAGCTCGAAGAAAGACGCATATGGATTTTTTTCTGTCAGGAAAATCCAAAAAAAACACTCAGGATTCCAGGACGAGGTCTTTTTACCATCATTTAATAAAACATAAAATAAAATTACAAACAGGTCTCTCAGGACGCATTTCGCCGCTTCAAGCGACTTCCTCAACTGGTGCATAATTTGAGCCCGATGAACCCCGGCATTGCCATCTTGCAATATGGCCGCTGGGCCATCAGGGAAGAAAAAAAACATTGATGGAAAAACCTGCTCATTCAGTATATTCAGGGAGCCACGTGACTTCATTATGTGCAGCTGAAACATATTAATCACTGCAGTAATTATCCAATGGAAGGCTCACACCTATTTCCTTTGTCAAATCCAAGTAAGGACTTTTTTTTGACCAGGCAGAGTAGACACAGGTTTATGCTGCAAACTCCCCACTTTCTGTACTTGTGTAGTCCACAGTCAATACAAGCCTGTAGTCACATCTGTAAGTAAAAGGTTAGCAGCTACAATGGCGTTGTCAACTTGTCATCATCTTATATAGCAGTCACCTTTATGTAACATAATGATTGAGACTGGTAAATGGCCTATAAAGTATCCCTACTGTTATCCTTTAAGACTAGGGTCAAACGAAAGTATTTTTACACGCGAACGTAAAAAGTGCGTCCGAACGCATTGATGTATTTTTTCACGGAATATGCGAAAACGGTCATACGATGCGCAGTTTCGCGCGTGATGTTTTACGAATCCGCACCAGGAAACTTTTTGCGTCTGGACGTTATGTTGGCCGGACATGAGCAGGGTCTGACGTCTCCAAATCACACACACACACCGCTAGCGGGCGCAGCGCACTCTGTACGTCCGTACTAGCGGTTCTGCGTTCTCGAAAAAATGCGTTCATTTTCCACTTGCGTTGCGCGGCCGGACTTTCGTGCGACCGTACTTCGTATATTGGCTGTCATTGCCCGGCATTTGCTGCTAGTGCGGCTGTGATTAAGTGCGCCTAAACGCACGTTAAAAGTGCGCTAGTCTGACCCCAGCCTTAATTATAACAATGTTGCCGTATTAAAATGTTTCCCTACGTGGGAAAACGTCTTGCCGGAGTTTTATTCTACCGCTGGTAGAATTTGCTCCTCGAAACTTAAAAGAAAAATGAAAATGAACCATCAGAACAATAAACATTTATTTAAAGGGACATACTGTTGGGTTTTTGAAATCTAATTAAATCCATTTAGCATATTAAAACAGACATTTTAGAATATTTTCATCTATTATATATATATATTTTTTTTGAGAAAGTTTTTTACCAGGAAGGATACATTGAGATTTCTCTCATTTCCAAGTATGTCCTGGGTGGCGAGTATGTACAGTTAGGTGTCTTGCCAAGGACACATACTGGAGAGGTTGCTCGCTGGGATTGAGCCCATGACTCCACAGGCGCTCTCCATGCAGAGCAGTGATGTTACCTCTACTCCACCCAGGTATTACTTACCTTTAGCTAATTATTCCTGTTTAAAAGAACAACGGGCTACCCCGTCTAGACGTTAATGCATTTTACCGGCCAAGGGTTTGAGTTTATTCTTTCGGACATTTTTATTTGAAAAAATATCAACGCGTTCCGATCAATTTTTTTTAAACAAACTATCAGCTGATTCAGTTTAAAAAAATTGTCCACAACCAAATTCTGATAAATGGCCCCATATTGATCAAATTCAGCCCAGTAATAAGCCACCAGCAAAAATTATTTGAAATCATATTTAGTTAATAACCCTAAACATAAAATAATGCTAACCCCCAACTGGAAAAAGTATTCCCTGGTATTCAGGACCTTTAGGATTATTTATAGGGTTCTGGTTAGGTTTTATTGTAAAACCAATACTAGTATTAAAATTGAGGTTATTCAGTGTGACCTCAGAGTGATTTTTCCCTATTTCTCTGCCCATAGGCATCTCCACAGGGGGGGGGGCAAGGGGGGCTATTCCCCCTGGGTTATTTCTTTCCCCCCCCCCCACGAGGGATTAGCATTCAGTTCCCCCACTTCGTTCAGACCACGTACAGGGTTATTCAGAGAGAGGTTAAAAGCAGGAGAATGACTGGAGATTGGAAAATTCTAGGTCAAAATAGCCGATTTGGAAAGTGAGCTAAATGGGAGAACGTTTCTGGTTTGGCTAATTTGACCTAGAATTTTCCATTCTCCAGTCATTCTCCTGCTTTTCAACTCTCTGTGAATAACCCTGTGTATCTCTGTCCCCATGGTCGATCGTAAATTGGAAAGGGCAGAGTCTGGCCTTTCCAATGATACCCAACATGACTATATTCAGTGTGAAATAAAAAAGATAAATAATAAAATAATAAAATTAAAACATAACTATTTGTGTAATAGGGTTGAAATGGCTCAGCAGTGAAGGGGTTAATGGTCAGACTATATATTACATTGTGTATTACTTTCATTTGTGCCTTTGTTTAGTTGTATATTATGGTTTAATGGGCAGACTTCATACGCCAGAGTATACAGTTTATTTTTTCCCTTGATTAATGGCATTTTAGGGGTTAATGGGTAGGCTACATGCCACACTGTTTATCATTTTTATTTTCCTGAGTTTATAGCATTTTAGGGTTTATTATGGAAGTTAGAATCTAAAGGGTCTATTCATCTTTAGACCCTTTCCTTTTCGCCACATTTCGGGGAATCCATGTCGCCGAAAATATGGTGAATTCCCTATTTAGCAAATGGTCATCTTAATGTGTGAAAACTTGAGTCGCTGAACCAGTTACCGGACGTCGGCGAAAACCACCGAATTGCGGCAAATAAAATATTGAATTTAAGTATCAGGTTAGTACAACATTAAGGTATGATTGCATCACATTACTCATTGCACCACATTACTCTGGGATTAGGGCATCTTATTTAGATATATTTACTTATTTTTTCCAGTGGTATGATTTAGTGGCGAAAAATTTTAGCGCCCTCTCCATTTTTGCCTGTGGCATCTTATATGCCCCCCCCTATATATTGATCCTAGAGTCACACTGACCCTCACTGAAAATCCATGTATCAACATCTTCAGCACTTGATATTTTTTTTCAAATCTGCTTTCCAGTAAATTCAAATAGAATTGTGAAGATAAAATTTCCAGCAATAAGTATAGGCACGAGTGCCGCTAATTGAGCCGCATTCTGTATGGAGAACTGACAGCTGATATGCCCTTATTTAAATCTCCTGAACCAAAGAGTAGCAGAATTGTACCAGAAAAGGCTGCCATATAAGAATGAAAATGGTAACATTTATTCAATCCATACAGACATAAGTCAAAACCTTCACACATTCTGTGGCGCAGCACAAGAAAAGAAAACCTGTGATGCTGCACAGACAAGACTTGCATCGAAACGCATCAACACAACAACACAACGGAACAGAAAATAACAGGTAACAAAACATCGGACAACACGTTTTCACAACAGTCATCAAAACATACTTGACTACTCCGTCACTCTTGGGTCCGGGTAAAAGTGATGAAGTCACCTTTATTAGCGCCATTCCTGGGCTCTCACAAGCTCATAATTATCTATACATTGTCAAAGAGAAGGAGGGGAGGAAGAAGGGATGGTGGGAGAAGAGAGGGTGTAAGGGAGGGAAGGGGTGGGGAGGGGGGTAGAGAGAAAACACAGTAAAATAGTACATTTGGAAATCAGGCGTCCTCTTCTTTTTCTTCTCTTCTGTCGCGACTGTCAATGACAGCATCATAGTCGCAAAGCTTGTCGCGCAATCCAGAGCGGTGACGTTGTCACGGCTCGGCACCATACGGCTCCGGACAAACCACAGGGCACCCTTGACACAGCACATCAGTCACCAAGACCGAGCAATAGCCTCCACCCTGTGAGTGCTAGGAAAGAGTCCGTAGAGCGTCGAGTGATACGTCAGGTTTTGCAGCAGGACAGAGTCCGTGACATCTCCTTCCTGGGCCACCAAAAGGGCCTGCACAAACAGGCAATGCCAGAACAAGTGCAGCGTGGTCTCCATCACCATGCACTGCGAGCAATGCCGCTATCTGCATATGCATGAATGTCATAAGGTGCAGGCCTCCCTAAATGTCCATCCAGGCCAAGTCCTTGTGTCTGTTGGTCAGCGTGCTGGAGGACATGTTCTGCCAAGCAATCCTGCATGTGTCCTCTGGCAGCCCGGGATCGATTCCGTTACATCCTTTTTTCTTATGAGCACGTGAATAATCCTGTGTTTCCACAAGTTGGGCTTCACTTCCTCTAGCTGGAACTTTCCTAATTCAAGGTAAAACATGGCCGTCGTCCAGTTGTATGGGCTGGAGCTGTCCCACTTCCTCCAGCCATGGCCCCTGAACAGGAGCAGTAGGAAATGGAGGGATATAGAGTGGCCTGAATAGCCATCCTGTCTTCTCCAAATGTCCTCCGCACACATCCACATACAAAGAAGATCCTCAGCAGGGTGGGTCTGGGGCACCGTTCCCACCCTTCCAGGACTCCTTGTACATGACCTGTCACGTCCCTCTGTCCATCTTCAGAAAAATATGCCAAATTCAACAAAGAACCCCCCAAAAAAGGTAAAATGTTTCTATCAAACACATTTTAACACATGTATTAACATTATCGCAGACACAAAAAGTGAGTTTAAGGCCCCATTCACACTAAGCGATTTATCGCGCATTTTTTGCCGCGATATTGTGCATATTTCAGCGCGATATCGCTCTATGTAGCTTCTCCAATGCATTTCAATGGAGCTGTTCACATATCACAGCTCATTGTCGCCTGTAGCTCGTCGCTGGTACATGACCCTTTTTTTGCGATTTGCAAATTTGCGATTTCGCAATTTGCATCAATGGTGTTACGCAATATCGCTCAATTTCGCGTATATGAAAAACACACTATTTTCGTGTCGCTCAGTGCGAATGGGCCCTTAAAGCCTCCGTTGCATGAATTGCAAGACGGACTATAAGTAATTCAGAATAATTACACGGCTGAGCAAATCAGAGACTTTTACCCATTAAGCTCTTTTTGTAGTACTCCCTAAATGTAGCAGGTAATTCTGGGAAGGACATGGAAATGAAGTCCACAAACTCTTGTGGTTTTGCATCAAAGGTCTGCTGTAGCGCAGACACCCCATGCACCAGTGTAATGCCATACTAGATGGCTCCTAACATGTGCTAGGGTATGCAGCAACTAGTGATGGGCGGAACACCCCCGTGTTTGGTTCAAACTCAAACACCCGAATGGCCGAAAAGTTCGAATTCGAACTCAAACGTAATGCAAGTCAAAGGGGTTCAACCTTCCGAAAATGAAAGTGCCCTCCAAGAGGGCATATATGCAAGATATTGGCCAAAAAAGGTATATGTGGGTCCAGGTACTGCCCTGGGGGAGAGGAAAAAAAGAAGGGGAAAAAAAACGTTTTTAACCCTTTCACTGCTGAGTGCTGAGCCATTTCACTGCTGTGCGCTCATTTTTACCGCTTTTGCTCATGTTTAAATGTGATTTGAAGCCATGGGAATTGTTTGAGCAACAATGAGTGGGAAATGTTTGACCAACAAGGAGTGGGAAATGTTTGAGCAACAAGGAGTGGGAAATCCTTGACCAACAATGAATGGGAAATGTTTGACCAACAATGAGTGGGAAATGTCTGACCAACAATGAGTGGGAAATGATTGACCAACACACAGGACTGGGTATACCTGAAATAGGCCAGACGGTATACAAGGACACATTCTAACACAAGCCCAAATCGATCAGTGTTAGAGTGGTCAGGGATAGCCAAAATGGTACACAAGGGGTGTACACAATGGCACACAAGGGGCCGGTCGGTGCTAGGCTAATTTGCACCCTAGGCCAGACCAGATACTTGCGCCTCCCCCCCAAAAAAATGAAAGCAACACAAATGAAAAAGCTTACTGATCAGCACCCAGGGGGACAGCCGCTGGGTTCTGCAGTCTGAGTTGTATGGCCGAATCAGCGTTATAGACTGGGGACTGAAAATGAGAGCGTTATAGACTGTGGACTGAAAATGAGAGTGTTATAGACTGGGGACTGAAAATGAGAGCGTTATAGACTGGGGACTGAAAATGAGAGTGCTATAGACTGGGGACTGAAAATGAGAGCGTTATAGACTGGGGACTGAAAATGAGAGTGTTATAGACTGTGGACTGAAAATGAGAGCATTATAGACTGGGGATTGAAAATGAGAGCATTATAGACTGGGGACTGAAAATGAGAGCGTTATAGACTGGGGACTGAAAATGAGAGCGTTGTAGACTGGGGACTGAAAATGAGAGCGTTATAGACTGGGGACTGAAAATGAGAGCGTTATAGACTGTGGACTGAAAATGAGAACGTTATAGACTGGGGACTGAAAATGAGAGCATTATAGACTGGGGACTGAAAATGAGAGCGTTATAGACTGGGGACTGAAAATGAGAACGTTGTAGACTGGGGACTGAAAATGAGAGCGTTATAGACTGTGGACTGAAAATGAGAACGTTATAGACTGGGGACTGAAAATGAGAGCATTATAGACTGGGGACTGAAAATGAGAGCGTTATAGACTGGGGACTGAAAATGAGAACGTTGTAGACTGGGGACTGAAAATGAGAGCGTTATAGACTGGGGACTGAAAATGAGAGCGTTATAGACTGTGGACTGAAAATGAGAACGTTATAGACTGGGGACTGAAAATGAGAACGTTATAGACTGGGGACTGAAAATGAGAACGTTATAGACTGTGGACTGAAAATGAGAACGTTATAGAATGGGGACTGAAAATGAGCGTTATAGACTGGGGACTGAAAATGAGAGCGTTATAGACTGTGGACTAGACATGTGCATTCGTTTTAGTACTAAAGCGATTTAGTCCGAATTTTGGGATAATTTAGTTTTAGTATGACTCAAGAGAAACGAAACTGCTCAGTACAAAAAACGAAAGAAACTAAAATAAAATGCACTACATTTTAGTTTCAGTCCTCTTTGTGATATTATATTGATGAGTGAAGGAGACCAGCAATGAAGAGCGCAACATCGCAACATCCGAAGTTCTGCACCCTCCACATGCCAATGCAGGAAGATGTTCTATACAGAGAGGGACATTAATTCAGGAGGATGTTCTATATATTATACAGAGAGGGGTATTAATTAATGCAGGTGGATGTTGTATACATTATACAGAGAGGGGTATTAATTAATGCAGGAGGATGTTCTAAACATTATACAGAGAGGAGCCTTTTTATTTTTAGCCCTTTAAATCCAGTGGCTGTGAGCGCGGAGATCGGCTGCTTGTTACATTATCTCTCAGTACAATGTATCAGGCTCAGCTGTTACAGTAACTGACTGCTGCTCATCACAGCGCTCAGAGTTTCAGTAAAACAAGAAAATAATATTGTTCGAACGTCTTATATATAAAAATATTATTTACTAGTTTTACTGAAACTCTGAGCGCTGTGATGAGCAGCAGTCAGTTACTGTAACAGCTTTGCCTGACACGGGGCAGTATTGCAATGTTGGTGCTAACTTAACCAGAGCTGTTGTAACTGAAAACCTCCATAGGCTATAATAGCTCTGGGAAGTTTACAACAGCTCTGGTTATGTTAGCACCAGCTATATAATATGGCCCACATTGTGCTGAGAGTGAGAGATACTGTAACAAGCAGCGATCTCAGCCCTCTGAGGAGCCACTACAATAGTAATTGTATCCACTGGTTTTCGGATGAATGAAATTAGTTTTCATACTAAAGAACTGAAAACGAATTTCTTTAGCAACTAAATAAATTGCATTTTAGTACTAATGCATTAGTTCAAAACGAAATTTTGTGCTGTGCACATGTCTACTGTGGACTGAAAATGAGAACGTTATAGAATGGGGACTGAAAATGAGAGCGTTGTGTTTTATTTAATGAGCGTGTTATTATGTATTATTAAATGAACGTTTAATGATTTATATTACCAAGGACGCGGCTCCAGCTTTGGCTCACGTCGGTGTCCAGGCTGCTCCTTCACACAAGACTGACTGCAGTGCCAACAACTGACTACACACGCGCCGGCGCGCTGTGTCCACGTCAGCTGCTGGCATCCAGGACGAGACTGGAGGAGGAGCTGAATGCTTCTGCGCTGTGGCTGGCTGCCCCTCAGTCCAGACTGCTGGAAACGAGCATCCCAGCGATGGGCCGCAGCTCACTGGCACTGGGGTCTGAGAGCGTGTGGACACCTAGGTAACTCCTGTGGAGCTCGGCTGCACTCTAAGCGGCGTTGCGCTCTAGGAGGCCGCCTAGCGGCAGCGCCGGCCCTGTACACGGGGCTGATTCTCATACAAGCCAGGTAACAACCAGGGCCGGATTTGCACCTACGGAGCCTGTAGGCACAGAAATGCGGAGCGCCCCTACCCCCCCCCCCCAAACAAAAAAAAGAAACATGCCAAAATGACTATTTAAATTTTTGTTTTGAGGAAAAAAAACCAAAAAAATACATTTTGAAAAACTGAAACTGTTTTTTTCTCCGTGCTCAAATCAAAAGAAGAAGCAGAATCTGTTGCCTTAGTTGAATTAGTTACAGTTACAAGTATTTATAAAGCGTCAACAAATTCCTTAACTCTGTACAATGGGAGAAACGGAATAACAAATATACATATATGTTACACACACGGAACAGAAGCAGGAAGGACCCTGCTCAAGAGCTTACAATCTAAGAGGAGAGGGGTGACACATTAGGTGAGGATGAATAGGGTATTTGAAGTAGCGTGTTGCAAGAGGACTGAATGGGAAGATGGAGCAGGATAAAACAGTGGGGATAATGGAGTGAGCTGATAGGCTTCTCTATAGTAATGCGTTTTCAGAGATTTCTTGAAGGACTGGAGAGAAGGGTGAGTCTGATGTTGCGGGGGAGGGAGTTCCATAGAAAGGGTGCAGCTCAAGAGAAGTCCTGAAGGCAAAAGTTGGGGGGTGCGGGTACGAAGAACTGATAGAATCAGATCAATGGCTGAGCAAAGTGGTGGGGATGGGACGTACCTGCTAATAAGGGAGGAGATGTAGGCAGTGGCGCGGTTTTCGAGAGCTTTGTATGTGAACACCAGTATAATGAATTGGATTCTAAAGGAAACAGGGAGCCAGTGTAGAGATTGACAGAGAGGTGAGGTGCAGGAGGTGAGGTGTATGAGTCTGGCATAGGCGTTCATTACAGACTGCAGAGGCAGAATCTGGGATCTCTTAAGGCCAGAGACAAGGAGGTTACAGTAGTCAAGGCAGGTGATAATAAGAGCTTGGATGAGCATTTTAGTAGAGTCAGGATTAAGAAAGGGACGGACACGTGCAATGTTTTTTAGGTGGAAGTAGCAAGATTTGGTTAGAGACTGAATGTGAGGAGTAAAGGATAGATTGGAGTCCAAGAGGAACCTGAGGCAATGGAGCTTGAGAGGTAGAAGTAATGGTGGCACCATTCACCTGAAGAGAAACTGGCGCAGGAATGGAGGTTTTAGAGGGAGGGAGGATGAGAAGTTCAGTTTTAGAGAGGTTGAGCTTTAGGAAACGGGAAGTCATCCAGTCGAAGACAGCCGATAGGCAGGCAGTAACATGGTCCAACACCGGAGGAGAGAGATCAGGAGAGGAAAGGTAGATTTGGGTGTCATCAGCATAGACATGATGATATTGGAATCCATGGGAAGAAATGAGGTTGTCCAAAGAGGCGCTATAGATCGAGAAGAGTAGGTGACCCAGAACAGAGCCTTGAGGTACCAGCTGAAAGAGGAACTGGTGGTGAATAGACAACAGTGAAGGAGACACTGAAGGAGCAAAAAGAGAGACAGGAAGAGGACCAGGAGAGAGTGATGTCACCGAGGCCAAGTTGACGCATCGTGAGGAGCAGGAGAGGGTGATCACCAGTGTTGAATGCAGCAGAAAGGTCAAGAAGAATAAGGAGGGAGAAGCGACCTTTGGTTTCAGCGGCAGCTAAATCATTAGTCACCATGGTCAGAGCAGTCTCAGTAGATTGTTGGGAGCGAAAGCTAGACTGGTGCGGATCGAGTAGAGAGTTAGCAGCAAGAAAACTGGTGAGCTGGTTATAGACCGGACGTTCTAAGATTTTGGAGGCAAAGGGGAGCAGAGAGATTGGACAGTAGTTCAAGAGGGAGGTAGGATCAAGAGATGGCTATTTTAGAATGGGGGTGATCAAAGCATGTTTGAATACAGAGGAGAATATTCCAGAGGAGAGGGAGAGGTTAAAAACATGAGTCAAAGCAGGGACAGTAACTGGTAGGACAGACCGAATAAGGTGTGAGGGTATGGGATCAAGTGGACAGGTGGTCGGGTAGGAATTACATAAGAAGTTCTCTTACATCCTCCTCCGAGACTGTAGAAAAGGAAGACATAGTAGAAGAGGGGGCAGGGAGTGAGGGAGTCAGTGAGGTAGAATGGTTAAAGGAGGAGGGCAGTGAATGCAGTAGCATTGTTTGTTTTATATGTAAAAGCATATATTGCCTCTGCTGTAGAACAGAAAAAAAATATTTTGCATTTACTTTTTTCATTTTTTTTATTTTTACACATTACATGGTCATGTTTGGTTTCATAGTAAAGACTAGACTCTGACCTTTCCAATGACACCTCACTTAACCTTGTGTGCTGTACAATTCAGGGATGCAGGTTCCAAAGTCCCCCTGTCCCTCCTCACTGCAGCGTCACGGTCTAGGTTTTGAATTAAACAATGCGTTGCTTCACCAGATACACACTTGCTGGCAGTATGGTAAATGAGGCGAGAGGCATGACTGTTCACTTTATAATTGTAAACTGAATAATAGTGCCGTGTTAGAAAAAAATTAGAAAAATATTATTTTAATAGATATTTTATTTTTACATAAATCTAACCTGGTACCTATTTGGTATCACTTGAAAGGCTATAAGCTGACCTTTCCAATGATACCTCATATGTCCCTCTAGCCCTTAGGGCTCCAGAGATACAGTGTTCTAAATGACTGCAAATTGTAAAAAAAAAAATATATATATTTTTTTTATTTTTACACACAGAGCAAGGCGCCCACTTGTGGCAGGCGCCTGTAGGCACATGCCTACTCTGCCTAATGGTAAATACGGCCCTGGTAACAATGGAGACTGAAAAATCAACCAAGTAGTGAATCGCCAGGAGACACTCAGCACTGAGGGAAGCAAACTCCACGACAGGGTGTTGAGCCGGATCAGCTGTCTGTATTTAAACCAGGCGGGCACGCGTCATCATGTCGCGCCCCGCCTCCTGACCAACCCTGCGAGCTCCGGAAGCCGGCACAGCCCCAGACTTGACAGATACGCTCATACACACCACATATTACTGTGAGTTTTATTGCTGTGGAACTGTGTTATGTCCTTTTTTGTTTTTGAAGGGAGCAAAAAGCTGTTACGAGTTGAGGATGTTTACGGGGGGCCCATCGTGAGGTTCAGTAAGGGGCCCCATCATTTCTGATGGCTGCCCTGTATGCATCCGGTACACGGGTCAGTGCACCCAAATATTGGGCCTTTGGTGCCAGCTAGTGCCTTCACACCGTAATCCCTTGTATTGTGGAAGAGTGCAGGGTTGGACCCTGCGGTCAAATATTGAAATGATATGCATCTGTCACATTCAAGTGCATAAAAATTGTGTCTAAGGCTAGGGTCAGACTGAGGCAGTGCGAACGCGCGTGCAGGCGCACTTAATCACGGCCGCACTAGCAGCAAATGCCGGGCAATGACGGCCAATATACGAAGTACGGTCGCACAAAAGTCCGGCTGCGCAACGCAAGTGGAAAACGAACGCATTTTGTCGAGAACGTAAAACCTCTAGTACGGTTGTACAGAGTGCGCTGCGTCCGCTAGCGGCGTGTGTGCGTGAATTGGAGATGTCAGACGCTGCTAATGTCCGGCCAACATAACGTCCAGATGCACAAAGTGTTTTATTGATGATCAGTACGAAATCACGAACGCAAATGCGCATCGTATGACCGCTATCGCGTACTCCGTGAAAAAATGCGTCCATTCGTTCGAACGCACTTTTTCACAGACAACGTGAAAATGCGTTCGTCTGACCCTAGCCTTAGTCGGTGGTGCACGACACCGAGAACCTAACAGGGTTATCCAAAGAGATCCGAATTGTGGTGAAATTCAGCGTACGGTTACCTTTCCTGGCCATTCGGCTATTCAGAGAGCAGGCAGTTCACCAAATCTTGGCGAATTGCCTGCACATACGGTGCCTGTTCGTTGCCTGTTTGAGGGCCGTGAATTCCCCATAGAGAAGCAATGCTTCGTCTATTCAGAGAACAAAAATCAGCAGTGAAAGGTTGCCGAAATGCCCTGCTGTTCGGTGGTTTCATTCGGCAGGTTTATTCAGGCGAATCCCATAGGCTTCAATGTTAAAAATATTCCCGTTTTAATCCAATATCTAATAAACCGTTTATTATTATATTCTGCAGTAAAGAGTCTCTTTATTTTTAGATTTTTTAGGATCTTTTAAACATTTTTTTTTAAAAAAAATTCTCGAACTTTCCACGAATGTCCCGAAAAGTTCAAAGTTCACAAACTTTAGAACGGCCGATGTTCGATTCAAACTCATGTTCGAATCGAACCGGCAGCCCATCTCTAGCAGCAAGAAGAAAAAAATACTCCAGGACACTTATTTAGGGCTTGATATTGCTCTCATCAGCTAGAGAGGCTTGTGCTTGTTCCAGAGGTTTTCTGATTTCAGAAATATTTATATTCTGCTTTTCTTTCTTTCTTTCTTTCTTTCTTTCTTTCTTTCTTTCTTTCTTTCTTTCTTTCTTTCTTTCTTTCTTTCTTTCTTTCTTTCTTTCTTTCTTTCTTTCCTTCCTTCCTTCCTCTTTAATTCCTTTTATTCCCAATTGATTTTAAAAAAAATCAGGAACCAATGTTTTGTTTAGAAAATTGTTTTTAATTCGTTATAGAGTAAGAAATATTTGAGAATATTCCAATGTATTCCTTACTGTGATAACTGAATTGTCACCATCTGCTGGCCAAATGGAGTTACTGCAGCTCAGGGCTCCATACGAGATAAGCTGGGAACATGTCACTAATTCACACCCCAGCTGGCTTTAAAGAGGGTTAGCACCTCGGGAATCATATCTACATTGCTAAAACTTTGGGGACAAAAAAATTATATCATTTTCAATGATACAGCATAGCTCCAAATCGTGTTATCATGAACTCGGCCTGCTGTGTCTCCTACTACTGATCGTGCATGCACAATCATGGCAGTGAAGGGGTTAAGCAATGGCTGACACTGCTCTCCCCCAGGTAATTGAAAAATTCATCTTTATTTAAGGGGATATTCAGAGAGAGACGATCTGGCCCCGAAATGGCACCGAACAGGGAATTTCCCCATACGGTGTCATTTAGTGGCCATTCGGCTATTCAGAGGGCAGGCAGTTCGCCAAATTTTGGCGAACTGCAAGCAAGTATGGTGCCTGTTCAACAGTAGTGAAATCTCCCATAGCGACGCAATGGTTAATTTATTCAGAGAACAGCAGTGAAAAGTTGCTGAAATGCCCTGCTGTTCGGTGTTTTCATTCGGAAAGGTTTATTCAGGCGAACCCCATAGGTTTCCATGTTAAAAATATTCCAGTTTTTATTTATATCTAATAAACTGTTTATCATTTTAATCTGCAGCAAAAATTCTCTTTATTTATTGGTTCAGGAATTTCTCAGGAAAAAAAAATTCAGTTTTTTTTTTTAAAAGCGTTTTTTTCTTTTTTCTGTAACAGCCCTTTGTATTATCATTCATTGGATCTTATATGTAAATTCCAGACATTTCATTCAGTAGATTTTTTGCAAACATCATTTGAATTTTGACACTTTTTTTGTTTTTTTACCCCTGTCTGTGCTGTGTTCGGTGGCTTGTCGGCATTTTCCGACGTTTTCGGCTTTCTTTTTTTGTGGCGGTTCCAGCAGGTTTTCCCTGCACTCCGGGGACCCTGCGTTGAATGTTGAAATCAGCACAGGGTGGGGAACTTTGATTCCCCGAAGTGTGGGGAACGAGAGAGCACCGAAATGTCGGTGACATTTTGGTGCTCTCTGAATAACCCCCTTAGTATATGAAAGGTTAGAGTTCACTAGTTCACTATAGGGTGGGGGATGTTCCTAAAAGTGAATTAATGCGAGTTTACACCTCACAGGCATCCTGCAAATCAGTTTTCTCTTCCAAGGCACCCATAACCCCCCCCCCCATCACCCCTTTGAATATATATCCAGGCTTTGACATGTATCCTTTGTTAGTAAAGAGGTGATTTGTCTTTATTACACAGTTTATTTAGAGTGCGTTAAAATAACTTACAATTCAGCTGAGTATTTGAACAGACCCTAAGCCGCACTATAGGCCGTTAGCGTCTCGGAAAACGGACCTGATGCCATTTATCAACTTGTCTGCGCTCATTACAATTGGATACAATTATTGCTGCGCTGTGTCTTTTTCTTAGGCTGCGCAGGTCTATGTCACCCGCTAATAATGCGCGATGTGTAAATACAATTCTACGTGTTGAGATGCTTACATGGATTGAGGTTCGGGCCCTCCAGGCTGCTCTCTGCGGGCAGCAACGCTCTTGCTGTAGCCTTGTCAGTCATGTCCCAGAGGAGCGGACCTGCCAAGGAAGGGATGACATGCAAAACAAACACAGGGCAGCGAAACATTTTCATAAGAATTAATTATCACTGAATAATAGCGTTACTGAATACAAACTTTCCTGACCCCGGGCTGCGTGGTTTTACTCCCCGGAGATTCACGATTTTACGAGTTGCTTTTAACCTCTTGTCTGGAACATGTTCTGAAACACATTTTTATGGAATACATAAGGCAGCGCGTGTTCGACTGGCGTAGTGACAGCTGATCTAGTTTATCCAGATGTCCGTGAACTACATTACCCAGGATGCAGCAGTCAAGAGTCTGGCTAAGCACATGGGAAACACTGTCTGCAGGAATCTGAGGTCGCAGGTCATCAATGACACTGGCAATATGGGGCATAATTCCTACCTGTGTAATTTTAACGCACATTACCACGGACGAGGATTATACCTCCCTGTCGAAGCGCTACGATGGACGTCAGCCGGGGCTACAAAGCTCAATTCTCCTTAGTCGCATCATGATCAAAGCCTTGAAGACTGGGCCGAGTGGACGTACAGTAGAGATGTGCATTCGTTTCAGAAAAATTCAGAATTTGGAATGAAATTTGATAATTCGTATTTTGGAAGTACTTCTGAATAACGAATCGATACGATACGAATTCAATACTAAACAAAACGGTATATAACGAATTTATTTAGTTTTACACTGTGACATCATCATAAAAGAAAAATTTTAATAATTGATATCAACTATTGAATTTGAAATGAACTATCAAATGGATATCAACAACTATCGAATCGATTCAAAATTTCATATCAATCCGAAACTAAACGAAATACGAAACGAAATTAGTTCCGAAATTCCAAAAATGAAATTATTTAAAAACGGAGCGAAACTAAACTAAACGAAAAAAAATTTCATGCACATCCCTAACGTACAGGAGTGTGGATAGAATGTCCGTGTGGCCCCCTCACAGTGTGCACGTTCGCCTTTAAAGCCATGATACAAAGAGTAGGACTCGACGCAGGGCATGAGATACACAGCGTCACACGCACAGTGCGTCTTTCATTTTTCTTCTCCAGTGCTCGGTTGGCGTCAGGTCATGTAGCTGAGTTGTGGAAGATGACAATATTGAACTTCCACCAATGAGAGCAGGCGTATAAACCGTTGCATCAAAGCGCGAAAGACACGACGATCATACGAGCGAGCTGAATGGCTGAGATTCAACTAACTCCACCTCTCCATGCTAAACCTCACCTTGCACGCTAGCCACTGCTTCCCCCACGCTCCTCCTCGCACGCCTACGGTGTGTCAAGGGCTGAATAGCGGCTTACAAATGTAACAACCCTGCAAGAGGCGTTTTCTGTTTGCGGCTCACAGTCTGCATTGCAGAGTCTATTAACGCTAGTACGCCTCGTTGTACACCCACTAGTACGCCTAGCAGCTGAAGCGCGATGCACGTCATTGGCTGCAGGGGGTGCGGCCTGAGTTGAGGCCATCCCACAGCAGCCAACGACACGCAGCACGCGCCGACCGCTGGGCGGGGCAGAGGCGGCCAACTGAAGTCAACTGGACATACTAATATGCCATGCGTCTTCAACGCCCACCCGTTGCAGGGACGGCATAGTACACCCAGCGGCAGGAAAGGGTTAAACCCACAATAAGGAGCTTCATGTTCTACTCACATGTGACAATGCTGTGCTGCGTGTTCATGACCTCTCGATGCACTGGAAGTCGCAGCAGCCTTCGAGCAGCTTTAACGGCAACTTAATGGCCCCATTAATCTATGTGACCCTCATCAGTGTACGGGTGAGAGAGACCTACCCGACTGTGGCATAGCTGTAATGGATTTAAATAGTAAAGGCATTCAAACATATACTTTCGTCCCTAATCTTTTTACAATTACACCCATTGCTTGTTTTAGAAATATCTTTTTGTAAAAAAAAAAAAAAAACAACGACACGTTAATTTCACTTTATTGCGAATTCTTGGAGTTCAGGGTTTCGTAATCCAGAAGAATCCGTGGGGGACGTGGCAGATTAGTCGCTATACACTGGCTACGATGGGGAACAATCCTAATTATATAGCCTTCTTTTCGCAGCTGCTTCAATCCTCGCTCGGTTTAACCTCGTCATGCCCAAGTTCTTGGTCTATCATTCTGCAGTGTCCCTGCTATACTCTCTCTGGTAATTATCTCCACACTCCCCCTGCTCCCTTTTGTTCCACTTGCCTTAGTCCCTAAGATTGTAAACTCACGGGATGTCTGGCTGAGCACTTGTATAAAGTGCTGCATTTGCAGGACAATTATCCTGCGGGCAGGGCCGTCTGTTCCTTATGTTTTATTATTTATTACGTCACCCGTTCGTGCTTCCCCATTGTACAGCCCCATGGAATCTGTTGGCACTGTATAAATAGCTGTAACTGTAACCGTATATGTGCATTCTGTTTGCTGTGTAATATTATTCACTATACTGTCACCTTTATATTTAGGGTTTTGTTTTTTTACTGTACATCTTGGGGATTCCTTCTGAGGTAACACTATAAAATATGTTTTGCTGAAAATGAGCATCTGGCTGCTCTAATGCAGCAGTAAAGTTTGTTGGACTTTTATTTACCGTAAAGGTGGAAGCTCCTCCTTCCAGCTCCTTTGCAGTCATACAGGGTGAACGGAGCAAGGACTGAATGAGAATCTCCACAGGGAAAGATAACTTCAATCTTGCTTTGTAATGGTGTGTACGTGGGGTTTCAAGGATATCATGGGCCTTAATTTCTATTATTATTTTTTTACATTTTCTAATGTTTTTCAGAGTAAAAACACATATACACATTTCTGGTAGTGAAGGGGTTAATTTAAGTGGTCATGGTGAGCTGTCTGGTGTTCCTGCAGGCTGTGACTGCCTTTCTCCTCCCAGAAGACTGTTAAGCAGCTGTCAATCACTTCCAATGCCCATTTTTACTTTAGAGCAGGACTGTCAAACTCTGGCCCTGAAATGTTTCCGAACTACAACTCCCATGATTCCCTGGCTCATATTGCATTCAAACAATTCTGGGAATTGTACGCTTCAACATCTGGGGGGCTGTGAGTTTGACAGCCCTGCCTTAGTGTATCTGTTTAACCCTTTCACTTCCAAGTGATTTTCCATAAAACCACTGAAAGTGACTTTCCATTACCCACACAGTAAATATATACAGAGATGCCCCTCTGTGTATGTTCATTCTATGCAAGCAGTGGTGTAGCGTGGGGCTCGGTGGCTTTCTTATGGGTGCAAAATTTCAAAAGAAGTTTGGACCACTGATATTTTCCAGCAGGGATCAGCAAGGTGTCCGCTCATGGACACTGGTGTCCGTGAGAGACCCTTGCATGGGTAGCTGCCTGTTGCGGCACCGGCAGTGACTTAGCACTCAGCGCCCAGAAGGGAGGACCAGGACAGAAAATTCTGGTCCTGTCCTGACTCCTCCTTAATGCTGACATGAGTCACGTGAAGCAGCACAGCATTGTTTAACTGAACACCCTGTTCCACATTTGCCAGCCCTCCTTGAAGCCCTGTGCCAGCCCCCCACTGCTGGCAGCCTTGTAGCCACTGAACAGGAAAGAGGGAGGGAGGGAGGTGCCTGCCCTGCAGCACATTTAAGATCTGGTCCCCACTAAGACCCCTGGACAGCTCCCCCTGGGCCACCAGCAACTCCACGCAGGTAGGCAACAATGTGTGACACCAGAGCAGCGTGACCAACACACAGTGAGGGGTATTGGGGGTACGGGGAGGGGGTGACTGGAGGTTCAGGGAGAGAATGACTGGGGGTACTTGGATAGAGAGAGAGTGACTGGGGGTACTGGGAGAGAATGACTGGGGTACTGGGAGAAATTGGGGGTACTTGGAGAGAGAAAGTGACTGGGGGTACTGGGAGAGAAAGAGTGACTGGGGTTTACTGGGATAAAAAGAGTGACTGGGGTACTGGGATAGAAAGAGTGACTGGGGTACTGGGAGCGAAAGAGTGACTGGGGTTACTGGGAGAGAGTGACTGGGGTACTGGGAGAGAGTGACTGGGGGTACTAGACAAAGGTGGTGCAGTAGACATTGCTTATTTAGATTTCAGTAAGGCTTTTGATACTGTTCCGCATAGAAGGCTTATCAATAAATTGCAATCTTTGAGCTTGGATTCCAATATTGTTGAATGGATTAGGCAGTGGCTGAGTGACAGACAACAGAGGGTTGTGGTAAATGGAGTTTATTCGGCGCAAGGTCTTGTTACCAGTGGGGTACCTCAGGGGTCAGTACTTGGCCCATTCTATTTAATATTTTTATTAGTGATATTGCAGAAGGTATTAATGGTAAAGTATGTCTTTTTGCTGATGACACAAAGATTTGCAACATGGTTGACGTTCCTGGAGGGATCAGCCAAATGACAAATGATTTAGGTAAACTAAAAAAATGGTCGGAGTTGTGGCAATTGAGTTTTAATGTGGATAAGTGCAAGATAATGCACCTGGGATGTAAAAACCCAAGGGCTGAATATAGAATATTTGATACAGTCCTAACCTCAACATCTGAGGGTTGGGATTTAGGGGTTATTATTTCAGAGGATCTAAGGGTAAGTAGTCAATGTAATAGAGCAGCAGGAAATGCTGGCAGAATGCTTGGTTGTGTAGGGAGAGGTATTAGCAGTAGGAAAAGGGAAGTGCTCATGCCACTGTACAGAGCACTGGTGAGACCTCACTTGGAGTACTGTGTGCAGTACTGGAGACCGTATCTCCAGAAGGATATAGACATCTTAGAGAGAGTTCAGAGAAGGGCTACTAAAATGGTGTACGGCTTGAAGGAGAAAAGTTACCAGGAAAGGCTTAATGATCTTAACATGTATAGCTTGGAATAAAGACGAGACAGAGGAGATATGATAGAAACATTTAAATACGTAAAGGGAATCCACAAGGTAGAGGAAGGGAGTATATTTAAAAGGAAACAAAGTAGCAAAACAAAAGGACATAGTCTTAGATTAGAGGGGCTAAGGTTTAAAAGTAACATCAGGAAGCATTATTTTACTGAGAGGGTGGTGGATACATGGAACAGCCTTCCAGTAGAAGTGGTAGAGGCCAAACAAAGCAGTAATTGAATTTAACCACTTCGATGCGGAGGACGCGCTCAGCGCGTCCTCCGCATGGCTCCTGCTGTGCTGAGGACCCGCTGAGTGCGTCCTCACTTTGGGGTCAGCGTTCGGCCGGGTTCCGGCCGATCGCTGGCCCCCCGGTGTGGGCTGACATCCTCGATGTCAGCCCAGCATCCGGAACCGCCGCCGGTGAAATTAGGTGTCATCGCGGCAGCGCGATGACACCTAATTCAGGCGCCCCCCCCCGCATGTGCGGAGGAGGCGCCTGAAAGGGAGGGGGGAGGTCCTTCGGACCTCTCTCCCTCCCGATCGGCGGCGTTGCGGGGGTTAACCCAGGCACCATTTGGAAGGGCACAGCCTGCCCTTCCAAATGGTACCTGGCATTAACCCCTGGGGAGCTGGATCACGAATCGGCGCTGAAAAGCGCCGGTTCGTGATCCTTTCCCGGAGCTGGCCGACATCTTGGATGTCGGCCAAGCCTCCGGGAACTCCCCCTGAGGACTGGCGTCATCGTGCATAGCACGATGACGCCAGTCCTGGAGTTAACCCCTAACTGCCACCAACGGTGGAGATAGGGAGTTCCAATGAACTCCCTATCTCCTGATCCGTAGCAGCTAGGGGTTAACGTTTGGTATTGTTGGATCGGCCAGAGCATGGCCGTTCCAACGATACCAAACTCGAATGTGAAAAAAGTTTGTAAAAATAATTAAATAAATAAAATAAAAATAAAAAAATATTTTAAAAAAAATTATTAAAAAAAAATAAACACTTTTTTTTTCTTTTTTTTGGTTTGCTAATGCAGCAATATTGTTCCCATTTCAATTACAATGTGAACAATGATGCTGCACTAACGATTTTTGTATGCGGTACGTTTGTTAACCCCTTAGTGACCGGGCGGTTTTACACAAATCCGTCCTTTAGTGACCGCTGCTGTTTTTACGTTTCTGCGCTGCTCGTGTTTAGATCAAATTTTCCTCTTACTCGTTTATTCAACCCACACATATTATACACCCTTTTTCCCGCCATTAAATGGACTTTCTAGAAATACCATTATTTCCATCATATCCAATAATTTAATATAAAAAAAATATGAAATATGATGAAAAAAATGGTAAAAACACACTTTTTCGTAATTTAATCCCCTAAAGCTATAGCCACCAATAAAGACCCCGGCTAAATAGTTTCCAAATTTTATCCCGAGAATAGAAATACCCAATTTTTACATGTTTTTACCTTTTAACCCTTTCACTGCTGAGCCAGTTCACCTATGTGCGCTGCGCTCATTCTGACCATTTTGTGCTAATTATTTTTAGATGACAGCCTAGGTCCTATTTAATTAAACTCCCCCAGACAAAAAAAACTTTAAAAAAAAAAACCATTTTTTTATTTTATTTAATTTTTTTATTATTTTGTTTTTATTTAATTTTTTTTTTACATTTTTTTTTAAAACCAAACCTGGTCATGTTTGGTATCATTTGAAAGGCCATAATCAGGCCTTTTAAATCCTGGCAAATATGACCATCCAGCTGCCATGGATCGGGAGATAAAGGGATCCTTAGGATCCCCTTATCTCTACATGGCAGCTAGAGGGTTAACTGGCCCACTGACATCCTCACACATATGGTGAGGTTGTCAGTGGGTGGGGGGGGACCTGGAGGCTTGGCTGACATCCAAGATGTCAGCCCCCCTCCAGGTTTGAATCACGTTTTGGCGCCAATTGGCGCCGCAACGTGATCCGGCGGCGAAATGGTTAATGCCATACACCGCTGGAAAGGGGAGGCTCTCCCCTCTCCAGCGGTGCAAACGGCATCTCCCTAGCTTCAATGGTTGGGGAGATAGAGGGCTCCGAAGGAGCCCCCCCCTCCCCTCCATTGAAACACATGGGGGCACCTTCTGATGACGTCACCACGCAGTGTGGCGACGTCATCAGCCTCGCCTGCCCATGTAAATCACATGGGCAGGCTTCCTCCCTGTCAGATCGCCGTGGGATCCGACGAGGGAGGTGAGTATCGGGCGGGAGGGGGATTTGGCGCCGCTGACGTACCCTGTACGTCATCGGGTCTAAGGGAGACCCGAACACAGGACGTACAGGGTACGTCAGCGGTCGGGAAGGGGTTAAAAATCGCGTAATTTTCCCCAAAAAAAATGTAACGAGACCCCATCTCTAATTTTTTTAACAAGCGCACCCCATACAAAATATAACCGCAATTGTTCGCATGTTAAAATGTGGAAAAAAACCACTTTACACATTGTAAATTATTGAAAATTCATATTTTATTGCATTTTTTGTTATAATATACAGACAGGTCATGACGTATACATATAATAATGACATATTATTAATCTGCCGAGTCTGACGGAAAGAATGATATATAATATGTCTGGGTCATATACTAAAATAAGCCTTCAAAACACGTTTAAACATGATGAGCAAAACCGGTAAAAATGACCTCAGCACAGGGGCGGGAAAAGCCTCAGCAGCGAAAAGGTTAAGCAGGCATGGGATAGGCATAAGGCTATCCTAAACAAAAGATAAATCCAGGTAAAGTATCCATGTAATTGGGCAGACTAGATGGGCCGAAAGGTTCTTATCTGCTGACATTTTCTATGTTTCTATGTTTCTACTGGGAGAGAGTGACTGGGGGGTACTGGGAGAGGGCGACTGGCTATAGTGTGAGAGTGGAACTATGCTAGGGTATATTGGTCCAGGGTGACTGGTAGCAGTGGCATAGCATGGGTGGGGTTTGTGTGTTTCATTTTTTTTATTATATCAGTATTTTGTTAATATACAATACATGTGCTTGTGGGGTAAGGGGGTCAATACTCTACTGGTGGAAGGGAATCAGGGTGTGTTACCGTGTCCATAGGTTGGATGCGTACAATTCTTGAGTTGCCCTGGGCAACCCACGCTACGCCACTGTATGCAAGCTCTGTTTGACAAGCTGAGATCTCCCTCTGCTGGCCGAAAATCACTATTACATTTACGTTGAAGCTTGGGCTCCGTGGCTCCATTAAGGAAACAATTGCAACACATCATGTGTCATGTCTTATGTTTCGAAAATTCAAGGGCAGGTTCTAGAGCCCCTTTCCACTGCATACGCCGTCCCCCCCTCCGACCTGATTAATAACTTCTGCCCTGCCATCCCTGGGCCCAATTCCAACCAAGTCGTCAAACGTAACCCAGCCACAAGCTTTGGTTTGGGGTGGGATTTCTGTTCTGCAAAAACAGCGTCCCTAGGTGTTCACCTTCATCAGCAACCTTGGCCCTCCAGATGTTTTGAAACTACATCTCCCATGATGCTCAAACACTTGTTTTGTTAACTCAGCATCATGGGAGATGTAGTTCCAAAACCTTTGGAAGGCTAAGATTGTTGACCACTGCCCTACAACCTGGCTTCTGCTCTTCATGGAGTCCACACAACAACTATGCAAATAAGTCACCCCTTACAGAGTCACCTACTCGCATCACCCATTGATAGGAGGCCGTGATGGTTCCTGGTTTCTTCTTCAGGTTTTTTTGGCAGTATTAATGAGCAGAATTTTTGGTATACACATATGATAGTACTGCACGAAAGGATAACGTAGCACATGCAGATATGATACAGATATGTCCTCACTCCCAGAGAAGGAATATTTGGAATAGCAGTGAGCCTGTTTGCTTTATGCATCCAGCTGGGCCTCTCACAGTATGACACGGGAACACAATGCATATAGCGTGCGTGCCATCTATTGACCTACTGTACTGAAAAAAAAATGGATTGTGTGTTACATTTTTCAACAAAAGCACACGTTAAATCACGCGTCCCCCAGGCATCCAGTAATAAGCACGTATAAAACAAACATCTTGCCTGCTGCCTCGACCGCGACCATACAACAAACAATAAATAAACAAAGTCTGGCAATAAGTTTTATGTAATAAATCAATTTAGTAATTTTTCTGTATTTTTTTATAGTACAATAACAGCAACAACCTTTCGGTAATATACAAGGCAAGTGTCTTGCTAACAAAATGTGACATTAAAATATTGTGTATATATATATATATATATATATATATATACACTGTACATATATATATATATTATATATGTATTTGTTTGCAAACAACAACAAAAATAAAAATGAAATTGTTACTTTTTGTTCATTACTTATTAATGCCGGGAATAGATTTTCTTTATTTACCTGCCTGAATCCAGCGCTAACTGGTTGATCTGCATAACTAACCCCTTCACTACCAAGACATTTTTGTTGAAATTTTTTATCATTCATTTTTTTATCGCTTATTTGAAACAAATATTAACCGTTAAATACCGGGTAAAAATAAAAATTTTGCACATAGATTATAGTTCAGGGATATTTCAAAGTTTAAATAATGTAAATTTGCTCGTTTGATTTTATTTTCATGTATTCGTTTTTTTTTCCTTTACAGAAATATCGCTGGGATGGAATGTTCTAAACTCTAGGTGGTGTCCCTCATCGCGTGCAATTTCACACGCGGTCTGCATTATCAGCACACAGGCAGAAATGGCCTTTGTGTTAGATCCAGTAAATGTGATAAAGATTGATAAGAAAATGTTCAGAACTCCTGTTTATGGGGGTTTGTAGTGATCATAATGAGATTATTATTAGCAATGCGGCTTCCAAAAAATACCAATAGAATGTAAACATAATATCTGTATGTGGCATAATAGAAAATACAGCTTTGTGTCTGAACTGTACAGGTATTTTTAGGTCAGCTGGGGGACCAATGTAAAGTGAACTGTGGGTTAAAGGGGGGAATTTTGATGTTTAGGGGGGGTTTTGGTTAAGGGGATAAGTGGAGGACTGTGTAGTTACGCGAGGAACTGTGAGGTGGGCGGAAATTATGGGGTTAAGTAAGGGAATGTGAGTTTAAGTGAGGGATTGTCAAGTTAAGTGGTTATAAGGATAAGTGGGGGTCTTTAGGGTTAGGTGGGGGACTGTGAGCATGCAGTACTGTATGAACATGCGTCACCTAAGAGGTCTAGTTACCCCTTTGTACAAAAGTAGCAAAAATTTACAGAAACGGAACTCCAGTTCTCGTGGGTTGTCAAACAGTGTTTTAGGGGTTATAGCCATGATAATGGATACCCCCTATCCAATCCTGATTCCTGCTCCAAAACAAACAAAAAACTAGCTAACCATGTTCACAGGCCATGATAAAATGCAATGAAGCCTCCTGTCACTCTTTGACACAAAGGGTTATTCAATAAGCAGAAAACTTGCCACCGAATTGCACCGAACAGTGAATTTCAGCGCACGGAGCAATTTCGTGGCAGTTCGGCTGTTCACCAAATATTGACGAATTGACAGCGAAATACGGTGCAGTTTGCCACAGATCGCCTCAATTCAGTGAAATGGTCCCATAGAGCAGTAATGGTTGATCTATTCAGAGAACGCAGAACAGCACCGAAATGTTGGTGAAATGCCCCGATTTTCGGTGATTCAGTTCAACAGGTTTAAAAAGGCGAATCCCATAGGATTCAATGTAAATTTAAAAAATAATTACCGGTTTAATAATTAAATTTTTTTATTCAACCGTTTGTTCTTTACATGTTGAGCAAAAAAGCCTTTTTTTGCTGTTTTAGAACTTCTAAGGTATTTTTATGTTTTTTTTCTGGTGAAGCTTTTGATTCCCATTTTTTTTGATGGGGGTTTTTTTTTTTTGTTCTGTAACAGACTATTTTATCTTAGTTTTTTATGGACTTTTTTTTATTATTTCCTTGCACTTTCATGCAATTTTTATTGGTTTAAAAACACCTTTTTAAAAATAGCAGAGTTCCGTCTTTGTTTTGTTTTTTTTACCAGTTCGGCGGCGTTTGCTGGCCGATAAGGCTTTTTTCAGGCGGCGGTCAGTTCGGCGGCGTTCGGTGGGTCGTCGGCTTTCTATGCTGGTGTTCGGCGGGCTGATCAGCAGCATTCGGCAGTCTTCCGCCGATCCCATTCGCTGAACTTCGATGGACCCTACGGTGAATACTGAATTAACCGCAGGGTCAGCAAACTGGGGTGGCCGAACCGCACCGAAATATGTATGAGAAAGCACTGAAATTTCAGCGCTTTTAGAAGAACCCTCACAGTGTTGCTTTTTACCTCAGAAAGTGGTCGATGTACGCAGAGAAGTGCTTTGCGGTTGTGAGGGAAGGTAGAAGACCAGATGAAGGCACTGCTGGGACGAGCACTCGCTCGGCGAGCCCAGTAACGACTGCTTGTCTTTTTCCAAAAAGTACCAGCGAAACAATTAATAAAGGAACCCATTAAGCTCTGATTATTGCTGCTAAAAAGGGAGGTTAAGTTTCATCCCTTTGAAGTAACTGAGAATGATTCAGGCCTCATTACAGAGATATAATCTACATTCATACATTTATGTTAGTGATTCAAATCTATGGGGACGGATTGAATTCTGTTAAATAGTGCATCTCTCCCGTGGAATCTGTCTCAAACTTTCTCAGGCTAGCCCAAATGGTGTCCAAACAATGGAGGGCAGAGGGGTATTTAGAGATCTGGCTGTTATGGAAAAGAAAGGCTATACAGAAAAAAAGAGAGAGGAAAGGAAAAAAAACCAAACAGATATAATCTAAAAAGCTATGTCAGCTTTTCATTTAGTCTTAATTTCCTAAATGCAGCCCCCTCCCCCACCCACACCCCGCCATCACACGTCACGGAAAAAAATAATAATTTACTACGTATGGATTTGTACGTAACACTTGTCAGTCTACGATCTAACTATAGACTATTTTATCCGATTTTTTTTTGTAAGCACGTGTATTATGTATATTTAGAATACATGTAGGGCTCTATTACATTCCTAACGTTAACGTTAGAGCTCACCTGTGTGAGCGTTAACGTTAGCTCTGGTTGCCCTAGCGCGGGCGCACCATATTATGTATTTCGTTCCCTTTGGTTATTGTAAAGCGCTGCGGAAACCGTTGGCGCTATATAAATGATGACAATAGTAATAATAATATTACAATCCCAACGCTAAAGGGTTATAAAACCCACTAGCGATTCGGTTCTTGCGCTTTTTTGAGCGCGAGGTTACTGTACTTTGCGCTTCCTACGCTTAAGATGGGGAGCGCAAAGAGTTAAGTAGCGTTAGGATTACAAAGTCCTAACGCTAATTACCGTCCTGCTGCGGTTACTGAAAAGTTACTCACAGCTAGGAGCTGCTGCTAACTGATTCAACGTCTTCAGAATCAGTCAGCACCAGCTGAACCTGCCCCCCCCCAAAAAAAAAATCACATACTCACCTCCCATCTCGCGGTGAGAACAGCGGCTCCATCCGCCTCTCCTTGCTGCCGAGGCGAGATCCTGCAGGTCATGTGACCAGCAGTGTTAGCCTCAATGGCGTCCTGTGGACTCCATGGAGGGGATGCTCGCGGCAGCGCTTAGTGCTGCCGCGAGCATCCCATGGCTTAGCGCCGTGTTTCGGTGCAGGCTGCTGGTTTAGCGCCTGCACCATAATATCACGCTAAAAAGTGGACGCTAAGGAGAAATCTGCAGGCGCACGTGTTTCTCTTTTGTGTCCCTGTTTTAGCGTGAAGATCATAATATAGCCCGTAATATATATGTATATATATATAAACAAAAAAAACTATATATATATAATTAAAGATGCCCATTGGCACCAGTTTAAAAACCGTGTTAAAAGATGCCCATTGGCACCAACCGACGTTTCGGCCCACTCGGGAGCCTTTATCAAGGCTTGATAAAGGCTCCTGAGTGGGCCGAAACGTCGATGGGTGCCAATGGGCATCTTTTAACATGGTTTTTCAATAAACATCG
The DNA here is from genome assembly GCA_009667805.1 of Leptobrachium leishanense. Taxonomy (NCBI): domain Eukaryota; kingdom Metazoa; phylum Chordata; class Amphibia; order Anura; family Megophryidae; genus Leptobrachium; species Leptobrachium leishanense. The sequence continues at coordinate 9,483,546 of CM019063.1, read as the reverse complement.
CTTTTTACATTTTTTTGAAGTCCTGGAGTGCGTCCATATGTATGATTTTTGTGTTATTCCTTGTACTTGTACACCCAGGCATATTTCTTCTAGTGGCTTTGTGCAGGTTGCATCTGTTATATATATATATATTAGATTGTTAAACTGACTTACACATAGCTGTTCCACCACTATAAGTTGTTAGCTGAGCATCAAGCCATGAACACAAAATTCAGGTGAATAAATTACCATGGAAACCAAGGACCTGTTCCAGGATAATCGTTATATTTATCGAGTGATGGCACTATTTCCTAGTGAGTGCTAAAATGGGAATGCTATCGGGGAAAATATGCACTGGCAGATTTCTCCGTAGAGTCCCCATTTTAGCATTAGAGTCCAAGGCAGGCGCTACTTCAGCACTTTACGCAGGAACGTAGCTCTACCCTCATTGATACTCAGGGCAGCTCTTATGCAGCGCCGCACGTATCACCTTCTGAAGTCCGTAGGACACCATGGAGGGTTGCACTTCCGGGCCGCGAGCCCTGCGCGATCACGCAAAGTCCCGCAGCTCTGCGGAATGATCGAGGAGGGAGACTGGGAACTACTTGTTCCCAGTCGTACTCTGCCTGAGCATCCCTGTGTCAATTAGCGTTAGCACTTAGTAAACCTTACTTATCGAACGCTGATTAATGATTGCGCTCTCCATGTTACGTGTATGATGCGCAAAGTACAGTAAGCTCCCGCAAGCTAGCCCAATCACTAAGAAAAAGTGATTTCATACTGGTTTAGCGTCAGGAAGGTAATATGGGGGCATGCGTTAAAGTCACTTACCCTAGCGATAACGCTTACACATCCGAACGCTAAGGTTAGCGCCAACAAGGAAATAGTGCCCTAATTATAGTGACCCCTCTTGTAAATTAGAATAACTCCCCTGCTATTTTAGTCGAGCGGCAAACTACGATCGCTTCTTACTGTAAATTAACACTACCTCTACTCTGCAGAGCGAGCACTCTATGGTCTTGGAAATTAAAAATCAGCATTTTATTCAAATCATGTTAAAAAACGGTCAACGTTTCAGCTCCCGTATGGAGCTTTTTATCCTGGTGAAAATGTTGGCCTTTTAATAACAGCAAAATAGTTCTGCTCGCAATGCTACAGTCTAGACCAGTGATCTCAAACTCCAGCCCCCCCCCCCTAGGGACTACAACATGGTCGGAACTACAACATTCATGATTCTATGGCCATCTATTGCATTCAAAGAATTCTGGGAATTGTAGGCAATCAACATCTAGGGGGCTGGACGTTTGAGATCCCTCATCTAGAGGTACATTTTATGCCAGCCAGCCCTCAGGAGCTACCGTCAGGTGAAGAACTAAAGAACCAACCCAAAGAAGGTTACGTCATGACGAATAACGTCATTTCCTGCCTCCCCTGCTTTAGCATAGGTGAGTTAAACAGTTATCCATCTAGGCATTTTCAGAAAAAATCCAAAGCGCCCACAGACTAGGATCTTGTAATTCCTTGGCGGGTGAATGGATGGTGCTGGTAAGAGGAGATAGTCCTAAACGGGGACATTCATTGTTGGGGCTCTTCTGAAGGGGTTAAATGGACTCTACACACCCTGCCTACTTTAGATTATTAAAGTGGTCAGGTTGCATGAAGTGCCCTTCCTTTCCCACCTCACCTCTAGCACTGTTTGGCTGGTACAGCTGGGCAAAGCAGAGGGTAGGGATGTGCGTTTCGGGTTTCGGAATTTCGGAATTTTCACGAAATTTCCCGATTCGTGTTTTCGGATGCGGCCGAATTTCCGAAAAATTTTAGATCCGAAAAGTTCAGATCCGAAATGTTTTCCGAGCCGAAACGAAATATTTTCGGATTTTTCGAATGGGCTTGAAATGTGGCAAACGAGGAGAACAGATTTTCCGAAAAACGAAAATTTTCCGAAAAACGAAAATTTTCCGAAAAACGAAAATTTTGTAAAAACTAACATTTTCTGAAAAACGAAAATTTTTCGAAAAAACGAAAAGTCGATACAAAAAACGGGCAAAATGACACGAAAAATACGAAAAAAGGTCGATATGCCGAAAAATGTGCAATTCCGAAAAACTAAAAGTTTCCGAAAAACGAAAATTTTGTAAAAACGAAAATTTTGTAAAAACGAAAATTTTCTGAAAAACGAAATTTTTTCGAAAAAACGAAAAGTCGATACAAAAACCGAGCACAGTGACACAAAAATACGAAAAATGGTCGAAATTCCGAAAAAAAATGTACCCGAAAACAGGTCGAACCGAATCGAATCGAAACCGAAATCGGTCGAAACGAGCCGAATCGAAAAGTTTAAAAATCCAAAAAATCGAACCGAATGGAACCGAAAAAAAAATCGGTGCACAAGCCTAGCAGAGGGTTTCCTCCGCCCACACAGCTGGCACTCAGCAGATGGTATTTTGAATATCCCACCTGTCAGGGGACGAGCTCGGGGGCTCTGCGTTCTGATATCATCCTGTCTCTCAAGTGTTCGCAGGGGAGCATTCAGGGAGGAAGCAGCCGTGGACTGCTGTTCCACGTACATGGGGTGACCGTGCAGCACCAATCCCTCATTGTGCACAAGCCCTTGTAGGAGATACGCAATTTACGTACCTTACGTATGAAAGTTACCTAAGCTACGTAATTTGTATAAGAAGCTCCAACGATTTCCACATTTAGAAGCCCTGGAGCAGAAGAGGAGGAGTAGCCCGGTGTCCCTGGAGAATAGGGGACACCGCGGGGTGGACTATTCCGTCCTGGCAGTGGGTGGGCATAAACGCATCACAGCGGCATAGCCCGCCCTGCTGCTTTATGGCAACTCCTATGGCCTGCCTCCATCCAATACGGCCAATTGACGTCATTGGCTGCAGGAGGACTGCCTGCGGGAAGGGAGGCGGGATATAGGAATTGCCAGAAAACCCCAGGCTTTGCAGCCCCACAGCACTTTAGCCCACCAGCCTCTCAGCGGACCCCAGGCAGCATGGAGTTAAAGTAAAAAAAAAAAAACTATTGTGCGGATGCTGTCAGTAAAAATAGGGGGGGGGGTAGATTTTGTTATAGTGTGCTATTCAGATCACTTTATAATACATAAGGAACAATCCTGGCTTAACTATTACTTATATAAAAAAAAACATCTTATTCTAAAAAAATTCTAGAAAAGCAAATAATCCAGCATTCATGTCATCATTTAAAAATAAAAAAAATTGCAAAGGGGAAATATTATACATCGATAATTAACATTCAACCAGGCTTCTTTTCGGTGACAATCCGGTGCTATGGATCAACTTAGGCTAATGTCAGATGACCGCAGTCTGAGCGCACTCTGCCTGCGTGCGTAACGGACAGAAGTACTGACGGAAGATACTGTAGACACCACACGGTCCATTTTAGTTGACGGACGTAGAAAAAAAAGGGGAATTATGGGAAATAAAATTAATATGAAAAATGCTAGTAGTTTGAAAAGGATATGAAAAGGCATTTTGTGCGTCACGGTGCTGGACGTCGCAAATGCGCTGCGTCTGACGTCTCCTCATCACTCACACAGAACACTACGCGGACATGGCGCACTCTGCGCGTCCGTCTAGCCATTTTATGTTCTTGCCTAACTTGCGTCCGTTTGCTACGTGCGCTGTGCGCGCGCAGTTCCGTGCGGATGTATTTAGTGCGTGGGTCTCTATTGCTCATGATTCTATGCTACGACGGACGTTAAACTGTGCGGCAACACGGATATGATCACTGCGTTCGTCTGACACGGGCCTTAACCGTAGCGGTAAAGGACCGAATACATGTTGTAAATATACCAAATAAATCTAATATTCTTACAAAATATTTTACTTTATTTTACTTTATAAAAGTGCGAAATATTCTGGTGGTATATAAATATTAATATTAAACCCGTAGCGATGCTGCAGCGGGGTCAGAAAATGATGCCATTTAATATGGACCACAAATTACTGGAAAATGCTAAAATAATATAATAATGGTTGACATTGCCTAATATCCTATGAGACATTTATGTGGGCAATAAGTGAATTAGTTAATGTAATTATATGAAAATATTAAGTTAAATGGAACTATTTTTTTTCCATTTGGCACAGGGAAATTTTATTTTAAAAAATAATAATAATAAATATATATATATATTTATATATATATATTACTGTTTGAAATGGGAAAGAAATCAAAATATTTAAGGCACTGAAGCAAAGGGTTAACCTTGGCAATGCCAGTGTCTGTGAATTTTACACTTGAAAAGCATTGGCTGGGCTTGAGGCTAAGTCACAAATATCAAGTGTTAAGTGCCAAGGTTACCCATCGCTGGCACAGGGCAGCGAGATAAGAATAGGCACACAAGAGGGTCATTCATAGAGCGGCGAATATGGGCAGAATCAGAAGAGCGACTGCTAATTTTACGGCTGGGTGCAGGAATACCAGAGCCTGGTTAAAAAAATAAAAAAAAGTCAATCAGGGTTATTCAAAGAGCTCCAAATTGCTGCCGAAAGGTAACCGAACGCTGAAAATCAGCGTTCGGTAATCTTTCTTGGCCATTCGGCTATTCAGAGAGCAGGCAGTTCGTCAAATGTTGGCGAATTGCCTGCACATACGGTGCCTGTTCAGTGCCTGTTTGAGGGCAGTGAAATCCCCATAGCTTCGTCTATTCAGAGAACGAAAACCAGCAGTGAAAAGTTGCCGAATTGCCCAGCCATTCGGTGGTTTCATTAGACAGGTTTATTCAGGAGAATCCCATAGGCTTCAATGTTAAATATATTCCCGTTTTAATTCAATATCTAATATACCTTTTATTATAATATTCTGCAGTAAAGAGTCTCTTTATTTATAGATTTTTTTAGGATCTTTTAAGCATTTTTCAGGATTTTTTTGAAAAAAAAGGTTTCTGTTGTTTTTTCATTTTGTTTTAATCGTTTTTTCTTTTTTCTGTAACAGCCCTATTTATTCTCATTCATTGGATCTTATATGTAAATTTCAGACATTTTCGTTCTGTAGTTTCTTTGCAAACAGCGTTTCACTTTTCAAACATTCAAGTGTAAAATTTTTTTTCACTCCATTCGTCTGCGGTGTCGGGTTTTTCCGGCGGCTGCTCTGCGCTGTGATCGGCGGTTGCTCGGGTTTCTCCGGTGTCTTCGGCGGGGTTAATCCAGATGTTTTTGTGGGTTTCGGTCTGCATTCGCCTGGGTTCTGCGGTGAGTGTTCGGCAGGTTTTCGGCAGCTTTTCCCTGCACTACGACGGCCCTGTGGTGCTTGCTGAATATCCCGCAGGGTCGCCGAAATGGCATCGCCGAATGAAGCAGAATTGAAGAGAACGAAAAGTCACCGAACGTGCGGTGACTTTTCGATTCTCTTTGAATAAACCTTTTTGACGTAAAATTGAGCAATTTCCCTTGCGATCGTTCCCCGATTCGCCGTTTAGCGAATAATCCCTTTGTGATGTTGAAATCAGCGTAATCCTAATAAAAGCCACAGCTTTGAAGTGAAAGCGTGATTCGGGGAATGAGTCACTTGGCAATTAGACAATAAGCAGCATCGGGGTCCTCGTTTTTGGTAAAAAGAAAAGGAGGGGATTTAGCGACATTCTCTCGGTTTAAAGGACCAGGTCGGAGGTGAAAGGATGAAGTGGGACCTTCTTGATGCTGACAAAGGAAGCTGTCGTGAGCATGATGTTTTTTTTTTTTCTCTCTTTTTTTTTTTTTTTTCTTTTTTCTATTTTTCTATCCTGTTCATAACCAGCACAAACTACAATCATCTCTTCCTTCTTTTTTTTTTGTAGCTGCTTGTTTCTTGTAGCAGAGACAGAGAGGAGTGGGGGGGGGGGGTTAGAAGTCAGCAAGCAACAATCTCCAGGTGGCTCTCAAGCACTTCACTGCCAGCAAGAGGAAAATAGGGGGGGGGGGGGAGAGAAAAGAGGAAAAAAAAAATAAGAGGCTAGACTAGAAACAAAGTGAAAAAAGGGGCTCCCTGATGGGGATTGGCTCAGGCTGTAGAGACAGCAGAATTTGTAAAGCATGAGTATCCAAGCATGCTGCTGGTGGGCAGCTTCAGAGGAGAGGAGTGTTTAGCAGCAATTAGTAAGTCGCACATCAGTGCAAAGGATCAGTGATCTCTCCTGTGCCTTCAAGAAGAACCTCCCCTGGGACTCCCATGCTCTCCTAAAGTTTCAGATGACCACCGCTGCCTGACCCCTTGCAACCGGCTGCTGCCCACCAGACCAGAGACATCCCACCTCTGGATTGTAATCACTGACATTTACACTCCAGCTTCCAACCTGTTTACAACAAGGCACTGCTGCTCTTCAAAGCCCAGCTGAGATCTTCCCCCAGCAGCAGACACTTAGCCCCTGAGAGGGCTCTCTCTCATTTTTTTTCTCCAGCCTGGAAGGAAAGAAGGGGAAGGGAATAGAGACAAGGATTAAGACTTCTATTTCTTTTCTTTTTTTTTGCTTTGGTGGGAGTTGAACATGTCAACTCAGTTTTTTTTCCCTCCTCTGCAGGGACTGCAGACTTTACCATGCTGAGAGATAGACTGCATGATCTAAGCTGCTGAGGCGAGAGGAGAACCTCAGAACTAGGAGAAGGTCAGTGAAACTGTAGCAAAACATCTCAAGTTGAAGGATTCTTTTTATTCTTTCTTGTGTTCTTTTTTTTTTTTTGTTCTTGCTCACCACCACCCCCACCAGCAGAATAAGAAGAAGACTACTGGCTATGAGAGGTCCTTAGAGGTGGGTGGTTGAGCAAGTTATGGATGTTGGTGCACCCTTGTCTACCGCAGAGAACAGTGTGCTGAGGACCAGTTGCCACCAGCATCCAGTCTCACCCTCACCAGCCTCCATCATTCCAGTATGTTTCTTTCCATGAGGCACTTTCTGAAGCCCATAGCCTCAGTACAATGTGGAAATGGATACTGACACATGTTGCCCCAAGCTTTTCCCACCTGTCCCGCTTCTTGCTACTCTTCTTCGTGGTGTGCTATGTGGCTGTCACTTGCGATGAGGTTGGGACTAGGGACTCACCGCACTCCGCGGAGGCGGCCACCAACTCTTCTTCTGGGAGGCACGTACGAAGCTACAACCACCTCCAGGGAGATGTGCGCTGCCGGAGACTCTTTTCTTTCACAAAATACTTCCTCAGAATCGATGCCAACGGCAAGGTCAGCGGCACCAAGAAGGATGATTGCCCTTACAGTAAGTACCACGCTGGCCCTGGACCAGGGGATGCAGAGGCGGGATATGGGGACCACCAGAAAGCTATGGTTGGCCCAACTAGGGCATTGATGGTTTGGCTAGGCACTCTGGTGTCTGTAGGGGGTAAATGGTAGGGAATGGACGCAAACCAAAGTAATATACAACATGGCGTGAGAAATCCAGGGACCAGGTAGCCATTGGCTCCTATAATTTAATCTCTGGCACATACATTTTTGGTTTGTTTGAAAATGTGGACGAATCTTACGATGTGTAGATTGCTTTTAAGGTTGATATCTAAAATTCGTGCATCACAGGTTATTCGTAGACAGCCATGGGACGGTCATGTTAGTCCAAATCACATTTGCACATACCTTGGTCAAAACCACTGGTGGTGGCTTTGAAGTGGTCGGGAGTCTCTGAGCGGAACACAATGAGTTGAAATTGCGAAACGTTAATTTTAGAGGTGGTTGGTTGATGATATTTGACTTTTCTTTGATAAAAATGACATTATAAGTACGTGGCATGATACTATGGGGTAGCACTAAGCATTTGTGAGGTCTCTATCCAAATATATTTTTAATGGTAGCCTTCTTTAGCTGCTTTCGCAAAAAAAGCCCCCAAAGTTGGTTCACAGATCATAGGCGTAGTAGGAATAAGAGCTGGAAGATTTATTTATTTATGAAGGATTTTACCAGGAAGGATACATTGAGATTTCTCTCGTTTTCAAGTATGTCCTGGGTTCAAGAACATTGAAGTGTTACAGTTACAGAAATACAAAGTAATACAATGCAAGATATTAAAAAAACACAAATATACAGATTAACAGAAAAGAAAAGAAATATGTAGGAAATAGTCATTATGTTACATGTTTACAGGTGCATTCTGTATTGAGGTATGTTAGTAAGGAGCTCTTGAGTGACTTAAGACTGGGGGAAGATTTGATGGTGTCTGGGAGGTTATTCCATATTTGCGGTGCTCTGTAGGAAAATGAGGATCGAGCCACTGTCTTTTTGTATTGTGGTATTGCAAGTAAGGTGCTGGTCCTGGATCGGAGGTTATAGGATGAGGGAACTGCTGGGGGAAGCAGCCTATTCAGGTAGGGTGGCAGCTTCCCAGAGATGCTCTTAAACACCAGGCTGGAAAGGTGAAGAGTGCGTCTAGATTCCAGCGATGGCCAGTTTAGCTCTTTTAACATATCACAGTGGTGGGTCATGTAGTTACATTGTATTGCAAAGCGGCAGAATGAGTTATACAATGTAGTAAGTTTCTGAAGATGTGTTTGAAGATGGAGATGAAGCTTCTGTAAAGATCCACTTTATGGCAGAATATTGGTTTCTATTTGTTTATTTTTTTAGTAAGGGCATGCTCAGCGGGTCAGGAGTTTATTTGGAGATCTGGAAGTCTTTCTTTGTGGTCACTGGATGTCTATATGGCTAGACAACGTCCCCTTCCACATCCATGTTAATTGCTTTGGGTGTGATAAACTGCTGCTTATCTGCATGGTGGGTCAGTGATGGGGTCTGAGCAGATGTCACCAGATGACACTATCATGACTTTGTTCTTCTTTGCCTACAGTGCACCACACAGACCCATCGAGATATGTATGTACAGTATGTATATAAAAATATATGTTTGTCTTACGCTAGAGGATGACCAGACTTATTCCTCAGCTGCAAACCACGGTTGCTGGGGTATACCAAATCAACCTTTTAACATATGACGTACGTGACATCCTGGGGTACAAATGCTAGGATAATTGAGCCCAGTCTCTGAGAAAAAAAAACGGAAATTTGGCAATTTAAGTGTAAGATATTTTGATCCGGCTGATTCGTACGACGCCAATATGATAAACGACTTGATTGACTTCCAATGGACAGAACCCAAGCCACCGCACCATTAGTTCATCATTTTTCTTTCTATTAAGTGTCATCGGTTTCCAGTGAGTTTAAATGCCCCAGTCCTGCATCTGATAAGCGCTTCGTGCACCAGATACCTTTATCTAGATGTGATGCCTCCTCCAGATCTCTAAACTCTAAAGAAAGATCTCAGTTTCCGTTGCGGTTTGGTGGTCTCCGAACTCCATTCATCACATAGTGAAAGGTTTATTTGCTAAACGGCGAGTCACAATGACTAGGGGAGCGACTTGCAAGATACCGGGCAAAGTAGCTGAATTCTAAAAATGATTTTAAAAAATCTATAATTCTTTTGCAGATTGTTTAGTTTTCAACTATAAATTACTGTTTAGCGAATAGACCTATAATTAAAGCAGAAGAATTGGTAGGTATCCAGGAACTGGTGTAGAAACGCAGGGAATTGCACACTGGAGTTCGAAAATGTGACAAATGCAATAATGTCGCACTGGTTCGCTGCTTAGCGGATAACCCTCTATTCGCTATTAACTTATGAACTGCCGGCCGAGCTGTTACATATGGTATTTATTCAGACGTGAGTTTTACCGGCTTCTTTTAACATCCGTCTTGTGGTTTACCTTTTCATACACATTTGTATTTCCATTTTTTTTTAAAAGATATTTATTTTCATTAAAATTCCCCAAATCCCTCAAAATACAACCAGACCACTAGCCACGTCTACCTAGCGCGGTGCCAGCCTGCTAGTCCCCGGTAACAGCCTCAGTTAAAAGATTAGAAAACCAGAACATTTTCCCCTTTCGCGCTAACACCAAGTCCTCACCAAATGCTCTGTAGCCGGGGATCGGTTTCATATGGGAAGCTGGATGTCAAAGTGCTGTTTGTTTGTAGCTTGTTAAAATGAAAATTACCCAGATCTGAGGGTTAAGGAAAAGAAGGGGGAAAAAAAAATCCCTCCGAAGTCTGAGAATAATTATCTCTCAGTATTTAAAGGATGTATAGGATCTTTAAAAAAAAAAAAAAAAAGTTTAACCCATGTGCGCCCCTGTGGGTCTCAAATTGTTAAAATGACATTTTCTGGTTTTGATTTTAGTCCAGTACTTGTGTAGCAGAGAGCGTACATTTTGTTGAATATTGCTTGGATCTTTTTCTTTTCCTTTCCCTTGTTTGGGAACATTCGAGAGCTGTGACGAAAAGCAATCACTGCAAACATACATATGTTGATAATTGCCTGTGTGTCGTTCCCTACAGTCCTGATTGTATAGTGTACAAGATGTCTGTACCATCTTTTTACAGACAACAGCCTCAAACAGGACATGAGGGTTGCAATTTGCCTCTTTGTAACCCTTACATTTTTTTGTTTTGTTTCTTGTACCCATCAGAAACATTGTTGCCCTTGTCGGAATTTCCGTAGCAAAACATACACCTGCGTAATCGTCAACATTCCGAGCACCAGTAAATACATACGTAAGATCATCAAATCCAAAAGAAATCGAATAAATTACTAAACCAACGGAAATGTCATCAAAATCCAAGGTCATATAACAGAGATGTAGTGAGCCGACTGTATACTGATAAAACACAGGATAAACTTACTCAAAAAAAGGAGACTAAAACAGTAGAAGTTGTACAAAGTCTCCACGTTTGTCCATTTTTCAGAATTTTACAGACGTCGAGGAAACGTCTCTTACATAAGACAATGATAGCATGAAAATATTCAACCAGGCAAGGTATGCTTAGCTTGTTGCCAATCTCCAAGTGCGTCAGTGGTCTAGATGGTATTTTCCCACAAGTTAATGGTACTCGTGCCAAGGCATCTCTGACAAAGACAGTCAAAAGTCATTTTGGGCTCTTGGCATTTGTAGAATGGCCAACTATGGGGTCATCTCTGCTTCTGCGTATTTTTATTAAATGACCTAGTAACGGGTGATGGTTGTGACTTTGAGTGATTGGAAGGTCACTGCAGTGGAATTCCAACTGGTGCTTGTCTAGCTTGTGGCCGGTGAAAAAATGGATATCCTTGTTAATCGCACTTGACAAGATGCCTGCACAGACAGATAATGCAAAAATCCATCTTTTAATGGTTTGAGGTGTTGATTTACTTGTGCATTTATTGAAGATTCTAGATTTGTAGCGTTAATAAAGATTCCGTAGAAACCATGTGACTCATTGCTACGGGAGATGCCGAGGAAATGGTGTGTAGCCGTCAGCAGGCTACCGAAAAAGCAGAATCACAGGCGGTTTGCACGCTCCTTAACATTAAACGGGGTAATTAGCTATTGAAGGGAAAATGTACAGTTTAGTCCGAGCCACTCAGTTTTTCCCAGGGTCGGCCTGACGTCTCTCTGAGTCCTCCTTGTCTTCTGTCTAGTAACACGATACTGTTACCCTATTATCCACACAGCAATAAGTATCTCCTGACCAGTACCCAAAGGAACGTCCTCTTCAGAAAGTCATTTTGCACGCACATCCCCAGCTTGGTTGCCAACTGCCGCGGACTTCAACTCCCACCAGGTTCAGTCAGTGCTGTAGGTGAGCGAGGCCCATTTTTAGAGTATGTGTATTACTTACAAACCGTAAATAACCACAAGCTGGCCCTTTTGCGTGTAGTTTGTCATGAACCAAAGAAACATAAAAAAAGTTTGGATGGAAAACTAAAGGTCAAAAATAGGAGCAATCAGGCACTCCCTTCCGGGCACACCTATAGTCGGCACCACTGTAGTAATCCTGGGGTATGCATAATTTTAATAAGTCAGAAACACCCAGAACCCACCTAAAGATATAAGTGATAATGTGTACATTGACTGACGAGTGAAAAATAATCTTCGCACCAGTGAAACCACATCGGAATGTGTAGAGCATGGCTGTCAAACTCATAACCCCCCCTCATGTTGATTTCCTACATCTTCCAAAGTTCTTTCAATACAATAGATGACCAGATAATCATGGGAAGTGTAGTTCTGAAGCATCTGGGGGACCAGAGTTTGACAGCCCCATTGTAGAGTGTGACAAACATAATTCAACTAATGTTTTCCCGTAGGCGTCCGCAGCCAAAATTTAAAGGGTGTCACATTTATTACTTACAAACGGTAAATAATCAAAATCTATTTAATTATTGCATTTTTTTTAATCCTGTTCCGAAAAAGAAAAGCCCCAAAAGTGTTGATTTTTTTTTTTTGATTTTTTTTTACCTAACAGGTAGGAAGCAAAGGCAATTCAACAACTAGGTTCACCCTTCTGCGCACACCTATGGCTTTGTCCCTCACTCAGGATGGATTGGGGCCACTGTAGATGGCAGTAATCCACATGCTTGCATCCCATGTGATGTTTCCAGCAGGGCACAGCCCATCGGCTCAAAACAGTGCCCCCCCCCAACCTAAACTGGTTTATAAAAGTTAAGGCACACTGGTATAGTGACCCTCATTTTTCATAGACTTTTTTCCTCAATTTAACTCAATTTCAGTGAAAATAGTCTTCAACTCCCCAGAATTCAACGATTTAGTGATTAACCACTGTTGGTAATTTCCCTGCCGGATTCCACCCACCACCTCCCATTGTTTTCTACAGCTATGTCCTGAGCATAGCGTTACATCCTTTCTGTAATTGTGATGTAGTTCTGTATATATAATGTTGCTTTTCTCTTTAATCAAGTCAATAAACCCTTGGTTCCCTTTGATGTTGGCGCTGTCGTGCTACCGTTCCCATTAGTTAATCCAGGCAGATTGTTTCGCAGTCAGACACCCAGAGTAGCTATTACGTCTGTTTGTAATGTTAGCGCATCACACGGTTGCTCTTTGATAGGTTTACAGCTGACTAGATGTTTGTCACTTTTAAGTCTTCAGCGGAGTAAAAGGGTGGATCCCGTTTCATCGGATAATCTTCACTTTAATCTGTTCGCTAGGTTTACGCCATTCAGACACATATTTATGTTTATCTGCATTCCTGTTATGGTGGCAGAACAGTAAAACATACCACCTACAGAACATACGCACTGGGTGAGCCTTTACTAATTGGAGATAATATCAGACAGGAAATTTATACTGGGCGCAGGAATGTTTTTGTTTTGTTTATCGTAGGATCTAGCCATGTCTGCTAGGAAACCCTCATTGTTGGTTCATGCTTTTAGCTAGAATTTTACAAATTCATTAAAAGTAGCATTGGTGGCACATCCCTTACTTAAGGCACCCAACCCACCTCCTGAATTTTGCTGTCACACCATGTATATGTACGTACGGAACACCAATGTGTAGGGAGGTCAGCCATTTTGAATTCTGAATAACAGACATTTAACCTTTTTAGAGATTCTTCAAGTTCCCTGGTGTGAAGTAACCCAAAAATGTCAAAGTCATCGGAGATGGTTTATGGAGATACCTAGGCTAATGCTTTATTGGAAAGGGTTCAGGCAGCAGCTTTTATCTTGTGAAGGACTGAAGCACCAGTGTTGGAATAGAATGAGCTCTTCAGCTACTTCAGACTCTATCAGTGGTCTTCACCCAGTTATTTAGAAGGTTAGGCTATAATTGGTATTACCCCTGTAGACATGGCTTACACTCCTACTTATGACGTTGCCATATTACCAATGCCTCTCTGACTGCAACACTCTACATTAACATTACTCACTCTACCTCCAACTACAACTCTACTGCTTTCAACAAGTCTTAGTGGCACATAGACTGAGATCCTGCTTCCTTTTCTCACAATAACACTTTTTACTCCTATCTTTTACAATCCTATTGCTAGATACTTCCACCTACTCTCACCATGACTGCCCCCTGAGCGCTGGTCCCACAATACTATCTACCGTACTCTAGCCACGTTATAAACTTCTGGAAAAAATGCTCTTCTACTGACAAGAACTAATGCTATCACACCTCTCACCACCAGCAACCGTCCTTGACATCTCCATACTCTGTTGGACATTCACAATTCAATTTGGAACACCTATCACAATTTGCCTTATTCTTATGATTTCGCCTGAATCGTATTCCATTACCACTATCTGCCAAGTGAACTCCAACCTATATTAATGCTTGTACTGTCCCTTGCTATTATTATTTAGCTCCGCAGCAGCTTACACTTACAATCCTGCTTTTTTTGCCCTGTTATGGAATACATTTACATGGGTACTGTCCAACTATATCTCAAAGCCTTCTGGTCTGAGGAGCAGAAGCTTGGATTTTGGGTGAACTGGCTAATCTGCTAGAAAGTGGTCTGTTGCGTTTCCATCTTCCTTCTAGCTCTACCCACGAGTAGCATGTTGTACCTTCATCTCTAACTCTTTAAAAAAAATATATAATAATTCAGAGGGGTTAACTACTGACCCCCAACCTTTTTTTAAAGGCAAAACTTGCCTTACATCCCGTGGCATGCACCTACTCCTGATTCTTATGGCACCAGACACCCAACTATGGGAAGCAGCCAGATGCCCAACTGGGAACTGGTGCTCCCAACCAATCAGATCGATCAACTGGCCAACTCCTCCTCAAACTCTGTCAGCAGTTTGAGTGGTCATAGTGGCTAGAGTACACCTTTTAATATATTAAAACTACTTTACGTTATGTGAACTTGGAGGTCCTTTGCTTCTCTCACAGGGAGAAAAATAGCGGGATCTCTGGGTTCTAATTGGCTAGGAAGAGCCTTGTAGTGTCCTAGATGGTGGTACAAGTTATAAGATAGAAATAAAGCTTCCCTACTAGTAGTAGGAAAGTTATACCCAGGTGCTATCTATCTTATTACCCATTATTTCAGGAATTGGCCTGCTTATCTGACATCTTGCAGTTGGAGCTTTAACCACTGAACTACCTTAGTACCTGTGGCATAGTATCGCAGAATCTATTGAATCATAAAATCCCCAGAGCTCCCAATAAAAGTTAAAAACAGCGGAAGACTCAATGAAAAAGGATTGTTTCAGATCTTTTCCAATTAGTCCTAACAGCACATGATCTATAGACCCGACCAAAAATAAGAGGTAAAAAGCAGGAGGAAGCAGATATTGCGCAATGTGTGAGTGTTGATCACGATGAGTCACGGGCTTTGTACTATTAATAATAACACGTTAGAGGAAACTGACCTGCCTTTTACACCAAAGGTATTTTTATAACACGGATGACATAAAAATGGAAATATACTTTATTTTACCAACATTGTTACAGTTTCTATTATCAGGGTTATTCAAAGAGATTCGAAAAGTCACCGCACGTTCGGTGACTTTTCGTTCTCTTCAATTCGGTTCGTTTTGCCGATCCCATTTCGGCGACCCTGCGGTGTATTCAGCAAGCACCACAGGGTCCCGAATTGCAGGGAAAGGCCGGCGCAAACCCGACGAAAACTAACCGCAAAACCCGGCGAATGCACGCCTAAAACCCGCAAAAACATCTGGATTAACCCGCCGAAAAACCCGAACAGGAGCCGATCACACACAGCGAAGCCGCCGGAAAAAGCTGACACCACAGACGAATGGAGTGAATAAATTAGGAAAACAGTTTGCTTGAATGTTTGAAAAGTAAAACACTGTTTGCAAAGAAACTACTGAGCGAAAATGTCTGAAATTTGCATATGAGGTCCAGGGAATGATAATAAAGAGGGGTGTTACAGAAAAAATAAGTAAACTTAAAAAAAAAAAATCAGACTTTTTTAAAAAAAAAAAACGGACTTTTTAAAAAAAAAAATCCAGAAAAATGCTTAAAATATCCTAAAAAATCTGTAAATAAAGAGACTCTTTACTGCAGAATTTTATAATGAGTGGTTTATTAGATATTGAATTAAAACGGGAATATTTTGAAGCCTATGGGATTCTCCTGAATAAACCTGTCGAATTAAACCACCGAATGGCAGGGCATTAGGGGAACCTTTCACTGCTGGTTTGTGTTCTCTGAATAGCCGAAGCATTGCTTTTTTATGGGGTTTTCACTGCCCTCGAACGGGCACCGAGCAGGCACCGTATGTGCAGGCAATTCGCCAGGATTTGGCGAATTGCCTGCTCTCTGGATAGCCGAATGGCCAGGAAAGGTAACCGAACGCTGATTTTCAGCTTTCGGTTACCTTTCTCAAGCAATTGGGATCTCTTTGAATTACCCTGTATGTGTTGTGTTAATGGCTTCATGTTACGTCTCCCAGACTCTCACGTCCCGTCCAGACAGTGATTTGCTTGTACTAATTTAACTTCTATGGCTTAGAACCACAGGGAAACCTGGTCCATCAGGAACGATGGTTTGTTGGTCCCAGTGCTATAAAACATACAATTTTGGCGGCTTGTTTCAGAAAACCAGGATGAAACTGAAATATAATTTTGCTCCATTGACTAACTGATAATTCTGTAAGAATAAAATGTTCTTCCTTCCTTCCTCGTTTTTAACAGTTTGTAATTATTTCACTGTAGGACTAACCTTTTTTATAAACAAAACACACACACATTTTATTATCATTTTTTTTAACAAAGTAGTAGATTCTTTTCACATTTTAACCAAAAAGATTTTATTTTTTTAGAATGTTGGTTGTGTCTAGTTGTGCACATTTTTCTCTCCTTTGCTACGTGGAGCTTAACATAGGAAGAAAAAAAATGTTGATTAATAGTATCCGTTATTTAAGGGTTAACGGAAACGCGCTGGACTTTCAGCTAAAGGTAATCTCTTGCTGTTTTGTCAGATCGCAGATTAATTGAATTAGATGCTTTGTATTGAGCTTATCATTAAGATAAACTTCCCTCTTATTATTTATGCAATTAGAATACGACGTATATTAGGGGATTATTTGACTGGTTTAGTGAAGTCTAAAAGGATCATGAGCCCATTAAAAGAGAAGATCTTGAAGAGTCTCGCACAATAAAAAAACACAATTTGCAAAAACAATAAATACATATATATATATATATATATATATATATATATACAGGAGCTCTGTGATGCAGTTCTTTGAATTGCTGTGATGTGCAAATGGCTTCTGCAATAATAAACCATATATAATGATTAAGAAATCATTTAGCCAATAAAAAATATACCTTCCTGAATGGCTGTTTTAAAAATCTATTTCAGAAACGTATTTTACACATGGTAGCCAAGCAGTTTTTATTTGCTGCTTTAGAGATTGTTCAACAAAGGTAAATACCCGAAAAGGATGGATAATTTGTACAATAACATATATAATATATATATACTTTATTATCAATAATTGGTTGTGAAATGCAAGTAGAAAGTAAACAGAAATTTTTACAGTGCCTGTAGTCACTGTAACTTAAACTACTACTCCTATATCTAAACCAGGAAGCAGCTCAGCCAATCAGCAGCCCCTCCATGATCTATTGAGGCTGAGCCATTGTACCCCGGATGAGCAAGAGATCCTGTGACATGAGGGTCAGCACTGAGCAACTGTTCACTTAACATAATCACTTGAGCTGCCAGCCATGTATTTGGTGATATGGGGCATTGACTTCGGCAAAAAGCCCTACCAGGGGGAAGCCGAAACTTGTGTGCCAGCTCTTCCAAAATCCTGAAGTTCCCGTAGCTTTTTAAAGCAATTTGCGTTCTTGCGAAAAGTGCGTTACGTAGGATATTCAAATTGTGCATCGCTCGGAACATGCACACTTTCTGCAAGTTCCATAGGGCCTGTGTAGAACGATGGATCGGAGCTGAGCGCCCATGCGCAGAACCCACCCTCCGGCTGCTCTCTCAGGATGCCAGTGGTCTTAGAGAGCGTGTCAGTGAACGACCTGGTGACCAACAACTGAGAAATTCTAAATTAATGGCCTTCTGGTGATGTGTGTTTGGGCGGAGGAAACTCCTCTGCTTCACACAGCGCTTTCTCTAGGTTGGCACTGGATGGGGGCACTCCACACAGCCTGGTCCCTTTTAGCATTTTAAAGTGATCAGAATGTGTAGAGTGTCTCTTTAAGGAACCTTTAGTAGGGACTGGGGCCTCTTTGCCTCATGACTAGTGGTATCGTGGGATGTTTTTAAGATTGGGAGGTGTACTGAAATTTGACTCTGGTTTGAGAAAGTTGCATAGCAGCTGAAATGTCGCTGTCTTCCGAATAAAGGGCTACTTTGCCGTTAAGGAGTGTCTGGTTCACCTAAAAAAATAAATAAAAAAAAAAGTTAAATTATAACTTTGAGTATGTCTAACGTGGCCTCAGATGGAAACTGATTCTAAAAACAAATCAACATTGTGACCTGCTTAATTGCTTTCAAGAGCTTTTCCATTTGGCCATCTTGGAAAAAAAAATTCTGCTCTACTACCATTATAGTACCAGATAGGACGCCCGATTGATTGTGCAGTCTTCACCAAATATTCATGCATGGGTCCCCACCTTCAAGATGTTCTCCACGTAGCTGTGTGCGAGTTTGCTGGTATCGTACTCACAGAGAAAGAATAAAGAGGCAGACCCAAAGAGAAGTTACAGTGAGGATGGGGAGGGGGCTTATGGCATCACAAAGTGGGTATGGTCATGGAAAACTCCTCTGAGCACTATTCCATAGTTGGTGCTAATGTAGCGTCTTGATATGTAACAGTTTAGTGCTAGGAGAAGTAAGTTTAACATCTGCCATCGATATTTTGATCTTGACGCTATAGTCAAGTGAAAATGTTTTGCGTCTTGAGAGCTTGCGCAAACTTACTGTACTTTGCGCTCCCCAACTATTATTCGCGTCTCGACAAATAAGGTATTACAAAGTTCTGGTGCAAATTTGTAGTTACCATCTTTCTACACCCTTTTTTTTTTTTTTGAGAAAGTATTTTACCAGGAAGGATACATTGAGATTTCTCTTGTTTTCAAGTATGTCCTGGGTGGCGAGTATGTACCGTTAGGTGTCTTGCCCAAGGACACGTACTGGAGAGGTTGCTCGCTGGAATCAAACTCATGTCTCTACAGGCTCTCTCCACGCAGAGCAGTGATGTTACCTCTACTCCACCCAGCCGGTACAACATTTGCTATCATACAACTTAAAAGAGGCAGAACCCCAAAATGTGTGTTGATGATGGGGGGGGGGGATCTTTCTGCTCCACATGGTGGGTATGGTTATGGAGAAAAATTCCAGTTATACACATCTGAATTCCTCTTGTCTATTCCATTGATCTTTGTGAGAGTATCTACTGTTTAGGTCTTCCACCTCTTGCCAATGTTTAACCCATTTATTCTTTTTGCCGACTGCACGGACCGTTGGTATGTCTTTACACTTGCGGCTGTATCACGTTTTCCATTACATGACTTTCCTGTCTCTCCGTCCACCACTTGGTTTCAAGGCACTCACTAACCTGGCCCGGACAGTTACCAATAAACCATGTATTGGTTTTGACCGTAGTTGACGTAAATCTGGCAATTTACGTTTTTAATATATCATTTTTTTACAGCAAACATTGTACTGTAGTGTGTCGTGTGTGTGTGTGTGTGTTTCCATGGAAAACCTGCATTTATTTTGTAACAGAATGAAAAAACATTCAGCCACGGACATGTAAGAACATAGAAATAAACATAAACATTATACTTACATAAATATAACCACACACATACACAGTACACTACGCACATGTTTACTATTTTGCATCAGGAGAGAGGAAATTTAAAAAAAGAAATACAGATTGTGCGATTTCCCATTTTAGCTATAACTGATGTTTTTAGGAGGTCTCAAACTTTGTATTTTGGTTTTCTTTTTTGGGGGGTTCCAATGATAATTTCCTTTTGAAGTACAAAAAAAATATATCCTTGTAGTTTAAATGTGTACCTATGAAGCTATTCAGGCTTGAATGATATTCATTACCATAATTACCTAAACAACTTCAGAGTAATTAGTGGCCAGAAATCAGTTTTGCTATGCTGGAAACCTTTAAGATCAAAGAAAACCCCATGACATTAAAGATTTTCTTTAAGAATGTCAAATGTGTTCCCTTTTTTTTTTTGTTTTGTTAAATTTTTAATTTTCCGTATTTTTTTTTTTAAAAAAAAATTTCCCTCGTTTTTAAATTTTTGTTAAATTTTGTATTTTTCTGTATTTTTTTTCTCCCTCGTTTTTTTTTTTTGGAGTAAAAAAAAAACCAGATTGTTTAACAGTATACGCGAGCCTGTTTTAATTTATTTTTAAACAGCATCTCTGTCAAAACTTCTCAACGTAAAAGTATAGGTTTTGAAAGTCCTAATTTGACATTTTGGTTGTGCAATCAGTATTCATGCCATTGTTTCCAGCTGCAGTCCCACAGCACACGTTCATTGTATCATTAAGATATTGTCTAAATGTTGCCTAATTACATGGGAACAAGACTTTGCCGTGCCTACAGGCTACGCAGTCGGCCCACCAAATAGAAAATTGGAGCCAATTAGGCTATTTAAACTCCAGTAACTGTTAGACGGATTTGATCGCGACGCACACCTGATACGTTACTTTGCACGCTTTCCATCCAGCCTGAAAAATAATAAATTTCGATCCTAGGTTTTCTAGGAGAACATCTGTGGATTACGAAAAGACGTAAAGGAGTAAATAATAAATCTTGTGCGAAACAATATAACGAGTAATTGAATCCTAGCTCACTGATGGCCAGTTGCCATCAGTCTCAAAGGCTTGATCACACGATTCCACTATAAATATTGCAAACATACGTCTTGTAAAATATAAACATTAACCCTTTTTTGCTGCCAGGATGGTATCTCTCTCTTGTTACATCGGAAGGCTTATTTTTACCAAGTAAATCTACCATATTGTGTCTTGCTGGTACCTGTCGCAACATTAAATGTATAACGTGCTGGCAAGTGTTATGTCGGCTTATACATTTGGCATGGGAGGCTCTAGGTTGAATTGGTGGGTAATTAAGTTGGCATGGCATGGCTCATTATATTTGCTATTGTGGCCATTAATGTTTAGCATGTTCATATGAGTATGTATATATACATACTTTTTTTGAGAAAGTATTTTACCAGGAATTGGGATTTCTCTCGTTTTCAAGTATGTCCTGGGTGGCAAGTATGTCTCGTTTGGTGTCTTGCCCAAGGACACTTACTGGAGAGGTGCTCTTGCTGGGATTCAAACCTGTCTCTACAGTCTCCTCGGTTATAGAGCAGTGATGTTACCTCTACTCCACCCAGCTGGAAGGGAAGGGATGGGTCCATGACGTCTAACCTTGTCACATCAAATTTTATTAGTGCAGGAGAATTCTTAAGAAAATGTAATTCAGAAACTTGTGGGGATTCTAAATTTAGCCAATAATGGACAATGAATATGAATCACGTTCTTTAGGTTTTTTTCCCTAAAGTTCTACTTTTGGCAGAAGGTAGAGAAGACAGTCAGGAAAGATGAAGAATGAACCATGAGCACAGGAGGTCCAAATTGTTGAAAGAGAGATTGAAAAGTGGCAGCTTAGTGATATGGTGATGGAACCAGAAGAACCACCACAAAAAGGGGAAAAGGAATGCTAGAAAGAATGGCAGAGAGAAGTACCTGTAGATACTCGAGTATAACAATAGATTTTGGTGACAAAAATTTACTTTAAAATTGGAGGGGTCGCATTATATTCGAAATATCTGCATCGCGTGTAAAAAAAAATAAAAAATCCTCAGGGATGCCAAGTTTCCCGGAAGTGAATGTGGGCTCCCTGACGCCCGCAAACACTTCAGGAACTTCCGGATTCAGGAGAGGTGGGATCCTTTGTCTGCCAATAGCCAGCCACACCCTGTTGTTGCCCCATCCTAATGTCACTGCAGACGTGCTGCGCGATTCTTCTCACAGTCTGAATGTCAGGAGCTCGTTCGGGGGCTGGCTATCTGTGGGCGATGCAGTGGATGAGCCTGCCTGCTGGAGCCGGAGGTCAGAAAACTACACCTCCCGGCATACTGGCTAACAGTGAATGATTCACCGCGTTGGTCACCTTGCTTCGCCGGCCATCTTATCGCAAGTAAAGAAGGGTGGCCTGCGGCAACATACTTAGTAACAACTACAATCATTCTAGAGCAGAACACCCTGGCCTGAGGAGGAACCTGACTGTGATAAGAGAACCTGGAAGGATTTTAATTGTTTACTGGTACAGTATACTTTTATAATTTTGTTCCTCGCGTTATATTCGAGTCTTGAGTATTCTCTCATTTCCATAATAAATCTCTATCCATTGCGTTATATTCGGGTCACGCTATACTCGAGTATCTACAGTAATGGCCAGTAGAAAATGTTAAGTATTAAAAAACTGAAAGGGATTAAGTGTTAATGTAGGAGTTCAAAAACAAGTTTGTGAGAGTACTGATGGGCCAGCAACACTAGAGATCCCTGTTCAGGTCTCATGAGATGTTAGCTCAATTTTACCATTACAGAGAAGACATCACCATATGCAAATCAGGCTGCTATCACCCAAAAAAGGCAGCCAGAACTAAAATTCCAAGACCGTCCACTCTGCGCCAGAGACAGAGCAATCCCTGACAATGAGTAATGTAGGAGTTAGACCAAACGTAGCCATCTTACAATTCTTCAGCTGATAATATACTTCAATATACTTGATCATTTCTTAATTTTTTTGGAATGGAAATCATAGTACAAGGGAAGTCAACCTTGGCCCTCCAAATGTTTTGGAACTAAATTTCTCATGAGACTCAGCCAATCTAATGAGAGATGTACTTCCTGAGCGGTCGCAAATTTCCCCTTAGCATCCCCGTTTTACAAGTAGATTATGAGGTAGACGCTAAATCCAGCAGCCTGCCCCTTAACAGTCGCTAGACTCTAGGATACTCGCGGCAGCGCTAACGTGCCATTATGAGCATCCCCTCCTGGAGTCCACAGGACTCCATGGAAGCTTCTACTGCCGGGACACATGACCTGCAGGATCTCGCCTCTGCCGGGACACATGACCTGCAGGGACACATGACCTGCCTGTCGGGACACATGACCTGCAGGAGCTTTGCTCCCGACAGCCAGAAGTGATGGTTCGGCTGTCATTCTCGCTGCAGGATCAGAGAGGAGCGCAAAGTACAGTAAGCCTGCTTTAAAAGGTGCTAATAGCGATGCGCTAATGGATTCTTAACCCGTTAGCAATCGGGAGGTAATCGGGGCAAAATGCTAATGTTCACTTAAGTGAGTTCTATCGTTAAGGAGGTGATAGGGCCCAAAGTCACCACAACAAGAAATGACCCTTGTTTTTGATCCAAGGAGTACTGAGCCCGTGTTGCCCATTTAAATGTGATTATATTTGTCAGCGGTTGCATAAATCTAAGAGTTTAGCCTCTTTTGGTCAAAGATAGCGCTTCTCGCCCCAGTCTACGCTTGATAAGTCTCCAACTACTAGTGCTCCACCATTTATTGCTAATGATTGACCAGGAGGAAAGAATAACCAAGACAAGCGGAATTTGTCCTTTTTGGTTATTTCCAAACACAAGTTTCCTGGATTATTACTGACAATTCATGGTTTGGTGGAAACCTTGAGCCCAGTTTGATTATTCATAATTTAATGTATAACGACGACAATGTATTTTACAAAATAATAGTATACTGTTTGTATGTATTTCCAGCCCTCAACAACAATCTAACACAGTCAGGTGGAAAAGCTTTAAGCGCGGCAAGCTGGTGGATTCGCTCACACGTATATAAAAAGAAAGCAAAAAAAAAATCCAAGTCAGCCCCAGCTTTCCAGGTTTAGATTTATAAGCCAATTAAGGATTGTGTCGGATAATAAAAAAAAGTTACATGGGTGAGTGCATTAAATATATTGCAACTTCAGTATATCTTGCTTAATATGACAGCAGCTGGTGCAGTTTGACAAAGTTGGGCAGAGGTCCAAGAACAGCAAATCTTGTTATGCTATGGCTGTCCAGAATTAAACACATACATAATCAGCACTTAATCCCTCTACCCCAAACATTTACACCAAAGTGGCACCCATGAATAGTCCGTGTACAAAGATAATCCCACTAACAGGCCAAGATGGTTTTGAGTATAAACCAACTTTTGGAATGTGTTAATGCAACCACTATATTGTCATGTTTGTATCAGATGAAGTTACACGGGACCCATAGATCATGTGCAGGACGATTTCCTGAGGAAGAAATGTTGTGTATATATTACATTCTGGTGTCCATCAAATGGGAATTTAATATCCTATGAGAGGAGCAAAACACATTAAAAGAATTTATATGTAGAGATCGATCGATAGTTACAATTCCAATTATATATACTTATAATTACAATTTTAGAATTTATACAATTTATAAAGTGTCAACTTGCGTCACAGCGCTGTGTGACAAAAGACAAAACAAACCTAAAATAACAAATACGTTGGACACATGGAGAATGATGGGAAGAGGAGGACCCACCTGAAGAGGAGTGGGGTGACACACAGAGTTGAGGGTAAATTATAGAGTATGAGAAGTAATGGAATGCATGGGGGCTGTGAGAGAGCTCAGGAAAGATACAATGGGGGGATCATTGGGTGAGATGATAGGCTTCTCTAGACAAGTGCATTTTTAGGGACAATTTGAATGACTGGAGGCATGGGTGGAGGCAATTGTGATGTGGGAGTTCCATAAATATGGAGCAGCTCAAGAAAAGTCCTAAGGTGAGAGTGAGGTGTGCAGTTTTGAAGAGTTGATAATAACACATCATTGGCATAATGAAGTGACTGGGATGGAACATGCCTATTAATATGGGAGGAGATGTCGGTAAGGACACAGTTGTGAAGAGATTTGTGTGTACGGAATGTATTTTGAAAAGAATTTCAAAATTAAATAGCGAGCCAATGTAGAGACAGACCAAGGGGTGAGGTGTGAGAGGAATGGGATGTGGGGTGGATGAGGCCTCTGGCAGAGGCGTTCATTATAGAGTATAGAGCGAATTGTTTAAAGCCAATGAGGCAATGGTGTGGTAGCTGAGGTGGGAAATAATAAGAGCTTGCGAGAGCATTTTAGTAGAATCCTGGGTTACAAAGGAACAGATGTGCGCAATGAATTATATTTGAAAGTAACAAGATTTGGTTAGTGACTGTATGTGAGGGGGAAAAGGAGAGATCAGAGTCAAAGAGGACACCGAGGCAGCAAGCATGTGAGGCAGAAGTTATATTGGCACCAGTACTTGAAGGGAAACAGGTGCAAGAGTGTCAGCTTTAGGGGGAGGAAAGACAAGGAGGTTTATTTGGAAGAGGTTGAGCTTTAAGAAATGAGCGGTCACCTGGTTAAGAGACAACAGAAAGGCAGGGGTGACACAGGGAGAGAAAGATCAGGGGAGGAGAGGTGGATCTGGGTGTAATCAGTGTAGACGTGATATTGGAAACCATAAGAAGAAATAAGACCATGAAGAGAGGTGGTAAGGAGGATCGAGAAAGCATTAGAAAGATCAAGGAGAATAAGTAGGGAGTAGTGACCTTTTGGATTTAGCAGCAACTAAAGCATTAGTCACTTTGGTCAGTCTCAGTAGAGTGCGGGGAGGGAAAGCCAGACGGATAAGAGTCAAGTAATGAGTTAAAGTGGAGGAATCCTTTAAGCTGGTTATAGACCAGACATCCTTGAATCTGGAGGCAAAGGGAAGTAAGGAGATGGGAAGGTAGTTCGCCAAGGAAGTAGAGTTAAGAGACGTCGCCTTGAGATTGGAAGTAATTAGAGCATATTTAAAGAGAGATGATGTTTCCAGAGGAGAGAGAAAGGTTGAATAGATATATTTTTTGATAGACATATATAGATAAACAGATTGATGGATTTGTAGATAGAGATAAAGAGAGCGATAGGGTTGAAAAAACAACATTGTGTAAGAAACACAGGAATCATCTTGGGTTGTTTCAAGGGTGTTGGATATGTGTATGTGTGACTTTATTAGATGTACAGAAGTTGGAAGAAGCTACGGTGAAAGCTGTTACTATCCTAAAGGTGTTTAATGCATAAATGTTTCCATAGGGCACGCCATGAAGTTTAATTCATACACCTATGGTCTTAGCAGTAAATCTGACAACCTCATAAATTACCATGATTTAGGGAGGTCGAGGTAGCATCTGATCTCCAATTTATCACAACTTATGCACTTTCGACACAGTCGTCAGTAGATCTAATGATGGTGAATTTATTGAATAATTCAGTCCAGGCTGTTCTTGACACTTTCAGTTAAAGTGATACACAGTGGGTCGAAGCAGTGCTCCCCTTCGATGCTCCCATCCTCCAGGATGAATATTAACGCCACTGAACAAATGATGTTCACTTGTACAAACCAGGATAACATAAATCAACGTCTTCCTCGGCCAGAGCCGATCAACACGTCTAAACAATATTAATCCTTTAAGGGAATTCCTGGATTAAAGAAAACCAATTTCTACTACCTTACTTGGACAAAGAAGAAGAGTCTATAAAAATAAAATAATAGCAGTATATAATAATAGCGCAGTATTCAAATACTCATAATACAGGACTTTTTCTATAACATTATTCCTTCTAGTTCTCCTCTACCGCTTAATTCAGTCCAGTTAAATATATATATCGTTGAGAGTTTGTTCTTTTGCTAATTTTGCTCTAATATATTTTTCATGGCTCTGAATTTTTTTTTTCTTTTTTTTTTTTTTTTCTGTTTTGATCTACTATGGTTAAAAATAGACTGGAAGAAAAAAAAAACTTTTTTTTTTTTAATTTATCGTAAAGATTTTTCTTTCTGCTGTATAACATATACTTGTCACGTTTGTAATGACAGGTAAGACTTTAAAACCCATACAGAAAAATACAGAGCTTAAACACAGGCGTTCGCAGTATAAATTACATTATATTACCTTTCTCTGAGTGGTACAATGTAGCGCAAGGCACAGTGTTATTTTCAGATAGCAGAACAATTTACGTTCGGCCTGGAAATCAATCAATGCTCTCAAACTGCCTAAATATTAGGCCCCCGTAAATTTTGCACCTGGACTGTTAGATATCAGGCTAATAAATACTTCTGTGCCTCGTATAAAATGTGATTTATTTAGAATTTTGAAAAAAAGAATGTTTTTAACTTGTTTCTATAAATATATATATATATATTAAAAAAAATGTTCTCGTCATGCATTGATATGTGAGATCAAGTGACTTGTACGTGAAACTTTTTAAATTGTTTTTATAGGAATAGACGCACCGCTCCATCTTTTAATGATATCGTAGGACGTGGCTTTCATTCGTTGAGTTCTGGTGAACTGAAAACCAAGTTTCATGTCATCAGAGCGGTTTAAAGTCAAGCGAAAATCAGTTTGCCTGCTGCAAACGTATACAGAGGGTTGCAGACCTGCCAATATCCCATGGCATGACCATGAAGAGAGAATAAAGGAATCGTCACGCCTAAGGCTGGTCAGTCAAGCAGTTTTATTAGGTTGTTAGCTGTGGCAACGTACGGCCATGGCACTGGCTTTTGTCAAGCCCTTGACTTGACTGAACTGCCTTAGGGGTGCCAGATTCCTTCATTCTCTGTAAAAGTCTATGGTGTTGGCCTACCTGCAAACAGCGCTTCACCAATGTGGTACTGTTAGATTTTTTCAAGACACCGGAGAGCCCTGCTATATTTCTGTTTCTGTGAACATAGTCAGGGTTATTCAGAGAGAGGTGAAAAGCAGGAGAATGACTGGAGAATGAAAAATTCTAGGTCAAAATAGCCGATTTAGAAAGTGAGATGAAAGGGAGAATTTTTCTGGTTTGGCTATTTTGACCTAGAATTTTTCATTCTCCAGTTATTCTCCTGCTTTTCACGCTCTCTGAATAACCATCAGTATAACCATGTAACACACGGTTTTCCCTGAGTTCTCGTGATCATCCGACAGACCTAGGCTTGCACCCAGTTTTTGGGAGGACTAAATAAGTAGGACTATACACAGGACACGAGGTCACCCACTTAGACTGGACAAACGGAAATGCAGCCTAAAGCATAGGAAGGGTTATTTTACAGTGAGAACAATAAAGCTGTGGAATTCTCTGCCTGTTGAGGTGGTTGGGTCAGAGACTGTACAGACTTTTATACTAAACAACTGGATGACTTCCTGCAGACACAGAATATTAAGGATTATGATATTTAATATGTGAGTAAAAGCTTCTTGATCCAAGGAGACATCTGACGCCATTCAGGGTGTCAAGACGGAATTTTTCCCCAGTATGTTGCATATTGGCGAGCGCTTCAGACTGGGTTATTTGTCTTCTTTTGGATCAACAGCAGCAGGTGTGGTGTGAAAGGCTGAACTCGATGGACGCATGTCTTTTTTTCAGCCTATGTAACGATGTGTGGGAAAATGCATGGCGAGTGCCTGTTTAATGGCACACACAGAGCTTCAATAGTTAGTGTGGGCATCAGAAGACCCAATTTTGAGTGCAAATACAGACGCGATTGTCTGCTTGACCCTAACTAGGATGCACACTGGGGTATCACAATCCTTTTTATGGGCATGGACATTCCCGGTGATGCAAACCATGTCACGAACACCACTCTGTCAGCTATGTCCCCCACACTGCCAGTCTCCGACCGGTCAGAATTGACAGGTATGGGGTTAGTATTGTGTGTCCAGGCACTCCCAAATACTGATGTGGTTTTACTTGACCTGTATTGACGTATCGCCTTACATGTTTAGGATGATTTGTATTAATTTCAATAAAATGTTCATGAAACTTGATAGTATCAATATGTATCTTTTGTAAGAAAATGTTGTGTAAAATACAAATTTTTCCAAGTATTAATGCTTAATTAATAAAAAGTCATGGGTGCACACGGTATTTGCTGTACGTCACTTGTTGGTTTTCTTAAGTAGTTAATGTGAGAATTAGCTACACATTAGATAAATTTTCCAGCCTCAGAAAGGTGGATTTCTGTTATTTAGGATTTACCCAAAAAGGCTTCTACGCATTTATCATTACAACTAACTATACATTTTATAACCTATTTATGTTTCGCAAGTTGAACCTTTGCCTCGGGTGGTCAACAGAAGCCAGAGTTTCAAAATGTAGGTCTTATTGTGGCCTTCGCTGTGTATCTCTGTTTAATGGCCGCACTCCCCATATGGCTCGTTTTATTTTTGAGTCATGATGCCTTGAGAATCGATTCAAAGGATATATTTTTTTTTGTATTATCTAAATACTAATGGTTATTTGATCGGTGAATCTTATTCTAGAACTTTGTTAAAGAACTATAGGATAATAGAAGCGCAGTCTCGCAACTGTCAGTAGGCCGAGGCTTGACACCAACTCCCTGTGAGAGGCCTCGTGACATGTGCACATATAAAGGGCCATGCGGGTTCACAAAAGGATTGAGATATGACCTACTCGAACTGCTGAGTGTTTGGGACAATGCCTTCTACCACCCCACAGCGAGGGTATTGATGTTCTCTAATTTTCTGTGAAATCCAAAGCTCTGGGATCCTTGTTATATGCAAAGGAAGTACTTTGACCTTTAACCCACGTAGAGACATTTTGTTTTTGTCCGAGAGCTCAAATCTCTATTGAAATAAACCTAATGCTTCCCAGGTGACTAAAGCAACCCTGAGATCTCAGGTAGCATTCACAAAGCACATCAGACACGGACACAAATCAATTAAAAAACTTTTCTGTTTTCCAGAAGAATATTAATTATTCACAAATAAAGGCAAATGCAATCATTTTTTTTAAGTTTGTTTTTTTTAATCCACTTTATTATAATAATGCAGGATTTTGCAATTTAATATTATAATAAAGTGGATTTAATAAACATCCTTGATATAATAATGCAGTATTTTGCAATATAATATTATAATAAAGTGGATTTAATAAACATCCATGATATGATAATGCAGTATTTGGCAATTTAATATTATAATAAAGTGGATATAATAAACTTCCATGATATATTAATGCAGTATTTTGCAATATAATATTATAATAAAGTGGATTTAATAAACTTCCATGATATTATATTGCAAAATACTGCATTAATATATCATGGAAGTTTATTAAATCCACTTTATTATAATATTATATTGCAAAATACTGCATTAATATATTATAATAAAGTGGATTTAATAAACTTCCATGATATATTAATGCAGTATTTTGCAATATAATATCATGGAAGTTTATTAAATCCACTTTATTATAATATTATATTGCAAAATACTGCATTATTATATCATGGAAGTTTATTAAATCCACTTTATTATAATATTATATTGCAAAATACTGCATTAATATATTATAATAAAGTGGATTTAATAAGTGCATTTATTAATGCAGTATTTTGCAATATAATATCATGGAAGTTTATTAAATCCACTTTATTATAATATTATATTGCAAAATACTGCATTATTATATCATGGAAGTTTATTAAATCCACTTTATTATAATATTATATTGCAAAATACTGCATTAATATATTATAATAAAGTGGATTTAATAAACTTCCATGATATAACAATGCAGTATTTTGCAATTTAATATTATAATAAAGTGGATTTAATAAACTTCCATGATATAATAATGCAGTATCTTGCAATTTAATATTGTATCCCAAAAGTATTTTTTTTATCCACTTTATTATAATATTAAATTGCAAAATACTGAATTATTATATCACAAATCTACTAAATGGCTATAAAATAAGAACTGGATTGCTTTATTTCAGATCTGCCAAAGTAATATATATTTTTTTAATTTTTATTAGTGTGATGTGTTCAATACGTACTTAATTTCCACATGTAGACAAAGAAAAAAATATGAAACAGAAAAAAAAACAAAAGATGTAACAAATCTGCTTTATGAAAAAAAAAAAATATATATATATATATATATATATATATTAAATCCATCTTGTTCTTTTGAAAAATGCAATGTTCACATAAAAATAACACTGGATAATACGGCGGAGCACACATTAAAAAGGATCCAGCTGAATTAAACATATGTCAGTAAATATATGCATCTACATGACGCTTTGTGCATGGTTCCCTCTCTAAGTGTTGGTTTTTAACACCCAGTGTATTTTAGTGTTGTTTATTTGGGTTAGGTTTCATGAAACAAACATGGATAAATGTTGGCAACTCCTCTTTGCTAAATTGTGTGTTTCCCAGAATGATCTGCTATTCTGGTAATTGGTCTTGTTGACATTTCCTTCCTAGTGATTGTTAAACTGGCATAATTACTTAATTTCCTAATATCCTGGTGAAACCTCTGGGAATTACCTATAGTTGACTTGATATTTTATTGAGGTGGACATTTGTGAGCTTCTCGTGAAGGCTTGGGTCACTTGTTATCATAGTCGGCTTTCTTAGGCTTCTGGGTGGCTCGCTATGCAGATGGAGAAGCCTCTAATTGCGTTTCAAGAAAACCCTGTGAAATAAAATATATTGATAATGTGGATACATAATTTAGATTCCTTTTACTATTTCTCTTTTTTTAGATGTATAGTGGTGCATGAGTGTGCTATGCATAGCAAGGAACTTGAAGAAAATATGCTCAGTGGTTATATGTCTCCTGTGGCAGTGGTTTCCAACCCTGGTCCTCAGGACCCACTAACAGGCCACGTTTTAAGGAATATCTTGGAGAAATGCAGACTGAATCCTGAAATCACTGAGTAGCAAATCATATCACCTGTGCTGTGCTTCAGATATCTGGAAAACCTGGCCTGCTAGTGGACCCTCAGGACCAGGGTTGGAGACCGCTGTCCACAGTCCTGTGATACATATCCGTGTGCCTTTACTTGCTTTGAAAGCTAAAATTTGAGCGTCTTAACCTTCAAAACTACTGACATTGGTAAGCTCGCCTTCAACTCTGTGGAAGGGACAAAACTCAGCATGAATATTTTCAGTTGATGTGAAAGCCAGGTGGACAAATTCTTATGGAAAAGTCAGATGTTCGGTGTTTTTATTATGTAGCCATCACCAGGTTTTTGACAGCGCTTTAGAATGGAAACATCTAAAAACTTAACGTGAGCAGATGTAACTGGTATCCAGTGACCCATCACACTGACCCACAGAGACAGAGCAAGGAAATGCTGCCGAAACAACCGGGTGTTAAATGGCCAAGTTAAATACAAACACAGAAAAGAAACAAGCCAAGGTCACGGGCCAGAGAGTAACACACACACACATATACACAAGTAAACTATCCAAGGTCAAGGGGAGGCGAGAGACAGTACATCGGTAAGCAACCACGGTCAGTATCCGGACAATCCAACAAAGAAACAGAAAAAGGTGCTGAAACGAGAAAGCACACACAGGAAAGAGAAAGGGAAGTCCTTATAAACCCTGACTAGGAGCCCTACTGGCCCAGAGATGAGAGGAGTGGAACCTCCTAGTCCAGGCCTTACCAGAAAACACAGAAAGGATGCACATCATATAGTGTTTGTCAGAATGCTGCACCTACAGTAATACTCCACTAGCGTAGATACAAAACAGGAGCATTCCTGGTCGCTGGAGGGATGGGAGACCTGACAGGGTGCAGAGAGTGTTACAAAACCAGCAGAGGAAATGACAGCAGATACCTAAGGTCAACAAAAAAGAACTTGCAATCTTGATGAAGTGAAATGGTTCAGATGCTAAAAAGGCCCCATTGATTAATACCACTAACAGTCAAGATTGCCTTGTTCCCACAGAAGAGTGACCCCTGTTTAAAGTGTAAACCTTTCTATGTTCTTAATCAAGAGATTGCTTATCTAGCCACGTTAAGAGCTAAAGGGGGAGCTCTATGGTTCTTTCTAAAGGTGTGTGACATTTTGTACCATCAGAACGATGGAATCTGGATGTGGAGATTCTCCACCAGAACAGATATGAACCAGGCCCACCCCTGGTCGCTGGAGGGACGTGAGACCTGACAGGGTGCAGAGGGCATGATAACAATGCATGAGGTCCTCAGAGAATGTACAGTCTGGATGAAGTGAAATGGCTCGGATGCCACCTAGGTCCCAGTGGCTAACATCGCAAACAGACAAGATTGCCATGCTTCCGACTGACGAGTGACCACCGTTTGAAGACTAAACCTTTGCCTTGTTATGAATCAGGGGATTGCTTATCGTCCCAAGCTTCATGGTAAACGGGGAGCTCTGTAGTTGTTCCGAAATGCGTCTGTGATGTTTTGTTCCATCAAAAAGATGGAATCTGGATATGGCAATGACAATTCATGAAACACCGTAAGGATAGACTGTTAAGTCCTATGAGCAGGGACCTCTACACTTCTTGTTTCCATCCATCCTATCTGTATCTCGTTACCTTTGGTTATTGTAAAGCGATGCAGAAACTGTTGGCGCTATATAAATGTTGATTTATAAAAATAGTAAAAGTATTCCTTTCTGAGTTTATGTGAGAGCAGAGTCTCCATTTGTAACTGTTTGAGAATTAGTTTAATCAAGCCATTGTTTGTCCACAATTGAATAGTGAGTGGATCTATATGTTTCAATGCAAAAATATACCCTTTAAAAATTATTTAAGCTGCAAATCTAGGGCGGAAATAAACTAATTAGGTTTTATTTAATAATAATAATTTGTTGCAGTGTTTGTTCTCTTTAAATAATACTGTGGCACACGTTGTTTACTTTTATCATATATGTTATGTGTAACATTCTAATTTCCCTGTCTTGAGGACGCATGTGGATCCAGTTATTTAACATGGTGCTATTTATTTATTTTATTTATAAAGTATTTTACCAGGAAGGATACAAGTATGTCCTGGGTTCAAGAAACATTGAATTGTTACGGTCGTTACAGAAATACAAAGTAATAAATGCAAGTTATTAAAATCAAAACACAAATATACAGATTAACACAAAGATATGTAGTACAAAGCAATACTTCCCTGTGGTCGCAAATAAAAGCTCCTGTATCATTCATCTTTGCTTTATCTATGTTTTCTATTTACCCCAATGTTTTTGTTATTATCTGCTGTCCCCTTGTTGTTCCATCATGGTTCATGAAGAGCCCATGTCCTGGGTCTTGCATCACATACCTTCCACCTATTGAAACGTTTCCACCTTTGCTTCTTGCTATCCGCTCTTATCTCTTATCTCACTCATGTCAGTGGCTTCTAAGGTATTTTAAAGGAATATCCTACTGTGCAAATGACCCATCTGGTCGTCATCACCACCGACAGGCGGCTTCAAGCTACCATGTTATTCAGGACTGGATTTTTTTTTAGGTTACTAAAACGAAGTAAAAGCTCTCCATCTAGGTTATAAGTAAACTTGCTGGCTTTGGGGTCAGGTCATTGTTTCTGGTCTTTGAACACCTCCCCCCCCCATACCGTTTTAAGCCAAGCAGAGCATAAACGACAGCTTTTTAAAGTGACACAGAAGCCAGAGAAACTACCGGACAGTGCTTTTCGCTGCTCGGAACATGTGCATCCAATTATTGTGTGATACATTTTAAACATCAGCTATAAACCTTTCCACATTATAGTGTTAAGCTAATTCCTTACCCTCACATCTCTTTCTCAAACTCACCATCGAGTGACCTTTAAAACAGGGTAGATAGTTCAAAATCGGTACACCAGTGGCTCCCTCCCAAACAGGTTAGGTTTAATAATTACTATAGGTGTATGAGATAATATGTCAATCAATGAACATATCATGTTTATGAATAATCCCACTCCTCACATCATTATTGCTTTCACAGCCACCTTTACTCCATATGCACTAGATCACTCACAATGCCCTTACTTATGCCAACCCCCATTACCTGTCCTCCTTAACCCTTTCCCGCCATGGGGCGTGCTATGCCGTCCCCGTGATGGGTGGGCCTTGAAGCCGCAGCGCCTAGTAGTAGCCCCGTTAAATTCAATGGGCCACCTTGGCCCTGCCCAGCAGTTGGCGTATGCCATTGGCTGCCGAGGGACAGCCTGAACTCAGGCCATCCCCCTGCTGCCAGTGACGTGCATTGTGTGTCAGCTGCATAGGTGGGCCGGTGGAGGGGCCCGCTGCAGCATCTGTCAGCAGGGCTTTCTAGTACGCTCCATCGGTGTGAACTCCCTCCCGCCGTGCGCCACCCAACTGGCGTTAAGGGGTTAATCACAAAATATACTCCAGCCCAGCCTCTAACATTTCAGGGTGACCTGTGCTGTACAACTTCTAAATCTTTCTTTTCCATGATAGACTGCAGAACTTCTCATACCCAGCTCCCGTCCTGTGGAATGCAATTCCTCTCACTGTCAGGCTTTCCCCCAAAGACCTCTCTTCATAAGGAAGGATGTGCCGAAGGGGGTGCAGAAGAAGGAACCACTAACAGGACAAGAAGCGCCAATTCCAGCACATCTTTCTTTTTTACTGACTTACAAGGTAGAAAAGGGATATACCACTAAGTGGTCTGGAGAGGCAGCTGACTCCACAAATACCAGATACTGTATGTCTTATATATTTTATTCTTCCCTGCACTGATTATTCACAATCATTAAGACTTTTACAACCTGGAGTATACAGGATAAGACTGTGAATGTCACATTACTTTGTTTTATCCTAGATTGTTTTATCCTATTTGCACCATTTTACTTGCATTGTATTTTATTTGACTGTATTGAGGTTGTTTATTTGCCATCACTACCGGGTGGTGCCAGTGGCACAGATAGGCTTCCTTGGGAAGAGGTGACAAACACCCGGCTCACTAACTCAGGAACACATGCATTCCACTAACCCATTAAATGTCCTCATCTCAATATGTATTAACACCTTTATTACCGAGATCGACTGTACTTGAATTACCCAATTTATTTTTAACCCGTTAGCGTTTGGATTGTAATATCGTGCGCCCGCGCTAGGGCCACCAGGGCTAACATTAATGCTCACACGGGTGAGTGCTAACGTTAGCGATAGGAATGTAATGTGGCCCTAGATGTAAGTTCCCATGGGTATAGGGCCCTCCATCACTCCTGTGTTTATTTGTCAAATGCTGCTTTGTCTTTCTGGTGTTCTGTACTGATCTTTTTATCTATAGCAACTATACCTATGTACAGTGATGCAGAATGTGTTGGCACTTATAAATAAAGAATAATTATAATAGGCTCCTTATTAGGGCCAAAATGGTAATATGGAGCCGCAAATGGTAAAATGCAACGTGAGTCGAAAATCATTTGTGGCTCCCGTATCCTAGCTCTCTTACAAGTGAGCAGCAGTATGGTGCCGCTGAGCAGCAGTATGGTGCCACTGATAGGTAGTGGCTGCGGTTGCCACATGCTGCCATTTGTTTGCGCTCATGGAGTCCACAACACT
Source organism: Leptobrachium leishanense (assembly GCA_009667805.1). Lineage (NCBI taxonomy): Eukaryota > Metazoa > Chordata > Amphibia > Anura > Megophryidae > Leptobrachium > Leptobrachium leishanense. The sequence goes on along the minus strand of CM019063.1, from coordinate 9,447,385 downwards.
TCATGGAGACATGCTTGAGATGATGTGTGTGCAACTTGCTGGAAAAATACACTGACAACTACTTGTTCTCCGTGTCCTCCTACTTGGGGTAAAAAGAAACATTGGGTTGCACCCTTTTCCCACAACAAAGAGTAACTGTAGAATTTTTAGGGGTATCGTTTTTTTGGGGGGGGGTTTGGCATTAAGTAATTTTGCTAAAGCAAAATCTCACAGCAGTTTCTAGCAGCTGGTATTTTTATATTTGCTTTACTGGCTAAAAGTAAGAATATAACGGTGGAGAGCGACTGTGGAGACACAGGTTCGATTCCGGCAAGAGCATCTCTCCATTAAGTGTTCTTGGGCAAGACACCTAACAGTACATACTCGCCACCCAGGACATACTTGAAAATGAGAGAAATCTCAATGTATCCTTCCTGGTAAAATACTTTCTCAAAAAGAAAAAAAGAAAAAAAATATGAAGATATTTTGAGATCGCTCATTTTTCTCTGCCTGCCTACTCGCTAGCTCCTCCTTTACAGAACACAGGAAGCATTAATTTACAGTAGCCGAGCTGTAAGACGATTTGACTGTAATAAGACTGGAGAAGTCAGTGCTAACGAGCACGGTCGTTATTCTTAATGGCTTATTCGTTAATGCCAAGATATCAGCTGAAATAGGGCCTAGAACTGGTGATCGTGACCAGATTAGTTTTAATCATTTTGTTTTACTATGCTCTATCTCCTCTAGATTAGAAGCTCATCTGTAATGTCAGATTAATTGCACTGTTATTTATTGTAAAGCTCTGCAGAAGCAGTTGTTTCTAAGTAAATGATAATATTATTAATAACAAAAAAATGCTGGGATTATATAATAAGGGATAAGAGTTGATAGAATCTGTAAGGGGTTAAATTTTGGCAAAATCTTTATGTTTGGATATATATGCAACTGTTGTAACCTTTTGAATTTGTTGGAGTGCTCTCCTCCTCCTCTATATATGTAATCTATCAATGCGAGACAATAACCCTTAGTGGCTCCCCTTTACCAACTCTACTTCGACCCAGTTGCAGTGTTAGCAGCTTGAGTTGGAACATCTGGAAGCTCCTGCAAGACAAGGGACCACTTTACATTACTGCCAGCTGAAACAGGGACGCTAAGGTGGAAAACCTGCACCTGCAGGTTACCCCTTAGTGTCCCCGTTTAGCTCCATTTTACCGGGCAGGTGCTGATTCAGCAGCCTGACCCGCAATGTAGCGCTAAGACACTGGATACTTGAGGCAGTGCTAACGCGGCACCCCGAGTGTCCCCTCCATGGAGTCCACAGGACTCCACGGAGGCTTGTGCTGCCAGTTCAGCTACAGAGTGATCGCGGATGGAGACTGGGGACTATTTTCTCCCAGTCTCACTCTGCTCCTGGCCTCCAGAAGTGGTGGATCAGAAGCGCAAAGTACAGTAAGCTCGCACTAGAAAGCGCCATCTCTGATGCGCTTACTGTTTTTTTTTTTTTACCTGTAAGCGTTCGGATTGTAATAATGGCGGCCCGCGCTGAGGCCACTTAATCTAATGTTAACGCTCACATAGCTAAGCGCTAACGCTAGCGTTAAGATTGTAATATGCCCACGGCCAGTAGCGCACAACTGGTATCCTTCATCCAGTCATGGGACATATGCAAGTTTGCGCTGAGACCGTGGAGAGACACTTGGACATCTTTGTCCAGCATGGTAAAATCGATTGCAAATAAATAAATAAATGTGGAACTATTTGGCTGCATACAGCCGGAGGATACGGAAGATCACACTGCCATCTGCACCTTGAGATCCGGCGTACGTATAGAACTGTCTTAATTTTTCAAACCAAGCTCTGAGAGCTTTGGCGAATACTGTATTGAGCCAAGAACAGCAATTTACCACTGAAGAGCTCGCTGCTCTCTTACTGACAACTATACTATGTGTGTGGTATGGTCAGAATAGGAGATGGAGCTGTTAAGTCTACTGCTGGCAATGGCTCCAGTCGTTAACTTAATGGCAGGGTCGGAATAAGGACCCTTGTTTTTCATTGGATGGGTAATCTTTCACAATTTTCCATATTGGTAAGGTTTCAACCCATAATGTACTACCTAGAGGAAGTCAGAAGAACAATAGCTTCGACCTAAACACAGTGAAGTTGATTTCTAATGTTCAATGAATTCGTATTGATACTCTAAAGTTATATCACAGTTCTACAGAAGCAAATAAATTCTGCTTTTACATGTATTTCGAAAATATACGCTTTGACAGATAAAAGACTTCCCTGAATCGAGTTCCCATGACCACTCATGGCTGGTCCTCTAGATGCAAATCAAGCTTATGCATCTAAGTGAACACTCTGTTGAGGGAACATCTCACTTGCCTGAACTGTTTCTTTAGAAGATCCTTAGTAAGATGTGAAAAGCTGCTACAGGGCAACTCCAAATATAATGGACAGTTGGTTTTCAGATATCATGCATGACATTTGTAGGACCTCTGTTTGATCCCTCTTTTACCCACTTTTTTAATCTCCCAAGCTGTGTCTGTCCTGCTTTTCTCTCCTCCTATTGTCCTATCAATTATCTCACCCTCATTGATTCTGCCTTTGACCTGTCTTTCTCTACGTTTTGTAGGCACTTTACGCCATCATAGTATACATTACTTCTTTTACAACCGGCTGGGTGGAGTAGAGGTAACATCACTGCTCTATATGTGGAGACACAAGTTTGAATCCCGGCAAGAGCACCTCTCCAGTAAGTGTCCTTGGGCAAGACCCCTAACGGTACATACTCGCCACCCAGGACATACTTGAAAACGAGAGAAATCTCAAATGTATCCTTCCTGGTAAAATACTTTCTCAAAAAATAAAACCTTTGGCCATAGACCTGGAGCTCCAATATCTCCTATATTAATCTGGCTTGGTGGTCCAACAGCTATAGAGAAATGTTACACCTGTCTCAGTTGACTTGAAATAATAGTGATATGAAATTTGCAATAGTATTTATTTTTACAAATTATTCACTTGTATCTCTTCACTTGGGGATTTTCCGTAACTCGTACGTTAACATCAAGGGAATTTTTGGTGCGATTATAGTCTTTCGACGTTTTACTAAACACAGGACGTAGCGCAGGATAGTGTTATGGTTAATGTAAATATTTTTCTTTTTCATTTTGCCTTAAATTGGAAGGTCTTTTGTGTTGGATGGTTGAGGAATCGCTTTAGTGGCGGATTCTTATCTCATTTACTTGGCTAAGAAAGCTTCTAGAGATCTTATCAGACTTATCCTGACATAAACAGTTGAATGCCTGGGTCTGTCTGTTCAGCAACCGTCTCTCCAATGATATATAGACCCTGATAGCCTATAAACATCTATCGGGTAGAGACCACAGGGTTGGTTCGTCAAAGGGTAACTATGAACATAAAAATGGATTTTGTTGAATAAACTACTTTTTTTGTGCCTAAGTTTTATTTTAACCCCTTAATGCCGCAGGACGTACAGTTACGTCCTGCATTAGGCAGGCTTTAACGCCGCAGGACGTAACTGTACGTCCCCGGCGTCTGCAGCCCCCTGGCGGACGATACACGCCTCCTCCGGCGGCTCCCTCGCTGCTCTGCCTCCCACGGAGTCAGATCGGCACTTTTGGTGCCTCCCAGCGCACTGACTTCATCGCGCCGGACACAATGACGTCAGTTTCACAGTTTCAGACGTCCCCCCCAGCCGGAGCAGGGGCAGCACCTGGAGGGGAGGGGGGATCATTGGATCCCTCTATCTCCCCATCGCCGGGGGCTAGAAGCTAATGCCAGGCATCCCTGGAAAGGGCACAGCCTGGCCTTTCCAGGGATGTATGGCATTAACCCCTTGGTGGCAAGGCTGTGACCCAGCACCAATCGGTGCCATGTCACAGCCTTTTTCCGGTGGGGGCCGCCATCATGGATGGCAGCCCCACCTCCGGAACTCCCCACGTCCACTGATGCCATCGGGCGTGGCCCAATGATGTCAGTTAACAAGGGAACCCCTAGCTGCCAAGGGATTTCCTAAGGAAATCCCATGGTGGAGATAGGGGGGTTCTTTGAACCCCTTTATCTCATGATCGGTAGGGGGGTCATGTGGGGTATCGTTTGAAAGGCCTGATCATGGCCTTTCGAATGATATCAAACATGACCATATTACTAGTAAAATTAAAGTGTAAAAAAAAATAAAAATAATTAAAAAAAATAATTAATAAAAAATCGTGCTTTTTTTTATTTTTTTTAATGCAGCACTATTGTTCACATTTCAATTATAATGTGAACAATGATGCTTCACTAATGATTTTTTTTTTTGAGGGGGGGCTTAGCTAAAATCACGTAATTTCTCCCCAAAAAAAAATATTAAAAAAAATGGGTTCCCTGTTCAAATTTTTTTAACAAGTCTACCCCATAGAATATATCCCCAAAGGCTCGGGTAATAAAATGCAAAAAAACCCACTTTACACACTGTGGATTATTGAAAATTCACATTTTTTTTTTACAGTTTTGTTATAGCATTTTCGCAGGGCATGACGTATACATATAATAATGATATATTATTAATCTGCCGAGTCTGCCGGAAAGAACGATATATAATTTGTCTGGGTGGTATAATAATACGTGACTTAAAACCGCGTTTAAAACCGTCAAAATGAGCTCAGCAAACTTCTAGTTCGAAACAGCGCCGAACTTGTAAAATTACTCCCGTCCTTAAGGGGTTAAAGCGTTTTTTTCTCCCTTTTTCTTTTATTTATATATATATATATATTTCTTTATCTGATATTTAAATCATAGGTGAGCGCAGAAGGTTGAACTACGCCTGCTTTTGACATTTTAGGTCCCCATCTACGTTTTTTTTTTTTTTCTTTGGTTCACGATAGAGACCATGATTATTAACAGTGTGTGGTTATTCACGGTTTATAAGTAATAAATACAGTATAATGTGTGCACGCCCTAAAATAAGTGATGTGCACGCAAACGCCTATGTATTTAATGGATAAAAGAAGTCCGTGGGCAAGAAGGAATTTCAGGTATAGTTTACAGATGTCTGCAATCTTGCATAGATTTATATGAAAATCATCTTTCATGCATTTTCCACCATTACTCTGATTTATAGCAACAGAGAATGTGTTTGGGGTGTTTGGCTCAAGCTTCTTGCCCAGCCCCAGTGGTTTTCTCCCTCACTACCATACAGGGTTAAACTGAGCCTTTCTGTCACATAGGCAGGGAGCAGGAAATCCGTGTGGTTGATGATGTAGGGCCATATTATATCCTTCGCGCTAAAACGGGAAAAACCTGCGCCTGCAGGTTTCCCGATAGTGTTACCATTTAAGGCTAATGTCAGATGAACGAAGTCTGAGCGCACTCTGCGTCCGTGCAAAACGGACAGACGTACTGACGGGAGATACTGTAGACACCACACGGTCCGTTGATGGACGTAGAGCAAAAAAGGGAATTATGGGAAATAAAATTAATATGAAAAATGATTCAAATTGAAAAATGATATGAAAAGCCATTTTGTGCGTCAAGGTGCTGGACATCGCAAATGCGCTGTGTCTGACATCTCATCACTCAGACAGAACGCTACGCGGGCGCGGCGCACTCTGCGCGTCCGTCTAGCGCTTTTACGTTCTTGCCTAACTTGCGTCCGTTTGCCACGTGCGCTGTGCGTGCGCAGTTCAGTGCGCACGTACTTAGTGTGTGGGTCTCTATTGATCGTGATTTTATGCTATGACGGACGTTAAACTGTGCGGCGACATGGACGTGATCACTGCGTTCGGCTGACGCCGGCCATAAGGTGAGATTCTGAGGCAGACACTACCCCGCCACCTTGCCCCCGGGAATCACGTGCTACCCTAGGTGATACTCGCTTTAGCGCTTCACCTCCTGGAGACCATAGTTCTCCATGGAGGGTTGCGCTGCCGGGTCGTGAGCCCGGTGTGATCCTTCTCCTGTGGAGGGAGACTGAGGACTATTTGTCTCCAGTCTCACTCTGCTCCTGCCAGCCAGAAGCAGCGGATCGGGCCGTCGCTCTCGCCGAGGGATGAGAGGTGAGTATCGGCTTTATTGGAGGGGTTTAGATGGTGCTAAATGAATCTGCAAAAGAGGAATCAGTTAGCACCAGCTTCTAGATGACAGTAACATCTTCGTTACCGCATCGGTGAGGTAATAAGCGTTAGGACTTTGTAATACCTTACTTATCAAAACACTAATTACTGATTGCGCTGCCCATGTTAAGTATAGGATTCCCAATCACCTGGGTTGCGCTAACAGATTTTTTCCCTGATTAGCGTTAGGAAGGTAATGAGTTAAAGTCACTTATCCTGACGTTAACGCTTACACATCCAAACGCTAATCTTAGCATTCGGTATGTAATCTAGCCCGACGTGTGGAACTCACCAATATTTATGTCCCATAATTAGCACTTATCATCTAACACTTGACACAAACAAATACTCAAATCTGATATATTTACATATATTTGTGCGAAAATCCACATATATATATCATAAATCCTATATTTATTGTGCCTTAACATCGAATGAAATAATTGAACACCTGAATACAAGTTTTATAGTGGATGGAACCAATGGGAACTCAGTTCCTTCTGCAATAATAGTGGAGGAACTGTATTCTCTGCACGCATTCCCCCTCCACTTGATCCCTGGTTTCCAGCTGGAAGGCATTGTTGGACCAGATCAGTAGAACGTTTTAGTCCTCCACCAGCCGATTCAATGATCATGGTGTCTAACATAGATCAGCTGTGCCCTAATGCTATTGTGGATTCACTCAATGGCCAGGCAGTAGGCTCATTGGTGTAAATTAAATTATGTCACAACGATGCACTTCAATCTCGGACTGCGCTTGATAAGATTTTATATCTTCAGAAATGTCCATTGGCCAGTCTGAGCAGGATGGTGACGTGAACGATGACGTCTTGAGTGACTTAGGTCAGGGACACAAGAGCGTGGAGGGATCGTCCAAGAGAACGGACGTTCTTTCCACTCGGATGCCCTTGTGACCACCTCGCTGAGTGCATGTTAGTGAGCTCAGCCCTACCAAGCACAAGCCTCCTATTGAGCATTGCGGTTTGTAGACCCATCCAGTGTCCGCTTTAGCATTTCGACAGGGATGAAAACTGCATGCCCGTTATTAGTATGCACGCTGCAATTTGTGGCCCTCCCAGTTGAGGCGTCATAATGTTACGATGGACGCTGGGAGGAAGGGTCACTAGGGACAGTGCACTTGTTTGTCCCCGGCTTTAATTGCGCAGATTTTTTTTTGAATGCTATTCAAAGAGATCTGAATTGCTGGCGAAAGGTAACCGAACAGTGAAATTCAGCGTACGGTTACCTTTCCTGGCCATTCGGCTATCCAGAGAGGGGGCTGTTCGCAAAATGTTGGCGAATTGCCTGCACATAGGGTGCCTGTTCGAGGGCAGTGAAATCCCCATAGAGAAGCAATGCTTCTAACACAAAACAGCAGGGACGTTGCCGAAATTCCCTACTGTTCGTTGGTTTCATTCCAAAGGTTTATTCAGGCGAATCCCATAGGCTTCAATGTTAAAAATATTCCCGTTTTTAATACAATATCTAATAAACCGTTTATTATTTTATTCTGCAGTAAAAAGTTCTTTATTGTTAGATTTTTTTAGGATCTTTTAGGCTTTTTTCGGGATTTTGTTGCGAAAATTTTTTCTTTCTTTTTTTTTAATCGTTTTTTTCTTTTTTCTGTAACAGCCCTTTTTATTGTCATTCATTGCATCTTATATGTAAATTTCAGACATTTTCGCTCAGTAGTTTTTTTTGCAAACAGCGTTTCAGTTTTCAAATATTCAAGCGTACTGTTTTTTTTTATCACTTCATTCGCCTGCGGTGTCGGCTTTTTCCAGCAGCTGCTCTGCACTGTGATCGGCTCCTGCTCAGGTTTCTCCGGCGTGTTAGGTGGGGTTAATCCAGATGTTTTTGCGGGTTTCGGTGTGTCTTCGCCGGGTTTTGGGGTGAGTGTTCGTCGGGTTTGCGGCAGCTTTTCCCTGCATTACGACGGCCCTGTGGTGCTTGCTGAATACACCGCAGGATCGCCGAAATGGGATCGCCAAATCGCACCGAATTGAAGAGAACAAAAAGTCACCGAACGTGCGGCGACGTTTCGATTCTCTTTGAATAACCCCGATTGTGAAAATTTTTAGTGCTTCATATAAAAATCCAAAATTTATGTTCTTGACTGCTTCTACGAAAACACCTACGCCTTACAGGAGTCCCGGGTCAGAATGACACTCTCAATTAGAGAATGTCCCTTGGCCCTGATTTGCCACTCGCCATGTCTCGTTACTACTAAGATCAAGAGACATTATGGCTGGTAAGGGAATCCAAAAATAGCCAGCACTAATAATGTCTGTTCTGAAATAACTGCTTCACTTTATGTCTTGCTGCTACATCAGTTTCTCTGAAATCCTTTTATACAATGTGCAGATGCTATAGTAAATTATTTTATTGCACTGATACTTTTTTAAACATTTGCTACTATTCACCGTGTGTGTTATTCTGTTTTAAGGCCACATACAATTCAATCATTCCTGTCAGCAGTCATGTAAGAGCTATTATTATTATTATTATTATAAGGCTAGGGTCAAACGAACGCATTATTCGCAGCGACCGTCAAAAAGTGCGTCCGAACGCATTGACGTATTTTTTCACCGAATGCGCGAAAACGGCCATACGATGCGCATTTTCGTGCGTGATTTGTCACGGATCCAAACCAGGAAACGTTTTGCATCTGGACGTTATGTTGGCTGGACATGAGCAGCGTCTGACGTCTCCTAATCACGCACACACGCAGCTACGTGGAGGCAGCGCACTCTGTACATCAGTACTAGCGGTTCTGCGTTCTCGAAAAAATGCTTTCGTTTGCTGCTTGCGATGCGCGGCCGGACTTTCGTTCGGCCGTACTTCGTATATTGGCCGTAGTTGCCCGTCATTTGCTGCTACTGCGGCCGTGATTATGTGCGCCTAAACACACGTTAAAAATGCATTAGTCTGACCCCAGCCTTATTAATATTATTATTATTTTTGCTAATTTTCATGTAATCAGAGAGTTTAGCACACATACACTTCTACAATATGAAATACATGACGAGGCATTATGGATGTAAGGTTAAGATTCTCTGACTTTATATTATAAAATTGGAAACTCTAATAAAAAAAACATAAAAAGGGTAATATGTGAAAAATAAAAGGGTTATTCAATATTTATTTATTTATAAAGGATTTTACCAGGAAGGATACATTGAGATTTCTCTCGTTTTCAAGTATGTCCTGGGTTCAAGAACATTGAATTGTTACAGTCGCTACAGAAATACAAAGTAATACAATGCAAGATATTAAAAACAATACACAAATATACAGATTAACAGAAAATAAATATGTAGGAAATAGTCATTATGTCACATATTTACAGGTGCATTCTGTATATAGTCACTATGTTACATGTTTACAGGTGCATTCTGTATATAGTCATTATGTTACATGTTTACAGGTGCATTCTGTATATAGTCACTATGTTACATGTTTACAGGTGCATTCTGTATATAGTCACTGTGTTACATGTTTACAGGTGCATTCTGTATATAGTCACTATGTTACATGTTTACAGGTGCATTCTGTATATAGTCACTATGTTACATGTTTACAGGTGCATTATGTATATAGTCACTGTGTTACATGTTTACAGGTGCATTCTGTATATAGTCACTGTGTTACATGTTTACAGGTGCATTCTGTATATAGTCACTGTGTTACATGTTTACAGGTGCATTCTGTATATAGTCACTGTGTTACATGTTTACAGGTGCATTCCATATCGAGGTATGTTAATAGAGAGCTCTTGAGTGACCTAAGACTGGGCGACGATTTGATGGTGTCTTGGAGGTTATTCCATATTTGCGGTGCTCTGTAGGAAAATGAGGATCGAGCCACTTTCTTTTTGTATTGTGGTATTGCAAGTAAGGTGCTGGTCCTGGATCGGAGGTTATAGGATGAAGGAACTTCTGGGGGAAGCAGCCTATTCAGGTAGGGTGGCAGCTTCCCAGAAATCCTCTTAAACACCAGGTTGGAAAGGTGAAGGGTGCGTCTAGATTCCAGCGACAGCCAATAAGCGACGAACTCGCCACCGAATTGCACTAAACGGTGAATTTCACCATACGGTGCAATTTCGTGAATTTTCGTTTATTCAGAAAGCCGTCCATTCAACGATTACTGGCGAATTGACACCAAAGTACGGTGCAGTTCGCCGCAATTCGTCGATATTTGGTGGTAGTGAAATTGTCCCACAGAGAAGTAATGGTTAATCTATTCATAGAATGCCGAACTGCACCGAAATGTCAGTGAAAGTCTCCGATTTTCAGTGATTTATTTCGACAGGTTTAAATGAGCGAATCCCAGACGATTCAAGGTAAAACAATTGTTTCATTTTTATTTATTTTTTATTCAACCCGATTTTCTTTTCCTTTTCAGCAAACAATCATTTTTAATTAGGCAAAATTTTTGATTCCCAATTTTTTTTTATATGTTTTTAAAGTACCTTTTTTATTATTTCCGTGCATTTTTATTGTATTAAACACCTTTTAGAAGAATAGTACCTACAGGGTTATTCAGAGAGCGTGAAAAGCAGGAGAATGACTGGAGAATGAAAAATTCTAGGTCAAAATAGCCAAACGAGAAAAATTCTTCCTTTCGGCTGGGGTCAGACGAGCGCAGTTATCACGTCCGTGTTGCCGCACATTTGTACGTCCGTGGCAGCATAGCATTCTGACCAATGGAGCCCCACACACGAAGTACGTCCACACGGAAGTGCAGATGCATGGCGGACACGGCAAATGAACGCAGGTTAGGCAAGAACGTAATACTGCTAGAACGGACGTGCAGAGTGCGCCACGTCCGCAACGTCCGCATAGCTTTGTGTGTGAGTGATGGAGCATGGTCAGACGGACTGCATTTATACGTCCGGCATTTTTGACGGACAGAATGTTTTTTCATTGTAATTTATTTTCCCTGCTACATCAGTCAAAAAATACGTCAGTGAAAAAAACGGACTGTTTGGCCACTACCTTGTTGTCAGTCAGTAAGTACGTCCGTACTGCACGGACGCACAGTCCACACAAAATGCGCTCATCTGACACTAGCCTTCATCTCACTTTCCAAATCGCCTATTTTGACCTAGAATTTTTCATTCTCCAGTCATTCTCCTGCTTTTCACCTCTCTCTGAATAACCCTGCTAGTACCATTTTTTTTTTCTACAGTTCAGCAGTCTGTTGACGGCGGTCTTCGGCGGCTTCACATTCGGCGCACTTCGGGAACTGGAATCGACAAAGTGCACCGAACGAGAAAGCACCAAAATTTCACTTAAATGTTTGGTACTTTCTGAATAACCCCTTAAATTTAAAAAATAACGATGCAGCGTACAAACCTTCACATACACCGAAAATTAAACCAAATCTTATGCTAGACATGTCATTTTTAACGGCACCTTAAAAAAGCAATCACAGTAACTAGCAAAGCTTTTGGAACTAATGGCAGGTTTATTTATTTATATTTTATTATTATTTTTTATTTTTTTTTACTTTTGAAAGACGCTTGCTATTCACAAGTCATATGTCACAAGCCACTAAAAGTGTCAGAATCCCAGAGGAGGTTCATGGTAGCTTGTTAATCTCCTCTGTTTAAAGGAAACAGACTAATTCACTTAAACATAATGAAAACCATTCCTTAAATAGTAAATAGTTTCTGAAATTCTTTTTGGCTTCGCTTTTCTGCTTTTGCAAAGGGCCCCTGTAGATACTAAGAAAAACAACCTCATCTCTACTAATAACCCAATGCGAGTCATTTTTTTTTTAAACGTAAGATTTGATCCATCCCATCTCTCCCATACTGAGTTAATAAGTCCAATAATATCTATGTAACAGCGGTTTTAATGCCGCACTTTGCAATAAAACACATACAAGGGGTTATTCAAAGAGATCCGAATGGCTGCCGAAAGGTAACCGAACGCTGGCCATTCGGCTATCCAGAGAGCAGGCAGTTCGCCAAATCCTGGCGAATTGCCTGCTCATACGGTGCCTGTTCGGTGCCTGTTCGAGGGCAGTGAAAACCCCATAGCTTCGTCTATTCAGAGAACAAAAACCAGCAGTGAAAAGTTGCCGAATTGCCCTGCCATTCAGTGGTTTCATTCGACAGGTTTATTCAGGTGAATCCCATAGGCTTCAATATTAAAAATATTCCCGTTTTAATTCAATATCTAATAAACCATTTATCATAATATTCTGCAGTAAAAATTCTCTTTATTTATAGATTTTTTAGGATCTTTTAAGCATTTTTTTAGGGATTTTTTGCAAAAACATTTTTTTCCTTTTTTTTTTAAACTTTTTTTTCTTATCATTCATTGGATCTTATATGTAAATTTAAGACATTTTCGCTCAGTACTTTCTTTGCAAACAGCGTTTCACTTCTCAAACATTCAAGCGTACTGTTTTTTTGTTTTTTTTTCACTTCATTCGTGTGCGGTGTCGGGTTTTCCGGCGGCTGCTCTGCGCTGTGATCGGCTCCTGCTCGGGTTACTCCGGCGTGTTTGGTGGGGTCAATCCAGATATTTTTGTGGGTTTCGGTGTGCCTTCGCCGGGTTTTGCGGTGAGTGTTCGTCGGGTTTGCGGCAGCTTTTCCCTGCACTACGACGGCCATGTGGTGCTTGCTGAATACACCGCAGGGTCGCCGAAATGGGATCGCCAAATCGAACCAAATTGAAGAGAACGAAAAGTCACCGAACGTGCGGTGACTTTTCGATTCTCTTTGAATAACCCTGACAGGGTTATTCAGAGAGGTGAAAACCAGAACACAATCTAAGCCTGCTGAGATATGTTTTTGATTGTATATGACTCGTCATTGCTGATCCCTAAACCTATAGGGTTATTCAGAGCGAGGTGAAAACCAGGAGAATGGCTGGAGAAGTGAAAATTCTAGGTCAAAATAGCCGATTTGGAAAGTGAGATAAATGGGAGAATTTTTCTGGTTTGGCTATTTTGACCTAGAATTTTCAGTTCTCCAGCCATCCTCCTGGTTTTCACCTCTCTCTGAATAACCCTGATATAGGGGTTTATTCACTGGACAGCAAGTCCTATATATATCATGGAGGCTGCAACGAACATTAAAAGGTCACTTAAAAAACCACTGGATTGTAGGAAAAGTCAGAAAAGGCACTGCTATATCAGGGAAACCTTCTTCTTCTTCGTGGCGATGGCAGGGTTAAAGGGAAAGTACCATGGGGAAAATATTATGTGCCCTCCGGCCATGAATAATTGTGTGGGAGAGATTAAAGTTTTAATAGCTTTGAATGAAAGTGTGTATTGTTTGTTAATGTTGCATTACATTTACTTTGTATACTATTGGCCAAGAATTCATAAGACAAAATAAGATTTTGATGCATTGCCCCCTCCAGTCCTAAACCACCTACCACTATTTACGTTCTCCCAAGGGCAGCGCTGGTGGATTTTTGTTGATGCCAGGTGTGTGATAGTTCCTGATGGCCCAGGCTGTGCACCGTCACCTCTTCCTATATTATTACAAACATCCATAGGCAACAAATTTCATTTTATGAATTAATCCCACATGCCAAGTCGAGCAGGGACACTTGGAAACGCAGTTCCTCCTCTATTTATTGCAGGGGAACGGAGGTCCTTTTTTCACCATTCACTGAAAAGCATTTTTTGCAGAAAATGTAACCCCTAAGGGGTTTACAGGGAAATCCAGGCGTGGACCCCTTGCTCAAGGTGCCTAGAGTGGTGTTGGCTATACCCTCCTGACGAGACCTAAGAAGGCCGAAACGATCGTCAGGCGTTGCTGCACCTCTCATGCAGGGATGACGTCCTTGGCATTTCAGTACTGGCCGCCCTTTCTGGGTGATTGCGTCTGATTTGCATATGGAGCAGTTATCCCTGTAATGGCACAACTGAGCTAAAACCTTGAGACCTGCGCGGCCCCACTGTAGAGCAGGCCACTAGTGCCATCGCTACGTCCATTGTAGCTTTTTCAGGTCGATGCCATTTCGGCATCTGTTGCAACATGCGTCGCCCGTGTGTGAAAAAGTGCGCACGTGCTTCGTGTGTTGTTCTCTTTTCACTCCTTTGAAAAGCTACGACGGACAGCAAACCATGCGGTCAGACGGAGGCGAAAAGTGCACTCGGGTGACCGCAGCCATAGGGGAGGGCTTCTCTTATCAACGTCGATACGTGCATCTGTGATTCTTCCCCGTCTGCATTATAGTACAATACTTCAAAGGTAACAGTATATAGTTTGACACTGTAAACATCTCAATATTAAGAAATAGAATGGAGATACACTCACGTGTCTCAGAGCCTCCTATATCGGGTGGCTCTGTATGTGCACGTTGGACCTCTTACAGGAACAGGAGTCCCTGGATGTCACTATGTTCACTGGATGAAAACCTTTTTTTGGCTTTGGTAATATATTTTGTTATCTCCACAAATAAATGATATTTTGTCCATTTTAATAAAAAAGCATTCCCTAAAGCCTACCTTATCTTTCTGTTTAAACCTTAATATTAAATTTGTTGTCGGTAGGCATTTGGGCAGCAGAAATCTCTGAGAATTTTTTTTTTAAGGACAAGACCCCTTAGTAATCCTGTTTGAAAAAGGTTGATTTTTTTAAAAAAAATTCGATATCTTTGTGAGTTACAACTTCTTATTTGGTGAATTGGGTTGACAGAGCATGTAATAACCAAGGCTCAAAATTTCAGGGCCCAAGCTACTAGCCAGGCCATAAGAGTTATTCGCCACCAATTGCTCCATCTAACCCCTTCCCAGCCCTTAACTCTGCCCCTAAACACCCCCCCATAAATTATCTTATGAAATTACACTGTTAAAAGTTTTGTTTAGAATAAAGTTACAAAAATAACATTAATACCCAGACATCAGACCTCAGATACATGTATACCCGGTCATCAGACCCCAGTGTGAGCAGAGTGAGGAGGCAGGGAAACTCCTCTCCACCCCCCTGCCAGTGACAGAGATGAGCTGGGTCAGGTTTGGCAGCTGATCCCTGCCACCGTGCAGCCTGGGGAAAAGAGGGGGGCTGCGCGGCGGCACCGCTGGAATACGCAGCACAAAATCATTTATTGTGATGCCTGTGTGTGCATTTCCACTCGCCCTCACTTAATTTCCACTCGCCAAATGCGAGTAGACGAGTGGAAATTTTGAGCCCTGTAATAACTATATAAATACGTTGTCGATATACCGTATCGCAAAGCCAATAGAACAGGCAAAGCAAAATGATGTTCCAAAGGTTTTAAAAAGAGGGAATTGAGTAAAAAATACATTAAATATAGGCATGGATCATTCAAGTTCATCTTCATTTTTTACATTTTATTCTATCGCTAATTCGGTGTGGCTCTTTACAGTGTTTTATTAGGTTTATATGCTAGCAATGATTTGTGGTGAGCTGATAACCACGTAAACGGCTGTGTGTGTGTCTAGGTCTTTAGAAAGATGCATTAAATCAGTCAATTTTGTGAGTATCGTATCTCTATCTAGAAACCAGATGAAGGTCTGTCTTTTACTCTTATTAGTGTAACGGATCGACAAGATAGAACTAACTGATACAAATAAAAATGTTACATTTAGAAACACCGTATTTCAGAAGCATTGCTGGAGTTACTTAAATATTTTTTGTTTGCCCCCCACCCCCATGTTATTGAGCCTTCCGCATGGCACCCTCCACTGTCATAAAATGTCATGCGCATTTAATGTCCTATCCTTGGTGACTGTTTCGACATGAGAAGCCTCCTTGTGAAAAGCACATAATGTGCCACATCAAACTGGCTTTCCATTTGTCCAGTAAAAAATGGTGTGATCTGTTTCTGTTAACCGTTTCAGCCCAGGTTGGATCACTTTACCAGATGCCTGCATAGCAAGTACCAGGGATTCTCAACAAGAATCTTTTTTCGCCCATAGTTGCTCATCGTGTACTGTGATATTTTAATTCCGTAACTTGCAAAGCCGTATCAAAACTCATTTGAGACTTATTCAAAAGGACAGACATTTCGAATTCTTATGGTTTTATTTTGCTAAATTGTATCATTTTGTGGTTAGCTGTTGTTTCGGCAAATTCTTTCGGTTCAGCAACGGTGGTGTGTTATGGATGCCTGACATTCTTGTTTTGACCCAGATACAACTTTTGTGCTTATGACTATAAGAATAGTACCGTAGATACTCGAGTATAGCGCGACTCGAATATAACGCGATGTATAGAGATTTATTATGGAAATGAGCGAATACTCAAGACTCGAGTATAACACGAGGAACTAAATTTTCCCTTACAGGTAAACAATTAAAATCCTTTGAGTTTCTCTTAACACAGTCAGGCTCCCCCTCAGGCCAGGGTGCTCTGCTCTAGAATGATTGCAGTTGTTACTAAGTATGAAGCCGCCGGCCACCCGTCTTCTTTACTAGCTATTAGATGGCTGGCGGAGGCGAGCGAGGTGAACGATTGGCTTAAACCGAGCATGCCCTCTGGCCGTGATAGATCCCACCTCTCCCGAATCCAGGAGTTCCTGAAGTGTTTGCAAGTATCAGGGAGCCCACATTCAGTTCAGGGAGAATGGGATCTAGAGCAAGGCAAGTTTTTTTTTTTTTTTTTTTACACGAGATGCAGATGTCTCGAATATAACGCGACCCCTCCAATTTTAAGGTAAATTGTTGTCACCAAAATCTAGCGATATACTCGAGTATCTACAACTCTTGCTTTATTAAGAACCCAGGACCCTACTGCAAATCAGCTGGTGATTGTTAGTCGCAATGTCATAAATACTGTGTGGGCAATTCTACTCGGACTCCATGGAGTGGATTTTACTTGAACAGGATGTGCTGTTCCTTTGGAAGGATGTCGGAGGACTATAAGGTCTCGGTGTCCTTCATATAACAGCAAGAGGGGGCTGTGGATTGTGCTCTCTTCTTCACAGAGGAAGGACATTACTTTTTATGGTTTTATTGATGATTCCAAGGCTAGTTATTAAACAAAATTAACTGGGATTGATTCACTCATTATTCACTGGCTCCCAATAAATTTGGGCTTGAAATGTAAAGTAAGTTGCTGTGCTACTTGAGTGGTAACAGAAGTCATTGCTTAGCTCACAAACGCAAGGAGCGCTCTCAGAATCAAGCCTCTGGACTTTCTGGTGGATCTCCGACTCTCTCACCGATGAGTAGCTCAACATGCCGTGGTCATTTTCAACCAGCAAATTCTTACTCTGTTGGTGTCATCCCTTTGTTATTGATCGAGTTTTGTTGGTTTACTTTCTTTCTGAGGACCTGGCCAAGATTTCAAAGTTTGTGTTCAAATAATAATAATTCAAACTAAACCTGGTGCACTAATTCACGGTTTTGTCTTTCCATATTGTTGCTTACCCACCTCCAATGTCTTTGAGTTTCTCCACCACAAAGGTTGTGTTAAGCCAGGCTACTCAGAGGACCTGTAGCCAACCTCACGTGTTCCTCCTTTGCTTACTGACTATTCTGTCTTCTGGGCATCTTTATGTGTTATCGTGGAGATACTGGCAGCACAGACTAGGAATTGTGGGTTTTTCTTTCTGTCATTGTCTTTTATGTGGAGAATTTTGATTTCCAACCATCGAAAACTGGACTTATAGACTACATTAAAGAGATAACAACATGGAGAACCAAAAGCCTAGAACAGGGGTCCGAAACCTCGCCCTACAAATATTTTGGAGCTACATCTCCCACGATCTTGAGTCACTCATTAGCTTAGCTGACATTCATGGGAAATGTAGTTCCAAAACACCTGGAGGGCCAAGGTTGTTGACCCCCTGACCTAGGGCTATGCATATTTTACCTATAGATCCTCACAGTCGTGGTAAACCACCATGATAGTCTTAGTTTGGAGGAACTATACGGACTAAATAAATATTTTGCCTCAGTTTTATTTAGATGTTTTTGGAATATCTTAGGAAATTTCCAGTCTTAAGTCCTTTTTATTTTATCACAAATTGCAAAAAAAAGTCAAACGAACAAGCTGTTTACTGTGCGGTTTCACAGAGAAAAAGGCAGGATGGCCAACCATGCCAGTATGCCGTTCCAAAAGAAAATAAAGAAACCGCAATTTTTGAAATACGTTGCTTTTTCTATGGTCTTCTGTTATACACTTGTTCCCATTCCATCCATACCCTCTATCTCTCTATGATACATAGCTCCCATTGATTTCTTTTCCTGCCTCGTAAGTGGAGCTGGGGCCTATTAAACTTTTCTACCAGCCACATCCGGACATTACAGCAGTAAAGACCTACAGAAGGAAATGCTTATTGCTGTATATTGTCTGAGGTTTTTTTTTTCTTCCTTAACTGTTTAAATGCCAGTGGCGGTCTGTAATTCTCTAACCAGAACATTCCAATTATGCGTAATCTTCTCATTTAAGTGTATATGTCTTGAAATTCCGTTTCAGTGCCACGCACGTTAATAAAGCGCCTGGCTCTGAAGCTTTGTTTAATAAATTAGTCCGTAATAGAATTTAGTGTAGACCCCCTAATAAGCCAGCATCAAATGGCAGCTTAAGCTCAATGTGGATGTTTGCTGTGTAAGAAATCAGAGTAGTTTCTGGGAAAATATTTATTATCCAAATTGTTACATCTTCTTCTTCCATCATAGCTCTGGTAGGGTGGACCACACAAGTGCAGAGACCTCTCGTATCAAGCAGTAGGAAGGAAGCAAAGCATGCTTTGAACCGACATTTTGTTTGAGGGTTTGGTTTTATATTTACAATATTAGCAACAATATATTCTGACTGTCTATCTAGTGGGTCTATCCCATATCTCTTATCCATTACCCTTGTAGCTGCTTCATTTTAGGTCTATTTTATGGTCAAATGAAACACGTGATTTCATAATAACTTACCATGAATTAATGTGTTATTGTATAGTCAAGGTTTTTGTTTTCAAGTTTTCAGTTTAAATATCTCGGCTGCAGTGTTGTGTACACCACCATCCTGGGTTTGTGGGAGTTACACTACTGGGTACCCATCTCCAGTTCTGTTTGCCACCTCCCATCAAACCACTGGCCTGCCCAGATACTGGCTTCATCGCCAGCACATCAGAAAGCACCTAGTGTTGAGGAGAACCACTATCCAGGGCCGGTGCTCCCACTAGGCAAGCTAGGCAACCGCCTAGGATGCACTGCCTACTAGGGGCGCAGCTGGAACCAACCCGTGTTACATTATTATACACGTTCCTCATTGTGCGACATGCAAAGCCGAAATTGTTGGCTCGTGGACCCCCGCTAGCAAATCAGAAGGCGGGCGTCTTATGGGGATGCGCAGGCGCCACTAGATGATGGAGTCACGTTAGTGCAGAAAGTATATCCGTTGCAACAGACATACTTTTGCACGGACGTACTTGTGAACACCACATGAGCCTACGAAAAGCTTCTGTTGTAACGCGCATTGTGACATCCGTCATTGAATTTTGATGGACCATATAGGGAGCAACACTTGAAATTCTCGCTCACTTTTTCCAAACATGTTAAAAGGGATGCAGATTTATGGCCAGCATCAAAATACTGGGATGCTCGCTGAGACAGGTCTGTGGATGTGATGCTTTCTATAGGCAATAGTACAGAACATCAGACGAGTGTTCACTTGATGTCTGTCACCAGAAGAGGCCCTCTAATTAGGCAAAATAGGTGGCCGCCTAAGGCCTCGCTCCCTCAGGGGCCTCAAGTGATCGATTATATGTAGAATGCCATTAGTATAAATATTCCACACAAATAGACTCCTACATTCATATACTCTTGTCTACCAAGAGAGCTGAAATTTCCTTCTTAATAGGGCTGCAACTAACAATTATTTTCATAATCGATTAGTTGGCCATTTATTCTTTCGATTAATTGATTCATTGGATTATAATTTTTTTTTACTTAAAAGAACACTTTTTTTAACACTCAGGGTTATTCAGAGATAGGTGAAAACTAAGAGAAGTGGCATGAGAAGAGAACACACTCTAGACCAAATAGCCGATTTGGAAAGAGAGATAAATGGGAGAATTTTTCTGGTTTGGCTATTTTGACCTAGAATTCTCACTTCTCCTGACAATTCTCCTGAGTTTCACCTTTCTTTGAATAGACCTGAATATAAACATCAACTACTTCCTTCTTTTTCCCACCTTTTTACAAATTTGCATAGTGTATGTAACGAACGCTTGGTCGGATTGATGGTTTGATGCTGTGCGCGCAGTACAAGCCCTTGTCGATTTTCTACCTGAACGAACACTGCTGTGAGCTCTCTGATAGACATGATGATGTCATCATGAAAGCAGGGTGAGAAGGGGGCACTCCACACAGCCTGACCACATTAATAAGCTAGAGTGGTCAGGGTGCTTAGAGTGACCATTTAAAATAATTGGAAGTGAGTTTGGGCAAGGGACCAGACTCTAGCGTGGGGAAGGAACTGGACCGAAGTGAGGGATGGTAGCTTTGGACTGGAGAGAGGGAGGTAGGGGAGGGTGGGGTGGTGGTAGAGGACTCTACCTCCAAGTAAGGATAAAACAATGGTGGCATAGCTCCTCCGCACAGAGTCTGTGCTATAGTCCTGCTACAGCTAAACTAAAGTAAATTTGTTATATCTGACATAACCCTAGAACTTAATGATATCAAATAAAGCAGCAGCACGCCTTCTCCAATCAGCTGTGAAGCAGCATTTGAGGTTATTAATGTTTATCTCAGTCTGACTTTAAACAGTGTATGCTGTCAATTAATCGATTAGTTGTTCCAGCCCTACTTCTTAATTCAGATTTATTGGATTGATTTCTAAGTTTTGTGCAGAGCAAACAGGTCTTCATATCTGAGCTCAGCCTAAGGCCTCTCTAACCCAAAAGCTGGCACCATCATGTATGTACAAAACTGAGACGGCAGAACGCAAAGGCTTCTTCAGCTTCTATATTTCTCGAGTATTTTATCTTCAACGTCAGAATTCATGCTCATCGTGTGGTGTCCACAAGTACCACCGCACTAAAGTATGTTGGTTACGATGGACATACTTTCTGCACTCGTGTAGTCCCAGGCTTAAAGTGCTACCCTCCTATATCTAGAATTCATAATCTGCAGCAAAGAAAACACCAGTCTCCTTATTATTATTATTATTCTTTATTTATAAAGCGCCAGCATATTCCACAGCGCTGTACAATAGGCACAGTATAGACAGGGTTACAATACATTGAACAACATTTGACAAACAGTACAGGAGGAGATGAGGGCCCTATTCCCGTAGGAACTCACAATCTGGGAGGGTTGGGGTTGGAAACAGGAGGAGAGGACTGTAAGGTGAGAGTGATTGATGGTTGCGTCAGTGAGTTGGGTGGTAGGCTTCCCTAAATAGGAATGTTTTAAGGGAGCGTTTGAAGGAAGAGAAGTTAGGGGAAAGTCTGACAGTACGAGGGAGAGAGTTCCAGAGAATGGGGTCTGCGCGTGAGAAGTCCTGCAGTCTATCATGGGAAGAGGTGATGTGGGGAGACGCTAAGCGCAGGTCACTGTTTGACCTTAGGGAGCGGGCTGGGGTTTATTTGGTGATTAGTGAGGACAGGTAGTGGGGCGCTGAGTTAGTGAGGGTTTTGTAGGTCCTTACTGTGGAGAAATTCAAAATGCATGATCACAATCAATCAATTGATTTCCCTCCCACAGCAAATGTGTTATACTACCGCAAAGTAACAGCTTTTAAATTGCCTGAGAACGGCGGCTCCATCCGCCTCTTCTTGCCGCCAGGAGCAGTGAGAGACTGGGGGAAAAGAGTCCCTCAGTCTCCCTCTGCGAATTACTACGCCGACCTGCGAGATTCTGCAGGTCATGTGATCAGCAGTGGAAACCTCAATGGAGTCCTATGGACTCCATGAGGGGGATGCTTGCGGCAGCGCTTAGCGCTGCCTCAAGCATCTTGAGGCTTAGCGCCACATTACGGGGCAGGCTGCTGAATTAGGTACAGGTTTTTCTCCTTAGCGTCCCCGTTTTACAACGAACATTGTAATAGTGCCCGCAGTCTTTGCATATTTATACAGTTATTAAAAGAGAAATTGGTGTAGAATTCTTTATATTTGAATACATGGATAATACTACATACTATTAAAAGCAAAATATGCACAGACATAGATGTTATTCGCCACACTTTATCTGTATACAGTAAAGTATTTTTTTTTCTATACATTTTTATGTTACAAAAAGGAAAAACCTCAACATTCCATTACTTTAACCTATATGGAACATGGCCTTTCATATTATGACCTCAATGTGTCGCTTTATTGGTGTGGTTTTGGAGGAGTGGCCCTATTCTAGGAAATATTTGACTATAGTCTACTTCCTGTGTACCCCAGGCTCATTGTACACTCCGTCAGTAGACGCGCTGCTCAGCCGGAACCTATGGCCAAGATTGCCTTGTTTATTTGATTTGTTAAGGAGTCGGCATGCGAGAGCCGAGACATCGTGCAAAATATTATGTTTCGTTGTGTTTCTGCAATTTTTTCCTGTGTTAACATTTCGTAGAGTGCTGGAGGCCAGCAGAAGTGCAGGATTTGTTTTAAAAAGTGTGTGGAGCGTGACCTCCAAAAGACGAAAAGACGGGGAAAAAAAAAGTGCAAACGCTGGTTACATAAGCCGATAACCTTGACATTCAGAGTTGTGCTAATCTATCATTTGCGACATTCAATAAAGATTGTTTTTAAGCAAACTGTAGAAAGGCTAATGCTTATGGGACCTCAGTGAGAAATCCACCTGGGAAATCAAATGTTTCCACAAAATGCTGTTAATTAAGCTAGTATGGGAAGTGGGATTAGCAACCACTATAATAACAGTATTTACTGGAGGATTGGAAGAACAAAGTGCTCTACTTTACTACAGGCGGAATGATTCCTGAAGTTTTCTTCTCTGTCTTTAATACACATTTAAAATAGATTTTCTTTGCAATTATTCTGACCGTGCCTTTATGGATAACGAGTGAGTCGGTCAATATGCTGACTCCACATGTTAATTATAATGGTTCCCATCCTATTCAAGCTTCATGCTCCCTTCCATGCCCTTCTCTTCTTGTCTCTTTCCCTTCTCAGCTTCTCTCACTTCCCCCTTTTCTGCTTCTCTCTCATCCTCTTTTCAGCTTCTCTCTCGCCCCCTTTTCTGCTTCTCTCTCTCCCTCTTTTCGCTTCTCTCTCTCCCCCTTTTTCAGCTTCTCTCTCTCCCCCTTTTTCAGCTTCTCTCTCTCCCCCTTTTTCAGCTTCTCTCTCGCCCCCTTTTCTGCTTCTCTCTCTCCCTCTTTTCAGCTTCTCTCTCACTCCCTTTTCTGCTTCTCTCTCTCCCTCTTTTCAGCTTCTCTCTCGCCCCCTTTTCTGCTTCTCTCTCTCCCTCTTTTCAGCTTCTCTCTCACTCCCTTTTCTGCTTCTCTCTCTCCCTCTTTTCAGCTTCTCTTTCTCCCCCTTTTCAGCTTCTCTTCCCCCACCTTTCAGCTTCTCTGTTCCCCATGTTCAGCTTCCCCCACCTTTCAGCTTCTCTGTTCCCCATGTTCAGCTTCCCCCACCTTTCAGCTTCTCTGTTACCCATGTTCAGCTTCCCCCACCTTTCAGCTTCTCTGTTACCCATGTTCAGCTTCCCCCACCTTTCAGCTTCTCTGTTACCCATGTTCAGCTTCCCCCACCTTTCAGCTTCTCTCTCGCCCCTCTTTTAAGCTTCTTTTCCCCATGTTCTGCTTCTGTCGCTCCCCTTTTCAGCTTCTCTCGCTCCCCCTTTTCAGATTCTTGCTCCCCTTTTTCAGATTCTCTCTCTGTCTCTTTCCCCCCTTTTCAGCTTTTCTCTTCTCCCACTTTTCAGCTTCTCTCGCCTGCTTCCTCCAAGACCCGTTTTCTCAGCTTCTCTCCCCTTTCTCATCTTTTATTTCCCCTTTATATTCTTCTCCCCCCTTTCTATTCCCTTTCATTCTCCACTCCCTTTCTTTGCCCATAGCTGCAGCCAGAGCCGCGTTCAGTTTGCTGCAGCAGTATCACTGAACGCTTTGGATGCGAATTTCGAAGCAAAATGGCAGACCATTTCTTAATGAAAGCTGTAGTTTCTGCAATATCCGCAGTTGAGGTATATATGATAAAGAAAAGCAGTCAGCACAATTCCATTTTGTATGCACACACCTCAAATGATAGTTTTTATTGAATAAACGTTATGTTTACTTCTGAAACAAAATATAATGGAACTGTAATATATGTCCATGTGCATGGGGTAAATAATAAATATTTTGTGCTTTGGTGAACAAAAACCTCAAAATTAACATTGCCATACTGAATTGTCACTTGCTCCATGGCGGCGGCCATCTTTAATACATCACACTCAGCCACTCGCAGCACCTCTCCGGGTCGCTGCAAGTGCTAAGTTAGCAGTGCTGTGCGCTAAGCGGCAGAACGGCGTTCAGTGGCACTGGCAAGTTGCTAATTTAGCACTTGCAGTGGCTGAGCAACTGAACGCACCTCGGTGCTCTACTTCCCTCCTGGGCAACTGGGAGGAAGTGACATGTTAAAAAGTCACTTCCTCCCAGTGCTGCTGCAGAGGTGTGTAGCAGCCAGCCGGTCTTATTTTAAAGAGACACAGTGCAGCTTCCACACCAAACCTTTTATTGGGCATTTGCCTCCCTGCCCCGGGCCTAGTCTTCCCCTTCTTATAAATATATCAAGATAGTTATAAAAGTTTAGCCCTTTCACTACAACATATGCAAGAAATCCCCAATTTCTTTTACATTTTCTTTGTATTTTATGCAATAAATTCTCCTTTTACTAGCTTTTTGGACCACTGGTTGTATCTATTCAGCGGAAACTTCGTGGAAGAGGTGGGACCATCCTTTAAGTGGTCCAAAGCCTAAGTACTGAGCCACTTATTGGGAGGCTCATGAATGCGTGAGTAGATCGATATACTTAGATACTGCCATTTGTCTCCAATTGGTATTGTGCCATGTGTTGTCTTTTTTATATCTTCCAACCGAGGTTTAAGTTGCCGATAGAAATTTGAATACATCAAGCAACATTTCGTTTGATGGGAGGAGCCCCCCATAGAGGCTTAAAGGCGAATACAAAGAGCCTATAGGCTCTTTATTTGTGAGTGACCCTTCCTTATACATCGACTAATATACATATGTGTGTAACAATACTGCGCAATTAGTTCTATTTCTCTTATATTGACTGTATAGATATGCATTAATCACCAAAAGAATTGTGACACTATCTGAGAACGGCTATCAACTAGATCCATCTCGTGCGCTCCCTTACAATTAAGTTTGTATTTTTTATAACAAAAAGTTAACCAGAGCCAGGACTTGGTGTTAACGGATTCCACTTCTGCAGAATCTGTTAACACCAGCCAAAAAATAATAATAAAAATAATCTTATACTCCCCTCCTGTCCCGTGGCGAGGACCGCGGCTCCAACAGCCTCCTCAGTCCGGCAGTAGCAGGGAAAGACTGGGGGAAAAAGTCCCCCCAGTCTCCCCCTGCGTATCACTACGCTCACAAGGCGATATCCGGCTGGTCATGTGACTGCCAGCGTCTGGCTCAATGGAGTCCTATAGACTCCATTGAGAGGATGTGCGCAGCTGCGCTTAGCGCTTCCGCGCGCATCCCGGGGGTTAACGCACGGTAACCATGCAGGCAGCATTTTTTGCACATGCATTGTAATCTAGCGTTAAAACGCAGGCGCTAGGGGGAAACTGCGTGTGCAGTTTTTCCGCCCTAGCGCCTGCGTTTTAGCGCTAGGAATGTAATTTAGCCCATTGCCAGTCAATGCGCTGACTAATGAGTCAACACAATGATGTCACAGTTGAGAGCTAATTGCTTAGACCTGCGTACGTTCCCTCATTCAGTTTCGTCCAGGATGGAGGAATATGGTGACACCAGCCCTGGGACTGGATAATTATGTGTCCCTCATTGAAAGAATTCTGATCTAGGGACAGATTGTAGTACGACTTGATAAAGTGTGTCACCTTGTGTTGCATACCACCCAAATAAGAATATTTAGCTTCTGTCTCTTTTGACATATAACAAGAATAGAAGATTTTTGTATCATCTCATTATACATACACACATTTAAGACCAACAATAATTTTGGAAACTTTAGACACTTATAAATGTTGCTCTGTAACGTCTACAGATCTTCTACATCTTCGATTTTTATTTTTATTATTATTATTTTATACATTTATCTAAAATTGCCCGAAAATGTTACTTTCACCCAAAAAATTAAGTAAATGGAGAATTTTCCTGTAAAATAAGGTTAAAAAAAAATGTCCCTTTAAGAAGCAGGGTAAGTAGAGATCTTAGTTCTTCGAAGTTCTCCAAATGTTCATGGAAGGCCTACTGCATTGGGCATCTTGTTCTTTTTAATTTTTCAATCACCAGAATACCATTTTTGATGATGATACCAGAAGAAATCAGAATGTCTGGATTTGTAGGTTTATTCATCACTAATGATGGACTGAACACCCCTGTGTTCAGTTCGTATTCGAACATTTGAACAGCCCAAATGTTCGAATACGAACTCTAACACAATGCAACCCAATGAGGGTTGAACCTGCAAAATGTGTTCACAGTTCTCCTAAATGTACCGGCAGCTGCCGGTACATTTAGGAGACCTGTGGCTGCAGCCCCCCCAGCCCCCGTACCTCAACTGTCCTGCTGCTGTCCCGGCCTCCTGTTCCTCCTGTCTGTCTGCTCCTCCGTCTGGCCGCGGCTCCTCTGCCCCACGCCTTGTCTTCATTCTGAGCCCTGATTGGGCAAAGTCCTGCAACTGACCTGGACTTTGCCCAATCATGGCTCTAATTCAATACTGAGCCCTGATTGGTCAAAGTCCTGCACCTGACCTGGACTTTGCCCAATCAGGGCTCAGTATTGAATTAGAGCCCTGATTGGGCAAAGTCCAGGTCAGGCGCAGGACTTTGCCCAATCAGATCAGCATGAAGACGATGCGTGGGGCAGAGGAGCCGCGGCCAGATGGAGGAGCAGACAGACCGGAGAGACAGGGCAGAAGGCACGGGGGCCGGAGGCTGCAGCCACAGGTCTCCTAAATGTACCGGCAGCTGCTGGTACATTTAGGAGAACTGTGAATGCATTTTGCGGTCATTTTTTATTATGGAATGTCCGCTGTCGAATAGACCACGAACATCCCATAATGTTCGGCGTTTGCCGAACACGCGAACAGCCAATGTTCGATTCGAACTCACGTTCAAATCGAACCGGCAGCTCATCCCTATTCATCACTTGCTTTAGAATTACAGCGATACATAAGGGGTTATTCATAAAGCTCTGGCGTTTGCCGGTGATTCAGACACTGTAGAGAATTCACCAGCACCGCAACGTTGATAAACACCGGCATCTCGCAAATCAAAAATCCAAAGAGTGACAGAAAAAAAAGTTACCGTGAAGCTTCTCCTGTCACTCTGGACTTTTGATTCTCCGAGATTCCGGTGTTGTTTTGTGAAATGCCATTATTTTCTCGGTGTTACAATATTGCCTATTTTCGGCAGTGTTTGCAGCACCGAAGCTTTGTGAATAACTCTAGTAATTTAAATTAAAAACCTGAGTTACAAAGTTCAGCATCATTATAGACGGTCCAAAAGCTCGACCATGAATTACCTACTGGCCTGTGCTAAAAACCTCCCAACTTGTTAATGCCGTCAAATAAGATCTCAGGCCAGAACAATAGCTCCATTGCCTTTATATTAACCGCCTGGCCGGAGCTGCCAGAAACAGGTATCCCAAGTAATTTTAAAAAGCAATCGAGCACATGTGGTTTTTACTAAACGTCTCGACCACAGAATAATGAATTTATTGCGCAGAAAGAATTAGATAAGGAAACGCAATGTAAAATAATCATTAAGTTGAGATATGAGGTGGGATTTTTGGAGGCCGTCACTATATGCTCAGAAATGTGTAATGAATCCTAGTGTGAAAGTGAGATTGTGCAAAAGCGCAGAACCCGGCTGCTGTCATAGACTTTTTTTTTTTTTTTTTTCGTTTTGGCATTGTCTCGCTTTGTTTATGGTTTAATGTTCCACGCAGATGACAAGATGCAACTGCCATTACCCACATGTTGCACGCTGTTATACGACCCATACGGCTTTTTCTGGCTTTCAGCCCAAATTGTCATGCGTATGGATTGGACATGCTGAGTCGCTAAATAAATAAATAAATACAAACCTTAAAGGAAGGCGTTTATTCCTTAACACAAAGCATGTTAACTTCATAGTCGATTTTTTTTTTTTTTTTTTTTTGGTAGAAAAGGAAATTTTTTTTAAAATTTTTTTTGGTATTCAGAATTTTTATTTTGATGAAGAAATGACAGCGATAAAACAGACAGTATAGAAAATGCCGGACGCACAGGGCCAAATTGAACTCTGCAGTAAGGCATCACATAATATTGATATTTTTACACTTGTGCTGAGTGGCAATAAGTCTAAAATGAATAATTAAATATATATATATATTTTTTTATTTGTACTCCTTATGCTTTTGACTATAGTGCAATTCTTATTCATATTAGGCAATATTTCCCATGACTTTTGGCTTATCTTTTGCGGTATATTTTCTGCATTCATGGTATTTGGAGGTCTTTATTGACTACCCTTGCATTAGGACGTGTATTGCTGCAAAATATTGGAAATTAGTCCTGCGAGTACTACATGTTTTTATTTAGAAAATGCATTATTCCCCCATCCATCATTTTTGGCTTTAACTCGAAATACCATGTATTCCAGTTTCCATTTTCATATTCCGGGTTATTCAAAGAGATCCGAAAAGTCACCGCACTTTCTGTGATTTTCGTTCCCTGTACTTCAGGGGATTCGGCGATTCCTAGCACGCCGACCCTGCGGTGTATTCAGCAAGCACCGCAGGGCCCCCTGTAGTGCAAGGAAGACCCGCCACAAACCCTCCGAACACTCTCCGAACACACCAAAACCTACAGAAAACAGGTGGATTAACCCCGTCGAACATGCCGGAGAAACCCGACTAGCTGCTGATCACAGCGCAGAGTAGCGCCGGGAAAACCTGACACGCAAACGAACGAGGTGAAAAAAAAAAACGTACACTTGAAAGTTTGAAAATTGAAACGCTGTTTGCAAAAAAACTACTGAACAAAAGTGTCTGAAATTGACATATAAGATCCAATGAATGATAATAAAAAGGGCTGTTACAGGAAAAAGAAAAATTTATGTAAAAAGCAGAAAATGGAAAAAAAGGTTGCCAAAAAAATCCCCAAAAATGCCTAAGAGATCCTAAAAAATCTATAAATAAAGAGACTTTTTATTTCAAAATATTACAATCAACTGTTTATTAGATATTGGATTAAAACGGGAATATTTTTAACATTGAAACCTATGGGATTCGCTTGAATAAATAAGCCTAATGAAACCATCGAACAGCAGGGGAATTCGGCAACTTTTCACTGCTGGTTTTTGTTCTCTGAATAGACGAAGCATTGCTTCTCTATGGGGATTTCACTGCCCTCGAACAGGCACCGAACAGGCACCGTATGTGCAGGCAATTCGCCAACATTTGGCGAACTGCCTGCTCTCTGAATAACCAAATGACCAGGAAAGGTAACCGTACCTGAATTTCACTGTTCGGTTACCTTTCAGCCACTATTCGGATCTCTTTGAATAACCCTGTATATGTTCTAGGTAACCTACGTATTGCTTGTTATTAAGCCTGTTGTATAGTCATATGTTGTATGTTCTAAATACGACACGAGTTGAATGCAACAAATAAATCAATGCTTGTATGTTATCGATAAACCTAATGTTCTATGTTATAGATAAGCCTAGGGTTGTATGTTTTATGTTATAATTCATATATTTGTTCTAGGTAACCTAAATGTTGTTCGTTATTCAGCGCATTCTGTCAATGTTTGTATGGTATAAATCGGCCTCAAGCATCTGGTGCTGTAATAAGTGATCCGTGGATTTATATTCTGTCTAATCCAAGTGTTACTTGTGATTCACCTTATTATTCAGATGAATAACAACTTATTATTGTAAACATTTTAGTAATATTGTCTGTTTAAACACATAACTGTTATAAATGAGTCTTGTAAATGGTTTAATTACTTGTGTATGGATGGTGTCATCAGGGTATCACCCTTTACACCATCAATAGAATGGATGGATTGCTCTGAGTAAATGAGTGTCATCAGTGTTCCAAATGGAATGATGTTTTAGGAGCTGCCTAAGTACTGACATAAGCATATGTAATGCTGATAGTAAATGGAAAATTATCACTGGCCTGTGGGCCGCTCATTGCCTATTTAGATTGCCGAGACTAGGACTCTAAGAACCTAACGACTGGGCATTTTCTTAGCTATATAATTCACAGGGCACTGTTAAAGCTTTTTACACTTAAAGGTTTATTCAGGTACTGACAGGGTTTGCTGTAGTTGTAGTTGTAGGTGATTTTACCAGTGTTTGCTGTTTTGACAAAAAATGGCAGTTCTTGAATACCGTGCTTAGGACCCTCTTCCACGCTTGTTGTTAGTATAACTACTGCAGGCATTATACATATCTTTTCCAGAAGTTATGTTACAGGTGGGGGAGTCTCTTCTCCACTCTTAGCGCAACCTGGGCTTGTGTCTCAACTATAGCACATCGCTGCACCAGCATACTGTACATTAACGTCTCCTATACTTTGTATCAGAGCAGTTAATTTGTGCCTAGGTTGAGAAAAATGAGTTGTTCCAAGGTAGCTCACTCTTCTCATCTGGAGCCGTTTTTCTCTGAGAAATTCCGACTTTTAAAAGCTGGTGTTAAGTGATTCTGCATTTGCAAAATCACTTATCACACTCTAAAAACTACATAAAAAAATCCCATATTCACATCTCTTCCCGCAGTGTAGAGGCAGCGCGTTCCATTGGTTCCTCTCGCCCAGGCAGAGTGAGACTGGGAACAGTTGTCAGTCTTCCTCCACGATTCATCCATCGCACCTTACGATCCCGTGGGTATGGGCCTACACAAAGCTCATGGCTGGGACATGTTGGGCTCCACAGAGTCTTATGGAAACATAATGGAGTCCTATGGACCCCTGAAGCCGATACCTGCAGTGGCATGGTTGTCACTGCCGGTATCAGGCTGCGCTTGTGCTTCTTTCTGGAGCCAGGTAATAATAAAGTGCCTACCTCAGAATAGGTTTGCTAAAGAGAGACGGTAAGTAAAATCATCTTATGCTGATTTTTTTTACTCCCTTTCTGCGTCACCTGTGTAATAAGGGCTCTTAGAGGTCCGAGGGGCAATAGACCTGACGAGTGATGACAACAGAATTTTAGAATTTAAAGCTTACCATTTTTTTCCATAAGCATGAATGTTTTGTGAATGGACAACTGAATTGTACCGGCTGGGTGGAGTAGAGGTACCATCACTGCTCTATACTAACCCTGGAAACCATGGAGACACAAGTTTGAATCCTGGCAGGAGCACCTCTCCAGTAAGTGTCCTTGGGCAAGACACCTAACGGTACATACTCACCACCCAGGACATACTTGAAAACGAGAGAAATCTCAATGTATCCTTTCTGGTAAAATACTTTCTCAAAAAAAAATTTGCTCGAATTTGGTCAACATAAACTAGCCAAAAAATTGACTATTCCCATCATTTAATGGCCATGGCTTATTTGATATTTTCTTCACTTCACCTGCTTTGATAAGTCATATGCCAGGGTTACTGACACACCCAACACAATCGATTTTTATGATTTGTGATCGATAGAAGTAATGTGTCAGTTGCTACTGATGTCCATCTCATACAGCTTAAGGCTGACGTCAGACGAGTGCCCGTATCGACGTGCTTACCGGCGTCCGTCGCAGTGACTCTACAACGGTGCCGGTCACACGCTTGTGCACGCGCACGCAATGTGCACGCAAAAAGTGTCCATTATCCAAGCCTCTCTGTCAAAGCAATAGGACACGCATTGACGGAGCTGCAAAGCCGATTCTCCATAGGAGGATCGCACTTTGCAGCGCTGAGCGCACTGAGTGCACTCAGCGAGGTGGCCAGACGGGCGTCCAGTGGAAGGAACGTCCACTCTCACAGACGTTCCTTCGGCTCTCCAAAGACGCTCGTCTGACACTAGCCTAAGTGACCTGGTCATAATGTTTTCTTCATGAGGCCCCTTCATCTGAGCTGGGTCAACCTGAGGAAACCCTCTAATTATCATTATATTTATACCCTGCTAATTATGTCTGCATTTCATGTGTAATTTTCTGATCCCACTGATTGATCATTTGGAATTCTGCTTTAATAGTTGCTCTACATCAGTTAAGAGTTTATCAGACCAAGAGCCCTTGGCAAGTCAATAAAAGCAGCACTGACCTTGCTCGGTGGTGGAGAGGATGTCATTTGTTACTTCACTGAAGTGGAATGACCTTTCCCAAAACATGATTGGGAAGGAGGTTAATAGCTGCCAATTGCTAAGGTGTTCTGAGACTTACATATGGATACCATCTATAACAACTTTCCGAGGATAGAAAGGAAGAATAATGACTTTTTGTGCTGCCGTTTAAGTAACTTGTAAAGCCGATTTGGCCTTTTTAAAGGAAATGCAGTTTTCAAAGAAACCAGTGACTTCTCGTCCATTAGGATATAATGTGTTCTCCCATTTACAAGCGATACGCCATTATAATGTACAGCCCTTAAAGAAAAAATAAAACCCAGAATCTCTAACCTTATATGTAGGCTGGCAGGACATTAAATAATTAGCACCCTATATATAAATGTTATTATTTTGATTAAATTCTAATTAATGTCATTTTCGTAGTTCGTCTCATTAAGAGGAAATTACTCGTTCCTCGTTAGATAATTATCGTTGTCTACGTAAAAGGATAAAGGGTCTGTGTGTTTTCTTTGTCTACTGATAAATCTACTGAAACTCAACAACTTTGCGATGAAATTGGAAAACGAAAAATCTTTATTTTAAAGACCTCTTGAGTGCTCTCATTAATTTACTATTTCTGTTTAATAGCTTGAGATTTTTGTAACAAAGCTTTATGACTGAGACATATATATGTATTTATATAATATACAATATACACCAGGAGGACAGCACTCAACCTTTACTAAGCATAGAGGGTGGGTGTTTCTCAAGACAAAAAATACAACAAACCAAAATATTACAGTTCAGTGATATAAAATACTGCAAAAGTATAAATTCTTATTAGACAATTAACTCTCTCTCTCTCATATATATATATATAACAAACCAAGAAGAGAGCACTCCAGCTTTCTCTCTCTCTCTCTCTCTCTCTCATATATATATGGTTTAATATTGCAGAAGCCATTTGCACATCACAGCAATTCAAAGAACTGTATCACAGAGCTCATGTGCTACATTCCCCATATGCAGCAAGGAACTCTGGGTAGGATATGCAAATGACGTCTGTAATTTCTCATTTCATTAGGTTTATGCAACTGGTCAAAGCCACTCCTGGACAGCTGTTTCGGGATTATTGTGCCCTCATCAGTAATAGCTGGGCATGACCAGTTGCAGTAACCCGTAGGGCAAATCAATACTCATTTAAATTGTGGTGGAGGGCAAAAAATGAGATTAAAAACCTCCGCACTGCAAATAATAAAGTTTATTATTGCAGATGTCATTTACACATCCCTGATCTCTGCTAAATAAGCCATCTAGTATGCCACAGCATGATTGGAGAGTTCTGTGTGAAAACAGACCCAGGTTGCAAAAAAATTAGAAATTACAGACAGGTTTTGCATGTCTTACCCAGAGTTCCTTGCTGCATATGGGGAATGTAGCACAGGAGCTCTGGAATGCGGTTCTTTGAATTGCTGTGATGTGCAGATGATCTCTGCAATTATAAACTTTATTATTTGCAGTGTGGAGGCTTCTTAATCTAATTAATTCTAATTAATTCTTCTTAATCTAATTTTTTGCCCTCCACCGCAACTCAAATGAGTATATATCAATATATATATATATGAGAGAGATATTATTTAATTTATTTTCTAATTGTTACTTTTTAGTCTATCACTGTCCCAAATGGAATAATAGATATAGTTAACCAGAGCCAGGACTTGGTGTTAACGGATTCTGCAGAAGCGGAATCCGTTAACACCAGCCTCAAAAAAATAATGAGAAGTATACTCACCTCCTGTCCCGCGGCGAGGACCGCGGCTCTGTCTGCCTCAGTCCGGCTGGAGCAGGGAAAGACTGGGTAAACAGTTCCCCCAGTCTCCCCCTGCATATCACTACGCTGATCGGCCAGATCTCACGAGGTGAGATCCGGCAGGTCATGTGACCACCGGCGTCTGTTCAATGGAGTCCTACGGACTCCATTGAGAGGATGCGCATGGCTGCGCTCAGCGCTGCCGCGCGCATCCCGGGGCTTTGCGCGAGGTAATGCAGGCAGCTTTTTTAGCGCCTGCATTGCAATCTAGCAGTAAAACGGGCATGCTAGGGGGAAAACCGCGGGCGCAGTTTTTCCTCCCTAGCGCTCCCGTTTTACCGCTAGGAATGTAATTTGGCCCTATATGTACAGCATGTTTATCAACAGAATTAATTATCATTTATAAAATACAGCACATGGGACTTATTTGTGATCAAATGTGGTTGTGTTGTTGCACAGAACCGTATCATCACAATAAGAGCTGTGTAGATCCCATGTGAGACCGGCATGTCTCCTCCTTCCACATCCATCATGAAGTAGGTGAAAATCTTGCTGGCTTCTCTTCGATATGTTACTATCACTCTTTCAGATTAAACAGGACTGTGTAATAATGGTGGATTGAAGGTATATGTATTGACACAGTAGCAGAGTGAGGTAATTGTGGATGTATAAGGGTGGTCCTTAAAGGTTACTCTAGGACTTTCTCACAAATTAATTTATTGGAGATTACCATTAATTACATGGAATAGAGTTTTGTGTTTGTGTTTGAAAGTAAATGTTTACCTCTTAATAGCTTTACCAGTTGAGTGGACATGGGCAAAAGAAAACTCTGTCCCCCCAAATGTTGATTGCCTACAATTCCCAGAATTCTATACAATGCAATAAATGACCAGAGAATCATGGGGGTGGCCAGAGATTGACAGACATGACTGTCAATCTTAAATTGTTGGATAATATGGTATACTCCTGGTAGTCGCTCCTTCACCTCGTCCTTCAATCAATAGAATGTGATCCTAATCCTTAAGGATGTAGGAAAAAAGTTATTATATTGACTAGAAATCCTGTTCTAGAAAGCAAATTCTACATATTCATGATGAAAATTTGTATTAACAAAATTGAAATTCAGTGTGGTTTTTTTTTTGTTTCTTTTGAAATCTTTATTTTTATAGCTAAGATATATTTTTTGGTGAAAGAGATCTCGTTAATGGTAGATCGGTGGTGCGTTAAGAGTGGAAAACATTAATCCAAGGAAACTGTGAGGATACTATAAGGCTTTAATTCAAAATGGAATACACTGTATCCTCCCAGCTCCAAATGTCAATGTATCAATTTGGATATGCTTAACATATTTGAGGTCAATGTGTGTTAAACGTGCTGTTCCATTTAGTCAAAACATTACTTGAGTGCTTGAGCATGTAAAGCAAAACAAATTTAAAAAATATGTCATGTTCTTGTACTTTGGTGATTCAACACACATAAAAGCAACGCTGAAACTTTCAGAAGGATTCTATTTCTTCATCGATTTGTGTTTTTTTTTTTACCACTATACAGTATATATTATATTTTAAAGTATTTTACCAGGATGGATACATTGAGCTTTCTCTTGTTTTCAAGTATGTCCTGGCGAGTATGTACCGTTGGATGTCTTGCCAGCAAAACATTTACTGGAGAGGTGCTCTTGCTGGGATTCAAACCTGTGTCTCCACGGTCATAGAGCAGTGATGTTGCCTCTACACCATGCAGTCGGTATTACCCTTTTCTTGTGATGATCACTGTCACAATTAGGTCTACCACAGAGAAACTACAAATAAAGAGGAGGCATTTATAATTCTTTCCTATTTGTATATTCATAAAAGGCCAACTTGTTCTACTGCTTTTTACAGTGGACGAACAAGACATACCGTATAAAAATTGACATGTCTGACTTTGAGTGAAAGTAGGTGGTGAAGAGACCATCCAAACATACAGCCACAAGGACATACAACTACAGGATGGAATTGATTAAATGTTGTAGCCAAACGGATCCTAAAAATTGTTTTTTTCAATATATATTACATGATCTCTTTAAATATGTGTCTCGACTCGTACCTCTGTATACAAGGCCAGCGTTGTTCCCCGCATCTATCACAAGCTTTTGCTTCGGATCAGCCAAATACTGCTGTGTCATGCCGCCAGGCTTCCTATGTGTCATGCCATCAGCTGTAACGATGCAGAACATTCATTGCTTGCAGAGTCTTATCCTGTCCCAATGCACGACACGCTATTGAGGTGAGTCAACTCCTTCAAAACGCACACTCATATTTTGATGCTCCGATTTGATGCCATTCAATAACCGGCTGGGTGGAGTAGAGGTAACATCACTGCTTTATAACTGTGGAGACACAGGTTTGAATCTCGGCAAGAGCACCTCCCCAGTAAGTGTCCTTGGGCAAGACATCCAACGGTACATACTCGCCACCCAGGACATACTTGAAAACGAGTGAAATCTCAATGTATCCTTCCTGGTAAATTACTTAAAAATAGGCATTAATCTATATTTAATCTTGGCTTGGACCAATTTTCCTCGCCCTGTTGTGATTCCTCTTAACCTTCAGCGTGTTGCATTTCTTTTTGTTTATCTGTGGACTGACCTTTGTCTATTCCTGTGACTACGCTTACTTCTCCTGCCCTTGACCTTGGCTTATGTTATTGGAGTCTGTGTACCTCTGGTTCCTTGACCTCGGCTTGTTTGTTTACTAATCTATCCCAGTAAGCTCCCAGCCATTCTTTCAGTTAAGGATTTCTTTTCTCTGTCTCCCTAGTGTACATGTGTGTGTTGGGCCGGATACTATCTTATATTAAGTCTGATTTCGTTGCTAATCGATAGATATGTGAATGGGCAAAATATTTGGTTCATAATTTTAATTTCATCCGACAATAAAGATTTTGCTTAAATTTCCTTGGATCGATTACGAATCCAATTCTGAAGTCAAATTAAAGCAATGTACGTGAAATTAAATTGTACTCATGCCCCAAAGTTTGCCCTAACCAGAACCTAAACAAATCTTTTTTTAGAGGAGATACGATAGAAACATTTAAATACGTAAAGGGAATCCACAAGGTAGAGGAAGGGAGTATATTTAAAAGGAAACAAAGTAGCAAAACAAGAGGACATAGTCTTAGATTAGAGGGGCAAAGGTTTAAAAGTAACATCAGGAAGCATTATTTTACTGAGAGGGTGGTGGATACATGGAACAGTCTTCCAGTAGAAGTGGTAGAGGCCAAAACAGTAATTGAATTTAAGCAGGCATGGGATAGGCATAAGGCTATCCTAAACAAAAGATAAATCCAGGTAAAGTATCCATGTAATTGGGCAGACTAGATGGGCCGAAAGGTTCTTATCTGCCGACATTTTTCTATGTTTCTATGTTTCTTACACATGAATACATTCCAATGTGACTCGTTCTATGATTTATCACTTGAGTTGTCATGTCGTTGATTCATGTTTCGGACAAATCAATGTGTCCCGCCCAGATGAATCACAACTTAAACGAAAACAAATGAACGTGACAGTTGATCACATTATCGTATAATGCCAGAACTAGTAAACAAGGTGCCATGCAAGATCCGAAAATGTTTCCATGCCATACAAAACTTCACACAAAATAATTTTTGTAGCTAATATTGTAAGCTTGTTCTATCAGGGTCTTATTCGCCACTGCTCGTTGACCTTCTCGTGTCTATTTGTTCTATATATTTCTATATCCGAAGTCAAGCACTGTGGAATAAGCTGGTGTCATTTGATAAATAAATATTGTTAAAATTAATAAATAAATCAAATATAAATATTTTAATTTGTCATAAGCCAAGGAACACCAAAGGCATGACATTAAGTGATTCATCAAAAGGAATAAAACCAAGATCCTACAGAAGCAGCATCTGGGAGGGAAGCTTTTAGCAGCAGATGGGAATGTCTACAAATTACTGGATTGTTAATATGTTACATGTGTTTTAGAGATTGATTGGTGTGACTAAGGACATGCAGTAGCTCAATTCACAGCCCTGGAGTTTATCCATCACAGATTCGGAATTAAATCACCAGATGCTTTATTTTTCTTTATTAAGACAACCGTTCATGAAAAGCCTTCACTGTGAATTTCCACTCAACGTCTTCGCAGCTTCTAATTTTGGGCTCAGCTATTTGTCGCAACAAATGTTCTTCAGGTGTGCTGTGACATTGTTTGGTTGTGTTGAAGGAACATCCGTAGACTCCTAAACTATCAGATAAGAATAGGATTTATGTGTAGAAAGCTTTAAAAATAGGTGTGGCTTAATCTAGATACGTCAAAGGCCAATGAATTAATGCATCTACAAATCTTGCGAGAGCAAGGTTCCTCGATTGCTCTGCCCGTTCAGAGTCCAGTTTTATGCTTCTGGTAATGAATAAACGAAGGACTTCACTTAATTCGGCCCGATGACTGAAATCAGGACCTTTTTCAGCCATTTTTAAGTTTGGGGGATTCTTCTGCAGCTTTTCCAGCACCTTGATTCCCGATAAAAAATTGGATCAAATATCGACTCTTGCAGCTATGCTTTTCAATGGAGATATCAGGTGCTGTGCTTCAGATATCTGACAAACCTGGCCTGATCAGAGTACTTTAGGACCAGGGTTGGGAGCTACTACCCTAGATATGTAGACTAGATTAACACCATCTATACTGGGAGATTTATCCTGCATTGCTGATCCCTATCAAAAATCAGGAGGCAACCTAAGGAGTAGTCCTGATGGTGGCTCTTTCCAGCGCCTGATGGCCGGTGACTCCTGAGACTGGCCGTATTGGAGTGGGGTAACAGCAACTTTGTGATGTGCCTGATATTCATTTCTATTACGTGAGTTTAACCCTTAGGGGGCCAAGTTTTAATGTGATTTACCTGGCTGGATTACGCTATCAGGGTTATTCAAAGCGAATCGAAAATACACCCCAGCCCGCTCCCTAAGGTCAAACAGTGACCTGCGCCTAGCTTCTCCCCGCATCACCTCTTCCCATGATAGACTGCAGGATTTCTCACGCGCAGCCCCCACTCTCTGGAACGCTCTCCCTCGTACTGTCAGACTTTCCCCTAACTTCTCTTCCTTCAAACGCTTCCTTAAAACGTTCCTATTTAGGGAAGCCTACCACCCAACTCACTGACGCAATCATCAATCACTCTCACCTTACAGTCCTCTCCTCCTGTTTCCAACCCCAACCCTCCCAGATTGTGAGTTCCTACGGGAATAGGGCCCTCATCTCCTCCTGTACTGTTTGTCAAATGTTGTTCAATGTATTGTAACCCTGTCTATACTGTGCTTATTGTACAGCGCTGCGGAATATGCTGGCGCTTTATAAATAAGGAATAATAAAAATTCACCGCACAATCGGTGACTTTTCGTTCTCTTCAATTCGGTGCGATTTGGCGATCCTATTTCGGCAACCCTGCGGTGTATTCAGCAAGCACCACAGGGCCGCCATAATGCAGGGAAAAGTCACGGCAAACCCCCCGAAAACTCACCGCAAAACGAGGGCGAACGCACACCGAAACCCTCTGGATTAACCCACCGGAAAAACCCGAGCAGGAGCCGATCACAGCGCAGAGCAGCCGCCGGAAAAACCTGACACCGCAGACGAAGGAGGTGAAGAATAAAAAAAAAAACAGTACGCTTGAATGTTTGAAAAGTGAAACGCTGTTTGCAAGCAAACTACTGTGCGAAAATGTCTGAAATTTACACATAAGATCCAATGAATGATAATAAAAAGGGCTGTTACAGAAAAAAGAAAAAAATATTTTAAAAAAACCGGAAAAAATCCCCAAAAAATGCCTAAAATCCTAAAAAAATCTAGAAATAAAGAGACTTTTTACTGCAGAATATTATAATAAACGGTTTATTAGATATTGAATTAAAACGGGAATATTTTTAACATTGAAGCCTATGGGATTCGCCTGAATAAATCTGTTGAATGAAACCACTGAACAGCAGAGCAATTCGGCAACTTTTCACTGCTGGTTTTTGTTCTCTGAATAGATAAAGCATTGCTTCTCTATGGGGATTTCACTGCCCTCGAACAGGCACCGAACAGGCACCATATGTACAGGCAATTCGCCAATATTTGGCGAATTGCCTGCTCTCTGAATAGCCGAATGGCCAGGAAAGGTAACTGAACGCTGAATTTCAGCGTTCGTTTACCATTCTCCAGCAATTCGGATCTCTTTGAATAACCCTGTGTATGTTTTTAATTTCTGCTTATATCTAGAATTGCTCGAGCTTTTTTATCCACTTTGTCTATTTTCGAACGCCAACAGGAGAAGACGATATTTGAGCGATTAAGATATGTATTTCTTTGTGAAGGTTTAAGGGGACACGCACAATTTTTTCTGTAGGTAAAGGAAATTAGACTGAAATCTTTTTTTTAAAAATTGAACATGTCTAGCCATGTACCGGCTGGGTGGAGTAGAGGTAACATCACTGCTCTGTGTGGAGTGAGCCTGTGGAGTCATGGGTTCAATCCCAGCAAGAGCACCTCTCCAGTAAGTGTCCTTGGGCAAGACACCCAACAGTACATAATCATCACCCAGGACATACTTGAAAACGAGAGAAATCTCAATGTATCCTTCCTGGTAAAATACTTTCTCAAAAAAATTCACAAATCTGTAAGGTACTTGCCAAAAATAAGCTTTTCAGACATTTTCCTGCCCAGTTCTTTTTCGGACCAGTGGCATTTTTTGAATATCAGCTCCGGCTGATCAATTTAAAAAAATGTCGAGCACAAGCCGCTAATATTTTCTTTAAAACACAGACAACAGAATAAAGGCTGCGGTCAGACGAACGCAATACGAACGCGTGTACAGCCACACTTTATCACGGCCGTAGTAGCAGCAAATGACGGGCAATGACGGACAATATACGAAGTACGGCCGCACGAAAGTGCGGCCGCGCAACGCAAGCGGCAAACAAATGCATTTTTTTTGAGAACGTCAAACCGCTAGTACGGATGTGCAGAGCGCGCTGCATCCACTAGCGGCGTGTGTGCGTGATTAGGAGACGTCAGACGCAAAAAGGGTTTTATTGATGATCCGTACAAAATCACGGACGAAAATGCGCATCGTATGACCGCTATCGCGTATTACGTGAAAAAATACGTCCATTCGTTCGAACGCACTTTTTCACGGACGACGCGAAAAATGCGTTCGTCTGACCCTAGCCTAAATCGAGCCCAAAGTCTCAAAGGAACCTGAGGATGTTGACCAAAAAGCTCTACTTCTCGTTAACCTCCATAGAGACTCATCACCGTCTCTTCTCTTCTGACAGTCCCAATGGAGTAGGACATTGTAACAAAGTTACAGGCAAAAAAAATGCAAGATCAACAAGTTCAACTATTCAGGCATCTTTTTTT
Organism: Leptobrachium leishanense; assembly: GCA_009667805.1. Lineage (NCBI taxonomy): Eukaryota > Metazoa > Chordata > Amphibia > Anura > Megophryidae > Leptobrachium > Leptobrachium leishanense. Next base: position 9,405,751 of record CM019063.1, on the reverse strand, counting down.
ATGTTCTTACAAAAGAGAAGAACTGGAATTTTAATCATGCCACAGTGCTTGACGCTCGCTTCAACACTTTATTTTAATTAACCATAATGATCAATTAATGTAATATTACATTAGAATTAAAGCAGAAACAGACCATGTCTTGACAGTAGCCACAGCTCACATATTCAACAGTAAGAATACAGAAATCAAAGTTTATAATAGCCACAATTTATAAAATGTAATTGCCAGGGATTTCCCAAATATGTCAGTGTATAGTGTTACAAGTGTTACATGGAATTGTAGAAGTAAATATCTATGATTTATGTTTTCTTTATAATTTACATTATTTTAAGTTAGCTTTTTTAATATACTTCCTGATAGGCTTGTGCACCGATTTTTTTTTCGGTTCGATTCCATTTTTCGGATGTTTAAACTTTTCGATTTGGCTCGTTTCGACCGATTTCTGTTTCGATTCGGTTCGGCTCGACTCGTTTTTCGTGTACATTTTTTTTTCGGAATATCGACCATTTTTTGTATTTTCGTGTCACTTAGCTCGTTTTTTCTATCGACTTTTCGTGATTTCGGAAATTTTCGTTTTTCGGAATTGTACATGTTTTCGGAATATCGACCATTTTTCGTATTTTCGTGTCACTTTGCTCGTTTTTTGTATCGACTTTTCGTGATTTCGGAAATTTTCGTTTTTCGGAATTGTGCATGTTTTCGGAATATCGACCATTTTTCGTATTTTCGTGTCACTTTGCTCGTTTTTTGTATCGACTTTTCGTGATTTCGGAAATTTTCGTCTTTTCGGAACGTCTGTTTCCACTCGTTTCAAAGCAATAAATTTCGATTTGACACATTTCAAGTCCATTCGAAAATTCTGAAAATATTTCGTTTCGGCTCGGAAAACTTTTCGGATCTGCCATTTTCGGATCTAAAAATTTTCGGAAAATCGGCCGCATCCGAAAACATGAATCGGGAAATTTCGTGAAAATTCCGAAACCCGAAACGCACATCCCTACTTCCTGATGCAACAGGAATATATAACGAAAATCAACCAATGGTTGTATGGGGACAGAAGGGTCTATTCACTAGAGGGTGAAGCCTGGAGAACTGGCAGGAGAAGAGAACAATCTAGTCCAAATAGTCATTGTGAGATAAATGGGAGAATTTTTCTAGTTTGGCTATTTTGACCAAGAATTTTCACTTCTCCAGTCATTCTCCTGATGCCATTTAAGGGGCTATTCACAGAGAGCTGACCTTGCCCCGAAAATGCACCGAAGAGTGAATTTCCCTGTACGGTGCATTTTCGTAGCCATCTGGCTCTTCAGAAAGCAGGCAGTTAACCAAATTTTGGCCAATTGCCTGTAAAATTTGATGCCTGCTCGTCGGCAGTGAAATCCCCATAAAGACGCAATGGTTAATCTATTCACAGAACACCGAACAGCAGCGAAATGTCAGAGAAATAACCTGATGTTCGGTGGTTTCATTCGACAGGTTTAAACAGGCGAATTCTGTAGGTTTCAATGTTAAAAATACTCCCGTTTTTATTTGTTATCTATTGTATCTGCAAAAAGTCTCTTTATTTTTTTATTTTTTAGGATGTTTTAGGTATTTTTCGGTATTTTTTCAGCAGAATTTTTTTTCAAAAAAAAATAGGGGTCTTTCTTTTTTCTGTAACAGACCTTCTTCTTATTATTATTAATCAGACCTTATATGTTAATTCCAGACATTTTCTTCCAGTAGTGTTTTTGCAAACCGTGTTTTAAATTTGAAACTTTCAATCATTTTTTCTTTGTTTTTTTTTTACCCCATTCTTCAGCTTGTCGGCTTTTTCTGGCGGCTGGTGGGTGCTGTGTTAAACGGATCGTCGGCTTTCTTCAGACGCGTTTGTGTTTTTTTTTGCCGGTTTTGCGGCAGATGGTCAGCTTTCTTCGGATGCGTGTGGTGTTTTTTCAGCAGTTTTGCGGTGGTTTTTCCATTCAATGCGGTGAATTTTAGGATACGGGAGCCGGATTTTTCCTGCACTTCGGGGTCCCTGCGGTGAATGCTGAATTTGATTCCCCGAAGTGCGGGGAACGAAAGAATCTCGGTGCTCTGTGAATAACCCTGTTAGTGAATAGACTTGAGAGTGATTTGCTTAATATATCTTATATAATAATCAAAACACCAGGAAAGAGCACTCCATATGAATGACCACCCTCATCCACCATTTTCTGCAAAAAAAAGCATTTCAAAAATTATAAAAACCTGACTGAGGTAAAATGATGGGGATTCAGTCTACAAAGTATGATCACAGTTTGCGTAAGTCTGTCACAGTCACCAATGTACCCCATCGTTGACAGGTCCTATCTGCACTTACAGTATCAACTCACCCTGTAGCTCCCCAGAAGGCACTAGCCTTTATGCACGCGCACCAAACGTCCGATATCAAAGCCTCCCCGTCGATGCACTAGGACACGCGTTGACAGGGCTGCAAAGCTTTGCAGCGCTGAGCTGAGGTGGCCAGAAGGGCGTCGAGCGGAAGGAACGTCCACTCTCACAGACTTTCCTTCCGCTACCCAATGATGCTCATCTGACCCCAGAATTAGCATTGCTATTTCTGCTAGCTTTAGGGTTAGGGTTGTAATGGGGTTAGCATTACTATTTCTGCTTGTTTTAGGGTTAGGCTTGTAATAGGGTTAGCATTGGGTTTAGGGTTAGCCTTACTATTCCTGCTTGTTTCGGGATTCAGGTTGCAGATTTTTATGGGTGCCTGACAAAATCCCTACAGCCAGGTTCCCTAATGCCAACATCCCGCCGGCCAACTTCCAGACAGGACAAGTGCCAGACATCCCAACTTCCCTACACGGCCAACTTCTAGACATCCATAATCCCAGCGGCTAACCCTAAAACTAACACCCTAACCCTAGGTTTAGGGGGGTTTGGGCTAGGTTTAGGGGGTCTAGGGTTAGGGCTAGGTTTAGGGGGTTTGGGAGTAGGGTTAGTGTTAGACGCCGGGATTTTGGATGTCTGTAAATTGCCTGTCAGGGAGTTGTCTGTGTAGGGAATTTGGCCGTCGGGATTTTGGCTTTAGGGAACCTGGTTGTAGGGATTTCGACCCAAACCCAATTTTTATGCATTGTGTAGTGAGTGCGATTTTTTTTTTTTTCAGTCATCTGAGAGAAAAGAATCAATCCGAATATGTTCATTTTAATTGGATTTACATAAATTTCAGATCTGGTTCTGAAATTAAAAATCACCTAATTTAGGCCTCATTTTAGTTCAGTCTGAACCAAAACACGTGGCGAATTTGAAGAGCATTTCCATAACCGGATCACCTAGTTTTGGCCAAATTTGAATTCAGCCAGAACCAAAAAAAACGTGGAAAAAAATGTGTAGAACATTCTTTAACAACCAGATAGCAGTAAAGGTACAGTAATAATATTCATTCCTATAGCACCAGTATTATTGCAGTTTAATATGGCATATTTTTTGCCTCTGTTCCATTCTGTGAGGTAAAATATAATCACTGATATTATAATCACTGATTATGATTAATGGCGGATTTGACGGGTTGGAATAAACTAACAGGGTTATCCAAAGAGATTCGAATTGCTTGAGAAAGGTAACCGAACGCTGAAATTCAGCGTTTGGTTACCTCTCCTGGCCATTCGGCTATCCAGAGAGCAGGCAATTTGCCAAATCCTGTCGAATTGCCTGCACATACGGTGCCTGTTCGGTGCCTGTTCGAGGGCAGTGAAATCCCCATGAAAAAGCACTGCTTCGGCTATTCAGAGAACACAAACCAGCAGTGAAAGGTTCCCCTAATGCCCTGCCATTCAGTGGTTTAATTCGGCAAGTTTATTCAGGAGAATCCCATAGGCTTCAGTGTTAAAAATATTCCCATTTTAATTCAATATCTAATAAACCGTTCATTATAAAATTCTGCAGCAAAGAGTCTCTTTATTTATAGATTTTTTAGGATACTTTAAGCATTTTTCTGAATTTTTTTTAAAAAAAAAAAAGTCCGATTTTTTTTTTTTTCAGTTTGCTTATTTTTTTTGTAACAGCCCTCTTTATTATCATTCCCTGGACCTCCTGTGAAAATTTCAGACATTTTCGCTCAGTAGTTTCTTTGCAAACAGCGTTTCATTTTCCCAGATTCATACAAATGGTTTTTCTAATTTATTCACTGCCTCCTCTACGTCACAGCTGCTTCGACTGTGTGTGATTCGGCTCCTGTTCGGCTCCTGTTCGGCTTCTTCGAAGGTTAATCCAGATGTTTTTGCTTGTTTTCAGCGTGCATTCGGTTAGTTTTCGTCAGGTTTGCGGTGACTTTTCCCTGCAATTCGGGGACCCTGTGCTGTTTGCTGAATACACCGCAGGGTCACCGAAATGCAATCGGCAAAAGGAACCGAATTGAAGAGAACGAAAAGTCACCGAACGTGCGGTGACTTTTCGAATCTCTTTGGATAACCCTGTAAGTAACAGGTTTTCTGTAGTATATCATAGTGTTATATCTATCCACCACTAGAGGGCGCATGTTGTAGGTATTATCTGTGTTCCTGTTCATTGTAAATAAAGTTTCATCATCACATGGTAGAGTTCTAAGGCAGCATGCAGACGCTGTGTGCAGCTCCTGTAAATAAAGAATAAGAACCTTCCACAGCCTGTCTCTGCTTTCAAAGATATGGAGATATCACATTGGCGACGAGGGTAAACAGGTTGTACTGTGGAACGTGTATGTGCAGTTTCAAGGTCTGCAGAGCAGAAGAAAAAAAAATAAGAAACAGAAGAAACTACAAGGACGTGAATTGCTGAGACAGAATGGCTGCTCTTGTGGGAACAGTGAGCCCCTTTGACTGTGAGTTGCAATCGTGGGACGAATATATTGAAGTGTTGGACTATTTCTTTCAAGCTAATGAGATTACTGATGCCGGTAAGAGGAAAGCAGTGTTATTAAGCGGGGTCGGCGCGTCAACTTATAGTTTGCTGAGAAGTTTGCTGTGTCCTATGACGCCAGCAGAGAAAACATATCAGGAACTTGTCGTCGTGCTCAAAGCCCATTATAATCCAAAACCAAGTGAAATTGTGCAGAGATATAAATTTAATTCACGCACACGGCATACTGGCGAGAAGGTGGCTGATTATGTGGCGGAGTTGAAAAAGTTAGCGCAGTATTGTGAATACGGGCCTACACTACCACAAATGCTGCGGGACAGGCTGGTGTGTGGAGTAAATGACGACAGGATGCAGAGACGGCTGTTGTCAGAAGTGGATTTAACCTTTGAAAAGGCTCTTACTATGTGTCTGGCGATGGAGTCGGCTGACAGAAATATAAAAGATCTCCAAGGCTTCTCTGGGGATGAAGAATCACAGTCTCAAAGGTCTCATCAGGGACAATCGGTGGTGCATAATGTGGGTGCAGTGGATAAGAGGGGGTGGAAGACGGACTATGAGTGTTTCAGGTGCAAAGGGAATCATGCACCCCACGAATGCAAATTTATAAATGAACTGTGCCACCATTGTCAGAAACGTGGACACATCAAGCGGGCGTGCAAATCCAAGCACGTGATGCAGAGTCACAAAACCCCATTTCAAGGACTGAGGGGGAGAGGAAAGGAAAGGAGAAGGCTGGGAGGTCGCATTTAGTGAAAGAAGAAGACGTTAGTGAGACAGAAGATGCAGGTGACATAAACACGATATACAGTGTCTCACATAAAATGCCTAAAGTGGCTCCTATTCTACAGAAGTTAAAGGTGAATGGCATGAACATCGAATTTGAGGTGGACACAGGTTGTGGCATTACAATTATTAGCAAAAAGCAATACTCTAAGCTATGGAAAAACACCGACATACCAGAGTGGGAACCATGCAACCTGACATTAAAAACATATACAGGTGAGAAGATGCTGGTGTTAGGTCAGGTTATAGGAACAGTGCAGAGTCAGATGGACAACAAGAAACTTACTATGGTAGTGGTTGAAGGGGCCGGGCCAAATTTATTGGGACGAAACTGGCTGAAAGACTTAAGAGTGTTGCCACAACTGGTGAATACAGTAACAGCCAGTCCAACGCTACATTTGGCTGACCTGCTAGATCGATATGCTGAGGTGTTCAAAGATGAGCTAGGTCAGCTGAAAGGCACCACGGCCAAAATTCATGTGAACTCAGAGGCCCAGCCACGATTCTATAAGCCACGACGGATACCTTTTGCTGTCAAACCTCTGGTGGAGGCAGAACTGCAGAGACTGGTAGATGAGAAAATTATAGAACCAGTACAATTTTCGGAATGGGCAGCTCCCATAGTACCGGTGAGGAAGCCGGATGGTTCAATCCGCATCTGTGGAGATTACAAACTCACAGTAAACCGAGCATCCAGTGTGGAACAATATCCTATTCCTAAAGTGGAAGACTTATTTGCTCAGTTGGCGGGCGGCAACAAATTCTCCAAACTGGATATGAGTCATGCGTATCAGCAGATCGTGCTGGATGAAAGCGCCAAAAAGTATGTGACTGTTAATACACACAAAGGACTGTATACTTATGGTAGATTGCCGTTTGGAGTGGCGTCGAGTCCAGCCATTTTCCAGCGCACTATGGAGGGCATCCTACAAAACATGCCGCACGTCACAGTCTACTTAGATGACATTTTAGTTACTGGGGTCAGCGAGGACGATCATTTAAGAAATCTGGAGGAGGTCTTGTCTCGGCTAAAACAAAGTGGCCTGAGACTGAAAAGGAGCAAGTGCAAGTTCCTGGGAACAGAAGTGGTTTTTCTGGGTCACAAGATCAGTGCTGCGGGTGTGCAGCCAGTCGCAGAAAAGGTCCAGGCCATACAAGAGGCACCCACACCGCGGTCTGTGAGTGAACTAAAGGCTTACTTAGGCCTATTGAACTATTACCACAAATTCTTACCGAGCCTGTCCACGTTACTGGCACCGCTGCATGCACTATTGAGGAAAGAGACTAAATGGACCTGGAGTTGTGAGCAAAAAGAGGCCTTTGAAAAGTCCAAAAATCTTCTCCAGTCGGATGCCTTGTTGGTACATTATGATGTCAACAAACCTATTATCCTGGCTTGTGACGCTTCACCTTATGGTGTGGGTGCTGTGTTGTCGCACAGGATGGGGGATGGATCTGAACGGCCAATAGGGTTCGTCTCACGTACACTGAATGCAGCTGAGAAAAATTATTCTCAAATTGAGAAGGAGGGCCTTGCGGTGATATTTGGGGTGAAGAAGTTTCACACATACTTGTATGGGAGACAATTCACCATTGTTACAGATCATAAACCACTGATCTCATTATTTAATGAACTGAAGGAGGTTCCACAAATGGCCTCGCCACGCATTCAAAGATGGGCTGTGACATTATGTGGATATGAGTACTCCATCGTGTACAAAGCAGGCAAGGATCATCAAAATGCTGATGGCTTGAGCCGGTTGCCAGTCGCGGAAACAGGGGTGGAGACGCCTGCGGAGGAAGAGAGAGTACTTCTATTGGAAGAAAATGGCGTACCATTGGTTAAAGCCGACCAGGTGAGGAAATGGACAGATAAAGATACCGTTTTAGCACGGGTTAGAGAGTTCGTCCTCAGAGGATGGCCAAAAAGAGTGGAGAAATCAGTGTTTGGAGCTTATGTGAAAAGGAAGGAGGAACTTAGTGTGGAGGCAGGTTGTGTCTTGTGGGGTGCCCGTGTGGTCATTCCACCCCCAGGTCGCACAGACCTACTGAAGCACTTACACACGACTCACCCAGGAATAATCAGGATGAAGGGGCTGGCGCGGAGCTATATGTGGTGGCCGAAGATGGATGCCGATATAGAAGCAATGGTAAAAACTTGCACCATGTGCCAAGAAAATAGAAATTCTCCCCAGTGTGCACCTTTACATCCTTGGGAAGTACCAAACCTTCCATGGAGAAGACTTCACATTGATTATGCGGGCCCGTGGATGGGCAAGATGTTTTTGATTTTGGTGGATGCTTACTCTAAATGGATAGAGGCGTACCCGTTAAGTAAATCCACCTCCGCAGTGACTATTCAATGCCTCAGACAGAGCTTTAGCCAGCATGGAATTCCCGAAATGGTGGTGTCGGACAATGGCACCAGTTTTACGAGTATGGAGTTTCAAGAATTCATGGCTCGAAATGGTATTAAGCACGTGACCACAGCGCCTTACCATGCAGCGTCCAATGGACTGGCCGAAAGGGCGGTGCAGACATTTAAAGGGCTGATAAAAAAAAGTTCAGGAGATTCCATTGAGGTCAAGATGGCCAGAGCGTTGTTTAGTTACAGGATAACTCCTCAGTCCACGACTGGAAAATCACCTGCAGAGCTCTTGTGTGGGAGGAAATTGCGTTCCACGTTGGATCTCATACATCCGGATTTTAAAGGCCAGGTGCAAGAAAAGCAGGTGAAGCAAAAACTTTATCATGATCAACATGCCAAGGAGAGACATCTGCGGAAGGTGACAAAGTATACACTAGAAATTTTGGTGTGGGACCTTCCTGGATTCCGGGGACTGTTCAGACGCAGACAGGTCCTGTGTCATGCACTGTTGCACTTGGAAATGGCCAGATTGTGCGTCGTCACATAGATCAGGTGAGAAATAGACATGTTGCATATCCAGAGGATCTACAGAGTTTGGCGGAACCATTAACGCAAGATAGGGAGATTTTGGCTCCCCTTTCCGGTGTTGTACTTGCAGAAGCCGGGGAAGAGGGACAGATGGAGGGGGAGCTTGTCACAGAGAAATCATCAGAGACTGCTCATGTGGAGGGGGAGCAAGAATTACGGCGATCCACCAGAACAAAGAAAGCACCAACTTATCTACAGGATTATACTTAGCTTAGTAGTGAGTTCCCCAGCCACAGGACAAGAATGCGTCCTGGAACTCACTGGGACGGAGGTAGTCTACCCAAAGTCTCAAGTTTAGTGGGAGTTTTTCTGTGCCTAGGGTCATGTGGGTGGTATTTTTGAAACTAGTGTTATCAGAGGGAAGGGGATGTAGTATATCATAGTGTTATATCTATCCACCACTAGAGGGCGCATGTTGTAGGTATTATCTGTGTTCCTGTTCATTGTAAATAAAGTTTCATCATCACATGGTAGAGTTCTAAGGCAGCATGCAGACGCTGTGTGCAGCTCCTGTAAATAAAGAATAAGAACCTTCCACAGCCTGTCTCTGCTTTCAAAGATATGGAGATATCACATTTTCCAAACTAGCAATCCGTGATCGTGAGGTAATATTAATGTTGTGTTTTTATTCTTTTTGTCCCAATATCAAGAATTTCCTTTTAATAGAGGAAAAACACAGATACGTGCAAAGTGCTGACTAATAAAAGTAGGTTGTGGTGATTACATTTCCAGGAAGGGTTGTACTAGTTCAGTGACAGTATTTTTTAGCACCCTTTTAAGTATCTTTTCCTCTTGCCTAACTACAAAAGCCATTGAGTCGTGGATTAGTTACTTGCCAGATCAAAGGTGTCAGGCGCTCTCATTTGAAGCAAACATGCATACAGTTTCTGCCAGGGAGGAAGTGTATAGTGAACTTCACAGCAGATGTTCTGCAGAAGATGTGCCAAGCTAACAGTTGTCCGTTGTCATGATTATCGGCTTCCTTGGTCAGACAGTGTATGCGAGGGATGACCATTTCTGTCCTTGCCAATCGTAACGTTGCCAGAATTTTGTATGTCTCAAAACACACCCAATCAATACACGCACAGCCAATTTCCTGCATCAGAAATGTGATGCACATCTGAATGTAAATGTGATGTTAAACCATATCTCTTTTTTTTCTGGATGAGCTTTAGAATTTTCTTCAACACAGAAGTAGCTCAATTATAATCCAGATCTTAATGTAAATATTGAGAATGACCCTAGGCTGATCATTAGACTTATGTTTGTAGAACCATTCCTGCTGTAGCAATTTCTGTACATAAAACGTATTTATCGACTGGCAGCCGGCTGTGGAAGGGAGAGGACACGTTTTGCTGGAGCTCCGTCTGCAGCCCATACGAGTGGGGTATTTTGGAAAGCCCTCTATGTTGTTTTCTCCATTGTGGGGTCCCTAAGTGGCTGACCATCAAGGGTGCGTCCTCCGGAGCCTGTGTTGCCCCCCTCTGGAACTGAGATGTGAGTTTAGGCTGCTAATCCTCGGCCGTGGAGCTCTGCCATTGGCCATTTTGAGGCCTGTTCCCCTGCCCCTGACAACACCTCGTCTTGCTGCTCCTTCACCTTTTGGGAGGAGATTCCTGCCGGGCGGAAGCCAGTATTTGATGAAATGACAGCTTTCTGAATAGACAAACTGCCACGAAATTCCACCGTATGGTGAAATTCAGTGTTCGGTGGCAAGTTCGGCGCTCTTTGCATAACCCTTTTGGGGTTCTAATGTCAACTCCTATGGTCAGTAATAAACTATGGGCTTTGATTTAAATATATCGGCAATTTAAAAATTATATACTACATATACATTGACTGTTTATGGCTGGTGTGTATATAAATTATAATTTTTTTTATTCTTTTAAAAAATATCGACTGATTCATTTGAAAAACGTCGGCTGGAGTTGATACTCCAAAAATGGAGCCCAATTGGCCGGCTGACCCAAAATGAAGGCTGGCCTGTAAAACACTCCAAAAAAGCTTATTTTCAGCCAGCACCATACAGATTTGTGTCTTTAAATGTGACTATTATAAATTTCCAATGTTTATAAAAGATTTCGAATTGCCTCAATTTTCCTACTTGAAAATCCATTTTTTCAACATGTTTAAGCATTTGAATTTGTTTCAGAAATCGTACCGATTAAATTCAAGCTGAATCGATATAGCCGGTATTACCAAAAGTAACTTTGAAAAGTGAAGCCACAGGAACGGATTTATCAATCCAAATTTTTAGAAGGAATTGAAATGCTGGTAAACCCACATTTAAGGCCGGGTGCACACGAGCGCACGCACTTACCGGCGCCCGGCGCAGCCATGTGATGCTGCGATGGGGCCGGTCACACGTTTGCGAGCGCGCACGAATTGTGCGTGCAGCAAGCGTCCACCTAGAAAGCCTCCCCGTCGATGTGCTAGGATGCGCGTCGACGGGCTGCAAAGCGCGATCCTCCATAGGAGGATCGCGCTTTGCAGCGTTGAGGGGGGGCAGGCGGTGTCGAGTGGAAAGAACGTCAACTCTCACGGACGTTCCTTCCACTCTGAGTGCGCTCGTATGCACCCGACCTAAATCTTCCGAGCAGAAAAATGCCCAAAGCAGATCCCGATTTCAGCTATCGAGCACAATATAGCATTATGAAGCACACTAGGAGAACAAATTCATATAATATTCAAATCGAAATGCTGCTGATCGTTACTTATAAAATCTAAAGGATCCTATTCTATCCTTAACGCTAACATGGGAGCAATAATGGGGAAAATTTGCACCTGCAGATTTCCCCATAGTGTCCTAGTGTTGACATGGTATTACGATGCAGGTGCCACAAATTCCGCAGCGTTTTACAAGATCAGTGTACAAGAGGTTGATATATTAGAATATCACACAAGGATGATGACCTGATTCGGGGGGAATTTACAATCTATGACAGTGGTTCCCAACTGGGTCCTCAAGTACCCCCAACAGGTCAGGTTTTAAGGATTACCTTGGGGAAATGCAGACTGAATCCGGCAATCACTGAGCAGCAAATCATATCACCTGTGCTGCGCTTCAGATATCTGGAAAATCTGGCCTGTTAGGGGGGCTTGAGGACCGCAGTTGGGAACCACTGATCTATGAGATGTACAAGTATTTTGTGAGTTAGGTGCATCTATATTGTTAGGTGTCTTGCCCAGGAACACTCGCTGGTGGTGTCTTCTGAGTGGGATCGGGTCCTCTTTCCATGATTGTAGATCAGCGACCTGGTGGTGAGGTTGAACCTGCTTCTCATAAAGTCGAGACTTGCTTCTCCACAGTTGTATTGGAGGGATGTGCTGAATGGAATTTTGACGTGCTTCTCCACGGCCGAAGGGTAGAGACGTTACCACTGGACTCCACAGCTGATATTGTGAGGTAGGCAAGTATGTACCGTTTGGTGTCTTGCCCAAGGACACTTACTGGAGAGGTGCTCTGACTGGGATTCGAACCTGGGTCTCCACAGTTACAGAGCAGTGATATTACCTCTACTCTATCCAGCTGGTATCGTTTCCACACCGCTGCGAGTATCACCTCCTGGAGTCTAGGACTCCATGGAGGCTCACTCTTTCAAGCCGCAGAGCTGCTGAGTGATTGCGGAGGGAGATTGGAAATGATTTGTTCCCAGTCTCACTCTGCTCCCAGGGACAAGAAGCTTCAGATCACACTTATCCTTGTGGTAATGCTTACATATTGAGGTGTCAACTAGGGAATAGTGCCCGACTTGTGTACCCTTATACAGGGAACATTGGTTCTGCGACTGGTTGCTCTTCACTTGTGTCCTGAATAGGGGATAATAGAAAAAGAGAAAAACAAGCCAGCACCACAAAGCCAACCTGATTTGAGATGATACACAGCCCCACAGACAGTTCTCGTCACATACCACCCCCCAAACACTTCCCTTCAATAATACTTCCTGTCCCATCTGTTCCTCTGACATCACTAAATATGCAAATTAGTGCACACTAATAAAATATCAATAGTGGTTGAAGGTCATCAGTCAGGACTGAAATGTAATATAAGAAAAAATTTCAGCTGTATAACTACTAGGGTAAAAAATGAACGTAACTTTGACATAGTTAATGCCAATTTCCAATATTGTCAATGGCTCTATACACACACAGTAAATACAGTATAACTGTGGGTTGATTACAGAGCTATTCAATCTTTTTTAAGTGATTTCTGTTTCTACCAATTGAATATGTAAAATCGTATATTGACATGGATCACTTGCACGAGGTGGCTAGAGGGGTATTAGCTTTAGCCTCCTGACGACGAGGCCTTACAAAGCCAATCATCACCAGGAGTTGCTGTATCCCTTGCGGTGAGAGGACTGCCTTGGGTTTTCAGTTCTGGTCGCCCTTTCTGTTTGATAGCAGTCTGATTGCATATGTTTCAGTCTTGTCTGAATTAGCACCATCAGACTAAAACCTCGTGAGACCTGAGCGGGGATCCAACATAGAGCAGACCACTGGAGCTGTTGTCCATTCTCAGAACCTTCACAAACCTTGTGTTGTTGCCCATTCTAAGGACCTTAACAAACCTTGTGTTGTTGCCCATTCTCAGGACCTTCACAAACCTTGTGTTGTTGCCCATTCTAAGGACCTTAACAAACCTTGTGTTGTTGCCCATTCTCAGGACCTTCACAAACCTTGTGTTGTTGCCCATTCTAAGGACCTTAACAAACCTTGTGTTGTGCCCATTCTCAGGACCTTCACAAACCTTGTGTTGTTGCCCATTCTCAGGACCTTCACAAACTTGTGTTGTTGCTCATTCTCAGGACCTTCACAACCTTGTGTTGTTGCCCATTCTCAGGACTTTAACAAACCTTGTGTTGTTGCCCATTCTCAGGACCTTCACAAACCTTGTGTTGTTGCCCATTCTCAGGACCTTCACAAACCTTGTGGTGTTGCCCATTCTCAGGACCCTCACAAACCTTGTGTTGTTGCTCATTCTCAGGACCTTCACAAACCTTGTGTTGTTGCCTGTTCTCAGGGCTCTCACAAACTTTGCTTACCAAAATGGTATATATACATGAATGGATACATACTCTGTGATGTTGAGTTACAATTTGTGTTTAAATTATGAGATCATTCTGGGCGTAACAGAAAATGACAGTTTGTAACAGTAGAGTTGTAAGTGAACAATATATGACATTATGGCCCCTATTACGATCTTCACGCTAACGGTAGCGCTCACCTGCGCGAGCACTACTGTTAGCTGCGGTATTTACCGCATATTACAATCCAAACGGGTTAAAAAACCCGTTTGCGTTTCGGACCTTGCGCTTCTCAGCAAAAAGTTAACCAGAGCCAGAACCTGGTGTTAACGGATTCCATATCTGCAGAATCCGTTAACACCAGCAATAAAAATAAAAAAAGGAAGCCTATACTTCCCCTCTGTCCCGCGGCTCCAACCGTCTCCTCCGTCCGGCGTGATCACTGGAGCTGTTGTCCATTCTCAGAACCTTCACAAACCTTGTGTTGTTGCCCATTCTAAGGACCTTAACAAACCTTGTGTTGTTGCCCATTCTCAGGACCTTCACAAACCTTGTGTTGTTGCCCATTCTAAGGACCTTAACAAACCTTGTGTTGTTGCCCATTCTCAGGACCTTCACAAACCTTGTGTTGTTGCCCATTCTAAGGACCTTAACAAACCTTGTGTTGTTGCCCATTCTCAGGACCTTCACAAACCTTGTGTTGTTGCCCATTCTCAGGACCTTCACAAACCTTGTGTTGTTGCTCATTCTCAGGACCTTCACAAACCTTGTGTTGTTGCCCATTCTCAGGACTTTAACAAACCTTGTGTTGTTGCCCATTCTCAGGACCTTCACAAACCTTGTGTTGTTGCCCATTCTCAGGACCTTCACAAACCTTGTGGTGTTGCCCATTCTCAGGACCCTCACAAACCTTGTGTTGTTGCTCATTCTCAGGACCTTCACAAACCTTGTGTTGTTGCCTGTTCTCAGGGCTCTCACAAACTTTGCTTACCAAAATGGTATATATACATGAATGGATACATACTCTGTGATGTTGAGTTACAATTTGTGTTTAAATTATGAGATCATTCTGGGCGTAACAGAAAATGACAGTTTGTAACAGTAGAGTTGTAAGTGAACAATATATGACATTATGGCCCCTATTACGATCTTCACGCTAACGGTAGCGCTCACCTGCGCGAGCACTACTGTTAGCTGCGGTATTTACCGCATATTACAATCCAAACGGGTTAAAAAACCCGTTTGCGTTTCGGACCTTGCGCTTCTCAGCAAAAAGTTAACCAGAGCCAGAACCTGGTGTTAACGGATTCCATATCTGCAGAATCCGTTAACACCAGCAATAAAAATAAAAAAAGGAAGCCTATACTTCCCCTCTGTCCCGCGGCTCCAACCGTCTCCTCCGTCCGGCGTGATCAGGGAAAGACTGGGGGAAAAAGTCCCCCCAGTCTCTCACTGGGTATCCCTACGCTGACCGGCCGGCGTCTCTCTCAATGGAGTCCTATGGACTCCATTGAGAGGATGCGCGCGGCTGCGCTTAGCGCTGCCGCGCGCATCCAGCATTTTTTTGTGCCTGCATTGTAATCCCCCGCTAAACCGGGTATGGTAGAGGAAATACCGCAGGCACAGTTTTTCCTCCCTACCGCCACCGGTTTAGCGCGGGGATTGTAATAGAGCCCTATAAGTGTTTACATCATTTCCATTTTCTTTCACGCTCCCCTATAATAGTTTCTCTCCTCCCTGTCTGTTTAACAATGGGTGGGAACCGTCCTCTACCTCTTAATACTATTTAACCAGTGCTGGTTCCCATGTGCCCAAACAAAACATTCCTGGATAAGTATGTCTGTCGCATAAACAAAACAATCTGTGTGATGTCAGCTGGTATTGAAAATCTTTGTCCTCTTTCAAAGAAACCAGTGTTCATATACAAGAACTGGTGAAAACCAAGGCGTATGCCGACATTTATTTCAGCTTATGGGACAGTTTCCGTTTGATGAGCACTGATTAAGACAGAAGTTACTTGTGCACAATTATTAGTAGATATGCATTCATTGTTTTAACTATTACCTAAAAGAAGGTGAAATTTTAGCTATTGCCTAATCCTTTTTTCATGTTTTTCTTCTCTATCCTTTTCTAACATCCTCCATGTGACATTTCTTACCATTGTTGGTTTGCTTAAAGGAACTCTCTACTGAAGAGTAAAGTGTCCTTTATTTTGCCCTTAAATTGGACAGAGGTTGCTGATAACCTCGGCCCAATTATTTTTTATTTATTCTTCTTATTTTGGATGATTTAACTCACCTTTTGTCCCACGTCACACACAGCTCCTTCTCTTTGACTCAGAGACTGCCGAACCTGGAAATACCAGAGGTCTTTTTACGCAATTTGCACTTCCTGCGCTACTTGCATAGCGTAGGAAACGCAAATTGTGCATCGCGACGGGACTTTACGTACGCAAGTTCCATAGCCCATGCGCAGAATGATGGATCAGAACTAGTAGCAGGCAGCTGGGAAAGTCACATTCCCCGGCTGCTGGTGACACTGGATGGGGTGGAGCAAACTCCTCTACTTCACACAGCAAATTTCTAGCAGTTCGGCTAAGCTGGGTGGGTGTGGTGAGGAGGGGGGGGCACTCACATCCAGACCAATTAAAAAATATAAAGTAATTGAATTTAAGCAAGCATGGGATAGGCATAAGGCTATCCTAAACAAAAGATAAATCCAGGTAAAGTATCCATGTAATTGGGCAGACTAGATGGGCCGAAAGGTTCTTATCTGCCGACATTTTTCTATGTTTCTATGTTTCTATGTCTGGATGTATAGAGTGTTCCTATAGGCTGCAGTCACATGAGCGCACTGATTGCGTCCGTGTGACTTCTCCTCCCTGCGTCCGTCGCAGCTTTCTGACGGCTCGATAAGGAGAGCCACATGGTGTAACGTGTGTAATAGTATCAACACCGGATGTGCTGAAACCCTCCCCGTCAAAAAGCTACGACGGACACTCGATGGGCCTGCAAAGCGCGATTCTCCATAGGAGGAGCGACGCGAGCTTTGTAGTGCTGAGCGTACTAACTGCGCTCAGCGAGGTGGCCACACAGGCGTCCGAGTGGAAGGAATGTCTACTCTCAACGTTCCTTCCACTCTCAAGTGCGCTTGTGTGACCCCAGCCTTAACCAGTGGTCCCCAACGCTGGTCCTCAAGGCCCACTAACAGGCCAGGTTTGCAGATATCTGAAGCACAGCACAGGTGATATGATTTGCTGCTCAGTGATTGCAGGATTCAGTCTGCATTTCCCCAAGGGAATCCTTAAAACCTGGCCTGCTAGTGGGTCCTGAGGACCAGGGATGGTGACCACTGCCTTTATCCATTTGAAATTATATAAAAATGTTGTTCTAGTCAACGTAATGCACTGCACAAAATGTTTAAACACGACTCAAGGAATTAAAACCAATTTCTTCTCCATACTATTCTATGAAATGTAACCTGTACTTTATTCACTATAACCAATCCAACGCAACAATATCCGAAACTTCGCCTGTTTCCAATCCCAAATTCCAAGGTATATTTAAATAATAGACATTTTTACTGTCACCGCGACGGCTGTTAAAGAGTAAGCTCACCATCACCAGATGTCTCCTTGGATCAGAAAGCTGAAATATTAACTACTACATTTACAAAAACTTCTGTTTATCCGACACCGACAGCCCGTCCTCCAAATGTTTATTTATTATCTATATAAACAAAAATTTACTGCAAACATTTCTTGCTTCTCAGTTTTCGGAGATGTTCTTTTATCGTGCTCTGAGGGTAATAATTGCTTCTGTGAATTTGTCCAGCAATCCGTGGTCACGATAACAACCCTAAACCCTAAAACATGAGAGACAGACATGTTTGTTTTTGTGAATTGCTCCTCATTTTACCGTCTGTAAGAGAAAAAAAAATTAGTAATAATAATAATAATGAACCGAGTAGACGTCCTGTCAATAGCATCTAAAACTCCCACAATTTTCCCATGAAATTCTTTTGTATTGGGCTTCTGGTATCTTTGATCATTGAGGATTTAAAGCTAATCTCTCAGCATCTTTGTTTGCCGCATGTGTAACCCTTTCTTCCCTTGTGTGTGTTTGAGTCTAAACCTCAGGCTGGGGAGGGTAAGCTATTATTTTACCTGCCCTGTTCCAAAGGAACCTGATCTTGCGGGAATCGCCGTCGCGCTGGAAAGTTGGTTCTCATATCTCAGTGCCGGTTCCCTAACCCGAAAATAAGTTTCTGGTTAAATAAATAAATCACCTGGTGTTAAATAAATTAAATGCTCTTTAATTTTGCAACACGTTTAAGCAGCAGTGTAAAAAAAACCTCTAAAAGCGCGACTGTAGCCTGAAATTGTCTAGCCATAAAATGTTAAAAATCAACCTAGAGAAATTTATATTTGCCCTAACCACGCTTTAGTAAGTACAGCAGTGATTTGTTTCTTAGTGGAGGCAGCCATCTTGGAATTACATCACATTCTTTTAAACATCTAATAACAACTAGGCTTTCCGCAAAATTGGATTTGGTTGCATGGTAAGGATCGGCATCATCTGGGGTGCCCTTAATGTGGAAATACTAAGATGCAGAAGACTCAGAAAATGCGAGTTTTCGGAGTCTTCCAGATTTTAGAATTCCAGATAAGGTGGGAGTTTTCGGAGCCTTCTGGATTTTAGTATTTACAGAGTAAGGGCGTCCCGGATGGTTGCTCCCAATCAGGAATCTGGCACCCAGGCCAATGTGGCAGCAGACCGAGGCACACACAGGGAGCCGCTGGGTAGCTCCAGCAGGTGACATGCTGCTCTGAGCCTTACTGGTTACGAGCAGCATGTTCGTAGAGAAACCTCGCACAACACAGCCATCGTGTATACACAGTGGCGCTTGCAGCAGGAAGGGGGTTGTGTATCTGCTGCGATCTTCTTACTCTAAATCAGTGGTTCCCAACCACGCTTCTCAAGTACCCCTAACAGGCCAGGTTTTAAGGATTACCTTGGGGAAATGCAGACTGAATCCTGCAATCACTGAGCAGCAAATCATACCACCCGTGTTGTGCTTCAGCTATCTGGAAAACCTGGACTGGCCTGTTGGGTGTACTTGAGGACCTCGGTTAGGTTGGGGACCACTGCTCTAAATCATCTGATTCTCCCAGATTCTGAAATCCGGAAGAATCAAGAAAGCTCGGGATCCCTTTTTCCAGGCAAGCCATTAGTATTACTGAGAGAACCATTAGGTATAACATCCCATTCATTAAAGGCTCCCCTGCTGCTTCTGTTAAGCTTTTCTTGAGACATGACTTATACAGCTGCAATTGATCGCTATCAATTTCTTTACTCTGGTTTGTGAATATTGAGTGATTTCAAGGCAGTTCATTATTTTCACGTGCAGTAATAATAGTAATAACTAAATAAATTATTGACTGAAAGAAACTGGTGATAAGTAATTTTACTTCTGCAAACTTTTCACTTCAAATCTCTAGATGGGTTTTTAGACTGGTGTGACATCTACCAGAGACAAAAACGATAACTGACAAATAGGCTTAGCCTCTGTTTGTTCTTATGTAGCTCGCGGAGATTCCCCTCTTGATTGTGGACGAAAGTAAGTAAAGTGAAATTTCAGCACAGGCCGTAGGGGCTCTCTGTTACTAACTTTATTCCAACACAGTTGGTGTATTAGAGGCTTGAGTCTGAAGGTTTCGGAGCTGCTACAAACAGGCAGCAGTGCCACGTGGCACCACAGGTATCAGCTTCTGGAATACATAGAACTCCATGGAGCCTTGAATTATCTGAACAAGCTTGTGTATGCAGGGTTGCCATGGCAGGACACTGTGGACTATTTGTTACCAGTGTCTGGCTTCAAGTTGCCCGAGGATGACAGATCTCAACACCCTCTACACTTTGGGATTGGAGGTAATCTTTGGAAGTTTTAGTTTGTTTTATTTTTTGTTTTAACACCAAGCTCTGAGAACCAGGGTTCTCTGATTACAAAATATGATCATACATCGCAGAAGCTTGACACAATGTCAACATACCCCATTGTGGCAGTTTCTATTAACTCCTAGCCTAATTCTTGCTCTCATTAGATTAGCCCTCTTACTTGGGACTTACATCCTCCTGGTGCTCTCTGCAGTGCCAGGTACAGTATAAGTAGGTCCGGCTGCAATGAGGCACCTGTGATAGAGATGTCGTCCTCCATGCCGTCCATAATTTGTGCTTGGGTCATAGTTCATTCACTGTTCTCTTAAGGTACATTTTCTGTTTATTCGTCTTTTTTTAAGGCCAGAATAATATTCCATTTGTTCTGAAACCCAATCCAGAACAAATTCATCGGTATTTCCAGGCCCCTCTTTTTTGTTCTTGCCCCTCTCATTGTTTTTCGTGAATTCCTAATTGATTGGAAACACATTTGTCAGTTTGCTAAAGTACTATTAAACTGTTATTTTATTTCAATAATTTTTCATTTAATTCGTATTGTTCTGCAGCAAAACGTGACTTGGAGCACAAGGCCAAGTTTTAATTAATATTTCCACATTCTAGGACAATCTACAGAAAGCAGAATGCATTGGGGATTTCATTGCATCATTGACGGTCGATTCCTTTTGATTGCAACATTAAATGCTTGTCGTTTATGATCTCTGTGTAGCACTTCATTACAATTACTATTATTTATAAATCACTAACACATTCTGCATCACTTACAATGGTTTCCAGTAACACTAACTACCTGCAGGGAGCAGATCTTATAGCACCCAGAAAGGGTTAACAGATGCCAGATGAGAAGGACATTCTCATCCCAGGTAGCAGAGGTCTTAGTACCAGGAGAGATGATCACCAGCCTTAAACCAAGAGTGACACTCAGAGCAGGGTTTTCTGGAATAGCCAGGGTCATACACAAAAGCAGGGTTCTCAGAAATAGCCTGGGTCATACACAAAGCAGGATACTCAGAAATAGCCTGGGTCATACACAAAGCAGGGTTCTCAGAAATAGTCAGTCATACACCTAGAGGGTTTGTTTTCAATAGCCAGAGTCATACACGATACAGTAAAAAGAAAATAGCACTGGGGGAAGCAAAAACCACATCAGGGCAATGAGTCTGCCCAAGCAGACTGACTTTAAACCTGGTGGCTTGGCCTCATCATGATGTGCCCCACCCCCTGACCACCCACGTGACTGCCGCGGGCTTCCATATCACTTGGAGCCTGGCAAGCGGTAATAGGATACATGGGGGCTGTGTGGGAGAGAGATCAGGATGGGTGCAATGGGGGGATTATGGAGTGAGCTGATAGACCTCTCTAAAGTAATGCCTTTTTAGAGACCTCTTGAAAGACTGGAGGCACGGGAAGTTGCAGCTACAGTTACACGTTATTTATAAAGCACCAACAAGTTACATAGAGTTGTAAAATGGGTCAGACATGACAACAAATATACATCCAAGTTAGACACACAGAGAACATTGGGAGAGAGGACCCTGCTCGAGCGCATACAGTCTAAGTGGAGAGGGGTTACTTACACACTAATTGGGGGTAAATGGCATAGTATATGAAGTATGTGATGGAGCAAGAAATGTGCAGTGGGTGATTATGGAGTGAGCCAATAGCTTCTCTAAAGTAATGTGTTTTTAGAGAGTTTTTGAAGTAGAGGAGAGAAAGGGAGAGTCTAATGTTTCGGGGGGTGGGAGTTCCATAAAAAGGGGACAGCTCGGGAGAAGTCCTGAAGGCAAGAGTTGGGGGTGTGGATACAAAGAGGAGATAACATCAGATCATTGGCAGCAGAGCAAAGTGGTCGGGACGGGATGGACCAGCTAATAAGGGAGGAGATGTAGGCAGGGGCACGTTTATGGAGAGCTTTGTATGTGAGCACCATTATTTTGAATTGGATACTAAAGGAATTGGAGAGCCAGTGTAGAGACTGACAAAGGGGCATGGTGTGAGAGGTGCGAGATGTGAGAGGTGAGGTGGATAGGCCGAGGTGGATGAGCCAAGTACAGGCATTCATTACAGACTGCAGAGGGAGAATCTGGGACCTCTTAAACACAGAGAGAAGGAAGTTAAAGTAGTCAAGGCGGGAGATAATAAGAGCTTGGATGAGCATTTTAGTAGAGTCCTGATTAAGAAAGGGACGGGTGCATGCAATTTTTTTTAGGTGTTAGTAGCAAGATTTAATTAGCGACTGAATGTGAGGAATGAAGATGATTTTTGGAGTCAAAGAGGACACCAAGGCAACGTGCCTGTGAGGTAGAAGTAATGGGGGAACCATTCACCTGAAGGAAACTGGGTGCACTAGAAGGAGGGTAGACAAAAAGTTTATTTTTAGAGAGGTTGAGCTGTAGAAAACGGGAGGTCATCCAGAGGGAGACAGCTGATAGGCAGGCTGTAACATGATCCAGCACAGGGGGAGAGAGATCAGGAGAGAAAAGGTAGATTAGGGTGTCGTCACGTCAGTATAGAGATGATATTTGAGTCCATAGGAAGAATTGAGGTTGCCAAGAGAGCAGAGAGGTGGTGTAGATTGAGAAGCGTAGGGGACCCAGAACAGAGCCTTGAGGTATCCAAATGAAAGAGGAACTGGGGGTGAAGAGGCACCATTGAAGGAGACACTGAGTGAGGAGCAGAAGCGGATGGTCAAAGTCAGAAGAAAGATCAAGAAGAAAAAGCAGGGAGAGGTGACCTTTGGCTATAGCAGCAACTAAAACATAAGTCGCCTTTGTCAGAGCAGTCTCAGTAGAGTCCTGGGAACAAAAGCTGGACTGGAGTGGGTCAAGTAGGGAGTTGGCAGCGAGAAAACCAGTGATATGGATATATAGACCAGACATTCTAAGAGTTCCATAGATAGAGGCAGCCCGTGGAAAGTCCTGAAGGCGAGAGCAAGTGGTGCAGTTACAAGGAGATGATTGATAATAACAGATCATTGACAGTGCAAAGTGACTGGGATGGAACATACCTGTGGAGTCATGGGTTCGATCACGACAAGCACCTCTCCAGGAAGTGTCCTTGGGCAAGACACCTAACAGTACATACTCACCACCCAGGACATACTTGAAAACTAGAGAAATCTCAATGTATCCTTCCTGCTAAAATCCTTTCTCAAAAAAAAAAAAGAGAGGAGATGTAGGCAGGGGAACGGGAATGGAGAGCTTTGTGCATAAGGACAAGTATTTTGCATTTAATTCTAACAATGAACCCTTTTGCTTCTATTTCGTGATGTAATATGATGTTTGCATATATTGTAATGAAGTATATACTGCCAGTAGAGCGGTTACACTTACTGGACAGATTGCAGAGATGATAAATTTTGGTAAGAGAGGATATTTATCTTTTAGATGAATGCATTTTTTGGCTATAGGTTGTCGATTAAGTGTAGTTATTCTTCGAGAAGTGCTGTTCGTTCAGTTTTCCTTGTATAACAGTTATCATTTGGGTTTATACGCTGGCTCACATGATACTTTTAAAATTATCATGTAATATACCATTTGGCAGCGGGCCATGAAAAATATTAACTTTCTCACCATATGTGGCCTCAGGTCTTCAGCTGTAAATTTCTGCTTATTGTATGTAGACTCCATGCAGTTTTATTACGGTGTATTATTTCTGCCAAGCTAGCCAAGCTCGTTCATTGCCATGAAATTAGCAATACAGCTCTTACTCTCTTGCACTGGAACAATGTTAAAACTGAAAAACCTTTAATAACTTTTTCAAATCTTTCGCACTCTTTCAGCAACAATATCTCAAGATTAAAGCTTAAGGCCCGTGTCAGACGAACGCAGTGATCACGTCCGTGTTGCCGCACATCTTATCGTCCGTCGTAGCATAAAATTATGATCAATAGAGACCCACACACGAAGTACGTCCACTCAGAAGTGCGCACAGACAACGGACGCGGCATCAGACGCAATTAAGGCAAGAACGTCAAACCGCTAGGACGGAAGCACAGAGTGCGCCCCGTCCGCGTAGCTTTTGTGTGTGAGTGATGGAACGTAGTCAGACGGACTGCATTTTTGACGTCCATCATTTCTGATGGACAAAATGTTTTTTCATATAATGTATCAATTTTTTTCATTTCACACATTAATTTTATTTCCTGTCTATGGCCCCTATTGCACGCTTGACGCAAATGCGCTCGCG
The DNA here is from genome assembly GCA_009667805.1 of Leptobrachium leishanense. Classification (NCBI taxonomy): domain Eukaryota; kingdom Metazoa; phylum Chordata; class Amphibia; order Anura; family Megophryidae; genus Leptobrachium; species Leptobrachium leishanense. The sequence goes on along the minus strand of CM019063.1, from coordinate 9,381,980 downwards.
CAGCGCATTTTTTTTGCGGCCGCAACAAAACGTTATAGCGCCAAAATTAACACGGCATTCCGATCCGAGCGCATTTTGTCAGCCTTCATGTTTTTTTCGTGTGCAAATCCGACGTGCAAATTCGTGCGCAAATGAACGTTGCGTGCAGGAATCGGTGGGCAGACTGTTTTTTCACGGGATTCAGCCAATCAGAATTAAGAACCACCATTTTCTAAGTTAGGTTGTTGCGCCTGTCAAAGTCAATCTGCGTATATGTGCTGCAGAAAAAAGATTTTTTGACAAATTATTAATTTTTTATGTCTGGGTATGTGTAGAATGTGTAACTGTACTGTGCTGTATTTTTTTTATTGCCGAGTTATTTAGTTTCGGCCACAACTATCATATTTGCAGTTAACACCAAGTTTTCAAAGACGTTACGAAAATTCACGCAAACGTCGCACGTACGACTTTGCGCGAAGATTGTAATACCATCCGCACTAACGCATTTGCGCTTACAATGTTAAGTAAAGGATGCGTGCACGAACTTGCGCTCGCGCTGGGTTTGCGCAGGGTCAATCGCGGTAGACGAATACGCGCATCGTTTGCGTGAACGTCGTACTACGACGTTCCGCACAAATGGTTTTGTCCTCGCGCATAAGCGCGTTTGCGCGCACGCAAATGCGCTGCGCGAAGCGTGTAATAGGGGCCTACATCAGCCAAAAAAAACGTGTGGTGTCTACAGTATCATCAGTCAGAAAGTACGTCAGTTGTGCACGGACGCAGAGTGTGCTCAGAATGCGTTCGTCTGACATTAGCTTAAATAGAATTTGAGTTGGATTTGAAGGGATACTGTAGGCAGGAAATATACACGAAAGTAATAGATACTTTTCTATAAAATAGCGCTTTCTGCTCTTTTTGTCTTTGATCAGAAGACTTATAGAGGGAATAAAAACTAAAAAATAACACACACACACGGTTACACATACAGGGTTATTCAAAGATCGCCGAATTGGCCACGAAATTGCACCGAACGGTGAATTTCCCCATATGGTGCAGTTTCATGGCCATTAGGCTATTCAAAAAGCTGGCAGTCCACCAAATATTGGCGAATTGCCAGCAAAATCTGGTGATCTTCGGCAGCAGTGAACTCCCCATAGAGAAGCAATGGTTAATCTATTTAGAGAACACCGGACAGCACCAAAATGTCAGTGAAATGCCCTGATTTTCGGTGCTTTCATTCGACAGATTTAATCAGGCAAATCCCATAGGTTTCAATGTTAAAAAATTCCCCGTTTTTCTTAAATATTTATTCAACCATTTATTCTTTTCATTTGCAGCAAAAAGTCTCTTTATTTATTTATTAGGGTTTTTTAGGCATTTTTCTGGATTTTTTTAAATTAAATGGCGTTTTTTTTTCTTTCTCTGTAAGAGACCTTTTTATTATTATTCAAAGGACCTTATATATTATTCCCAGGCATTTTCATGCACTACTTTGTTTTAAAACCCCTTTTAAAAATTCCAGTTCTCTTTTGGAGAAGTGAAAATTCTAGGTCAAAATAGCTGATTTAGAAAGTGAGATAAATGAAAGAATTTTTCTGGTTTGGCTATTTTGACCTAGAATTTTCACTTCTCCAAAAGTTCTCCAGTTTCACCTTTCTCTGAATAACCCTGATAGTGGACAGCAGCCATACACTTCTATTCAACAGTATGACAAAGAAATATGTGGCAACTAACCCCAACATGTACAACAATATATAAAGCATGCCACCACGTCACGTCATTTGCCACGACTGGCAAATTCCCAAAGTACTTATCCTGTCAAGAAGTTGACACGAGCACCCCCGTATCACCTTCTTGATAGATATATCTTTCAATTGAGTAATTCAGTAATTGAATTCTTATTACTAAAGAAGCGCTGCAGCAGCCACAGATTCTAGCAATATTTCTTATGACTGGAATCATGGGGGACAGAAATGTTGGAAATTATTTTTGTATTACTTGACCCCTGATATTCTTATTTCATACCAGGGGTGGGGGCACATGATCCCTGCGATCTCGCGAGATCGCAGCTGGCTGGTGGATAGATACCAGGCGAGCAGCAGAGCTTTATGGCCAGCAATATTTTCTTGGGGGGGGCAATTGCCCCATTGCCCCCCTGGATCCGCCCCTGGTCTGGCGGGCCCTCTCTGACATCATCAGAAGGAGCCCGCCGGCGGCCATCTTGAAGTCCCTGCTTGCCGGCGGCTGGGCCCATGTAGGCCGCAGTACCTCCTCCGAGGCCTGCGGCCTAAAGTTAACATAGTTCCCGCCAACGGCGGGCCCCCCCCAGTCCCCGGGCCCCTTACAGCAACATGGGCCGTAATGCCCTGATGGCGGCCCTGATCTGATCGTTTTCAAGTATGTCCTGGTGTCACAGTGCCCGGACCTGTCACGTGGGGACGCCGGGTTTAAAAGCAAGGTGCAAGTATCTGCTCGTCGCCCTGACGTGGAGTAAAGTTCCCGCATCGCCTGCTGTCTGTATCTTGCTATTGATTACCCAGTTGCCTATTTGCTTGTACGAGGACCCTGTATACGTTTTGACCTGGCTATTCCTATTGACGATTCTATTGCTATATCCCTTTGTGTTTTTCTGAGTGGTTCTGTGTTCATGTATCTGTTTAACAGCATGTTTGCTGTTTGGAGGTCTGCCCACCAGTTTGGCAAAGTCATCTCTCACCCAAGGTCTCTGTTGACTAAGGAATCTGGTTTGAGTCCTAATCACAAGGCGTCCGATTGTGTGTCTACCTGTCGGTTCGTGAGACCTGATCATTACTCCAGCTGTCTGTTATGTGTTCATTCTGGTTGCGATCTTGACCACAGGTTCACTAAGTTTGTGACTGCCCTGCAGACTGCACAATTCACCAACCATGCAGACCACTTGCCTGAACACAAATCTACCATTGATTTCATCTATCTTATACCAAGTCATGCTCATGTCTCCAGACAATGTATCTATGTCAATAGAGTTTATGTATTTACACTAACCAGTCTCTTGGTCTTGAAACCAACTGAGTTTTTAGTGGTATTCAGGATTGTTTATTGCCTCCCTGGCTTGGGATTCCAGGTATTACTGTCCTCATTGTTTCAAAGTCTTGTATTGGAGAAATCTGTCCATTAAGATCCTAACAGCGCTTATCCAGGGTGAGCGCCATACCACGCGTTACACCTGGGTGGCGAGCATGTACCATTAGGTGTCTTGCCCAAGGGCACTTACTGGAGAAGTGCTCTTGCTGGGTTTTGAACCAGTGTCACCACGGTCTCCAGTCATAGAGCAGTGATGGTCCCTCTACTCCACCCAGCGCCTTTCAAGTACCTGTTTTTACACCATAATACTGGATACATTTGTCACCTCCAATTGTAGTCAAGCAGTTGGACAAGTTTCTAGTATATCGTGACATCTGGTTTTCCATTATCCTCCAAGGAGTTAACAGTGATTGGCATCTCGGAGGACTTAATAACGAGAATAACAAAAATATTTCTATAACAAAAAAATGTGCAGGAACATGTGTTTCCTATAAATAATCTGCCAAAAAGTCAAGATTAACACATAAAATAATAGTAAAACAGTTACTGCTGACAATCCACTACTTTTAATATTATTTTTTCATACACCATAACCAAACTCTCAAACTGACACTGACAAACCACTAAATTGTACTTGCATTAGACACGGAAACTATTCCAACGGTATTAGGAAATATGTTTAACCATGGAAAGGGTTTTTTTCTGCCAGAAAGTATAATTAACTTGCCTTTTCAAAACACAGGAATTTAAAAAAAAAACTGACATGTATAGTTTTGCCTTTTCTTTCAATCCCTACACGCACTTAAGAGAGATAAAGTAAATGTTAAAATTGTGCTATAAATTCACACGTTAAATCATATTGCCAAATTTATTATATTTTTCAAATATCTTCTAACTCTATTTTCAGCGGTGAATTATTCCGCACAAATCTAGAGAGAAGGCTTTGAACGGTTAAACAGTTCAGCTTCTCTGTTCGAGGAATCTTGACCACCAGATCTGTCATTGCGTCCCATCTGTCAACCAGGGTGTTACCATTAACAGCTGTGTGATCTTGTGTTACCTTTCAGTAGCATTCATTAATGGTCATTTTCACCAAATAGCCTTAAAATGTTTTAACTGCTTTAGCTCATTAAGACACCTGTGATATTTATTTTTATTTAAAAGGGGCCTCTGATACTCTGATATTTCGGTTTTGAAAAGGCATTTCACACACTTCTAATAATGGAATGAATGCGAAACGAAAAATAAAACACAGCAGAAACGTTTCTCTTCCGCATCAAGTTCATCAACGACGTCTTCATCCAATGAAGTCATTTTATCAACGAAAGTATTTCTGAGAAGGTCATCTTCCTGTGAAGTGAGGACTTTCTAATTGTGTTCTTGAGTACTTAAAGGGCCACTACCACCAAAAAAGTAACTGTCCTTACTATGTTTTTTTATGTTGCTGATATCTTACATGTGCTTTGTTTTTTTCTTGTATGTTTATTTAAAAAATGTTTTACTCTATATGTGTCACTGGGTGTATACATTTTGTGATACTTTGTGTTGTAAACACAGTATCTTTCCATCACTTGCTCCTCACTGTGTGGCTTTGGTCATAGAATGGAGTAAATTGGTCGATCAGAGACTCAAATCATTGTATTGTGTGGGATGTATTCAAAGGACATCCCCAGGGGTTAGATTAGAAATCTTTTAAACTCCCTGTCATATCTCATTCAACTGCCAGCTCTTATCTGGAGTAGCCTGGAGAACACAATACTCCTGGTGCCTTATCTAAACATTCCCTCCTCCACCTCATTAACTGTTAAATACTGTATAAGATAAAGCACAAAGTAAAACTCACCGTTAGATTTTGGTAAATGTTGCATAGAAACATAGAAACATAGAAACATAGAAAAATGTCGGCAGATAAGAACCTTTCGGCCCATCTAGTCTGCCCAATTACATGGATACTTTACCTGGATTTATCTTTTGTTTAGGATAGCCTTATGCCTATCCCATGCTTGCTTAAATTCAATTACTGTTTTGGCCTCTACCACTTCAACTGGAAGGCTGTTCCATGTATCCACCACCCTCTCAGTAAAATAATGCTTCCTGGTGTTACTTTTAAACCTTTGCCCCTCTAATCTAAGACTATGTCCTCTTGTTTTGCTACTTTGTTTCCTTTTAAATATACTCCCTTCTTCTACCTTGTGGATTCCCTTTATGTATTTAAATGTTTCTATCATATCTCCTCTGTCTCGTCTTTTTTCCAAGCTGTACATGTTAAGATCATTAAGCATTTCCTGGTAACTTTTCTCCTTCAAGCCGTACACCATTTTAGTAGCCCTTCTCTGAACTCTCTCTAAAATGTCTATATCCTTCTGGAGATACGGTCTCCAGTACTGCACACAGTACTCCAAGTGAGGTCTCACCAGTGCTCTGTACAGTGGCATGAGCACTTCCCTTTTCCTACTGCTAATACCTGTCCCTACACAACCAAGCATTCTGACAGCATTTCCTGCTGCTCTATTACATTGACTACTTACCCTTAGATCCTCTGAAATAATGACCCCTAAATCCCTTTCCTCAGATGTTGAGGTTAGGACTGTATCAAATATTCTATATTCAGCCCTTGGGTTTTTACGTCCCAGGTGCATTATCTTGCACTTATCCACATTAAAACTCAATTGCCACAGCTCCGACCATTTTTTTTTAGTTTACCTAAATCATTTGTCATTTGGCTGATCCCTCCAGGAACGTCAACCCTGTTGCAAATCTTTGTGTCATCAGCAAAAAGACATACTGCATCATGGGAAAAATTCACAAGACTGAAACATGTTTTAAAAAACCTAATTTTAGTTTTTTCATGCAGTTACTTCAAACAAAGAAAAACAACAGCAGCATGTGTTTTATAATGTGTTTTATAAGGTGGTTTGTTTGTAATGCACAAGTAATCTAGTTATAGCTTATGTAAGTGGTTAGTGTCCCTTTAAACAAGCTGATTTTCATGCGATGTGCTCACTTTCTAGTTGTGTTCTTGATTCAATTTCTGGCCGTTTTGAGTTATTCTATATCAGTGGTGCCAACCCTAGTCTTCAAGTCCCTCTAACAGGACAGGTTTTACAGATCTCCTTGGGAAAATGCAGACTGAATCATGCAATCACTGAGCAACAAATTGTATCACCTGTGCTGTGCTTCAGATATCCTGCAAACCTGACCTTTTACTTGAGGGCCAGGGAAGGAAGCACTCTTCTATATTACAAATAGTGCAGTGCTATATAATGTGTGTTATATTATTTACTTGGCATGTAATTCTAGGATACCTATCAGGGCTATTCAGAGAGAGGTGAAAACCTTGAGAACTGGCAAGAGAAGAGGACAATCTAGACCAAATAGCCAATTTGGAAAGTGAGATAAATGGGAGAATTTTTCTGGTTTGACTATTTTGACCTAGAGTTTTCAATTCTCAAGATTTTCACCTCTTTCTGAATAGCCCTGTATGTCTCTTTACTGCATTAGAGCTATATTGGATTGTGTAGAAAACTCGAGTCTCATCGGTTGAGAGCTGCCGTGATAAAGTTCTCTTGGACAATTCCAAAAAACACAACTGCTATTTATGGTGTTCTGTCTTCCCCAGTAATATAACATTCTTCCTTTTCTACTGCCAGGAACCTTCAGCCTCCCGATTGTAAGCTTATTTGTCTCTTCTTCCTCTTTCTGTCTTCATATAGTTACCGTTTACGTTTTATCTCGCCACTTTTACATTGTTGCATCATGTGTTGATGGTATAATAGCTCCCTTAGGTCGTGTCACTAAATATTATTAAGAATCTGTATTTGATACAACACATTCTATTTACCCACCCACAAAGAGCCAATCCACGGGTTCCAAGCAATTCAGGAAGTCAGCCCAGAAGTACCAGCAATTCAAAAATGAAGAACCGGTCACATCATGGTTCCAAAAAAATGAGAAGCTTTTTATTCACAGGAATGTTTCTGCTTCTACAGGGGTCTCTGTCAACTCTTCAGTTTTGCTGTCACTACTAACAGGGTTATTCAGAGAGAGGTGAAAAGCAGGAGAATGACTGGAGAATGGAAAATTCTAGGTCAAAATAGCCAAACCAGAAAAATTCTCCCATTCATCTCACTTTACAAATCGGCTATTTTGACCTAGAGTTTTCCATTCTCCAGTCATTCTCCTGCTTTTCACCTCTCTCTGAATAAGCCTGAATATCTTATTGCCAACCTAAATGCCAAAAAAAATATTGTTTGGGGGTACAAGCTGCACCTTCTACTAAGTTAAGGGATAACAGTATACACCCATGGGTTTATGGGCACGTGGGGATAATCGCAGGAAGTAGACATCGGCATACTTTAAAAAATCTGGGGCCCTATTTCAAACATGACACCAAAATGGAGATGATAAGCAGGACATTGTGCGCCTGCAGATTTTCCCTTAGCGTCTTCACTTTAACGTTAAAATCTCGGGTAGCTGCTAGCTTAGGATCTCGCCCCGGAATGCAGATTTGTTTTAGAGCCTGTTAAGTGTTTTTGCAGTTGCAGAATCATTTAGCACCAGCTTTTAGGAGTTGTTAAAATTTGTCCGTTCACATCTCGATGTTAGCTTGCGCCAGCACCTTGTAATACCTCCCGTCTCGAGATGTTAAAAAATGATTTTGCTTCCCATGTTAAGGATAGGAAATGTCAGTACAATAAGCTGTGCAAGCCGCGAGGTGCTAACTGATTTCTCCCCAGTGTAACGTCAGCTATGGAATATTGATGACAGACTTTAAATTTACTAATCCTAGCGCTAACGCTTACATATCGAGACCCTACAACAGCAACAGCTACGTAATAGAGCTCCTGGTTAGGCGGCTTTCTTAATGTAAGGCAGTGCAAATTAATCATGTAATAAACGTAGTGCAGACTCACATACTTTTTACTGAGAGGGTGGTGGATACATGGAACAGTCTTCCAGTAGAAGTGGTAGAGGCTGAAACAGTAATTGAATTTAAGCCGGCATGGGATAGGCATAAGGCTATCCTAAACAAAAGATAAATCCAGGTAAAGTATCCATGTAATTGGGCAGACTAGATGGGCCGAAAGGTTCTTATCTGCCGACATCTTTCTATGTTATACTCCGTTTAATAGTTTACTACTTTTTTCCTTCATCACCTATGTATATGTAAGTGTCACATACACGCCACCCAGGACATACTTGAAAACGAGAGAAATCTCAATGTATCCTTCCTGGTAAAATCCTTTCTCTAAAAAAAAATAAAATAAAAAAAATAAAAAAATAGAAAGAATTCATTACCTTTGGGTTGGGGTACTAAAGCATAAACTCTGTCCATCCAAAATACCATCACTGTGCACTTCTTCTATGAAGGTAACGGGACTGATATTTTCCTTCCACTCCGCGCAGTTTTTAGGCCAGTAGATTTAGGATTTGGGGTTGTCTACCTTCAAAGTGCTCACGTCAGACAGAGCAGAAGCTGCACTTGGGATAGATATAGAATAAGCCTTGAGGTGTGTTAGGAGCTCACACCAGGGCAGTGGTTCCAAACCCTCAGGACCCAAACAGGCCATAGGATCACCTTGGCGAAACGCAGACTGAATCCTGCAATAACTGAGCAGAAAATCATATCACCTGTGCTGTGCTTCAGATATCCGGCAATCCTGGCCTGTTAGCGGGTCCTGAAGACAGGATTGGGAGACACTGGTTCAGGGGAACCGGTAGTCCCCAACCAAAAAGACAAAGAAGCAAACATGAGCTACATATTCTGCATCCTTAAAGTTGTCTTTTATGAACAAGGTACAAGGATTTTTATTAAGAGACGTAAACTTTGTATGTGACTCATGTAGCGTGGCTTTAAAACTTTGTACCCTGAAGGTGCTGTGACTTTAACTCCAGTCAATTTCAACAATAATCCCCCTAACTCATTTTACCTGGTATATTGAATGCCAGGAACAACTCGGGTGGAGGGCACTGGAGTTGCCCCTGATGCCAGCACGCTAGGAGTTTAGTTTGGGTAAGCAGTTAGAGCGGGAAGACGAGTGGGCGGGGCCGAGGGAGCAGATAAAAGGCGCACACGCAGTGGCTCTACGCACCTTTTTTCCTGAGGTAACCTGGAAAGCAGCATCCCCACCCTCCCTCCCATTATAGGGATTAGTCTGGGTGTTTTTTATGGGGTGATTGTTAGTTTAAGGTATTCCCCTTTGTCACAGCGTGGGGGGGGGGGGTTGGTAGGCAGTGCTGAGGTTCTTGGTAGGGTGTGTAATTTGCTGATTAGAAGTGAGATGTGAACGGAGTTAATTTGGGTTTAGGTTTGGAAAGGTACAAGTGAGATGGAGAGAACTCATACAGCACGGTCTTAAATTTTTATTGTTCATATGTTATAATTTTAAATATGGAGGATATTGTCAGCTGTGGCCTATAATAAATATTATTCCATAGAACAAAGTTGTCGGTGTTATTATTGTTTAGTATGGTTCCTGGCTCCCTGCGGGCGAATAGTCATCAGTGGGCAACTCGTGTGCTACTTCTGCTCCTCCAATTCCATCCCCAACTGAAACCTTCCCTTTAATCACCGCCATATTTTACCAGTGATGCTATGAACAGTAGTGATCCAACAATGCATGTAATGGCACCAGAGTCTTATGAACAGCCAAGGATGTAGTCGATTTAACCATTTTGATAAAGTATTTCCATTACCTACAAACCTAATACAGATGTTAGTAATGCACAGAATGTCCCATAAGTATGGACTCGTAACAGAATATTATACATGCATTATGAGAGTGTACGTGTCTCTCCCATGTGTCCAGACTTACAGGACGCCCTGTATACAAATAACCACAAAATGCATTTCTACAGCTACAATTATAAAAACAAATCACATGTAGGCGAATTAACTATTGCATTGCAGTTTTAGTTTGCAAAAGAAAAATGGCTGAAGCTTACGACATACTCTCACCGCGTGCTGCACATAACGCGTGCTTTACTTTCTGACGGCATGTTTTAATTATTTTGGAATAGCCCCGAATCCGGCCCTATGAGTACAACAAACAAAACATTTACAAATAAATATGTGAACTTTTTTTCTAGCTCGGTAAATTTCTTGTTGTTCGTGTATTGATATTGAAACTATGTAATAGACAACATATACAAACAAAACATACTGCCCAGAACTGCATACAAATGTGTTTCTAATTTTCTTGCATTTAAACATATTCATTACTTCTGGGGCCCGATGTTCACTGTAAAGCATGTCCTCATGTTTTACTATGGGAAATAAAAAGGTTTGTTGCTGTAAGTATTATAATCTTAGCATGAAGTATACAATCTATATTAACCCCTACTTGCTTGTCACTTTGCAAAATGCTATTCGCGCTAGTCAAGAAGTGAAAAGTCTGTAAAAGCGTTAATGCTAATCAGATAATATAACAATGGCTTTCCGTCTTTGAGATCAGTCAAGTAGTCAACATAGCGCCATTACATTGGGACTTTAGACTCGAACCAGGGACAACGATCATCAAGTAGTCAATGTAATAGAGCAGCAGGAAATTCTGGCAGAATGCTTGGTTGTGTAGGGAGAGGTATTAGCAGTAGGAAAAGGGAAGTGCTCATGCCACTGTACAGAGCACTGGTGAGACCTCACTTGGAGTACTGTGTGCAGTACTGGAGACCGTATCTCCAGAAGGATATAGACATCTTAGAGAGAGTTCAGAGAAGGGCTACTAAAATGGTGTACGGCTTGAAGGAGAAAAGTTACCAGGAAAGGCTTAATGATCTTAACATGTACAGCTTGGAAAAAAGACGAGACAGAGGAGATATGATAGAAACATTTAAATACGTAAAGGGAATCCACAAGGTAGAAGAAGGGAGTATATTTAAAAGGAAACAAAGTAGTAAAACAAGAGGACATAGTCTTAGATTAGAGGGGCAAAGGTTTAAAAGTAACATCAGGAAGCATTATTTTACTGAGAGGGTGGTGGATACATGGAACAGTCTTCCAGTAGAAGTGGTAGAGGCTAAAACAGTAATTGAATTTAAGCAAGCATGGGATAGGCATAAGGCTATCCTAAACAAAAGATAAATCCATGTAAAGTATCCATGTAATTGGGCAGACTAGATGGGCCTAAAGGTTCTTATCTGCAGACATTTTTCTATGTTTCTACGTTTCTATGTTTCATGCCCATATTGAGTGATAGTGAACCTTGGCAAATATTATGCTTAAAGTATTCCTCATAAGGGATGTCAGGGCACATGAAAGGTCAGTGCAGAATTTGACATTTTTATGGTTTTGCAACTTCTAATGGACATGTAGGTATTTATTTAAAATTTAATTGAAATACTTATATGCTGAAATAAAATACTGTTTCAACCCCCCCCCCCCGAATCCTCATTTAAACAAGCATTTTCTACCTGCCTTCAGTTTATTTGTGCTCCTTGTCTACATGCTTTTGGAATATATGTACAACCATATGTTTCAGAAAAACTTATTTCAGCAATAGTAGTGGTAAAGGGATATTATTGACCTCTGCAGAGGACAATGTTTCCCACAGAGAACCGTTATATAATGGGAGGACTGGTGATTAAACACCCAATTTGAAAACAAAACACAATTCCAATCCTCACAAGGAGGAAAAAGTCTTCCCAAACCACATTTCTGACATTATTAAAAATTAACTTTTTATTACAATATATAAAAAGATTCCACAAAAATACCCCAACACAGATTAAAAGTGGCTGGTGATTTTGTTTATCTGTCTTGGGGTATTTTTGTGGAATCTTTTTATATATTATAATAAAAGTTAATTTTTAATACTATCACAAATGTGGTTTGGGAAGACTTTTTCCTCCTTGTGAGGAATTGTGTTTCATTTCAGCAATATTTTATTTTGCCATACTTTACGATGCCAACCTCTTCTTTTGTAGGCAATCACTATAAATGTTTATGTTATTTGACTTTAGAAGAATAAGCTGTGAATAAACCAAACAATAGGTGGAGATAAGAAAACTATAACATTAAAATGGCACATCAACTAGGCAGCCTTTTCCGTGGAATTGTACGAGTCTTCGAGTGGATGTAGGACTTTTTGAAGTACTTGCACTCCTAGCGTAGAGCCTGTTAGGGATAGCTCTTCTTGAGTTCGTGACTTGTAATGAAGACAGATAGACAAGACTTCCTTTAAATTCCTGTTATTGTTACAGACCTTCAAACTCCAGATTTATGTTCCTGTCCTATGAAGTTCACTTATCATGGTCCTGTCTCTATTTGAAGGTATACTTTCCATCCATTTGCTTTGCCCATATGTAGTTTGACATGACTTGCTCAAGCCCAAGACTTTCAATTTATGAGTTTTTAAAGTTCCTAAAGAACTATAAGTGTTCTTCTATTGCTTAAAATCACATGTCAATTTGTCATGTATTCCTCCACACCAAATTCAACTTCAGTCATCATCTAGATCCCATACTCACCCATGACATTTTATTCATTTTTTTGTACCAGCAATAGACAGCAGTTTCAAAGTAAAATGGAACCAGTCATAACTGAAATCAAATGTAACACGTTCCATATCTAGTTAAATTTAACACTATTGATACTAATAGATTGCTTTTTTACGTTGCTAAATATGTACTCTCATTTATAATATGACATAATCTCATATAGAATATGAGAAATGACAAATAATATACTTTTTATTTTGAGAAAGGATTTTACCAGGAAGGATACATTGAGATTTCTCTCGTTTTCAAGTATGTCCTGGGTGGTGAGTATGTACCGTTAGGTGTCTTGCCAAGGACACTTACTGGAGAGGTGCTCCTCGGGATCGAATCCATGACTCCACAGGCTCTCTCCATGCAGAGCAGTGATGTTTCCTCTACTCCACCCAGCCGGTACTTTGCCAAATATGTCATATCTGTTATAAACAAATCATATAGTTTTATTTACAAATATTATACAAAAATATCTGCATATTAATAAATAAGGAATGGCAACATTCAGATGCTTTAAGAAAGCCAACAAGTGGAAGGACACTAAGGGCCACATTACATTCCTGATGTTTACGTTAACGCTCACTTACATGAACATTAACGTTAGCCGCGGTGTCTACCACATATTACAATCCAAACGCAAACGGGTTAAGTACCCCGTTTGCGTTTGGTACCTTGCGCTTTTCATCGCGAGGTTACTGTACTTTGCGCTCCCCATGTTAAGTATAGGGAGCACAATCTACTAGTTCTGATTAATGTCTGGCTGTGGTTAGCAAAAAGTTAACCACAGCCAGAACTTGGTGTTAACAGATTGCGCTTCTGCACCAGCCTAAAAAAAAAAAAGCAATCGGATACTCACCTCCTGTCCTGCGGCGAGGACCATGGCTCTGTCCGCCCCCTCTGCCCGGCGGGAACAGGAAAAGACTGGGGGAAAAAGCCCCCCCCAGTCTCTCCCAGTCTCTCCCTGCGTTTCACTACGCCGACCGGCTGGATCTCGCGAGGCGGCAGGGGGAAACTCAATGGAGTCCTATGTACTCCATCGAGTGGATGCTCTTGGCTGCGCTCAGCGCTGCAACGAGCATCCTGAGGGTTAACACGCGGTAACAATGCAGCATTTTTTGTGCCTGCATTTTAATCCAGCGTTAAAACGCGGGCGCAAGGGGGAAAACTGTGGGCGCAGTTTTTCCTCCCTTGTGCCCGCGTTTTAATGCTTGGATTGTAATATAGCCCTAAGTATCAAGGTCATAGGGGGTAAACCTTGATATACAGATCCGTTATAAAGATACAATTGCCAAAAGTTATATTATTAAAATATAGCATTTATTCAAAATGTAAAATGATTATTTGGGAAAACCAACAACATTAACTATGAAAACAACCTGCATAGCAGAAAACATCCTAACCCCAAAGGGGGTTAACAGCGATGCCAAAGTAATGCTCCCCACTCTGAAAATAGGTGGTAGACTCTGTTACCACCTTGTTCACATACAGACTAAAACT